>CM054059.1:258954682-260251750 GCA_028641055.1 Alopecurus myosuroides | reverse complement strand
TTACTTTGCCCCAACGAAGTAGTGAGGTTGTCAATCTCACCAGTTTTGCTGATAACAAAGGGGTTAAATGTATGGTGTGGAAAACAGTACGAGAACAATATGAAAACATGAGTAGCAGTGTGAAAACAGTGGAAGCAGTGTGTGTATTATCAGAATGAGAAAATGGACCAGGGTCCACAGTTCACTAGAGGTGTTTCTCCATAAAAGATAGCTAACATGCGTGGTGAACAAATTACAACTGGGCAATTGATAGATAAAGAAACATGCATGGCATAAATATTACTATGATATTCATGCGTGCATTACAACAAAATACATATATCGTCATCCAACTAAATCTGTGACTAATAATCCACCCTTCGAATATCATCCGAACAAACGTTGGGTATTAAGTTGCAAGCAATGGATAATCGTAGCAAGCAAAGTGTGTAATGTAAACGATGTAAACAAAGTAAACATCATTGTTTTCTCCCTAATGGCAACAACACATCCTCCATCTGTCACGTTTCTGTCACTCGAGCACGGATGCAAAGGAGACATGAACCCACTATCGAGTATAAATACTCCCTCTTGGAGTCACTAGCATCTACTTGGCCAGAGCATCTACTAACAACGGATAGCATGCAAGATCATAAATAACATACACATGAAGATAACATGAGAGATTGATAATCAAAAGACATAGCATTCAATAATCATCGGATCCCAGCAAACACAACATGTAGCATTACAAATAAATGATCTTGATAATGTGACGCAGCTCACGAGATCTAAACATGAGGCATAAAGTGGAGAGGACAGCCATCTAGCTACTGCTATGGACCCGTAGTCTAGGGATGAACTACTCAGGCATCACTCCGGAGGCGGGCATGGTGGTTTAGACCCCTCCAGTGATGGATTTCCCTCCCTACAGGGTGCCGGGGAGAGCTCTAGAACCCTCCCGATCTCGGGTTGACGATGACGGCGGCCTAGGGTATTTCTCGGAAAAAGTGGTATATTTTTAGGGTTGACGTATCGGGGGGAATAAATAGGCGAAAAGGAGATGGCGGTGGACACCCGAGGGGCCCACACCACCCCCAAGCGTGGCCAGGGGCGCGCCACCCTATGGTGTGGCCCCCCTGTGGCCACCCTTCGGGCCTCTTCGGGACTCCGTGGAACCTTCGAGAATTCTAAGACTTCCGGGCTTCGAATTTTCCAATTCCGAGAATATTTCTAGAACAACTTTTCTGAAACTAAAAACAGCGGAAAACATGGAACTGGCTCTGTGGCATCTTGTCAATAGGTTAGTCCCGGGAAATCAATAAAAATGACATAAAGTGTAAGGAAAACATGTAGCATAAGGCATGAGAACAACATGAAACATCTGAAATTATAGATATGTTTATGACGTATCAGTCCCCAACATACCTAATACAATTGTCAGTTGTATAGGTGTACTAGTTCGGCGAAGAGAGTGAAATACAAGTAATATGGATGATTATAAGTGATAATAGCAATCTGAAATAAAAATGGCAGCAAGCAAACATGTAGCAGAACAGATTGTGAACAGTGTTTGAATGCTTAGAAACAAGGCCTAGGGATCATACTTTCACTAGTGGACACTCTCAACAATAATAACATAATTGAAGACATAAATATATTCTCTTCACTATGCTACTCCGAACCACTCTCCAGTTGGATAACAAACACCAATCATTGTGTAGGGCTATGAAAGCACACCTTAAAGTTGCATTCGCCACTAGGTAACCCCACACTGTCACCTTGAGCCCTAGATGGTTTCAGACAAACAACACAATTTCATAGGGTCATCCAACACAAAATATATAAATCAAGATAAGTCACACACACGGTGCACACGCTGTCACCTTTACACCGTGGGACAAAGGCGTCTCCGGAGATCACATTAACAAAACCACTTGAGTAGCATAATAGATGAAGAGAACATCTACTTATTCAACTAGATTACAAAGCTCATGAGCACATAAAGATCACACCATGGGAGAGAGATATTAAACACATAGCTACCGGTAGAGGCCTCAGCCTCGGGGGAGAACTACTCCCTCCTCATCATGGGAGTCAGCAACGACGATGAAGATGGAGGTGGAGTCAATGGAGATGGCTCCGGGAGCACATCCCCGTCCCAGCAGGGCGCCGGAACAGAGATTTCTGTCCCCCGAAACTTGTCGGCGATGGCGGTGGAGCTACGGAAATTTTTGTTGTTCTAGGGTTTCTCCATCGAGGGGAATAAATAGGCGAAAGGGCGAAGTCGGTGGGCGCCCGAGGGGCCCACACCATGTGTCAACGTGGCCAAAGGGTGCGCCACCAGGTGGTGTGGCCACCTCATTGCCCCCCTCCGGGTCTCCTTTAGACTCCGTTGACATGCCGGGAAAATAGGACCCTTGGATTTTGTTTCGTCCAATTCCGAGAATATTTCTAGAACAACTTTTATGAAATCAAAAGCAGCAGAAAACATGAACTGGCGCTGTGGCATCTTGTCAATAGGTTAGTCCGGAAAACAAAGGAAAACATGTGAAAACATAAAGGCATTGGATAGAAAACAAGCCTGGAGCATAAAAAATTATAGATACGATTGACACGTATCAAGCATACCCAAGCTTAACTCCTGCTCGTCCTCGAGTGGGTAAGTGATAACAAAATAATTTTTGAGGTGACATGCGGCCAACACAATCTTGATCAACATTATGTAAAGGCATTGCAAGCTGAAGTCAAAGTACTCTAAACATAGGCATGATAGATACAATTCTGACAATGTAACTTAGCAACTATGTTGCAACATGAAAAGTAACACAAACAAAATATCATGAATAATAATGCACTTGAAAGTTATATGTTTGTTTCGAGCATAAAGACAACATAGTAAAGTGGTATTCCGCTTGTCCTTAAAAGAGAGCATGTAGTGTTCCCACATTTAAATAATGTAAGAACATCTGTGTTATTGTGCTAATCCATGGATCAATTGCTAGCACCACAGTGAAAAATGAAATATCATGCAAATGCATCAAATTCTATTACATCACATGATCTAGTCTTTACAAAATAATATTACAACTTGCATAGTCTTAGAAGACTAGCAGAAAACAAAGAAATACATCGAAAAACATAGTACAACATTGAGCCCATCTTCTTCATGTGCCACAGGCAAAACATGTTGGCGGTAGACTCGAGATCCTAAACGAAATCCTCACATCTTCAGATTCATCTGCAGGATGGAATATGCAACCACAAGGGGTCAATACAATTTAATGTGTTGATAAGTAACACTATGGTGGATATAAATGGCAAGACTAATACTACATGCTTATTTGGCTAAGTGGAGTTTTGGATAAGTTTGCATAAAGCCAGTTTTTCTCCTATCACCTTTATAAAACAAACTTTTCTTTTCAAAGGGTGGCATCATTGGACTGAAATTCAAGCACCACAACTAATGTTCACTTGGTCAAAATTTTACTTATTGAAAATGGTGTTGAGATTCTTCCATCATTCCTTATCTAGTTTCTCATAGATGTCCATAACCGGGGACACGGCTAAGATCTTAGTTTGTTAACTGTGCAGAGTTTGTGCACTTTCACCTTTAGACTCAAATCAGCCCAAACATCCTATACACCCTGAGTGCATTAAGGAAAGGAGAAGATTGAGACGAGATCTTTCATAAGAAATTCCACCACCGTTTTTCTTACCCATTCCACCTATAATTATGCTACATCTGCTTGTAAGCCTAGTGAGTTCATTCAACTTAGTTGATCAAGACAGAGCCCATGTGACTAAAGGCTGCATGGGAAGCTAATAAACTTAGAGGGACATAGTAATATCTTTGTTCCTGGGTGGCCATCCGCAAGTGACAACCTCAAGTGGAATAAACCTTAGACAATGGCCCTGAGGCAACACTCAACATAAACCAGTCTTTCCAATTCCACCCAAGTTGTTCAATTTATTAGTTATGCTTAGAATTTTCCTCAACATCTAGTAAAACAATCTTTATTCGTTGCATAACATATACTAAGTTTAATAGCTACAAAATAACAAGGAAAAAAAGGATGGAAACACAGTACTAGGATAATATCATAGCATAGTACTTAGTAAAATTTTCCTATCATGCATACTACTCAAAAATCAACTAATGCATATAGACAATAATGGGTACTTGATGGTGTGTTACTTGCCTTGTTGAAGTTGGTGAAGAAATCACACTCTCTTCACAAAATATCATTGCTCTCCATACAATCTATACATTGAAACACAAACACAAAATAAACAAGCATCCTAGCAATCAAAAATACAAGTGAATAAAACATACAAATAAACAATCACATCAATAGGGGTTTAACCAAGTTGGCTATGACAAGGTCCAGGTTTGAGTTTGAAATATTCATTCTCTCTTGGTTCAATGCTTGTTAAGGGGTTAAGAGTTCACTAAGGATGGTTTAGATTGAGTTTGTAGTAATCAAACTTTATTGAAAACATATTTATCTAAGAGGTTCCAAGAGTTCACCAAGGTGATCTCACTATCTTAACTAAAGTAATAATAGAGAAAATAAGATAGAGTCTTGGGATTTTTCATTTGGGTTAATGGTTTGACAAAAACAACTTGTTATTCTTCAACTTGTATAGATTTTCTCCAAGTCTTCACATACTTGTTTTCTTGAAGTTCATCTTCATGATTCCATTGTAGTCTTCTGCCTTGGGGTGGTGCTTCTCTTGGTCTTGATAGATTTCTTCATGGCTTTCTCACTAGTTTGTCCAAGTGGGATGGGCACAAAATTCCACTAAATCAAACATAAAAGAAAAGGAAATAAGAAAGATAGAAAGAGAGAGAGGAAGATGTTTTCTTCTTGATTTCTTCATACACTTGTACTACCTTGAGTTGCTTCTAGAACCTATGGAGTCTAAGTCCTTCCTTCAATTTCTTAAATGTTCTTCCTTGTAGCTCTTCATGTTTCCACCAAGTTTATAATGAAGTGCCTCCTTGTTCTTGAGTCTTGTTTTCTATTTTTGCTAACTTGATGAATTCTTGAAGCAAGAATGGGGGAGTGGAGAAGTAGATAAAAAAGCTATGGTACTAGTGTTTAATGTTCACTAGTTGATCTTGTATAAGTTTTAACCTCACTAAGGACTTAGCCTTGGTCCAATATAGCCACAATACATAGAACCATTCATGCAAAATATTTTCTAAGACAAGGGTAACATGATGTGAACATATGTGTGAAAATTTGGCCATTTTTTCATGTAAATTATTCTAGGATGGTCAAGTGGTTTAGGCAAGGTTGTCTCTGGTTCAAGGCTACCAAATGGAGCAATTTTTCTTAAGGGAACATATTCTAATTATTTATAGAAATAAATCTATGTCAAAAATACTCAAATAGACAACTTAATTCTAAATTAAAAAATATTTTTTTCAAAAATTATCTTGGGACAGAGGACATAAAATTACACATCCTAAGGTTTCCAAAAATATTTTATTTACAAATTTTGGATTTGTAGAATTTGAATTATGCCAAAATTCATCAAACAAGCATATTTGAGTTTGAACAAATTTTAAATAGTTAAATTTAAATTTTCCATTGCCCAAATTTTCTACATGTTGTGCGGATTTCAAAAAGTCCAAGTTTGCTAAATTTGGGCTTATGGTTAAAAAGTTATGATGGTTTCAATATCTAGGGTTGTTTCTGCAAAACTGCCATTTAAAATCTATTCGGTAAAAATAACAGAAAAGGGCTAGCCACGTGGCTTCCTATGATTTGCTAGGGTTACTGACTGGGTTAAGTTGGTTTGAATCTAGATCGTTGGATCCAGATCCGACGACTGCGTACCCCTTCGATGTGAGATCTAATCTGGGGCGTTCTATCTAGATCTAATGGCCAGAGGAGAGAGAGGGGGGCTCACCAGAAGTTCCCGCAGGAGAATGGCGGCGCGGTGTTGCTGCGCCTCGGGATTTTGACGACGGCAGGGTTCCGGTGGTCCTCCTGCTTAACGGAGGCGAAGAAAGCGTTCCCCGTGAGATGGCGAGCTCGGTGGTGATGACGACGTCCTCTTGCACTGCTCCAGACGACGGAGACGAGCACATGGAGTTAGAGACTCTAGTGACCTTCGGGTCTTGCACAGAAAAGACGTTCCTAAGGCTAAAAATATGGAAAAAGGGGTCACTGAGGTGCGCACATGTTTGGGGAAACGAATAGGACCAAGGAGGGCAGCATGGACTCACAGACTTGGCCGAAATTGGTCTTCTACGGCGGTGGCACTGAGAACTCCAGCGAGCTGAATCGGCGGCCTCGGGGCACCGTTGAGAGAGAGAGAAGAGGTGAAAGGAGGAGGGGCTCGGAGTCTATAAGTAGGGCCGAAGAGGGGAAGAGTTAACTACCTTAATGGCCCTTAATCACGCGGCGGAATTCTTGGCCGAAACGGCCGGAGTTGCCTTCGGAGGAGGAAGACGAGGGCGACGTCAGCGGTGACGTCACCGCGGGACCCATCTGTCAGGGGAGAAGGAGAGGGACAAGCTGGTCTGTTGCGGTGTTGTTGGGCCTTGTTGGTTCCTTTGCGGTGCGCGCGCGGGATAGGGATTGGGCCCGGCCCAGTTTCGGCTAGCTGGGAGGGGAGTGGGCTGGGCAGCTCTCGCTCTTTGTTTTTTTGTTTTTTTTTTCTTTTTTTTGTTTTTTTCGGTTGATTTTTTAGTCCATAACTTATGATTTACAAATCCAATTAACCTCAAATAAAAAATCTATAATTTTGTAAAATCTTTCTCTTTAAAAATAAAACATTTATGTGTTGTTTTAACATACTTAAAATAATTTTATTTTCAAAATATGATTAAATTACTAATAGCTACTTAATACCCAAAAAAATAGCAAGTAAAAATTGATGTTATTGTCTAAATAAGATTTCAGAGACATTATACATGTCATATATAATTTTTCAAAGTTATTTTACCTCCTTTTTTATATTGTTAAGATATGAGTGCTTACTAAAAACAACTTATTACCATTTAATTAAAACATATCAAAAATTATTATTGTTGACCAATAAAATTCCAGAGAGTTACCACTAATGAAAATGTTGTTTCCCAAAGTGTGATTCATTTTCATATCAAAATAATTTATTATAAAGCATTTAGAGAATAGGTTTTGTTAAAGAAAGATAATAATTATTGAATAAAGAAAAATTATTTGAATAAGGTTTAGGGTTTATGGAATAGAGGTATAATGGATTCTTAATTCCAATTTCATTGAAATATGTAATATTTCCTTTTGTTTCTTGCATCTCATTTGGTTTTTGGTGACTTGCATAATATGAAAACAAAAAGTTTCAATTTTTACCGATTTTTGGAATTTCCAAAAATCAAGGATGTTTGCAGAGCAAAACAGAAATGGCAGGACACTTTCAAAGTTCAAGTGATGAATAGAAACAAGTAATTTGAGAACAAGTAATAACATATCATGAATCAATCAATAATAATTTTTGGGACCGATGCACATTATACTCAGAATGACAACTATGCTCTCTTAATTGTGCATAAAGTTAGAAGATGAAGAATCAACATAAAAGTAAAAGAAAGGCCCTTCAGAGAGGGAAGTAGGGATTAACTCATGTGCTAGATCTTTCTATTTTATAAATAGAGGTATTGAAAAAAAAAAACAGAGCTGTATGTTTATGTCAACGAATGGTAAACAAAAAATACAGTACGTCACAAGTTAACTAGACTTTACAAGAGCGGCTCCCAATGAAGACGTTCTTTCTACTAGGGTCAGTAGATCATCCCTCTTATCTTTCGTTTACACAATTATGCTTTAACTCATAAATCAGAGTCAAAAGAGTGAAGAGAATTTATAGTAACCAAGTTTGGGGCTGGGCACCCTGTTGCCAGCTCTTCTATTAATTTGGATAAGAGGATGTGCCACAAGTCAAGGTGTGTAAATTCCAATTAACAAGTGAAATAAAGATCGTCTACTTATGTCCTCATGAGCTAAAACAGGGGCACAAAACAGGTATAATTTTGAAGGTTTTAAAGGTAGCACATGAGAAATTTACTTTGGAGTGGCGGTTAAATACCACATATAGGTAGGTATGGTGGAAACACTTGGCAAAGTTTGGTTTTGGGGAGCTGGATGCATGAGTAGAGCTCATCCTTAGTATAGGTGAAGGCTAGCAAAAGACTGGGAGCGACAAATTAAGAGAGCAATAATGGCCATAATCATGCATAACTACAAAAACATTATTAATCAAAGCATAAATGATATTACAAGTCAAAAACTAAATGATCATAGAGGCTATAGGTGACTGTTTTGTAGTCATAACATGGTGTAAGCATACACCAAGTCAACCAAATAAAGCATTCGAAGGAGAACACCACAATATTATGCTTCGATATGGTAAAAACAACTCATGATTTCTTTCAATGGCACATTAAGCACTCTCAGCTATTTGAGAAAAGTCATGCTACATTAATAACTACTAAGCATAGAATTAAAATAACATCTAACATGACATGATAAAGTCTAAGCCACAGTCTAAACAAGTTTTCAATTGCACCACTATAAGCATGAAATATTCTACTCTTCTCCAACACCAATTAACTTGTTTGAAACAACTCTCAAAGATAATATTCATAAAAGAACAGAGATCTAATAATATATAACTTAAGAAAACCAACAAGCTCTGGAAAAAATACGAGTAAGAAACAAGGGCTAAACATAGTACTTGCAAAAAGTGAACACTGACAGAACAATAAGAGTGAAAACTAGAGTGTTCTAAGCAATGAAAATGGAGCGTGTCTCTCTCCCAAAAAAATATATGATAAGATCCAAACATATGATACAACAAACAAAACAAAACAAAACAAAACAAAACTTAAAGTAAAAAATAAATGACGCTCCAAGGATAACACATAATATATGAAGCAATAAAAATATGGTGTCTTCAAAGAGGACCTGATATTTTTGTTGATGAAGAAGGGGATTCCTTGGGAATCCCCAAGATTTGACTCTTTTACTTCTTGGATATATCTTGGGGTGACATGGGAATCCCCAATATTGAGCTTTTGTCCATCCTTCATCTCATCATATCATTCTTCTCTCCCTACACTTGAAAACTTCCTCCATACAAAACTTCTCACAATTTTCATTAGCAATGTTAGTGTAATCAAAATAACAAATCAACTTTGGTTCAGTTGTAACACAATTATAACACCTATTAAAACATTAGCTTCTGTCACAACTTCTTTTAAAGCTCTTCCCCTCAAAAGAACACCAAAAGAAAAAGATTAAGATGCAAATGCAAATAATGGCAGAAATCTGTCAAAACAGAACAATAGGTAAAGATCGATTTTTTAGAAACTCTTCTGTTGCTCAAATAAAAAAGTTCAAAACTAATGAAAGTTATATAATAACCTGGTAAATGTGCACAAATATTTTCAGATCAATTCGACGTTCTGGATGAGAGATTTAATTTTTTTTGGAGGCAGCACAAAATCTGTTTCAGGACAGCAACTTATCCAAATCTTACTTCCTCCCTATTATAGGCTACTCTTGGCACAAAAACGAAATAAAAAGGATAAGGAGAGGTTGCTACAGAGGTAACATCTTCGAATACTCAAAGAAAACAAAACGAAACTGAAAGCAAAAAATATAATGGGTTGTCTCCCAAAAGCTCTTTCTTTATAGCCATTAAGATAGGCATAATGATTTTAAAAGATGCTCACGTAAGAATAAGAATTGAAAAACAATAAAAGAGCATCAAGAATAATATAAAATATGTTTATACCTAACACTCTTCCTATGCATAGGAGTATTGAAGGAAAACAAATCAATGAAGCACAAAGCTAGCATAGGAAGGCAAAACAAATGCAACTTCAAAATTTTCAACATAAAGAGGGGAAACTTAATATTGTTGGGATGCATAAAACTATGTTTCCCTCTCTCATAATCACTTTCAGTAGCATAATGAATAAAATTAACAATATAACTATCACATAAAACATTCTTATCATGAGCCACATGCATAAAAGAATTAATACTCTCCACATAAGCATAGTCATTCTTATTAATAGTAGTGGGAGCAAATTAAACAAAATAGCTATCATTATTATTATCATCACCATAAACATCAAATATAGGAGGCATATTATAATCATGATTAGTTTTCTCCTCAATAGTAGGTGGACTGAAAATATCATATTCATTATTGTAATCATCATAAAGAACTCCAACATGATAGACAAGTTGTATATTAGGGAGATGGTTTTAGGTAATCCCTCCATAATCATGACAAGTTTCATGAGGATGATTCTAATTATAGCCTATGTCATAGTATTCTTTATAATAATTATCAAAGACTAGAGTCATAGTATCATTATAAGCAATAGAATAGTTATCTTCCAAAGTGTGTTCATTTGCAAACATATCATCATTTTTACTAGAAGGAGATGTATCAAACATATAATCATCGGTAGCAAAAGGATTTTCAAACACCTCATCCACAAGCCTAGAGATTTCTATATCATCATTGGAAGGAACATGGATAGTACTAATAGTACAACAATTATTATCATCATCATTTTCAGAATTGGTAACAAAGAGATTTTCAATATCAAAAGTAGTGTGTTTCTCCCAATCATGATCTCTATGTTAAGTAACAGGCATAAGAACATCACTGAGTTCATACTCATCAGCAACAACTATAATAGGAGCAACATGCTTAGGGGAAGATACCGTTACCTCTCTCCTTTTACTCCTCCTCCTCCTCTTCTTCTTCTTCTTCTTCTTGTTCTTGTTCTTCTTCTTCTTCTTCTTCTTATTCTTCTTCTTGTTGTTTTTCCCCTCTTTAGGAGGGAGAGGCTTGAAAGGAAGCTTATCCACATACCCTGGTTTATTGTCAGAAACAATAGAAAAAACTTTGGAGGATTCCTCCTCTTCATAATAAGGGAAAAACACATATTAGTCATGTCATATTTTGGTAAAGTCTCATCTTTTATAATATTTTGTATGTAAGTATTTGCGTGGCAATTATTAACACAATAAAGATGACAACCATGCAGGACGTTGTTCATATCAAAAGCACTCGTATTTACCAAAAAAGTTTTTCTTGATAACTCTTCACACCCCAAAAATAATGTAAGTTCATCATGCTGATTAGGAGTGATCATGTCATCACAATACAAACTTGCAGTACTCCTTGGATTTGAAAGGCTATTATCATAGCATGAGCATTGAAAATTGAAATGACCCACTTCATAGCAAAGTTCACAAATAAAAGGATAGAGGGCACAAACTTTTTTACCAAGATCATCTAGAGCCCTATCCCACATTCTAGTTTTTTCATTCATGTGATGGATACAATATTGTTCTTCGATTTGATTCTTTTCACAAGGTCTAAGTGCTCCACAAAAATTAACATGCTTATAAGAAATAGTAATCTCAGAAGTTTGAGTAAGTTTATTGCAATCATTAATAAGAATTTCATTTTTCATGCAAGTGTATTTAAAAGGTTCATGATATATGTACCCATTTTTTAAGGAACATTAATATGAGAAGAAAAGAATCTACACCAATCAACAATATTTTGAGGATCAAGACCATATTTAGCACTCAGCTCTTGAAATTCAGCAGTTTCAGCAAAAGACTTAATGCAATCATACTCATAGTTTATACCTGATTATTTACCTTTGTCGTTATTCCATTCTTCATTATTGTTTTGAATTGTTTCAAGAAGATCCCATTTAGCTTCAACCTTCTTACTTGTTAAAGAACCCTTTGAACAGGCATCTAGATAATCCTTGCAATGTCCTGAAAGCCTTGCATAAAAAATAGTAACAATTATTTCATCAGGAATCTCATGGTTAGGACATTTGAGTATTAATATTTTCAGTCTTTCCCAAGATCGAGCAATGATTTCTCCATCACGAGGCCAAAAATTATAAATATAATTCCTATCTAAATGCATTTCATGAGGAGTATAAAATTTAGAGTAAAAGAGAGATTCAATCTCCTTCCACTTCAAATGATGAGGATCATCTATTAGCTCATACCACTCTCTTGCTTTGTCCTTAAGTGACAAAGAGAATAGACTCCTCTTAACTTGGTCCACTGAAATACCGTCACACTTGAACAACTCGCATATTTCATGCATAAAAAGTAAATGATCACCAGGATGGAAAGTTCCATCTCCAAAATAGCAGTTATTCATAACACGTTCAACATTTTTCATATGTATTTTAAAAGGAATACTTTCAGTAGGAGGATTTAAAATATCACAAGCATCATTAGAATTATCACATGTGGGAGATAAATTATCATCTGAGCAAATTTTCTCCTCTAAAGCTGGGGAACTAAAAAGATCATTTTCATAAAAACTAGCTTTCCCAAGCTTAGAATTTTCTATAGCATTAGAATTAATGGTGTTCAAAGAACTAATGCTAATAACATTGCTACCACTATTATGCAAACAAACTTCCATAGGTTTTTTAATTTTCTCTTCAAAAGCATCATGTCCTAATTCAGTATAAAGATTATAAAGCTCTCTCATATTTTGTTGCTTTCCATTAATCCTAAAGATAAAAACAAGTAACAAGTAAAAACAAGCCTAACGAGTGAAAATAAAAACAAGAAACAAAAAGATATAATTGCAGAATCTAAAGGAAATAACTTCGAGAACTCACACACCAGCAATAGTATTAGGATGTGAGTACCTTTTACCTTACCTCCCCGGCAACAACGCCAGAAAAGATCTTGATGTCTATGCACGCTTCTATTCTGGTAGACAGTGTTGGGCCTCCAAGAGCAGAGGTTTGTAGAACAACAAAAAGTTTCTCTTAAGTGGATGACCCAAGGTTTATCGAACTCAAGGAGGTAGAGGTCAAAGATATCCCTCTCAAACAACCCTGCAATTACGATACAAGAAGTATCTTGTGTCCCCAACACACCTAATACAATTATAAGTTGTATAGGTGCATTAGTTCGACGAAAAGATAGTGAAATACATGTAATATGGATGATTATGAGTGATAATAGCAATCTGAAATAAAAATGGCTGCAAGCAAACATGTAGCAGAACTGATTTTAAACGGCGTTTCAATGCTTAGAAATAAGGCCTAGGGATCATACTTTCACTAGTGGACACTCTCAAAAATAATAACATAATTGAATACATAAATATCTTCTCTTCACTATGCTACTCCGAACCACTCTCTGGTTGGATAACAAACACCAATCATTGCGTAGGGCTATGAAAGCACACCTTAAAGTTACATTCCCCACTAGGTAACCCACACTGTCACCTTGAGCCCTAGATGGTTCCATACAAACACCACAATTTCATAGGGTCATCCGACACAAAATATATAAATCATGATAAGTCACACACGGTGCACACACTATCACCTTTACACCGTGGGACAAAGGCGTCTCCGGAGATCACATTAACAAAACCACTTGAGTAGCATAATAGATGAAGAGTAACATCTACTTATTCAACTAGATTACAAAGCTCATGATCACTTAAAGATCCCACCATGGGAGAGAGAGATGAAACACAAAGCTACCGGTAGAGCCCTCAGCCTCGGGGGAGAACTACTCCCTCCTCATCATGGGAGTCAGCAATGGCAATGAATATGGCGGTGGAGTCGATGGAGATGGCTCCGGGGGGCACTTCCCCGTCCCGGCAGGGCGGCAGAACAGAGATTTCTGTCCCTCAAAACTTGTCGGCAATGGAAGCAGAGCTACGAAACTTTTTGTGGAAGGAGGCCGATTGTTTTAGGGTTTCTGCATCAGGGGGAATAAATAGGCGAAAGGGCGATGTCGGTGGGCGCCCGGGGGGGCCCACACCATGTGGTGGCGCAGCCGGGGGGGGCGCCACCAGGTGGTATGGCCACCTCATTGCCACCCTTCAGGTCTCCTTTAGACTCCGCTGACGTGTCGGGAAAAATAGGACCCTGAGATTTTCTTTCGTCCTATTCCAAGAATATTTCCAGAACAACTTCGTTGAAATCAAAAGCAGTAGAAAACATGAATTGGCGCTGTCGCATCTTATCAATAGGTTAGTCCATGAAAATGTCCGGTAACGAACTAAAACATGTGAAAACATAAAGGCATTGGATAGAAAACAAGCATGGAGCATCAAAAACTATAGATACGTTTGAGACGTATCAGAGCTGATGCTCCAAACAACTTTTTATAGTACTCGGAGATAAACACCTTTAGGTTTTCCTGCCAAATAATTATTCCTTCATCTTGTTCAAGTTGAAAAATCTTCTTCTTGCATTGTTTACCATTGGCAATAAGGTGAAAGTATCTAGTATTTTCCCCCTCCCCCTCTTTGATACGTCTTACTTTCGCACGCTGAGCCCACTTAGACGATGTGTAGGCGTTTTTTGCCATGTCGGTTCCTCTACAGGAACTAGACCAGATCTGGCTCAGGGCAGGAGGGGCGACGGTGCAGGCCCGGCCAAACTAAGGACCAACACGGAGTGCAGATATAAGTACATATATACCAGTACTTGATCTGCTAAAAAAGCGCACATTCACTTGTGTATAACCTAGAAACACAAGTTCCATTACATCCACGCGTGGAGCTCTCATGTGGGGCATACATTGCTATTATCTCTTATGTGAGAGCACTAACTCATCTTCCTTAGAGCAAGTACAATAAGAGCAAGTTCAATAGTATATGGCTATAAATTTTTGTCATGTCATCTATAGTCAACTCTATAGCCAACATGTATAATAGTCAACTATAAAGATATGATATTTAGCCCACCTCTCATCTCACCTTACCCTTCCTTCTCTAGCCACGGACCACCACCATGCCACCGTGACTGCCTTCCAGAACTTTGAGATAGGATGCCTTCAGAGGGTAGTTGGACGCTGCCTTGGCCCATGGTCAACCTCTCTTGTGTGAGGAAATAAATTGCACCGTTTTTTTTTCTACTCTCCTAATTGCACTCATGTTTTTGTTTTTCTCAAACTTGGATTTTTGGATGGGATGAATATGAGGTTATGATTTTACTATTAGTTGATATTTTGTGCCAGAAATATCTTAAAAATTATAAATGTAGTTATATTTTAAGGTGGAACGTATGGTTGAAATTTTTGGAAGTTGGACTCGACATCTTGAAAAAGCTCGATTATAAAATTTGGGGTTTATATGGGACGGAAGTTTTGCGATCATATTTCTGAAAATTCACCGCAAATTTTCTAGAATTGTGCAATATATATATTTTTAAATTCCAATGTTTTTAGAAATTGAAAGAAAAAAAATATGTGGGGAAGTGTCTAGGAACTGGAGAAGGGGTGTCCCGACAAGCAGAGGCGTAGCTACGACGTGACCATACCGGGCCACGACCCGGTCTAAAATAGGATTTCCCAGTGTTTGTAAGTCTGTTTCTTGGCCCATTACCGAGCAGCTGGCCCACTTAAAATTGGCCCGACCTTTTTGGGCCGCAAGCTCCGCCAGTGCCGACAACGGCTTCCACATGCTTACTCTTCGGTTCCCGAGCGCTTATGATACGTAACACACTTTGGAAGATCACTAATTTATGGTCGACCACTAGGATGGTCATTTTCGATCCTAATTTTTCATTTTGCGTGCCCTCATTTTCCCCTCCCTCGAACCTCCCACTTGGCCAGAATTAGCACTACAAACTATTAATTGTCACATGTTCAGAATTCATAGTGTTATATAGGAGTAACAAAATATATATAACAAAAATGATGTTATTATACTACTTTGTGTTTGTTTGATCGTAGTAGACGTATGCTCATTTTTTTTCTACTCATTTGCATGTTTAACTAAATTACTACTCCCTCCGCTTTTTACTACTCTATGTATAAGATTTTTCTGGAGTCAAATTTAGAAAACTTTGACCAAATTATTATTAGAAAATATCAACATCTAAAATACTAAAGTTATATAATATGAAATTTAATTTCATGATGCATCTAATAATATTGATTTGATATTGTCAATGTTGATATTTTTTTCCTATAAACACGGTCAAGCTTTATGAAGTTTGACTTCAGACAAATCTTACTCTTATTCTTCGAGTGCACACTTGCGTGTTCTATATGGTCCGCTATTCAAATGGTTTCAATTCTTTATCAGCCCACATCTGTTGCGAATATTTTCGGCAACTGGTTAAATGAGGTAGACAAAGGTTTAAAGCTATTATTAGGGTAGAAGCGCTAGCTGTTATATGGTAGCTCTGGCTATGCAAAAATGACAAGATTTTTCATGATAATTTTTTTTTCTCGCATGCATGTTCTATTCCGATGCACAAGTATTCTCCGTTTGTGGTCCACATTACAGCGTGGGAGTTTCTAGGCCTTTTTATGGAGGCTTGTGCACGACTGGAGCGGGTGGCGAGGGATATTTTTATCTCATATGGATGGCCGCTTGATCTCCGCATCGCAGCTCCATAGTGTCGATAGTCTGCGTCTTTATGATTGTTTAGGCTTGTCGTCTTTTGTTTTTACTATTAGTTGATATTTTGTGCCAGAAATATCTTAAAAATTATAAATGTAGTTATATTTTAAGGTGGAACGTATGGTTGGAATTTTTGGAAGTTGGACTCGACATCGCGAAAAAGCTCGATTATAAAATTTGGGGTTTATATGGGACGGAAGTTTTGCGATCATATTTCTGAAAATTCACCGCAAATTTTCTAGAATTGTGCAAAATGTATATTTTTAAATTCCAATGTTTTTAGAAATTGAAAGAAAAAAAATATATGTGGGGAAGTGTCTAGGAACTGGAGAAGGGGTGTCCCGACAAGCAGAGGCGTAGCTACGACGTGACCATACCGGGCCACGACCCGGTCTAAAATAGGATTTCTCAGTGTTTGTAAGTCTGTTTCTTGGCCCATTACCGAGCAGCTGGCCCACTACTTTGTGTTTGTTTGATCGTAGTAGACGTATGCTCATTTTTTTCTACTCATTTGCATATTTAACTAAATTACTACTCCCTCCGCTTTTTACTACTCTGTGTATAAGATTTGTCTGGAGTCAAATTTAGAAAACTTTGACCAAATTTTTATTAGAAAATATCAACATCTAAAATACTAAAGTTATACAATATGAAATTTAATTTCATGATGCATCTAATAATATTGATTTGATATTGTCAATGTTGATATTTTTTCCTATAAACACGGTCAAGCTTTATGAAGTTTGACTTCAGACAAATCTTACTCTTATTCTTCGAGTGCACACTTGCGTGTTCTATATGGTCCGCTGTTCAAATGGTTTCTAATCTTTATCAGCCCACATCTGTTGCGAATATTTTCGGCAACTGGTTAAATGAGGTAGACAAAGGTTTAAAGCTATTATTAGGGTAGGAGCGCTAGCTGTTATATGGTCGCTCTGGCTATGTACAAATGACAAGATTTTTCATGATAATTTTTTTTTCTCGCATGCATGTTCTATTCCAATGCACAAGTATTCTCCGTTTGTGGTCCACATTACAGCGGGGGAGTTTCTAGGCCTTTTTATGGAGGCTTGTGCACGACTGGAGCGGGTGGCGAGGGATATTTTTATCCCATATGGATGGCCGCTTGATCTCCGCATCGCAGCTCCATAGTGTCGATAGTCTGCGTCTTTATGATTGTTTAGGCTTTGTCGTCTTTTGTTTTTCTTTTTCTCGATTTCGGCTGTGTGCATATTACGATGCAGAGGCCGGGTGTAATGCTTAAATCTTTTAAGTAATAAAAGATCTTTATCAAAAAAAAAAAGACAAATCTTACATACGAAGTAAAAAAGAAATGAAGGGAGGGAGTACTGTGTAGCACAAGGATTTTTCTAAGAAAAATTCTAAAATATTGAAGTGCAAAAACTACAAACGTCACAAAGTAATATCCTTCATATTAGTCGTTCCCGGCAAATTGAAAGACTTGCAAACGCTCACCGGACCAGTGTTGTGCCCATTGTGTTGGACTTGTGTATTGACACAGTCTCTAGTACAAACTCCCTTCGTCTATTTTTACAAGGAACACTGCTTACCATTTCAATTTTAATAACATGCATAGTAAAATGAGTGAATATATACATAAAATGAGTCTAGATTCACTTATTTGACATGTATGTGTGCAAAGTTAAAATGTCCTACAAAAGTGAACGGAGCGAGTATTATATTTTGGAACGGTAGAGAAAGTACTCCATCTATCCTTAAATAAGTGTACCTTTATCTTTCATAGAAGTCAAACATTTTAACGTTTTATCAATTTTATAGCAAAACGTAACAACATTTCATAAGTATCGTATATGTTGATGTTGTTTTCTATAAAGCTGTTCAAATCTTTAAAAAATTATAGACAAATGCTAGAAGTATATTTATTTGAGGATGGAGGGAGTATGTTAATTTTTTTTCTTAAAAAGTACAAGGCGAGGAATTACTTCAAATTTACATGTGAGAACGTTTTGTAGTTTGTCTTTCTGCATTCCGAAACGGGTTCACTTGAGAAGAGAGAGGAAACATCCAAGCAAACCACCCAATGTTCACACACACCACCACCACCGCCTCGATAGTCGATACTAGTACCCCGCGCGCTCCTCCGAAGCGCGCACACACGACACAAACACGCACGTACTCTCCTCGCTGGCGGTCCCATGGATCCCACGGTGCGCGACGTGCTCGCCTTCCACCGCGTCGACCGCGCCGCCTACGAGCGGCTCCTGTCTCTCGGCGCCGGCCGCCAGTCCGCGCGCGACACCGTGGCGCTCCTCATGTGGCTGGACCGCAGCGCGGGCGCCGACACGGTGGCCAGCGTGTGCCTCCAAGTCCGCACCCCGGCGGACGCCGCGCGGCTCGTCTCCGACGCCCTCGCCGTCCTCCACGGCGTCGCCTGGCCGCGCCTCCAGGGCGTCGGCGGGATGCCGCAGCTCGCCCCGCCCGTGTGCGGCGGCTGCGGAGGCGCGGTCGCCGCGGGCGCGCGCCGCTTCTTCGACCTCGTCCCGCGCGGCGCCGACCCGAGGCGCGGCGTGGAGGACGTCCTCGACGGCGTCGGGACGCTCGTGTTCGACGACCGGCTGCACGCGCTGCTTCGGCGCCACGAGGAGGACGACGGCGCGCTCCCGCCGGAGCTGGCCGCGCCGTACCGACGCCGTGACGACGGCGCGGCGGCGGAGGAGGAGTGCGGCGGGCGGTCGCTGTTCATCACGTTCTCCAAGGGGTTCCCATTAACGCGCGAGGAGATCGAGGGCTACTTCACAGAGTACGTAGCACCCCAAACCCCGAAGCAAACTAGTTAGCCATCGTACATGCACACGCACGCGATAATTAAACTTTGACCGGGAGCTTAGTTGGGAACGGAGCCATGCAGGATTCCTTGGGCGCGCCGTCGGATTCCTCTGCACGCTGCAGCGTCGCAGCGCTGCTCGGTTTCCCTTTTCGGCTTTTCCTTTCGTGCCTGCTGTTTCTGGCCTTGCCCCTTGTACATCCATGGATTGGTTTGAAGAACAATGGCAGGCGAGCCAAAAACTTGTCGCGGAGCGGATGAGTTTCGTACGCCCAGCTCTGCGCGCTTGTAAAAACAAAGCTACTTTGATTCTGGTTTTGGATGTTTTCTTGCGCTGCTTTTGGAGCCCTGCTTTCTTTCCTTCCGGTCTCGGCCTCTCAGCGACAGCTAGCTAGCCTGCCGCGGCAGCAGCAGCAGCACAGCGCCATCACATGCTTCTTGACTGATGACGCATGCGTTGACGGTAGCATCAAACAAGACATCCTGGCCACAGATTCTACCATGCATCCACAGATTGTAACATTGTTTGATATGATTGTGTGCAGGAGATGGGGCGCAGGGTGCGTGGAGAGCGTGATGATCGAGAGGACGCCGCCGGCGGGGGAGGCGCCGAGGTACGGCAGGGTGGCGTTCCGGCGCGCGTCCGTGGCGGAGGCGGTGCTCGGCGGGCAGCGCCTGGTGAAGCTGCTCGTCAGCGGCCGCCAGCTCTGGGCGCGCAAGTACGTCCCCAAGCCGCAGCAGCAATAAGCGCGCTCCAGGGACAAAATAAGTTCACACGCATATATAGGCACACGGTCACCTGCATCTCTTTTTTGCAACTCCAAAACACAGCAGTACTGAGTTCTCGTGTTACGCACTTGGTAGTAGTACGTAGTTGGTACATTCTCCTCACTAATCTATCTACTCATCTATATGCACCCAACTTTATCTTACAACTACTACTTAGTAGTAGATTGCAATGGGCAAACAATGGATCTTAGGCTGAGAGCGCCTGTGTAAACATACTGAATTACTGGGCATGGAATGTTATCCTTCATCACCTAATAGTATGAAACCAACGTATTTTAAGCCTACGATGGAAAGCATCTATTAAAATGACAAAACTTCCTAACACTATACAGCTCCAAATCCACAAACCTGCAGAGACGCTTCTTTGACGGAGACTCAACTTCCAGAGACTGCAACGAGAAAACTGAATAGTAGTGTACAAGGAATTCTATTGAGGACTGTACAACAGAAAAGCTATCTATGCTTTTCATTCTAACGATGGCAAACGTATGTATGTATGTTTCACTAGCCTGTGCTCCACAGTTGTCTTCACAATGATCAGCTACTGCTTTCTAGCCTGTATGTCCGGGGGTTGTACGCCCTGTTCTGCAGCCATGAAACGATAGCCTGAACATCGTCCATGCTCACCGCCGCCGAGGATGAAGATGCTCCCGGAGCCTCGGGGGCGAAGTTGGCAGGTCTTCTTCTTTGCCCTGGTGTCGCTCGGATGAATGTATCCCACAGCCGACCTTCCATCTCCTTGCACATCTCATCATCACTGCGTAACAGCCCCAACTTGTCCATGATCTCCTGCATGGCCAGAACAAAACCCTCAGCCTGCAAAAAGATGCTGTAAGCCTCGTCAACCAGCTTGTCCTTCCGCATCAGAGATATGGCGGCATCCGCGACCCCCTCCCGGACAAATCTGCTCCAGTTCTCCTGGGCCTCGCAGAGGCTGGCAAGCGCCATCGCCGCCGTCTTCTTCACACCAACGTCTCCAACCGAGAGCAGCTCCATCAGCGGAGCAAAGCCTCCAAGCTCACCAATCTTGATCTTATTGTAGTAGTTGTCGGCCAGTAGCCCAAGGATCTCAGCACACTTGGCTCTCGTGGGCACTGGCCCTAGCAATGCCCTTGCAATCAGCACAGGTATGGCGTATCGGTCGTCTCCTAAAACCTCCTTATTCGGGCTGTAGGAAGCTGCCTTTGCAAGTATTTTGAGAATTATGTTGTCCAGTTCAGGGTCAGGTTCCAGGCATGTCTCTGGCAGGACGCAGACAAGTTTTGCTATTGTCCCTGGGCTACGCCCAATCAGGTGCAGGAATGAGCACTGCTCCAGAAGGTGCAAGATAGCTTCATAATCTTCTTTAGAGTTGCTGGGGGAGTGAGCCAACACGGTGGCTTCCTTGAATATGGCTTCCTCCGCAGGAGAGACAGCTGGTGGATCGGTAGATATTGTCAGATCACTAATGCTGTTTCCGGCACGCCATCGTGAGATGCACCGCGCAATGACGACATCAGAGATGTAGACACTGTGCTTGAGAACCTCGCCGGTAACTGGACAGATCTTTTTCGGTTTCTGTTTGTTCCACCATTTCTCCAGTTCAGAACGATCAACAGTCTGCAGATACAGAACAGGGGCAATCAGGGAGATGAAACATACAAGGAATACAACCATAAAGAACATCTCAAAAATAATGCAGCTGTTCGGTTAGAGTTCAATTGCCGTCTCTTAAGAAAAACTATAGAAAATGAATGGGCAAAAAGTTCTGGGAACAAAACAACAAGCTAATAAAACATCAGTAATATAATTTTTTCGTTTCCATCTATCAATGCATCAGAGTGCAAATGTTATGCGATTTCTTGGAGAAAAAGAAGGAAGTACGCCAAGTCCAAAATGAATAAAACAGTATAGTTTCAGAGACACTTTGAAAAGAGTTTGTTATCCACTGGGTATTCCAAACAGTATAACGCCAGCACAATTTCTATCCTTAATGGAACCAAACGCACTCAATTACTCATATATCAGCGACGGCCTATGCTCCAAAGGGATAAACACAATTCTTCAGAAAAAAACTCTAGGAAGTTAAGAGGTAAGCAAACATCTATGCAAAGGATCTCAATTGACCCTTGCACATTCAACCAAACAAGATTTCATAGTGGTAATTGGTGATAACTAGCCATCTTTTATAAGAAATCTGCGATGACCCCTTGAGAGATTTTATTTTTCTGATTATTTACGAACAATAGCATTACAGATTTTTTGTGGCTGTACTGCTAGGGTCAGAAATACAAATATTCTTGCTAAAGATAAACTGAACTTTTCAATCAGATACAATTTCCAAAACAGTCTTAAAGGACAAATGCAATGCCCATCTAACACTAGTAAACACATAGTATGAATCAAGAGCAACAGTTACAACACCCATTCCATCAGCTCATCCCAAACAAGCAAATTCAAACCAGTGGAATTAACTTTCATCAGAAAAACTAACTGTTAGATTTTTAAGAGAACAAATGAAGACCAATAGAGATAGCATGGTGCTCATGAGATCAATCAAGCAGTTTGCAACACAATGATTTTCCAGCCACAAGTAACTCCACTGCAGGACGCCAAATTTTCATTTGATTTAAACTAACTTCAGGAATCTAATGTGATCAAATTCAGGTGCTATATTACTTCCCCCATTTCGAAAAAAAGGTTCTATATTACATATGACGCCCTGATTTACCCTGTGTCAGAGAACATTGTTCAAGTCTACATGCTGAACTGCTACATATGTCCACAACCAATAGTTTCAGAAACAATTTGAACATATTCTCCTATCCACTAAGTATACCAACCAGTATAAAAAATTGACCCAAAAATGCCGTTATATCAACTACAGAAATTATGGCATAGCTGATCCTTAGCAACGTCTTAAAATCTAAAGAGCCATACACGAAACTCACATCATATGATCTATGGGGCCATGCACAAATTTCTTCACAAACAGATGATCAAGAGAATTGACGAGTAGGAAAGAATGCATGCAGAGGAACTCAGCTGACCCTGGTCTTACAGAGAATTCACAGGTATAAGTAGCATGCTAACTGAATCTGAACTAACCTAAACATTTCAATCGGGTAGGATTTCCAAACTGGTCTTACAGGGGGAATACAATGCCCATCCAACACAAGGAAATAAGTACAAGTGCTTCAGGAACAACGCTCACAACACCCATTGCATCAGTTCATCTCAAACAAGCCTTCAGCACAAGTGTAAAATGTAGAATCGTAAGCAGGTGAAAGATTTGACACACCTTTCCGGAGGTGATGACGACTGGGTTCTCCATGACCTTGTTGGAGACAGGGCATAAGAAGAACGCCGGCACGGCCACTGGACCAATCCAGAACCTCCTGGCATCGGCGCCACCGCGGTGGAGTTTATCGGAGCAGGCGGCCTGCAGAGCCCGGAATGCGCACTCGAAGAGCTCGGGCGGGGGCACCTCCGTCTCCTCGTTGGAGCACAGCTCCGTGAACCACGCGAGCTCGGCGAGCGCCTCCACCTTCCGCAGCCACCTCTCGAGCCCCACAACGTCGACCACCCTCCGTTTGAGAAGGAGCTCCTTCTTGATCTCCTCCGTCCTGGGGCCTGCGGTGGCGCCCATCGTCGCCTCCAAGAACTGGGCGGCGAACTGGCCAAGAACATCCGCCGCGTCGACGACCTTGGGAAGCGTCGCGAGCGGAGGGAAGGAGAAATCCGGTTCGACCGCCACCTTCTTCTCCTCCTCGTCTTCTGCTCGGCCTGATGTGATGGAAGGAGAGGTCGTTGTGGCATCCAGCGGCGGGATCAGCCTCGACCTCGCGCTGTGATCCCGCGCCAAGGCGACGGTCTCCTCCACGCAATCGGGGTCCCCGTCGAAGGATCCTCCAGCAGAGCCACCTGCGCCGCTGGAACCGGCACCGCCCGCAGACGCGAGGACACTCGGCGCCCTCGGAGACCTCCGCGTCCGCACCGAGTGAGGGACGGGCCTCTCCCCGGAACTCCTGCTCGACCCGAGGCCAGACGGAGAAGAGGGCGACCCCGACCCCGACCCCGACCCCGAGAATTCGATAGGGCGGCGGAGACCAGGCGGAGGCGGCGACCTCGACCCAGAGATGCTGACGGGCTCATGATCAGGCGACGAAGACGGCGTCCGCGCTCCCGGACTACGCCTAAGCAGGCCGGGCTCGTCAACCTCCTCGATCCCCTCGTCCGACCAGTCGACGACGCCGTCCATGGATGGGGCGGCGCCGTTTCTCGCGTTCTTGGCCTCTTCTTGGCAGGCGCAATGTGGGTGGGAGAAGCCGAGAGGGAAGGGGCTTGGGGAATTTGGCTTTTGGCGGCAGAATGCGGATGTGAAGTGAAACCGTGGAAGGTTCCAGGCTCCTTTCAACCGGCAAAGGGGAGGCAGACACGGTAGGCTTCACCAATAGCAACCGTTGATGCAGACCTCGAGATTCGTGGACGTGAACTATACCCACTCTCCTAACTACTGTACTTTGCCGTTGCAAGATGATACTAGTACTCGCAGAGACGTGGCAGGTGGGTCATTATTCTCCCTTGGCACATGGTAATTACATGGTAGTGGCCGAAAACGATGAGAAAACGGGATGGAAACTGGAAGAGTAAAATCGATGAAGTCTGATTGAATCCGTGTTTGAATAATAAGAAAACTATATTTTCGACAGACCGATCTGTGTTTGAATCCGGCGCGCAGTGTATTGTTACAAATTCTTTTTTTTATTGAAATCCTAGAAGTATTTGTGAACACATGGAGTAAGCAAATGCTCTGTTCAGAAATCCGGGTGACACATCGCAAGTTATGAATATATGTCCACATTTACATGGAAAAGAAAACTTGGACTGAGAACAGAAGCATCTAAACAATCAAATGCAACAAGGAATTGGACAGCGAGAGGAAGCATTGCATAGCTAAGGGCACACGTGCACAAGATCTATAGTCTGATGGTTACAAATTCAAATTGGCCTATTACTGCCGTGTCTTGGATCATGACACCTTGAGTGCAGAGCGCCCCTTTTAGGTTTGGACGAGGCGCTAGTAGGGATCGATCGGCTCTCTCGCTCGTTGACGATGAACACACAGACATGGTGATTTCTTACCCAGGGCTAGGCCACTCGGAGGCTAACAACGTTACATCCTGCATTGGTGGTATTCATAGCAACACAGTGTGGCTACAAGGTTGTTCCCGGGTGCTAGCGAGTCACGGCCGAAAAGAAGAACCTAAGTTGATAATTCCGAGAGGATGATGACTCTCCCTTCACTCCTTTTGATGATGTTCCTTGCTCTAGCCTAGGATGTGCTCTGCTATGAATATGTCCTTCTCTACTAGTGACATGATCCTCCTTTGTAGCCAAGGGGAATCCAGAGGTGGTCACGCGGTAAATTTAGTCTTCGAGTCTTGGCGGGTTGGGGGACGGGCATATGGCCTTCGCTGGTTGGCCCCGCACTCGTCGGGTAAGTGACGGCCAAAATCACTCGTGCTTTTGGTGGAAAGTAGCCGACAGATAGTCTGCGCGGGGTACTAGCTGCCCCTTGCCGAGATCATCTTCGTCTTGGCTTGGCATGGAGTAGGCTTGCTCTCCAAGTCGTGGGTGGGAGGAGTGTGTCCCTCTCTCGTGGCTCAGGTGGTCCCCAAGGTTCTAGAAGTGTTGAGGAGATGCTTTACCTCGACCGAGTCCAGCCCTTCAGCAGGAACCGAAGCCATTGACTATGTCTTCTCAGGTGTCAGCTTGTCGTGACTCCCGGGAGAGCCATATGACCATGTTGTCGGGCTTCGCTATCCTTCCTAGTGGTTAGTTGTCGGGGGAAGCATTGTCCGGCCGAGCCCCCTATACATTGCAAACATATCTATAATTTTTTATGCTCCATGCTTGTTTTCTACCCAATAACTTTTGTTTTCCACATATTTTTTCCGTTTTCCGGATGTTTTCACACACTAACCTATTGACAAGATGCCCCAGGCCAGTTGTTTTTTGTTGTTGTTTTTCTATTTCAGAAAATTTCTTAAGGAAATATTCTCGGAAAGAGCTGAAAATCCATGGAGATCATTTTTTACCCAGAGACGGAGTCCAAAGAAGATCCGTAGGTGGGCTAGGGGGCCACCAGGAGGGTGCCAGGCGCGGCCTCTCCCTAGGCCGCGCCTGGTGGGTCCCTGACGGCCCTGGCCACTACCTCTCGTCGCCTCTTCGCCTATAAATTGCCTTCAACCCTAAAAATCACGGGGGCGGAGTTATTTTCCATGAACCATACAGAGAGGTGTCGTCGCCTCCAAAGTCCAATATAGGGCTTCTGCAGCTCTAATCGGCACCCTACTAGAGGGGGGAATCGTCATCGGAGACATCTATATCGCCATGATCGCCTCCGGACAGATGCGTGAGTACTTCATCTCGGGACTACGGGTCCATAGCAGTAGGTAGATGGTTGTTTTCTCACCTATGCCTCCATGTTTAGGGTCTCGTGAGCGGTCTCACATGATCGAGACCACCATTCTGTAATTGTGCATGTTGTGTTTCTGGGATCCAATGAACCATGACATTATGATTATTTTGTTAATATCAATCTGAGATGTTTCACTTATATTCATAGAGAGTTTTAATCTTGTCTTGCAACGCTCTCCGATGTTTATGATTACCTTGGACAAGAAGTTGTTTTCACCTCCAAGAGAGGGTTTATATGCTTGATGGTAGGTTCATTCCTCCCGTACATCTGTGCTCGAGTGACAAAAACGTGACGGACGGGGGATGTACTGTTGTTACTAGGGAGAAAACAGCGGTGCTCTTGTCTACGGACGAGGACCAGTGCTTACATACGTATTGTTCTTAATGCATTTGTCTGTTGCACACAAAGCAATCACTTCGTTGCTGCAACTTAATACCAGAGAGATTTGCTAAATAGCTTTCTTGAGGTGGACTTTTAGATATGGATACATGCTGGATAGCGGTCCATATGCCTTGACGTAATGCCTACAATGTTAGAACCCATGAACTATATCTCGTCATAATAGTATTTTTATACGTTCATGATTTGTTAATTGCCCAGCTGTAATTTGTTCACCTAGCATATTTGTTTTCTTTGGAGAAACACTAGTAGTGAACCTGTGGCCCCCGGTCCTATTTCCTTCATATTCGTAATCTTCTTTTAAGCACTTTTCATCATTGTTTCCTCGATGTTCCGTTTTACTTTATTTGTTTTCCATGACTCTATATGTTTAATTCTCTCATTTTCAGCAAGACTGGAAGATTGACAACTTTCCGGAAAGTTGGGGCAAGAGAGAGTTTGTGTTTTGTGTGCAGGTCCATGCTTGTTGACGCGCAAGACAACAGGCAACCTTCTCCAAGACTACGAAGTCTTATTGGTTCGATAACCCTGGTTCCTTAATTTGGGAAAATTTTCCGCTAGACTACATTATACCTTCCACTTGAGGTCTCCCAACGAGCGTGTGATCACGTCAGCATCAAGTACTTTCTCCAGCACCGTTTTCGGGGACTTCTAACTTGCTGCAAGGGGATCCTCACACTTCCACTCTCTTTCTTTGTTTTATTCTTGCTTAGTTTACTTTTGTTTAGTCTTGTTTTCTCTTTATCAAAAACCCCCAAAAAATTAATTCTCTAGTTTCTAGTGTTTTGTTTGTCTTGTTATTTAGTTTTCGTCTTCGTGTTAGTGTTTGTTGCTATTTTGCTAAAATGTCTACTCCTAAATTTGCTATGAAAGATCTGAAAGTAGGAAGTGGATTTATTATTGGGAGAAACAATATTGAAGAATTCTTTAACCATGTAAATAGGCTTCATGATTTGAATGATAAACCTGTAGTTAAACTCGCCCATAACTACGAGACCTTTGTAGACTCTTTGGTTGCCATGATAGAAGCTAGGTTTGTCAATCCCACTCCTATTATAAAAAAAATGTTTCTTAAACTTGATAGCGTGGAGCTAGGAAAAGAAAGAGATTTTGTGTTGAATGCTTTGCTCCTGGAATTTAATGACATTGCTATAGAAGCTAGAAAAGTTTTTGCTCGTTATAAGATGCTTGGTTATGGTCTTGCCATAAATCATACTTTGAAAACTTTAGATATTGATAGAATGAAATATGAGGGAAGAACTGAATGTGAAAAATAAATTTATATCCCTATACCATTCAACTTTTAGCAGTGTCTGAAGCATTAGAGGAGAATTTTGGTTTGGTTGTTCCGAAGAATCTCTTTGATGAAAATAGTAAACCTAAAAGAAAAGAGAGAGAAGATTCTAAACCTTGTGTATGGAAAAGTAAATGCATGTATGATGAGTTCGAGCTCCTCAAATTGAATGATGATACTTGATCCTTCGTTATCCTTTTGTTTTCTTCTGTTTCTTTTTTGTTCTTTTTGTGTCTTGGAAAATGCTACCTCTGTAGCATCCGATCCTTATCCTTTTTATTTTGATTTTGTGACAAGAGTAACCTCTAGTATAGAGGTAGTGCGATTTGGGGAAGTTGATGTTTTGAAAAAGTTTCTTAGGCTATTACCAAAAAAATATTTCTATCAGCCAGAACGTCGGATTGCTTTGAAAAAAATAGAAACATGCCCCTAGGTTGTTATCTAACTTTTGCCAGTTTCCTAGTTTTTTATTTGAGCAACAAAAGATTTTCTAACAAAATCATCTTTACCGACTGTTCTGTTTTGACAGATTTCTGCCAATATTTGCATTTGCGTCTTAATCTCTTTCTTTTTGGTGTTCTTTTGAGGTGAAGAGATTTAAAAGAAGTTGTGACAGTAGCTAATGTTTTAAATTGAGTGTTTTACTTGTGTTGAAACTGAACCAGGTGGATTTATTTTTTTGATTACACAAACGCTGCTAATGAAGATTGTGAGAAGTTTTAGGTGGAGGAAGTTTTCAAGTGTAGGGAGAGAAGTATGATGTGATGAGATGAAGGATGGACAAGATCTCAAGCTTGGGGATGCCCATGTCACCCCAAGACATATCGAAGAAGTACAAGCGTCAAAACTTGGGGATGCCCAAGGCATCCTCTTCTTCATCAACAAAAATATAAGGTTTCTTCCAAAACACTATATTTTTATTGCTTCACATGATATGTGTTATTCTTGGAGCGTCATTTTATTTTGCTTTCTTTGCTGTAGATTTTGGTTGGATCCTAGCACTTTTATTTTGGAGAGAGACACGCGCCGTTTTCATTGCCTAGAACACTCTATTTGTCACTCTTATTGTTTTGTGAGTGTTCGTTTTTTTGCTAGTACTGCGTTTAACTCTTGTTTTTCACTTTATTTTTGTTCATAGATTGTTGGTTTGCTTCAGTTATATATGATTATCTCTCTGGTCTTTGATGTTTATTTGCTTTGAGAGTTGTTTCGAATAAGTTGATTGGTGTTGGAGAAGAGTAAATTGTTTCATGCTTATAGTGGTGCAATAGGAACCTTGTTTTGATTGTGGCTTAGGCTTTGGCATGTCATGTTAGATGTTATTTTAATTGTGTGCTTAGTAGTATATGATGTATCATGACTAGTATTAAATAGCTGAGAGTGCTTAATGTCCCATTGAATTTAATCATGTGTTGTTTCCTCATATTGAAGCATGGTATTGTGGTATTTCTCCTTTGAATGCTTTATCTAGATTGACTTGGCGCATTCTCGCACCATGTTTTGTCTACAAACAAAGTCACCTCTAGCCTTGATGATAATTTAGTTTTTGACTTCTAATATCACTTCATGCTTCGATTTATAATGTTTTGTCTCTATGCATGATTATGGTCGGTATTGCTCTCTTAGTTGGTCGCTCCCAGTCTTTTGCTAGCCTTCACCTATACCGAGATGAGCTCTACTCATGCATCCAACTCCCAAAAATCAAAGTTTGCCAAATGTGTCCACCATATGTACCTATATGTGGTATTTCACCGCTATTCCAAGTAAATTTCTCGTGTTCTACTTTTAAACCTTCAAAATTATTAACCTGATGTGTGTTCTTGTTTTAGCTCATGAGGAAGTAGTTTAAAGTTTATTATAGTTTGTGTCAAGCAAAGTTCTTCTTCCTTATTTCACCCGATGAGTATGGAATCGGTGCTCATCTAAATTTGCACAGAGATGGTGCCAAATTATATGAATTAAAATAATTAAAAAGGCACTTATACCTCTCTTAAAATTATTTTCAATACCTCTGTTTTATTAAATAAAAAGCTCTAGCACCTGAGTAATCCCTTCTTCCCTCTACGAAGGGCCTTTCTTTTACTTTTATGCTGAGTCTTCATCTTCTAATTTTATGCACCAGTTAAGAGAGCATAGTTCTCATTCTGAGTATAATGTACATAGTCCCAAAATTTATTATTGATTGATTTCATGATTGTGGTATTGCTTGCTCTCAAATTATTTGTATATAGTCACTATTTAAAGTTTGAAGGTGTCCTCGTATTTATGTTTTGCTACCACACAAAGGACAAGCTGGATACCACTTTATTATGTTTTTTTATTGTTGAAACAAACATATCACTTTTAATGCTTTATTATTCATTGTCTTTTGTTTGTGTTACTTTTCATGTGCAACATAGTTGCTAAGTTTACATTAGTTCAAATAATATTTATCATGCTTTTTTTAAAGAACTTTGATCTCAGCTTGCAATGCTTTTACATAACGTTGATCAAGATTTGTGTTGGCTTCATGTCACCTCAAAAATTATTTTGTTATCACTTACCTACTCGAGGACGAGCAGGAGTTAAGCTTGGGGATGCTGATACGTTGCAAACGTATCTATAATTTTTGATGTGTCATGCAGTTTTCTACCCAATACCTTTTGTTTTCCACATGTTTTCTTTCGTTTTCCGGATGTTTTCATAGACTAACCTATTGTCAAGATGCCCCAGGCTAGTTGCTGTTTTCTATTATTTTTCTATTTCAGAAAAGTTCTTAATGAAATATTATCGGAAAGGGCCAAAAATCCACGGAGATCATTTTTTACCCAGAACGAAGACGGGGTCCAAAGAAGAGTCAGAGGGGGGGCCAGGGGGCCACAGGAGGGTGCCAGGCGCAGCCCCTGGCGGCCCTGGCCACCGCCTCTCCTTGCCTGTTTATAAATTGCCTTTTCAACCCTGAAAATCATGGGGACGGAGTTATTTTCCACGAAACATACAGAGAGGCGCCGTCACCTCGAAAGTCCAATCCAGGGCTTCTGCGGCCTTGTTTTGGCACTCTACCGGAGGGGGGAATCGTCATCGGAGGCCTCTACATTGTCATGATAGCCTCCGGACAGATGCATGAGTAGTTCATCTCAGAACTATGGGTCTATATCAGTAGCTAGATGTTTGTTCTCTCCCCTATTCCCCCATGTTTAGAGTCTCGTGAGCTGCCTCACATGATCGAGACCACCGTTATGTAATTGTCCATGTTGTGTTTGCTGGGATCCGATGAACCATGAGATTATGATTATTTTGTTAATGGCAATCTGAGATGCTTCACTTATATTCGTAGAGAGTTTTAATCTTGTCTTGCAATTCTCTCCGGTTTTATGATTACCTTGGCCAAGTAGTTGTTTTCACCGCCAAGAGAGGGTTTATATGCTTGATGGTAGGTTCATGCCTCCCTTACATCTGTGCCTGAGTGGCAGAAACGTGACGGATGGGGGATGTGCTATTGTTACTAGGGAGAAAACAACGGTGCTTTTGTCTACCAGAGATATTTGCTGGATAAGTTTCTTGAGGTGGACTTTCATATATGAATGCATGCTGGATAGTGGTCCATATGCCTTAACGTAATGCCTACAATGTTATAACCCATAAACTATATCTCATCATAATAGTATTGTTCTACGTTAATGAGTTGTCAATTTCCCAGCTCTAATTTGTTCACCCACATGTTTGTTTTCTTCAGAGAGACACCACTAGTGAGCCTATGGCCCCCGTTCCAATTTTCCTCATATTCGCAACCTTCTTTTAAGAACTTTACATCATTGTTTCCTCGATGTTCCGTTTTTATTTTATTTGTTTTCCAAGACTCTATATGTTTAATTATCTCGTTTTCAGCAAGACGGAAAGATTGAAAACCTTCCAGAAAGTTGGGGCAAGAGAGAGTTGCGGCCCCATGATGCCAGAACGGACGTTGTCGCCTCTGCCATCAATGACGCGGCAGAAGCAGACGCCTGACGCTCGAACCTCTGTGGCCGGCGTGCTACGGATCTTGAACCTAGAGGGAGAAATCGCTAGGCGATAGGGGTTTTCCTCGTCACCGGGCGAGGGAAGGAAGGATGATGAAGTACAAAGTAGGGCGTCATCCACATGGGTCTTTATATGCAAGGCGGGAGGCGAACCGGCCGAGTCTCCCCTCATGACCCTCTAGCTAATGGCTGCAAGACGGTTAGACCCACAAATACACACCTCACTCGCGCCCAAAGAGACACCCGACACATTCATGATTAGGCGCGCCCGTTGAGAATAGGGGCCCACGCTGATGAATGGATGTGGCCCGATAGCCTAGGAGCATGCGCTATCAAGCCACGCCCGGGGGCTACTGTCGGTACCCGCCTTCCGAGCTACCACAGAAGCGGGGCCCGCAGGACGACGAAACACGCGACAATGTATGCGGTTCCTTCTACCTAGATTTATTCTTTGACATGAAGGATATGTCCCCGAAGGAATGATCAGCACGACCCCGCAGGACCCGGTTGGCACAAGCGAGTCTTGCGGAGGATGGGCAAACCTCCCCAGGACTCACATGGTCCCCACAGTCTAAGCAACACTAGGATGACACATGGAGGGCTGTGTGGCGCCTCCTGCTCGAAGCATAAAACAACGCTAGGCTTTGGTGCGAGCCAGGAGTGAAGACAAGACGACCCTCCTGACTTCGCCAGGGGGTGGCATGGTGCGTTTCTATCCAGAGGCGAGGTTTCGTGACCCCCTCGTTCACCGGCACCACCTCATCAGCCTGGTTGCACGACCAAGGACAAGTATAGCGCATGCAAGTGTGAGTTTTGGTTACCCCCTCAGTATAAAGTAAGGGCCAAGTCCACTAGAGAAAGGGGTTAGAAGGCAGGAAAGAGCTAGACCGGCACAAGAAGACCAATCCACCGTTGTAATACTCATACACAAGGCAATCGACATCGGACAAGCAGGACATAGTGTTTTACATCTTTGGATGTCCTGAACGTGGGTAAAAAACGTGTGTGTGTGTTACCTCATCATGATTGTCTCCTCTAGTAGCATCGAGAGCGACACCGAGCTCTCCAGTGCCCCTCCTCTGAACAAATCTAGGGGAAGAGGGCCCATCTTCCTCCAGTGTATATGTTCGGACACTCGATAGTGGTGGAACGATGCATCCTGACACGCCCTCGTCTGGCCTTGATGGTGCTCTCCACCGTGTGTTTTAATGTGCTCCACAGGGCCAGAATAAGCCGTAGTGCATGTCGATGGTGTCGACCTTCTCTAGTGCAAAGCGGGAGACCCACGCACCCTCTTTGTCGGCGTGGTTACCTGTCCTCTGGCTGCATCTTGTCCTGACAATGAAGGGTTGGCAGCCAAAATTCGCTGCGTGTGGGAAGGGGCAGCTCGGCGAAGTCTCCATGGCTTATGAACCACCCCTTCAGCAGTCGGTGATCCACCAGAACAAGGAGGTTGTAAGCGTTAAACACATTTACCTTCTCGATGGTGAGTTGTGCCCCTAGAACAAATTTGACCCACTTTCCTTGTTGTTTTGCGCCATATTGCTTTTTCAGTGGACGGAGTGGAGAGAGAGGTACACACAAGATGGATGGCCACACAGTCGTGGAGGTACAGATAAAGTGGCCAGGGTGGTAGGTGAGGGAGGGTGGCCAGCGTTGAATGCCAGATACATAGGAAAGACACAATGCCGACACTTAGGGAAACAACGCCCGTCTGGTAACCAGTGAACTGGGTGGGCCGCGCCATTAACAAAGTTGACCTATCTATGTGTTTATGAAATGTTGGACCTACTAGTCGAAGGGCATGTCCGGCCGTGTCCGACGCTCCAAAACCGGACCCAAAAGTTGGGGGCGGACAAAGGGATGCAAAAGACGTTTTCGGGAACTTTGCGCTTGAACTGAGATACAATACGTGCACTACAAATATGTTTCTGACACTATTGATCACTCGAGTTTTTTATGCGATCGCTCGGGAATTTTGCAGATTGATATAGGTACCGCTTGATGCCGTTTTTGTGTCCAGATCCATCAGAGTGGTGGAGCTGCACACTGATTGTGTGGTCAAGAGACCACACGAAATTTTGGTGTGCAAAGAAACCTTAGCTATGGATACACTAAAACTGACTCCATTAATCCTAATTCTTGACATCACAACAGTTTTATTAGATGTTTGACAACACTGGATGCTAGTGTTAGCTCCGCCCCTAGGCTTATCAGGGACACCGATGGAGATGTGGCCTTACCATATCAAGTGCCATGCATTTGATTTTCAAATCATCTATCCCACTTCAGTTTATCCCACATCAGCTGGCATTTATGAAGGAATTGTCGTGCTAGTGAGTTTCATATATCTTTGCAACCAATTCCTCGTGAGTTCCATATATCATTGCACATCGTTCTGTCCAAGAAGCGTCTCGCATTTTTTTTAAACAAGGAAAAAGCTTTTCCTGTTTCATTAATTAAGAGGAGAGTTAAGTTACAAAACGAGCCGACGGGCTCGGAAATAAGTTCTACTCTCGCGGCATAATGGCACTCAAACTTTTCGCCCCCGCAATAATCCAAAGAGATGTGTTTCTCTTAATCGACGAGAGGATTGCATTGGGCATGGGAAAAAATTCTTAAAAACTCTAGCGTTCCTCTCATTTCAAATCTCCCAAGACGTGAGAAGCATCAAGGAGACGAGACCTTTACGCGTTTGCCCATTTGCGCCGGTGGTGGAGCACCACCAATCCTTGACCGAGTGGAAGGCGTGCCATAAGTGGATGTTGAGGTTTTCCAAACCGAGTCAATCTTCAATCCATCGCAATATGCGTAAAGATTATCGACATTTAAACATGATGTGTGCCGCGGCCTTCAAATCCCGCTTGCAAAGTTGACAAAGTCCGCAATTTGGCCATCCTCTCCTCGCGAGACGATCCGCGGTCCACACCTCTTTTTGGAGGATCAACCACGCAAAGACTTTGCATTTCGGAGGGGCCCAAATACCCCAAACCACCGGTTTCATGAAGGACGAAGGGACCTCCTCAAGTTGAACCATATACGCCGATACCGTGGAGTAAGTGCCGGAGCTAGTTAACTTCCAAAAGATGGATTCCAAAGTATCCTCATCAATGTGGACCTTTTGGAGCATGTTCCAAAGTTGATAGAATTCATTTATATGAAGGGCCGAAATACCATCCTCAAAGTTCAAGTTTTGGATCCAAAAGTCATTTTGCAAGGCTCGATGTACAGTGAAGTTCTTACTTTTTGTAATTGCAAAATATGGACGGTGCAATGTCACATGGTTTTAGTCCTTCAAGCCATGGTGCATGCCAAAATTTTGCAATTTTCCCATTGTTAATGGATATATCAATCGAAGCATAGAAGAGATCCATATCTTTCTTATCACAAGGATTGCCCAAATTGATCCAAGGGCGCGCCGGTTCGGTCCACTCAAGCCATGGCCATCAAAGCCTCAAAACTCTTGAAAATTTCTCGAGGTCTAACACGCCAAGTCCTCTCATGTCTTTAGGTCGACAAACAAATTCCCATTTTACTTTGCATTTGCCACCAGAGACCTTATCCAAGGCCGCCCACAAGAAATCTCTCTCAAGTTTACGCATTGAATTCATGATACTCTTTGGGGAGACCAAAGCTGGCCGTAAGAGGGCAGATAGTTTGAGAGGTGGTGACCTATTTTATTAGCTCGGTTCTCCCCGCAGCGGTGAAGAACTTTCCTTGCCCTATAGAAAGCTTTTTCGCCATTTTGTCGACCAAGAATTGGAAGTCCACACCCCCAAGGCGGTGAACCGAAAGGGGGAGACCCAAATAGCGGGTAGGTAAATTTGTACGGTTGGAGGGAAAGCCTTGCAATATGGACTCAAGGTCAACCGTTGTGCACCGGATTGGCACCACCGAGCTTTTGTGGAAATTTGTTACAAGACCGGCGACCTCTCCAAAACCAACAAGAATTCTTGATAGAACCTTGACGTTCTCTTTGATTGGGGATGTGCGAATGCAAGAGGCACGCCCCCTAATACGGTGAAGGTCTCTGTTAGTCGTGGCCCTTTCAAGAAGAGCTTGCAGCAGGTCAATGGTGATAACAAAAAGAAGCGAGGATAATGGATCTCCCTGCCGAAGCCCCTTCCCATGCTTGATTTTCGCCCCCGGTATCCCGTTTAAGAGGACTCTTGAGAAACCCGAGGATAAAAGAGCCAAAATTCAATTCATAAACCGCGTTGGAAAGCCCTGTCTTTGAAAGAGGTCAATGAGGTAGTCCCATCGGATGGAATCAAATGCCTTCTTGATGTCAAGCTTGAGAAGAAGAACCGGCTTCTTTGCCTTGTGGAGCCTCTTGCGAGATTGCGCACACACATGAAATTGTCGTGGATATTCCTAGACTTGATGAAAGCACTTTGGACACGAGAGACAAGGTTTCTCATGAAGGAGCCAACCGAGAGGCCATAATTTTTGCGATAATCTTTGCAATGGCATGGATAAGACTAATGGGCCTATAGTCCGAAATGGACTCATCGTCGTCTTTCTTTGGCAATAGTACAATGTTGGCCGAATTAAGCCAATGAAAGTTTTCGGGGTGTTGATTGGAGAAGAGGTTTATGACCTTCATTAGGTCTTCCTTAATGATGCTCCAACAAGATTTGAAGAACAACCCGGTAAATCCATCAGGACCCGAGGCCTTATCGGAGGGGAGCGCCTTGATAGCATCATGTGGTCATGTCTAAAGGCAGAGAAGAACTGAAAACTCTGCCCTTTGCCTTCCAAGCCTACGGAAACACAACGAAGATAATTCGCCACACATTAAGAATTCGAGATACCGAGAAGCCAATGGAACAATGAGTATGTGATTTACTGACTTCTTTCTCCCAGTTGGTGCACAGGGTAATGGACAGCAGCAGTAGCATCTGCACGACGAGTCCACACATTATTCCGAACCACAATCCCTGAAGTACAGATGCAGTTTGTTACTAGATGTTTCTTCGAATCAGAAATATAAGTGAAATTAAAACCTTTTTATGCGGTAAGGGTGGTGAATTTTTATACCATTCCGCCAAAATGGTAGAAAAAGGCAAAACATAAAGCCGCTGGAACGCCGACAAGATAGTAGGCACTGAGATTGATACAAGCACCAATATTCTGCAAACCGCAGCCCCTGACAACACCTGGAATGTAATGTCAAGTATTCCCCATTGCCGTTAGTGCCTAGAGAATAATTGATATATTCGCTGAAATCATATGTATTATTCGTTAATTGTCATATGAAAGAACATAACCGGAACCAAGAAAAACTAAGAGAGTTATTGTTCTAGCAAGAATTACGAGACAAGGACATATGTATCAAATGGTGGAAATAAGAAATAGGCTCCAAGCAACTGCTAAATTTGTGTTATTTGGAGTATCTCAGCTATATTTACCTGAAAGAACACACTGCACATCATCAAAAACAAATGACATGCCCAGAATTGGCATAATTCTGGAAATGTATTCCACGACTTCCTTCTCGCTGCTGTAAGCATACCCCCATAAATTGCGCACCAAAATCATAATAAGTCCTAATAGTACACCCGTCACGAGACCCAGAGCCATGGTCACATGAGTAGCCAGACGGGCAGCTTGCGGCCGCCCAGCACCAAGCTCGTTTGAAACACGGGTGCTACAGTGAGGAGATGAACAATTTTATTACCACAGTAACTACTAGTATATGGTACTATTTTCAATATATTAATGATTAAAGTTTATGAGTTTGAGTTGTTGAGTCTTACCTTATGGCTGCCCCGAGCCCGAACGGGATCATGAATACTAACGAAAGTGTGTTTAGACTGCAAGAATTTCGACATTTCCCATCAGAGAAGGGCAGACAGAATGTGACATACTCCTACATACGCCATGAAAATGCAACTCACCAGATGGACAACACTGATGCTTCGAGCTTAGGATTGGGGAGAAGTCCAGAGAGAAGTACCAAGAGCTCAAATGACCACCACTCCAAGCTGTGTACATGGATCAGACTTAACTGAACACGGAACACGAAAGTATCTATCTACCTACACTTTGAAGGGGCGCAGTATTGAACTCACCAAAGCATCAGAGCCGATGGAACGGCAAGCCTCATGAAGCTCAGGATGTCGCGGAACGCCTCCTTCGAGACCCCCGTCCAGGTGCTCTTACAGGACGGAGAGACCCTGATGTAGATAGCCAGGATGCAGACATTGGCCAGGTAGGAGATGGCATTGGCCAAGGCAGCGCCCTTGTTGCCCAGCCCAAGCTTGTACACCAGCAACCAGCACACGAGGACATGGCTCAGCGCCGTGACACCCGAGCTCATCATCACCGGTAGAACTATGTTTTGCGTCTGCAGGAACCGGACATGGCACTGCAGCAGTCCGTACACGAACAATGCTGGAATCAACCACCGGATGTAGCTCCCTGCCCCCATGGCAATCTCCGGGTCCTGGCCGACGAGCAGAAGGATCTGCCCGGTGTACGCCCAGATTATCGCAACCACGAGGCTCACCAGAGTAAGCACAACGATTGCCCTCTGCTTGTAGACGCCGAGGAGATGGTACTGTTTTGCCCCGAAAGCTTGCCCGCAGAGTGTTTCCAAGCTGCTAGCCATGCCAGCCTAAAATTATTACGAACAGATACAAGAAAAAGCATTCAAGTTGTGCTAATTGTTGATCGAGGAGGTCCAAGATATGTGAGGGACGAAAATCACATGAATATACCAAGACGCTGAAGCCAGTGACAGCGGCGAAGGAGGTGGCGATGGAGGCACTGGAGAGAGCGAGCTCACCCAGATGTCCGACAAACATGACGGATATCATCTGGACGACATTCTGCAGGAGGCATCCGGCGATGAGAGGCCCGGCGAGGTGCAGCTGCTTCTTAATCTCAATCACCACCAGGCTCTCTTTTGGCCCTCCTATCTTCTCAAGTTTGCTCCCAACAAGGGGCTCCTCCATGCTTGGCACCATGCTTGAAACCTCACACTGCTTCTGAATAAAGTAGGTGTTCGTGGAACAACATACCAATCGACTTCATCGATATTAATATAGGCCGGAAACTCAGAGACATATTATTTCATTGGAAACAGAGGGCTGTAGCTTGGCGGAGCCACTTTTTTTTTTTAGGAAAAAGGCTTTACAGCCCTGCTTTTTTATGAAAGCATCGCACCAAATTCTCTGTGGCGCATAAGGAAAAAGTCTTTACCTGGGAACAGACTCAGTGGAAATACACTCCACATAATGCCATTTTGTCTATCGTCTGCACTACTGATAAAAGAAAAAGGCGTAGATATTTTCCTGGTAACAAAACCAATCACGGAATCGCCATCGCTGTCACTTTGTCATATACGGTTTGAACTGACCAATAATGCATCGACGCCAATCGTTTCATGGCTGCGTGCATTCCTTTTTCTGTATCCTCTGTTTTATTCTCACGTGCCTATATACTACTGACTTCATGATGCATATTAAAAGGGAAAATATGCAAATATGCGCCGCCATATTACGAGAATATATTTATGTGAAGCAATTTTTCGGACGCCCCTCTTCTTTCAAAGTATTCCTAATCACTTATATAAGTTGTTTTAACAAACTTATACCGATTTCTTCAAATCTGATATTTTTTTTACGAAACACAAAAAATACGGTGTTTCAATGCGTTGAATAGAAAAAAGGTTTTTACAAGCCCATCCCAACAAAAATAAGGCATCGGCCACCCGCGCTCACCCTCACACGTGCCTCCGCCCTGCTCGTCACCACTAAGGCGCCAACTGAAAGGGTCGAGTGTTGTCGAAGACAACCCCATTGCGATGTTTCCAAATTCATCATGTCGTGAGCATGATCACCGAGAGGTTCCATTGCACAGCCGCCGGGGCTACAGTGAAGTACCATCGACCAGCAACCAGTGAAGCCATCTTCCACTCACCCTTGCACCATCTGTCAAGGCATGGAAGCCAGATGAAGAACTTCAACCTAGGTGGCACCCCAAGACTTCCAGGTAAGCTTCCAAGAGCTCGACTCAATCACCCCAAAGAAGAGGGTGTTGTAGCATGACTTGGACGAGTATTGGGAATCAGTCGTCCACGGCCAAACCAACGTGTTTGGTTCCTCCCTCAAATGCTTATCGCAGACCCAAATCCAAATCTGGATATACTGCCAAGGTGCAAGCGAGCTCGGGACGCTAGATATATTCACCATCCAACGACGCTCGAATAGCTCCTCCCGCATAGTGCGATGCTTTTTGGGTTGTCTTGAAATTAGCGTGAACAAGTCTGGCACCGTCTTCCGAACCGACTTCTCGTTAAGACACATATCTGATGCAGCACACCCCATTCCACCAAGCCCAACACCAAGTGGACCTATGAGAAGATCACGAGCAAAGGCGATGCATGATAATGTGAACTCACTCCTCTCTCGCTATGCCTTTGATGACTTGGTGAATGGTGCGCTACCTCATGGAACTAACCTACGCGTGCTCAGATTTGATCCCACAATGGAGCCCCAAGACGGTGGCCAAGAAACTCAAGAACGTGCCCAAGATCATGCCCAAGAAGCTAGCAAGGAAGGTCAAGAAGAGGGCATCGAGGACGAAGAAGAGAAGGAGGAAGAGGGAGTGCAGGAAACCCGGCCTGCACCCCGGCCAGGCCGGCCTCCAGGCCGTCACCCCAACAGAGTTGGCCGGCCTCCAGCTCGGCCTAGGCCGGCTTTCTTGTACGCCTCATGCCGGCCCCCTACCCGAGCCAGCCGACCTCCCACCCGGCCTAGGCCGGCCTCCTTGCGTCCCAGGCGGCCACCCAACCGAAGCACCCGGCCTCCGCCCCGGCCAGGCCGACCTCCAGGCCGGTTTTCCTGCCAGCACGCAAAAGAGGGGGAAACCCTCCTTTTTCACCCCACCTAACCCCCTAGGCTATAAACGGCTATCCCTTGGACCAGATCTAGATTGAAGATGAATTTATACATTTGAGCTTTGCTCTTGTACCCCTCTTGTGAGGCTACTCCTATGATTTGTATCTAGGACAGTATCAAGGCTACTCCTATGATTTGTATCTAGGATCGTATCAAGGCTACTCCGGGTTACCTATCCTTTACCCTTGAGAATCAGTTAGGGACTTTCCAATCTATCTCAACTAACCCTTGAGGTTCTATTGGCGTGGTGGACCGGCCACGTGGTGTTGAAGCGGTTTCTGATAAACTGAGTTCGGTTGGATTGATCGTTCCGTAGGCGGCCATCGCGGCTTAGTTGACGGGAGATCGAGTCTTTCAGTTCTCGCTAGTTATCTTCTCTCCTCGATCCTCCTCGTTCCTCTTTGTATTCTTCGTGTTCATCGTTTGTTCTTCGTGTTCTTGGTCGATTCGTGAAGATCGGGCCACCTTAGAGGTTAACCCCTCTATCACGTGGTATCAGCAGCTAGATTGACACGAATTCGACCCCCACAATCCTCCTTTCCACCAAAAGTTTTCTTCCCCGACCCTAAATTCTAAAATTTCACCAAAAATAGCCAAAAGGGGATTTCGACCGATCTGTTGATTTCTTGAGTTTTTTGTGGATTTGATTCATGGATTTGTTGCTTAAGACCATTCCCCGCCTTTCTATTCCGCCACTTTTCTCGAATTTGTCCCAAAAAATTCTTGGATTTGAAGGAATTTCAAAATTGGGCAAAAATCCCAGAAAATCCCGCTCTTCGATTCCTGGTCATATTTTCAAAGTTGTTTTTTCTTTGTCGTTGTTGGTCCGATTTGAGTGATTCAATTTTACACGTGAAGCCCACAATATCATCTACGCAACTACATCAACGGATCGACACGACATCGACAACCCCCAGCCGCAAGTCCGTGATCATCCACCAAATAGGTATAACTTGCTTCCGCTTGAACTAACCCATTGTTTGTGTACTTTGCCCATTCAGACTATCTGTTTTACAACGCTTGGCATTGAACTAGTGGCACCGAGAGTGCATGTTTTGTTGGGTCGCGAATAGATAAACGAAAAACTTTTCCTACGCGGTACTCCCAAGATCTAGCCGAGGTAGAAGGCCACGAGTATTACCACTAGACGCGCAGGTGCGGATTATCGATGTAGCGCGTCTGGTCGGGGCAGTGCAGTCCCACGATCCGGTCCGGCCGATCCAATCCCTCGAACGTCGAAGTGCTGAACGTACAGCACCTCTGCCGGTATCCACACGTACGAGGAGGAGCTCCGACGGCGGACTGCTAGGTCCGGTGCGGCGGCTGGACTGAGTGGGGCTAGGGTTCCCAACGCATGGGAGAGTGGACTAACGTGCCCGCTGGGCAACCTGCGCCCCTCTTTATATAGCGTATGGTAATGGGCTGCACAACACTTGTGGCCCATTCCCTCTGTGAGTCCGACTCACTAATTTAGTCCATTTCCGGTTCGGGTCCAACCCAACCAATATTTGCTCCCGCTCTTAAGTGTGCGACCCTGCAGGCTCATGGCGACTTGGACACGATTGGAGTCCGACTCTCAATCGATCAATCGGTAGCGGCTCCTAGCAGAACGTGCCGACTCCCAAGTCCCATTGAGTCATGACGACATACCTTTCAATGCGATATTCATCTTAGTCCCTTTTGCCTCACGATATACCTTGTCGAGCTATAGGCGATTTATCGTCATCCCTTAAATAGCTCAACTCTCTTCTCGATCCGTGATATGTGATTCATCTGACTAACTCTTTAGTCAATAGACACAGTTAACACTTAACTGAGTCGCGCATGGCCATGCTTCCTGAATCATATCACTCGAGAGGGCCCAGAGAATATCTCTCCAATCGGAGGGGCAAAATCCCATCTTGATTATCCACATCATGCAGCTTGCTTCTCATTCGACCCGAACTCTGCCTTTATAGTTGCCTTGTCACAGAACAACGTTTGACAGAACCTAAGTCGGTGATCCACAACTCGGATTGTGCGACAACCTCAGGTCTAAGGATTACATTGATTGAGACATGCAAATGACGACTTGATCGTTGCATCTCAATGTGGGTCAGTCCGACTTGCTAAACTCTTTAGCCAAGTCCGTGAACGTTGGAATGGCATCACCATGCCCATGACAAGTGGAACCGTGTCATCAGCCAACACTCACATTAGTCTAGGATGTGTGTCCAGCACAACCTTAACGACCAAGGACAATTAGTATGAACAACGTGAATATATGGTTCCACAATCGAATCACATATTCAATGACATATATCAGATGTTCAAAACAAGGACAACTTAATAACTTTATGAATACAGTGGGAATTACATCATACATGATTGCCTCTAGGGCATATTCCCAACATGTTTGGCACTTGTGAGAGCTTAGTTTTGAGTAGGCATTGGCACTTGGAATCATCAAAAATCGAAAAAAAAAGATCGATGCCAATTGCTATCACTTGTAGGAACGTGTAGCTTCGCGGTGCAAAAGAGAAAAGAGTGACCGGTTTTCACCATGAGCACCTCTAGAGTTCCCAATGCTACCAACAAAACTCCGCAACCGTTCAAGAAACAAGTGTCTCCAGCCACTGCCTCTAATGCTCCTCAAGTCAAATCGAGCACAATCACTTGCTTCAAATGTGGTGGAAGTGGACACAAGTCTTTCGAGTGTTCCAACAAGATGATCATGATTGTCAATCAAGATGGTGAACGTGACTCAATGAGCGAAGGCGAATACAATGTCTTGCACCAAGTTGCTCTTAATTCCTTGGACGTACAAAACGATGAAGAAGAGATTGTTTATTGCGACGAGGACAAGAATCCACCGCTAGTGGTGACACGAGGTCTTACCACCTCTCCTCAAGATGAACATGACCAACATTGCAACCTCTTTCAAACTAGAGCCGGCATCAATGGCAAATCAATCAAGGTTATGATCGATGGAGATAGTTGTCACAATTTGGCTAGGAAAGAGCTTTGCGACAAACTCCAATTGACCTACAAGCAACATCCACACTCCTACCATGTTCAATGGCTTAGTGACTTCGGCAACTTTAAGATTCAACACATGGTCACCATACACTTCAAGATTGGCCCCTATGAAGACACGGTTGAGTGTGACGTTGTGCCTATGACTGTGTGTCACCTTCTTCTTGGACGACCTTGGCAATATGACAAGAGTGATATACATGACGGACGCACCAATCACTATAGATTCAAGTAGAATAACAAGACATTTATGCTTCGTCCAATGTCTCCTAGTCAAGTGATCACCGACAACGCCAAGACCCTTGCACGCAAACAAGAAGAGTTCAAATCTCGTGAGATAAGTGGTGAGAGAGAGATCCACCTATAGGAAAGTGAGAGCCACAAGCCAAACATGAGTGGAAAAATTTCGAGTGCTCCCAAAGGCCTTGCCTTACTTCCCACCAAAAGAGAGATGCGAGAGTTATGAGATTACCCATCCATACTTCACTTTGTCCTCGTGTGCAAAGGAGAAGCACTTGAAGCTAACACCATAACAAGTTTTCCTCCGTCTTTGTTGCCCTTATTGCAGGAATTTGAGGATGTGTTCCCCAACGAGCTACCCCCAGGTCTACCTCCTCTACGAGGCATCGAGCACCGCATTGACCTCATTTCGGGTGCGCCACTTCCAAACCGTTCTCCCTACCGCACCAACGCCGAGGAGACTAAGGAGATTGAGCGGCAAATCCAAGAAATTCTTGAGAAAGGTTTTATCCGAGAATCCCTTAGCCCTTGTGTCGTTCCGGTTATCCTTGTTCCTAAACAAGATGATACTTCTTGCATGTGCATGGATTGTTGCCCCATAAATGCTATCACCGTTCGATGTAGACATCCCATCCCTAGGCTCGATGATATGCTTGATGAATTGAGTGGTGCTACAATCTTTTCCAAAATTGACCTTAAAAGTAGATATCACCAAATTCGCATGAGGATAGGTGATGAATGGAAAACAACTTTCAAAACCAAACTTGGTTTGTATGAATGGCTTATCATGCCCTTTGTTCTTTCGAATGCTCCTTCAACTTTCATGCGTCTTATGAATGAAGTTTTGCGCCCTTTCATTGGCAAATTTGTCGTGGTTTATTTTGACGACATTCTTATCTATAGAAAGTCTTTAGAGAATTACCTTGAACATATTTCTCAAGTCTTGTTGGCCCTTCGCAAAGCAAAACTCTTGCCAAATCTTTCCAAGTGCAATTTTTGCATCAACAAGCTTGTTTTCTTGGTTTTGTGATTTCCTCCAATGGAATTGAAGTTGATGAGAAGAAAGTCGAGGCAATTAGAAATTGGCCTAACCCTACTTCCGTGGGTGAGATAAGACGTTTTCATGGTCTTGCCGGTTTCTATCGCCGTTTTGTGAAAGATTTATCAACCATTGCTTGCCATTTAAATGAGCTTACAAAGAAGAATGTACCGTTTGTTTGGGGCAATGCTCAACAAAAATCTTTCGATACTCTTAAGAAATGCTTGACTGAAGCACCTTTGGTTGTTTTGCCGGATTTTTAGAAAACCTTTGAGATTTAATGTGATGCTAGTGGAATAGGCATTGGTGGCGTTATTATAAAAAGTGGACGTCCCATTTCTTATCATAGTGAAAAATTAGATGGTGTTAGACTCAATTACCCAGTTTATGACAAGGAACTATTTGCTTTGGTTAGAGTCTTAGAAGTTTGGCAACACTATCTTTGTTCTAAAGATTAATCATTTGATGTCAACTATAAACCACATCTCTTATTCATTTGATCCTAGTTTACATGCTTTACATTATTATTTGATAAATATTGTGTGGGTAGCATGTCACTTCAAAAATTACTTTGTTATCACTTAACGAATCGAGGACGAGCAGGAGTTAAGCTTCGGGATGCTGATACGTCCCAAACGTATCTATAATTTTTGATGCTCCATGCTTGTTTTCTTTATGTTCTTACATGTTTTCTACATGTGTTACTTCATTTCCGGATGATTTCGTGGACTAAACGATTAACAAGATGCCCTGAGTCGGTTTCTGTATTTTGCTGTTTTTATGTTTCAGAAAAGTTTTGAATAAAATATTCGTCAAAATTCCTAAATATTCACCGATTTCATTTTTCACCCGGAACGAAGAAAAAGTCCAAAGGAGAGCCGAAGGGGAGCCAGGGGGCCACCACGGGGGTGACAGGCGCGAGTCCCCCTAGGCCATGCCTGTTGGGCCCCTCGTGGCCCTAGCCACCACCTCATGTCGCCTCTTGCCTAAAAATTCCCTTTAACCCTAAAAACGTAGGGGACGGAGAAATTTTCCACGAAAAACGTACGGAGGCACCGTCACCTCAAATTTCCAATCTGGGGCTTCTAGAGTCCTTTTCTCGTACCCTGCCGGAGAATGGATCGTTATCGGAGGCCTCTACATCGCCATGATTGCCTCCGGACAGATGCTTGAGTAGTTCATCCCCGGACTACGGGTGCATAGCAGTAGCTAGATGGTGTTCTCTCCTCCTTGTGACACCATGTTTATATCTTGTGAGCTGCCCTAAATGATCAGATCACCGTTATGTAATGCTACATGTTATGTTTGCTGGGATCCACTGAACCATGAGATTATGATTACTTTGTTCATGTAATATTGAGTTGCTTCACTTACATCATTAGAGTTTTAATCGTGTCTTGCAGTGCTCTCCGGTGTGTATGATTTCCTTTGCCAAGTTATTGTATGGACCTCCAAGAGAGTGTTTATATGCTAGAATGGGTTCTTGACTCCTTTACATCTGTGCTCGAGTGATAGAAACATGACGGGTGGTGGATGTGATATTGCCACTAGGGAGAAAACATGGGTGTTCTTGTGTACGGACGACGATTATTGCTTACATTATGTATTTTTCTTAATGCATTTGTCTATTGCTGATGCACCCAAAATGCATCTACTTTTCCAAGCACTTTGCATCGTATTTCTCTCCGGAGTCCCCCCATAATTGAATAAATCTGCAGAATCTGACGCTGTTTTTAGCAAAAGTCTTCTTTCCGTCTATTTTCGCAGGACTTTTCACAGGGGACGAAAACCACGTAACTTTTTATGGAAAAGAAGGGGAATGAGCACCAGATGGGGCTGGGGGGCCACCCGAGGGCCAAAAGGGGGCCCCACACGCGGCCAGATTCCTTGGCCGCGTGGGGTCACCCCTTTTGGGCCCAGATGGCCCACTCCGGCTAGGTCTTCAACGTACCCCTCCATATATACGAGAAACTGACGGGTTTCGAAGGAGAGGGATGTTCGCGAAACGGAGCACCGCCGCCACCACGATCTTCGATTTTGGAGTCAGATTGATCCGGGATTTCACCCCCGGAGGTGGAATTCGAGGGGCTTCGTCACCATCATCATCACCACCATCATCTCCATCAACCATGAGCTCCATCACCCCCTCCATGTGTAGGTAGTTGCTGTAGGCATGTGAGGTGTGAGGGGTTTTGGATGAGATTGATCATGTAATTGCTACCCGGTATGCGGGATCTAGGGGTTTGTCTTGAGAATTCTTATGTCTTATGTTGATGCACTATTGCTAGGCTTAATGCTTGTTACTAGGGCCCAAGTGGCATGATTTCAGTACTGAACTTACATTGCTACATCATATATTTGAGTTCAGTATCTATCTGCAATGTGTATTACCTGCTATTATGTTGAACCTGCGAACCCTAAAGTGACAGCTAGGGAAAACAAGGGGGATATGTTCTAGTTTGAGGATTATGTGTGTTCATGGAGTGTTAATGCGTTGGTCCGGGCTATTTGAAAGGGTAGACCTTAATTACCTGTAGTTCCAAATTGGCCCCGGTGAAATGGGCAGGTAGGACAATAGGCTTTGTGCAAATTCTCTTGGTTAGTACGCACAACAATTTACGGAACACACACCTACATAAAACTGAGATAGAGAAAGGCCCTGCTGCTAGCAAAACATTATTACATGATCAATCTTATCCGTGCAACACCCCGCTATCACCTCATGCCTGCGTTTTAGTCTCTGGTTTACTTTCACTCTTTTCCGGTGAAAACTGGGAAAACACTTGCTCTCCATTTACTTTCTGTTTGTTTACTTTCACTGCATTATTACACTCACCACTCTCGCTGCAAGTTTGTTGATACACAGGTGTGGTTGGGAGTGACGTCCCAATTGCTAAAGTCTCACCGGTATTCTTGTGTTCCCACTGAGTCGAACTACAAATTTGGGTAATACTTCCCATCGAAGACTACGATTGATCTCCTGCACTTGGGAGCCATCAAGACTGTTTTCTGGCGCCGTTGCCGAGGAGCCTAGCTTTATTGGTAAGACCACTTGTTATTGTCTACTTGCTGCACTTTCTTGTTCCCTACAATGGGAAAGGGAAAGGACACTTCGAAGGAGGTAATGCCTTCGACTACTCGTTCTGGTAATGATTTGCCTAGTAGACCAAAATTTTCACCTAATATTGTTTCTACTGTGGCTGCTAAGAAAAAGAAAGAAATACCTGGTAAATCACCATTGTCAAAAATGTCTACTAGTACATCTAATGATCAAACACTTGATAATGTAGACAAAGAACTAGCTTATGAAATTCCTGAAACTATTGAAACACCTGAGGCAAATGAAACACCTGAAACAACTGAAATTCCTGAATCTTCTGTAGATGAAAATGTAGAACTTGAGCTAGAAAGAAATGAGACTCGTAGAGAGTATGAATATGGGACCTCTTCTGAAGAAGAAGAAGAATTTATTGAGGCCTTTATATCACCTGATTATACAAAACTTGATAAACTCTCTATTTATGATGATGCATCTCTTGGAAACTGTTTTGCTGCTACTAGGAATTTGTGTGGCCCATCTATTAGAATTAGAGATAAAGATTATGAATTCAATGTTAATCCTGAGATAATTGAGATAGTTGAGAAGTCTAGATTCTGTGGAAAGGATGAGGAGTCTCCTCTTGATCATATTGCTGAATTGCATGCTTTATCTACTACATTTGGAAATGATGAAATCCGTCAACATTATTTATTCTTAAAATTGTTTCCTTTTTGTTTGGGTGAAGATGCTAGAGTTTGGTATAATCGTTTAGGACCTGCATGTATTACTAGTAAGGAAGAATGCTTGCAATTTTTTTTCAATAAATATTTTCCTGCTCAAAGGATACATGCATTAACTGTTGAAATTGGCAATTTTAAACAAGATAAGAAAGCGAGTCTACCCCAAGCTTGGGGGAGATTTGGTAAAATGTGTAAGAAATGTCCTGGTCATGGTTTTAAACCTCATGAATTGCTTGATGTATTCTATAATGGACTAATGGGGGAAACAAGAGACTACCCTGATAGTATTGCAGGGAATATCTTTAGGGACAGAAGTGTTGATGAAGCAATTGAATTACTGGAGTCTATTCTCGAGAATGAAGATGATTGGAACATTGAGGAGATAGATAAAAATGAGAGACTCCTAGAGAAGAAAGGAGGTATACTCGAATTGAACCAAGAAACAATGGCTGAAGCTTCCAAGGATATTAAAGAGAAGGGAATTAAAACCTCTCATCTCAAGGAATTATCTGAAATGGGTATTAAACTTCCTACTGATGAACCATGCTTTCCAATTCAAGTGAACTATATACTCCCTATGGAAGGTAATGAGGAGGTAACACCTCCTGTTGATGTCTCTTATGTTAACAATTTTTCTTATCATGATAATCCTGAGGAGCGTAAAATTAGAATGACTATCATGGAAAACCATCATAAAATTAATTTCCTCCGTGAAAATTTAAATGCTAGTGTAGGGGAAGTTAAAAGAATTGTTAAACATTGTGAAATGATGAACAATCAAGTTGAGCAAATGATTTCTTTACAAAATCAATTGTATGAAAATCTAAATAAACAAAAACAATTATCTGGAGTTAATACAAGGGGAGGTGCAAGCACCCAGGATCGTGATTATCCTGATGATCATCCTAAAAGAAAAGAGCAAGTTGCTCTTAAAGATAAATCTTTTGCAGGAAAATCTCCCAATGAAAATGAGCATGATGATGACTCCAATGAGCAAGACGAGGATATTTCTATTTCTGATGCTGAAACTGAGGATGATAATAATGAAGAAGAAGAATCATCTTCACCCGATATTGAATAACATGATGATAATAATGAAGAAGCTGGTGGTAAGGAGGATCCTCAGCCTCCTATTTAGAAGACCAAGAAGAAGAAGAAAACAAATAAAGATAAAGATAAAGGTAAAGAAAGGGATCCATGGGTACAAAGACCCATTCCATATCCCCAAGAGGTATCAAAAACAAAAGATGAAGAGAGGTATGGGCAATTTTATGATATGATTAAGAATGTGAAATTAGAGATTCCACTTATTGATGCTATTAAGAATCCTCCATATTCAAAATACATGAAAGATATTGTCACTAATAAAAGAAAGATACCTACTGATGGTATTACTGCTATGCTTGCTGATTATTCATTTAAAGGAAAATTGCCTGAAAAACGTGGAGATCCTGGTATTCCTACTATTCCTTGCAAAATTAAAGAAGCCTATGTGAAATATGCATTATGTGATTTAGGAGCTGGTGTTAGTGTTATGCCTTTCTCACTATATAAGAAGCTTAATTTGAACAAACTAGTTCCAACAGAAATATCTTTACAAATGGCTGATAAAACAACTGCTGTACCTATAGGAATATGTGACGATGTTCCCATCTCTATTGCTAATGAGTTGATACCTACTGATTTTGTTATATTAGAAATGCCTAAAGATGATAATCTATCTATTATTCTTGGTAGACCTTTTTTGAATACTGCAGGAGCTGTGATAAATTGCACTGAGAGCAAAGTGACATTTAATGTTAAAGGCAAAGAGCACACTATTTATTTTCCCAAGAAGAAACATGTTACAAGTATGAGCACAAGTGTGAATGCTATACAAATAAATTCCATTAAGATTGGTAGCATTGAAATACCTATACCACCTCCAGCACCAAGGTATGAAATATTGATGATTGGGACCATTCCAATCAAATATGAGGTAACTTGATTTATTGTTTTATAATAAGTAATAATAAGAATCATGAGCTATATTCTTTACATGTTGCTAATGAGACCTGATCAACCTCATTACTAATGTGGAAATGATAAAGGCATGATTCACAAACATTTAAATTGCATTTTTTTTATGTTATTTGCTTTAAAATTGTGAGACATAGACATAGTATTAAAAAAATTAGAATCAGAAATCACAGAATATGAAGTTTTAGAAATTCTCTGTAGAAAAGTTTCACGTAAAATTCCAGAAAAATTAGGGGGTCAGTTTTTTGCCCGAAGGGACCAGCAGCCAGTGGGGGAGCACCAGCAGGCCACCAGGGGCCAAAATAGGTACCTCCACGCGGCCAGATTCCTTGGCCGCGTGGGATACCCCATTTTTGGCCACAAATGGATGTTGGGGCCCATCCAATGCTCATCTGCTCCCTTTCGACCGAAAACTAACCCCAGTTCATCTCCTCCATTTTTCCCGTGCTCTGTTTCTCCGTCAATCCTCGATCTCCACATTTGACGCAGATTTTTCAAATCCGTTTGAGTGAATCACTCCTTGGTATGTAACTCCTTCACTCATCCAATTACTTTTTGCTCCCATGCTTTGTGTATGAAGTATTTTGCTGCACTAGGTGTCACCTATTATGTCTAAGAACTCCATGAATTTAAGTTTTCTAGTTGATATGGATGCATGATATTGATTAGAGGACTAGTTATGGATGCCTTAGCAATGTTTTAGAGTGATACAATTTAATTTTTGTTGAATTTTATTTTGGTACAGCAAGGTAACATGTTGAACAAGGGAAAGGCATTGCTTGGGATGTCCTCAAGGACAAGGAGAAGAGAATCAAGGGTGTCCAACAATCATGATGATAATCAGTTATGGGAGGATGAATTGGTTTTTGCAGGTGAAAATCTGCGTGTCCATACCACAAGATGGCAAGACCCCGAAGTTCTTGAACATTGGGGGATTGCTGAAGATTTCCAAGCCTTTGCTGCAACTACGGGGCTGCTTGAGTTCTTACGCCATCCACGCAACACATATGTGGAACTCTCGAGGGAATTCCTCTCTACATTCAGGTTTGAGGGACCGGTGGTGCACCGGAAAAGTAAGTTGAGTGGTGGACATGATTACCACCCAGGATACTAGCTTGATCACAAGCTTGGGGGAGTATTTCTCTCCCTCCTCATTCGTTGTGTTATATCACTTGCATGTTATTTGTTGTTTTATGTTCTTTAAATCTGAAAACACAAAAATATTTTTGTTATTTGTTAGCTAGTTTACTTATGGTTATTTACATTATGTTTCTAAAAATCAAAAAACACAAAAATATTTTTGTTTTCTTGAGTTTAGTATAAATACAGAGCTGCAGGAATTGCTGAAATATGCTCACTGTTATATGCTTTAATCTTTACTTGTGACTCCGTTTGAGCTGAAAATTTAATCACTACTGCAACTTTTTATGGCCTTCGCCTCTGTAAAACATGAGAAACTTTTGAGGTGTTTAGGTAGGTAAACAAATTGCTGAATGCAGTAACTTTTTATAGCAAGATTTGAGTTTTTATTGAGCAGTTCAAGTGGGGAGAGGAGAACAAGAATGATATGATAATGTGCTTGAAGGGATGAAAGGTATGACACCTTTGCCGTGCTTATGTATGCTTTTTAATAACAGCAAGTGCACACCTTATGATTCCCTTAACACTTAGTGACATAATAGCCATTGTTTATCTTCTCCGTGGTTTAGTAGAATATATTCTGATGCAACTGAAATATTGTTTAGTGTCATTACTTGGCTGATGGATTGAATAATTGTAGCCTTAAGCAAAGGTTTACGCATCCCATTGTGCTTACTGAACTTGCCAACCAAGGAAAGAATTAAAAGAGAAAATTTCATGAATGATAAAAGTGGAGTCTTATGCTTGACGAACTTATGGTTGGGGGTTAGTCTAAATGTGTATCACATGGAAAACTTTCAACTCTGCACTAAGAATTCTATATTCAAGTTGATATCATGTTCTTTTAACTGTGGATGCCTGTCATGCCGAAATGAGGTAGGGGAATAGTAAGTCTTGATGAGTAAGTATATATGATTAGAGAGACACATTGGGCCGCTAACCCAAGCCATGCGATATCATGGTGGAAATTTACTTATAGCTAGAATGGACTCCGCAACATATCCTATAATAAAATAAGAAGCTATGCATATAGTGAATGAAATAAAAAAAGATAATGAGTCCATTCCATGTGTTTGTCTTGCCATTTTGACATGGGCTGGTTTCCATGTCATGGGGCAAGAGGTACCCCAATTGCTGCTCTCTATGATGTCATTAATACCTACAATGATTGTACAAGGCTTATTAGGAATCTAGAGTTGAGTGATCATGGTGCGGGACTTCGCTTTTAAGGGGCATGAGGCTTTCAACTTGTAGTTTGTCAAGCATAAGAATCAAAATGAAAAATTAATGCTTTAGAAAAACTGAGAGCAAGGTAGTAAGCACAATGATTTTACTTGTCAACATATGAAAGAATCAGAGATCTCAAAAATCTTGATATGATTCAATCATCAGCGATGCACAAGCCTTTGTTTATGTCTACAATTGAGCAAACTCATTCAAGTATTAACACTTCATGTTATTTCTATTGCAACAAGTATATATGCTTCAACACTGAGTAGATGCACACTTGCTAGTATTTTGCTACTTGTTACAGGAATCATGTCTTGAGTATTTGCTAGTATTAATTGATGATGCATATGCAATGCAAAGTTCTTGCCAAAGTTTTTATCGCTCCTGCACTGCGTTTGAGTTGTTCGAGGACAAACAACGAGCTAATCTTGGGGGAGTTGATGCACCCAAAATGCATCTACTTTTCCAAGCACTTTGCATTGTATTTCTCTCCGGAGGCCCCCCATAATTGAATAAATCTGCAGATTCTGACGCTGTTTTTAGCAAAAGTCTTCTTTCCGTCTATTTTCGCAGGACTTTTCACAGGGGACGAAAACCACGTAACTTTTTATGGAAAAGAAGGGGAATGAGCACCAGATGGGGCCGGGGGGCCAACCGAGGGCCAAAAGGGGGCCCCACACGCGGCCAGATTCCTTGGCCGCGTGGGGTCACCCCTTTTGGGCCCAGATGGCCCACTCCGGCTAGGTCTTCGACGTACCCCTCCATATATACGAGAAACTGACGGGTTTCGAAGGAGAGGGTTGTTCGCGAAACGGAGCGCCGCCGCCACCACGATCTTCGATTTCGGAGTCAGATTGATCCGGGATTTCACCCCCGGAGGTGGAATTCGAGGGGCTTCGTCACCATCATCATCACCACCATCATCTCCATCAACCATGAGCTCCATCACCCCCTCCATGTGTGAGTAGTTGCTGTAGGCATGTGAGGTGTGAGGGGTTTTGGATGAGATTGATCATGTAATTGCTACCCGGTATGCGGGATCTAGGGGTTTGTCTTGAGAATTCTTATGTCTTATGTTGATGCACTATTGCTAGGCTTAATGCTTGTTACTAGGGCCCAAGTGGCATGATTTCAGTACTAAACTTACATTGCTACATCATATATTTGAGTTTGGTATCTATCTGCAATGTGTATCACCTGCTATTATGTTGAACCTGCGAACCCTAAAGTGACAGCTAGGGAAAACAAGGGGGATATGTTCTAGTTTGAGGATTATGTGTGTTCATGGAGTGTTAATGCGTTGGTCCGGGCTATTCGAAAGGGTAGACCTTAATTACCTGTAGTTCCAAATTGGCCCCGATGAAATGGGCAGGTAGGACAATAGGCTTTGTGCAAATTCTCTTGGTTAGTACGCACAATAATTTACGGAACACACACCTACATAAAACTGAGATAGAGAAAGGCCCCGCTGCTAGCAAAACATTATTACATGATCAATCTTATCCGTGCAACACCCCGCTGTCACCTCATGCCTGCGTTTTAGTCTCTGGTTTACTTTCACTATTTTCTGGTGAAAACTGGGAAAACACTTGCTCTCCATTTACTTTTTGTTTGTTTACTTTCACTGCATTATTACACTCACCACTCTCGCTGCAAGTTTGTTGATACACAGGTGTGGTTGGGAGTGACGTCCCAATTGCTAAAGTCTCACCGGTATTCTTGTGTTCCCACTGAGTCGAACTACAAATTTGGGTAATACTTCCCATCGAAGACTACGATTGATCTCCTGCACTTGGGAGCCATCAATTGCACACAAGCAACCACTTCGTTGCTGCAACTTAATACCCGCGAGATTTGATGGATTTCTGTCTCAAGGTGGACTTTTAGTACTAGATGTTGTCGAATGACGGTATATTTATCTTGACGCGATGCCTACAATGTTGGAACTTGTGAACTATATTTCATCATAATAGTATTGTTATACGTTCATGATTTGTTAATTGCCTAGCTATAATTTGTTCACCTAGCATGTTTGTTGTTCTTAGGAGAGACACCACTAGTGAAAAACTATTGCCCACGGTCCTATTTTCCTCATTGATCACAACCTATTTTATTTGCTTTTCATCATTACTTGCTCGTCGTTCCGTTTTCATTTCATATTCTCCAACCATTTGATACAATTAATTATCTAGTTTTCAGCAAGACAGGAAGATTGACAACCTTCTCGGAAAGTTGGGAGCAAGAGAGGGTTTTTGTTTGTGTGCAGGTCCACGCTTTTTTAAGCGCTAGACAACAATTAACTTACTCAGAGACTTCGAAGTCCTACTGGATTGATCACCATGGTTCCTTAACAGGGGGAAATTAGCTTCTTAATACACCATACCTTCCTATTGGGGTTTCCCAACGGGTGTGTGATAATGCCACCAAGGAACAGTGCACCGCTCCTCCCTCCCCTTTCCCGCTGCCCGGTGGCCGAGAGGAGGACCACTACGGGCCTCTGCGCTGTCTCCTCCCCATCTGCCTTCTCTCATGTCGCTCCATGGAACTCAAGGTCAATAATCGCCATGACCAGTAAGTTTTAGATTCGAAGGTTTGGTTACCTATAGTTTCGATCCCAAATAAAATGAGAAGCCGGTGGGAACGGGTACGCCGTCACCTTCTCCACGCCAACGGGGCTCTAGCAAGCTGGATTCGTTGCCGATAACGCCAAATCGGCGTATTTTGGTCTGCCATGGACAAGTTCACCCGTGATTTTTTTAATGTTGCATACGATTTGTTAAATTTCTAAGAAACGTGTATGAATTTTGTAGCAAAAGAATACTCGATGTTGATTGTTTATCTGGCCGTCAGGCTCAAGTTTTGCGTTTTCCCTAGATAATTTGATGTTGCATAAGTTGTTGATAAATGTAACTAAACAATATGAGTTATGTTGAGAAAGCATATGCCTAATTTTGCAAATGTTAGATACATCTTGTGTTTTTGCTCGGATTTTTCGACGATGTTTACGTGATTTTTTTTCTCAAAATGTTGCAAATACATGATTATTTTGTTTCAATAGTTCATGTTTTGTTGAAATAGTTGGTGTTTTTTTTGTTGTAAAGCAATATTGTAGCAAATCATATTGCTAACCATATTTTCCATTGTTACAAACACATGGTTTTTCTCGTGATAGTTTGCGATTCTTGTTGAAGTTGCTCGCGATTTTTTTTGCAAATCAATCTGTAGCAAAAAATGTTGTTTAACCACTTATTTCTTAAGAGTTACTTTTTAAAATGTTTTGTATTTTGTTGTAACACTAAAATTTATATGTACACGAGGGTGATGGTTATTGTTGCAGAACTATGTGTCATAGGGCTAAATCACCATAATGGCAATTTTTCGTAAATATTGAAAAGGTTGGAGTCAAAATGATATACCCTTTTGTTTAAGCGGACAAGTTTCATTGTGCAGGCTAATTCACCAAAATTGGAGGGGTTTAAGTGCAAAACGTTGTAACAGCTGATTATGGACGTCATATTATGATCCAATGGCTCCGGAGATGACCGATTTGGGACTTCGTATCAACCAACAAATAGCTAGCGCTTGCCAAAACTGAAATAGAATTCCACCTTCTTCTTCTCCGATCAATTTGCGCCTTTTATTTGGTTTATTTCCTTTCATGAGATTCTAGCCATCTAGAACTAGTATATATGATGCTCTTTATGAGATTGAAGCCGGTTACAATCCAGAAAACACCTTGACCTTTCTTATACTCTCGTCAATTGACTTTCTATTCAATTCCAAGGATGCAGGTTATTATCTATGCATCAAAGGCTCCTCTTGGTATTGGAAATGAAGGACAAGAAGGACTAAACTCAGCGTCCAATGCCCAAGCTAATCAACACGTTCAATCAAGATTTTAGGAAACAGTGAATATCATAAGGGCCTAACTTGACTTCTACACCGATGCAGCATAGAAAGCATGTAATTCTGCTTCTAATTTATGCAATGTTGTAGGGAAAGTGGAGCACGCATGATTTGTAGTCCTGATCCACTATTCAAAGTCTGACAAGATTTAATTTGACCAGTCATCTCGAGAACTAATAGAAATATATCAAGTATGCGATCTAAAAAAATAGCTGGGCCTGCCTATATACCTACGTAACTACCGATCATGATCATGTCCTGTAGAAGCTTCGATAAGGTCTCTAGTTGTGCAATCTTGCACATCTCTGTTAGTGATACGTTTTCAAGGAATATAGTATGAAGTGTTCAAAATAGAGAGAGATGTTGTCAAAATGTACATGAGCTAAGAAAGTAAACGGGCATTTTCAAAATGAATGGCAGAAGCTCGCCGCACTCTCTTCAGATCTTAGAACAACCATTAGATCAACATCTGTCGCTGATGCACACGTTGATGGTGCCTTGACGGGGAGACTTCTTGATGATGATTAAGTCCCCGGAAATGGCACCAGAAATTCTTGATGCTTGGATGGTGTGTTGGGAACCCCAAGAGGAGGGTGTAATGCGTGCAGCGATAAGAATTTCCCTCAGTTAAGAACCAAGGTTATCAATCCAGTAGGGGAAAAAGGATCTTCGGAAGGTTGATGCCACTGACGATGGTGATGGCGCCTCACCGGTGTCATCAACAACGCGGAACCTGCACACAACACAACCAAAATACTTTGTCCCAACGGTATAGTGAGGTTGTCAATCTCACCGGTCTTGCTGAAAACAAAGATTAGACGTATAGTGTGAAAAATAGTGTATGCTTGCAGTAAGTAAAGAAAACAGGGAATTGTAGTGGTTTGTTTAACAGTGTAGGAAAATGGACCGGGGTTCATAGGTTCACTAGTGGTGTCTCTCCAAAAAATATAGCATGTTGGGTGAACAAATTACAGCTAGCCAATTGACAAATAGAGGTTGCAACGTAGTGCACATTCATGACATGATGACTACTATGATATTTAGTGCGGGCATTACAACAATATACATAGACCGTAATCCAACTGTATCTATGACTAATAATCCACCCTCAGGTTATCATCTGAACCCCCTTAGGTATTAAGTTGCAAGCAACCGATAAATGCATTAAGCAATGTGTGTAATGTAAGCAATTATTATGCACGCGGGCACTCTCACCGATGTTTTCTCCCTAGTGGCAACAGCACATCCTCCCCCGTCACGTTTCTGTCACTTGAGCACAAGCGAAAAGGAGGCATGAACCCAACTATGGAGCATAAATACTCCCTCTTGGAGTCACTAGCAACTACTTGGCCAGAGCAACCACTAGCAACGGAAAGCATGCAAGATCACAAATAACATATGCAATAAAGACTATAATCAACTTGGCATAAGTTCAATATTCATCGGATCCCAGCAAACACAGCACATAGAATTACATAAGAACAATCTCGATCATGTTAGGCAGCTCACGAGATCTAAACATTGAAGTATAGGAGGAGAAGACAACCATCTAGCTACTTCTATGGACCCGTAGTCCAAGGATGAACTACTCACACATCACTCCGAAGGCAGGCATGGTGATGAACAGGCCTCCGGTAATGATCTCCTCTCCGGCAGGATGCCGGGAGACAGCTTCAGACCTCCCCTGATCTAGGGTTGACGACGATGGCGGTTGCAGAACTTTTTGGGGATTTTTTTATCAGGTCCTTAGGGTTTTCCTTCGGAGGGGAATAATTAGGCGAAAGGGCAAAGGCGGTGGAGCCCCACACCACCCCCCGGCACGGCCAAGGGGGGCACATGTAACATCCCAAAGTTTGCTACATTAGGGTGTGTGGTGTGTGTCCATCTCATACATTCATGAAAACAAAAATTTAAATCATGTTTGAACCAATTTAAATTGTGAATTTAAATGGTTTCAGAAAATCCCACAAAAAGTACTTAAAAGGGATTCCAAAAATTTTGTACTAAAAAGTATTTCAATTTCACCAAAGAAATACATGGTGAGGTTGGAAATTTTGTGAGCTTTCCAAAGATAATTTTTGCCAAATTTTATTCTTTCAAAAAGGCCCTCAAAAGTTTGTTTTTGGTTCTGTTTTCAAAGAGAAAAGGACCTATTTGCTAATTCTCTGAAGCTTGAGGGGGTTTTCGAAATATGGTTTTCTTCAATCTCTTGACAGAAGGCAAGCTGCTCCGTGGCAGCGCCGCCGGCCGCTTTGCCACGCGCCCTCTGCCTCTCTGCTTGCCAAGCATAGAAGAAACGAGGAAGACGTGCACCTCTTCCCTGCTCACGCCCTCTCTCTGTGTGTGTTCCTGTGACGATGAAGAACCCAAACCTAACCCTAATCCGCCACCGCCGCAGCTCACCGCCGGCGCTACAGCCGCTCCCGTGCCCCACCGTGCACGCCACCAGCCCCGCCGTGCTCTCCTCTACCCCCTCGCTTACTCGCGTTCGTAGGGACGCCCCGGAACGGCCGAATCGGGTCGCCGTTTCCGTCTCCGGCCGCCGGCCGCCGCGGATGGTTGCGGCCGCCTCCGACCGCCTCGGCCTTCCCCGACCACACCACGAGAATCGTGGTGAGCTCCTCTTCATCCCGGTGCCCTCCCCGTGCTCCCTCTCTTCCTCTAGCTCGCTGTCCTCGAGGGCCACCGCCGGCCGCCGTCGGACCTCGTCGCCGACGAGTATTCCGGCGACCAAATGGTTCATCGTCGGTACCCCTCAACTCCCCGTGAGCTCCTCTCTGTTGTTGTATAATTTGTTTCCTCGAATTCGCACGATTTCATCCGAATTTGAATCCAACTGTGAAGATCAGAGGAATTTCGAGCTTGGCTGACGTCAGCATGACGTAAGCTTGACGTCATAATCCTCTTTTTTAGATATTCCAGGAAATTCCAGGAAATGGACTATTTTAGAAAATCAATATCTAATGTTTTATAGACCAGAAAAATAAAGTAAAAATATGGTTGTGTTCAGAAAAATGATCTCTACCCAAAAATGTCATTTTCATATATGTTTGACCAAGTTGAAAAATGAACATTATTTAATATTGTTAATTCATTTAAAAATAGAAAAATAAGTTTTTATTCACCAAAATTAGAAAATTAAAAGTTATATACCAAATTGCTCAAAATGACAAGTGCAACCTATTTATGATGTTTCTAACCTCATTTGAGCTTTTAAAATTGCACTCACTTTCAGAATCACCCGAAACCCCCTCCGGGGTCTACTTCGGGATAATTTCAATAAAAATGCATAACTGACATACGAACCCTAGCAACCCAACGAACATGTTTAGGGCTTTATTTCAGTGCATTAACTTGCTCATGCATACATGTTGTGCATTGCATCGATGCCATGATTGATTGTTGTTTTTCTCTTTCGGTGTTGTTTCCCCCTCGGTAGAACGTGACTCCGAAGAGAAGGCCAGCAATCCAATGGCGAATACTTGATCTTAACCGACAAGTCAAGCACTTATTCCCGAGGACATCTTTATCTGGTTTTCTTATAACCAAGGCAAGCATAACCTCTTATCTGCTCATATATGCTTTCGAACAACATTTGAATCTCGTATTATGCATTCGATTCCAAAGTATTTGATGCTAGTAGACATAGTTCACCTATATGCTGCATTGCCTTAATATTCTGATCCACTGCTCCTAGCCGCCATAGAATTGCTTGTGCGCATCGCCAGAGCCTCATATCTGCTTCGCTTAGTCATACATGTTTTTTTTACCTCTGCTCCATCCGGTTGATGAATCAGAGCTGCGATAACCTAGTATGATATGATGACGTGGTGAGATGAGCATTATGTGGTTAACCTGACTAAGGTGAGGACGGGAGGCCGCTTGGGAAGTGGTTCTTTGTCCTGTACTTGCCAACCCTAGGAGTAAGGTCTCGCCGCGGAAACCAAGACTGAGCGTGCAACCACACGCGCGAGCCAATGAACCTCGCTCGACTAACTAACTTGTTTGGCCACATCCATGAGTCATGTAGTTTGCTATTTCCATCTGCGTGTGAGTCTGAAAACGATTTGGAGAAAAACTAGGGCGTGACCGGGACAAGTGATGGACGTACACGGATCTTGTTCCCGACTCACAGAACAGGTGCCGTCAGGACCAACTCCCTATTGACGGGGTGGCCCTGTTTGGGTTGACTCATGGATAGGGTCGAGCAAGGTAAAGGTCGGAGCCATCCACCCTCTGCCGCGCTCCATGGAAGAGCGTACATGTGGCGCTAAGAGTCGGAGGGTACGTGTGGGTAAAGTGTACCACCCCGCAGGGATAAATCTTTCGGAAAGCCGTGTCCACGGTTATGGACGACTTGGTGAAAGTCACGAGGTCATAGATAACTTGAAAGTGGCGTAAAAGATGTTGGCAAGGAATGAAGGGTGCCTCCCCGGAGATGCCGGGAGGGGTGATCCTTGTAGCATGTGAGGTGCTGGGAAATGATGTTGGTGGATGAAAAGATGATGATTTCAGTAGTTGATCAGTCCTCTCATATGTTTTAAAAACTCCATGAGACGTGCTATTCTCCCTCGTTTTGGAAAACAAAGATTGCTTTACGCAAAACAGCCTTCATGAAACCCTTTACGAAATAGCAGATATATAATAGGTTAATTAAGTCTTGTTGAGTACCTCCCGTACTCAGGTTTGCTTAATTTTGGTTCAGGTGGAGTTCGTCACTTCAGTGATGGTTCAACGTGGACATCGACGAGTAGTTCGGGGTTCCCAGGTAGCAGCCTGGAATCTATGGGCTGGGACGTCGCCTTATGTTGCGGCCTCTTAGGCCTTTTTGGTTCTTGTTGTTTAGCAACATAATTTGCCTTCCGTTGTCTGATGTAATGTTGGGTCGTGTGACCTCTGCTTGTAAGCTATACTCTAGTAACACCTGTTTATTAAAGCTTCATGTTAGAGTACTGCTTTGATCGGTTGTTGGTTTCGAGCTCATTGTTATACAGTTTTGGCTATGCCTGCATAGTTGTCGCAGTCGAGGGGTTGTGGAGCCGATGATCCATGTCCGAGCCCGCCTGTCGATTTGATCGGCCTGGGGCGAGGTAACCCCAGTAACCCTCGATTGTTGTTGCACTTTCTGGACACATAGCATCTCTGTATAGCCTTGGTCCCGTTTCCTTCAGTTTCATTCGATTCGTGGACGCGTTGCTATGCATAGTTGGTTATGACTAGCATGGATACAAGGAGTAGTAGACTGGGGATCCGGACTACGTGCCGATGAATCCAGTCTGCCTGCCGTTGTTTGTTGCGGCCGGGGCTGGTAACCCTGAAGCCCTTGTGGGTCCATGTCTAGGAGCACATAACAGTATGTATATCTCTGGGTCCGGGGTCGTGACAAGTCTTGGTATCAGAGCAGGACTGCCTGTAGGAAAACCTTACTGCTTGGTCGATGTTGAGTCTAGTGTTTGTGAAATCTACTTTGAAACTTCAAATGGATTGTGAAAAACCTCCTTAGGATTCTTTTTACTCCGTATCTGGTATCGCTCTAAGTCTGGGTCTCCTTTCCTGTTTTGATTCGAAAAGGTTTTGCTATCTCTTCTAGTCATTCAAAACCTAGGTGCCTTCTCTGGCAAGGACGTTGTTACCCAAGTTGACCTAGTGTTAAAGTTTCTAGAGTCGTGTGAGTTCCATCCTCCGTTACCTCTTAAACTGGGAGATTTCCTTCCATTCATAATCTCTCAAAGTTGTATGGATTCCACATTCTTCACATGTTTCAAAGTTCTAAATCCTGAACCTCGAGATCTTCTTTCTATCTCGAATGTATCCGTTATCCTCTGCTCAAATTCTTCTGGAGTATGTTGTCTTTTGAAAAATTCTCCGTGATTGCTATTCGTAGTGTTCCTTAAGACACTAAGATAGTAGTTACTCCTTTCGTTGTGTTTTTAATCTTTGGACTTGAACTGAAGGTCCCGGAATGTGCTGAATTGTGGTGAGTTGAGTCATGTGGTTTCATAACCATGTGATGCTCACGCTATCAGTACAGGATGCTGACCTTTAACCCAAGTTCTGTTCCTTTGGATCCTGAGGAATCCGTTCTACCTCAGGATGGCTAGGTAATCTCAACTCCAATAGCCATAGTTTTCCTCTTGGAATCAGAAGGATCGCAACAAGAGTGATCATCATGAGTTCCACATCTTTGTTTTTGACTCAGCTATATATCTCGTCTTAGCATGGGTTATACAAATGAGTATGACTTTGTGCATCCAACGTGATCTCAGGATTTTCCAAGAGCACGTTTTTATTCTTTGCTTGCTTCCAAACCTCATCTACTGTTTGAAATACAAGTTGCATATGAGTGTTGGATTCTTCCAATACAGTTGCTCCTATTTTCCGTCAGAACGTTCCACTTTGGAATGTTAGGAGAAACAAACTCCGGTACCTCGTCCATCTCTAGGACCAGGTCAAAGTTTTGTAATCCGCAGATTGAAGAAGTTTTATCAGCTTCTGTTCTGTTCTACCTTCGAGTATCACACTCCTTTATATCAAGAGGCCGTGTTGAGTTTCATGTCCTTAATGATGAAGTGATGCTCTTACCGTCTTCACTCCCCCTTCCTCCAAGCTTGAATGCTTGAGAATGATGGGTCTGTTCATCGACATGTGTATCTGCTATTCCTAGCAATTCTTATTGCTTTGGAAACCTAAGAAACATTTGTATCCTTCTTAGCACTACTGGTCACCCAGTCCCTACTTAAAGTTGACTGTGTTACCACATCCGTTCATCCCGGTGAACAATTCTTGGTCAAAGAGTTAGGTTCATGCCAAGCTCTCATGTTCATACTAGTTGCTTTGAAAAGCAAGCCTCCTTTCAAATTCCTAGACCTAACGGTAGGTTGTGATATTCTGGTTGTCTTTCTAGAAGTATCACCAGGTTTTACCTGACCGTGATGTCTAAACCAGGAGTAAATTTGAACCACTCCTCTCTCCAAGAACCTACGCTAGACACCTTGGACTAGTGGTTGAGCTTAAACAACAACTTGGAGAGTTGAAAGGCAAAAGCTCCGCCAACTTGTTCCTTTGATAAGGGATATCTAGTTTTCCTCGTGTTGAAGCATGATAGTATCTCTTTAATGTACATGATGTCATTCTACCTTGATTTGATTTGGGCTATCGTCAGATCAAGTCCAGATTTAAGGACTATCCTGATGGTGTTTTCACTCATGGTGTTTGGCCCGAGTACACCTCATGTCCTTCGGTCTGACCAATACTCTGCCTTGTTCATATATCATATGAATCCCTCTTCTTGGAGTGTTTTGATAAGTGTGTTTTCGAGCCCATCGATGACATCCCTATTTTCTCCAAGTTGCAAGAGGTTCATTTTGAACATTTGGCATTAATGTTGGAAACTCTCGAGAACCATCTTTGTTTCATTACGAAGATTGTGTTCTGGATGTTTGAAGTGACTTTATCAGGTCCATGTGCTTATGGTGAAAGTTATCGCCATGGACTCGAGAAGAGTTTTCTTGTTCCTTCGGGAATAACTCCAAGTCGGTCATGTATGTGTGGACTGTTCTTGATATGGTAGGTTGTTACCTCCATTCACTTGAAGAAGTTTCCATCCACACCAAGCCACTGGCTGATCTTTCGTGAAAGAGAAGAAGTTTAAGAACTTCGTTATCTCTGTAACCTCCTTCTAACAAGGACTCTGATGTGTTTCATTGCAAGTAGCCCATGTAGGTGCAACCGTCTTTCGCAAGTTGCTAGTACATGAGTTCTGTAATCCTGCTCATCTTCTCGAGCTTGACATCGTAGTCCATCTCTTGAGAATCCAGCATATGTATCTCGTTGATAACCGGTGCAATCTCTTTGATCATATATACCAAGTCTCAGTTATCCAATCCACTAACCAGAGCTGAATCTCAAGCAGAAACGATGGTTGGTGTTTCCTCAAGTGTATTGACTTAGGTCCTCTCGAAAATCCGGCATGGTTGATGTGGTGGTTGACACAATTAGCCGGAAGGCCTGATGTCATATCTCTTTGAATCCGTAAGAACAACCACTCCCCGTGAGAATTCTTGTGTGGCTCGTTTTCAACAAGTTCTCCTCAACGTTCTTCCAAAACCGGAGATCTACTTTCACTTGAGTACCTATAGAAGGCTTGCATAAGTCTGATATTGGTATCTAGAACGTCCCGGATAACTTGGAAATTGATCTTTCCAATATCTCTCCGTTGAACCTCCAAAATCATTGTTTCAGTGGAAACAAGTTCCTCGTGAGAACATCTCTTGGTGTTTCGTAACCACCTTTGTTCAGTTTCCTTTTTCAAGTTGGTTATACTTGAAGTTTTGTTCATCTCACACATTGTGTGAATTTGTCAGTTACTTCAGCCATGGGATCTTAACTATGTGGTAAACGTATTGCTACGTCAAATCCACCATAGGAAAGAGATTCCCTATCCCTTCTGGTGTTTCAACCCTCGTTGGTTACTCATCCTTATGGTGTGATCAATAATTCTTCCCTAATTACGGTGTTCCAACATTCCGTGGTTACCCATATTCTGTCGTGAAGTAACATCCCGATCTTTGACAAAGTTTTCGACAAACTTTAACGGAATGAAAGTTCCTTCATCTTCCGTGTCCACTCCGAAGAGTGAACATGATCCTGTATCCACTTTTCTCCGATGCATGATTCCAGTGGTTCCTCGTGCTTTGTTTTTCTCGTCTACGGATATTACTTTGTGGTATCCAAGACCAAACTTTCCATCTTGGTTTTCTGTTTGAAGAAACCTCGGTGTTACAAGTTGTCCAACCTTTTTTTTTCAAAAGGATTTAACGTCTTGTGCAAAGCTCATATTCTAAATCCTTTCAAGAACCATCGTCCATAAACTTGAAACCATCTTCTATTTCCCTCCGCTACCTTGATGTATTTCATGCACGATAACTCAACAGTTCTTTATGAACATTCCTGTCATGAGTTAGCCATGAGATACTCGATCTTCGTGAAGATCGTTTCCTAAGAGTTTTCCCTCTCACCTAAGGTGTAGCCGCTGAAGAATCTTCGCAAGTGCTACGGATGAACCTCTTCGAGAAAAGAACCGTAAGGTTCGAGAAGATCGTTCAAAACCGGTATTCCTTCTTTCTTCTCCTTCGGGAATCTCGGGACGAGATTCTTGTAAGGGGGGTAGATTTGTAACATCCCAAAGTTTGCTACATTAGGGTGTGTGGTGTGTGTCCATATCATACATGCATGAAAACAAAATTTTTAATCATGTTTGAACCAATTTAAATTGTGAATTTAAATGGTTTCAGAAAATCCCACAAAAAGTACTTAAAAGGGATTCCAAAAATTTTGTACTAAAAAGTATTTCAATTTCACCAAAGAAATACATGGTGAGGTTGGAAATTTTGTGAGCTTTCCAAAGATAATTTTTGCCAAATTTTATTCTTTCAAAAAGGCCCTCAAAAGTTTGTTTTTGGTTCTGTTTTCAAAGAGAAAAGGACCTATTTGCTAATTCTCTGAAGCTTGAGGGGGTTTTCGAAATATGGTTTTCTTCAACCTCTTGACAGAAGGCAAGCTGCTCCGTGGCAGCGCCGCCGGCCGCTTTGCCACGCGCCCTCTGCCTCTCTGCTTGCCAAGCATAGAAGAAACGAGGAAGACGTGCACCTCTTCCCTGCTCACGCCCTCTCTCTGTGTGTGTTCCTGTGACGATGAAGAACCCAAACCTAACCCTAATCCGCCACCTCCGCAGCTCACCGCCGGCGCTACAGCCGCTCCCGTGCCCCACCGTGCACGCCACCAGCCCCGCCGTGCTCTCCTCTACACCCTCGCTTACTCGCGTTCGTAGCGACGCCCCGGAACGGCCGAATCGGGCCGCCGTTTCCGTCTCCGGCCGCTGGCCGCCGCGGATGGTTGCGGCCGCCTCCGACCGCCTCGGCCTTTCCCGACCACACCACGAGAATCGTGGTGAGCTCCTCTTCATCCCGGTGCCCTCCCCGTGCTCTCTCTCTTCCTCTAGCTCGCTGTCCTCGAGGGCCACCGCCGGCCGCCGGCCGCCGTCGGACCTCGTCGCCGACGAGTATTCCGGCGACCAAATGGTTCATCGCCGGTACCCCTCAACTCCCCGTGAGCTCCTCTCTGTTGCTGTATAATTTGTTTCCTCGAATTCGCACGATTTCATCCGAATTTGAATCCAACTGTGAAGATCAGAGGAATTTCGAGCTTGGCTGACGTCAGCATGACGTAAGCTTGACGTCATAATCCTCTTTTTTAGATATTCCAGGAAATTCCAGGAAATGGACTATTTTAGAAAATCAATATCTAATGTTTTATAGACCAGAAAAATAAAGTAAAAATATGGTTGTGTTCAGAAAAATGATCTCTACCCAAAAATGTCATTTTCATATATTTTTGACCAAGTTGAAAAATGAACATTATTTAATATTGTTAATTCATTTAAAAATAGAAAAATAAGTTTTTATTCACAAAAATTAGAAAATTAAAAGTTATATACCAAATTGCTCAAAATGACAAGTGCAACCTATTTATGATGTTTCTAACCTCATTTGAGCTTTTAAAATTGCACTCACTTTCAGAATCACCCGAAACCCCCTCCGGGGTCTACTTCGGGATAATTTCAATAAAAATGCATAACTGACATACGAACCCTAGCAACCCAACGAACATGTTTAGGGCTTTATTTCAGTGCATTAACTTGCTCATGCATACATGTTGTGCATTGCATCGATGCCATGATTGATTGTTGTTTTTCTCTTTCGGTGTTGTTTCCCCCTCGGTAGAACGTGACTCCGAAGAGAAGGCCAGCAATCCAATGGCGAATACTTGATCTTAACCGACAAGTCAAGCACTTATTCCCGAAGACATCTTTATCTGGTTTTCTTATAACCAAGGCAAGCATAACCTCTTATCTGCTCATATATGCTTTCGAACAACATTTGAATCTCGTATTATGCATTCGATTCCAAAGTATTTGATGCTAGTAGACATAGTTCACCTATATGCTGCATTGCCTTAATATTCTGATCCACTGCTCCTAGCCGCCATAGAATTGCTTGTGCGCATCGCCAGAGCCTCATATCTGCTTCGCTTAGTCATACATGTTTTTTTACCTCTGCTCCATCCGGTTGATGAATCAGAGCTACGATAACCTAGTATGATATGATGACGTGGTGAGATGAGCATTATGTGGTTAACCTGACTAAGGTGAGGACGGGAGGCCGCTTGGGAAGTGGTTATTTGTCCTGTACTTGCCAACCCTAGGAGTAAGGTCTCGCCGCGGAAACCAAGACTGAGCGTGCAACCACACGCGCGAGCCAATGAACCTCGCTCGACTAACTAACTTGTTTGGCCACATCCATGAGTCACGTAGTTTGCTATTTCCATCTGCGTGTGAGTCTGAAAACGATTTGGAGAAAAACTAGGGCGTGACCGGGACAAGTGATGGACGTACACGGATCTTGTTCCCGACTCATAGAACAGGTGCCGTCAGGAGGTGGCCAACTCCCTGTTGACGGGGTGGCCCTGTTTGGGTTGACTCATGGATAGGGTCGAGCAAGGTAAAGGTCGGAGCCATCCACCCTCTGCCGCGCTCCATGGAAGAGCGTACATGTGGCGCTAAGAGTCGGAGGGTACGTGTGGGTAAAGTGTACCACCCTGCAGGGATAAATCTTTCGGAAAGCCGTGTCCACGGTTATGGACGACTTGGTGAAAGTCACGAGGTCATAGATAACTTGAAAGTGGTGTAAAAGATGTTGGCAAGGAATGAAGGGTGCCTCCCCGGAGATGCCGGGAGGGGTGATCCTTGTAGCATGTGAGGTGCTGGGAAATGATGTTGGTGGATGAAAAGATGATGATTTCAGTAGTTGATCAGTCCTCTCATCTGTTTTAAAAACTCCATGAGACGTGCTATTCTCCCTCGTTTTGGAAAACAAAGATTGCTTTACGCAAAACAGCCTTCATGAAACCCTTTACGAAATAGCAGATATATAATAGGTTAATTAAGTCTTGTTGAGTACCTCCCGTACTCAGGTTTGCTTAATTTTGGTTCAGGTGGAGTTCGTCACTTCAGTGATGGTTCAACGTGGACATCGACGAGTAGTTCGGGGTTCCCAGGTAGCAGCCTGGAATCTATGGGCTGGGACGTCGCCTTATGTTGCGGCCTCTTAGGCCTTTTTGGTTCTTGTTGTTTAGCAACATAATTTGCCTTCCGTTGTCTGATGTAATGTTGGGTCGTGTGACCTCTGCTTGTAAGCTATACTCTAGTAACACATGTTTATTAAAGCTTCATGTTAGAGTACTGCTTTGATCGGTTGTTGGTTTCGAGCTCATTGTTATACAGTTTTGGCTATGCCTGCATAGTTGTCGCAGTCGAGGGGTTGTGGAGCCGATGATCCATGTCCGAGCCCGCCTGTCGATTTGATCGGCCTGGGGCGAGGTAACCCCAGTAACCCTCGATTGTTGTTGCACTTTCTGGACACATAGCATCTCTGTATAGCCTTGGTCTCGTTTCCTTCAGTTTCATTCGATTCGTGGACGCTTTGATATGCATAGTTGGTTATGACTAGCATGGATACACGGAGTAGTAGACTGGGAATCCGGACTACGTGCCGATGAATCCAGTCTGCCTGCCGTTGTTTGTTGCGGCCGGGGCTGGTAACCCTGAAGCCCTTGTGGGAACATGTCTAGGAGCACATAACAGTATGTATATCTCTGGGTCCGGGGTCGTGACAGCGCACCACCCCATGGTGTGGGCCCCCTAAGGCCCCCCTCCGGGTCTCTTCGGGACTCCGTGGAACCGTCGGGAATTCTAAGACTTTCGGGCTTCGAAGTTTCCAATTCCGAGAATATTTCCAGAACAACTTTTATGAAACTAAAAACATCAGAAAACAGGGAACTGGCTCTGGGGCATCTTGTCAATAGGTTAGTCCAGAAAATCAATAAAAATGACATAAAGAAGGGAGAAAACATGTAGCAATTGGCATAATATCATCATGGAACATCAGAAATTATAGATACGTTGGAGTCGTATCAAGCATCCCCAAGCTTAGGTCCTACTCGTCCTCGAGTAGGTAAACGATAAACAAAATAATTTCCGGGGTGACATGCTACCACACAATCTTGATCATAAAAATGTAAAAGCATATGTAAGCTAAGATCATAGAAATTTAACACAAACATGGTAAATAGAACTTTAATAATAAATCATAGCAATCACTTTGCATCAGGAGAAGTATCTCAAATAAAAGATCATGAATAACAATGCAAAGAAAGATATACGTTTGTTTCCAGTATAGAGAAAGCATGGCAAAGTGGTATTTCGCTAGTCCTTAAGAGTGGGGCAAAACATAAATGCCAGGACACCTTCAAAGTTCATGAGGAAGACTAGAAGAAATAATTTGAGAACAAGCAATAACACATCATGAATCAATTAATAATGTTTCTGGGACAAATGCACATAAAACTCAGAATGGCAAAAATGCTCTCTCACATGTGCATAAGTTAGAAGATGGAGACTCAACATAAAAGTAAAAGAAGGGCCCTTCGCAGAGGGAAGAAGGGATCACTCATGTGCTAGAGCTTTTATTTTATTAAACAGAGGTATTAAAAGTTTGACACTGAGTGCCTATATTTTGGGATATGTATGCTAATGTCAACGAATGGTAAACAGAAAATAGAGTATGTCACAAGCCAACTAGATTTCACAAGAGCGTATCCCATATTAAGGACACAACTTGTATAGAAGGTCATCCCTCTTTCTCTTTTGTTTACACAATTATGCTTTGACTGATAAACCAGGGGCAAAAATAGTGAAGAAATTTTGTGTGTATTAATTTGGGACTGGACACCCTGCTGCCAACTCTTCTATCCTTTGGATAAGCGGATGAAGCCACTAGTCCATGGTGTGAAATCCAATCAACAAGTGAGATAAATATTCTCTATTTACTTCCTCATAAGCAAAAACAGGAACACAAAGCAGAAGTAATTTTTGAAGGTTTTAAAGGTAACACATGAACAATTTACTTGGAGTGGCAGTTAAATACCACATGTAGGTAGGTATGGTGGACACAATGGGAAAACTTGGTTTTAGGGTGTTGGATGCACGAGTAGAATTCCATACTCAGTACAGGTGGAGGCTAGCAAAAGACTGAGAGCGACAAATCAAGAGAGCATAAGAGCCATAATCATGCATAACGACATAAACATCATTAATCAAAGCATAAGAGGTATCACAAGTTCAAAAACTAAATGATCATAGAGGCTATTAGTGACAGTTTCATAGTCATAAACATGGTGTGAGCATGCACCAAGTCAACCAAATAAAACATTCGAAAGAGAATACCATAAATTTATGCTTCAATATGGCAAGAACAACTCATGAATCTTTCAACGGCACATTAAACACTCACAGATTTTGGAGGTTAATCATGCTACTCAATAACCACAAGGCTTTAAAACTAAAATAACATCTAGCATGATATGAAAAAGTTCTAGCCACAGTCTATATAAGCTTCTACTTGCACCATTAAAAATTCTACTTCAAGCAGCAGTTTATTTTCCCAACAAGAACCATACAAGATATGTTTTAACAAAAATACTCTTCATGATACAGAAAGAAAACATGAGAGTACTCACATAACACTACTAAAAATAACAGCTCTTAGATAAGAGATGCATACAAAACAGGAGCTAAATAAATGCAGCAGCCAGACAAAGATTAAGAATATAAAGTATTCCCATGAAAAAGCGGAGCATGTCACTCTCGAATAAAAGAATGCTGGGTCCAACCAAGCTTATTTCAAAAATAAAAATAAACTGAAAGCAAAACATAATAGACGCTCGAAGTAAAGCACATAACATGTGACCGAATAAAAATATAGTTTCACTAGAAGTGACTTGATAATTTGTCGATGAAGAAGGTGATGCCTTGGGCATCCCCAAGCTAGATGCTTGAGTCGTCGTGGAATTTTCTGGGATGTACCTCCGGGGCATCCCCAAGCTTAGGCTTTTCACTCTTCTTGATCACGTCATATCATCCTCTTCTCTTGACCCTTGAAAACTTCCTTCACACCAAATTTCTCACAATCTTCATTAGCAACGTTAGTGCAATAGAAATAATAAATTCACATGGTTCAGTTTCAACACAAGCCTAACACTCATAAACACATTAGCTACTGTCACAACTTCTTTTAGAACTCTTTTTCTCAAAGGAACACCAAAAGAAAGAGATTAAGATGCAAATGCAATTATTGGCAGAAATCTGTCAAAACTGGACAGCAGGTAAAGATGTTTTTTTTTGAAAATATTCTGTTTATCAAATAAAAAAGTTTTCAACTAAGAAAAGTTGCATATATAGCCCAGTATTACGCACAAAAAAACTCAGGTCATTTTGAATTTTCTGTGATTTTACACGAATTTAACAGTGGACAGCAGAAATCCGAAATATAGTCTCAACTTTCCACTAGAGGATTTACTTGGCTCAACAAAGACACAAAAGAAAAGATACAGCGGAGTTTCTAAGGAAATAGACAACACCCAGGTTCAAAGAAAATAAAATAAAACAACGGAAAATGGGTTGAAAACGGAGAAATAAAACAGGTTGTCTCCCGGTAGCGCTTTTCTTTAACGCCTTTCAGCTAGGCCCGGAAAAGTGGAATCAAGTATATGCTCACAAAAGACATATGAATTAAGTAAAAGTGAGCATCAAGAAGCAAGTATAAAACAAATTTAAGTCTAACTCACTTCCTATGTATAGGGATCTTGTAAAGAAATAAATTAAAGAAGCTCAAACTATAAATCATGGGAAGGTAGAACAAGAGCAACTTCAAAACTTTCAACAAAAAGAGAGGTGTTTTAGTAACATGAAAATTCCTACAACCATATTTTCCTATATCATAATAATTTTTAGTAGAATAATGAACAAACTCAACAACATAATTATCACATAAAGCATGTTTGTCATGGTCTAAAAGCATAGAATTTATATCAAGCTCAAAAACAGTGGGATCAAAATTTAAAATCAGCTCCTCTTCTTTCCCACTTTTAGCAATAGCAAAACAACATAATTGACCACTCATAAAAGGTATAAGAAAAATTATAACAATCCTATTTTCAGTAGCATTATTATTTATAACATCAAGTAACATAGGACCATCATCAAGAGCATTATCATAAGATTTATCCAAGTAGCATGGATTATCATAAATAACAGCAGCAATATAATTCTCACAAGTTTCATTCATAGTAGTATCAAGGTCACAAGTATAGCAAGTATCAATTTCATCAAATAATGTATTAGTTAAAGAGTTATTATCATTGGGAGGTAGACATGGGTAGCTCCATTCTTCCTCCTCTTGATCGTCACTCTCCTGCTCTTTTTCATCCAACGAGTTTCTAGATTCAGCAATTTCTTCTTCCATAGGTTCCTGCAAGGCATTAGTCTCCCCCTTTGGTTGAGAGCATTTATTAAGATATTCCATTATGTAGTAATTATGATCCTTGTAATTATCAAAGCAATATTCAAGTATAGCATAAATCTTGTATTTATAAGGTGCATCATCAATACTTTCAAGCAAATAGGAAATTTCGAATGCACCCTTCCAAGCAATAAATTTTTCAATTTGTTCCACATCATATAATTCATAATTTACCTTAACATAATAAGATATGGTAACATTATCATTATACTCACATTGAAAAGGGAGGTGTTTATACCTCCTACAGCAGCATGATTTATCAAAGCAATAAATAACATTATAGGTGGAGCACAAGTTTTTAGCATAGTCATGCAATTTATTAATTTGCTCCCATAAGTGTATTCCTTTTTGTGACAAGCGGTGTTCCTTATAATATTTTTTTTGTTCATCTGTGAACCCATCTTGCCTATAAGATCTAGTTTCAAAGACATCAAACATTCATAGCAAGCATGATAAAGCAAAAATAACAACTAGAATAAGAACTAAATTAATTTCTGTTTTTGATAAAGAGAAGCAAACAAGACAAAATAAAATAAACTAAGAAAAACTAAAACAAAGTAAAAGATTGGAAGTGAGAGACTCCCCTTGCCAGAAGACTTCTTTCTCCTCTCCAACGGTGCCAGAAATTCTTTGATGCACACGTTGATGGTGCCTTGATGGGGAGACTTCTTGATGATGATTAAGTCCCCAGCAACGGCACCAGAAATTCTTGATGCTTGGATGGTGTGTTGGGAACCCCAAGAGGAGGATGTGATGAGTGCAGCGGTAAGAATTTCCCTCAGTTAAGAACTAAGGTTATCAATCCATTAGGAGAAAGAGGACCTTCGGAAGGTTTATGCCACTGATGGTGGTGATGGCTTCTCACCGGTGTCAGCAACAATCCGGAACCTGCACACAACACAACCAAAATACTTTGACTCAACGGTGCAGTGAGGTTGTCAATCTCACCGGTCTTGCTGAAAACAAAGATTAGACGTATAGTGTGTAAAATAGTGTATGCTTACAGTAAGTAAAGAAAACAGGGAATTGTAGTGGTTTGTTTAACAGTGTAGGAAAATGGAACAAGGTTCATAGTTCACTAGTGGTGTCTCTCCATAAAAGATAGCACGCTGGGTGAACAAATTACAGCTAGGCAATTGACAAATAGAGGTTGCACCGTAGTGCACATTCATGACATGATGACTACTATGATATTTAGTGCGAGCATTACAACAATATACATAGACCGTAATCCAACTGCATCTATGAATAATAATCCATCCTCAGGTTATTATCCGAACCCCCTTAGGTATTAAGTTGCAAGCAACAGATAATCGCATTAAGCAATGTGTGCAATGTAAGCAACGATTGTGCACGCGGGCACTCACACCGCTGTGTTCTCCCTAGTGGCAACAGCACATCCTCCGACGTCACGTTTCTGTCACTCGAGCACAGGCGAAAAGGAGGCATGAACCCAACTATCGAGCATAAATACTCCCTCTTAGAGTCACTAGCAACTCCTTGGCCAGAGCAGCCACTAGCAACGGAAAGCATGCAAGATGAGAAATAACATATGCAATAAAGACTATAATCAACTTGGCATAAGTTCAATATTCATCGGATCCCAGCAAACACAGCACATAAAATTACATAATAACAATCTCGACCATGTTAGGTAGCTCACGAGATCTAAACATTGAAGTATAGGAGGAGAAGACAACGGTCTAGCTACTACTATGGACCCGTAGTCCAAGGATGAACTACTCACACATCACTCCGGAGGCAGGCATAATGATGAAGAGGCCTCCGGTGATGATCTCCTCTCCGGAAGGGTGCCGGGAGACAGGTTCAAAACCCCCCTGATCGAGGGTTGACGACGACGGCGGCTGCGGAACTTTTCAGGGATTTTTGATCAGGTCCTTAGGGTTTTCCTTTGGAGGGGAATAAATAGGCGAAAGGGCAAAGGCGGTGGAGCCCTGGGGGCCCCACACCACCCTCTAGCGTGGCCAAAGGGGGGGCGCCACCCTATGGTGTGGGCCCCCCTCCGGGTCTCTTCGGGACTCCGTGGAACCTTCGGGAATTCTAAGACTTCCGGGCTTCGAATTTTCCAATTCCGAGAATATTTCCAGAACAACTTTTCTAGAACTAAAAACAGCAGAAAACATGGAACTGGCTCTGTGGCATCTTGTCAATAGGTTAGTCTGGAAAATCGATAAAAATGACATAAAGAAGGGAGAAAACATGTAGCAATTGGCATAATATCATCATGTAACATCAGAAATTATAGATACGTTGGAGACGTATCAGTCGCTTCGAACTAGTACACACAATCAACCTGAAGGTTCAAGTATACACCATAAGCGATCGTATCTAGGTGTTATGCTCCCGCTAGTCACTCTCTCGATCTATTACTTCGGTGGACAATTCGGATATAGAATCAAGGTATTCGAGAGGAGAAGATACAGGGGATTCGAGGGGGAGAGAGAGTCAGGGAATTGAGGAAGAGAACCGCGGCCCTTCTAGGGTTCTGTTCATCCACACCCGGTAACGAGTCTCGAGCATCTTAAGTCCTTATCTCGCTTGGGTTGGGCCTCCGAAGGCGCTTTCTTGGGCTTCGCTGCACCTTCACTTCTTCTCCACGTTCGCTTCCAGGTGGGGTCGTTGTCGCAGACGTGTCGGAGGTAGCGTCTGTCGGCTGGGTACCGTGTTGGGGCGTAACATTCCCCCTCCATTGAGAATCAGCTTGTCCCCAAGCTGGTGCTGCCGGAAAGCGGTGTAGGAGTTCGCCTTGATCCTCCCAGGTCGCGAGAGAGGCAGGCTGGTTCCGCCACTGCACCAGAATTTGCGCGCGTTGCTCGCCCCCTTCTTGTACAATCTTGTTGCTAGGATGCTCTCCGGTTCTGGTGGAGCCGATACCACGACGAGGAGCTCTGGTAGCACTTCAGTAGCTGGTGGCAAGGCTTTCCTCAGATGTGAGACATGGATAACAGGGTGAAGTCGACACGTCTCGGGCAGCTGGAGCTTGTATGCCGTGCCGCCCACCCGTTGAAGCACCTGAAAGGGACCAAAGTGGCGAAAGGCGAGTTTTGGGTTAGAGCGAGTGGCCAGCGACGTATGAACATAAGGCTGAAGCTTGAGATACACCCAGTCGTTGATAGCAAACACTCGGTCAGTGCGCTTCTTGTCCGCCACCCTTTTCATATGTTGTTAAGCTCGAACCAAGTGTTGTCGTAGCAGGGCCATGGTCTCCTCTGTGTCCTGAAGCCAGCCAGACAACTCCGGGACTGCGCATTGAGCTGGATCGATCACTCTGAAATGGCGGGGAGTGTGACCATAGAGAACTTTGAACGGGGACTTGCCCAGCGTGGCATGGGGTGATGAGTTGTACCAGAATTCCGCAAGATGCAACCATGCCGTCCACTTGGAGGGGCAAGCGTGGGCGAAGCAACGCATGTAAGTCTCGAGGAAATGGTTGACTCTCTCGGTTTGCCCATCCGTCCGCGGGTGGTACGCCGAGCTCATCCGCAGTTGGGTGTGAGATAGACGGAAGAGCTCGCGCCACAAGTTGCTGGTGAAGACCTTGTCTCTGTCTGAGACAATGGCAGCTGACAACCCGTGAAGCTTGCAGACATTGAACATGTATGCATTTGCCACTTGGAGAGCAGTGAAAGGATACTTGAGGGGGATGAAGTGCGCATACCGGGATAGCTTGTCCGCCACCACGAGGTTGCAATTAAAGCCAGAGGATCTTGGCAGCCCCTCCATGAAATCCAGAGTCACACTATGCCAGAGGTGTGGTGGCACCGGCAGTGGTTCGAGCAACCCTGGGTACCGTACTCGTTCCGGCTTAGCCTGTTTGCATAGAGCGCATGCCTTGGCGAATTTACGCACCTGTTCCTTCATGCCTGGCCACGTGAATAGTCCACAGACTCGTTTGTAAGTGATGTTGAAACCAGAGTGCCTACCCAGCTCGCTCGTATGCATGGCTGCCAGGATATTCTGTTGCAGAGTGCTGTTACGGCCCACGCAAATGCGGCCCTGTACCCTGAGTATGTCGTCTTCAAAGGTGAATCCCGCCGGGTTTTCCTCTTACTCGCTTGTAAACTGGGCCATCAGTTTATGGGCTTGGGGATCGGCGCGATACCCGCGCTGCACCTCCTCGAGCCATGTGGGTAAGCAGATAGAGATCGCTGCCAGTTGCCCCATGGCTGGGTCAGGGCAACGTGAGAGGGCGTCCGCGGCTCGATTGTCTGCCCCTCGCTTGTACACGATCATGTAGCGCAGGCCCAAAAGCTTCACCATCATCTTCTTCTGCTAGGGGGTAGGGATGCGTTGGTCCTCGAGATGAATCAAGTTTTTTTGGTCGATGTGGATCACAAACTCTGCCGCTTGCAGGTAGGCGTGCCAATGGTCCACGGCCATCATGATAGCTAGGGCTTCTTTCTCATAGGTTGAAAGGGTGCTGGTGCGTGGCCCGAGAGATTTGCTGAGGAACCCCAGTGGATGTTTGTCTTGGAGGAGGACGGCTCCGATGCCCTTGTCGGACGCGCCAGCTTCAATCTCGAAGTGTTGGGTGAAGTCAGGTAATGATGTAGATGTTTGCCCGTTCTTTCACCGCAAGAACCACCGATGATAACTATCCTCCAAATTACGTGAGCAATACACGCGACCTGAAGAACTTGGATAAATTTAGGCGAGCAACAAGGTGACGAACACCATGCCTAACGCCAAGCTCGATAACTCTTGATCGCTCAAGGACCTTCTCGCAAACGCAGGATAACCCTTGGCAGATCCAAGAACACTCGTGCCTCAATTTCAAAGATAACTTGACGAACGTCCGAGACGCCGTCTACACGCCGATCCCCGAGGGACGGTGGTAACCTGAACACTTGGTTCTACATAACTCAACTCTGTCTAAAACTCTACGCTTTGGCTCTCTTTATATAAGAGGCCAACCCCTAGTCGGTTGGACAAACCCAAACCGAGACTGACTCGAACCCTAAACCTAGTTGGACTCTAACTCAAACTGGATACAAACCGGCCCATTTAAAAGGCTCGGCCAAAACATGTGGCTCGCAGACCTTAGACATTATACATCGTAATTTATTATCCTAGCGTGCCAACCAGCAGATCCCCGTATCATCCTCCCCTTCTTAGAAAGGAGTTGTCCTCAACACCGGAAGGTCTTCTCCAGCGTGTGTGACATCGAATCTTCAAATCGCCACGATTCTTCTCGATCCTCAAATCTCGCCAGCCTCCACACCACATCCTCCCTCTCAGATAGTATAGACTTGTTCTTGGCGCCCTCCATGTTTGTCACCACCAAAAGTGATTAAGACACACAACATTCGGACTGCAAAGTGTACATGAACCACGCAAATCATCCCAGACATAACAGGACAAACTCCTGCACCCCGAGGTTCCAAATAAGCGTACGCCTGCCGATGTAGTCTACAAAAATGTATCTCTTTTTTTTATCTTTTCTATGTCCGCCACAAAATTCTGCACAACAATCATGCGAACCAAAACAGCCTCCGGCGGATCTTTTTTTAATGATGCTAAAAGTCTGCACGCCTGTCATCCATCCAACCCTTTTTTTTTGCCTGAACCCAACGAACAAGGAAACCGATCTGTGCAATGTTTATCTTTCTCTCCTTCCATCCTTTTATCCCTTATTGACGCAGAAACCCAAACGCCCCCAAGTCTAACTTTTGTACACGATGGCCGCCTTTCCATCTTTTTATTTCTTTAACCGTAACAGATCGAAGCACTAACCGAATCTTCATGTTCTTTGGCCTTCACCTTTTTTTGGTTCCGTATACAATCAAATCAGATCCGCACCAAAAGTCCACGAGCAACACTGACGCACCTCTTGTAGCAACCTGCTTGCAGACATGATTTGGTACACGCAAAAACTCCAACTCCCCGAGATGCAGTACATTGCTAACTCGTAGATTCTCTCCCTCCGAACAGTTCCAGCAAAATAGATCTACCAATCTTTGCAAACCTGTATATCAATTTCAACTGGACGAACTCTCTCACGGTGATTAACCTGGCGCTCTGATACCACATGATGTAGATGTTTGCCCGATCTTTCACCGCAAGAACCACCGATCATAACTATCCTCCCAATTACGTGAGCAATACACGCAACCTGAAGAACTTGGATAAATTTAGGCGGGCAACAAGGTGACGAACACCATGCCTCACGCCAAGCTCGATAACCCTTGATCGCTCAAGGACCTTCTCGCAAACGCACTATAACCCTTGGTAGATCCAAGAACACTCGTGCCTTTCAAAGATAACTTGACGAACGTCCGAGACGCCGTCTACACGCCGATCCCCGAGGGACGGTGGTAACCTGAACACTTGGTTCTACATAACTCAAATCTGTCTAAAAACCCTAGGCTTTGCCTCTCTTTATATAAGAGGCCAACCCCTAGTCGGTTGGACAAACCCAAACCGAGACTGACTCGAACCCTAAACCTAGTTGGAATCTAACTCAAACTGGATACAAACCGGCCCATTTAAAAGGCTTGGCCAAAACATGTGGGTCGCAGGCCTTAGACATTATACATCGTAATTTATTATCCTAGCGTGTTAACCAGCAGATCCCCGTATCATTCTCCCCTTCTTAGAAAGGCGTTGTCCTCAACGCCGGAAGGTCTTCTCCAGCGTGTGTGGCGTCGAATCTTCAAATCGCCATGATTCTTCTCCATCCTCAAATCTCGCCGGCCTCCACACCATATCCTCCCTCTCAGATAGTATAGACTTGTTCTTGGCGCCCTCCATGTTTGTCACCACCAAAACTGATTAAGACACACAACATTCGGACTGCAAAGTGTACACGAACCACGCAAATCATCCCAGACATAACAGGACAAACTCCTGCACCCCGAGGATCCAAGTAAGCTGAATACGCATGTCGATGCAGTCTAAAAAATGTATCTCTTTTTTTATCTTTTCTATGTCCGCCACAAAATTCTGCACAAAAATCATGCGAACCAAAACAGCCTCCGGCGGATCTTTTTTTTAATGATGCTAAAAGTCTACACGCCTTTCATCCATTCAACCCTTTTTTTGCCTGAACCCAACGCACAAGGAAACCGATCTGTGCAATGTTTATCTTTCTCTCCTTCCATCCTTTTATCCCTTACTGACGCAGAAACCCAAATGCCCCCGAGTCTAACTTTTGTACACGACGGCCGCCTTTCCATCTTTTTATTTCTTTAACCGTAAAAGATCGAAGCACTAACTGAATCTGCATGTTCTTTGGCCTTCACTTTTTTTTGGTTCCGTATACAATCAAATCAGATCCGCACCAAAAGTCCACGAGCAACACTGACGCACCTCTCGTAGCAATCTGCTTGCAGACATGATTTGGTACACGCAAAAACTCCAACTCGCCGAGATGCAGTACGCTGCTAACTCGTCGATTCTCTCCCTCCTAACAGTTCCAGAAAAATAGATCTACCAATCTTTGCAAACCTGTATATCAATTTCAACTGGACGAACTCTCTCACGGTGATTAACCTGGCGCTCTGATACCACATGATGTAGATGTTTGCCCGATCTTTCACCGCAAGAACCACTGATGATAACTATCCTCCCAATTACGTGAGCAATACACGCAACCTGAAGAACTTGGATAAATTTAGGCGAGCAACAAGTGACGAACACCATGCCTCACGCCCAGCTCGATAACCCTTGATCGCTCAAGGATCTTCTCGCAAACGCACGATAACCCTTGGCAGATCCAAGAACACTCGGGCCTCAATTTCAAAGATAACTTGACGAACGTCCGAGACGCCATCTACACGCCGATCCCCGAGGGACGGTGGTAACCTGAACACTTGGTTCTACATGACTCAACTTTGTCTAAAACCCTAGGCTTTGTCTCTCTTTATATAAGAGGCCAACCCCTAGTCGGTTGGACAAACCCAAACCGAGACTGACTCGAACCCTAAACCTAGTTGGACTCTAACTCAAACTGGATACAAACCGGCCCATTTAAAAGGCTCAGCCAAAACATGTGGGTCGCAGGCCTTAGAAATTATGCATCGTAATTTATTGTCCTAGGGTGCTAACCAGCAGATCCCCGTATCAGGTAATGCCAGGACTGGCGCTGTGATCAGAGCCCCTTTTAGCGCCTCAAATGCTTCATGTTCAAACTCGTTCCAGTGGAATAGGGTATTCTTCTTCAACAAGTCAGTGAGCGGTCGACTGATAATGCCAAAATCCTTCACAAACTTGCGGTAGTACCCTGCGAGCCCCAGGAATCCACGCACTTCCTTGGCATTGTTAGGCCGCGGCCATTTTTTGACCGCCTCAATGTTCTTGGCATCCGTTCTGACCCCCTCAGAGCTAATCTCATGTCCCAAGTACACCAGGTTGGACTGTAGGAATCTGCACTTACTTTTCTTGATTTTGAGTTGGTGCATCCTCAATAAGGTGAATACTTTTCGCAACAACACCAAATGTGTCTCCAAGTCACGACTGTAGATGAGAATGTCACCAACACGCCTTTGCGAAGGAGAGGGTGAAGGATGGTGTTCATCATACCCTGAAATGTGGGAGGAGCGTTCGTGAGCCCGTACGCCATCACCTTAAACTCATAATGCCCATTGTGCGTCTTGAACGTCGTTTTGTGCTCATCTTTCGGCTTCATACGTATTTGGTGGTATCCTGCCCTGAGGTCGAGACTGGTGAAGAGACTGGCAACTCCAAGTTCATCCAGGAGCTCATCTATCACCGACAGAGGGTATCGGTTCTTGATGGTGATGTTGTTCAGCAGTCGGAAATCCACGCAGAAACGCCAGGTGAGGTCCTTCTTGAGCACGAGGATCACCGGCGAAGAGTATGGGCTGGTGCTGACTTGAATGATCCCTTGCATCAACATCTCGGCTATCTGTCTCTCGATTTCGTCTTTCTGGGCTAGGTTGTAGCGGTAGGGCCGCAGGTTCACTGGTTTAGCCCATGGGAGCACTGGAATTGCATGGTCGAATGGTCGCTGCGGAGACAAGTTACTGGGCTCGACGAACAAGACTTCAAAGTCTTTCAACAGCTGCGGCTGGAATTGGAGGTTGAGTGTTTTCTCTATCAGGATGAAGGATGCACATCTGCACTATACATGTCACTCTGTTCTTGTGTAGTAGCGACTGGAGCTGCTCACTTGTCACTGGGGCACACTGTGTCGTATCAGGCTGAATCCCCACCAGTTGCACCTCCCTGCCTACTGACTGAAAGAGAATGGTTTGCTTTCCCCAATCAACTGTCATAGGACTATGAGCTGAGAGCCAATCGTAACCCAGAATCACGTCATAAGAGCCCAGCGGCAGAATCTTGAAGTTGGACCTGAACTGATACCCTTGAGTCGACCAATCACAATCCGGCAGCTCCGAGAGACATTGCATCTTCCCGCCATCCGTGACTTTCACTCATAGTGGCCTGATGCATCGAGTTGGCAGGTTGAGGCACTCAGCAAACGCAGTGCTGACGAAAGTATGGGAACTGCCCGAATCGACCAACATCAACATCTCCTGGTCTTGCACCCATCCCTGCAATCCATGGTGGAAGCGCCTTTTCCACCTTCTACTGCCGCAATGGAGATATGCATACAATCAGTATCAACCTCGCTCTTGGCCTTGGCTGAGTCAACTCGCGACTCCTCTTCGAGCTGGACCATGGAGAAGAGCTCCTCCACCACATGAAGGGGCACCGTGGGGCCGCAGCGATGCTCCCTGCTGAATTTTTTCCCGCGGGTGAAGCAGAGACCCCGCGCGGCGATATGCTCGCAGCGAGGCGACCTTGTCGTCAGTCCCTGAATTCCATGTCCAGTCCGGCCCATGGCGTTCTTCACTCCGAGGAGCGGTCATGGGGGATGCCTTCGCCACCGGCGGAGGGGGCAGAGGCATCGGCGAGCGGGAGGCGGACCGCGGCGACGGAGAGAATTCCAGGCGACGGACCTCAGGGAGATAGGCTTCCAGCACCCCTTCCTGCAACAAAGCCAAGTCGACGGCAGCATCCAAACTATGGGGTTGATGTAAAACAACAGCGGCGCGGATATCCCGTTTCAGACCATCAATAAAATGGGTAACAAAATAAGCCGGTTCCCAAGAATTGTGGTGTGTTGTGAGGTTGTGCATGAGCTCATTAAACTTGCTAACATACTCAGCGACATAGCATGTTTGGTGAAGTTTGTTAAACAAACGGAGGTAGTGCTGGAAATCAGTACGCCCAAACTGAGAACAAATTTCAGCGATGAAATCCTTCCAAACAGGGTGGTGTAAGTGAGCCTCAGAGGACTGCAGCCACGAAAGGGCTCCATCAATGAAGTACATAGCGGCGCAATTCACCCAAGTGTCTGGATGTATTGCCAGACCTAGAAATATGCCTCCCATTTCAGGCGCCAACCGCGGGGGTTGTCGCCGTCGAACAGAGGAAAAACGACGCGTGGGGAATGTGAAAACCGGTGAGAACCCCAACCCCGAGAACCCTCCGACGAATCATAACCTGGGCGAGCAGTGCGGAACGTACCCTTGGCCGGGGTACCGTCATGGATCGTGGGATCCAAGGACAGGTGACGCCGTTAGTTTGACGCGTTGCCGTGGCCTTGCCTGCGGCCGTCGCCACCTGAATGCGTCGCCGGCGTCGTGGTAGTGAGTGCGGCCGCATTCGGTAGTGTTGTGGTAGGCGCGTCCGCTAGAGGTAGAAGCGGGGGGGGGGGGGGGAGCTTCCCTATGGGCGATGTAGCTGCCGGTGGAGGTTGGGCGATCTCGATGACGCGGCTGTGCAGATCGCCCACTTCCGCGCGCAGCGCCTCGATCGACCGCTCCATCGCCGGTCTCCATGTGTGGAGGTCGATCACCGTCGGGTGCATCTCGCCGAGCTTGGAGTTGATGCCTGATACCGCAGCCGCCAGGTCTGCCAGCAGTTTGGCTTGGTCCTCCATGAGCTTCTCCTTGGCGTGGCGAGTGAGTATGTTCGAATGATACCGCCCGGCCAGATCTAAGATACTAGGTGGATGGGAGAAACAATTTGGGGGTGGATCGGCTGGCTCTGATACCAATTGTTATGCTCCCGCTACTCACTCTCTCGATCTATTAATTCGATGGACAATTCGGATACAGAATCAAGGGATTCGAGAGGAGAAGATACATGGGATTCAAGGGAGAGAGGGGATTGAGGAAGAGAGCCCCCGCCCTTCTAGGGTTCTATTCATCCACACCCGATCCAACGAGTCTCGAGCATCTTAAGTGCTTCTCTCGCTTGGGCTAGAGCCATCCCTAAGCGTAGCATGGGTTGGGCCTCCGAAGGCGCTTGCTTGGGCTTCGCTGCACCTTCACTTCTTCACCACGTTCGCTTCCAGGTGGGGTCGTTGTCGCAGACGTGTCGAAGGTAGCGTCTGTCGGCTGGGTACCATGTTGGGGCGTAACACTAGGCCCGAATGGTCAACCTCAATTTACAAAGTGGCCGTTTAGGTCAATCATGCTAGTGCTATGCATAGAATTTGGACCTTTTGGATCGTAGCTAGGACAAAAGGATGAAGCAAAAATCTGTTGAGTTATTTTTAGAATAGAATTTGGACCTTTTGGATCTTGATCTAGTACAAACGAGAATGTAGGTAGTAGAATATACAGTTCTACCGAAAGTGTGCAGTTAATCTAGTTACGACCTTAATTTTGCACAACTTAATGTACTCCCTCCGTCCGGGATTACTGGGCTCCTAGTGAAAAAATATTTGTCCAGCAATTAGCCCCCCACAAGGCCCCTAAGAATTAATTCTCCTAAAAACCTGTAGCCTAATTATTGCTTAATCCCATCCGCAGCCCCACTTTCCTCTCTCTTTCTTTTAACTGTCCAATGCATGCTAGCATGCGCACGGTTTGCCTGGCAACTTTGATTAGGCTTTAATTGAAAATTTTGGAACTCTCGCTCTGATTGGCTCCTGTACAACCAGTAGCTGCATGCCTTGGTCGCGATGCAAGACAATACAAGCCTAATAATCCCGGACGGAGGGAGTATAGGTGCACTTGGTCGAATAAAGTTGCTGATTTTTTTATGTGTTCTGTTTGTTTGCACTCCATGTATCACCCCAGTTCATCAATAACTCTGAAGATAAGGCAATCACGAAGCGGCAAGCCCTTAATTATCTTCATGCTACTATTTGGACGATGAACTTCAATGTTGTTTCACACACCAGTGCATTGTTTTTTTTTTTAGAAATGGAGGTCTACCCCTAGCCTCTGCATCAAATTGATGCACACAGCCGGTTTTCATTAAAAGATAGAACAGAAATCACTCTGTCTTACAAGTAGATACAACAAATAACTAGACCTGAATCCACCCAACAAAGCTCACTACCAATACTGATGAAGGGGGTGGACAATCATAGAGCCGATACTCTGAAAACCCACCAACGCGCCTCATCCAAAAACCGAAGGCCTCTCTATGCCGCCCGATAGCGAACAAGGGGCAAAATCGGTCCAGCACACCGCAGCACGTACCGATATACACGCTCGGAAAGTAGCTGCCGCCGTCTTCCGCTCACCCGTCTTCAGGACAACGATCAAAGTATCCACCATGTCAGACCTGTCGTCGATACCACCATGGCACCAGACAACACCAACTCTCTGCGCGCGTCCAACATCCGCATGCAACACCGAGACCCCACAACACCAAGCTGTCGAGAACCGCCGTCGTGAATGCAGTAGAAGAAACACCGCATCCTCTCTAGGACCCTCTGGCCACTGCTCCAAAACGATGCCCTCAAGAGGGAGAGCGACACAGGCGGCGTCACCATCATCGAATCCGGGAATCCCAGATTTAGGGTTTCCCCCGGAGCGGGCCGAAGCAAGGTATCTTGTCGACGTTGCCGTTGCCGCGTAGACCATCAAAGAACCTGCATCCACCACCTTACTCATCCTCTGGTCCCTTCGACCGGCGTACTCCTCCAAAAATGATGCCCCCATGGAGGTAACTACGTAGAAGCGCCGCCATCATCCGATCGACGGATTAAGGGTTTCCCCCGGAGTTGACGGGAAGAACCGCGGGGCTTCCTCGATGATGCCTTCAGAAAGGGGACGACACTCAAAATGCCGCCATCACCCGCTCCGAGTAATCGGAGACAAGGTTTTCACTCGGAATCCATCACGCTCCATCCACGCCGAAGGCGCCAGATCGACCACCATTAGGATCTTCCAACCAAATCCCACACCAGTGCATTGTACATAGAAATTAGAATTTCTATGTACAATGCACTGGTCCGGGATGCCAACGAGCATTGTACATAGAAATTCTAATTTCACCCTTCCACAATTCAGCAATAAATTCTAATTTCACCCTTCCATAATTCAGCAGAAAGCCATGCCTGGACAATTTCGGTAGAAAGCTGAAACTGGTTCCAGTTTTCACGGTCCACAGATAAACTGATTAAGTATCTCAGCGACAGGGGAGCAACATTTCAGTGACAGTGAAGTAACTTAGCATACAAGTTACACGTAGTAATGCAACCATCTAACAAATTGCCACTTGCCAATCACTCGACCAGACTCACCAGAAGCAAATTATGGAGAAATAATCAGATGCACTGGGCCGAATGCAAAGGAAATGGTAGAAGACAAAGGCAAAGGCATTCCCAAAGCATGATCAAGTATCATCTTAGGAAACAAATTGTAGTAATAGGTTTATATCTCAAAAGCTAATAGAGATTCACTAGTGAAAAGCAGTGACTGCAGTCTGTAGGATAATCAGGCCCCTCAAAGATCAACATGGATTGCATCAACAACTAGAAGTTTAAACTGAAAGCTAAACCCAGATAATGCCAACATCATAGGAGATGGTCAGAAACATAGCGAACCTCCTCCTACTTGTTTTCTTCCTGTTGTTTCTCCAGCAGCTTGGCGTCCATTCCTCTCAGCACCGACCGCGTCCCGGCGCACAGGAAGACACGTGCCGCCCGGAGCTGCATCCTCTTCACAAGGGATAGCTGCTTCTCCCGCAGCAGCGCCGCCGCCAGCCCTGCGTCTGCTCTGCGCCACGCGACGAACACGACCAAGCGCGTCAACCTCTTGACGCCCCATGGCGCGCTCTTGTCCCCCGCGTTCTCGTGCAGCACGCCACCGAGCGCAGCAGCCACGATCACCTCGTCCTGCAGGGCCAGCAAGTCGGCGGGGACGTGGGTCAAACATACAAAGCGCTGGAAGCTGGCCAGCCACCGAGGGAACTCGGTCCGCCCGCCGACCACGCCGCAGAGCATGAACGCGAGCGCGTGCGGACGGGGATCCGCCGGGTCGTCCCGCGCAACCTCCTCGTACAGCTGCAGGGCGTCGTCGAAGCGGCCGTCACGGGCGGCGAAAAGGGCGAGGATGAGGCGTAGGTCGGCGGCTGTGGTCCCGTCTCCCTCCTCCACGGCACGTGCCAGGTCGCGCTCTGCCGCCCGGCGCGCGACGCGAAGGCGCTCGCCGGATAGTGGGTGGGCGCGGAGTAGCACGGCGGACTGCAGTGCCTGCGACGCGTTCACGCAGGTTCCCCGCAGGACTGGGAACAGGGGCTCCTCGCGGTCGCAGCGCGGCGGTCTGGCCTCGGCGACCACCTGCCCTTTCAGCTTGTTGGCCACCACGCACGATAGCAGGACACGGAAAGCCACCTTCTTGAACAAGGAGATGTCCCCATCCAGGTACATGGCTTCCAACGCCGAATTTATTGACTCGAAAGCCATGGACGCCACCAAGCCATCCAAGTCAGCGACGGCGCACGGGGCACCGCCGAGGGTGGCCGCCATAACGGCCCTCTTGGTGTAAACTTGGTTCTCTTGGAGGATATCATCCGGGATGCCAACGAGCCATTCCTTCCCTTCCTCGGACAGGCCGACGAAGCAACTGATCACGGAGGCACAGATGCGCGGACGCGGGTCCGAGGGGCGCTCCTCGGCGAGACGCGCGAGGGCGTCAAGCGCGTCGTCGAAGCGGCCGTCTTCCGCGTCTACGAGGGCGAGGTCGAGTACGAACTCCTGCACTTCCTCTGCTTTCCTGCCTGACCCCTCCTTTGCGACAATCCCCCGGACCTCGTCGCGGAGCTGACGGATCATCTCGCCCGAGAAGGGCTTGTGGCTGAGGGCGCCGGCAGCCAGCGCGTGAGTGGCGTCGAGGAAGAGTGCCTCTGGCGTGAGCAGGGAGTTGAGCTCGTCGAGACCACGGTGGGTGCGCGCGAGGCCGAGGTGGCCCGGGGCGGTGTTGTAGGCGGGCGGCGAGGACGAGCCGAAGATGGAAGGAAGAGGGCGGCGTGGGTAGGAGGAGTAGCGCTCTGACATGGTGGACACGGCGGCTGCTTCTACCGTGGCGAGGGCGGCGCGGCGGAGGAGGGGCGACATGGCCGGTTGGGTTGGGGAGAGGAAGGAGAGGGCTTTGGGTTTTGGCAGTCCACTGCGATTCGCGATTTGGTAGAGGAATGGAAAGCCGTCGTCAGGTTTTCCCAAAATTTAGAAAGCACGAGCGCGCAATTTATCCCGCCCGAACGGCCAGGCGTGAGCCCTCCATCCAGGCGCCGTGATTCGTTCTCTGAAGTACTCCCTCTCAAATTAATTAACTGTCATAAAGTTAGACAAAACTGGATATATTTAATATTAAATTATGTCTAGATACATCTACTCCCTCCGTCTCAAAATAATTGTCTCAAATTTGTCTAGATATGGATGCATCTATACATTAAAACATGTCTAGATACATCCATATTTTGACAAACTTAAGACAATTATTTTGAGACGGAGGGAGTATTTTTATCCATCTTTGTGACACTTAACTTGAGACAGAGGGAGTACAATTTGTTTAAGTGTGAACGTATTTTATTGAGGATGTGAACATTTGTTTTTGAACATGTGAACATATTTTTTGGTGAACCTGTGACGTCCTTTGAACAGCACTTTTTTAACCTATGAACATTATTTTTAATCTTGAATGTACCTTTTTATACGGAGGTGTTTTTCTGAATCTTTGAACATACTTTTTCTTTGAACTCTCGAACATTTTAGAACCCATGAACATCATTTTTCCGTGTTCCTGAAGATTTTTTCCATCCGCGAACATTTTTCCGAATATGTAGAATGTACATTTTCTTTAGAGCGTTTAAGATTATTTGAATCCATAAAGCTAAACTTTTTTCCAACCCTTGAGCATCCTTTTTGGAAGCCATGATCATACAATTTTCCAAACAAGTGAGATTTATTAAATCTATTAACGTACATATTTTGATCATGTGTACAATTTTTTAATACCTATTTTTTCTGACCCGTAAACATTTTATCGAATTTTGAAAAAAAAACCACAAACATCTTCCATAAATAGTTTTTATACGTTTACATCGGTTGAAAAAATATACATGTATCCATAGAAGGAATGAAATGGTTAAAAACATGAAATATAAAATCAAAGAAATAAAAAAAGAAAAAAATATAGAGGAAAAAGTTAGGACCAAAGAAGAACTCTAGGGAGAAAATAGAAAACAAAAAACATGGAAAAAAAAGGGGGGGATAACAAAAAATAAAAGATAATAAAAATTAACCCAAAATTCTAAAACAAAATAAAAAAACACACGAGAAAGGAAAACCTGAGTGAACTATGGAACAACAGAAAACATAAATAAAACCAGCAACTCAGCTCGCCATGTAGCGATGGTGGAGGAATAAATGGGCTAGGCCTTTTTTTTTAGATATAAATGGGCTAGGCCTAATACAACGTCGGGGGTTTGAGGAGATGGTAAAGCACGCCTTCTGTGTTAAATAGAAAAACGTACACCAATCACCCCAAATCCACCCCGAGAGATATACTATCTTTGAACTCCAATTTAGCTTTTTTTTCGTCCCGAAATTGAAAAAACGGGTTATTAACTCCCTGGAGTGGTTTTTATCACATCAAGAGTTGTTTTCTCCCATCTGGTGTTGATTAGCGCTAACTTACCGATGCGCTGGGTAGGCAAATGTTTGGACTCATTTGTCATTAAGGTGTTCAGAACAAAACGCTAGCCATGGCAGCAAACATCACTAACTGTTATACTCATGAATATTCTTTTAATTATTCAGAGGACACCGTATCATAAACGAATATAGGCGGTAGTCATGCAGGATCAGATAGGGATTGGTGGAATCGTTGTTATATTGCTTGAGCCTCATGGGCATATATGTGAGTACAATGATCTACTTGGAGTACAAATCAAGGTAGAATAGAATCCTACGATGTGTCTATGTTTCCTAATACAATCATGATACTCAACATCCCCCCCGCAGTCACAACGTAGCGACACAGACGATGAGACTGGAGAAGAATCCGAAGGCGGAGCCAGTGGACATCCTCACCACAGTCGTAACCGTCGACGCATCGCGGATGTTGTGGCTGGAGTGGAAGCCGACGAGGTTGCTCAAGCAAAGAGGTCTGTGACACGGACGTGAAGAAACCGGCTCGAAGCACGCATTGACGAGCGGCCCCGTCAAAGACAGAGGAGGATACCTCATGCTCACGACCCTACTCAAGGCGGCGGTCGTCCATGGCTCCTCCGAGAATCGCTCGAAGACGGGGAGCACATCCCGGTAGCGCCAGACGCCAGCAGGCTTCACAACAGGCCGTGCACGTTGAATAGCGGCAACATCATCGTTGTCGCGTCCGTGTCACAGATCATGTGCGAGACTGCCGCTTATGTTCGCTTTTTTTAGATTGGTACAGTGTTTTGCATTTGTATAAGAAACTTGTTATTCATTTCAATAAAAAGAAGTGATTCCCTCTATGCTTGTTGCATTATTGAGCTATGATGGTGCAGATCTTGCACTCGTTGGGAGAACCCAAGAGGAAGGTATGAAGAGCACATCAGGAAGTTTTCTCTCAGAAAGAAACCAAGGTTGAATCGACCAGTAGGAGAAAGAAATCACTTTCGAAGGTTGATGCAGCTGAGGTGGCAGGGCGCGCTACCGGTTTAGAAGCAACGTGGAACCTACACAACACAATAAAATCACTTTGCCCCAACGAAGCAGTGAGGTTTTCAATCTCACCGGTTTTGCTGAACACAAATAGGTTAAACGTATCGTGTGGAAAATAATATTTGTTTGCAGTAGATGAAAGAGAACAATGATGGCAGTAGTAAAACAGTAGCAACAATATGAAAACAGAGATTGGAGTGGTTGTATTATCAGTATGAGGAAAATGGACCGGTGTCCATAGTTCGCTAGAGGTATCTCTCCCAAGACAAATAGATAGCATGTGTGGTAAACAAATTACAGTCGTGCAATTGACATATGTAAAGGCTACACCGTAGTGCATATCCATGACATGATGATTACTATGTGATTCATGCGGGCATTACAACAAGATACATAGACCATCATCCAACTGCATCTATGACTAAAAATCCACCCTCAGAATGTCATCCAGGTAAACCTTGGCTATTAAGTTGCAAGCAACAGATAATCACCGTAAGAAAAGTGTGTAATGTAAACATCGTTGTTTTCTCCCTAATGGAAACATCACATCCTCCATCCGCCACGTTTCTGTCACTCGAGCACATATGCAAAGGAGGAATGAACCCACTATCGAGCAAAAATACTCCCTCTTGGAGTCACTAGCATCTACTTGGCCAGAGCATCTACTAACAACGGAGAGCATGCAAGATCATAAATAACATACACATGAAAAGAACATGATAGATTGATAATCAAGAGACATATCATTCAATATTCATCAGATCCTAGCAAACACAACATGAGGCATCACAATAAGATGATCTTGATCATGTAGGGTAGCTCACAAGATCTAAACATGAGGAATAAAGAGGAGAGATCAACCATCTAGCTACTGCTATGGACCCATAGTCCAAGGATGAACTACTCACGCATCATTCCGGAGGCAGGCATGATGGTGTAGAGCCCTCCGGTGATGATTCCCCCTCCTGACAGGGTGCCAGGGAGAGCTCCAGAACCCTCCCGAACTAGGGTTGACGATGATGGCGGCTGCGGATGTTTTTCATGGAAAAGGCTCGGGTCTTTCGGGTTAACCCTTCGAGGAGACTAAATAGGCGAGAGGGCGACGTCGGTGGGCAACCAGGGGGACCACACCACCCCATAGCACAGGGGGCGCGCCGCCCTATGGAGTGGGGCCCCTGTGGCCCCCCTCTGGGCCTTCTTCGGACTCCGTGTGCGCGACAACTTTCTAAGACTTCCGGGTTTCGAATCGTCCAATTCCGAGAATATTTCGAGAAGAACTTTTCTGAAAATAAAAACAACAGAAAACAGGAACTGGCTCTATGGCATCTTGTCAATAGGTTAGTCCCAGGAAATCGATAAAAATGGCATAAAGTGTAAAGGAAACATGTAGCATAAGGCATGAAAACAACTTGGAACATCAGAAATTAAGGATACGTTATGACTTATCAACATCCCCAAGCTTAGTTCCTACTCGTCCTCGAGTAGGTAAATGATAAAAACAAATAATTTTGGAGGTGACATGCTACCAACATAAACTTGATCATCAAAATTGTTAAAGCATCAGTATAGCTGAGATCATAGTACTTTAAATACAAGCATGATAGATATAATTTTAACAATGAAACTTAGCAATCACCTTGCATCATGAAAAGTAACACAAATAAAATATCATGAATAATAATGCACTTGAAAGTTATACGTTTGTTTCAAGCATAGTGAAAACATGGCAAAGTGATATTTCGCTTGTCCTTAAAAGTGGGGAAAAACATAAATGCCAAGACACCTTCAAAGTTCAAGTGGATGACTAGAACAAATAAATTGAGAGCAAATAATAACACAGCATGAACCAATTAATAATATTTCGAGGAAAAATGCACATTAAACTCAGAATGGAAACTATGCTCTCTCAAGTGTGCATAAAGTTAGAAGATGGAGACTCAACAAAAAAGTAAAAGAAAGGCCCTTCACAGAGGGAAGTAGGGAAACTCATGTGCTAGAGCTTTTTATTTTATTAAACAGAGGTATTGAAAACTTTTTTTAGAGAGATATATGCTTATGTCAACGAATGGTAAACAGAAAATACAGTACGTCACAACCCAACTAGACTTTACAAGAGCGGCTCCCATAGAAGGACACAACTGGGGTCAGAAGGTCATCCCTCTTTCTCTTTTGTTTACACAATTATGCTTTAACTGATAAATGAGGGGCAAAAAAATTGAAGAGAATTTATAGTAACCAATTTTGGGGCTGGGCACCCCGCTGCCAGCTCTTCTAGCAACTGGATAAGCGAATGAAGCCACTAGTCCAAAGTGTGAAATCCAATCAACAAGTGAGATAAATATTCTCTATTTACGTTCTCATGAGCTAAGACAGGAGCACAAAACAAGAATAATTTTGAAAGTTTTAAAGGTAGCACATGAGAAATTTACTTGGAGTGGCAGTTAAATACCACATGTAGGTAGGTATGGTGGACACATTTGGCAAATTTTGGTTTTTTGGGAGTTGGATGCACGAGTAGAGCTCATACTCAGTATAGGTGGAGGCTAGCAAAAGACTGGGAGCGACAAATCAAGACAACAATAATGGCCATAATCATGCATAGCGACAAAAACATTATTAATCAAAGCATAAAGGGTATTACAAGTTCAAAAACTAAATGATCATAAAGGCTATAAGTGACTGGTTTGTAGTCATAAACATGGTGTACGCATGCGCTAACCGCTAAGTCAACCAAATAAAGCATTCAAAGGAGAACACCACAAATTTATGCTTAAAAAGACATAACAAGTCATGATTCTTTCAATGGAACAACTACTAATCATAGAATTAAAATACCATCTAGCATGATATGAAAAAGTCTAGCCACAGTCTATACAAGCTTCTATATGCACCGTTATAAGCACGAAAACTTCACTACTGCTTTCCAACACCAAACATTTTATACTAAACAAAAACTCTCCAAGAGATATAGAAATGAAACAAGATAGTACTAACACAACTCTACTAAAATTAACAGCTCTGAATAAGAGAGGCATGAAAAACAGGAGCTAAAAGGGAATTTTGCAGCAACTAGAAGAAAAACTAAGAATACGAGCATAACGAGTATTCATATGAAAAAGTGGACCGTGTCTCTCTCCCACACAAAGAATGCTAGGTTCCAACAATATTATTGTAACATCCCTGTTTTGCTACAATAGGGTTTGTTGTGTTGTGTTCATGACATAGCATGCATGAAAATTTGAACAAGAATTGAATTTGAGTATTTAATAAAAATTGCCCAAAAATCACTTACAGTGAGCAGCACAAATTTGATTTCAAAACATTTTCAAAGTTGGTAAACAAAATGATGGTGACATTGGAATTTTGACAAGGATTCCAAAAGCTATTTTGCCAATTTTTTTCTAATTGCAAAAATGTCCCTAAACTTTCAGTTTTTCCTCCTCTTTCTTAATAGCAGAAGGACCTATTCGTGTTTTTCTCAAAGTGCAGGGGTTTTTTGTATTTCCACCCTTTGTCTTCTTCCTCAGGCCAGTAGGAGCACTTGCGTGGCCGAGTTTTCCGTCGCCGTTTGCCATCTCCTCTGTGCCTGCCTCCTTGCGGGGATAAGGGAAGCCCTGATGCCCTCTCTCCTCCTGCTCGCTGTCCTCTGCCTCCCGCTCTCTATAATTGCCTGCACGGCCGAAACCCTAGCTACGGGTCGCCGATGATTCCCGTCGTTGTGGACCGCACCGAACCCCTTCGTGCATCTCTGCCGCTCCTGTGTGGTCTGGGCGCCCTCCTCGACGACTAGAGCTTGGCGGGAGGCACGGGAGGAGGCAAATCGGAGACTTCTTCTCCGCGGTCGGCCAAGCTCCGTCGTCACGAATTTCGGCCGCTTCCGACCACGGATTGCTCCGTCGAGCTTCTTCTCGCACCCAGGGTGATCCCAGGGCCCTCTCGGACCCCTCCACGTCCTCCCTCCCCATCTACATCTTGCTACCACCGAGCGCCGCCGTGTGCCGCCGTTCCCCTCCGTCGCCGTTGGAGCTCCGGTGACCTTACGGTTCAACCGCCGCCACCAACCGACGCACCGCGTTAGGGCGCGGCGAGAGCGCGCCCTCGCGCAAGCCAATTCGGCCCCAGTCCGCCCCGGCGAGCTCAACAGAGCCATTGCCGGCCACCGCCGATGTCACCATGACGTCACGGTGATGTCAGCGTGGGGCCTGGCTGTCAGCCCCTGTTGTTTTATTTGATTTATTCCATAAACAGAATTAGGCACTGACACGTGGACCCCTCTATGTATTCAAATTCCAGAAAATGATTAAAGTTGGAAAATTAATAATTTTCATTTTGATAATCAAAAAAATAAAATAAAAATATGGAGTTGTTCAGAAAAATAAACTCTACCCAAATATATTTGTTTCATATATGTTTGACAAAGTTCAAAAATGAGCATTATTTTAAATATTGTTTAATTCATTTAAAATGGAGAAAATAAGTTTTTAATGAATAAAATTAGAAAGTACAAGTTATATACCAAATTCCTCAAAATGACAAATGAAATCCATTTATGATGTTTTCAAATCCATTTGAGCAATTAAAATTAGTCTCACTTTCAGAGTTGTCCGAAGTGCTCCTCCGGGGTCTATTTCGGGCTAATTTCAGTAAAATTGCATAATTACCATATGAACCCTAGCAACCCATCGAACATGCTTAGGGCTTTATTTAAGTGCATTAACTTGCTCATGCATACATGTTGAGCATTGCATCAATGCCATGTGTTGATTGTTGTTTCTCCTCTGGTGTTTTTTTCTGACCGGTAGAACATGACCCCGAAGAGAAGGCCAACAACTCCGTTGATGAATACTTGATCTTAACCGACAAGTCAAGCAATTATTCCAGAAGATCTATTCTTTGGTTTTCTTATAACCAAGGCAAGCATAACCTCTAATCTGCTCATATATGTTTTCCAGCGACATTTGATTCTCGTACTTTGCATTCGATTCCAAACTATTTGAGGTCAGTAGATATAGATCTCCTATACACTGCATTGCCTCAATACCATGATCCATTGCTCCTAGCCGCCATAGATTTGCTTGTGCGCAACGCCAGAGTCTTATATCTTCTATGCTTTGTCATATAATATTGTTTAGCTCTGCTCCATCCGGTTGATGAATCAGAGTTGCGCATGAATCTAGTATGATAGGTTGAGATGGTAAGATGGTCACTGTGTGGTTAACTTGACTAAGGCTTGGACGAGAGACCACGTGGGAAGTGGTTGTTTGTTCCGAACTTGCCAACCCTAGGAGTAAGGTCGGGCGCAGAAGCCAAGACTGAGCGTACAACCATGCGCGATGGCCATGAGCCTCGCTCGACAAACTAACTTGTTTGGCTCTATCCGTGAGTCACGTAGTTTGGGAGTTCCATCTGCGTGTGAGTCAAAAAACCTTTTGGAGGTGTTTAGTGCGTGACCGGGACAAGTGATGGACGTACACGGATCTTGATCCCGCCTCACAGAACGGGTGTCGTCATGAGGTGGCCAACTCCCTGTTGACGGGGTGGCCCTGTTTGGGTTGACTCATGGATAGTTCCGAGCAACGTAAAGGTCGTGGCCGACCACACTCTACCGGCACATCGTCGGAAGTGTGCCAATAGATTGGCATTAAGAGTCAGTTGGTACGTGTGGGTAAAGTGTACCCCCTGCAGGGATAAATCTTTTCTAGAAGCCGTGTCTGCGGTTAAGGACGAGTTGGTGAAAGTACTGGGCCATAGATAACATGAACAAGAGAGTAAAATATGTTGACAACGAATGAAGGGTGCCTCCTCGGAGATGCCGAGAGGGGTGATCCTTGTAGCATGAGATGCTCGGAAATGATGTTGGTGGTTTGAAAATATGATGATTATAGTAGTTGAGTTTCTCATCTGTTTTGAAAACACTCCATGAGACGTGCTATGCTTCCTCGATTTGGAAAACAAACTTTGTTTTACGCAAATCAACCTTCATAAAACCCTTTGTCGTGGGATAATCACGGCAGACGTTACCGGGGGTAACTGATCTTGGGGCAAGACGACACAGGCGTTTGGGAGAAGGTTTAGCTCAGAGGAAAACATGATGGTACTCGATCTGGTAGCCGGCAATCAAGTCGCCGATTCTCCGATCTCGATATATTAACTCAACTCTCGTGTTACACTGGATGCTCGATATCAAGCGATATTGCTAGAACTCTTGGATCTCTCTCAACTAATCCTAGGGGCCGGTTTATAAAGCACCCGGACCCCCTGGTTTGCCCTCCATGGCGCACCCTGAATCCTACCCGGACACTGCATACAAACCCTAGCTTTCCTTATCGTAACCCACAATCCGGGTTACCAGGCCTATGAACTTGGGCCTTCTAGAAGTTCCCTTATTCTTAGCCGGATCCTGCGCAGCGTCCTTTGGGCCGGGTTGCACCTTGACGTTGGCCTACCGGGTTATCATCTCTCCATCAGTAGTCCCCAGAATAGCTTGGGCTTCACGAGATTCTCTTTGAAGGGCACGCTATTCCCTGCAAAATTATCAAACTTACAAATTCAATGGAGGCCGGGTTAAATTGCTTTAATAAACAGCTAGGCCTAACTCCAAGGTGGCCATATAATAACCCAGCTTCCTCCAAGTCCTTTGCTCAGCTTTTCCGGGTTAACACCCTGATAAGAATGTTTAAAGATCCGATTTACTTTACTCGATAGTTGCCCCTAGTGTTGCGGAGAAGATCTCCTTCTTATCTCTGTCCGGATATCTCGGCCAGCACTTAAAGCATATCTCGCAAAACCCGTGCAGGTAACCTTTATCCCGAAATTTCCGGCTCCCACTCGTTGAGCCAGGTTTGTCCACCCGCACCCTTATAAATAAGTACTTAGGGGCAAACCTAACCCCAACGGCTCATTTCCCCCCTTTCCTCTTTCTCTTCGCCTCCGCACTCAAGTTCACAGAGCACCATCACAGAGACCTCACGCGCATCACCGGAGCCAATCCGCCGCCGGCTGCGCTCCGCCACGGTTCGCCCCGCGCCGCCGCCAGAACTCGCCGTCGCGCCCCCGACCCGCCCGCCGGGAGTCGCAAAGGGGCACCAAGACTGCGCCATTTGCCTCCGATACCCGGAAAATCCTTTTCTTCCGGTTCTTTTACTTGCGATAGATACACGAGCAACCACCCGTCTTCTTCAAACACTTTTCAATACGTAAATACCCCATAGTTTCTATAATGATGCTTGATACCCGGATAACTCCTAGCTTCCATGTTTTCTCGATACCGCTTCACAAATATCCGGACAGCTCATGGTTTCCGAGTCTTACTTCTTGTACCCTTTGATCTTGTGTTTCGCAGGTTGATCTCATGGCTCCTAAAAAGCAGGGGAAGCAGTCAGCCAAGGCCAAGACCACCAATTCCATATCCGCCAACTGGGCGCGATCCACTGTTACGAAGGCCAAGTTGGAAGAACTGGCCGAGTTAGGGGTTCTCCCCTCCCAAAAAGATATCCATTGGAGGGTGCCGGGTAACGAGACCCGGCCCACACCAGCCGATGATGAGGTAATATGTTTTGTGGAGCACGTGACCCGGGGGTTCCGTCCTCCGGGTCACCCTTTCTTTCGAGATATTCTAAGCCACTATGGCCTCCGGATATTTGACATAGGGCCTAACTCTGTGTTAAATATTTCCCACTTCATTGTTCTTTCCGAGTCATACTTGTGCACTCCGCCAAGTTTGGCTCTCTTCAGCGAACTTTTCCAGTCCAAACCGTGCCGCGAAAGCGGTGACGGAGCACTTCTTGCTTGCGGCGGGGTCTCTATCCAGCGCCGCAAGAATTCTCTAATGCCACCTCTTACTCTTAACTCCCACGTCAAACACTGGTAACTCTCATACTTTTATTGCCGGGACACCTCCCCACCCGGCGAAAAGAGGTTGCCGGGTTACTCAGAGGGCCTCCTCGATATCTCCGAGACCTTCAACGCCTTTGCCCCTGACTCGGACAGGGAGGCAATTCAACCTTTATTGGACAAAATAACTATTCTCTCGGCCCAAGGTCTCATTGGGCTCAACCTGGTAAAGACTTGGGTCGATTTCCGGATCCAACCCAACTCCATCCGCACAAAGTTAATGTGCGAGTATTCGGGGCATACCACGGACTCGCTCCGATACTCCACCAATAGCTTTGCAGCCGGAGACACCAACAAGACTATCAAGAGCTTCTTGACAGAGAAGTTGGAGGTAATCCGGAATATAGCCGGGTTAGAACCCTTCACGCGTGAGAACCCGGCCCCCAAGGTAAAGACTCGGCTTTCATATCTTTACCTTCACACTTTCCACTTGATATGGCCAATAACCCTTATTCTTATATCTTCATCTCAGGCCGATGATCCTTTTTGGAAGATTGAAACTCCTCCTAGCTCTGAAACTCCAGAGGAAAAAGAAGACGCCGTTAACTCGGATGAAGGTACATTCCGAGTTTCACTTAGCTTTTTTGAAATCGCTGTTGCTCGTTCTTCATTTTTCGATTGTAAATCCTGATAACTTTCAGAACAAGAAGAGAAGGACGACGAAGAAGAAACTGAAGGCAAGGTGGAGTCAGCGAGTGACGAGGATGACGATGAGCCAACAGTCAAGGTCGGAGCAAAGATAAAACCCCAAGGGGTCGTCTTCAAGGTTCCATACCTTTTCCTTGCCTCTAAACCATATTTCTTTGATAACATGCACGAGCTAAACCGGAAATTATCCACTTGGTCGTATTTGAAGGAACCGCTCGTGACCAGGCGTCGAATAACTCAGAACTTTCCAGGTGATGGCACTCTTAATCCGGGTATTTCGTCGTCTCCGGATCGACGCGCTGGTATTCTCTTAATCCTTTCTTAAGTATCAAAGTCTTCCCGAACCATCCACTTACGGGACAATTCCACGTCTTGCTCGATGTTTTTCAGTTTTGTCCGGGTCCAGCAGCGAGTTCCCCTCGGACTATATGGTGAATCCCGGGTAAAATTCCTTTCCTGATGCTTTACCGTTTTTTCATCACTTTTTTCCAGTTGTATGCTAACTGCTTTACTTATACTGCCCGTAGGGCCACGATCACTATCAGCGACCAAGATGATATGGAAACTGACGACCCGGGTAAGGAGAACCTGACTGATGATATGCATGCCGCAGCTGGCGGAGAAGAACAACAAGTGCCACCAATAAACCCAGCCGACCGAGAGGCCGAGTATCCCATAGCCTCGCACGTACTCGAGGAGGAAGAAGCTGCAGACTTGGGCGCGGGAGAAAGGGCACCAGACTCCGATACTCGGACGACCCGGATACCCTCTCTCACCAAGAGGAGAGTCCCTTCTCCAAGTACCCAAGGTCCCGTGTCTTCCAATTTGGGCAATGATACTTTTGACCAGATGATGAGCACTCTCCTTGCTATGAAGGCCTCGGAGAGAGATGTGCTAGAGCGCATGGCAGCGGAGCACCAGGTAATGTTACCTAATATCTCTTTTTATCCATCTAGTCCCCAAGTGCCGAGTATAATTAGTTGAAATTGTGCTCGGTATTCTGCGCGATAATCGGCTTGTCATGATACCCGACTAATTCTCATACTTTGGTTTCTCACAGGCATAGGCCACCCGGTCTGATGAACTTTTGCTCAAGACCGAACAACTGCTGCTTGCCGAGGTAAAGCGGAGAGAGGCCCTTGAGGATGAAGTGGAAACTTTGAAGAAAAATGTTTCCAAATATAAGAGAAGGTGCACCACTGCTCGGACCGCCCTGAAAAAGTTGTCGGAGCAAATTACCGATACTTATCGTATCTTGCTTAGTAAGTTTCTTGCTGCTGACTGCCTTCATGCCTCTATTTTGCTACATGATACTCGGAATTACTGATATTGCCTTTCTTTATTTCAACTGCAGGTGCTAACCTTGCAACCCCAGAAGAAGATGCTGTTGCAAAGGCTAAAACTTTAAAAACTGTGCTCCGGACTTTCTTTGCCGGCACCAAGTGGATATTGGATGCCGTGAAGTGGCCAACTGAGGTATATCCGGGTGAAGAAAATCTTATCCAAGCCTGCTCCACTGTGCCTGCATGGATCGAGATCTGGAAACGCTCGGCATGCCGGATTGGTATGACCCGGGCCTTTGCGCTAGCTAAGGCTTACTTCCCTAAGCTTGAGCCGGCAAAGGTTATATCCGGGTTTCCAGAATTCAAAGCGGATGGCTCCAAGTTTGGGCCCAAGGACTTCAAGGCCGTACAATCCGCGGTGCGTCACTCGGCAACCACTTTGGCCGATAGTATGGATCTGCGTACGCTTATGAGTTCGTACGATGCTGAAGACAAAATCGTGAAGGAGGAAGCACCCCCACCCTTCGACATTTTAGGGAAATGGGCTGCCGATTCGGCCAGGAAGAGGGAAGAAACCGCGAAGAGGGAGGCCGAGTTAGGATCAGAGCCAACCACCTCTACACCGGCTGTCCTCCCGCATGTCCGTCCAGATGCGAAGAATCCGGGTGACGATGCCGGGAGAGCTGCGGAGCAAGCCCAGGACCAAGACCCGGAGGGCAAGGGCAAGGGTGTGGACCCTATTCAAGAAGCCGAGTAAACAAATGCCATCACAATACCTTGGTCGTTTCGACGCTTTTGTTCGAAATAGATATTCTTTTGTCGGTGCACCTATGCACCTTTGATACTAGTACCAAGATTTGTAACGTACTTTAATTCCTTGATATACCTTGTGCCTCTTCTGGCCTCTGGATGAACTTGATATTTATCTGGTTTTTGAGTTTATTCTTGATATCCGACTTTCTTTATGGTTCCTTTTGTGAGACTCGGTTTCCGAGTTTCATGGATTTTGACAAGCGGACTTTTCTCTAAGTCCCCAAGTCCCCAAGACTCGGATGTTTGGGTTTTTTGAGTTTTAGCAACTAAGCAACTTTTCCTTTTTTCAAAATCCCCAGTCCCCAAGACCCAAAATGCCGAGTCTGGGATGTATGGTTTTTCCAAGGGAACAAGTTGTTTGCTGCTAAGCCCAAGCCCAGAGCCGTTTCACATAGGTATTGAAGTTATGCTTGATAAACGTTGAGTTTCCGGCTATTAGCCCTGTACTCTGCATAACTTGTGGTTTAGATGACCCTTTTGACTATATTGTACTGTAAGCCGGCTTTCGCGTGGATACCATGTTGTTACATCTATACAAAAACAGGGTCAGGCAAGTCCCATTGGGCTTCATGGCTGATTGTAATCGTAAGCGAGCAAATCATGCCACTTAAGTGCGAGTCACATCGAGCTTAAGTAAGAAAAGTCAAGAAAATTTGGCTCCTTTGTCCGGTTATAAGATTGCAGCCGTACTCGTTTGAGAGTAATCGGCCCTTATAACTCATAGGCATCAAGGCCGGGTCTTTGAGTTTGTAACTGTGCTATTCAAGCAATCAGCCCTCAAGACCTATATATATGCAACATACTTGATGATACTGATGTACTGGTAGCAATAAATAATACTTATCTGTAACCGGAGTGAAGATCATAACAAAATAAGACTTGATAACCATCTCTTTATTGATACGAGAAAGTTTTGGGTCAGCAGGCCGCCTCATTAAAAACCCTCCAGTCCCCTTAGGTACCCTGGATAGGAAAAGAGTGCGTCGGGAACCTGCTGCCCGTTACATTGTTTTAGTTCTTCTTGGGATTCTGTCCGGAGCTGACGTAATCGATGCACATTCTCCACTTGTTGATCTTTTTTACTATAAGTGCCGGGTTTGCCAGCCAATCCGGATAAGGCGTTTCCATGACGCGGCTGGCTGTGAACGGCTGCGCAATTTCTTCTCTTGTGGTGGATTGTTTGAGTGAATCACCCTTGATGAAAGCCACCATCTTGGTGTCTCGTGCTGCCTTGAACTTTGCCCTTTCGCCTTCAGTACTCGGCTTTTTCAAGGCTGTTCTGTCATCCGGGTCTGCTTGAGACCGGTAATATTTGAGTTCCTCTTTTCTACAAGCTTGTTCAGCCATTGCTGCATCTCCTTCATCGCACTCAGCCGCTATGTCCCGGCTTCCATGTATGGTGATGGTCTGTTTAGGACCCGGGATTTTTAGCTGTAGATACACATAACACGGCCTAGCCATGAATTTAGCATAAGCCGGCCTTCCGAATAGCGCGTGATAAGGACTGCGCAATTTGACCACCTCGAAAGTGAGCCACTCAACTCGATAATTATCCTTTGATTCGCCAAAAGCTACCTCCAATGCGATTTTTCCCTCGGGGCACGCTGAGTGACCCAGCACTATCCCATGAAAAATTGTTGAACTTTTTTGTAGCTGAGACTCCTTGAGACCCATGCGTAGAAAGGTTTCCCAATATAGTATATTGATGCTACTTCCACCGTCCATCAGGACCTTTTTCAGCTCATAACCATTGACCTGCGGCGCAACTACCAATGCTAAAACTCCCGGGTGTTCTATTCTTTCCGGGTGATCCCTTCTGCTCCATGTTACGTCCTGTTCTGACCACCTCAGGTATCTTGGAACAGCCGAGGACACCGAGTTTACCGCCTGTTTCAGTATCTTCTTGTCCTTGTTGGAACTTCCTGTAGTATGCACGTGATATTGACCCAACTGCTTGGGGTTGGCCTGGAAACCTCCAGCTCCCCCTTGGTTGTTACCTTGATTTCCGGCTGCCGGGTTACCGGCTGGGGGTGGGCCGTTGCCCGGGTTTCCACCTGGACCCGGTCCTCCTCCCCGGCCTGCACCTCGCATGGCCCTGTTCACTTCCTCATTCTTCCACCTCTATAGGTCGGCGCACTGCTCCAAGGAGTGGTTAGCTGGCCTACCGTTCCTGCTGTGCTTCGGGCATGCCATTCTGAAGATGTCCCAATTATTACTCGGCCTTGGTGGCCCTTGATAGTTTCCTCCATTGTGATTTCCAGTATTGAAGTTTCCATCTGCCCTAGGTCTTGAAGACCCGGCCTCTGTGCTAGCGACAAACTCTGAGCCTCCATCAAACGGGCGCTTGTTCTGATTGTTCCCATTGTTACCTCCATTGTTACCCGGCGTTGATCCATTGCCGGTTCTTCCGTTACTTGTGTTTGCTTTTCCTTTCTTGTCATCAACATCCTCTTCCGTAGTATCCGTCGAAGCGTGTTTATTGCATGCATCCATCAATTATCCCATCGTAACTTCTGAAGCGTTCCGACTAGATTTCATGCGAGTTAACTTTTGCACTAAAGGTGTGTATTTGCAGGTCTTTGCCATAGCTTGCAGCGCATCCTTGGGCTGAATATCTGTAGATGAATGAAGTATCTCCATAACCCGGCGCACCCAGCTGCGCGCCGATTCTCCCTTCTTCTGAACACATCGCTCTAGGTCATCAATAGTGAATAACTTTCTGCATGTCCCATGAAAGTGTTTGATAAACGCAGTTTTCAATTCTCCCCATGACTTGATAGATCCTTCCGGTAGATTGGTGAACCATAACTTTGCTGCTCCCTCTGACATCATTAGATACATGAATTTGGCTTGAAGATTCTCGGACGCATTGCGAATTGACATGGCCATCTCATAACTGCTCAACCATGTTTCCGGATCCATAGTCGGCTCATAATTCACTACTTTACCCGGTTCTTTGAACTTTTCCGGGTAAGGTTCAGCCCTGATGCTATCCGAAAGACACTTAGGTCCTGCAAGAATGGTCGAAGATGGTCTTACTCGGGAAACGTGTGATCCTGCAGGGGGCACGGCAGGACGCGGTACTGCTGGTGGCCCATGTACCGCAGACCCGACCACAACTCTCCTGGCTCTGGAACTGTCCACGATGGCCTGCGCTGCTGATGCTGCTGGTACTGCCTGAATGTGTGGAGGAGGCGGCATTTGCTGCTGCTCTTCCCTCCGCCGTGCCGAGCTTGTCTGGATATTGCCGGTATTGCCTCGCTGTTGGCTGACATATGGTGTCCCATGCATTCCACTTCTGTGATCCGGGTAATTAACTTGTTGTGCTACCGCAGTGCGCAGCATATCTATCGCACGCCGGGTCTCCTCTGCGTGGGGTGACTCTCTCACGGGGATTTGATTCAACGCAAGCGTTGCCGCGTACACGTTGTCCATGGGATTGTTGTAATGACCCGCCGGTGTGTGAAACCGTGACGGTGGTGGCGGGGGTACTGTATTGCCTGTTGTAACTCCAGTTTGTGGTAAGGGTAACCCGGCCTGCACGTTCGCCGGCTGTGTTCCCGCAATCGCTGGTTGAGATGCAGTTCCTTGGTTCACCGGTGGAATCGGCTGGTCTTGAGGTGTAATAAACAGTGTAGCCGGATTTATAACTCCGCCTAACGCTGGTAATCTGGTCTGATGCCTTTGATGTATTCTAGTTGTTTCCTCTCGGAGCCGGGTTTCCCGTGCATCCAGCTCACGTTGGCGTGTGGCCATCCCTTGCCTTTCTGCTTCTACTTGCCTTCTCTGTTGCTCCAATGCGCGACGGGCTACGTCCAGATCCCTAACACGTTCCGCCGCGTTTTCTGGAGTAATAACGGTGGCGAGAACTGTGGGGTCTAGAATCAGGTTGTTGTCGAACAGGGCCGGGTGTTGAGGGTTGGAAGGACCCGCTCCTGGTGTCCGGTTTGCTAGGAATCCAAACGTGTTTGCGTGTAACTCGTTTTCCGCCGCTTGACTGGTAACCGATGCCGACTCTCCGTCAACCTGGGCCAAAACCGTGTTTCCGTTAGCTGGTCCTTGCTGCCGGGTCAATGCTTGTGCTGCCCCGGCTGCGGCCGCGGTTACGTTCTCTTGGTTGAGATTGGTCGCGGGAGCCGTGTAAACCGCAACCCGACGCACAATGCTTGGCGCGAATCCATACTGTTCCTCTTCACTGTTGTTTTCCTCGTACCGGTTCTCCAGTAGATGCAGGATAGATTCGGTATCATCTTCTTTCTCGACCCGGCCACGCGGGGTCCATGCCGGCTCCTCCGGTTGTTCCCACTTCGTGGTGGGCTCTTCTGTCGGGTTTGTTGTCCCAACTGATTCTTCTCCATCTGATTGGATATAGGTAGTCTTCCCTGACACAGAATCAAACCCAAAGTCGTCAGGGATCGAACCGGAAGTACGTACCATACCGATGAAGACGCTGATCTGGCCGATTGTCATGATAGATCCGGATTCGAGGTGATCCGACTCTGGCCCCCAGCCGGAATCGTCCACCATCTTCTCTCCTTCGTGGTCGATGTAGATCTCGCCGATGACTAGATTCTCCATGTTCTTCCGAGCTTCTCCCGTGATGTAAACACCTTTGGACGCAGGCCCCACGGTGGGCGCCAACTGTCGTGGGATAATCACGGCAGACGTTACCGGGGGTAACTGATCTTGGGGCAAGACGACACAGGCGTTTGGGAGAAGGTTTAGCTTAGAGGAAAACATGATGGTACTCGATCTGGTAGCCGGCAATCAAGTCGCCGAGTCTCCGATCTCGATATATTAACTCAACTCTCGTGTTACACTGGATGCTCGATATCAAGCGATATTGCTAGAACTCTTGGATCTCTCTCAACTAATCCTAGGGGCCGGTTTATAAAGCACCCGGACCCCCTGGTTTGCCCTCCAAGGCGCACCCTGAATCCTACCCGGACACTGCATACAAACCCTAGCTTTCCTTATCGTAACCCACAATCCGGGTTACCAGGCCTATGAACTTGGGCCTTCTAGAAGTTCCCTTATCCTTAGCCGGATCCTGCGCAGCGTCCTTTGGGCCGGGTTGCACCTTGACGTTGGCCTACCGGGTTATCATCTCTCCATCACCCTTTATGGAACCAGCAGAGATATAATAGGTTAACTAAGTCTTGTTGAGTACCTCCAGTACTCACGTTTTCTTAACTTTGGTTCAGGTGGAGTTCGTCCCTTCGGTGGTGATTCAATGTGGACATCGACGAGTAGTTTGGGGTTCCCAAGCAGCAGCCTGGAATCTATGGGCTGGGACGTCGCCTTATGTTGCAGCCTCTTAGGCCTTTTTGGTTCTTGTTGATTAGCAACATAATTTGCCTTCTGTTGTCTGATATAATGTTGGGTCGTGTGACCTCTGTTTGTAAAGCTATACTCTAGTAACACCTGTTTAATACAACTTCCGTGTTTAGAGTACTGCTTTGATCGGTTGTTGGTTTCGAGCTCATTGTTATACAGTTTTGGCTATGCCTGCATAGTTGTCGCATTCGAGAGGTTGTGGAGCCGATGATCCATTTCTGAGCACGCCTGCCGATGTGATTCGGCCTGGGCTTGGTAACCCCAGTAACCCTAGATTGTTGTTGCACTTTCTGGACACGTAGCATGTGTATATAGCTTTGGTCCCGTTTCTTCAGTTCCATTCGATTCGTGGACGCTTTGGTATGCATAGTTGGTTATGACTAGCATGGACGCAAGGAGTAGTAGTACGGAGGTGATCCGGCCTGCGTGCCGATGAATCCGGTCTGCCTGCCGTTGTTTGTTGCGGCCAGGGCTGGTAACCCTGAAGCCCTTGTGGTTCCATGACTAGGAGCACATAACAGTATGTAAATCTTGGAGTCCGGGGTCGTGACAATTATTGCAGCAAGGAAAACAAAAGAAAACAAACAGACGCTCCAAGTAAAACTTCATATGATGTGACCGAATAAAAATATAGTTTCACTAGAAGTGACCTGATAAATTGTTGATGAAGAAGGGGATGCCCAAGGCATCCCCAAGCTTAGACGCTTGAGTATTCTTAGAATTTGTTGGGATGAACCACGGGGGCATCCCCAAGCTTTGACCTTGCACTCTTCTTGATCACATTATATCACACTCTTCTCTTGACCCTTGAAAACTTCCTTGACACCACACTCAATGTAGTTCGAATTAGAGGGTTAGTGCATAATTAAAAACTCACATGTTCTGAAAGGAGACAAGCATTATTGATACTTTTAAACATCAGCTACATCCACTTCTGTTTTGTGGAGCAAATAAATCCACTTGACATAGTAAAAGAGAGAATGCAAGTAAAAAAAGGCAGAATCTGTCAAAACCAGAATAGTCTGTAAAGACGATTTTTTTCGGCGCATTAAGTTGCTCAGATCGAAAAATGTAAAGAACAAAAAAGTTTCATAACTATCTAAGGAATAAGCACAAAAATTTCAGGTCATTTTGATCTTTCTGTGAATTATGAGATTTTTTTACGGTGGACAGAAGAAATCTGTTTCCTACGCAGAAATACAAAACCAACTCCAACTTTCGCTCGAAACTTTACTTGGCACAACTAATACATGAAAATAAAGATACAAAGGAGTTGCTACAGAATCATACAACCCCTTGACTCAAAGAAAACAGAGAAAAACAAAGCAAAAATAAAATCATGGGTTATCTCCCAAGAAGTGCTTTTCTTTAACGCCTCGTAGATAGGCCCAGAAAAATGGAATCAAGTGTTTTCAAGTGAAGAAGCATCCAAATTGTAATTACGAGGCTTAAGTTTACCTTTCTTAACCTTATTATTACTTTGAGGAAACTGATGGTTGGAGCATGGTTTGGAAGTGAAAGTAATGTATGGGCACCTAGAGGGGGGGGGCTGAATAGGTGCGACGACCAATTTTAATTTTTCTACAAGATTAGGCTTGACACAAAGGTAAATTCTCTAGATAATGCAACTATGATGAATTTACCTATATGACAAGTACGGTAATAAATGTGACAAGTACAACAATAAATGCAATGCAAACACAAGTAAAGGATAAGGGAACGAGATAACTGATAGGAAGCACGCAGAGACACGATGTATTCCCGAGTACCTCCTTGTTAAGGGAGTACGTCTCGTTGGAGGGGTGTGAGCTCGCCATGAAGGCCTACTAAATGCCACAAAGGCCTCACCCTATTCTCCGATGAACCCCGCCACAAAGGCCTAGTCCACCTTCCACTATTGATCCCCTTTGAGGCGGGAATCGAGTCCTTTACAAACAAGTTTGGGGCACACACCCACAAGCAAATTGGGGCTCCCAACAATCACAAGAATCACCAAGAGAGAGACAAGATGTCTAGGTTCTCCACAAGAGGAAACCCTAGACTAGTCCCCCTCAAGCAAATGAGGGGGGAAATGAAATCCGGTTGGTGGAGACGTAGATCGGGGCCTTCTCCTTCAATCCTCCGAAGATCAACACTTTGGGTGGAAGGATTAGGAGATCTAGCAAGGTGGGTGAGCTCTAGCAATGGTGAGATCTATTTGGGACGAGCTAGCTGGAGGTAGGTGAAGGGGAGGGGGTATTTATACGCCTCATAAATTTTGTAGCCATTGGAGACGATTCTGGCAAAACTCACATCGGAGACTCCAGTGTAAGTTCGGAAACTCCGGTCTGAACTTTTCGCCAGTGCTTTAGTCCGGAGGCACTGGATAGTTTCCGGTAAATCTTCGGTGTGGCTCCAGCGGCATTCACCATACATTCCAGCTCCTGTTTCTTCAAAGCATCGACCAGTCCGGAGACTCCGATGTGTGAGACCGGAGACTCTGGTGCTACCATAGCTTGTTTTTGTCGCATGAGAGCAGAGAGTGTCTGAGGTGGATCGTGTAGCACAAATGCCAGTCAGTACGGAGACTCCGGACAGTCTCCGGTAAATCTCAGGACATGGTCCAGCGGGTGACACCAGATGTTCTAGTGCTAAAGCTTCACAAGTTATACTCACACCGGAGATTCTGGTGTTTATCCGGTAAGTCTCCGGAGTGAGTATAGCGAGTGACACCAGGTATTTCAGCACTCAATAGCCCTCAAATAATCTTCATACCAGAGACTCCGGTCTGGGAGCCCGGAGACTCCGGCCTGAAAAGAATTCCAGCAGAAGTTCAACCTTGATCTTTGCCTCTTTTTGTAACTCATTGCCACCATTGAAAATATGATATATATGCCCTGAAAACATCAACACACTTGAGGATACACGTGTTATTAACAAACATCAAAACAAGATGATTTAAGTGCGTTTGCACTTTCAATCTCCCAATTTTTGGTGTTTGATGACAACACACATATTTGCAATAAAATTACAGCTAGGCCAAGTTTGTAAAAAATAGACGGGCTTACGAGCACTCAAGTCATGAGCTCCCCCTATGTTTTATAAACAATGCCCTCTAGATCAACTACTAGTGAACAACATAAATACATGCATAGGTACGATAGGTAAAGCAATATTAAGCACAATAAGATAGATAGCTTCACCATGTAGTCTCACCACACATAGATTTAAGGTTCACTAGGAAATGAAATCAACTAAGATAAAGGGACCACAAGCCACAAAAGCAAATCAAGTGCAAAGACTTGTGTTCCGAAGCAAATAACATCAAACCAAAGCAACCTTGCAAATCCCTGAGAAGTCTATAGCTACTTCTCCCCCTTTGGCATTAAGACACCAAAAGGGCAAAGAGCACTACACGCGACCCAAGGGATCAGTCATCCTCATCATAGTCCTCATCATCCCCATCATCATCAACGCGGTCCGTGCCTTCTCAATCCTCATCCTCATCTTCATCTTCTACATCAAACTCTGCTAGATCCTCTTCTTCCTCAGTATGCTCCTCAGTCTGCTCCTCTTCCTTAGTCATACGAGCCTTGCCACGGTTGGTAGAAGAGGAAGGAGCCAAAGTGACCTCCTCAAAATCACCCCACGGGGAGAGGTGAGTGTTCCAGTTCTCATAGGACTCGGTCAATGACTCGGTAGTAGGGGTACCAACAGGAGGAGTAGCCCCAATACCATCATGGTCCTGGAGCTTGGAGACCATCTTCCTCAGCTGGCGCCTTTCCTTATAGGCCTCATGGTTCTCCTTGCGGACTACAATCGTCATGCAAAGAATGTTACGCTGAAACCAAGAAAGCTTCTTCGTCTCATCCTGAGATTCTTCCTTGCTAGAGCGGTGAGAGGGAGGATCAACATTCTTCCTTCGAGACCTAGGAGCAGCCTCAGCGTCACCCATGGGGGTGTCCTTATCAGGTTGGTGAGAAGATAGCACCTGAAGAGTGCCAACAGTGTGCTCAGTTTCACACACAAGCCCCGGGCACTCATCAAGAATGAGCATCATCACATAGGGAGCATACACCGGGACCTTCTTGATCTCAATCACTGCAGAATATATCTCCTCCTTGATGAAGTGCATGACATCAATCTCATACCCCTCACCATCTAGACCACCCAAGTGACACAGGAATGCCTGATAGAGCAAGTTAACAATACCACCATGAATAGCATCCACATTCCCGGCCTTGGGAGAAATGTTGTTGCGGAAGAGGTGGAGAAGGACGTTGTAAACTCTCCTGGGGTCCTTAGTGGTGACCGCGCTCGAGAGCTTCTCATACATAGGAGCCATCCTCTTCTTGTTGTAAGCCACCCCATGGATATGCATACGCTGACCACAGTCATCATCTCATGGGTAGCCAAGCAGCTCAACCAACCTGCTGATAGAGGACTCACACTGCCTCTGCCTAGTCATCCAAGTAAGAGGAACATCATCAACATCTCCAAATGTGACAGTGGAAAAGAACTGCTGAACGGCCGAGACATTATAATTCTGCTGAATACCAACCAGATGCTCAAGTCCTAGCTTCTTCGTGATCCACACAGCCTCCTCAAAGTGCTCAGAACTGCCCAGAGCATCCAAGTCAAGAACCTTCTGAGGACAAACAGGCCGACTAGCTTGGCATAGATATCCCTCTAAATCGTCTCGGACTCCCTCCTCCAGTAGTGAGTACTCTCAGCAGTGCGGGCCATGGTGAAGAAAGGTTTGGCCCTCATGATCCTGTACTCCCTCTTGCTTAGAGACACCACAGAGGTGATCCTAGCATACTTGGCCTTCTTCGCCAGTTCACGTATTTGCCTTTCTTGGACAACTTCTTGTTGACGCTGCTCATCCTCAAAAGTCCTACTCTGACCAACCTTGCCAGTAGCTGCATCGTTGACAGGATAGTTGCGAGAATGGGCATGGTACTTCCTTGGATTGACAAGAGGATTTGAGGCTGATGTCTTGGACCTTCCTTTCCCTGAAAACACACACAACCAAACACAAAACCAGGGAGCAGAAAAATGAGCATACATGTCCAAAAAGTGGAGGAGGAAATCAACCAGAAACATTTGGACAAGTTCTGGAGAATTCACACCGGAGTCTCCGGTCTGGCAGACCGGAATCTCCGGACTGACACCGGAGTCTCCGGACTGTTCTCAGATCTGAGATATGAATTCACCACAACTTTCTCTAACTAGTTTCTAGATGATTTCGACTGGTGGAAACATCCTAGGGTGGTTCTAACAACAAGTAGAAGGTACCAACACTCCCAAAACAAGTATATAGAGCAAGATCTAGAAAAAAAAAAAGAAGAAACAAGAGTAGAGAGGGGGTACCCTTGCCACCCAAGTCTTCCATGGAGGATTCCACGGAGGGGAAATGCGAGGAGGAGTCGAGGGAGGCCCTTGGGGGCGGATTCCGGCGGTGGAAACCGGCCGGAAAGAACCTTGGAGGCGGCGACGGCATAGTAGGCGGTTTGGGGTTCAGGGTGGAGTTGTGGGAAAGCAAACCCTAACTCCCCCGATCCCATTCTTTTATACTGTTGACCCCCATACCGGAGTCTCCGGACTTAACACCGGAGTCTCCGGACGACCGGAGATTCCGGTGTGGCAGACTGGAGTCTCCGGACCACACTCCAAAAATCCCAGAAAATGGACATGACATGTGTGAGGCTAGAAGAACTTGTCTTTTGGGAACATTTTGGCTTGGGATAGAAAAGCACCAATAGGAATGGAATTTCATACTCAAGGAAAGCAAGTACAAACCTGTAAACACCAAATTTTTGAGTATGTTTTCCAAAAGAGGCAAACAAAACTCAACAAGTCAAAATAACACAAAATAAGAACCAAATGGGAACCAAATAAGAACCAACTCTTCAAAGGAAGAGTTCGGTGGCCTAAGCCACCATGTAAGAGATCATGGTATGTCACCGCGAAAATATATCTTGGGTGCATTACCAATTCTCAAGATTGACGCTCACAATTCAACATTAGAAAAAGAGAGATAACAATGATTTTTTTTCTTTGGGCATAATGGGGGGAGGGATAACCCAATGTGTTAGGATAACACTCCCCCTATGTCCATGCCTACACCTAAACCCAAACATGTATCAACTATAGGGGTGTGTGCAAGATCTTCAAGTCAAACTCCTAGAATTGATGATATTTAACTCATTCCTCAAGAACATGGATCATGCATCATCAAGAGGCTTCATGAAGATGTCCGCGAGATTATCCTTGGTGGGGACATATGCTATCTCAATACCACCTCTTGGTACATGATCCCGGATGAAATGATGAACGAATCTCAATATGCTTCGTCCTTGTGTCTTGCACGAGGTTGTAGGCGATGCTGATGGCACTTTCATTGTCACACACGAGAGGCACCTTCTCCAAATGAGCATCATACTCTTTGAGGGTTTTCCTCATCCATAGTAATTGGGTGCAAGCACTAGCGGCCGCCACATACCCGGCTTCGGCGGTGGAGAGATATACAATTTTGCTTCTTAGAAGACCAACTCACCAAGGACCTACCAAGAAATTGGCAAGCCCCGGAAGTAGACTTCCTATCATCTTAATCACCAGCCCAATCCGACTCCGTGTAGCCCTTTAGAGAAAATTGTGCCCCCTTTGGGTACCACAAACCAAACCTTGAGGTATCAACCAAATACCGAAAGATCCTATGGACCGCCACTAAGTGGCTTTCCTTAGGAGCCGCTTGATACCTTGCACATACACCTACACTGAAAACGATATCGGGCCTAGATGCACAAAGGTAAAGCAAAGAACCAATCATAGAGAGATAGAACTTTTCGTCCACATCTTTACCATCCAGATTGCGCTTGAGGTGGCATTTGACTTGCATAGGAGATGGCTTCATTTTTGCACATTGGAAATTAAATCTCTTGAGCATGTCTTGGGTGTACTTGGCTTGAGAAATGAAAGTCCCACGAGCCAATTGCTTGATCTCGAAGCCAAGGAAGAATTTAAGCTCTCCCATCATGGACATCTCAAACCTGTCAGTCATAAGCTTTGAGAACTCATTATTAAAAGCTTGGTTAGTTGAGCCAAAGATAATATCGTCCACATAGAGTTGGCATATGAAAAGCTCTCCCTTTACCCTCTTTGTGAAAAGGGTGGGGTCGATCTTCCCAACTTCAAAACCACGGTCTTCCAATAACTCTCTAAGGTGATCATACCACGCACGTGGTGCTTGTTTAAGTCCATAGAGCGCCTTGTCAAGCTTGTAGACATGGTTAGGAAAGTTGAGGTTCTCGAACCATGGAGGTTGCTTAACATATACCTCCTCTTTTAGTGGACCATTCAAGAAAGCACTTTTGACATCCATTTGTTGCAACTTGAAATTATGCGAAGATGCATATGCAAGAAGGATACAGATGGACTCAAGGCGAGCCATGGGAGCATAGGTCTCATCAAAGTTAATGCCTTCCACTTGAGTTTAGCCTTGAGACACCAATCTTGCCTTGTTCCTTATGACAATACCATGCTCATCTTGCTTGTTCTTGAATATCCACTTAGTGCTAATAACATTGTGGAAATCTTTGGGCTTCTCAAATAGCTTCCAAACTTTATTGCGCTCAAAGTTATTGAGCTCATCATGCATAGCTTCAACCCAATCGGAGTCCTCAAGAGCTTCAAACACTTTCTTTGGTTCCACCGTAGATATGTTAGCTTGATGTTCACTAAAATGATCCAATTGCCTTCTTGTGGATATTATAGTTTGAACATCTTCCAACAATTTGTTGTCTTGGGCATCAATATGCTTCAAGGCTCTTCTTATCCTTCTAGCACGATGGGCTTCGATCTCCTCATTATTGCAAGGAGGAATCACTTGATCATCTTGACCATTTGGGTCCCCGTCTTGAAGAATTTGTCCTTGATCATCATCATCATAATCATCATCTTCAACACTAGATTCAACTTGAGGAGAGGAGGATGAGGATGGTTGATCTTGGCCTTGACCTTGACTAGCTTGAATGATAGGAGTGGTTGCATCTTGCGTAGTAACTTGGTCAATGAGAGGAGGGTCTTCAACATGTTCTTGGTTAGGTGCATCACTTGGATCCTTGGCTTTTTCTTCTATTATAGAGGAGGGCTCCACTTGAGTAGAGCGAGTCCTTCTCGAGTCGCCATAAGGTGTCCCTCAATGGGGCGGAAAAATCCCACACCCGTCCTTCCTATGCCTTCTTGAGCCATTTCAACATCTACATTAGAAACATGAAATTGCGCCACTTGGGAGCCATCATTTTCCTCGAAAACCACACTACAAGATTCTATGACAATCCGTGAGGCTTTGTCAAAGAATCTATAAGTGTGGGATTCAACACCGTAACCAACAAATATACCCTCGATAGTTTTGGATTGAAATTTAGACAACCAAACACCCTTGATCAAATAGAAGCACTTACATCGAATACACGAAAGTAGCTGACGTTGGGTTTGTTGCCGGTCAGGATCTCATATGGAGTCTTGTCCAAGCCCTTGCGGATGTAGAGGCGGTTGGAGGAGTGGCATGCGGTGGAAATGGCCTCGGCCCATAGATATTGGGTAGAAGAATACTACGCCAACATGGTCCTTGCCATATCCAATAGATTTCTATTCTTCCGCTCGGCTACACTATTTTGTTGAGGGGTGTAGGTAGCGGAATATTGATGACGAATACCCTCATCACTAAGGAATTCATTCAACATGTAGTTCTTGAACTCGGAGCCATTATCACTCCTAATGGCCATGATTTGGACACTATGTTGATGTTGCAGTTGGTTGGTGAAGTCGACGATAGTTTGTTGGGTCTCACTCTTGCACTTGAAGAAATATACCCAAGTGTATCTTTAGTAGTCATCGACAATCACCAAGCAATACTTCTTTCCTCCAAGACTTGCCTCGGGAACGACACCAAAGAGATCAACATGGAGGATCTCCAAGATCCTCTTTGATGAGATAATAGTGTTGGCCTTGTGGGCGGCATCATGCATCTTTCCTTCAACACACGACCTACAAACGCGATCTTTGGAAAAGGAAACATTTTCTTTTAGTCCGAGGATAAGGCCACCTTTGTGAATACTTTGCAAAGTTCTCATGTTGACATGGGATAAGCGGCGATGCCACAACCACCCCACGTCCGCCTTTCCGAAAACACACATTGATTGAGATTTGGTAGACTTCAAAAATTCCACCACGAACAACTCATTTTCAACATGTCCCACGAATGCGACGTAAAGAGTCTTGCTCCTCAAAAGGACCACAATATCAGGATCAAAGAAGACGGAGAAACCCATCTTCCCTAATGAACGAACTGAAAGTAAATTGTAACCAAGGGATTCAACAAGCATGACGTCCACGATAGTGATATCAGGAGCAATCAAAACCTTGACAAAACCCGATACCTTAGACCTGGACATGTCTCCATAACTGACGGTTGCATTAATACCATTTGCGCGCAACTCCGTCACAAGTTCTTTGCTTCCGGTCATATGACTAGTGCGTCCACTATCAATTATCCATTTAGACCCACTGGAAGCATAGTCCTGCAAGAGATCATTGACTAGAGTTAGGACCCGTGGAGGGTCCCTTCATGTTAGAAACAAGGGTCTTGGGAACCCAAATGGTATAGTAAATGTAACTCTCAACAGGACCAACATATTTAGCTTGCACAACACCACTAATAATCAACATATAAGAAATGGTGTGGATTGTTAGCTCCCGCGGAAATGCTACGAGTAGTGTTGTCCCTTATGACACCACCACTCGAAGCAACATTGTTAGTTTGTGCGTGTCGCACCCAGACTTCTAGGGGATACTCACAGTCCGTTAAACAGTAGATAAATGGCTTACGGGGCATACCGGCACCCGCATCTCAATATGAGCAGGCCAACACGTAAACGTGTGACAACCATTCTCTACTATTCATCATCTGTGCAAACCATCCTGTAGAAATCCAGATACTTCCATTGACGTACTTCAAAACATACACACATGGTACGTCAACGGCATTTGAACAAGTGATATCACAACAGATCTCTAAGACACAAAAGATGGAAATAAGTTGCAAATAGCTCTCACTAGAGCAGCGATAGCAAATACAATCATCCAGAGGACACATGTCCCAACATATCATCACTACATCACAGCGGAAGCATCCAAAATGTCTGAGTACAGACAAGATCCAAATAGGCATAAGAGGCCGGAAACGAAAAGACGGAGCCCATCCACGAAGTCTCGGATCCTGCCCGGGTCCGCTATCTACTCGTCAGCAGCCTCGTCATACTCCACGTAGTAGCCACCATGGGGATCCTCGGAAACGTAGTCTGCGGAAACCACAGCCCCAAAGGGGTCACTACATAAACGTACTGGCAAGCAAGACTCACAGTTCACCAGAGTGTACCCCACAACATCAAGCACGGATGCTTTGGGTTCAACGGAAGAAAGGGTGATACAAAAGATGCTGCAGCGGGCTGCTCTAACCAACTACAGAACATGCTACCACTTCCGGCTAACAGAAAGGACATAAGATGGCGTATCGGAACCAACTATAACTAACCACCAAACAAACCCATCCTGGATCTCGCCCTTATCCAAAGAAGCAATCTGAGGATAACTCACACAGTTGGATTAACGATGGTTCAAGTTATTGTGTCAATAGGACTATTACTAGTCAGATTGTTAATCATTAGGTGTAAGTTGTCCTGAGTACTTGTTAGCCAGTACTTTCACCAAGTCATCCATAACCGCGGAAAACACGGCTTCTCGAGAAGATTTACCCTGCAGGGGTGCACCAATTTGGCCGTACACGTAAGAATAACCCGCCAGATGGAATGGCCTTTCCACCAAGCGGGGCACTCAACACAACTCAACTCTTCTTCGCATCAAGCCCAAAGAACCCCGTGCAATTGAGCGCACGGATAATCAAGCCCCACGAAGAAAAGGGGACCCTACTAGCACTCTAAGAACGTGTCTCCCTAAATGCCGACTACAAAAGTTCCACCCTGGCGCCAAGGGTTCGCACCTGCATATGCATGCGGCAAATGGAAAACCCGAACTAAATGAGGCGATTTGGACGAGATGCGAATCGAATCAAATTGAGGGGGGCGCCCATACACGCTCCCCACATGCGGTTAGTGCGCTCATCATGGATCAGTAGACAAGACCCTTTTCCTAATTAGGGTCGACACTAGCAGGCCTCAAAACCACGCCGGGCCTCCTGCCGGTGCCTTATCAGCAAATTATTATTACCTCAAACATTAACAGGTTGATTGTTTAAACATCGAGCCCCAGAACATAATAAAATAAGGTAACAGAAAGTAACGGACAACAGACTCGAGCAAAAACAACCCTAAGCATGCTAGTAAGACACGGGCAACAAGCAACGGGGTTATAGGTGTGGAGGTGAGGCTATATCAGGGTTAAGGATAACATGTGATAGGTTCGTAACAGAAGCAACGATTCATAGGGCTAGCAGAATAGAAAACGGAAAGTATCGGTATCCAATGTTGAAAGGAACACAATGGTTCATGTGAGTGAATACTTGCCTGCAAACTCAGCAGCCTGGTACTGAGCTAGATCCTCAGAAGGGGTGTCGTAAGTATCGTCGGTCTCAACGTCGTCGTGTATCCGAGAAGAAGCAAACAAACAACGCAGAGAGACAAACAATCAATATCATGGCATAATGCACAAACATGGGATGATGCATGACCATTTAATTGATGCATCAGAAATAAGCTAGTTGACATGGTAACATAACATGATTAAATGGACCCACATGCAATTTGGATTGCATATGGAAAGCCCATGAATTAAGGTTGAAATAATTGTTTTACAACTAAACATCATGTGTAAGTGAATTATCATGATGCATGGATGAAGAAAACAGAAAGAAAACAACAATAGAATCAATTTGAAATAAGGTTACCAAGTTTGGAATTTTATTTATTAAGTTAGGAAATTTTGGTTCCTTAAAGGTGTTACACAAGCATTTGTTGTTTTCACCAATTTAAATTGTTCAAAATAGATAGCAAGGTTCATATTTGTAAAGAACACCAAATTTTAGGTGGATTACATGTTTCACTTGTTGGAAAAGGATTTAGAATAAATTACTTATGAATTAAACAAGTTTAAACAAGATTTAAATGAATTTAATTCAAGTATGAATTTATTTTGAATTTTTATTTGTGCAAAACATTAAATGAAATTCATATTTGAAAAGTTTATACTTTTATGGTTTGAAAACATATTTTATATGTTCAAAAGAATTTAATTTGAGCAAGCTATGAATTTAACAATATTAAATGATTTAAACAAGGTTTAAGTTATTTAACCAATTTTAATTATTCAAAACATGGAACAAATTTTATATTTGGAAAGGTGGTTTAATTTAGCATGGAAAACATATTTGGTTTGTTGAAAATGGATTTAAAATGAGCAAGTTATTAATTTGGCAATTTTAAATGCATTAATTGAGAAACAGTTGTTTTCAGCAATTTAAATTATTCAAAATAGCAAACAAAGTTGATATTTGCAAAGTATATGAAAAATGGGATGGAAAACATATTTAGTTTGTTGAATTTGGAATTTTTATGCCCAAGTTATGAATTTTGCAAAATTAAGTGAATTAAGCAAGTTTTCAAATATTTCACCAATTTAAAATATTCAAAACAGTAAACAAATTTTATATTTGGGTAGAGAATTCAATTTGGTACAGAAAACATATTTAAAAAGTTGAAATTGGAGTTAAAATGAATTATTTAAGCAATTTCCAAATTTAGGTGTTATTCTGCCAGTTTTTTATTAACTAGGGACTTAGGAAAAAGTTACAGGGGCCTAGAAGATAGTTAGCTGGGACTTGGGTGCAATTTGTGAAGTTTCTGTATCAAAACAAAAAGAAATAAAAAGTTTGGTTTTATCTGTGGGAGGGGGAGCTCGAACCCACGATCTCTGCTGTGAGCGCAAGGGGTACTGCCAGTGCGGTGCTCGATCGCTTGTTGACAGAAGGGGTTCGCGCGGAGGATAAGGTGCAGCAGTGGGGCGGTAACTGAATTTTAAGGTTCAGTTACTGAACCTGGGCGGACAGATGATCGATCGCTCACGCTGCGGTGCTCACCGGCGAGGAGGGCTGGGATGCGGGATCGTGGGGTGCTGCGTGCGGTTGTGTGGTGCGTGTGCTGCGCTGGCTCGATCTGGATGCAGAGAGGAGGGAAGGAGAGAGGTGAGGGGAAAGCTCACCGTGGGAAGCAGAGGACGGTGCAGGGAGGCGGCCGGTGGCGAGGAGAGGATGGCGGCGGCGCTACGGGGGCTCCCAGCCCCTGTGGAGGCGTCGGGGAGGAAGAGGGTGGCCGGGGGAGCCCATTCCCGCGCCTAACCTGGCCGGAGGGAGCCTCCATCGGCAGCGATCGCCGGAGGGAGGAGTGGTGGTGCTCGGTTGGTACTGGTTCAGAGAATTACAGAGATGCAGAGGGAGGAAAGAAAGGGGAAAAATGGAGGCGGGGGGAGAGAGAGGAGAGGAAGAAGGGAGTTAGGGCAGAGGGGAAAGAGGCACCCTAGGGTTTATAGGGGGAGGGGGAGAGCTGCAGCCGTTGCTGCTCCTCCCTATCAACGTGGACAGGTTGGATGTCAAGCCGTACGAGGAAGACGATGATCGAGGGGGTACCGGGCCAAGGGGGAGAGATGGGCTGGGCCTGCCCCTCTCTCTTGCTCTGCTGTTTTTTTTAATTTTTATTTCTGTTTTATTTTTTTTGCTGAAAAGGAAAAGAGAAAAAGGAAAGGTTTGTAGGGTTTAGAAAATTAGGTAAATTTTTTATATAGTTGGATTTTTGGTAACAGCAACATTGTGAACTTTGGTTTTCAAAATATTTCAAAATATTTTGTTGTTTGTAATTTGGTTGAAATTTGAATGAATTTGAGATTAAGTGATTTATTAAAAAGAAACATCTAATTAGTTTTGGACCTCAAGTTTATTTGAAACAAATTGATTGGAGTGGTTTTGCTTCATTAATTTCAAATGGTTGCTGTTTGGAAAATGCAATTGAATTTGAATGCAATTTGAATGAATTTTGAATATTAAGTGAAATATTGAAAGCAATAATTTAAATAGTTTGAACCTTAGTTTAATGGAAACAAATGATGGAAGTGTTTTGTCATTTTCATAATTTTCAAAAGGGTTGCTGTTTTGGAAATTAATTGAATTTGAAAAGGGTTTGGTATTAAATGAATTTTTGATAGAAACAAAACAATAGTTTGAAATTACAACTTTAATGGAAACAAACAATTGTTTTGATTTGAAATATTCATTTTGGAAATTGTAACATCACAAGTATGAAACAAAAGGTTTGAAATTTGATTTGAAATTCAAATAGAAAACAAAGGAAAACAAATGAAAACAGAGGAAAACAAATGAAAAACAAGCAAAACAAATGCAATGAACATGATGTCATGATGCAAAACATAAAATAACAGAGAGCAAACATTCTAATGGCTATTTTTCATACTTGGGATGTTACAAAACGCCCCCCTTGAAGGAATCGCACCCCGAGATTCCTACTGAGAAGAGAGAAGGTCCGGATACTTCTTGCGAAGATCCTCTTGAGCTGTGACACGTGAAACACATCGTGCACCTTGGATAGTTTTTCTGGAAGTTCAAGATGACAGGCATTCTTGGCAACTCTTCTGGAAAGACGTCAGGGAATTCGCAAACCACCGGAACATTTTCAAGTAAAGGGAGAGGTTTTGTATCGAGGGTGTATAGTTGAATAGAATTTGATTCATTTGGAGAATAGACTATCTGGCCAGAAGGGTGAAACAGAGTTATTGATTAGACGCCGGTAGAAAAACTGAAGTGGGAAGCAACAACAAGGTTTCAACGGACGAAAAGGATGTTGAGAAGAACAGGATAACGAAGCAACATTCGGGAAACACGAGGCCAAAACTCCTGAGGTACTACGGAAAACCCATCCGGGCTTCTAAAGGATCAATATCTACTGCTTAAGGAATAGAGGATATGCTTCCGGGGCTTACACGCCTCCGTTCTCAATCGTGAGTAGGCAACATGATAAATCATGTCACAACCACCTCCATTCCTATGGTCTAGTAGATATAACCATCCTAGAGAAACCAGGATACGTGAAAACCTAACTTGAAAGTTTAGATGAGAAGAGAAAACAACGTTGCACTTCCTTACCAGAAAAGGGAGGGTGGGGAAAGAAATAAAAGAACATAATTCCTACTCTCACGTTTCATTTTTTCTATATAGCTACAAAATAGTTTTCTAGACTCAACTGCGACCAGTAAAAGGGATCCTACAGGCAGACAGGCTCTGATACCATTTGTCGCACCCGGACTTCTATGGGATACTCACAGTCCGTTAAACAGTAGATAAATGGCTTACGGGGCATACCGGCACCCGCATCTCAATATGAGCAGGACAACACGTAAACGTGTGACAACCATTCTCTACTATTCATCGTCTGCGCAAACCATCCCGTAGAAATCCAGATACTTCCATTGACGTACTTCAAAACATACACACATGGTACGTCAACGGCATTTGAACAAGTGATATCACAACAGATCTCTAAGACACAAAAGATGGAAATAAGTTGCAAATAGCTCTCACTAGAGCAGCGATAGCAAATACAATCATCCAGAGGACACATGTCCCAACATATCATCATTACATCACAGCGGAAGCATCCAAAATGTCTGAGTACAGACAAGATCCAAATAGGCCTAAGAGGCCGGAAACGAAAAGACGGAGCCCATTCACGAAGTCTCGGATCCTGCCCGGGTCCGCTATCTACTCGTCAGCAACCTCGTCATACTCCACGTAGTAGCCACCATGGGGATCCTCGGAAACGTAGTCTGCGGAAACCACAGCCCCAAAGGGGTCAGTACATAAACGTACTAGCAAGCAAGACTCACAGTTCACCAAAGTGTACCCCAAAACATCAAGCACATATTCTTTGGGTTCAACGGAAGAAAGGGTGATACAAAAGATGCTGCAGCGGGCTGCTCTAACCAACTACAGAACATGCTACCACTTCCGGCTAACAGAAAGGAGATAAGATAGCGTATCGGAACCAACTATAACTAACCACCAAACAAACCCATCCTGGATCTCGCCCCTTATCCAAAGAAGCAATCCGAGGATAACTCACACAGTTGGATTAATGATGGTTCAAGTTATTGTGTCAATAGGACTATTACTAGTCAGATTGTTAATCATTAGGTGTAAGTTGTCCTGAGTACTTGTTAGCCAGTACTTTCACCAAGTCATCCATAACCGCGGAAAACACAGCTTCTCGAGAAGATTTACCCTGCAGGGGTGCACCAATTTGGCCGTACACGTAAGAATAACCCGCCAGATGGAATGGCCTTTCCACCAAGCGGGGCACTCAACACAACTCAACTCTTCTTCGCATCAAGCCCAAAGAACCCCGTGCAATTGAGCGCACGGCTAATCAAGCCCCACGAAGAAAAGGGGACCCTCATAGCACTCTAAGAACGTGTCTCCCTAAATGCCGACTACAAAAGTTCCACCCTGGCGCCAAGGGTTCGCACCTGCATATGCATGCGGCAAATGGAAAACCCGAACTAAATGAGGCGATTTGGACGAGATGCGAATCGAATCAAATTGAGGGGGGCGCCCATACACGCTCCCCACATGCGGTTAGTGCGCTCATCATGGATCAGTAGACAAGACCCTTTTCCTAATTAGGGTCGACACTAGCAGGCCTCAAAACCACGCCGGGCCTCCTGCCGGTGCCTTATCAGCAAATTATTATTACCTCAAACATTAATAGGTTGATTGTTTAAACATCGAGCCCCAGAACATAATAAAATAAGGTAACAGAAAGTAACGGACAATAGACTCGAGCAAAAACAACCCTAAGCATGCTAGTAAGACACGGGCAACAAGCAACGGGGTTATATGTGTGGAGGTGAGGCTATATCAGGGTTAAGGATAACATGTGATAGGTTCGTAACAGAAGCAACGATTCATAGGGCTAGCAGAATAGACAACGGAAAGTATCGGTATCCAATGTTGAAAGGAACACAATGGTTCATGTGAGTGAATACTTGCCTGCAAACTCAGCAGCCTGGTACTGAGCTAGATCCTCAGAAGGGGTGTCGTAAGTATCGTCGGTCTCAACGTCGTCGTGTATCCGAGAAGAAGCAAACAAACAACGCAGAGAGACAAACAATCAATATCATGGCATAATGCACAAACATGGGATGATGCATGACCATTTAATTGATGCATCAGAAATAAGCTAGTTGACATGGTAACATAACATGATTAAATGGACCCACATGCAATTTGGATTGCATATGGAAAGCCCATGAATTAAGGTTGAAATAATTGTTTTACAACTAAACATCATGTGTAAGTGAATTAGCATGATGCATGGATGAAGAAAACAGAAAGAAAACAACAATAGAATCAATTTGAAATAAGGTTTACCAAGTTTGGAATTTTATTTATTAAGTTAGGAAATTTTGGTTCCTTAAAGGTGTTACACAAGCATTTGTTGTTTTCACCAATTTAAATTGTTCAAAATAGATAGCAAGGTTCATATTTGTAAAGAACACCAAATTTTAGGTGGATTACATGTTTCACTTGTTGGAAAAGGATTTAGAATAAATTACTTATGAATTAAACAAGTTTAAACAAGATTTAAATGAATTTAATTCAAGTATGAATTTATTTTGAATTTTTATTTGTGCAAAACATTAAATGAAATTCATATTTGAAAAGTTTATACTTTTATGGTTTGAAAACATATTTTATATGTTCAAAAGAATTTAATTTGAGCAAGCTATGAATTTAACAATATTAAATGATTTAAACAAGGTTTAAGTTATTTAACCAATTTTAATTATTCAAAACATGGAACAAATTTTATATTTGGAAAGGTGGTTTAATTTAGCATGGAAAACATATTTGGTTTGTTGAAAATGGATTTAAAATGAGCAAGTTATTAATTTGGCAATTTTAAATGCATTAATTGAGAAACAGTTGTTTTCAGCAATTTAAATTATTCAAAATAGCAAACAAAGTTGATATTTGCAAAGTATATGAAAAATGGGATGGAAAACATATTTAGTTTGTTGAATTTGGACATTTTATGCCCAAGTTATGAATTTTGCAAAATTAAGTGAATTAAGCAAGTTTTCAAATATTTCACCAATTTAAAATATTCAAAACAGTAAACAAATTTTATATTTGGGTAGAGAATTCAATTTGGTACATAAAACATATTTAAAAAGTTGAAATTGGAGTTAAAATGAATTATTTAAGCAATTTCCAAATTTAGGTGTTATTCTGCCAGTTTTTTATTAACTAGGGACTTAGGAAAAAGTTACAGGGGCCTAGAAGATAGTTAGCTGGGACTTGGGTGCAATCCTGTGAAGTTTCTGTATCAAAACAAAAAGAAATAAAAAGTTTGGTTTTATCTGTGGGAGGGGGAGCTCGAACCCACGATCTCTGCTGTGAGCGCAAGGGGTACTGCCTAGTGCGGTGCTCGATCGCTTGTTGACAGAAGGGGTTCGCGCGGAGGATAAGGTGCAGCAGCGGGGCGGTAACTGAATTTTAAGGTTCAGTTACTGAACCTGGGCGGACAGATGATCGATCGCTCACGCTGCGGTGCTCACCGGCGAGGAGGGCTGGGATGCGGGATCGTGGGGTGCTGCGTGCGGCTGTGTGGTGCGTGTGCTGCGCTGGCTCGATCTGGATGCAGAGAGGAGGGAAGGAGAGAGGCGAGGGGAAAGCTCACCGTGGGAAGCAGAGGACGGTGCAGGGAGGCGGCCGGTGGCGAGGAGAGGATGGCGGCGGCGCTACGGGGGCTCCCAGCCCCTGTGGAGGCGTCGGGGAGGAAGAGGGTGGCCGGGGGAGCCCATTCCCGCGCCTAACCTGGCCGGAGGGAGCCTCCATCGGCAGCGATCGCCGGAGGGAGGAGTGGTGGTGCTCGGTTGGTACTGGTTCAGAGAATTACAGAGATGCAGAGGGAGGAAAGAAAGGGGAAAAATGGAGGCGGGGGGAGAGAGAGGAGAGTGTCGCACCCAAGGTTTCTAGAGGATACTCATCGCACGAACTGGAAGTCAGGTGCTTGGATTATGGGGTATAACTGCTCCCACGTCCCAGCTTCCTGGTAGGCCTGCGCTTATGCGCGACAACACAAGCCCTGCTTCCACCGTCGAAGTAAACTATCCGCTAGGAACCTAAGGCACTACTGTCGACGTACTTCATATTCAAACACGCACTGTACGTCAACAGCTTTGAACGAAATGATAACACAAACTGTCTCTAAGACACAAAAGAATGAAATAAGTGCAACTGGCCTTCACTAAGGCAGAAATATCGAATACAGTCATCCAGAGGACACATGTCCCAACATATCATTCATTACAACAGCGGAAGCAATCAAAGGGGTCTGAGTACAGACAAATCCATGGCTTAAGAAGCCAGAGAAAATAAAGAAGACGAAGCCCATCCACGTAGGTCCTGGATCCAGCCCTGGTCCAGCTAACTACTCGTCTGCAGTCTCGTCGAACTCCACAAAGTAGCCATCCTGGGAAGCATCGTAGTCGTAGTCGTACTCTGCGTAAACCAGAGCCCCAACGGGGTCAGTACATCCAAGTACTGGCAAGCAAGACTCACAGTTCATCAAAGAGCTGCCCATCAACACAAGCATTGATGCTTGGGATCAACGGAAGAAAGGGGTGATATAAAAGTTGCTGCTGGCTGCTCTAAACAACTACAGAAGATAACTACAAGTTCCGGCTAACAGAAAAGATAAGATCGAGGATTGTAACCAACTGAAAGATAACTTCAATCAAACCCATCCTGGATCTCGCCCCTTATCCAAAGAAGCAATCCGAGGATAACTCACACAGTTGTGATAAGGTGAATCAAGTTATTGTGTGAATAACCTATTACTAGTCAAGTTATTAATCATTGGGTGAAACATGATTGATCATTATGTTGAAGTTGTCCTGAGTACTTGTTAGCCAGTACTTTCACCAAGTATTCCATAACCGCGGAAAACACGGCTTCTCGAGAAGATTATCCCTGCAGGGTTGCACCAATTTGGCCGTACACGCAAGAATAACCCGCCAGATGGGATGCCTCCCACCAAGCGGGGTACTCTACACAACCAACCATTCTCCGCATCAAGCCCAAAGCACCTTGGGCGCACGGCTAATCGAGCCCAGAAGAAAATGGACCCTCATAGCACTCTAAGAACGTGTCCCCCTATATGCCGACTACAAAAGTTCCACCCTGCGCTGGGCTCGCAAAAACATGCATGCGGCAAATAGAAAGCACGAACTAAATGAGATGATTTGGACGAGATGCGAATCAGGTCAAGTTGAGGGGGGCGCCCATACTCGCTTCCCACATGCGGGTAGTGCGCTCATCATGGATCAGTAGACAAGACCCTTTTCCTATTAGGGTCGACACTAGCAGGCTCCAAAACCTCTCATGGGCCTCCTGCCGGTGCCTTATCATCAAATTATTATTACCATTAGCAATTAACAGGATTGATTGATTAACATCGAGCCCCCGGTACAAATAATAAGATAGTAAAAGCAGTAACCGACAACAGACTCGAGTAAAAGCAACCCTAAGCATGCTATATAATACTAAGGCACAAACAAATGCTGTAGGTATGGAGGTGAGGCAATATCATTGGTTCAGGGTATCATGTGATAGGTTCGGAGAACAAGCAACGATACATAGGGCTAGCAATAGTAGACAAAAGGATAGTATCGACAACAAGTGTGGAAAGGAACTCGATGATTCATGTGAGTGATAACTTGCCTGGCAGCTCAGTAGCCGGGTACTGGGCTAGGTCCTGAGTAGTGGTGTCGTAAGGATCGTCGGTCTCAACGTAGTCGTCGTCTAATCGAGAAGAAGCAAACAGACAAAACAGGAATGTAAACAATCATGTTCATGGCATTGTGCACAGTCAATATGATGCATGACAATTTAATAGGTGCATCTAGATAAACTGACTAACATGATAGCACAAATTAAATGGACCCATATGCAAGGGTTGCATATGGAAAAGGATCCATTGAAAAAATTGGAACAAATGATTTACAACTATTTATTAGGTGATAGTTGTTATCATGATGCATGCATGATGAATAACAATAACATAACAATTTAAATGCAATTGGAATGATAGTTAACAATTTAGAAAAGCATTTATTAAGTTTGGAATTTTTTGTTACTTAAACATGGTACACAAACAATTATTGTTTTCATCAAGTTAGGGTGTGCAAACAATTTACAAATTTTATATTTGAAAAGGTTATCAAATTTTAGTTGGATTACATGTTTCACATTTTGAAATTGGACTTTAGATTATTTAGTTATGAATTAAACAATATTAAACAAGTTTTAATTGAATTTAAAACAAGCTTAAATATTAATTGAATTTTATTTGTTCAAACCATAAATTCAAATCCACATTTGAAAAGTTCACACTTTAGTGGTTTGAAAACATATTTTGCATGTTCAAAAATATTTTATATTAATCAAGTTATGATTTTTATCAAATTTAATTGAATTAAACAAGGTTTAAATTGTTTAGGCAATTTAAATTGTTCAAACCAGAAAACAAAATTTTATATTTGAATAGAACATTCAAAAAGGTGTGAAAAACATATTTTATTCGAATTATTTGAAAACAGTATGAATTAGTTATGAATTATTTCAATTTGCATTTGAATTATTCAAATTTGAAATTTAAAAGTATTTTGAAAATTCAAAACAGAACACAAGTTGAAAATTTGGAAAGATTATGAAATTTGGATCAAGATTCATATATAACTTTTATTTATTAGGTTAATAGATTAAAAGTTATGGAATTTCAAAGTTTTAGTTTTATTCTGTTATTTAAAAGAAAAGAAATTAAAACAGATTTCTTTTTATTCCTTTTTATACGCACTGGAAGCGTACCCACAGGCACTGCCCTGTGGGCCTGCGGGGCCAGCACGCTGGCGTGGCAGAGGAGAGGCTGACAGGGGGGGCCACCCTGTCAGCACTCGGTGCAAAATGGGGTTTTTAATCCGCAGCGAGGGGACTCGAACCCGCGAGCGCTTGCACGCGCACACTGCCTGCTACCGCTGCGCTACGAATCGCTGTTTGACAGCATAGGGGGTGGGTTCAGGTTATGGTTCAGTTTCGCACTGAAACTGACGAAACTGACGAGCGTGCGTTTGCTCGACTGACAGAAACCTCACCGGCGGCGTTCACCGCGTGCTCGCGCGCTAAGGGATGGATCTAGCGGTGCCAAACGTTCGTGGACGTGCAGCGGGAAGAGAGGGGAGGAGATTGGCGCGCTCACCACCGTGGTAGTCGTCGCAGAGGCTCGCGGAGATGCTCGACGGCGAGACGGGTCCGCGGTGGTGACGGGGCAGTCGAGGACGGCGGCGAGAACCTGGTGCTTCTCCGTGCGCGATTGGGTGTCCAACTCGTAGACGGAACGGTGGCGGTTTGATTCCCGTGCTCAGGTAGGTAGGTGGTGGAGGGGTGCGGTGGCGATCATGGCGGATTCAGAGCTCGGCGGCGGCGAGGTGGAGCAGAGAGGGAAACTGCGGCAGGGAGGAGGCGATCGGCGGCGGGGATGAGGGGAACAGGAACCTAGAGGCTAGGGTTAGGTCTAGGGGTGTGCCCTAGGGCTTATATAGGCGAGGAGGAGGGCGTGGGCGGCCGCCGGCGTCGCTCGGGGGTGCGGTGGCACCGGCCGATGCGTTGCCGTACGCGGTGACGAAAGCGATTAGGAGGGCGGCACGAATCTTGGCGCACCGCGAAGCGGTAAGTGGGGAGAGCGGGCTGGGCTGCTGCGCGTTAGGTGGTTAGGTGGGCCTGGGCCAGCTTAGGTGCTGCTGCGCGCGGTAGTTAGCTGCATTTTATTTTTCTGTTTCTATTTTTTTTGTAGCAAATGCTTTTGGAAGAAACTGTTAGGGTTTTGTCTATAGAAAAATTTGAAAAAATTTAGTTAAGCCTTTTAGGTAATTAGGAACCACATTGCAATTTTGGATTTCAAAAATTTAGTTTTAAATTGATAGTTTGCTTTGAACCCAATTTTAGAGGAATTTTAATATTAATAAACCATTTATAAAACATGCCTTTAAATAGGGTCACCCCTAGGGTTTTTGGAATGAATTAGAGGGTACAAAAGTGTGGTGAACTTTTATGGTTTCAAATGATTTAAGATTTGAGAAATGGTTTGAGGTTGGAAATAATTTGAAATTATTTGATTAATTGATTAAGGGATTGATTGAATTAAGCAACAATTTAAGAGTTGATCCAATATGAAAATAATTGGAAGCAAAAGATGTTTTGATTTGCAATTCTTTATTTGAAAGATTGTAACAGACAAGTGTGAAAACAATGTTTGATTAAGTTTGAATTTTATTATGAAAACAATGCAAACAGAAATAAAAATGAGAATGATGCCATGATGCATTGCATAAATTAAACAAATAAGTAAAACAACTAAGGGTTTTCATACTTGGATGTTACAAAACGCCCCCCCTTGAAGGAATCGCGCCCCGAGATTCCCTACTGAGATGCGAAAAGGTCCGGATACTTCTTGCGAAGATCCTCTTCGGTCTCCCACGTTGCCTCTTTATCAGAATGATGCGACCATTGGACTTTCAAGAACTTGGTGCTCTTGTTGCGAGTCTTACGCTCGGTCTCATCGAGAATACGAATAGGGTGCTCCTCATAAGATAGATCATCTTGCAGTTCAATGGAATCATGATCAACTGCACGATCTGGATCTTTGAAACACTTCTTGAGTTGTGACACGTGGAACACATCGTGCACTTTGGATAGTTTTTCTGGAAGTTCAAGACGATAAGCATTCTCTGCACGTCTTGAGAGGATGTTGAAAGGGCCAATGTATCTTGGTGCAAGCTTTCCTTTCACACCAAAACGATGAGTGCCTCTGAGGGGAGTTACACGGAGATATGCCTTATCACCAGGTGCATAGACCATATCCCTGTGCTTGCTATCATAATAGCTCTTCTGACGAGATTGAGCAATCCTGAGATTATCACGAATGATACGAACTTTCTCCTCGGCTTCCTTAACAATGTCAGGGCCCAAGAGTGAACGTTCACCAGCTCCAGACCAATTGATTGGACTCCTGCATCTGCGACCATACAGTGCCTCAAATGGTGCCATGCCTAGGCTTGCCTGGTAGCTGTTGTTGTAGGAGAATTCAGCATATGGAAGGCAATCCTCCCATTTCATGCCAAAGGAGAGACCACATGCTCTGAGCATATCCTCGAGAATCTGATTGACTCTTTCGACTTGCCCCTGAGACTGAGGGTGATAAGCTGTGCTGAACAGAAGTTTAGTGCCAAATGCTTCTTGAAAGCTTTTCCAGAAATGAGAAGTGAAGATACTTCCACGGTCTGAGCTTATTTCCAATGGAACACCATGAAGGGGAACAACCTTTGCTGTGTAGAGCTCTGCTAACTGGCTAGCTGAGATAGTTTCCTTTACAGCATAGAAGTGAGCAACCTTAGTGAGACGATCAATAACAACGAAGATTGCATCGTTGCCCTTTTTGGACTTTGGAAACCCAGTAACGAAGTCCATTTCAATCATGTCCCACTTCCACCCAGGAATTTTCAGAGGTTGGAGTAGACCTGCTGTCTTCTGATGGACTGCCTTAACACGTTGACAAACGTCGCATTCAGAAACGTATTGAGCAATTTCACGTTTCATGCCAGGCCACCAATACAGAGTCTTGAGATCCTGGTACATCTTTGTACTTCCAGGGTGAATGGATAGAGGAGTTTCATGAGCCTCCTTTAGAATGATATCCTTGAGACTTTGAATCTGAGGGACTGCAATGCGTCCTTCGAAGAACACAGTTCCCTTGTCATCAATTGAGAAGGACTTGAATTTATCATTGCCCTCCTTGATGTGATCCACAATCTTCTTGATTTCATTATCACGAAGTTGTTCAGAACGAATCTTGTCCTCGAGAGTTGGACTGGCTGTCAAGCTAGCAAGGTATCCTTCAGGGACAAGACCAAGGTTCAGCTTCTGGAATTCTCCATGAAGTGGAGGTTGGCTTTCCATGATCATGAGATTATTGCAATAGGATTTGCGACTGAGAGCATCGGCCATAACATTAGCCTTGCCTGGAGTGTAAGAAATGGTGAGATCAAAGTCTTTAATCTTCTCAATCCATCTCCTTTGCCTGAGGTTCAGATCTGGCTGAGTGAAGATGTATTTCAGACTCTTATGATCGGAAAAGATTTCAGTTTTGTTACCCAACAAGTATTGTCTCCATTTCTTGAGGGCAAACACAACTGCTGCCAGTTCAAGATCATGTGTGGGATAGTTTTGCTCATGTGCATTCAACTGACGTGAAGCATAAGCCACAACTTGACGTTCTTGCATAAGAACTGCTCCTAGGCCTTGGAGAGATGCATCACAGAATATCTGGAAAGGTTTGGTAGTGTCGGGGCCAACTAGAACAGGTGTGGAAGTGAGTTTAGTCTTCAGAAGGTTGAAACTCTCATCACATTGTGGAGTCCAAACGAACTTTTTGTCCTTCTTTGTGAGATCAGTGAGAGGTTTGGCAATCTTGGAAAAGTTTTGGACGAAACGACGGCAATAGCTAGCCAAGCCAAGAAAACTTCTGACTTGCTTCACCGTCTTAGGGGGTTTCCAATCAACAATTGCCTTAACCTTTTCAGGATCAATGGCAATGCCTTTGGCAGAGATGATATGACCAAGATATGCAACTTCTGGAATCCAGAACTCACATTTGGAAAACTTGGCATACAAACGATACTCGCGAAGTTTCATGAGTGTGAGACGAAGGTGTTCTCCATGCTCTTCCTCGGATTTGGAGTAGACTAGAATGTCGTCAAGATATACCACAACGAACTTGTCGAGGTATTCATGGAAGACAGAATTCATGAGTCTTGAGAACGTTGCCGGTGCATTGGTGAGACCAAAGGACATGACGGTGTATTCATATAGACCGTACCGAGTGGTGAAAGCTGTCTTAGGAATATCTTCCTTTCTGATCTTTATCTGATGGTAACCCATCCTCAAATCCAACTTTGAGAATATTGAGGCTCCAGCAAGTTGATCAAAAAGATCATCGATACGAGGAAGTGGATACTTGTTCTTGATTGTTTTCTCGTTGAGAGGACGATAGTCAACCACGAGTCTTTTTGTTTGATCCTTCTTGGCAACAAACAGAGTTGGGCAACCCCAAGCGGAGGAACTAGGCTGAATGAAACCTTTGTCCATGTACATATCGATTTGCTCCTTCAACAATTTCAGTTCAGGAGGAGCTATCTTGTATGGATGCTTAGAGATTGGAGCAGTACCTGGCTCAAGCTCGATCACGAACTCAACTGCTCTGTCCGGGGGCATCCCTGGCAACTCTTCTGGAAAGACGTCAGGGAATTCACAAACCACCGGAACATTTTCAATTGCAGGAAGGGGTTTGGCATCGAGGTTGAACAGCTGAACAGAACTTGATCCATATGGAGAATAGACTATCTGGCCTGAAGTGTGGGAGAGAGTTATTGACTTTTGAGCACAGTCAATTTTAGCTTTGTGGGTCTTCAACCAATCCATACCCAGAATGACATCAATGTCAGAATTTCCCAGCAACATGAGTGAAGCAAGGAATATGCGACCTCCAATTAGGATCTCATTGTCCATGCTTATCTTGGAAGTCAACATTTGCGGTCCCGGAGAGTGAACAGTCATTTGATTGCTTAGCGGAATCAGAACTAGGTTGTATGCTTTTGCAAAAATCTTTGACACAAATGAATGCGATGCTCCAGTATCAAACAACACTTTAGCTGGAATAGAGTTTACGGGTAATATACCGAGAACGACGTCAGCAGCTTCCTCGGCTTTGTCGGCCTTGATATGGTTCACCCTCGCGTTCCTCCCGACAGGCCTGTTGTTGGAGTTGAAGGCTTTAGCCGGGGGAGCACGAACCATAGCCTGGTTGGTGTTGGGGCGAGGAGGTAGGGGTAGCTGCTTCTGAGTGCACTTATCAGCATAGTGTCCAGTATCCTTGCACTTGTAGCAAGTGACGACACGGGAAGGACCTGGCCTTGGCTGCCCCATCGGGAACCTCTGACCCTGCATCTGAGATGGGTTGGGTGGGCGGGGACCAAAGCCTGGAGAAGCTTGGGCATTTGGAGCCCGAGTGACAGCACCATTTGGCACCCAGATGCGGCGCTTCTGCGGAGGGGTGGTCATGTTGGAGGAGGAACCACCCTCACGCGAGTGCTTGCGGGACTCTTCGAACGCCTTGCGCCCATTCTCCTCATTGAGCGCGGTGTTCACAAGCTCCACAAAGTCCTTGCACTTGATGTTTGTGAGAGCGTACTTTAGTTCCGGGTTAAAACCTCGGCGGAACCTTGCCATCTTCTTGGCTTCAGTGGACACTTCGTCACCAGCGTACCGAGCGAGACGATTGAACTCGTTCTGGTAGCCGAGGACGTCCAGCTTGCCCTGTCTGAGAGAGCAGAATTCCTCACGCATCCTTTCCATGAGACCATCCGGGATGTGGTGCTTCAGGAAGGCATCCTTGAAACAACCCCAGGTTATAGGAAAGCCAGCTCTCATGGTCTGGTAGTTCTCCCACCAAGTAGCTGCCTGACCCTTCAGTAGGTAGGTGGCGTACTTGACCTTATCCTCTTCTGCAACATGAGCAATCTCCAGAGCCCTTGCTACGTCACGGATCCAGTCATCAGCATCCAGGGGCTCACGTGTTGCCACGAAAGCTTTTGGGCCCAAGCTGAGGAAGTCCTTGATGGTGACCCTTGGAGCATTCTGGTTGTGTTGCTGGTTAGCCTGGATCTGGGCCATCTGTGTCACCACTTGGGTCATCTGAGCCAACAGTTCCCCCATTGGTGGTGGCGGAGGCGGGTTGTTCCTGGTCGGAGGCATCCTGAACAGAAATTCATTTTAGCACAACAACAGAAAAGGATAGACTTGGTAACCGAAAGATAGATTATCCCGACGCATGAATAGATAACCAACAGGTACATCATCACATGTTCAAATACATCAGAATATCCAACAGACCAATACATGGTTCGAAAACGAAAGGATAAACTAGACACAGCTAGTAATGGATACAACGATACTCCCATGCTCATCACGCAGGACGGCGGTGAGTAGTACGACGAGAGATACGGTGAGGAGGAACCCCACGGAAGTAGGTATCACGACGATCCATGTAGATAGGAACTGCTCTGAGAGCAACTCTCGGTGTGGTGAAGTAGAAAGCGTCGTGTCCCTGTGCTCCATAGCGGGGAATCCCTGTGTAACCAGCTCCGAGGTCGAGAAGTGGGCCTCTGATCGGCTCGTAACCTCCAGCATCTGGCAGAGGAAAACCCAGTGTCTGCTGGAAACGTGCAAAGCGCTCGTCTCCAACAAAGTCTGTGGTGTACGTCGCCAGACGAGTGAGAGCAAGGTGGAGCTGCTCCCTGACTGAGGCTAACTCCTGAGAAAGTGCGGAAGCAACGACGTCACTGTGCCACACGAACTGTGCAGTGGTCTGCAGCCTGGAGCTATCAGTCTCGTAGGTATCCAGGTCGCGGTGGACAGTGAAGTGAACTCCCGCTGCCGTGATGTAACCACGGGGGATGTGACGAAAACTGGACTTATCAAACCCCCAGTAGTCAGCACGGAGGACGGTGAGACTCACGTACGCTGCCTGCTGCACTGCCATATCCACTGTGGACCCTACTGCCTCGTACTGGTGGACAATGCTCCTGCCATCATCCGACAGAATGTAGACGATAGCCCGGTAGCAAGTCTGGTCAAACTCTCGCTGGTGCTCGTAGACCTGGTACTCTGGTGCCCAACGGAACCCCAGATAGGTAACCATGTCTCTCAGCATCTCCGGAAAACCGGCGGTGCTCTCACAGCGAGTCATGCGAACCACCTGCGGGTAGTAGTTGAGACCCATCTGCAGATTATTGGAAGGTTTTGATTAGACTCCGGTAGATGAAAAAGGATGTGGAAAACAACAACAAGGTTCAACGGACGATAAGGATGTTGAAAAGAACATGATATCGAAGCAACATCGGGAAAACGAGACCAAAAGTCCTGAGGTACTAAGGAGAACCCAAAACACGTGAAATCCTAACTTGAAAGTTTAGGTGAGAACAGAAAACAACGTTGCACTTCCTTACCAGAAAAGGGTGGGTGGGTGGGGAAAGAAGAAAAATGGCAGAATTCCTACTCTCACGTTTCATTTTTCCTATATAGCTACAAAATAGTTTCTAGACTCAACTGCGACCAGTAAAAAGGGATCCTACAGGCAGACAGGCTCTGATACCATTTGTCGCACCCAAGGTTTCTAGAGGATACTCATCGCACGAACTGGAAGTCAGGTGCTTGGATTATGGGGCATAACTGCTCCCACGTCCCAGCTTCCTGGTAGGCCTGCGCTTATGCGCGACAACACAAGCCCTGCTTCCACCGTCGAAGTAAACTATCCGCTAGGAACCTAAGGCACTACTGTCGACGTACTTCATATTCAAACACGCACTGTACGTCAACAGCTTTGAACGAAATGATAACACAAACTGTCTCTAAGACACAAAAGAATGAAATAAGTGCAACTGGCCTTCACTAAGGCAGAAATATCGAATACAGTCATCCAGAGGACACATGTCCCAACATATCATTCATTACAACAGCGGAAGCAATCAAAGGGGTCTGAGTACAGACAAATCCATGGCTTAAGAAGCCGGAGAAAATAAAGAAGACGAAGCCCATCCACGTAGGTCCTGGATCCAGCCCTGGTCCAGCTAACTACTCGTCTGCAGTCTCGTCGAACTCCACAAAGTAGCCATCCTGGGAAGCATCGTAGTCGTAGTCGTACTCTGCGTAAACCACAGCCCCAACGGGGTCAGTACATCCAAGTACTGGCAAGCAAGACTCACAGTTCATCAAAGAGCTGCCCATCAACACAAGCATTGATGCTTGGGATCAACGGAAGAAAGGGGTGATATAAAAGTTGCTGCTGGCTGCTCTAAACAACTACAGAAGATAACTACAAGTTCCGGCTAACAGAAAAGATAAGATCGAGGATTGTAACCAACTGAAAGATAACTTCAATCAAACCCATCCTGGATCTCGCCCCTTATCCAAAGAAGCAATCCGAGGATAACTCACACAGTTGTGATAAGGTGAATCAAGTTATTGTGTGAATAACCTATTACTAGTCAAGTTATTAATCATTGGGTGAAACATGATTGATCATTATGTTGAAGTTGTCCTGAGTACTTGTTAGCCAGTACTTTCACCAAGTATTCCATAACCGCGGAAAACACGGCTTCTCGAGAAGATTATCCCTGCAGGGTTGCACCAATTTGGCCGTACACGCAAGAATAACCCGCCAGATGGGATGCCTCCCACCAAGCGGGGTACTCTACACAACCAACCATTCTCCGCATCAAGCCCAAAGCACCTTGGGAGCACGGCTAATCGAGCCCAGAAGAAAATGGACCCTCATAGCACTCTAAGAACGTGTCCCCCTATATGCCGACTACAAAAGTTCCACCCTGCGCTGGGCTCGCAAAAACATGCATGCGGCAAATAGAAAGCACGAACTAAATGAGATGATTTGGACGAGATGCGAATCAGGTCAAGTTGAGGGGGGCGCCCATACTCGCTTCCCACATGCGGGTAGTGCGCTCATCATGGATCAGTAGACAAGACCCTTTTCCTATTAGGGTCGACACTAGCAGGCTCCAAAACCTCTCATGGGCCTCCTGCCGGTGCCTTATCATCAAATTATTATTACCATTAGCAATTAACAGGATTGATTGATTAACATCGAGCCCCCGGTACAAATAATAAGATAGTAAAAGCAGTAACCGACAACAGACTCGAGTAAAAGCAACCCTAAGCATGCTATATAATACTAAGGCACAAACAAAGGCTGTAGGTATGGAGGTGAGGCAATATCATTGGTTCAGGGTATCATGTGATAGGTTCGGAGAACAAGCAACGATACATAGGGCTAGCAATAGTAGAAAAAAGGATAGTATCGACAACAAGTGTGGAAAGGAACTCGATGATTCATGTGAGTGATAACTTGCCTGGCAGCTCAGTAGCCGGGTACTGGGCTAGGTCCTGAGTAGTGGTGTCGTAAGGATCGTCGGTCTCAACGTAGTCGTCGTCTAATCGAGAAGAAGCAAACAGACAAAACAGGAATGTAAACAATCATGTTCATGGCATTGTGCACAGTCAATATGATGCATGACAATTTAATAGGTGCATCTAGATAAACTGACTAACATGATAGCACAAATTAAATGGACCCATATGCAAGGGTTGCATATGGAAAAGGATCCATTGAAAAAATTGGAACAAATGATTTACAACTATTTATTAGGTGATAGTTGTTATCATGATGCATGCATGATGAATAACAATAACATAACAATTTAAATGCAATTGGAATGATAGTTAACAATTTAGAAAAGCATTTATTAAGTTTGGAATTTTTTGTTACTTAAACATGGTACACAAACAATTATTGTTTTCATCAAGTTAGGGTGTGCAAACAATTTACAAATTTTATATTTGAAAAGGTTATCAAATTTTAGTTGGATTACATGTTTCACATTTTGAAATTGGACTTTAGATTATTTAGTTATGAATTAAACAATATTAAACAAGTTTTAATTGAATTTAAAACAAGCTTAAATATTAATTGAATTTTATTTGTTCAAACCATAAATTCAAATCCACATTTGAAAAGTTCACACTTTAGTGGTTTGAAAACATATTTTGCATGTTCAAAAATATTTTATATTAATCAAGTTATGATTTTTATCAAATTTAATTGAATTAAACAAGGTTTAAATTGTTTAGGCAATTTAAATTGTTCAAACCAGAAAACAAAATTTTATATTTGAATAGAACATTCAAAAAGGTGTGAAAAACATATTTTATTCGAATTATTTGAAAACAGTATGAATTAGTTATGAATTATTTCAATTTGCATTTGAATTATTCAAATTTGAAATTTAAAAGTATTTTGAAAATTCAAAACAGAACACAAGTTGAAAATTTGGAAAGATTATGAAATTTGGATCAAGATTCATATATAACTTTTATTTATTAGGTTAATAGATTAAAAGTTATGGAATTTCAAAGTTTTAGTTTTATTCTGTTATTTAAAAGAAAAGAAATTAAAACAGATTTCTTTTTATTCCTTTTTATACGCACTGGAAGCGTACCCACAGGCACTGCCCTGTGGGCCTGCGGGGCCAGCACGCTGGCGTGGCAGAGGAGAGGCTGACAGGGGGGGCCACCCTGTCAGCACTCGGTGCAAAATGGGGTTTTTAATCCGCAGCGAGGGGACTCGAACCCGCGAGCGCTTGCACGCGCACACTGCCTGCTACCGCTGCGCTACGAATCGCTGTTTGACAGCATAGGGGGTGGGTTCAGGTTATGGTTCAGTTTCGCACTGAAACTGACGAAACTGACGAGCGTGCGTTTGCTCGACTGACAGAAACCTCACCGGCGGCGTTCACCGCGTGCTCGCGCGCTAAGGGATGGATCTAGCGGTGCCAAACGTTCGTGGACGTGCAGCGGGAAGAGAGGGGAGGAGATTGGCGCGCTCACCACCGTGGTAGTCGTCGCAGAGGCTCGCGGAGATGCTCGACGGCGAGACGGGTCCGCGGTGGTGACGGGGCAGTCGAGGACGGCGGCGAGAACCTGGTGCTTCTCCGTGCGCGATTGGGTGTCCAACTCGTAGACGGAACGGTGGCGGTTTGATTCCCGTGCTCAGGTAGGTAGGTGGTGGAGGGGTGCGGTGGCGATCATGGCGGATTCAGAGCTCGGCGGCGGCGAGGTGGAGCAGAGAGGGAAACTGCGGCAGGGAGGAGGCGATCGGCGGCGGGGATGAGGGGAACAGGAACCTAGAGGCTAGGGTTAGGTCTAGGGGTGTGCCCTAGGGCTTATATAGGCGAGGAGGAGGGCGTGGGCGGCCGCCGGCGTCGCTCGGGGGTGCGGTGGCACCGGCCGATGCGTTGCCGTACGCGGTGACGAAAGCGATTAGGAGGGCGGCACGAATCTTGGCGCACCGCGAAGCGGTAAGTGGGGAGAGCGGGCTGGGCTGCTGCGCGTTAGGTGGTTAGGTGGGCCTGGGCCAGCTTAGGTGCTGCTGCGCGCGGTAGTTAGCTGCATTTTATTTTTCTGTTTCTATTTTTTTTGTAGCAAATGCTTTTGGAAGAAACTGTTAGGGTTTTGTCTATACAAAAATTTGAAAAAATTTAGTTAAGCCTTTTAGGTAATTAGGAACCACATTGCAATTTTGGATTTCAAAAATTTAGTTTTAAATTGATAGTTTGCTTTGAACCCAATTTTAGAGGAATTTTAATATTAATAAACCATTTATAAAACATGCCTTTAAATAGGGTCACCCCTAGGGTTTTTGGAATGAATTAGAGGGTACAAAAGTGTGGTGAACTTTTATGGTTTCAAATGATTTAAGATTTGAGAAATGGTTTGAGGTTGGAAATAATTTGAAATTATTTGATTAATTGATTAAGGGATTGATTGAATTAAGCAACAATTTAAGAGTTGATCCAATATGAAAATAATTGGAAGCAAAAGATGTTTTGATTTGCAATTCTTTATTTGAAAGATTGTAACAGACAAGTGTGAAAACAATGTTTGATTAAGTTTGAATTTTATTATGAAAACAATGCAAACAGAAATAAAAATGAGAATGATGCCATGATGCATTGCATAAATTAAACAAATAAGTAAAACAACTAAGGGTTTTCATACTTGGATGTTACAGAGAGGAAGAAGGGAGTTAGGGCAGAGGGGAAAGAGGCAACCTAGGGTTTATAGGGGGAGGGGGAGAGCTGCAGCCGTTGCTGCTCCTCCCTGTCAACGTGGACAGGTTGGATGTCAAGCCGTACGAGGAAGACGATGATCGAGGGGGTACCGGGCCAAGGGGGAGAGATGGGCTGGGCCTGCCCCTCTCTCTTGCTCTGCTGTTTTTTTAATTTTTTATTTCTGTTTTATTTTTTTGCTGAAAAGGAAAAGAGAAAAAGGAAAGGTTTGTAGGGTTTAGAAAATTAGGTAAATTTTTTGTATAGTTGGATTTTTGGTAACAGCAACATTGTGAACTTTGGTTTTCAAAATATTTCAAAATATTTTGTTGTTTGTAATTTGGTTGAAATTTGAATGAATTTGAGATTAAGTGATTTATTAAAAAGAAACATCTAATTAGTTTTGGACCTCAAGTTTATTTGAAACAAATTGATTGGAGTGGTTTTGCTTCATTAATTTCAAATGGTTGCTGTTTGGAAAATGCAATTGAATTTGAATGCAATTTGAATGAATTTTGAATATTAAGTGAAATATTGAAAGCAATAATTTAAATAGTTTGAACCTTAGTTTAATGGAAACAAATGATGGAAGTGTTTTGTCATTTCATAATTTTCAAAAGGGTTGCTGTTTTGGAAATTAATTGAATTTGAAAAGGGTTTGGTATTAAATGAATTTTTGATAGAAACAAAACAATAGTTTGAAATTACAACTTTAATGGAAACAAACAATTGTTTTGATTTGAAATATTCATTTTGGAAATTGTAACATCACAAGTATGAAACAAAAGGTTTGAAATTTGATTTGAAATTCAAATAGAAAACAAGGGAAAACAAATGAAAACAGAGGAAAACAAATGAAAAACAAGCAAAACAAATGCAATGAACATGATGTCATGATGCAAAACATAAAATAACAGAGAGCAAACATTCTAATGGCTATTTTTCATACTTGGGATGTTACAAAACGCCCCCCTTGAAGGAATCGCGCCCCGAGATTCCTACTGAGAAGAGAGAAGGTCCGGATACTTCTTGCGAAGATCCTCTTGAGCTGTGACACGTGAAACACATCGTGCACCTTGGATAGTTTTTCTGGAAGTTCAAGATGACAGGCATTCCTGGCAACTCTTCTGGAAAGACGTCAGGGAATTCGCAAACCACCGGAACATTTTCAAGTAAAGGGAGAGGTTTTGTATCGAGGGTGTATAGTTGAATAGAACTTGATTCATTTGGAGAATAGACTATCTGGCCAGAAGGGTGAAACAGAGTTATTGATTAGACGCCGGTAGAAAAACTGAAGTGGGAAGCAACAACAAGGTTTCAACGGACGAAAAGGATGTTGAGAAGAACAGGATAACGAAGCAACATTCGGGAAACACGAGGCCAAAACTCCTGAGGTACTACGGAAAACCCATCCGGGCTTCTAAAGGATCAATATCTACTGCTTAAGGAATAGAGGATCTGCTTCCGGAGCTTACACGCCTCCGTTCTCAATCGTGAGTAGGCAACATGATAAATCATGTCACAACCACCTCCATTCCTATGGTCTAGTAGATATAACCATCCTAGAGAAACCAGGATACGTGAAAACCTAACTTGAAAGTTTAGATAAGAAGAGAAAACAACGTTGCACTTCCTTACCAGAAAAGGGAGGGTGGGTGGGGAAAGAAATAAAAGAACATAATTCCTACTCTCACGTTTCATTTTTTCTATATAGCTACAAAATAGTTTTCTAGACTCAACTGCGACCAGTAAAAGGGATCCTACAGGCAGACATGCTCTGATACCATTTGTCGCACCCGGCCTTCTATGGGATACTCACAGTCCGTTAAACAGTAGATAAATGGCTTACGGGGCATACCGGCACCCGCATCTCAATATGAGCAGGCCAACACGTAAACGTGTGACAACCATTCTCTACTATTCATCGTCTGCGCAAACCATCCCGTAGAAATCCAGATACTTCCATTGACGTACTTCAAAACATACACACATGGTACGTCAACGGCATTTGAACAAGTGATCACAACAGATCTCTAAGACACAAAAGATGGAAATAAGTTGCAAATAGCTCTCACTAGAGCAGCGATAGCAAATACAATCATCCAGAGGACACATGTCCCAACATATCATCATTACATCACAGCGGAAGCATCCAAAATGTCTGAGTACAGACAAGATCCAAATAGGCCTAAGAGGTCGGAAATGAAAAGACGGAGCCCATCCACGAAGTCTCGGATCCTGCCCGCGTCCGCTATCTACTCGTCAGCAGCCTCGTCATACTCCACGTAGTAGCCACCATGGGGATCCTCGGAAACGTAGTCTGCGGAAACCACAGCCCCAAGGGGGTCAGTACATAAACGTACTGGCAAGCAAGACTCACAGTTCACCAAAGTGTACCCCACAACATCAAGCACATATTATTTGGGTTCAACGGAAGAAAGGGTGATACAAAAGATGCTGCAGCGGGCTGCTCTAACCAACTACAGAACATGCTACCACTTTCGGCTAACAGAAAGGAGATAAGATAGCGTATCGGAACCAACTATAACTAACCACCAAACAAACCCATCCTGGATCTCGCCCCTTATCCAAAGAAGCAATCCGAGGATAACTCACACAGTTGGATTAATGATGGTTCAAGTTATTGTGTCAATAGGACTATTACTAGTAAGATTGTTAATCATTAGGTGTAAGTTGTCCTGAGTACTTGTTAGCCAGTACTTTCACCAAGTCATCCATAACCGCGGAAAACACGGCTTCTCGAGAAGATTTACCCTGCACGGGTGCACCAATTTGGCCGTACACATAAGAATAACCCGCCAGATGGAATGGCCTTTCCACCAAGCGGGGCACTCAACACAACTCAACTCTTCTTCGCATCAAGCCCAAAGAACCCCGTGCAATTTAGCGCACGGATAATCAAGCCCCACGAAGAAAAGGGGACCCTCATAGCACTCTAAGAACGTGTCTGCCTAAATGCCGACTACAAAAGTTCCACCCTGGCGCCAAGGGTTCGCACCTGCATATGCATGCGGCAAATGGAAAACCCGAACTAAATGAGGCGATTTGGACGAGATGCGAATCGAATCAAATTGAGGGGGCGCCCATACACGCTCCCCACATGCGGTTAGTGCGCTCATCATGGATCAGTAGACAAGACCCTTTTCCTAATTAGGGTCGACACTAGCAGGCCTCAAAACCACGCCGGGCCTCCTGCCGGTGCCTTATCAGCAAATTATTATTACCTCAAACATTAACAGGTTGATTGTTTAAACATCGAGCCCCAGAACATAATAAAATAAGGTAACAGAAAGTAACGGACAACAGACTCGAGCAAAAACAACCCTAAGCATGCTAGTAAGACACGGGCAACAAGCAACGGGGTTATAGGTGTGGAGGTGAGGCTATATCAGGGTTAAGGATAACATGTGATAGGTTCGTAACAGAAGCAACGATTCATAGGGCTAGCAGAATAGAAAACGGAAAGTATCGGTATCCAATGTTGAAAGGAACACAATGGTTCATGTGAGTGAATACTTGCCTGCAAACTCAGCAGCCTGGTACTGAGCTAGATCCTCAGAAGGGGTGTCGTAAGTATCGTCGATCTCAACGTCGTCGTGTATCCGAGAAGAAGCAAACAAACAACGCAGAGAGACAAACAATCAATATCATGGCATAATGCACAAACATGGGATGATGCATGACCATTTAATTGATGCATCAGAAATAAGCTAGTTGACATGGTAACATAACATGATTAAATGGACCCACATGCAATTTGGATTGCATATGGAAAGCCCATGAATTAAGGTTGAAATAATTGTTTTACAACTAAACATCATGTGTAAGTGAATTATCATGATGCATGGATGAAGAAAACAGAAAGAAAACAACAATAGAATCAATTTGAAATAAGGTTACCAAGTTTGGAATTTTATTTATTAAGTTAGGAAATTTTGGTTCCTTAAAGGTGTTACACAAGCATTTGTTGTTTTCACCAATTTAAATTGTTCAAAATAGATAGCAAGGTTCATATTTGTAAAGAACACCAAATTTTAGGTGGATTACATGTTTCACTTGTTGGAAAAGGATTTAGAATAAATTACTTATGAATTAAACAAGTTTAAACAAGATTTAAATGAATTTAATTCAAGTATGAATTTATTTTGAATTTTTATTTGTGCAAAACATTAAATGAAATTCATATTTGAAAAGTTTATACTTTTATGGTTTGAAAACATATTTTATATGTTCAAAAGAATTTAATTTGAGCAAGCTATGAATTTAACAATATTAAATGATTTAAACAAGGTTTAAGTTATTTAACCAATTTTAATTATTCAAAACATGGAACAAATTTTATATTTGGAAAGGTGGTTTAATTTAGCATGGAAAACATATTTGGTTTGTTGAAAATGGATTTAAAATGAGCAAGTTATTAATTTGGCAATTTTAAATGCATTAATTGAGAAACAGTTGTTTTCAGCAATTTAAATTATTCAAAATAGCAAACAAAGTTGATATTTGCAAAGTATATGAAAAATGGGATGGAAAACATATTTAGTTTGTTGAATTTGGAATTTTTATGCCCAAGTTATGAATTTTGCAAAATTAAGTGAATTAAGCAAGTTTTCAAATATTTCACCAATTTAAAATATTCAAAACAGTAAACAAATTTTATATTTGGGTAGAGAATTCAATTTGGTACAGAAAACATATTTAAAAAGTTGAAATTGGAGTTAAAATGAATTATTTAAGCAATTTCCAAATTTAGGTGTTATTCTGCCAGTTTTTTATTAACTAGGGACTTAGGAAAAAGTTACAGGGGCCTAGAAGATAGTTAGCTGGGACTTGGGTGCAATTTTGTGAAGTTTCTGTATCAAAACAAAAAGAAATAAAAAGTTTGGTTTTATCTGTGGGAGGGGGAGCTCGAACCCACGATCTCTGCTGTGAGCGCAAGGGGTACTGCCAGTGCGGTGCTCGATCGCTTGTTGACAGAAGGGGTTCGCGCGGAGGATAAGGTGCAGCAGCGGGGCGGTAACTGAATTTTAAGTTTCAGTTACTGAACCTGGGCGGACAGATGATCGATCGCTCACGCTGCGGTGCTCACCGGCGAGGAGGGCTGGGATGCGGGATCGTGGGGTGCTGCGTGCGGCTGTGTGGTGCGTGTGCTGCGCTGGCTCGATCTGGATGCAGAGAGGAGGGAAAGAGAGAGGCGAGGGGAAAGCTCACCGTGGGAAGCAGAGGACGGTGCAGGGAGGCGGCCGGCGGCGAGGAGAGGATGGCGGCGGCGCTACGGGGGCTCCCAGCCCCTGTGGAGGCGTCGGGGAGGAAGAGGGTGGCCGGGGGAGCCCATTCCCGCGCCTAACCTGGCCGGAGGGAGCCTCCATCGGCAGCGATCGCCGGAGGGAGGAGTGGTGGTGCTCGGTTGGTACTGGTTCAGAGAATTACAGAGATGCATAGGGAGGAAAGAAAGGGGAAAAATGGAGGCGGGGGGGAGAGAGAGGAGAGGAAGAAGGGAGTTAGGGTAGAGGGGAAAGAGGCACCCTAGGGTTTATAGGGGGAGGGGGAGAGCTGCATCCGTTGCTGCTCCTCCCTGTCAACGTGGACAGGTTGGATGTCAAGCCGTACGAGGAAGACGATGATCGAGGGGGTACCGGGCCAAGGGGGAGAGATGGGCTGGGCCTGCCCCTCTCTCTTGCTCTGCTGTTTTTTTAATTTTTATTTCTGTTTTATTTTTTTTGCTGAAAAGGAAAAGAGAAAAAGGAAAGGTTTGTAGGGTTTAGAAAATTAGGTAAATTTTTTATATAGTTGGATTTTTGGTAACAGCAACATTGTGAACTTTGGTTTTCAAAATATTTCAAAATATTTTGTTGTTTGTAATTTGGTTGAAATTTGAATGAATTTGAGATTAAGTGATTTATTAAAAAGAAACATCTAATTAGTTTTGGACCTCAAGTTTATTTGAAACAAATTGATTGGAGTGGTTTTGCTTCATTAATTTCAAATGGTTGCTGTTTGGAAAATGCAATTGAATTTGAATGCAATTTGAATGAATTTTGAATATTAAGTGAAATATTGAAAGCAATAATTTAAATAGTTTGAACCTTAGTTTAATGGAAACAAATGATGGAAGTGTTTTGTCATTTTCATAATTTTCAAAAGGGTTGCTGTTTTGGAAATTAATTGAATTTGAAAAGGGTTTGGTATTAAATGAATTTTTGATAGAAACAAAACAATAGTTTGAAATTACAACTTTAATGGAAACAAACAATTGTTTTGATTTGAAATATTCATTTTGGAAATTGTAACATCACAAGTATGAAACAAAAGGTTTGAAATTTGATTTGAAATTCAAATAGAAAACAAAGGAAAACAAATGAAAACAGAGGAAAACAAATGAAAAACAAGCAAAACAAATGCAATGAACATGATGTCATGATGCAAAACATAAAATAACAGAGAGCAAACATTCTAATGGCTATTTTTCATACTTGGGATGTTACAAAACGCCCCCCTTGAAGGAACCGCACCCCGAGATTCCTACTGAGAAGAGAGAAGGTCCGGATACTTCTTGCGAAGATCCTCTTGAGCTGTGACACGTGAAACACATCGTGCACCTTGGATAGTTTTTCTGGAAGTTCAAGATGACATGCATTCTTGGCAACTCTTCTGGAAAGACGTCAGGGAATTCGCAAACCACCGGAACATTTTCAAGTAAAGGGAGAGGTTTTGTATCGAGGGTGTATAGTTGAATAGAATTTGATTCATTTGGAGAATAGACTATCTGGCCAGAAGGGTGAAACAGAGTTATTGATTAGACGCCGGTAGAAAAACTGAAGTGGGAAGCAACAACAAGGTTTCAACGGACGAAAAGGATGTTGAGAAGAACAGGATAACGAAGCAACATTCGGGAAACACGAGGCCAAAACTCCTGAGGTACTACGGAAAACCCATCCGGGCTTCTAAAGGATCAATATCTACTGCTTAAGGAATAGAGGATCTGCTTCCGGGGCTTACACGCCTCCGTTCTCAATCGTGAGTAGGCAACATGATAAATCATGTCACAACCACCTCCATTCCTATGGTCTAGTAGATATAACCATCCTAGAGAAACCAGGATACGTGAAAACCTAACTTGAAAGTTTAGATGAGAAGAGAAAACAACGTTGCACTTCCTTACCAGAAAAGGGAGGGTGGGTGGGGAAAGAAATAAAAGAACATAATTCCTACTCTCACGATTCATTTTTTCTATATAGCTACAAAATAGTTTTCTAGACTCAACTGCGACCAGTAAAAGGGATCCTACAGGCAGACAGGCTCTGATACCATTTGTCGCACCCGGACTTCTATGGGATACTCACAGTCCGTTAAACAGTAGATAAATGGCTTACGGGGCATACCGGCACCCGCATCTCAATATGAGCAGGACAACACGTAAACGTGTGACAACCATTCTCTACTATTCATCGTCTGCGCAAACCATCCCGTAGAAATCCAGATACTTCCATTGACGTACTTCAAAACATACACACATGGTACGTCAACGGCATTTGAACAAGTGATATCACAACAGATCTCTAAGACACAAAAGATGGAAATAAGTTGCAAATAGCTCTCACTAGAGCAGCGATAGAAAATACAATCATCCAGAGGACACATGTCCCAACATATCATCATTACATCACAGCGGAAGCATCCAAAATGTCTGAGTACAGACAAGATCCAAATAGGCCTAAGAGGCCGGAAACGAAAAGACGGAGCCCATCCACGAAGTCTCGGATCCTGCCCGGGTCCGCTATCTACTCGTCAGCAGCCTCGTCATACTCCACGTAGTAGCCACCATGGGGATCCTCGGAAACGTAGTCTGCGGAAACCACAGCCCCAAAGGGGTCAGTACATAAACGTACTGGCAAGCAAGACTCACAGTTCACCAAAGTGTACCCCACAACATCAAGCACATATTCTTTGGGTTCAACGGAAGAAAGGGTGATACAAAAGATGCTGCAGCGGGCTGCTCTAACCAACTACAGAACATGCTACCACTTCCGGCTAACAGAAAGGAGATAAGATAGCGTATCGGAACCAACTATAACTAACCACCAAACAAACCCATCCTGGATCTCGCCCCTTATCCAAAGAAGCAATCCGAGGATAACTCACACAGTTGGATTAATGATGGTTCAAGTTATTGTGTCAATAGGACTATTACTAGTCAGATTGTTAATCATTAGGTGTAAGTTGTCCTGAGTACTTGTTAGCCAGTACTTTCACCAAGTCATCCATAACCGCGGAAAACACGGCTTCTCGAGAAGATTTACCCTGCAGGGGTGCACCAATTTGGCCGTACACGTAAGAATAACCCGCCAGATGGAATGGCCTTTCCACCAAGCGGGGCACTCAACACAACTCAACTCTTCTTCGCATCAAGCCCAAAGAACCCCGTGCAATTGAGCGCACGGCTAATCAAGCCCCACGAAGAAAAGGGGACCCTCATAGCACTCTAAGAACGTGTCTCCCTAAATGCCGACTACAAAAGTTCCACCCTGGCGCCAAGGGTTTGCACCTGCATATGCATGCGGCAAATGGAAAACCCGAACTAAATGAGGCGATTTGGACGAGATGCGAATCGAATCAAATTGAGGGGGGCGCCCATACACGCTCCCCACATGCGGTTAGTGCGCTCATCATGGATCAGTAGACAAGACCCTTTTCCTAATTAGGGTCGACACTAGCAGGCCTCAAAACCACGCCGGGCCTCCTGCCGGTGCCTTATCAGCAAATTATTATTACCTCAAACATTAACAGGTTGATTGTTTAAACATCGAGCCCCAGAATATAATAAAATAAGGTAACAGAAAGTAACGGACAATAGACTCGAGCAAAAACAACCCTAAGCATGCTAGTAAGACACGGGCAACAAGCAACGGGGTTATAGGTGTGGAGGTGAGGCTATATCAGGGTTAAGGATAACATGTGATAGGTTCGTAACAGAAGCAACGATTCATAGGGCTAGCAGAATAGACAACGGAAAGTATCGGTATCCAATGTTGAAAGGAACACAATGGTTCATGTGAGTGAATACTTGCCTGCAAACTCAGCAGCCTGGTACTGAGCTAGATCCTCAGAAGGGGTGTCGTAAGTATCGTCGGTCTCAACGTCGTCGTGTATCCGAGAAGAAGCAAACAAACAACACAGAGAGACAAACAATCAATATCATGGCATAATGCACAAACATGGGATGATGCATGACCATTTAATTGATGCATCAGAAATAAGCTAGTTGACATGGTAACATAACATGATTAAATGGACCCACATGCAATTTGGATTGCATATGGAAAGCCCATGAATTAAGGTTGAAATAATTGTTTTACAACTAAACATCATGTGTAAGTGAATTAGCATGATGCATGGATGAAGAAAACAGAAAGAAAACAACAATAGAATCAATTTGAAATAAGGTTTACCAAGTTTGGAATTTTATTTATTAAGTTAGGAAATTTTGGTTCCTTAAAGGTGTTACACAAGCATTTGTTGTTTTCACCAATTTAAATTGTTCAAAATAGATAGCAAGGTTCATATTTGTAAAGAACACCAAATTTTAGGTGGATTACATGTTTCACTTGTTGGAAAAGGATTTAGAATAAATTACTTATGAATTAAACAAGTTTAAACAAGATTTAAATGAATTTAATTCAAGTATGAATTTATTTTGAATTTTTTATTTGTGCAAAACATTAAATGAAATTCATATTTGAAAAGTTTATACTTTTATGGTTTGAAAACATATTTTATATGTTCAAAAGAATTTAATTTGAGCAAGCTATGAATTTAACAATATTAAATGATTTAAACAAGGTTTAAGTTATTTAACCAATTTTAATTATTCAAAACATGGAACAAATTTTATATTTGGAAAGGTGGTTTAATTTAGCATGGAAAACATATTTGGTTTGTTGAAAATGGATTTAAAATGAGCAAGTTATTAATTTGGCAATTTTAAATGCATTAATTGAGAAACAGTTGTTTTCAGCAATTTAAATTATTCAAAATAGCAAACAAAGTTGATATTTGCAAAGTATATGAAAAATGGGATGGAAAACATATTTAGTTTGTTGAATTTGGAATTTTTATGCCCAAGTTATGAATTTTGCAAAATTAAGTGAATTAAGCAAGTTTTCAAATATTTCACCAATTTAAAATATTCAAAACAGTAAACAAATTTTATATTTGGGTAGAAAATTCAATTTGGTACAGAAAACATATTTAAAAAGTTGAAATTGGAGTTAAAATGAATTATTTAAGCAATTTCCAAATTTAGGTGTTATTCTGCCAGTTTTTTATTAACTAGGGACTTAGGAAAAAGTTACAGGGGCCTAGAAGATAGTTAGCTGGGACTTGGGTGCAATTCTGTGAAGTTTCTATATCAAAACAAAAAGAAATAAAAAGTTTGGTTTTATCTGCGGGAGGGGGAGCTCGAACCCACGATCTCTGCTGTGAGCGCAAGGGGTACTGCCAGTGCGGTGCTCGATCGCTTGTTGACAGAAGGGGTTCGCGCGGAGGATAAGGTGCAGCAGCGGGACGGTAACTGAATTTTAAGGTTCAGTTACTGAACCTGGGCGGACAGATGATCGATCGCTCACGCTGCGGTGCTCACCGGCGAGGAGGGCTGGGATGCGGGATCGTGGGGTGCTGCGTGCGGCTGTGTGGTGCGTGTGCTGCGCTGGCTCGATCTGGATGCAGAGAGGAGGGAAGGAGAGAGGCGAGGGGAAAGCTCACCGTGGGAAGCAGAGGACGGTGCAGGGAGGCGGCCGGTGGCGAGGAGAGGATGGCGGCGGCGCTACGGGGGCTCCCAGCCCCTGTGGAGGCGTCGGGGAGGAAGAGGGTGGCCGGGGGAGCCCATTCCCGCGCCTAACCTGGCCGGAGGGAGCCTCCATCAGCAGCGATCGCCGGAGGGAGGAGTGGTGGTGCTCGGTTGGTACTGGTTCAGAGAATTACAGAGATGCAGAGGGAGGAAAGAAAGGGGAAAAATGGAGGCGGGGGGAGAGAGAGGAGAGGAAGAAGGGAGTTAGGGCAGAGGGGAAAGAGGCAACCTAGGGTTTATAGGGGGAGGGGGAGAGCTGCAGCCGTTGCTGCTCCTCCCTGTCAACGTGGACAGGTTGGATGTCAAGCCGTACGAGGAAGACGATGATCGAGGGGGTACCGGGCCAAGGGGGAGAGATGGGCTGGGCCTGCCCCTCTCTCTTGCTCTGCTGTTTTTTTAATTTTTTATTTCTGTTTTATTTTTTTGCTGAAAAGGAAAAGAGAAAAAGGAAAGGTTTGTAGGGTTTAGAAAATTAGGTAAATTTTTTGTATAGTTGGATTTTTGGTAACAGCAACATTGTGAACTTTGGTTTTCAAAATATTTCAAAATATTTTGTTGTTTGTAATTTGGTTGAAATTTGAATGAATTTGAGATTAAGTGATTTATTAAAAAGAAACATCTAATTAGTTTTGGACCTCAAGTTTATTTGAAACAAATTGATTGGAGTGGTTTTGCTTCATTAATTTCAAATGGTTGCTGTTTGGAAAATGCAATTGAATTTGAATGCAATTTGAATGAATTTTGAATATTAAGTGAAATATTGAAAGCAATAATTTAAATAGTTTGAACCTTAGTTCAATGGAAACAAATGATGGAAGTGTTTTGTCATTTTCATAATTTTCAAAAGGGTTGCTGTTTTGGAAATTAATTGAATTTGAAAAGGGTTTGGTATTAAATGAATTTTTGATAGAAACAAAACAATAGTTTGAAATTACAACTTTAATGGAAACAAACAATTGTTTTGATTTGAAATATTCATTTTGGAAATTGTAACATCACAAGTATGAAACAAAAGGTTTGAAATTTGATTTGAAATTCAAATAGAAAACAAGGGAAAACAAATGAAAACAGAGGAAAACAAATGAAAAACAAGCAAAACAAATGCAATGAACATGATGTCATGATGCAAAACATAAAATAACAGAGAGCAAACATTCTAATGGCTATTTTTCATACTTGGGATGTTACAAAACGCCCCCCTTGAAGGAATCGCGCCCCGAGATTCCTACTGAGAAGAGAGAAGGTCCGGATACTTCTTGCGAAGATCCTCTTGAGCTGTGACACGTGAAACACATCGTGCACCTTGGATAGTTTTTCTGGAAGTTCAAGATGACAGGCATTCCTGGCAACTCTTCTGGAAAGACGTCAGGGAATTCGCAAACCACCGGAACATTTTCAAGTAAAGGGAGAGGTTTTGTATCGAGGGTGTATAGTTGAATAGAACTTGATTCATTTGGAGAATAGACTATCTGGCCAGAAGGGTGAAACAGAGTTATTGATTAGACGCCGGTAGAAAAACTGAAGTGGGAAGCAACAACAAGGTTTCAACGGACGAAAAGGATGTTGAGAAGAACAGGATAACGAAGCAACATTCGGGAAACACGAGGCCAAAACTCCTGAGGTACTACGGAAAACCCATCCGGGCTTCTAAAGGATCAATATCTACTGCTTAAGGAATAGAGGATCTGCTTCCGGAGCTTACACGCCTCCGTTCTCAATCGTGAGTAGGCAACATGATAAATCATGTCACAACCACCTCCATTCCTATGGTCTAGTAGATATAACCATCCTAGAGAAACCAGGATACGTGAAAACCTAACTTGAAAGTTTAGATAAGAAGAGAAAACAACGTTGCACTTCCTTACCAGAAAAGGGAGGGTGGGTTGGGAAAGAAATAAAAGAACATAATTCCTACTCTCACGTTTCATTTTTTCTATATAGCTACAAAATAGTTTTCTAGACTCAACTGCGACCAGTAAAAGGGATCCTACAGGCAGACATGCTCTGATACCATTTGTCGCACCCGGACTTCTATGGGATACTCACAGTCCGTTAAACAGTAGATAAATGGCTTACGGGGCATACCGGCACCCGCATCTCAATATGAGCAGGCCAACACGTAAACGTGTGACAACCATTCTCTACTATTCATCGTCTGCGCAAACCATCCCGTAGAAATCCAGATACTTCCATTGACGTACTTCAAAACATACACACATGGTACGTCAACGGCATTTGAACAAGTGATATCACAACAGATCTCTAAGACACAAAAGATGGAAATAAGTTGCAAATAGCTCTCACTAGAGCAGCGATAGCAAATACAATCATCCAGAGGACACATGTCCCAACATATCATCATTACATCACAGCGGAAGCATCCAAAATGTCTGAGTACAGACAAGATCCAAATAGGGCTAAGAGGTCGGAAACGAAAAGACGGAGCCCATCCACGAAGTCTCGGATCCTGCCCGCGTCCGCTATCTACTCGTCAGCAGCCTCGTCATACTCCACGTAGTAGCCACCATGGGGATCCTCGGAAACGTAGTCTGCGGAAACCACAGCCCCAAGGGGGTCAGTACATAAACGTACTGGCAAGCAAGACTCACAGTTCACCAAAGTGTACCCCACAACATCAAGCACATATTCTTTGGGTTCAACGGAAGAAAGGGTGATACAAAAGATGCTGCAGCGGGCTGCTCTAACCAACTACAGAACATGCTACCAGTTTCGGCTAACAGAAAGGAGATAAGATAGCGTATCGGAACCAACTATAACTAACCACCAAACAAACCCATCCTGGATCTCGCCCCTTATCCAAAGAAGCAATCCGAGGATAACTCACACAGTTGGATTAATGATGGTTCAAGTTATTGTGTCAATAGGACTATTACTAGTAAGATTGTTAATCATTAGGTGTAAGTTGTCCTGAGTACTTGTTAGCCAGTACTTTCACCAAGTCATCCATAACCGCGGAAAACACGGCTTCTCGAGAAGATCTACCCTGCAGGGGTGCACCAATTTGGCCGTACACGTAAGAATAACCCGCCAGATGGAATGGCCTTTCCACCAAGCGGGGCACTCAACACAACTCAACTCTTCTTTGCATCAAGCCCAAAGAACCCCGTGCAATTGAGCGCACGGCTAATTAAGCCCCACGAAGAAAAGGGGACCCTCATAGCACTCTAAGAACGTGTCTGCCTAAATGCCGACTACAAAAGTTCCACCCTGGCGCCAAGGGTTCGCACCTGCATATGCATGCGGCAAATGGAAAACCCGAACTAAATGAGGCGATTTGGACGAGATGCGAATCGAATCAAATTGAGGGGGGCACCCATACACGCTTCCCACATGCGGTTAGTGCGTTCATCATGGATCAGTAGACAAGACCCTTTTCCTAATTAGGGTCGACACTAGCAGGCCTCAAAACCACGCCGGGCCTCCTGCCGGTGCCTTATCAGCAAATTATTATTACCTCAAACATTAACAGGTTGATTGTTTAAACATCGATCCCCAGAACATAATAAAATAAGGTAACAGAAAGTAACGGACAATAGACTCGAGAAAAAACAACCCTAAGCATGCTAGTAAGATACGGGCAACAAGCAACGGGGTTATAGGTGTGGAGGTGAGGCTATATCAGGGTTAAGGATAACATGTGATAGGTTCGTAACAGAAGCAACGATTCATAGGGCTAGCAGAATAGACAACGGAAAGTATCGGTATCCAATGTTGAAAGGAACACAATGGTTCATGTGAGTGAATACTTGCCTGCAAACTCAGCAGTCTGGTACTGAGCTAGATCCTCAGAAGGGGTGTCGTAAGTATCGTCGGTCTCAACGTCGTCGTGTATCCGAGAAGAAGCAAACAAACAACGCAGAGAGACAAACAATCAATATCATGGCATAATGCACAAACATGGGATGATGCATGACCATTTAATTGATGCATCAGAAATAAGCTAGTTGACATGGTAACATAACATGATTAAATGGACCCACATGCAATTTGGATTGCATATGGAAAGCCCATGAATTAAGGTTGAAATAATTGTTTTACAACTAAACATCATGTGTAAGTGAATTATCATGATGCATGGATGAAGAAAACAAAAATAAAACAACAATAGAATCAATTTGAAATAAGGTTTACCAAGTTTGGAATTTTATTTATTAAGTTAGGAAATTTTGGTTCCTTAAAGGTGTTACACAAGCATTTGTTGTTTTCACCAATTTAAATTGTTCAAAATAGATAGCAAGGTTCATATTTGGAAAGAACACCAAATTTTAGGTGGATTACATGTTTCACTTGTTGGAAAAGGATTTAGAATAAATTACTTATGAATTAAACAAGTTTAAACAAGATTTTAATGAATTTAATTCAAGTATGAATTTATTTTGAATTTTTATTTGTGCAAAACATTAAATGAAATTAATATTTGAAAAGTTTATACTTTTATGGATTTAACAATATTAAATGATTTAAACAAGGTTTAAATTATTTAACCAATTTTAATTATTCAAAACATGGAAAAAAAATTATATTTGGAAAGGTGGTTTAATTTAGCATGGAAAACATATTTGGTTTGTTGAAAATGGATTTAAAACGAGCAAGTTATTAATTTGGCAATTTTTAATGCATTAATTAAGAAACAGTTGTTTTCAGCAATTTAAATTATTCAAAACAGCAAACAAAGTTGATATTTGCAAAGTATATAAAAAATGGGATGGAAAACATATTTAGTTTGTTGAATTTGGAATTTTTATGCCCAAGTTATGAATTTTGCAAAATTAAGTGAATTAAGCAAGTTTTCAAATATTTCACCAATTTAAAATATTCAAAACAATAAACAAATTTTATATTTGGGTAGAGAATTCAATTTGGTACAGAAAATATATTTAAAAAGTTGAAATTGGAGTTAAAATGAATTATTTAAGCAACTTCCAAATTTAGGTGTTATTCTGCCAGTTTTTAATTAACTAGGGACTTAGGAAAAAGTTACAGGGGCCTAGAAGATAGTTAGCAGGGACTTGGGTGCAATTCTGTGAAGTTTCTGTATCAAAACAAAAAGAAATAAATTTTTTGGTTTTATCTGTGGGAGGGGGAGCTCGAACCCACGATCTCTGCTGTGAGCGTAAGGGGTACTGCCAGTGCGGTGCTCGATCGCTTGTTGACAGAAGGGGTTCGCGCGGAGGATAAGGTGCAGCAGCGGGGCGGTAACTGAATTTTAAGGTTCAGTTACCGAACCTGGGCGGACAGATGATCGATCGCTAACGCTGCGGTGCTCGCCGGCGAGGAGGGCTGGGATGCGGGATCGTGGGGTGCTGCGTGCGGCTGTGTGGTGCGTGTGCTGCGCTGGCTCGATGTGGATGCAGAGAGGAGGGAAGGAGAGAGGCGAGGGGAAAGCTCACCGTGGGAAGCAGAAGACGGTGCAGGGAGGCGACCGGCGGCGAGGAGAGGATGGCGGCGGCGCTACGGGGGCTCCCAGCCCCTGTGGAGGCGTCAGGGAGGAAGAGGGTGGCCGGGGGAGCCCATTCCCACGCCTAACCTGGCCGGAGGGAGCCTCCATCGGCGGCGATCGCCGGAGTGAGGAGTGGTGGTGCTCGGTTGGTACTGGTTCAGAGAATTACAGAGATGCAGAGGGAGGAAAGAAAGGGGAAAATGGAGGCGGGGGGGAGAGAGAGGAGAGGAAGAAGGGAGTTAGGGCAGAGGGGAAAGAGGCACCCTAGGGTTTATAGGGGGAGGGGAAGAGCTGCAGCCGTTGTTGCTCCTCCCTGTCAACGTGGACAGGTTGGATGTCAAGCCGTACGAGGAAGACGATGATCGAGGGGGTACCGGGCCAAGGGGGAGAGATGGGCTGGGCCTGCCCCTCTCTCTTGCTGTGCTGTTTTTTTAATTTTTATTTCTGTTTTATTTTTTTTGCTGAAAAGGAAAAGAGAAAAAGGAAAGGTTTGTAGGGTTTAGAAAATTAGGTAAATTTTTTGTATAGTTGGATTTTTGGTAACAGCAACATTGTGAACTTTGGTTTTCAAAATATTTCAAAATATTTTGTTGTTTGTAATTTAGTTGAAATTTGAAAGAATTTGAGATTAAGCGATTTATTAAAAAGAAACATCTAATTAGTTTTGGACCTCAAGTTTATTTGAAACAAATTGATTGGAGTGGTTTTGCTTCATTAATTTCAAATGGTTGCTGTTTGGAAAATGCAATTGAATTTGAATGAATTTTGAATATTAAGTGAAATATTGAAAGCAATAATTTAAATAGTTTGAACCTTAGTTTAATGGAAACAAATGATGGAAGTGTTTTGTCATTTTCATAATTTTCAAAAGGGTTGCTGTTTTGGAAATTAATTGAATTTGAAAAGGGTTTGGTATTAAATGAATTTTTGATAGAAACAAAACAATAGTTTGAAATGACAACTTTAATGGAAACAAACAATTGTTTTGATTTGAAATATTCATTTTGGAAATTGTAACATCACAAGTATGAAACAAAAGGTTTGAAATTTGATTTGAAATTCAAATAGAAAACAAAGGAAAACAAATGAAAACAGAGGAAAACAAATGAAAAACAAGCAAAACAAATGCAATGAACATGATGTCATGATGCAAAACATAAAATAACAGAGAGCAAACATTATAATGGCTATTTTTCATACTTGGGATGTTACAGTGCGGTAGTGCTACGAGTAGTGTTGTCCCTAATTATAATTCCACCCGAAGCACCATTGTTGGCCTTATTCTTGGTCTTCTTCTTTTTGTTCTTCTTCTTGGCAACATAGCCAAGACCTTGCTTTCCCACTTGTTGCCTTGGTGCACTCACTTGTGGTCTAGAGGCAACCACTTGTGGGCTAGGGGAAACCACTTGTGGGATAGAGGCCACAACCTTCTCAACTTGAGGGCTCTTTCCCTTGGGCCTTGCTAGCTCATCCTTAAACCTAGCATTTTCCTCAATAATATTTGCATGCTCACAAGAATAAGTAGAGGTGCTAGGGATGTTAAGTTGATTAAGTTGAGTTTGAAGTTGTTCATGTAACTCTTTGAGGGTAGAGCGTTGACTCTCCAAAGCCTTGTGAGCATTTGTGACCTTTTCAAACTCTTCACTTAGTTTATCATGACCAACCCCAAACTCAACCTTATCCTTTTTAGCCTTTTTATATTTAGCAATTGCAAGATCACGATCTTTAGTGATATTAGAAACAATTCCATTATGTGACTCTTAAATAGATTCAAGTTCCTCCTCAAGAGAAACTCTACCATCATGCTCTTCCTTAAGAGTCATGGAGAGAGATGCTATCTCATCTGCATCCTTTCTTTCAATCTCACCTTTCTTCTCAAGAGCTTCATGGGCCTCTCCCAATTGGCTCATGAGATGATCAAAGTACTTCTTGGTATCCCCTTGCATGTTAGACATAAAACGTTCCAAAGAGACAATTTCATCTTCTACTCTAAGACTAGCATGATTTTCCAATTCATTTGGGGTCTTAGAGTTGGAAGAAGGTGATACCTTTGAGGCCTTAGCCATGAAGCACTTGGCATTTGAGTGAGGATGATTCTCATTGGGGGATTCAAGGAGAGATGAATATGATGGAGTTGAAGCAATGGAAAGAGCGGTCACTTCACTTGTGGTTTCTTATTCTTCATCACTTCCGGAGTCATACTCCTCTTGAGTCACTAGCACAAACTTGGTGGGGGACTTCTTGTTGAAAGGTTTTTTCTTTAAATGAGGTTTCTTGCAAGAAACCTTGGACTTGTCCTTGCGAATGAGCTTGCCACCATGGAGTTCTCTATTTTCATAGGGGCACTCCGCAATGAAATGGTGCTTATCTTGAAAATTGAAGCAATACCTCACTCTTTGAGTCCTTTCGTTGCCATAGTGAGACTTGGTCTTCTCCTCAACATATGCCTTGGACTTGGGTGGATTCTTCCAAAACTTTTGCATGGTAAGAGCAATGACATCTTTGAGCACGAGGTCATATTCTTGATCCTTCAATGGATCCAAGTCCTCAAAGAAATCTTCTTCATACTCAACCTCCCTTGACACAACCTTGGTCTTCAAAGCAACCGATGCCCCTTTGTGCATTCCTAGGGCTCTAGCACGTTTGTCAAGAGAATTCTTGGTTTGCACTTGATAGGAGCACACCTCTTGCATCACTTGAGATGAGGTCAAGGAAGCAAAGTCATGCCTTCCTTTAATGCTCTTCATGTCCGTGGGCTCAAATGTCATGAGAAAAATCATGTACTTCTTCTTGATCTAAGCATCATCAATGTACTTGGCACCAACATTGTTGAATGCGGTGGCAAGAGTCTTGAGCCTTCGATACATGTCTTCATGTCTCTCACCATCATGCATATAGAACCCTTCGGCCTCATTTCTCAAGGCATCATACCTATTCCTTTGCATACTCTCATTTCCCACAAACATGACGATGAGAGTGTCCCATGTTTCCTTGGCGGTGGAATATTGTTGAAGATGAGGCATGTGGTTCGGACCCACAGCTTCTTGAAGAATAGACAAGGCGATGTAGTTGAGTTGACAATCTACGACTTCTCTTGGGGTCATGTGGCTTGTATCCATCTCGAGTGACCCTCCAAAGTTCTATACAAGAAGAGTTCAAGTGAGTTTCCATATAATATTGCCATTCACCAAAAGAACGTGCATCAATTTTAGGTGGATCTCCTCTAGGAATTATATGAGGATGTGGGACGGGAGGATCGTGAGAATAATGTCCTTTGACGGAGTGAATTTCTCCATCTCCTTTTGTACCCTTATCGGTGGAATTCTTAGAGGAAGCATTTTTAGATGGATCACCATTATCCCCTTTCTCGGCGCCCTCCGGAACTTCGTCCGGAGGAGGTGAAGTAGAGATCTCCAGTTCCTTGGGTTTCATGAATTGCAACATGAGTTGTTGCAATTCATCGATTTTGTTCTCCATGGATGAGGTCACTGATTTTTTCAACTCGCTGAGATCATCCAAAGAGACATGCAACGCGGAACCAGCAGTCTCCGTATCATCGACCATACTTAACCCTTAGGTGGTTAAACCCGATAAAAGAGCTGAGGCTCTGATACCAATTGAAAGTAATGTATGGGCACCAAGAGGGGGGTGAATAGGTGATACGACCAATATTAATTTTCCTACAAGATTAAGCTTGACACAAAGGTAAATTCTCTAGATAATGCAACTATGGTGAATTTACCTATATGACAAGTACAGTGATAAATGCGACAAGTACAACAATAAATGCAATGCAAACACAAGTAAAGGATAAGGTAACGAGATAACTGATAGGAAGCACGCGGAGACACAATGTATTCCCGAGTTCCTCCTTGTTAAGGGAGTACGTCTCGTTGGAGGGGTGTGATCTCGCCACGAAGGCCTACTATACGCCACAAAGGCCTCACCCTATTCTTCGATGAACCCCGCCACAAAGGCCTAGTACACCTTCCACTATTGATCCCCTTTGAGGCGGGAATTGAGTCATTTACAAACAACTTTGGGGCACACACCCACAACCAAATTGGGGGCTCCCAACAATCACAAGAGTCGCCAAGAGAGAGACAAGATGTCTAGGTTCTCCACAAGAGGAAACCCTAGACTAGTTCCCCTAAAGAAAATGAGGGGGGAAATGAAATCCGGTTGGTGGAGACATAGATCGGGGCCTTCTCCTTCAATCCTCCAAAGACCAAAACTTTTGGGTGGAAGGATTGGGAGATCTAGCAAGGTGGGTGAGCTATTTGGGACGAGCTAGCTGGAGGTAGGTGAAGGGGAGGGGGTATTTGTACCCCTCATAAATTTTGTAGCCGTTGGAGACGATTTTGTGAAAACTCACACCGGAGACTCCGGTCTTAACTTTTTGCCAGTGCTTCAGTCCGGAGACTCCAGCCAGTTTCTGGTAAATCTCCGTTCTAGCTCTAGCGGCACAAACCATACATTCCAGATCCTGTTTCTTCAAAGCACCAGCCAGCCCAGAGACTCCGGTGTGTGTGACCGGAGACTCTGGTGCTACCATCGCTTGTTTATGTCACCTGAGAGCAGAGTGTCTGAGGTGGATCATGTAGCACAAATGCCAGTTAGTCCGGAGACTCCGGACAGTCTCTGGTAAATCTCTAGACAGGGTCTAGCGGGTGACAGTAGATGTTCCAGTGCTGAACCTTCACAAGTTATACTCACACCAGAGACTCTGGTGTTTCTCCGGTAAGTCTCCAGAGTGAGTACAGTGAGTGATACCAGGTGTGTTGGGGGAATAGGTGAGGGGGAGCCTCATCAACCACCCACATAAACCGGAATCTACTTAAGCCGGTTCAAAGCACCTGATCCGGTTTATATCAAGAAGGACCGGGTTCGAGATGGTCGCTCGGCAGAAGAAGATCCGGGTTACCATGTGCGTAACCTGGAAAGGACAAAGGAACCGGCCCACGGCCTAAGCTAGAAGACTCAGAGGCCCAAGGCCTAGAGAGCAGTCCAAGGCCGTACGGGAGCGACATAGTCATGAGGAGAACCGGAACGGGGCGACCGGGAACCAGAGAAGACTAGGACTCCGACGACGGGTACAACCCGGATCCCTGTGTAACCCGGGGGACTCGTCCACTATATAAGGCAAGACCCTGGGACGTAGATAGACAAATTATAAGTTGATAGCAAGGTAGCTCGAAACATTGAGAGCCGGAATCGCCCTTTGGAATCGAGACATTGTTTCTCAATAGTAAGAAGGCATGAGTAGGTTTTACCCTCAATCGAGGGGCCAAATGTTGGTAAACTCGCGTCTCTCATTTCCACCTTAACCCTTTTGAAGCTTCGCTTAGTAGCAATGGCCTCACAATCTAGTTCTCATATGAGGACACTTGCCGTGAAAACACCACGACAGTTCGCGCCCACCGTGGGGCCTGCTCGCGGAAGCGTCATCTTTTCGGAAGGAGCCTTACATGGCATCGAGAAGCTCGCGATAGGCTAGCTCAGGAGGATCCGGCGTGGAAACTACTATAATCATGACACGTGGGGTCTAGAGTTCGCGTTTGTGGAATCCGGGTTTCGAATCCCCTTCGGCGGAATTCACGTTTTCGTCGGCTTCGTGGGAGGGACATGCCCAGACCCGGAGCAACAATCAGACTCGGTCTCCGAGGAAGATACGATGATACAGTCTGCGGGGAATCTTTAGTTGGAAATAATGATGACCGTGATGAGACAGGTTCTATCCACCAGCTCTTTGAAGATCGACTAGGTGGAGGCATTGAACCAGATTTGCAAAGCCTGACGGAAACAACTCATCATGCAACTGTATACATGGCTGGACCAGCGCGACCTACAGAGCCCAGGTATGACGCAAGTGGGAATTTGATTACAAATAATGTTTCAACCTCAAATCCGGTTCCAGGAGGACCGGGTGTTTCAGGGACAGCACCCGCTGGGCCAACAACAGCGCCTCTAACAGGACCTGGGCCGGCGAGCTCTGGGCCAGCAGAGCTAGTAATTGATTTAACATAGCCCGTGCCATATAACCCAAGGCCTGAACTAATAGCTACGATGGATTCATTGACTGAAATCTTGGCTACTCCAATCACCCCGGAGAACTTGGTGCAGCGTAACACAGAGATCGATGGGCTTCAAAAGGAGCTAAGTCGCGCCCGGCGGGAGATCGAGACGGAGGTAACATGTATAAATAAAGCTCGGTGAGAAGTATTGGAAGAAGCAACACGTCTGGAGAGAGAAGAGATTCATCTGAGTTTCAGACAGAGGGCACACCCGGTTGAATAATGAATTTGGCACAGGACTAGGACCAACCAACCTTCAGAATCTATTCGCGTCCCCGGCTGGGATGCCCGGGGCGCCTGACCCTACTGGCCCGGTTCACCCTATAAACCCGTCGGTTTCCCCGTTCCAGTTCATCCGGCGTGTTTTCAACCACCTATCCAGTTGCGTAACCCGAATCCCGCTCTGATCCGGGAACAACCCCTACAGGAAAGGTTTCATACGCCACCGGGTCATTTCAACAATCCAATGGATAATATTTGGGCAACCACAAATAGTCTGGCACGAATTCCAGTCAACCCAAATGATCCTGTTGGAATTGAAGCCCGGAGGGCAATTGAGATGTTACAAACAGGAGTGGTTCAGCATATTAATTATAGTAACCAGGAGAAGATACATTCAACTCCCTACAACAGTAGGAATTCTTTGCCAAGAAGTCGTCATGGAAACTCACAGTCCCGGCTGGCTCTAGCAATGCAAACCGGCAGCAACCTATCCCGCCCAGGTAGACCGTGTCCCACACACCTTGGGTTATAAATACAGGACACAGAGTTGTAGGACAGAAAAACAGAAATCTGGGTCATGTTCAATTCCCGGTTCAGAATGCAGTCTCGAACCCAACTCTGACTGGGTCTCGTAGAATTGGAATTCAATGCCTTGGTCCGGCAATCAGGAACGAGAGAATACCAGCTTATTTTAAAGGACCTCGCAGAGTTGTAAACTATACACCAGACATGGAGCCTGCAGATTGGATAGAAGGGTATGAGATGGCCATGGAGATATTGGAAGTAAGTGATGCGGTATGCGCACGATACTTGAGCGTGATGCTAGAAGGACCCGCAAAGTCCTGGTTAAAAAACTTGGCTGCAAATTCGATCAATAGTTGGAAAGAGTTGAAAGATGAGTTCATCAATAATTTCCAGGGAACATGTAAACCTCCAATGACTATTATAGACTTGGAAAACTGCGGTCAGAAGGAAGGAGAGTCTGCCCAACACTGGTCTCTACGCGTCGCGGAAATTATTCATTCATCTGTCGGACTCACTGCCCAGTAAGCAGTCATAGCATTGGAGAGAAATTGCAGATTTGACCCGTTGAAGCATAAATTGGGACGCATCAAGTGATACGTGAGTGATAGGAGCGAGCTGATGGATGCCATGACCAAGTATGCGGAGTCTGACAAAACAAAGGACGCGGACTCGGATGATGAGAAGTCTGCAAAGGGAAAGAAAACTAGGGCCAAGGGCAGCCATAACCCAAATCAGAGCAACAACAGCCCCTAGAACCAGAGTAATAACAAGCGCAAGAATGGGGAAGGAACCTCAGATCTAGTGGCAAATACAAATACAGGTTACAGAAACCAGCGTTAGAGTAATAATTTCAGAGGATTTTTTTTTTGACCAAACAGCTTTGCACAGGCTCAGCAGACTCTGAAAGGACCATGACCCCGGCACAGCAAAAACGTAAAGCTAGCCAATCATTCTTGGGAAAATTGTTTCATCATGCAAGGTTTCAGACCTAGTGGAAACAATAACTATGGACCAGGAAACAATGGAGGTGGCAACCCAAGTAATATGGGGGGTGGACATCCGGGAGCTAACAATTATGTACCTAGAAATCATAATCCGGGTCATCATGGTCAGGGTAACCAAGGAACTAACCCGGGTGATAGTCACCAAGGAGGAAATTCTGGGTTTCAAACAAATCCAAAGCAATTAAGCTCGGGCCAATATCATGTATTTACTACCATTTCATGCAGGAGAGAATGAAAGGTGCAGAAGCGTGCAGTCAACATAGTAACTCCTGCTGTCCTTAGGTGGCTAAATTGGTCAGAACAACCCATAACCTGGAGTTGGGCAGATTATCCTCCATGAGTTGATAATCCGAGAGGCGTGGCTCTAGTTGTGGCTCCAAAGGTTGTAGGATATAAGTTAGACAAAGTGTTGATGGATGGAGGAAGCAGTATAAACATACTTTACTATGATACGTTCAAGAGGATGAACCTGCTAGAGAAACAACTTCAGCCATCATCAACTGTGTTTCATGGGATCGTACCTGATAAGTCCGCGCAACCTATCGGAAAAATATATCTTGAAGTTGCTTTTGGAGTATTTGAAAATTACAGAACAAAGATGTTAGCATTTGAAGTGGTCAAATTCAAAAGCCCGTACCACGCTTTATTCGGACGGCCATCTTATGCCAAGTTTATGGCAAGACCTTGCTACGTATACCTTAAGCTGAAGATGCCAGGTCCCCATGGAAATATTGCTGTCAACGGTGCTAGAGACATAACCTTGGAGTGTGAGGAAGGTGATGCAACTTATGCAGAGTCTGCTTGTGCAGAGAGGATTTAAAATTGTATAAACTGCAAGTTGATCCAGAGGACATGACCTCGCTCAAGAAACCATCAGCTGATTCCAAATTAAAATTTAATTCTGCTCAAGACACCAAGCTGGTGGACTTCACCCCCGGTGACTCATCCAAGAAGTTCAGCGTGGGGGCTCACATGACGGATAAATAGGAAAGCGCGCCCATCAAGTTCCTCCATGAGAATTGGGACATCTTTGCATGGAAACTTTCTGACATGCCGGGTGTTCCAAGGGAACTTGCTGAGCATAGTTTGAGTGTGGATCCTAACCTGAAACCTATTCGTCAGTTCCTTCGACATTTCAATGATGAGAGAAGGAAAGCAATCGGAGAGGAGATAGATGGGCTTCTCGCAGTAGGGTTCATAGTAGAAGTGTTACACCCAAAATGGTTAGCCAATCCAGTTCTCGTCCTAAAGAAAAACGGAACCTAGAGAATATGCATAGATTACGCAGATTTGAACAAAGCATGTCCTAAAGATCTGTTCGCCTTGCCCCGTCTCGATCAGATTATAGACTCTACGGCTGGTTGCGAATTGCTATGTTTCCTGGATGCTTACTCAGGTTACCATCAAATTAAAATGAAGGAAGAGGATTAAGAGAATACCTCATTCATTACACCCTTTGGAGCATTCTGTTATACGTCAATGCCCTTCAGACTGAAAAATGCGGGAGCAACTTATCAAAGGTGTATCCAGAATTGTTTGGAAAGCCAGATCGGACAAAACGTGCATGCTTATGTGGATGACATAGTGGTCAAATCTCAAAAAGGTGACACCTTGATCTCAGACCTGGAGGAAACATTCGCCAGTTTACACAGATATCAGATGAAGCTCAATCCAACAAAATGTTTTTTGGAGTACCAACTGGAAAATTGCTAGGTTTCATTATTTCAGAGAGAGGAATTGAAGCAAACCCGGAAAAAATTTAGGCCATACATAACCTGAAAAAACCGGTTTGTCTAAAGGACGTTCAGAAGTTGACAGGTTGCGTTGCTGCCCTGAGCCGATTTATGAGTAGACTGGGCAAAAAAGCCATACCTTTATACCGGCTCTTGAAGAAAACTGACACTTTTGTGTGGAATCAAGAAGCTGATGAGGCATTGGAGGCCTTGAAAAAACAACTTTCCAACGCACCTATACTGGCTGCAGCCGAGAACAAAGAGCCCGTGTTATTATATATTGCGGCCAACAACAGGGCTGTAAGTGTGGTCGTGGTTGTGGAACGTAAACTGGAAGGAAAAGAAGGTCTCGTCCAGCAGCCGGTTTACTATGTGAGCAAGTCTTGACAGCGTCAAAGCAGCATTACCCGCACTGGCAGAAACTGGTTTTTGGGGTATTTATGGCTAGTCGTAAGTTGAAACATTACTTTCGGGAACATCCCATCACTATGGTCAGTTCAGCACCTTTGTCCGATATTATTCAGAATAGAGAAGCAACCGGGAGAGTTGCAAAGTGGGCTATTGGGATGGGCCTTATTATATCAAATATGAGCCAAGGACCGCAATAAATTCTCAAGCCCTTATCGAGTTCATAAACAACTCGACACAGTTACAGGTTCCACCAGATATGCTAGAGACTAAATATTGGACTATGCATTTTGATGGGTCACGACAACTAGAAGGTTCGGTCTTAACATCCCCAAGAGGTGATAAGTTTTGATATGTCTTACAAATTTTATTTAAATGCACTAATAACACAGCAGAATATGAAGCTTTACTTCATGAGCTTCGAATTGCAAAACAGATGAGTATAACTCGGATTCGATGCTTGGGTGATTCAGACCTTGTTTCTCAACAAGTTACAGGAACCTGGAATTCTAAAGATCCAGTTATGGCAGCCTATAGGCGAGCAGTTACCCAGCTGGCTGGACATTTCCAAGGATATCAAGTTGATCATATTGATCGATGTCTCAACGAAGCAGCTGATGCACTGTCTCGTTTAGGTTCCCAGAAAAAACAAGTTCCACCCAACGTTTTTCTGGATGAAATTCATAGCCCGTCAGTTAAAATTCCAACACAGGAAGACCTGGCAAATACAGATCCTAAATCAGAATTGGTAGCTGCTTTACATACAATCCTAGAGTGGACCGAACCATATCTGGCGTATCTTATGAGGGGCGAGCTCCTGCAGAACGAGGTTATCGCTCGTCAGGTTATAAGAAGGTCGAAGTCATATACAATTATCAATGGTGAGTTATATAAGAGAAGCGCGACTGGAATTTTTCAGAGATGTGGTTCTCCGGAAGAAGGGCGTCAGATTTTGAAGGAAATCCACTCAGGAGATTGTGGCCACCATGCAAGTTCCAAATCTTTAGTCAATAAGGCTTTCAGACATGGATTTTTCTGGTTAACTACCAACGCTGATGCAGAACAAATAGTGAGAACATGTGAAGGGTGTTAGAGATATGCAAGGCAGGATCACATGCCAGCTCAGGATCTGCGCATGATTCCCATAACCTGGCCGTTTGCAGTCTGGGGGCTTGACATGGTGGGACCTTTCAAAAAGTCGTCTAATAAAAAGACTCATCTATTGGTAGCTGTTGACAAGTTTACAAAGTGGGTAGAAGCAGAACCAATCGGTAAATGTGACGCGGTTACAGCAGTCAAGTTCTTGAAAAAACTGATTTTCATATTTGGTTACCCACATAGTATTATAACAGACAATGGGACGAATTTGTCAGAAGGAGCAATGCAGAAGTTTTGTGAACATAACCATATACGACTTGACCTTGCTTCAGTGGCACATCCACAGTCTAATGGACAAGCAGAGTGAGCTAACCAAGAATTATTAAAAGGTATGTCACGGGATAGTCACGGCAGACGTTACCAGGGGTAACTTAGATTGGGGCGAATCGACTCTGGTGTTTGGGAGAGGGTTTAACTCAGAGGAAATCATGTCAACTAGCAATCTAGGGTTCCTGGCTATAATGTCGCCGAAACTCCAATCTAGGGTTACAAACTCGAATCCTTCTATTCTCTCAAAACTCAAAAGCACGGTCTCTTTGCCCAAGAAGCCGGTTTATATAACACGCAGCTTCCTAACTTTCCATACAAGGTACTCTCCAGAATCCGACCCGGGATCCGCGCATAACCCTAAATCCCCTACCGTGACTCCCAAGGCACAAGTTATAAGGCCTGCGCTCCCTTTTAGGTCTTCTAGAACTTCCTTCCTCTTGGGCCGGGTCTCGCGCAATCTCTCCTAGCCGGGTCTCGCCCAGACATGGGCCTACCGGGTTATCATCCCCCCAACAGTAGTCCCCATAATAGCTTTGGCATCTTGGAATCAAACCATGAAGCGCACGCTATTCCCTGCAAAATAATAAACATTTATATCCATAATATGACGGGTTAGATTGTTTTAACTATCGCCAGGCCTGCTCTTTTGGCGGTCCATATAATAACCCAGTTTTCATTTCTCCACCTGCTAGTCCGAGTAACAATCTCTCAAGTCCGACTCTCTCAACGAGCTTGAGTAACCCGGGCATTTCGCGATAACTCCCAAGATCCTTATCCCCAAATTTACGGACCGGATCAAATCTTCCCGAAAATCGCTCAACTTACCGTTTGGACCCTAGGGTTTCCCTGCACCTATAAATAGGTCCCTGGGGGGCAACCCTAAAATTCCTAAATGCCCCCATTTCAACTTCATCTTCTTCCTCCCGCTCGTTCCCTGCGCCCAAAAGCTCAAGGCCAAGCCCTGCGCCACCGGACCCACGTGCGCGCCGCCGAGCTCGCCGCCAACCGCCGCCCGCGTCACCGTCCTGTGCCGCCACCTCGCACCTTTGTCCGCGCTCGCCAGACTCCGCGTCAAGGACCCGCCGCGCCATTGGAGCTCGAAGCGCAGCTCGGGGCTCAAACGCTTGATTGCGCGCGCGCCGTCGTTGAGCCGCCGCCGCCGCGCACACCAAGCCCGGCTTCGCCGCCTCCGGTAAGCTTCATTAGATCTAGATCCAGGATTTGCTTATTCGAATCTTAGATTGACGTCTATCGTATATCTAGCTTTTTATTTCGTTTCCCCTTTCTCTACTACTAGATGCATTTCCCTGAATTTTGGATTTGCACTCATTCGCATTCAATTTTATCTAGATCCATTTCCATGGCACCCAAGGCTAGCGCTAAGTCTAAGGGAAAAAACCCGGCTTTGAAGCAAAAGCCGGGTCAGTCGATCTCAACCAACTGGGCTAGGTCGACTGTCACCAAGGCCAAGCTGGAGGAATTAGCCGAGTCTGGGGTCCTGCCCGCAGAGTCGGAAATCTCCTGGAGAGCGCCAGGGGAAGAGACCATGCCTTCACCCGGCTCAGGTGAAGTTGTTGTTTTCCTCGAGCACGTGATCCGGGGTTTCCGCCCCCCGGGTCACCCTTTTTTCCGCGATATTCTGGACCACTACAAACTCCGAGTTTTTGACATCGGTCCTAACCCGATCTTAAATATTTGCCACTTCATCGTTCTTTGTGAAGCCTATCTTTGCATTCCCCCAAATCTTGCCTTGTTTTTGGAGCTATTCAATGCAAGCCCTGCCGGGAGAGCACGGACAGCCCCCTCCTCGTCTGTGTGTGTGGGGGGGGGGTATCCATTCAGAGACGTAAAAACTCTCTGATGCCGACTCTCAGCCTTAACACACACGTGAAGCACTGGCAGAAGACATTTTTCTACTGCCAAGACACATCCATACCCGGCCAGAAGCCTTTGCCGGGTTTCTCTGTTGAGACTCTCTCCCTCTCCGATAATCTTAGCTCCTTTGCGCCGGAAGCCGATAGACAGTCTATCCAGCCCCTCCTCCACAAGCTTGCCGTTCTCGCAGCCCAGGGTCTTATCGGGCTAAACTTGATCAAAACCTGGATCGGTTGCCGGATCCAACCGAATAGCATCCGCTCCAAACTAATCTGTGAGTATTCCGGTCACTTAACCGATTCTCTCTGATACTCGGAGAAATCATACCCGGCCGCTGATATCAATAGGGCCATGAAGAACTTCTTGGCCGAGAAAGTAGATGTCATCAAGAGCATCTCCGGACTCGGCCCTTTCACCCGCTCCAACCCGGCTCCTCCAGTAAAACCCGCACCTTCTATACCGACTGATCTTTCTTACGTACACATACTAACTTTTATCTCTGTTGTTTCTCACCTAGGAAACCGATGCGTTTTGGAAGATTGTCACCCCTCCCCCTTTTGAAAACTCGGAGGAGGAGGAGGAACCGAGTGACATCGATGAAGGTAATTCCGAGTCATTACTTAATAGATAATTTGTTAATCTATTAGACCAAAATTCTCCTCCTTCCGACAATGCCCCACAATCACCAGCACTAGCTGATAAGGAGGGTCTCAATCAGAGGAGAGCGAGGCAGAGCCAGAGGTTGAGGTTGGCCAGAAGCGGAAACCCAGAGGAGTTACTTTCAAGGTGCCGTACTCCTCCATGACCTCAGAGCCGTACTCCTATGCCGGTATGTGCAAACTTAACAGGTCTCTAACCACTATATCATCTCTGAAGGACACAACTCCAGCCAAGCGACGGGCAACCCGGACTTCTCCGGGTGACGATCCCCTCAACCCCGGGATCCCTATGTCGCCTGCTCGCCGAGCCGGTACTCCTTCAACTTATTCTGCCCACATTCCTCGAAAATATCCATCTCCAAATCATCCGTTAGCCGGACAGCTCCGAGTCTCACTTTCCGATTCTTTATCAGTGTCTTCCGGGTCTAGTAATGATCTTCCAAGCGACTTTGTCGTGAATACCGGGTAATTCGCATGCCTTATTCACCAATATCTCTATATTTTCCACACTTTCCCTCTACTGCTTACTAACTTTTTGTTTTTCTTTCCTCAGAGCCAAGGTCACACTTAGTGACCAGGAGGAAACTCTTGTTGATAACCCGGCGATTGAAGACCCGGAGAGCGCCACTAAGCCCCCATTCGTTGAAGGGCAAGAGCCGGATGACACGGCCATTCCCAGGACAGAGTCTCCTCCGCCCATGCATCAGTCGGCTAATCCCGACATCGAGTATTTTGGGACGCAAAGGGCAGCTCCTGCTCCCAATACCCAGGCGACCGGAGTCGACCCGCTCAAACAGGAGGCGACCCCACCACCGGGTAATCAGAACCCCAGCTCTTCCAGGCCGGCTCTAAGCGGCCTTGATTTTGAAAAGATATTAAAGGAGTACCACTCTCTGAAAGGAACTGACGCAGGGATTATCGAGTCTCTAGCGGCTGAGCATCAGGTTAGTTTAACTAATATTGTTTACGTACTCATCCTAGTCCCCAAGTTCCGGGTGAACCGTCAACAGTTTATTCGGTACTTTTGCAGCTATATAACCTTTTGCGTGCAACTTTATCCTATTGCCGACTGATGTTTCCTTGTCTTTTTTCAGGCTTATGTGACCCGGACGGATGAGACGGGTTAACGCATTTATTGGTCATAAGTATACCAAGTTGTTGGAGGCTAAACCCATAAAAAAACTTGACGGTGTGTCAGCCAGGAATTTCCTCATTGACATAGTCATGAGATATGGCATACCACACAGTATAATCACGGATACAAAACAAACTTTGCAATTGGAGAGCTGGCAAAATATTGCAAGCAGAACGGAATTCGCCTTGATCTAGCATCAATGGCACATCCACAATCCAATGGACAAGTTGAACACATGAATTGTTCAAGTTTGCAAGGAATACGTCCAAGATTAGAATCGCCTCTTCACAGAGCAGCAGGAGCATGGGTGAGGAGTTACCTTTCGTGCTTTAGAGCACACGCACAACACCGAATAGATCAAAAGGGCAGACGCCTTTTTTCCTGGTCTATGGAGCAGAAGCAATGCTTCCTATGGATATGATCCATGACAGCCCTAGAGTGCAAACATACGTCAAAATTAATGCCGAGATTGCATGTCAAGATGTCGTTGATGTAACATCCCTAATTTTTGGAGAAACTCAAAAATGACAAAAATTTGAATTTTTTTGTTTTCATGATAAAAAAAGTCACCAAAACCAAATGAGATTCAAGAAACAAAAGAAAACAAAGCAAATTTCAATGAAATTGGAATTAAGAATCCAAACTACCTTTTTCCTTAAACTCAAATCCCAATTATTTATTATTTTCTATTTTAGAAAACATCATTAAGTAACTATTTGTGTTTTCGGATATTTTAAATATTTTTGTTGAAAATACGAAAACAAGTTGAAATGACTTTGGAAAGAAATATTTGACCTATATAATTTCTCTAAAAAATTAAATTGACAATAATCTCATTTAATTATTCTCAAAATGGAAAAGAACAATAAGTTACTATGGGCGAATTATTCAAATTTTCTGATTTGGGAAATTCAAAAGTGTTGAAAACAACACAAACATACTTCTATTTAGAAGATAAAGTTTTTACAAGTATTTAGAAATTGGTTTGATGCAATTTAGATATATAAAATAAAAGTTATGATTTGTTGAATAGAAAACAGGAAATAAAAGGAAAAGAAAGAACAAAAAAAATACAGTGTCCGAACTGGTCCGAGCCCACTCTTTCCCCCCCTCTCTCTCTCTCTCTCTCTCGCCATGTGCAGCGCGTGGAAGCCCACCAGCAGCCCACCAAACAGTTGAACCCGTGGCCCCTCTCTTCTCTCTGGCTGACACCCGGGACCCACCCGAGTCATCCCCTACCTCCAACTACCTCACGCGCCCACGATTTGGCCGATCGGCCACGCACGATTCCCCTCACCCCGTGAAGTCCCCGGCCTCCTGAGCCCCTCTCCTTAAAGCCCCGGTGCCCCTCTCTCTTTTCCCTCGGTTTTCCCTCTCTGCATCGCCGCGAGGCTTCAATAATCGCTCGTCGGAGAAGCTCCAACCCGCAGCCATACTTCATCAATCCGACGAACTACTAGGTCTTGGCCGACCCTCTCGGTTTCTTTCCCTCTACCTAGCACTTCCGCATCTCGGGATGCCTTTTGCGATTTTTTTTCACAGCAGAACCCCTCCATGATGAGGCACGACGCACGCTGGCGTCTGCATCACCCACAACTGCTTGCCATCGTCTCTACGGACCGCGTCGGGACTCCCCGAGGCCACCTTTGAGCTCGCCGAGATGTTCCACGCCCCGTCGTGGTCTTCCTTAAGCCTAGGACCTCCCGGAACAACTTCCTCGTGGACCAGCTGCATCTCCAGCCACCGCGTACCCATTTTCCGGCAGCCGCCAGTGAGATGAGTTCCCCTCCCTCTCTCTACCGCATGATCCAAAATGGAAGGCCTAGATTAGACCAAACAAACGAAGGGGTATGCACCCGTTGGATCTAGATCCAACGTCCCTGATCAATCCACTTAACCTAGCCAGTATCGCTAAGTCAGCGCCTAGTCAGCGGTACAGTAAGCACTCCCAGCCAATCAGAGACTGCCACGGGGCCTAGCCATTTTTCTGATTTTCTCTCGAATAGATTTAATTGGTAGTTTTACAGAAAAGTCCCTACAACTTGCAACCATCATAACTTTTGATCCATAAGCCCAAATTTAGCAAACTTGGACTTTTTGAAATCAGCACAACATATAGAAACTTTTGGCACTATCCAAATTCAAATTTGACAAACTTAAATTGGTTCAAATTTAAATATGCGTGTTTGATGAATTCTGGCATAATTCAAATTCTACAAACCCAAAAATTGCAAATAAAATATTTTTGGAATTCCTTAGGAGATGTACTTTCATACCCTCTATCCACAAATATTATTTGAACCAATTAAAATGGACATTAGAATTTAAATAGCATTTGAGTATTTTGCACCTCGTTTTAATTCTATAAATCATTTTAATTAGTTTTATTTTGGAAAATTGTTCCATTTAGTAACCTTGGACTAGAGAAACCAGTACCCAACCTATTTGTGACCAGAGAACCCATTCCATGTAACCTTTGTAATATAAACCACCCATAGTAGTCAATCAATATACCTTAACTATTGTTTGATGAAACCCCCTATTAGGAAAATTGTGTATGATCATTTTGATCAAAACCAACACCCATGTCATGTTGACCTTATGGAAATTAAATTTTGGACCAGAAACCCCTAGCCGAATACCTTTTGTAAATTACAAGCCATATTGTAAATTTCTTCAACCCTACTAAACCGAAGCCTTGAAATGAATCATGTTGATCATGGATTTGTTTTCTAAAACCCCAAACCATATCACATCCACTTATTTTCTATATTGAGTGAAGGGATATACCTTGACAACCCTTAAACACCAATGGAAAACCCCATGACCAATCACTTAGTTCTTTTTGCACATTGAATTAAGTACGTTATCTTACTACATTGTTTCCCTTATCATATTGAAGTAAATGTGATAACCCTTAGGTGAAAATCTTGGAACCTCCATGACAATATGAATCCACTAGTGTTTTAAATCCTTCAAACTTAAACCTTGACCAACCCATGCCCTAGTAGCTAGCCCTAAACCCCTTTTACTATAATTCTTTTTGTAAACTAAATTATGTGTTAAGCCTAACTCAAACCACTATAATTCCTTTTCATAAATTGAATTGTTGTAATAAACCTTGAACTGGTGATAAAAGACCAAACAATAACCATCCCATAATATATTTTTTTGCATATTGAGTTATGTGTCAAAACCTTGTCCATGTTAACACTAATCAAGTTGAATAACTTGTTATGCTTCTATATGGTATATTTTGTTATATTTGTTTGGTTGTTGGTGAATTTTTTGTTTACTGCTATTTATTTGTATTGTTTAGATTGTATGGAGAGCAACGTTCTATTTTTAAAGAGAGTGCCTCTATACCAACTTCCACAAGGCAAGTGATACTCATGTCCCACTTTTTTTTTACCAATTGCATTAGTGTTTTCAGTAGTATGCATTATAGGTGATTTTATTATTTTCCAAGTATATGCTATGCTGAACACCTAGTAGTGTGTAGACAACCTGAAACCCCTGCTAGGTACTAGTTTATCTATACTAGAATGCTATCACAACTGTTGCTTCTACTTGTTGGGTTGTGATGATTTGAAAATTGAAAATTAACAACCCAATGAAACACCTGGGTGGATTGGCATGAATGGTTTATATTGAGTGGCTACTCAGGGCCATGTTCATGGTGGATTTAGCCATGGATGTGGTGGTTATCACCTAAGGGTACACTTGTGGAGTGCCACCCAGAAATAAACAAATCTGGAGGTCTTCAATGTATAGTTAGCTTCCAGTGCAGCCTTGAGGTAATATGGGCTCTGCCAAGATTAAGTAAGTTGTGGGGGTTACTCCTGTTGTATTAACAAGGGATGGTAGAATTTTAGGAGAAACGAGTCAATGATGGTATGGTTGAATCCCTCTTCCCAAAGATCTTGTCTCATTCTTCTCTCGGGGAGGATGAGTCTCAAGGAAAAGGTGCACAACCTCTACAGAGTTAAAAACTAAAATCTTAGCCGTGTCCTCGGTTATGGGCCAGTTGAGCAGCTAGACAGAGTTGGTGTTGAAGGATCTCCTCATCTTTTCTGAATGAAATAAAACATGCTAGAAACCCCTTTTAAAGCACATAGTGGATTTAGCCATGACGATTTTTCAAACTTCATGGTGGGTTTAGCCATGATGATTTATCAAACTTCATGGTGGGTTTAGACATGATGACTTTAAAAATTCATGGTGGTTTAGCCATGATGATTTGTCCAACTTTATGGTGGTTTAACCATGAATGATTGTACAAATGCTTTCATTTGTTTAAAATGATTTACAAATATAGGATAAATTTGGCTCTATGCAAATAGCCCAGACTCCACCAGCCAAATACCATGTAGCTAGCATGTTCCTAAAAAATGCCACCATACAAGTGTCACTTGCTAGTAAATTGTTTGTACTGACTTCCTCCCCCGTGGGGGCTGCATATTCCAACATGCAGATGAATCTGAAGACGAGTGAGGATTTCGTTAGGATCTCGAGTCTATCGCCAACATGTACTGCATGTGGCGCATGAAGTGAAGAAGGCTCATTGAATATTTGTTTTCCGCCGTGTTTACTTTGAACTTTGTTATTTGGGCTAGTCCATGTTGACTATGCCATTTGTAAGACTATTTTATTTCTTATCCATTGGATCAACGATGTAGAATGATGCTATTGCAATTAATATTTCATTTTGTCATGTGTATGCTATCATTGATCCCGGGAATAGCTGGTTACATATGTGTTCTACCTTTAGTAAAAGGTAGGGCGCTATAGTTGATCTCCTGAAAGAAGAACACGAAGTTGTGCTACAAAGATCTGCCATTTATCAACAGGATTTGAGGTGATATCATAGAGGGAAAATTAAGCACCATTCTTTTAGAGAAGGTGATTTAGTGTTAAGAAGGGTGCAGGAACGAAATCACAAGTTAGCCCCAGTATGGGAGGGGCCTTTCGTCATTAGCAAGGTTATGAAAATGGGTCATACTACCTAATAGACATTCGAGATGATGAAAAAGACCCGAAAAATAAAGATCGCAAGAGGAAAAGAAACATAGATGTAGAGCTAGAGGAGACAAAACAGCCATGGAGCATCCAACAGTTATGTCCTTTCTATACCTAGTCCAATTCTATGTAAACATTATCGAGATCATGAAATAAAGTATGTCGGAAATGAATGCAATTTTTTTCTGTATTTTACTCTTTGGCATGCTTCGCCCTTCCTATTTCCCATTGATCTTTCAATTTTCTTCAATGTTAACCCAAATTTTGCATATGTGCTCGGAGTTAATAAAAACTGAATGCATTTAGCCTTAAAGCTTACAGAACGCCGGATTTTGCCTGCGAGCCCGGAGTTCATGCTTTTTAGCTCCTCATTTACTTAAGTATTATCTGACAGTTTGTATGCTGGGTCACTAGACTAGTAAGTTAAAGCGCCAAAAGTATGGCTCACGATTCCAAGTTTAGATTGATTGGTTTCAAAACCCGGTTGCTTGGCTTGAAGATTCCATACTTAAGGATTCGCTAAAACACTAGGAAAGGTTAAAGCAGACAAAGCAAAGAACTTAAAATAACGGGGACACGTTTGCTTGCACGGATTAAGTTTCAGAAAAGCATAATTATTTATAAAAAATAATCGTGTGGAATGCATTACATATTGAATATTACATTGAAATATTGTAATGCAGTTTTTCGTCCTTATGGTACTTGCAGGGCATGGATTACTCATTGCCTTGTTCGTCATCTCTTCATCATCACTGTCGCTCGGGTTCTCTGGAGTAGATGGAATCTCCTCTTCTAGGTAGAAGGTGGTGCTGGAAACCATCTGAGCAATCTTGGATGCGAAGCCTTGAACGGATTCAAAAATCTCTGCTCTTTAGGTGCGGCACAACTTGGCAAAGGGATACTGCATCTGCATGAGCCCAAGGGCCATGCGCACCCTACCACGAGCAGGAGACTCCATACAAGATTGACGTTGAGCAATTACTTTGTCAAAAGCAGCTGGCAATTGCCCAATGTTGGAGTATTGATCCTTCTTATCCCGAAGAAGCTTGTTTACAAGCCACCTTCCAGATTTCTTCATATCTCGAACAAAAATAACAAAGTCTCGGATGTGATCAATCCGAGGAGCGGGGTAATTTTTGAAAAAAAAAGTGTGGAAAAGTAAGAAGTAAGAAAACTCGGAAAAGGACAGGAAGTTTGAAAATGAAAAGAAAGCCGGAAAAGCTGAAAGTGCATGTCGAGGATATGTTTGTCAATTTCCGTGATCTCCTCCAGGCGACCGCGAAGAGATTCTCCAAATCACGGATGATGGTGCCTTATTTCACTCTCTGAGCTTTAATCCAAGCCTCTGAATTTTCCAAGGCTTTTTGGCTTTCAGCTAGCTCCTTTTGGATCTTCATGTTCTCTTGATGGAGTTGAAGATTTTCTTCACGGAGCCGTGGAGCGTTTTCGGCATTCGCTGCAATTTTCTTAGCTTCGGCAACTAAGGCTGAAAAGGAAAAAAAACTAATTAGCGCGAAAAGATTAAAACTCGCAAGATAAGGTATATAAAGGAAAATCTAAAGCATACTTACATGCATCCTCCCTTAACTTGCCTCTGAAACTTGCAAAGCTCGGACTCCTTATCTTCCGTGATTTTTAGGAGTGTTTGCACATCTTTGTTTTTTTATGGTTAGTTTGTTGAGCACTTCCTTATTGATGTGTTTGGAAGTTTGTTGTGAAAACACGAAAAAGAAAAGATGTTAAGCACAAAGGACAGAAACAATACTCAAAAAGCATTAATAAGAAAAGTCATCTTTCCGGATTAATGCTTGGGGGTTGGGCGTATACCTTACTCATCCTTTGGAGGCCTCCGAGCATTTCAGAGAACTCCTTGCTACATATTCCTGGAAGCTAATCCCCATGTGGGCAATGCCATCATTTATGACCTACCGAGGGTTAAAGGTGTAGTTATTTCAGATTATAACGCCGTCTCTCGGGAAAGGATGGAAACAAGAAGGAGGGACTCCGAGGAAATATTTCCTAGCCCATTCATGCATAGAATCATCTTCGTCAAAGTATTCTTTTTTTAACTTGAAATTTTCCTCAAAGGAAGGAACGCTTTCGTCAAGATTGACAAAATACGGTTCTGCCTCTTGGGTATGATCTGCCATTTCCCGCACATCGAGTATGGATCCATCAAGCTAGCTGGACTAGCTTGGAAGAGGGAATTCTTTGTCCTTTAGGGGAACAAAGTTTTCCCCCAAAATGTTCGTCGTAGGAGTGCTGGGGGCAATGGCTGGAGATTTCTTTGGTTCACGGTGAGCAAGCACCGTTCACCTTTTCCCCTTTAGAGGGGCAGGGATAAGACTGAAATAATAAAATTAGAAACACAGGTTAATACAAAAAAGCTTGTTTGAGGAATTCGAAGGTATGGAAACGAAAAATCGGATATCGGGAAGTTGCGACAGGGACACCGTCCATGTTCACGTCATCGTTGGGCGAAGCAGTCTTCTTGCATTTCCTGCCTATAGCGGTGGCAAACCAAGCTTTCAAGATCGCTTCTTCCTCCTCAGACGCCAGCTGGACATTGGTAAGTGTCTCAAGCTTCAAAGCATGATTGAAAGCATTAAGTATGCATTTGTGCGTGCAAAGCATGTATTTACCAAAAAGCGAGAAATACACGGGAAGGAGAATTGACGGAGGTATACATCTTGAAGCTTTCTTTGTATTGTGTTTGGGTGGATACCAGACGATTCACCCTCTTATTGAAAGTTTTGTTGGACATACCCGACTGAGTTCCCCGCAGGGAGTCTTCAGGTCATGTGTACGTGCAGAGAACATGGCCGGATTGATGAGATAAAGGCTGGATCCGCCGGCCGTACCGGCATAAGACGTTATCCATTCCCATCAGTGGCAGGGTGGAAGACACCATCTTTGAAATTTTCCTTTTGATCCTCAGGAGATCAGCCGACAAATCCCGGATGGCGTCCAGTGCCCAGTTATCCCTGGGAGCGGCGGCTGAATTGTCGAAAGGCGAAATCCCTTTATCCTTTCCTGGATAAGGGATGTCTTTTCAGTAAAAGAAAGGCCTCGTCCAATGTTTGACGGAGTCTCTAGTCTTTATTTTTGAAAACCATTCTTCTCTGCCACGGCGCAGGTTGAAGGTAATGGTCTCGCAGATGGGAGGCAATCCATCTGAAGTATTACGTTTGACGTAAAAGCAATACTGGAAGAAATATAACCTAGGGGCTATTCCTAGGTATCCCTCAAATAGGGCTTGGAAGCCGGAAAGATAAAGAATGACGTTTAGAGTGAGATTATGTCGTTGGAGGCCATAATGGTGAAGAACTTGGAGGAAAAAAGTAGAAGGGGAAACCCCAACCCTGTAAGAATGTGGGATGCAAGCACCACACGCTCTTCGTCTTTCGGCTTTGGCTCCTAATCTTCCTCCTCGAACCGCCATTTTTCCTTCGGGATGAATCCGTCCTTCTCCAAACTCTTGAGAAAAGTTGAGTCGATGGCGCACGGGATCCAGTTTCTGGCCTCCGACTCATCCTCTTCTTCGGCTCTGGCCGCTCCCTCGTCATCGATGTCCTTGCCGGCATGAGGAGCATTTTTTCTTGCCCCCCAATTCTGGGACGGGAGGCGATGGATCGGAGAGGGTAGGTGGAGGAGTAGATCATGTGGTGCAGGCGCTAGGGTTTAGCCCCACTGATGCGCTCGTAGAGGCCTCTGGAGCAGCCGCAGAAGCCCCCGGGGCGGTTGGGGGCATAAGATATCCTACCACGGAAGGTGGGGTTCCCATGGATGCAGCCCCGGGCGTCACCGGAGTGGTGGTTGAAGGAGCCGATGTGGTCGTGTTTTCGTCGCCGGTGGTGTCGCGCAAGGATTTCCGCCGGAAACCATTACAGTCGAGGGCCAGGACGGAGTTGATCCTGTGCCGCCGATGGTGTCTGGAGACAAGCTCTGGTGTAGATAATTTATATCTCATGCTCTGGTTCATCTCGAATGAAGTGCAAGGGGTTTGAGTGGGGAAGAAGGTGAGCAGTGAGGGGAACCTCGGGTATTTATAAGCAAATGCGCTAATATTAGTGCAACGACTAGTTATCCGTTGGATGCATACCGCGTGTCACGCAGAGGATTCAGGATTTTGCAAAGTGGCTCATTGATCCCTTGCCTCCTTGTTTCTTGCACCAAAAATCTTGCAGAGATTCGCTTTGTAGCTTTAACCCGCTTCAAGCAGTGGTGATGTAAGAAGGAATCTTGCGCTTACGTCACAGTTAGTGGGTTTCTTCTAGGAGAAGCTTTCAAAGGAAATTCCGGATTTTTGGAAAGACGGATTTGGCATGAAATTATTTAGAACAGAAGATTCTAGACTGAAGGCCTCCTTTTCTTTCAGGATTTCAGGAAAGACGAAGGCTGGAGATCTTGATTCTCCTTGAGAGCTACTGTCGGAGATATGCCAAATAGGGATATATCCGGCATTGGCCGAAGGCAGGACTACTTAGGTGGCCCACGGGTGATGTAGCGATAAGGTCCATTGGGCGGCCAGTAGGCCGACGCACGAGAAGGCGGGTTCTAGAAGAACCCGGATTACAACCCAATTGAACGGATAGTATAGGCACCTATAGGGCGGTGAATAGGTGCTACGACCAATTTTAATTTTTCTTCAAATTAAGGCTTAACACAAAGGTAAATTCTCTAGATATGCAACTATGGTGAATTTTACCTATATGATAACAACAACAACAACAACAAACACGATACAAACACGAGGGAACGAGGTAAGCAATAACAAAAGCATGCGGAGACAAGGATGTAATCCCGAGTTCCTCCTTTTGAGGGGATCACATCTCGTTGGAGGGGTGTGAGTTTCGCCACAAAGGCCTATTCAACGCCATAAAGGCCTCACCCTATTCAAGGATGAACCTCACCACAAAGGCCTAGTTCACCTTCCACTATTAATCCCCTTTTAGGCGGGAATCGAGTCCTTTACAACGAGATTGAGACACACACCTACAACCAAATTGGGGGCTCCCAAGAATCACCAACAATCCACAAGTAGTAGCAATGAGGTCTAGGTTCTCCAATGGAACCCTAGACTTGATTCCCCCAAGTGAAAAAGGGGGAAATGAAGAATGGGTTGGTGAAGATGTAGATTCGGGCCTTCTCCTTCAATCCTCCAAGTTTCAAAAAGTTTGAGTGGAGGAATTGGGAGATCTAGCTTGGTGGGTGAGCTCAAACAATGGAGACAAGAATTCTGGACAAGCTAACCCTTTGGAGAAGAAGGGGTCTTCTATTTATAGCTCCACTCAAAAACTAGCCGTTCGCCTGCAGCCTGCGTGCAATCCGGAATAAATCCGGAAAATACGGAATGAATCCGACTACCCGGAATATTCCGGGTCATTTCAGATGCTAACAGAGGTTTTCACGGTCATTCCGGAATGACTCCGGAATGAATCAGACAACCCGGAAATGCCAGGAATTGTTCTGGATCCTAACAGATTTTTTCCCGGTAAATCCCGGAATCATTCTGGAAATTCCGGAATGAATACGGATGCGAGTTTGCAGGGAAACTGGTCACGATCTTTTTCTCCTTCACCATAATTTCGACATTGCTCTGTGCTGGTAATATATGTACCTTAAACATTCAGAACACGGTTAGATATCATTTATGTTGTTAACAAACACACAAAACACAAGGGATTAAGAAATACTATTTCAATCTCCTCCTTTTTGGTGTTTGATGAAAACATAAAGATTCACAGGGGTTTCAAAGTGAACAACAGGAAGTAGTCTCCAAAAAATAGATGGGCTCCCCCTAGATATGTGCACCGGTAGAGGCACACACCATTTAGGCTTTGCTCCCCCTATGTTTTAGAAACCAAGAAATTTAAGTAAGTTCACAATAATTGCATAAAGGATAGAAAAATATAATCATGCAAGCATATAGTCCTAAAGTTAATAACCTATCATGAGAAACGGTGACACACACGGAGTTCACCGACGGTTCCACACACATAAAAGCAAATGTTTTCAACAAAATGAAATAAACAAGAGCACAAGCCTATAATATCAAATCGAAAAGGCAAGAAACTTGTGCCCCAACCCTTGCAAATCCTGTGATATCCTAAATAGGGAACTCCTTTTCCCCCTTTGGCATCAAGACGCCAAAAAGGAGAAAACGAGTTCAACCAGCGTCCCAAGAGATCACTCGAGGTCCTCTTCATCATCTTCTTGCTCCTCTTCCTGCTAAACACCTTGGTTGCCAGCATCATCAACGTCATCATCGTCGTCTTGCTCTTCTCATCATCATCCCCATCAGAAGGAGGCACCCCAAAATAGAATTTATCGTCACAGATCTCAGACATCTCAATGGGAACAAGATTAGCAGCAGCAAGAGAAGCAGGATCAACACGCACTTCTATCCATGCATTCCTCCTATCAGCATTCTGAATACACCTAGTCTCCTTAGCCAGCTCCCTAGCCTCATGAGAAATGGCTCTAGTGTCACTACACATGTTGAACTTAGCCTTGAAGAACTTTGCAATGCCACTAGAAGACTCACGCTGAGAACCACCGCTAGACGAGCCAAAAGGAGTCTAAGACATCTTGGCCTTTGCCTTAGCAAACTCTAGGATCGCCGGACCACGGATAAGAGAGGGAGTGAACTTCTTTGGCCTAACAACCGGTTAGAGCTCCATGATCTCTTCCCCAACCTTGGAGTTGATGAACCTCTGAATATACATTTGCCGGCTTCCTCTTTTCCATCACTCCCATGCAAATCTCATGATAGAGAAAGTTCATAACATCAATCTTCTTATGGTTCTTGGGCTTGGTGATGACCATAAGGTTAACCATGAAAGCCATGATAGCTGAGTAATCTCCAGCTTTGACCATGAGAGTAGAGCGGAGGATCTTGGACAACACATTGTAGTACGGGTATAAGTGGGAGTTGAAAGGAATGTGCTTGTTTGGAATGTCACGAGGATAGCGGAACTCCAAGATAGAAGAATCAAACTCAGAAGCATCATGAACGCGAAAACCATGAATTCCCCTAGTTTCCTTCCAGGAATACCCCAGAGCAGAAGAAAACTCAGCCAGGCTGCTGCAAATCTTCTGGTCACCAGACATCCAAGTCATAGTCCTCACAACATCAGCCTTGCAGTGCACAGTGCAGTAAAACTGAGATATAAGATCAGGGCAATACTCATGCTCAATCTCCAGAAGAGGTGCAATGCCCATCTTGACCAGACACTCATGGACATGACGAAGCTCTCTAGTCTTGTGCTGATTATAGAACTCCATATCAATCGGGGACTGCTCACAAACAGGATGTGTGAGAGTGGAGTAGAAATCCTCCCAAGCCTTTAGCTGCAGATTGGTCCAGAAACGGGGATCCTCACAAGTGGACTCAGGAAAACGGTAAGGATTCTTCTTCTTGACATGCTTCCACTGACCCACAAAGTACTTCTTCATATCTCCCTCGGGCAAATGCCCAACCATGCCATCATCATGGCCAGCGGTAGGACGGCCACCTGGACCGCGACCCCTCTGAGGACGGGAACCCCCAGAGTGGTCCCTACAAGTACTTTGCTCTTCCTCTTGCGAATGGTACTACCACGAGAGCCTTCACATGTGAATAGATGACAAGGATAGGCATCATGGGGTAAGTGCATATGCCAAACGGGGGAAAAACTACTCTAGGTTGGATGAAGTGCAAGTTTTCAGGAATTCTGGGACAAGTCGGATTCAATCCGGAATTTCCGGATTTATTCCGAAATGTCAGATTATTCCGACTGCCCGGAATGGTTCCGACATTTCCAGGATGATTCCGTAAACTTCGATATGGATCGGAATTCCCACGAAATCTTGATTACTTGGCTCAAAACTTCACCAAAACTAGAGTTTTCGGGGGATAGATCCTTAGTGGTGATAGATAGTGACTAAAGTGCAGGAAAACAAAGGATTTTAACAAGGAGAAATTAGATCTAGGACAAAAATTGTAAGTGGGAAAGGCTAGATCTCTAGAAACATGGAGTCAACAGGTAGATAGATTATCCTAGGTAAACAAGTTGAATAGAACTCGAAATCTAGATGAACTTATCAGACCCCCGGACCCAGAGGTATACATTGTTATGCGCTCCTAGTCATGGACCCACAAGGGATTCGGGGTTACCAGCCCCGGCCGCAACAAACAATAGCAGGTAGATCGGATTCATCGGCACGCATGCCGGATAACATCGGTACTACTACTCCTTGTGTCCATGCTATTTGTAACCAACCATGCATATCGAAGCATCCACGAGTCGTATGAAACTAGAGGAACGGGACCAAAGCTATACATAGATGCTATGTGTCCAGGAAGTGAAACAATAATCGAGGGTTACTGGGCTTACGAAGCCCCAGGCCGGATCACATCGGCAGGCGTGCTTGGAAATGGATCATCGGCTCCACAACCCCTCGATTGCGGCAACAACGCAGGCATAGCCAAAACTGTATAACGATGAGCTCGAAATCAACAACCGATCAAAGCAGCACTGTAGACATGGAAGCTATATTCAACAGGTATTACTAGAGTATAGATTTAAAAACAGAGGTCACATGACCTAACATTACATCAGACAACTGAAGGCAAATTATGGTGCTAGTCAACAAGAACCAAAAAGGCCTAAGAGGCCGCAACATAAGTCGACGTCCTAGCCCATAGATTCCAGGCTGCTACCTGGGAACACCAAAGTACTCGTCAATGTACACGTTGAATCACCACTGATGTGAGTAACTTCACATGAACCAAAATTAAGCAAACCTGAGTACGGGAGGTACTTAACAAGACTTAGTTAACCTATTATATATCTGCTATATCGGGAAAGGGTTTTATGAAGGTTAATTTGCATAAAGCAACATTTTTTTTCCAAATCGAGGAGGAATAGCAGGTCACATGGATATTTTCAAAACAGATTAGAAACGACTCAACTACTATAATCATCATATTTCTATCCACCAACATCATTTCTCAGCATCTCACATGCTACAAGGAGTTTTACTTTACCCGACCCTATCCTTGAGTCAACCCAAGACAGGGCCACCCTGTAAACACGGAGTTGGCCATCCTCCTGACGGCACCTGTCTCTGTGAGTCGGGGTCAAGATCCGTGTACGTCCATCACTTGGCACCGGTCACGCCCTAGCGGAACATTTTTTTCAAAACGTTTAAAAGGATTTATTTGCGCTGCTGAATGGAAATCTCAAACTACGTGACTCATGGATCTGGCCAAACAAGTTAGTTGGTCGAGCGCGGTTACTTAGACTACGCGTGTGGTTGCACGCTCATTTTTGGTTTATTCGGCGAGACCTTACTCCTAGGGTTGGAAAGTATAGGACGAACAACCACTTCCCAAGTGGCCTCCCATCCAAGCCTTAGTCAAGTTAACCACACAGTGCTCATCTTACCATGTCATCATATCATACTAGGTTATCGCAGCTCTGATTCATCAACCGGATGGAGTAGAGGTAACAAACATGTATGGCTAAGCGAAGCAGATATGAGGCTCCGGCGATGCACACACACAAATATATGGCGTCTAGGGGCAGTGGATCAGGATATTGAGGCGATGTAGTATATAAGAGAACTATATCTACTGATATGAAATAATTTGGAATCAAATGCAAAGTAGGAGAATCAAATGTCGATGGAAAACATATATGAGAAAATAAGAGGTTATCCTTGCCTTGCTTATAAGAAAACCAAAGAATAGATCTTCGGAAATAAGTGTTGGACTTGTCGGTTAGGATCAAGTATTCGCCATTGGAGTTGTTGACATTCACTTCGGGATCGCATTCTACCGATAAGAAGTAAATACCAAAACAAGAATAATAATCAACACATGACATTGATGCAATGCGCAATATGTATGCATGAGCAAGTTAATTCTCTGAACAATGCCCTAAACATGAAGATAGGGTTGCTAGGGTTCTCATGGCAATTATGCAATTTTAGAGGAATTAGCCCCGAAATGGACCTTGGAGGGCATTTCGGGCAATTATGAAAGTGTGTCTTATTTTAATTTCTCAAATGGGTTTTAAAACATCATAAATGAGTTGCATTTTTCATTTTGAGCATTTTGGTATATAACTTGTATTTTTCTAATTTTATTGGTTAAAAACTTATTTTCTCTATTTTTAAATGATTTAAACAATTCAAAATAATATTTATTTACGAAGTTTCTCAAACATGCATGAAAGTGACATATTTGGGTTGGAAATAATTTTCTGAATGATTTGGTACCATACTTTTATTTTCTGAATTGCAGAATTAAAGATATTAATTTTACATATTTTAATAATTTTCTGTAATTATAAAAGGGGAGGGCCCACGTGTGAGTGTATTTATTCTTTTCCTATTTATTTTTCAAAAAGAAATATCGGCTGACAGTTGGGGCCTGCAGCGACGTCACGCTGATGTCATCAAGACGTCAGCACTGGCCGGCAGGGGCACGCTCGTGGTCGCCGGTGGCGATTTCGACCGAATTGACTCGAACGGAGGGTGCCACTCGGGAGAGGGGGTCTAGAGCGACCTATTGGTGGTGGCGCCTCCCTCTAAAGGCCCTCGGCAGCAAGCCAGCGAGCAAGTGCGGCGGCGGCGCCCACGGGTTCCAGCGGTTACGGCATTTCCGACCACAGGAGGAAGCGTGGAGGGTCCCGGAAGAGAGCTAAGATCACCGTGGAGGTGATGGTGCAGACGGCGAGGACGGAGGAGGTCGATAACTGCGGCAATGGCGCACGGCGGCACTCGGACGACCGCGAGGAAAACTACGGAATCCCCGGCCCTCCGGCCATCTCCTCTTCTATCCTTGCTCGTGGAGGACAAGGGGACAACGGCGCGAAGCTCCCCAGGGGTTCATCACGGCGAAGCGGGGCTCCAGTCGCCGGCGACATCCAATCATGGCGGCGGCTAGGGTTTCAAACGGGATGGAGTTACAGAGAGCGAGAGGGGGTGGGGCGAGGAGGAGGGAGGAGTAGTGCACAGGGAGGGCTCTCCTCACAGTTATCCCCACGAGAGGAAGCAAGCAGGAGGTGGCGCGCGGAGGCGTCGACGAGCTTCCATCCTTCAGTCACGAGGAAGACGATAAACGGAACTTTTGCGGACAACCCCCTGGGTTTTGGGAAAACTAAAAAACAACTCTTTTGTACTAAAAACTGAGAAGGAAAATAATGTATTCAAGACCTTTTTGCAAATAGAAAAAATTGCAAAAATGATATTTGGAAACCTTGTAAAAAATGCAACCTCACCATGTTTTGTTTTGGTGAAATTGAAATATTTTTCAGTTCAAAATTTTGAAAACCATTTTAAGTGCCTTTTATGGATTTTTCTCAATTTCAAAGTTCAAACATGATTCAATTTTGTTTCATGCATGTATGAGATACCAACAACACACAAAACCACTTTACACAAAGTTGGGATGTTACAAATCTACCCCCCTTACAAGAATCTCGTCCCAAGATTCCTGAAGGAGGAACAAAGAAGGAACACCGGTTTTGAATGATCGTCTCGAACCTTACGCTTCTCTTCTTGAAGAGGTTGATCGGTAGCTCTCGAGAATATCCATCGGCTACACCTTAGAAGAGGGAAAACTCTTAGGAATTTATCTTCACGAAGATTGAGTATCTCATGGCCAACTCATGAGGATAGTGTTCTCGGCAACACTTGAGCTAGTAGACATGAAACACATCAAGGTAACAGCGGAAGTAGGAGAAGGTTTCAAATTTGTAGCGAATGTTCTTGAAATGTTTCAAATCCTTTTGGAAAAGAAAGGTTGAACAACTTATGACATCGAGGTTTCCTCAAAATAGAATACCAAGATGGAAAGGATTGTCTTAGGTACCACAACGTGATATCTGTAAACGACAGAAAACATAAGAACACACTGGAAACATGCGTCCAAGATGAAGGTTTGATACTGGATCATGTTCGCTCTTTGGAGTGGACAGAGAAGCTAAGGAAACTTTCATTTATTCCATCAAAGTTTTATGAAATCCTTGTAAAGGATCATAATGTTACTTCACACCAGAGGATAAGTAACCAAAAGATGTAGGAGGGACACCCTAATGAAGAAGGAGTTTTTGGTCAGACCATAACGATGAGTAACCAATGGAAATTGAAAACCGAAGGAAATAGGGAATCTCTTTCCTATTGTGTATTGGACGTAGCAATATGTTTACCACTTGGTTAAGACTCTAGAGATGAAGTAACTGACAAATTCACACAATGTGTGAGATGAACAGAACTTCAAGTACCATCAACTTGAAAAAAAGGGAACTCATCAATGGCGGTTACAAAATACCACGAGATGTTCTCATGATGAAGTTGTTTCTACTAGAACAAAGTTTTGTAGAATCGACATAGAGACCTTGGACAAATCAACTTCCAAGTCCTCCTTTATATTCTAAACAGCGATAACAGGCTCATGACAAGCCTTCTATAGGTCATCAAGTGACAGTCGAACTTCGATTTGGAAGAACGGTGAGGCAACTTCTATAATAAGCCACACAAGAATCCTCATGGGGAGTGGTTGTTCTTATTGATTCGAAGAGATATGACGTTAGACCTTCCGGCTAATTGTGTCGACCACAACATCAACCATGCCGGATTTTCAAATGGACCTAACTCAATACCCTTGAGGAAACACCAACCATCGTTGTTGCTTGAGATTCAGCTATGGTTAGTGGGTTGATAACTTAGACGAGGTATGTTTTCTCAAAGAGGTTGCATCGGTTACCAACGAGATACATTTGCTAGATTCTCAAGATACGGACTACAATGTCAAGCTCGAGAGGATGAGAGAGATTATAGAACTCATGTGTTGGCAACTTGTCAAAGATGGTTGCACCTACATGGATTACTTGCAATGGAACACATCGGAGTCCTTATTGGGAAGACTGTTATGAAGATAACAAAGTTCTTGGACTTCTTATTTTTCATGAATGATCAAGACGTGGCTTGGTGTGGATTCAAAACTTTTTTAAGAGATGGAGGTAACAACCTGCTATCTCAAGAATAGTACACACATGCATGACTGACTTGGGATTATTCCTGAGGGAACAATGAAACTCTACTCGCATCCATGGTGGCAACTTTCACCAAAAGCACATGAACCAGAGTAGGTTACTTCAAACATCCAAAACACAACTTCGTGATAACACAGAGTTGGTTCTCAAAAGTTTTCAACATTAGTGTGAATTGTTCAACATGAACCTCTTGCAACTTGGAGAAATAGGAATGTCATCGATGGGCTTGACAACACGCTTATCGAGATACTCCAAGTAGAGGGAATAATATGATACAAGAACAAGGAAAAATATTGGTCACACTAAAGGACATCAAGGTATACTTAGGTGGAACACAATGAGTAGAAACACCATCTAGATAGTCCTTGAATATGGACTTGATCTGACGATAGACCAAATCAAATCAAGAGGTAGAGTGATAGCATGTCCGCAAAGGAGATACTATCCTTCTTCAACATCAACAGAACTGGACATCCCATTGCAAAGGAACAAGTTAGGAATAACTCTTGTCTATCAACTCTCCAAGTTATTGTTTTAAGCTCAACCAACTAGTTCAGGTTTTCCAGCCTAGTTTCTTGGAGAAAGGAGCAATTCAAATTACCCCTTGCTTAGACATTACGGTCAGGTAACAACCTAGTGATACTTCTAGAAAGACAACTAGAATATCACAACCTACCAATATGTCTTGGAGTTTGAAAGGAGTCTTGCTTTTCAAGTCAACTGATATGATCTTGAGAGTTTCGACATGAACCTAACTCTTTGACCAAGAATGTGCACCAGAATGAACGGATTTGGTAACACGGTCAACTTTAATTAAAGACCGGTTAACAAGTAGTGCTAAGAAGGATACAGATGTTTCTTAGATTTTTAAAAGCAATAAGGATTGCGAAGAATATCTGCTACACACCTCAATGCACACCCAACATTCTTGAGCATTCAAGCTTGGAGTGAAGGTGGGTAAGGGTGTGTAAGAGCATCACTTCATCAATAAGGCCATGAAACTCAGCACGACCTCTTGATATGCAAGAGTATGATACTTGAAGGTAGAATGGAACATAAGCTAATGAAACTTCTTTAGGTTGTGTTTGTTTGGGTTTTCTGAGGCTTTCCGTAGAAAAAAGCAGCTCCAACAAAACAAACGGGGCACGGTGGCGTTTGGATTTTACCGAAGCCACACATCAAATAGGCCTACACGAGAAAGCACCTCAAGAGGTGCTTGTTGTGGCTTCCCGCAAAGTGAATGGACCATTTTCCTAACTCGGACATATCATTCGGTGAAATTACAAGCAATTGCCACCGAGCCATGAGCCAACTTCCCCGGGCCAAATAGAACTTTTCCCTGCACGCACCAGGGCACAACGCCGCCACCATCCCGTCGTCCTTGTTCGCCCAGCGCAGCCGGCCGTACTCCCCTCTGCCGGATGTCCTCCCCGCCACCGGAGCTCCACCCGAGCGCTCATGACCATATTGACTCATTTCCTGCCGTCTGTGCTCGTATCTCATCGCCGACATCCGATATTGAAGCCGCCTTCCTCCGTCCGAAATCATGCCCCGACCACCGCCCTTCTCATCCCCTGTTCAAACTGTGACCCAGACGGAGAAGAGATCGGCCCAAACCGGGTTACGATCCCCACCTCCACGTGAGGCCCTGCTGCTTGGGGCGTTGTTCCAGATCAAGAGGAAATAACTTGGCCACCACCGTTGTCACTTGGTGCATTTTCTATTCATTCAACTTTTTTGTCTAATTTTCTAATCACCTCTTGTTTCCGTGAAGTGATTCAATTATTTCAATGAGTGATACTATTATGAATTATTTTTTAATTTGACTTGTTATATATTAATGTATAATATATGTCACACTTAAATTAGTTAGTAAAATATAGGGTCTAAAAAATCCTGGGGGCATATCAGAAAATTTATCCGTTTACAGCTAGACAGCCAGGAAAGTTGCCAAACAAAAAAACTTGGAGAAGTAGCTTTTTGTGCATAACAGCTTTCTCTGCGCAGCAGCACATCAAGCCACAACGAGACGCAGCCAGCCCAAACAAACACACTCTTAATCCACGAATTACAAAATGTTGACCTGGTCCTAGAGATGAACGAGGTATTGGAGTTTGTTTCTCTTGACATTCCAAGGTGGAATGTTCCGAGGAAACACAGAAACAGATGCATTGGAAGAATCCAACACACATGTACAACTTATGTTCCAAACAACGGGTGAAGTTCGGGAAGCAACTAAAGAGTAAGAACGTGCTCTAGAAAAACTTGAGATCACGTTGGATGCACAGGGTAATGCTCATTTGTAGATCCCATGCTAAAAGATTAAGATAGCTGAGCTAAGAACGAAGATGTGAAATTCATAATGACCACTCTTGTTATGATCCCTTTTGGTTCCAAGAAGAACATATGGCTGTTGGAGCTGAAATTACCTAGCCATCGTGAGGTAGAACATGTTCCTCAGCATCAGTGGAACGGATCTTGGGTTAAAGGTCAGCATCCTGTACTGATAGCGTGATCATCACATGGTTATAAACCACATGATACAACCCACCCTAATTAAGCACATTCTGGGACCTTCGGTTCAAGCCCAAGGGTTAAAAACACAGAGAAATGAGTAACTACTATATGAGTGCCTTAAAGGACACTATGAATAGAAATCACGAAGTATCTTTCAAAAACCATACATAGCTCTGGGAGAGTTTTAGCAAAGGGAAAACAGACATTTGAGACGAAAAGAAAACTCGAAGTTCTTGATTTGAGACTCTAGAATAGGAGTATGTGGAACCCACACCACTCTGAGAGATTATGATGGAAAGGAATCTCCCATTTGAATCGAGAGATAACGGAACATGGAACACACACGACTCTAGAAACTGAACACTAGGTCAACTTGGGTAAAAGAACGTCTTGCCAAAGAAGGCACCTAAGTTTTGAATGAGTAGAAAAGATAGAAACCATTTTCAGATCAAAACAGGTAAGATGACCCAGATTTAGAGCGATACCAGATAAGGAGTAAAAAGAATCCTAATGGAATTTTCACAACTCATTTGTGGTTTCAAAGTGGTTTTCACAAACACTAGACTCAACATCGACCAAGCAGTAAGGTTTTCCTACAGGCAGTCCTGCTCTGATACCATGACTTGTCAGACCCCCGGACCAGAGGTATACACACTGTTATGCGCTCCTAGTCATGGACCCACAAGGGCTTCGGGGTTACCACCCTCGGCCGCAACAAACAACAGCAAGTAGACCGGATTTATCGACACGCAGGCTGGATAACATCGGTACTACTACTCCTTGTGTCCATGCTAGTCATAACCAACTATGCATATCGAAGCGTCCATGATTGATATGAAACTGGAGGAATGGGGCAAAGCTATACATAGATGATATGTGTCTAGGAAGTGCAACAACAATCGAGGGTTACTGGGGTTACCAAGCCCCAGGCTGGATCACATTGGCAGGCGTGCTCGGAAATGGATCATCGGCTCCACAAGCCCTCGACTGCGACAACAACGCAGGCATAGCCAAAACTGTATAACGATGAGCTCAAAACCAACAACCGATCAAAGCAGCACTCTAGACATGGAAGCTGTATTCAACAGGTATTACTAGAGTATAGCTTTATAAACAGAGGTCGCATGACCTAACATTGCATCAGACAACGGAAGACAAATTATGTTGCTAGTCAACAAGAACCAAAAAGTCCTAAGATGCTGCAACATAAGGCGACGTCCCAGCCCATAGTCCAGGCTGCTACCTGGGAACCCCAAACTACTCGTCGATGTCCATGTTGAATCACCACCGATGTGAGTAACTTCACCTGAACCAAAATTAAGAAAACATGAGTACGGGAGGTACTCAACAAGACTTAGTTACCCTATTATATATCTTCTATATTGGGAAAGGGTTTTATGAAGGTTAATTTGCAAAAAGAAATATTTGTTTTCCAAATCGAGGAGTTAATAGCACGTCACATGGATATTTTCAAAACTGACGAGAAATGACTCAACTATTGTAATCATTATCTTTTCAATCCACCAACATCATTTCCCAGCATCTCACATGCTACAAGGATCACCCCTCTCGGCATCTCCGAGGAGGGACCCTTCAAACATAGTCTCCGTGCTTTGTCAAAATCTTTTACGCCACGTTCAAGTTGTCTATGACCTCGTGTCTTCCACTAAGTCGTCCATAACCGTGGACACGACTTTTCGAAAAGATTGCCCTGCAGGGATGTACACTTTACCCACACGTACCATCCGACTCTTAGCGCCACATGTACGCTCTTCCATGGAATGCGGCAGAGGGTGGCTGGCCACGACCTTTACCCTACCCGACCCTATCCATGAGTCAACCCAAGACAGGGCCACCCCATCAACAGGGAGTTGGCCATCCTCCTAACGGCACCTGTCTCTGTGAGGTGGGGTCAAGATCCGTGCACGTCCATCACTTGGCCCATGTCACGCCCTAGCGAAGCATTTTGTTTTCAAAACATTTAAAAGGTTTTATTTGCGTTGCCGGATGAAAATCTCAAACTACGTGACTCATGGATCTGGCCAAACAAGTTAGTTGGTCGAGCGCGGTTACTTAGACCCCGCGTGTGGTTGCATGCTCAGTCTTGGTTTATTCAGCGAGACCTTACTCCTAGGGTTGGCAAGTATAGGACGAACAACCACTTCCCAAGTGGCCTTCCATCCAAGCCTTAGTCAAGTGAACCACACAGTTCTCATCTTACCACGTCATCATATCATACTAGGTATCGCGGCTCTGATTCATCAACCGGATGGAGCAGAGGTAACAAACATGTATGGCTAAGCGAAGCAGATATGAGGCTCTAGCGATGCGCACACACAAATCTATGGCGGCTAGGAGCAGTGGATCAGGATATTGAGGCGACGCAGTATATAGGAGAACTATATATACGAACATCAAATAATTTGGAATCGAATGCAAAGTACGAGAATCAAATGTTGTTGGAAAACATATATGAGCAGATAAGAGGTTATGCATTCCTTGCTTATAAGAAAACCAAAGAATAGATCTTCGGGAATAAGTGCTTGACTTGTCGGTTAGGATCAAGTATTTGTCATTGGAGTTGTTGACCTTCACTTCGGGATCGCATTCTACCGATAAGAAGTAAACACCAAAACAGGAATAACAATCAACACATGGCATCGATGCAATGCGCAATATGTATGCATGAGCAAGTTAATGCACTGAACAAAGCCCTAAACATGAAGATAGGGTTCTCATGGCAATTATGCAATTTTAGTGGAATTAGCCCCGAAATGGACCTCGGAGGGCATTTCGGGAAATTGTGAAAGTGTGTCTAATTTTAATTGCTCAAATGGGTTTGAAATTATCATAAATGAGTTGAATTTTTCATTTTGAGCATTTTGGTATATAACTTGTATTTTTCTAATTTTATTGATTAAAAACTTACTTTCTCTATTTTAAATGATTTAAACAATTCAAAATATTACTTATTAATGAAGTTTCTCAAGCATGTATGAAAGTGACATATTTGGGTTGGAAATAATTTTCTGAACAATTTGGTACCTTACTTTTATTTTTCTAAATTACATAATTAAAGATATTAATTTTACAAATTTTAATAATTTTCTGTAATTATAAAAGGGGAGGGCCCACGTGTGAGTGTATTTATTCTTTTACTATTTATTTGTTAAAAATAAATACCGGCTGACAGTTGGGGCCTGCAGCGACATCATGCTGACGTCAGCAAGACGTTAGCGTTGGCCGGCAGGGGCACACCCGCGGTCTAGGGCCCCACTCGGGAGAGGGGGTCTAGGGCGACCTATTGGTGGTGGTGCCGCCCTCTAAAGGCCACCGGCAGCGAGCCGACGAGCAAGTGCGGCGGCGGCACCCATGGGTTCCGGCGGTTACGTCGTTTCCGACCACGGGAGGAAGCGGGGAGGGTTCCGGAAGAGAGGTAAGCTCACCATGGAGGTGGTGGGGCAGACGGCGAGGACGGAGGAGGCTGAGAACGGCGGCAATGGAGCACGGCGGCGCTCGGACGGCTGCGAGGAAAACGGCGGAATCCCCGGCCCCCCGGCCATCTCCTCTTCTATTCTTGCTCGTGGAGGACAAGGGGACGACGGCGAAGCTCCCTAGGGGTTCATCACGGCGAGGCGGGGCTCCAGTCGTCGGCGGCGTCCAATCATGGCAGCGGCTAGGGTTTCGAACGGGAGGGAGTTACAGAGAGCGAGAGGGGGTGGGGCGAGGAGGAGGGAGGAGTAGTTCACGGGGAGGGTTCTCCTCGCACTTATCCCCGCGAGAGGAAGCAAGCAGGAGGTGGCACGCGGCGGCGGCCACGAGCTTCGGTCCTTCTGTCACGAGGAAGACGATAAAACATAACTTTTGCGGAAAACCCCCTGGGTTTTGGGAAACTACAAAATAACCCTTCTGTGTTAAAACTGAGAAGGAAACAATGTTTTCAAAACCTTTTTGCAAACATAAAAATTTGCAAAAATGATATTTGGAAACCTTGTCAAAAATGCAACCTCACCATGTTTTTTTGGGTGAAATTGAAATATTTTTTAGTTCAAAATTTTGAAAAACATTTTAAGTGCCTTTTATGGATTTTTCTCAACTTCAAAGTTCAAACATGATTCAATTTTATTTCATGCATGTATGAGATGCCAACAACACACAACACCACTTTACACAAAGTTGGGATGTTACAGAACCCTAGGTCAAGATTGCATCTAGATAGAAATCCATCCAACAAAAACGAAATAGAGAGAGGCCAATCCGAAATACCTTCCCTGGAGAGGTTCCTTAACAAGGAAAGGATAAAAAGATCCCTTCCTAGGGAAAGGAGGGGACTTGGGGAAATTTTTCTTTGGAGGCTAGGGCCAGAGAGGAGAGGAAGTTGAGAAGAAAAGAACCCCTCCTGACCGTGAAACTGCCTCTTATAGGCAGAACCCGATATTTCCAGAATGCTCCGAAGCGAATCCGGCTGGCTCGGAATCATGCTGGAACTTTCGGATGTATTTCGACTGAGTCAGAAAAACCTGGGAATTTCCGGATTAATTCCGACCTAATCGAAACAGTTCAGAAATTTTCGGATTTGATCCGAAAGAGGCAAGAAATAACAGAGTGGAAAAAACTTAGGAAGAGTGTGTCTTGTGTGGAGTAAGGCATATGCATTTAGACGAAGAGACAAGACAGATAGGCAGCAAAGACACAAGATGGGATAAAATTTCCTAGTCATACTCCTTGGAGAGAACAACATTTAATGAGATAAATAGCAATAAGGAATAGTGTTCGGAATAAAAAAACTTCAAAGAGACAAAGAGAAACAACTAAGACCAACTCTTCATAAAGAAGAGGTTGGTGGCCGAGGCCACCACGTAAGAGATTATGGTATGTCCCCATGAAGATATATCTTGGGTGCATTGCCAATACTCAACATTCACAATTCAACATTAGAAATAGAGAGATTAGAATGAATTTTTGCTTTGGGTACATGCCTACAACTAAACCCAAACACATAGTTAACTATAGGTGTGTGTGCAAGATTCTCAAGTCAAATTCTCTGAATCGATGATATTTAGCTCATTCCTCAAATACATGAATCTTGAATCATCGAGAGGCTTCATGAAGATGTCCGAGAGATTATCCTTGCTTGGGACATATGGTAGCTCAATATCACCTCTTTCCACATGATCCCGGATGAAATGATGATGAATCTCAATATGCTTTGTCCTTATGTGTTGCACGGGGTTGTAGGCGATCTTGATGCCACTCTCATTATCACATAAGAGTGGCAATTTCTCCAAGTGAACATCATACTCTTTGAGGGTTTGCCTCATCCATTGAAATTGGGTGCAAGCACTAGCGGCCACCACATACTCGGCTTTGGCGGCGGAGAGAGATATACAATTTTTCTTCTTGGAAGACCAACTCACCAAAGACCTACCAAGGAATTGGCAAGCCCCGGAAGTAGATTTCCTATCATTTTGATCACCGGCCCAATCCGAGTCCGTGTACCCCTTGAGAGAAAATTGTGCCCCCTTTGGGTACCACAAACCAAACCTTGAGGTATGAACCAAATACCGAAAGATCCTATGGTCTGCCACCAAGTGGCTTTCCTTAGGAGCCGCTTAATACCTTGCACACTCCTACACTCAACAAAATATCGGGCCTAGATGCATAAAGGTAATGTTGGAACGCGTAGAGATAAACAAAACTTTTTCCTACACGGTACTTCCAAGATCTAGCCGAGGTAGAAGGCCACGATGATTACCACTAGACGTGCGGTTGCGGATTATCGATGCAGCGCGTCGGGGCAGTGTAGTCCCACGATCCGATCCAGCCGATCGAATCCACGAACGTCGAAGTGCTGAACATACAGCACCTCTGCCGGTATCCACACGTACGAGGAGGAGCTCCGACGGCGGACTGCTAGGTCTGGTGCGGCGGCTGGACTGAGTGGGGCTAGGGTTCCCAACGCATGGGAGTGGACTAACGTTCCCGCTGGGAAACCTGCGCCCCTCTTTATATAGCGAATGGTAGTGGGCTTCACAACACTTGTGGCCCATTCCCTCTGTGAGTCCGACTCACAAAATCATTCCATTTCCGGTTCGGGTCCAACCCAACCAATACATTTGCTCCCGCTCTTAAGTGTGCGACCCTGCAGGCTCATGGCGACTTGGACACGATTGGAGTCCCAACTCCTAATCGATCAATCGGTAGCGGCTCCTAGCAGAACGTGCCGACTCCCAAGTCCCATTGAGTCATGACGGCATACCTTTCAATGTGATATTCATCTTAGTCCCTTTTGCCTCACAATATACCTTGTCGAACTATAGGCGATTTATCGTCATCCCTTAAATAGTTCGACTCTCTTCTCGGTCCGTGATATATGATTCATCTGACTAACTCTTAGTCAATAGACACAGTTAACACTTAACTGAGTCGCGCATGGCCATGCTTCTGGAATCATATCACTCGAGAGGGCCCAGAGAATATCTCTCCATTCGGAGGGGCAAAATCCCATCTTGATTATCCACATCACACAGCTTGCTTCTCATTCGACCCGAACTATGCCTTTATAACTGTCTTGTCACAGAACAACGTTTGACAGAACCTAAGTCGGTGATCCACAACTCAGATTGTGCAACAACCTCAGGTCTAAGGATTACATTGATTGAGACATGCAAATGACGACTTACTCGTTGCATCTCAATATGGGTCAGTCCGACTTGCTAAACTCTTTAGCCAAGTCCGTGAAAGTTGGAATGGCATCACCATGCCCATGACAAGTGGAACCGAGTCATCAGCCAACATTCACATTAGTCTAGGGTGTGTGTCCAGCACAACCTTAATGACCAAGGACAATCTAGTATGAACAACATGAATATATAGTTCCACAATCGAATCACATATTCAATGACATATATCAGATGTTCAAAACAAGGACAACTTAATAACCTTATGAATACATTGGGAATTACATCATCCATGATTGCCCTCTAGGGCATATTCCCAACAGGTAAAGCAAAGAACCAATCATAAAACTGTACAACTTTGGGTCCACATCTTTGGCATCCGGATTGCGCTTGAGGTCACATTTGACTTGCATTGTAGAGATCTTATCTTTAGAACCTTGGAATTTAAACCTCTTGAGCATGTCTTGGTTATACTTGGCTTGAGAAATGAAAGTCCCACAATCTAATTGCCTGAGCTCAAAGATAAGGAAGAATTTGAGGTCTCCCATCATAGACATCTCAAACCTGTCAGTCATAAGCTTTGGGAACTCAACATTGAAAGTTTTGTTAGTTGAGCCAAATATAATATCATCCACGTAGAGTTGGCATATGGAAATATCTCCCTTTACCCTCTTTGTGAAAAGGGTGGGATCGATTTTCCCCACTTCAAACCCACAGTCATGCAACAAATCTCTAGGATGCTCATACCACGCACGTGGAGCTTGTTTAAGTCCGTAGAGTGCCTTAGAGAGCTTGTAGACATGGTTAGGGAAGTTTGGGTTCTCAGATCCCGGAGGTTGCGTAACATATACCTCCTCTTTCAATGGACAATTTAGAAAAGCACGTTTGACATCCATTTGTTGCAATTTAAAGTTATGCAAAGAGGATACAAATGGACTCAAGATGATCCACTTGAGCATAGGTTTCAGCAAAGTCAATGCCTTCCACTTGAGTGTATCCTTGAGCCACCGATCTTGCCTTGTTCCTCACAACAATACCATTCTCATCTTGCTTGTTCTTGAATATCCACTTAGTTCCAATAACATTGTGGCAATCTTTTAGTTTCTCAGCTAACTTCTAAACTTTATTGTGCTCAAAGTTATTGATCTCATCATGCATAGCTTCCACAATCTGAATCTTTAAGAGTTTCATACACTTTCTTTGGTTCCACCATGGATATGTGACCTTGATAATCACTAAAGCTTTCCAATTGAGCTCTTGTGCACCTCTTGTTTTGCACATCACTCAACACCTTATCATCGGGTGCATCAATACGCTTCAAGGCTTTTCTAATCCTTCTAGCACGATTGGCTTCAATCTCCTTGTTATTGAAAGGGTAATCACTTGATCATCTTGATCATTTGGGTCCCCGTCTTGACCAGAATGTCGGCCTTTATCATCAACATCATCATCAACATGAATTGCTTCAACTTGAGATGAGGAAGGTTGATCTTGTCCTTGATCTTGGCTAGCTTGAATGATAGGAGTGGTTGGTTCTTGCATAGGAACTTGGTCAATAAGAGGAGGGTCTCGAACTTGTTCTTGGGTTGGTGCATCACTTTCTCCCTTGGCATGATCTTCTAATGTAGAGAAGGGCTCCACTTGAGTAGATCATAGTTCTTCTCGAGTCGCCACAAGGTGTCCCTCAATGGGGCGGAAAAATCCCACACCCATTCTTCCTATGGCTTCTTGAGTCATTTCAACATCTACATTAGAAACATGAAATTGTGCCACTTGGGAGCCATCATTTTCCTCGAAAACCACACTACAAGATTCTATGACAATCCGTGAGGTCTTGTCAAAGACTCTATAAGTGTGGGATTCGACACCATAACCAACAAATGTACCCTCAATAGTTTTAGATTGGAATTTAGTCAAACAGACCCCTTTGATCAAATAGAAGCACTTACAACCAAAGACACGGAAGTAGGAGATATTGGGTTTGTTTCCGATGAGAATTTCATATGGATTCTTCACTAAGCCCTTGCGAATGTAGAGCCGGTTAGAGGAGTGGAAAATCGTAGAGATGGCTTCGGCCCATAGATATTGGGGAGAAGAATACTCCGCCAACATGGTCCTAGCCATATCTAAGAGAGTCTGATTCTTCCTTTCGGATACACTATTTTTTCAGGGGTATATGCAATAGAATATTGATGACGAATACTCTCTTCACTAAGAAATTTATTTAGGGTGTAGTTCTTGAACTTGGAGCCATTGTCACTCCTAATAGCCATGATGGGAACATTGTGTTGACGGTGCACTTGGTTGGAGAAGTCGATGACGTCTTGGTGGGTCTCACTCTTCAACTTGAAGAAATAAACCCAAGTATATCTTGAATAATCATCGACAATAACCAACAAATACTTCTTTCCTCCAAGACTTTCCTCGGGCACGGCACCAAAGATATGAACATGGAGAATCTCCAAGATCCTCTTTGATGAGATAATGGTCTTGCTCTTATGGGAGGAATCATGCATCTTTCCTTCAACACAAGCCCTACAACAAGATTTTTGGAAAAGGAAATATTTTGTTTTAGTATGAGGATGAGGCCACCTTTGTGAAGACTTTACAAAGTTCTCATATTGACATGGGATAGGCGGCAATGCCACAACCATCCCACATCCGCCTTTCTGAAAAGACACATTGTTTGAGAGTTGGTAGACTTCTAAAAGTCTACCACATACAACTCATTTTCAACATGTCCCACGTATGTAACGTCTAGGGTCTTGCTCCACAGAAGGACCACCATGTCAGGTTCAAACAAAACGGAGAAACCCATCTTCCCTATAGAACAAACTGAAAGCAAATTGAAACCAAGGGATTCGACAAGCATGCCATCAACAATAGTGATATCTGGAGCAACAACAACCTTACCGAACCCCATCACCTTAGACTTGGACTTGTCTCCATAAGTGACAGTTGCTTGATTTGTATTTGGACGCAACTCCGTCACAAGTTTTTTTTTTCTTCTGGTCATATGACTAGTGCATCCACTGTCAATATCCATTTAGACCCACCGGAAGCATAGTCTTACAAGAAATCATTGACTAGGGTTAGGACCCGAGGAGCGTCCCCTCCTGTTAGCAACAAGGGTCTTTGGAACCCAAATAGTGTAGTCAATGTAACCCTCAATAGGACCAACATATAAGAAATGGTGTGGATTGTTAGTTCCTGCGGGTTTCTACGAGTAGTGTCGTCCCTAATGACAATACCACTCGCAACAACATTATTCTTTGCTTGTGCGGGCTTGGCCTTGTTCTTGTTCTTCTTCTTATTGTTCTTGCTCTTGGCAAACTTGTGGTCTAGGAGCAACCACTTGTGGTTTAGGAGCCACTTGTGGCTTAGGAGTCACAACCTTCTTAAAACTAGGGCCATTTCCCTTGATTCTTGGTAGCTCTTCCTTTAACCTAGCATTCTCCTAAATAATATTTGCATGATCGCAATAATAAGGAGAGGTACTAGGCGTATTGAATTGATCAAGTTGAGTTTGAAGTTGTTCACAAGACTTGTTAAGGGTAGAGTGTTCACTCTCCAAGGCCTTGTGAGCCTTGGTGAGCTTCTCTAGTTCCTAGGTTAGTTTTTCATGACCAACACGAAACTCAACCTTCTTATTTTTAGCCCTTTTATATTTAGCAATAGCATTGTAATGTTCTTTAGTGAGTTTAGAAACTAATTCATTATGTGAATCTTCAATAGTTTCAAGTTCCTCCTCAAGAGAAACTCGACCCACATGTTCCTCCTCAAGAGACAAAGTGAGAGATGTTGTTTCATCCGCATCCCTACTTTCGAGCTTTCTTTTCTTATCAAGAGACTCATGGGCTTCTCCCAATTGTCTCATGAGAAGTTCAAAGTATCTCTTGGTCTCACCATGCGCGTTAGTCATAAAACAATTCAAAGAGGCAATTTCATCTTCTACACTAAGACTAACAATGTTATTCATTTCATTTGGAGTCTTAGAGGAGGTAGAAGATGATACCTCCGTGTCCTTAGCCATGAAGCACTTGGCGTAGAGTTGAGAAAGATTCTCATTGGGGGATTCAAAGAGTGATGGATATGATGATCCAATATCAATAACAACCACTTCACTTGTCGTTTCTTCTTCTTCATCATCATCGGAATCATACTCTTCTTGAGTCACTAACACAAACTTAGTGGGAGCCTTCTTGTTGAAAGGTTTATTCTTGAAGATAGCTTTCTTGTAAGGGACCTTTGATTTGTCCTTGCGAACAAGATCCCCTCCATGATGTTCTCTATTCTCATATGGGCACACGGCAATAAAATGATGCTTGTCTTGACAATTGAAACAAGCCCTTACTTTTTGAGTCCCTTCCTTTCCATAGCCTGACTTGGTCTTCTCCTTAACATACGGCTTGGCCTTGGGAGTTTTCTTCCATAACCTTTGTACGGCAAGAGCAATAACATCCTTAAGCACGGGATCATACTCTTGATATTTCAGGGGGGCAAGTCTTTAATACACTCCAACTCTTCATGATGTTCCACCACCTTGGTTAAAACCTTGTCCTTCAAAGCAACGGAGGCTCCTTTGTGCATTCCAATAGCCCAAGAACGATTTTCAAGAGCATTATTCATCTTGGAAGGAGGACATCTCTTGCATCACTTGGGTTGAGGTCAAGAGTTGATAATCCTGTCTTCCTTGAAGAGCCTTCAAGTCCGCGGGCTCAAATGGCATGAGGGCACTCACGTACTTTCTCTTGATCCAAGCATCATCAATATGAGTGGCACCAACACCATTAAATGTGGTGGCAAGAGTCTTGAGTCTCTGGTACATGTCCTCATGGTTCTCACCATCATGCATATAGAAACCTTCGACCTCATTGCTCAAGGTATCATACATATTCCTCTTCATGCTTTAATTTCCCACAAACATGATGACAAGGATCCCATGTTTCTTTGGCAGTGGAATATTGTTGGAGATGAGGCATGTGGTTTGGACCCATGGCTTGTTGAATCATGGAAAAGGCGGTGTAGTTGAGTTGACAATCTACTGCTTCTCTTCTTGTCAAGTTCTTGGGGTCATGAGGATTGTATCCTTCTTGAGTCGCCCTCCAAAGCTCAATACAAGAAGAGTTCAAGTGATTTTTCATATAATATTGCCATTTATAAAAAGTATGTGCATCAATTTTAGGAGGATCGCCTCTAGGGATGATACGAGGATGTGGGACAGGAGGATCGGGAGAGTACCGTCCTTCGACATTGTGGTACACGACATTATCATCCGATCCCTTAGAAGTTTTATCTTTAGAAGTTTCATTTTTAGGTTCTCCACCCTTATCCCCATTATCTGTCTCCTCCTTCTCCTCCAGAATTGCTCCCGAGGGAGAACAATTAGACGATTACAGTTCATTGGCTTTCAAGAGTAGCAACATAAGATCTTGCAACTCCGTCATTTTGACATCTATTGATGAGTTCAAGGAATCTTTCAATTCCTTGAGATCATCCATAGTGACATGAGCTGAGGCCTCGGGGGAATCCTCTATGTTGACCATACTAGAACTCTTAGGCGGTTAATCCCAAAAAAAAGAGTCGAGGCTTTGATACCAATTGAAGTAATAGTATGGGAACCTAGAGGGTGGGTGAATAGGTGCTACGACCAATTTTATTTTTTCTTCAAATTAAGTCTTGACGCAAAGGTAAACTCTCTAGGTATGCAACTATGGTGAATTTACAACAACAACAACAACAACAACAACAACAACAACAGCAACAGCAACAGCAACAACAGCAACAGCAACAGCAACAACAGCAACGGCAACACCAACAGCAGCAACAGAAACAGCAGCAGCAGAAACAGCAACAGCATCAACAGCAACAGCAGCAACCACAACAGCAACAGCAGCAACCACAACGACAGCAACAGCAGCAACAACAACAACAGCAACAGCAACAACAACAACAGGAACAACAGCAACAGCAACAACAACAGCAACAACAGCAACAACAACAGCAACAGCATCAACAGCAACAGCAGCAGCAACAGCAGAAGCAACAGCAGCACCAACAACAACAACAACAACAACAACAACAACAACAACAACAACAACAACAGCAACAACAGCAGCAGCAATAGCAGCAACAACAACAGCAACAACAACACCAGCAGCAGCAACAAATTTAACTATGCTTGTTTGATGATTTTTGGCATAATTCAAATTTACAAATCCAAAAATTGCAAATAAAATATATTTGGAAACCTTAGGATGTGTACTTTCATACCCTCTGCCCCAAAATAATTTTTGAACAAGTTAAATTTGAATTTATAATTAAGTGTTATATTTGAGTAATTTTGACATAGATTTAATTCTATAAATAATTTCAATATAGTTCCTTTTGCAAAATTGTTCAATTTGGTAACCTTGAACTAGAGACTACTATGTATAAACCCCTTGACCATCTTAGAACCATTTTTATGAATACTTGGACAAATTATCACACATATGTTTCACCTCATGATAGCCATGTCTTAGAATTTGTTTTCATCATCTATTCCTTGATGTTATGACTATTTGGAGCCAAGCCAAGTCCTTAGAATGCGTAAATCACATATAGTACCAAGTAGTGAACCTCAAACACTAGTAACTTGTTTTCTATCTACTTCTCCACTCCCCATTCCTGCTTCAAGAATTCACCAAGTCAGTAAAATGGAGATCAAGACTCAAGCACAAGAATGAAACTTCAATATCAACTTGGTGGCAACATGAAGAGCTATGAGGAATATCATTGAAGAAATTGAAGGAAGGACTTAGACTCCACAACAACAAGAAGCAACTCAATGAAGTACAAGAGTATGAAGAAAATCAAGGAGAAGACATTTTCCTCTCTCTTCCTATCCCTTCTATTTCTTTCTTTTCAAATTGACTTAGTGGTATTTGTGCCTATCCCATAACCAAACCAATCACTGAAGTGACAGCCATGAAGAATCTATCAAGACCAAAAGAAGAATACATCCAAGGAACAATAATACAATAGAAGCATGAAGATGATCTTCAAGAAGACAAGCATGTGAAGACTTGGAGCAATCCATACAAGTTGAAGAATAACAAGTTGTTTTTGTCCCACCTTTGACCCAAATGAAAAAACAAGACTTTAACTTGTTATCTCCATTGTTATGAAGTTAGTTGAACCTAGACCTACCCTAAACCAAAATGGAAGGACTAACTTAGATCACTCAAATGTTTTGATGAAAACCACTAAGTGTTACACTTTGTTATGTGTTACCTGAGCTGAGATGGTGAGATCACCTTGGTAAACTCTTGAAACTTCCTCGACAAGTATGTTTATAATAGAGTTAGATCACATCAAACTCAACCTAGTCCATCCCAAGTAAACCCTTGGAAACTACTTAGAATGTATTGAACCATTAGAGAATGAATCTCATCACCAATTTCAATAAGTAAAATTTTGACCAAGTGAACAGTATTGTGGTGCTTGGATCTTAATCCAATATTTCCACCATTTGAAAAGAGAAGATTGTTTTACAAAAGTGATAGGAGAAAACTGGCTTTATGCAAAACTTAGCCAAAACTCCACTCAGCCAAATAAGCATGTAGTAATAGTCTTGCCATTTATATCCACCATAGTGTTACTTGCTAATACATTAAATTGTATTGACTCCCTTATGGCTGCATATTCCATATTGTAGATGTTTCTGAAGACGAGTGAGGATTTCGTTTAGGATCTCGAGACTATCGCCAACATGTTTTGCCTGTGGCACATGAAGAAGATGGGCTCAATGTTGTACTATGTTTTCCGCTGTATTTCTTTGTTTTCTGCAACTCTTCTAAGACTATGAAAAGTTGTAATTACTATTTTGTAAAGTATGGATCATGCGATGTAATAGAATTTGATGCATTTGCATGATATTTCATTTTGTACTGTGGTGCTAGCAATTGATCCAAGGACTAGCACAATAACACAGATGTTCTTACATTATTTAAATGTGGGAACGCTACAAAATGGTATCAGAGCATTGTGTTGCCTTTAGGATTCGAGACCCTTAGGTTTGGAAGCCATTTTTTATCATGTTATTATCTCCTTAGAGTATTTTGGATCCTAGCGGCATAGTGAGAAGAAGCGGCCCAGACAACTTTACGTGTCCACGGACACGAGACCGTTCCCTGATTGGCTTGCGGGTGCATTGTCCTTCTCACTATAGTGAATATCCAATTTGCAACAAGTTGTTAATAACCCAATGATCACCCTAGGATTGAAAACTTTATATGTTAAAACTTTTAGAAACAAAACAATGATCTTAATTCTTCTCATATCATCTCATCTATTATTCACCTTCAAAATTTTCTAGATGACCTACCTCTTCAATACCATTAAGACATGAATGTTGACGATCATACCAAGAAGTGCAAGAACTATTTTCACCACATGAAGACCTACGCTCAAGACAATTGAAGAAACTTGGAGATATACCTATACTTCACAACAATCAAGAATACCCCAAGACATTGAGAGAAGGTTTTTGAAGAAACTCAAGAAGATATAGATGAGACCACCAATCTAGTTACTTTGTTAGAACAACGTTAACGTGTTAGAGTGTTGATCATACCAATGAGTGTGGTATGACAATATTAGTTTGTTTTCAAAAACCTTGTTGTTTGGTGTGAAGATTGTTTGTTAGATGTTGTTTGTAAGATGAGTTTCCTTGATCTGTTTTGTTGGGTAGATTTTTCTGTAGCTTTCATTCTAATCTCTACTCATCCTTGCTAAGCAAAATCAAATCCCATACCGGTTTACCAACCATAGAGATCTACCATATGAAGTGAAACAACAAACCTTTCACCCAAGAATGTCAAGACTAGTTCTCTATAAAGACACAAGCCATACAACTGAGGAATGTCACAGATTTCAAGATCCTTCTGTGTGAAGGAACAATCACATCCATGATCAATGCCAACTACATCATAAGGAGCGGCAAGCCAATAAACAAGAGAAGATAGACAAGTGGACTCAAAGTTGCATTAGCTATGAAGATTTCAGAGCCAACTACATCAAGAGAAGAAATAATGAAGAAACACAACTATCCAGTTGGTGTTACATAGGAGTTTTACGCAATTCACTAGTTGAGAAATGATAGTTAGCTCAAGTTTGTCTTACAGAATGGAAACTTTCTGTTAGACAAGTGAGGTGACCTAGTGTTATTAAACGAGATTCACCAATCTAAGTACAAGGTAACGATTGAGTGCAACATGGATTGGCCCCCATGATGATTACTCACATTATTCACCTTTGTTATGAGGAATGGTAAATCTGAGTGACATACCTATTAGAGAGACAACGATGTTAAACCTGAACCATAGAATGGTAGAAACAATCATGACCCTATGTTAGTGCTCCTTAAACGTATTATCTTTAGGTGAGTATCAAACCTGCCTTGGAGGTACCACACAAATGAAGACATTGCCTACCATGAGATTTTGTTAGAAATAACATGGTGCTTGCTTTCAAGGATGACAACAACAAGATGGAAGATGAAGTATGACTCCAGCTGAAGATATAGAAATTATGAACAAGAGTTTAGACTACCCACAAAAAATTCTTTTAAGGGTGGTAGCCCATCCAGTTGTTCTGGAACCCACTTACCAAATCTTTCTTTCTAGCCTTCCCAAATCTCGGGACGAGATTTCTTTTAAGGGTGGTAGTCTGTAACATCCCTGATTTTTGGAAAGTCCAAAAATCACTAAAAATTTGAAACTTTTGTTTTCATGATAAAGCAAGTCACCAAGAACCAAATAAAAAGGAAGAAAGAAAAGAAAACAATATGAAATTGGAATAAAGAATCCAAATTGCCTTAATTTTAAAAAAAGCCCTAAAGCCTATTTCTAAAATAAAATATGTTCCCTCGTGTGAATAAAATATTATCTTAGCAAACATCTTTATCAATACATGTTTTCAACTCAACTACCATTTTGAAAATGTTTATGATAATTAAAAAACATAGAGTTACTATCTCTAATATTTTCTCCTTGTCTCCAAGAAATTTATGTCACTATTATTATTAACCTCAAATGGATAAAAGTTGATTAATTGTTTTCCAAGTATTATGTCAAGCAACAAAACAATAAAGCGTCTTATAAATTGTTTAAGTATGAAAATAAGCAAATTACCTTGGAGAAAACAATATTTTTAAATTGGGAAAACAACATTTTACTTTGAGAAAACCCATATGTTCTTATTAAACCCCAATTCAAAATTTATTAAATAATTCTCTATTTTGAATATAACAAAAGGTTACTACTAGTGATTTTGCAAGTATGTTGAAATTTATAATGTATGAAATGTTTTAAAAGGTCCTAGAAAACAATACTTGAACCATGGAAATATTTCTCAAATCATTTAAATCAAATTTCTATTTTAAAATCCTTGTTTTGTATAAATTTGCTATTAATGTTTTCTCATATTTTAAAAGCTATAAAAATATGAAAACAAGTTGAAATGTTTTTGAAAAACAATATTTGACAATAAGAAGGTTTATGTAATTTTATAAAAACTTATTACAAATTATTTGCTATTTTCTATATAAAATGATATAAAGTACTATTAATGTTTCATTTATAATTGCAAAATATGATATTTGAAAATGTATTCAAAGTTGACCAAAAATGTTATTAGTTGATAGAAATTTCATTTACAAAATTATAGAAATTTAATTGAGGTCATTTGTTTTTTCTAAATCTAAAGATATGAATAAAAGAAGAAAACAGGAAAAAAAAAGATGAGATCATCATGTCGTCATCATGTTCTTCCCGTATGGAAACTGCCACGCCGTTTCGGCCATTGATTTTGCGCCATTGATTGCGGGAAATTTAAGCCGCCTTAATCCCTCTCGTCTGATCCATGTTAAAACCCTGCTCCTCCTATCCCTTTCCCCTCCGTCGACCCCTCGAATCGTGCCCACGGGCTCCTCATTTTTCTCGCCGGAGTTCTCTGTTCCGCCGTAAAGATTCGCCGATTCCGATGACAACTCAGGTCATCGCTGCCCCCTTTCGACCTCCTCTGCTTCCCCTCGTTCTCGCGCGCATCCTCATATTTTTGTTACTATTTTATCGCAGCGATTTCGACGAGATCGTGAGCACCCGAAGCTCGCCGGTGATAGCACCATCTCCGTCCGACCCTGCCACTGTCCGATGAAGCGTCCTTAAGCGCCATCGTCATCTTCTGCTTCGCCATCCTAAGGCGCGTCCTGTCGTGGTATTCCCGAGGTCGGAGCATCACAGGAGCCTCTCCGCCATCGACGCCCGAGCGCCGCGCCGCCGTCTGCCTCCATTCCGGCCAGCCCCGCCGCCGCGGTGAGCCTTCTCCACTGTGTCCTCATTCCTGGCCCTTGGATCTAGATCCAGCGATCCAAAATATATCACTACCGCGAAGAGGTATCAGCCAACCACAACACGCCACCTCAGCGCCCAGTCAGCTGCGCGTTATGATGCTATCCGTCGCTCAGCGCAGCGTGAAACCGGCCCAAGCCCAGTACTTATCTGCCGCCCAGTGCAGCGCTTAGCGGCCCAGCTCTTTTTCTGGATTTATTCCGGAATAAAATTAATTGGTAGATTTGCAGAAAAGCCCCTTCATTTTAGATTCATCATAACTTTTTATCCATAAGGCCAAATTTAGCAATCTTAGACTTTTTGAAATCAGCACAACGTTTAGAAACTTTTGACACTGGTCAAATTTAAAATTGTCCATTTAAAATTTGTTCAAATTCAAATATGCTTGTTTGATGATTTTTGGCATAATTCAAATTTACAAACCCAAAAATTGCAAATAAAATATATTTGGAAACCTTAGGATGTGTACTTTCATACCCTCTGCCCCAAAATAATTTTTGAACAAGTTAAATTTGAATTTATAATTAAGTGGTATATTTGAGTAATTTTGACATAGATTTAATTCTATAAATAATTTCAATATAGTTCCTTTTGCAAAATTGTTCAATTTGGTAACCTTGAACTAGAGACTACTATGTATAAACCCCTTGACCATCTTAGAACCATTTTCATGAATACTTGGACAAATTATCACACATATGTTTCACCTCATGATAGCCATGTCTTAGAATTTGTTTTCATCATCTATTCCTTGATGTTATGACTATTTGGAGCCAAGCCAAGTCCTTAGAATGTGTAAATCACATATAGTACCAAGTAGTGAACCTCAAACACTAGTAACTTGTTTTCTATCTACTTCTCCACTCCCCATTCCTGCTTCAAGAATTCACCAAGTCAGCAAAATGGAGATCAAGACTCAAGCACAAGAATGAAACTTCAATATCAACTTGGTGGCAACATGAAGAGCTATGAGGAATATCATTGAAGAAATTGAAGGAAGGACTTAGACTCCACAACAACAAGAAGCAACTCAATGAAGTACAAGAGTATGAAGAAAATCAAGGAGAAGACATTTTCCTCTCTCTTCCTATCCCTTCTATTTCTTTCTTTTCAAATTGACTTAGTGGTATTTGTGCCTATCCCATAACCAAACCAATTACTGAAGTGAAAGCCATGAAGAATCTATCAAGACCAAGAGAAGAATACATCCAAGGAACAATAATACAATAGAAGCATGAAGATGATCTTCAAGAAGACAAGCATGTGAAGACTTGGAGCAATCCATACAAGTTGAAGAATAACAAGTTGTTTTTGTCCCACCTTTGACCCAAATGAAAAAAACAAGACTTTAACTTGTTATCTCTATTGTTATGAAGTTAGTTGAACCTAGACCTACCCTAAACCAAAATGGAAGGACTAACTTAGATCACTCAAATATTTTGATGAAAACCACTAAGTGTTACACTTTGTTATGTGTTACCTTAGCTGAGATGGTGAGATCACCTTGGTGAACTCTTGAAACTTCCTCAACAAGTATGTTTATAATAGAGTTAGATCACATCAAACTCAACCTAGTCCATCCCAAGTAAACCCTTGGAAACTACTTAGAATGTATTGAACCATTAGAGAATGAATAGTTTCAAAATCAAACCTTGACCTTGTCCTAACAAACTTGGTTAAACCCCTTTGGCTATGATTGTTGCCTTGTATGTTTTCTTCACTTGTATATTGATTGGTAGGATGTTTGTTTATTTTGTTATTGTGTTTTCAATGAATAGATTGTACGGAGAGCAACGATCTTTTGTGAAAAGAGTGTGATTTCTTCACCAGCTTCAACAAGGCAAGTAACACGTCATTCAACTACCCATTATTTTCTATATGCATTAGTTGATTTTTGAGTAGTATGCATGATAGGATTTTTTTACTAAGTTATGTTATGCTATGCTATTATCCTAGTAGTGTGTAGCCATCTCTTATACCCTTGTTATTTTGATAGCCTTAGAACTTAGTAGATGCTATGCAATGTTACAAATTGTTTTACTAGATGTTGAGGAAAAATTCTAGTATAACTAATAAATAAACCACCTGGGTGGAAGTGGTAAGACTGGTTTATGTTGAGTGTTGCCTCAGGGCCCTTATCTAAGGGTTATTCCACTTGAGGTTGTCACTTGCGGATGGCCACCCAGGAACAAAGAGATTACTATGTCCCTCTAAGTCTAGTAGCTTACCGTTCAGCCTTTTGACATATGGGCTCTGTCTTGATCAACTAAGTTGTGAGAGTTCAGCCCAGGCTTGACTAGCAGATGTAGCAAAATTATAGGTGGAACGGTCTTGCCGGTGGGTTTGGACTTCTTCTTCTGAAAGATCTCGTCTCAATTCTCTCCTTTCCATGATGCACTCCGGGTGTATAGGATGTTTGGGCTAATTGAAGACAAAGGGTGAAAGTGCACAACCTCTGTACAGTTAGAAACTATGATCATAGCCGTGTCCCCGGTTATGGACAACTATGAGTAGCTGGACAAGGATTGACGGAAGAATCTCATCACCAATTTCAGTAAGTAAAATTTTGACCAAGTGAACAGTATTGTGGTGCTTGGATCTTAATCCAATGTTGCCACCCTTTGAAAAGAGAAGATTGTTTTACAAAAGTGATAGGAAAAAACTGGCTTTATGCAAAACTTAGCCAAAACTCCACTCAGCCAAATAAGCATGTAGTAATAGTCTTGCCATTTATATCCACCATAGTGTTACTTGCCAATACATTAAATTGTATTGACTCCCTTGTGGCTGAATATTTCATATTGCAGATGTTTCTGAAGACGAGTGAGGATTTCGTTTAGGATCTCGAGACTATCGCCAACATGTTTTGCCTGTGGCACATGAAGAAGATGGGCTCAATGTTGTACTATGTTTTCCGCTGTATTTCTTTGTTTTCTGCTAGTCTTCTAAGACTATGCAAGTTGTAATTCCTATTTTGTAAAGTCTGGATCATGCGATGTAATAGAATTTGATGCATTTGCATGATATTTCATTTTGTACTGTGGTGCTAGCAATTGATCCAAGGACTAGCACAATAACACAGATGTTCTTACATTATTTAAATGTGGGAACGCTACAAAATGGTATCAGAGCATTGTGTTGCCTTTAGGATTTGGGACCCTTAGGTTTGGAAGCCATTTTTGATCATGTTATTATCTCCTTAGAGTATTTTGGATCCTAGCGGCATAGTGAGAAGAAGCGGCCCGGACAACTTTACGTGTCCACGGACACGAGACCGTTCCCTGATTGGCTTGCGGGTGCATTGTCCTTATCACTATAGTGAATATCCAATTTGCAACAAGTTGTTAATAACCCAGTGATCACCCTAGGATTGAAAACTTTCTATGTTAAAACTTTTATAAACAAAACAAAGATCTTAATTCTTCTCATATCATCTCATCTATTATTCACCTTCAAAATTTTCTAGATGACCTACCTCTTCAATACCATTAAGACATGAATGTTGACGATCATACCAAGAAGTGCAAGAACTATTTTCACCACATGAAGACCTACGCTCAAGACAATTGAAGAAACTTGGAGATATACCTATACTTCACAACAATCAAGAATACCCCAAGACATTGAGAGAAGGTTTTTGAAGAAACTCAAGAAGGTATAGATGAGACTACCAATCTAGTTACTTTGTTAGAACAACGTTAACGTGTTAGAGTGTTGATCATACCAAAGAGTGTGGTATGACAATATTAGTTTGTTTTCAAAAACCTTGTTGTTTGGTGTGAAGATTGTTTGTTAGATGTTGTTTGTAAGATGAGTTTCCTTGATCTGTTGTGTTGGGTAGATTTTTCTGTAGATTTCATTCTAATCTCTACTCATCCCTGCTAAGAAAAATCAAATCCCATACCCATTTACCAACCATAGAGATCTACCATATGAAGTGCAACAACAAACCTTTCACCCAAGAATGTCAAGACTAGTTCTCTATAGAGACACAAGCCATACAATTGAGGAATGTCACAGATTTCAAGATCCTTCTGTGTGAAGGAACAATCATATCCATGATCAATTCCAACTACATCATAAGGAGCGGCAAGCCAATCAACAAGAGAAGATAGAGAAGTGGACTCAAAGTTGCATTAGCTATGAAGATTTCAGAGCCAACTACATCAAGAGAAGAAATAATGAAGAAACACAACTAACTAGTTGGTGTTACATAGGAGTTTTACGCAACCCACTAGTTGAGAAATGATAGTTAGCTCAAGTTTGTCTTACAGAATGGAAACTTTCTGTTAGACAAGTGAGATGACCTAGTGTTATTAAACGAGATTCACCAATCTAAGTACAAGGTAACGATTGAGTGCAACATGGATTGGCCCCCATGATGATTACTCACATTATTCACCTTTGTTATGAGGAATGGTAAATCTGAGTGACATACCTATTAGAGAGACAACGATGTTAAACCTGAACCATAGAATGGTAGAAACAATCATGACCCTATGTTAGTGCTCCTTAAACGTATTATCTTTAGGTGAGTATCAAACCTGCCTTGGAGGTACCACACAAATGAAGACATTGCCTACCATGAGATTTTGTTAGAAATAACATGGTGCTTGCTTTCAAGGATGACAACAACAAGATGGAAGATGAAGTATGACTCCAGCTGAAGATATAGAAATTATGAACAAGAGTTTAGACTACCCACAAAAATTTCTTTTAAGGGTGGTAGCCCATCCAGTTGTTCTGGAACCCACTTACCCAATCTTTCTTTCTAGCCTTCCCAAATCTCGGGACGAGATTTCTTTTAAGGGTGGTAGTCTGTAACATCCCTGATTTTTGGAAAGTCCAAAAGTCACTAAAAATTTGAAACTTTTGTTTTCATGATAAAGCAAGTCACCAAAAACCAAATAAAAAGGAAGAAAGAAAAGAAAAAAATTATGAAATTGGAATAAAGAATCCCAATTGCCTTAATTTTTTAAAAAAAAGCCCTAAAGCCTATTTCTAAAATAAAATATGTTCCCTCGTGTGAATAAAATGTTATCTTAGCAAACATCTTTATCAATACATGTTTTCAACTCAACTACCATTTTGAAAATGTTTATGATAATTAAAAACCATACAGTTACTATCTCTAATATTTTCTCCTTGTCTCCAAGAAATTTATGTCACTATTATTATTAACCTCAAATGGATAAAAGTTAATTAATTGTCTTCCAAGTATTATGTCAAGCAACAAAACAATAAAGCGTCTTATAAATTGTTTAAGTATGAAAATAAGCAAATTACCTTGGAGAAAACAATATATTTAAATTGGGAAAACAACATTTTACTTTGAGAAAACCCATATGTTCTTATTAAACCCCAATTCAAAATTTATTAAATAATTCTCTATTTTGAATATAACAAAAGGTTACTACTAGTGATTTTGCAAGTATGTTGAAATTTATAATGTATGAAATGTTTTAAAAGGTCCTAGAAAACAATACTTGAACCATGGAAATATTTCTCAAATCATTTAAATCATATTTCTATTTTAAAATCCTTGTTTTGTATAAATTTGCTATTAATGTTTTCTCATATTTTAAAAGCTATAAAAATATGAAAACAAGTTGAAATGTTTTTGAAAAACAATATTTGACAATAAGAAGGTTTATGTAATTTTATAAAAACTTATTACAAATTATTTGCTATTTTCTATATAAAATGATATAAAGTACTATTACTGTTTCATTCATAATTGCAAAATATGATATTTGAAAATGTATTCAAAGTTGACCAAAAAATTTATTAGTTGATAGAAATTTCATTTAAAAAATTATAGAAATTTAATTGAGGTCATTTGTTTTTTAAATCTTAAGATATGAATAAAAGAAGAAAACAGGAAAAAAAAGAAAAAAAAAGATGACGACATCATGATGTTCTTCCCGTATGGAAACTGCCATGGCCGTTTCGGCCATTGATTTTGCGCCCTTGATTGCGGGAAATTTAAGCCGCCTTAATCTCTGATCCATGTTAAAGCCCCGCTCCTCCTCTCCCTTTCCCCTCCGTCGACCCCTCGAATCGTGCCCACGGGCTCCTCATTTTGCTCGCCGGAGTTCTCTGTTCCGCCGTTGAGATTCGCCGATTCCGACGACAACTCAGGTCATCGCTGCCCCCTTTCGACCTCCTCTGCTTCCCCTCGTTCTCGCGCGCATCCTCGTATTTTTGTTACTATTTTATCGCAGCGATTTCGACGAGATCGTGAGCACCCGAAGCTCGCCGGTGATAGCACCATCTCCGCTGACCCTGCCACTATCCAATGAAGCGTCCGCAAGCGCCATCGTCGTCTTCTGCTTCGCCATCCTAAGGCGCGTCCTGTCGTGGTATTCCCGAGGTCGGAGCATCACAGGAGCCTCTCCGCCATCGACGCCTGAGCGCCACGCCGCCGTCTGCCTCTATTCCGGCCAGCCCCGCCGCCGCGGTGAGCCTTCTCCTCCGTGTCCTTATTCCCGACCCTTGGATCTAGATGCAGCGATCCAAAATAGATGACTACCGCGAAGAGGTATCAGCCAACCACAACACGCCACCTCAGCGCCCAGTCAGCTGCGCGTTATGATGCTATCCGTCGCTCAGCGCAGCGTGAAACCGGCCCAAGCCTAGTATTTATCTGCCGCCCAGTGCAGCGCTTAGCGGCCCAGCTCTTTTTCTGGATTTATTCCGGAATAAAATTAATTGGTAGATTTGCAGAAAAGCCCCTTCATCTTAGATTCATCATAACTTTTTATCCATAAGGCCAAATTTAGAAATCTTAGACTTTTTGAAATCAGCACAACGTTTAGAAACTTTTGGCACTGACCAAATTTAAAATTGTCCATTTAAAATATGTTCAAATTCAAATATGCTTGTTTGATGATTTTTGGCATAATTCAAATTTTACAAATCCAAAAACTGCAAATAAAATATATTTGGAAACCTTAGGATGTGTACTTTCATACCCTCTGCCCCAAAATAATTTTTGAACACGTTAAATTTGAATTTATAATTAAGTGGTATATTTGAGTAATTTTGACATAGATTTAATTCTATAAATAATTTCAATATAGTTCCTTTTGCAAAATTGTTCAATTTGGTAACCTTGAACTAGAGACTACTATGTATAAACCCCTTGACCATCTTAGAAACATTTTCATGAATACTTGGACAAATTATCACACATATGTTTCGCCTCATGATAGCCATGTCTTAGAATTTGTTTTCATCATCTATTCCTTGATGTTATGACTATGTGGAGCCAAGCCAAGTCCTTAGAATGTGTAAATCACATATAGTACCAAGTAGTGAACCTCAAACACTAGTACCTTGTTTTCTATCTACTTCTTCACTCCCCATTCCTGCTTCAAGAATTCACCAAGTCAGCAAAATGGAGATCAAAACTCAAGCCCAAGAATGAAACTTCAATATCAACTTGGTGGCAACATGAAGAGCTATGAGGAATATCATTGAAGAAATTGAAGGAAGGACTTAGACTCCACAACAACAAGAAGCAACTCAATGAAGTACAAGAGTATGAAGAAAATCAAGGAGAAGACATTTTCCTCTCTCTTCCTATCCCTTGTATTTCTTTCTTTTCAAATTGACTTAGTGGTATTTGTGCCTATCCCATAACCAAACCAATTACTGAAGTGAAAGCCATGAAGAGTCTATCAAGACCAAGAGAAGAATACATCCAAGGAACAATAATACAATAGAAGCATGAAGATGATCTTCAAGAAGACAAGCATGTGAAGACTTGGAGCAATCCATACAAGTTGAAGAATAACAAGTTGTTTTTGTCCCACCTTTGACCCAAATGAAAAAACAAGACTTTAACTTGTTATCTCCATTGTTATGAAGTTAGTTGAACCTAGACCTACCCTAAACAAAAATGGAAGGACTAACTTAGATCACTCAAATGTTTTTATGAAAACCACTAAGTGTTACACTTTGTTATGTGTTACCTGAGCTGAGATGGTGAGATGACCTTGGTAAACTCTTGAAACTTCCTCGACAAGTATGTTTATAATAGAGTTAGATCACATCAAACTCAACCTAGTCCATCCCAAGTAAACCCTTGGAAACTACTTAGAATGTATTGAACCATTAGAGAATGAATCTTTTCAAAATCAAACCTTGACCTTGTCCTAACCAACTTGGTTAAACCCCTTTGGCTATGATTGTTGCTTTGTATGTTTTCTTCACTTGTATATTGATTGGTAGGATGTTTGTTTATTTTTTTTATTGTGTTTTCAATGAATAGATTGTACGGAGAGCAATGATCTTTTGTGAAGAGAGTGTGATTTCTTCACCAACTTCAACAAAGCAAGTAACACATCATTCAACTACCCATTATTTTCTATATGCATTAGTTGATTTTTGAGTAGTATGCATGATAGGATTTTTTTTACTAAGTTATGTTATGCTATGCTATTATCCTAGTAGTGTGTAGCCATCTCTTATACCCTTGTTATTTTGATAGCCTTAGAACTTAGTAGATGCTATGCAATGTTACAAATTGTTTTACTAGATGTTGAGGAAAAATTCTATGTATAACTAATAAATAAACCACCTGGGTGGAAGTGGTAAGACTGGTTTATGTTGAGTGTTGCCTCAGGGCCCTTATCTAAGGGTTATTCCACTTGAGGTTGTCACTTGCGGATGGCCACCCAGGAACAAAGAGATTACTATGTCCCTCTAAGTCTAGTAGCTTACCGTGCAGCCTTTTAACATATGGGCTCTGTCTTGATCAACTAAGTTGTGAGAGTTCAGCCCAGGCTTGACTAGCAGATGTAGTAAAATTATAGGTGGAACGGTCTTGCCGGTGGGTTTGGACTTCTTCTTCTGAAAGATCTCGTCTCAATTCTCTCCTTTCCATGATGCACTCCGGGTGTATAGAGGATGTTTGGGCTAATTGAAGACAATGGGTGAAAGTGCACAACCTCTGCAGAGTTAGAAACTATGATCATAGCCGTGTCCCCGGTTATGGACAACTATGAGCAGCTGGACAAGGATTGACGGAAGAATCTCATCACCAATTTCAATAAGTAAAATTTTGACCAAGTGAACAGTATTGTGGTGCTTGGATCTTAATCCAATGTTGCCACCCTTTGAAAAGAAAAGTTTGTTTTACAAAAAATGATAGGAGAAAACTGGCTTTATGCAAAACTTAGCCAAAACTCCACTCAGCCAAATAAGCATGTAGTAATAGTCTTGCCATTTATATCCACCATAGTGTTACTTGCCAATACATTAAATTGTATTGACTCCCTTGTGGCTGCATATTCCATATTGTAGATGTTTCTGAAGACGAGTGAGGATTTCGTTTAGGATCTCGAGACTATCGCCAACATGTTTTGCCTGTGGCACATGAAGAAGATGGGCTCAATGTTGTACTATGTTTTCCGCTGTATTTCTTTGTTTTCTGATAGTCTTCTAAGACTATGCAAGTTGTAATTCCTATTTTGTAAAGTCTGGATCATGCGATGTAATAGAATTTGATGCATTTGCATGATATTTCATTTTGTACTCTGGTGCTAGCAATTGATCCAAGGACTAGCACAATAACACAGATGTTCTTACATTATTTAAATGTGGGAACGCTACAATAACATTGTTAGTGTTTCAATACCGTTAGATTTTTTCTACTTTTTCCCCTTTGCTGATATGAACTTTCTTCACCTTAGTTTCTTTTCATTGTATATATTTTGGCAGGTTGCCAATTTCTCGAAGCTTGTGAACACATAAGATTGCATGAAGCTTAACGTTGCTTCTTTTATCCGGGTCGATCTTGCCGAGTACCCACAGCAGGCTACCCAGTGAGTCCACATTTTCATTTTCTTTTAGTTTTTCCTGTGGTCTTGCACATATGAGACAGTTGCAGTGTTTGTAGTACAGTGCACCAGCGATAATCCTCTTTTATCTTGTTTGTTGTATCTATATGTTACATTAGGTGTGAGATGTTGTACCAATGGCATTTACTTTTTTTGCATACATTGTACCATTTTGCATCATTATCATGTTTACACCAAATGATCATTATTGGACGGACAATTCACCAACCTGCTTTTTTTCTTGTTTTTACTTATGCACATTTATGATCGTGGCTTCTTTGTAATGTTGTACATTGAGAACTTTGATGGAAAAATACGGAAGCACTTTGAGCAGGTTACCGTCTATCAGCTTTGTTCCCTTATTCATACGTAGAAATAATGCGTTCTCTAACTATTTTTTTGTATCACTTGTTTTGTAGGGTTGTGTCCCCATGTACCGGAAAATTGTCGCATCAGAATTGTTTCTCCATCGACAACGAGATCGACTCTGTCTTGCCGAGAAAGCCGCTTGAAATCCTTTGGCTTTTCATTAGGGAAGAAGTCATGTGTCCTAGGAATATCTAGATGTGTCAACGAATTCTTGTAGCAGTTTTCTTTTGTGGGTGTTTCCATAATCTTGTATATAAAGTTTGTCGAAATATTTTCGCGGTTTCTTTAGGGTCATCGAATGGTACCATTAATGTATGTGACATTTTTTGTTTTGAATGTTGAGGCAAATGGATGGTGTGGTTATTAAACTGATGTGTTTTTCAACGAATGAGACAAATTGGATGATTTTGCTTGTAAATGATGTCTTTTGTTCATTGTTGTTGCTTCAGGTTTAACAAGATGTACCAGAAATAGTATTAAAATGTTACATTTTACTTATTGTTTTGCATCAGGAAATATGTACCAATATATTAAAATAATTCTCAACTAAGTTCTTGCTTGCATGGGTGTCAGCTTTTTGCAGCATAATATGTTGCATACTAAATATTTTTTTGCATCATTATAGTAACAACCAATGTTTTAACTTTGCAAGTTGATTTGTCGTTTTCAATGACAATTCATTGAAACTACTACATTAGGTTTAAGTTTTTGATGGATATAGTAAATGTTTTTGCACCATTTATATATTGAAATGTTTTCATTATGCTAAATTCGACCTTTTTTGTTTTAATTTTTTTCAATTAAAAATATGCATCATATTTAAATTCAAAGTGTTACATTAGTTCTTTCCTTTTGTATTTCATAGTTGTGAATTTTTGCAACATTTTTTTTCCTGAGAGGATACACATGCTACACTTGTTCTATTAGTTTGTACCACTAATATTTTTATTTTGCATCTCAAGAGAAACACGTTTGCATCACAAAGGTTTTCAATGTTTTTTTTTGCATCATACCAGCTGATGTTGTTGCATTTAGCACACCGTTGCAAACATTGTTTAAAACAAGTTATGAAGCGCTTTCTACCATGTACCAGTTGTAATGCAGACCATGTTACAACTAATTTCTCATAACTGTAGCAAAATTAAGAACAAGTTTGTTTTTCTATACATTTTGGGAAGGATTTTGCTACATCCCTAAGCATGGTTGGCTTTACAGGCCACACTGGATTTACCAAAGTCAATTGTAACACCTTCGGCCTTCAGTTCTTTCGCTAGTTTCATCCATTTGCAGTTTGTTGCAGTGCGACCAGGCTGCTTACATATGGGGCATTTGCAGGTTGTTGCATTGTGCCCAGATTCTTTACAGATGGAGCATTTGCTTCCTTTTCTTGGCTTCTCATCTGCAATAGTGTCCCCTATACTTGCAACAACTTTAGCCTTCTTATTCTTTTGCTTCTTTGCATGCTTTTCCTCTCATTCCTCTAGCAGCGGCTTCTTTCTCTTTGACTTCTCCGAGGGTCTTTCTTTCTTTTTCTGCCTCACTGGATTTTGCAGCATTGTTTGCTCACTAGCATGCAATGGAGAATCCGGTGATGCTGCTTATTGCTCTTGTGTTGCATTGGGGTCTTCTTGTTGTGCATTTGCCCTTCTTGTAGCAGCAATCAATGGTGCAACCTGATTAGCAGCATCCAACAACAACTTGTAGGTTACATCACTGAAGCAAGCGTCTGATGCTAACCATGTCAGCTTCCATCATAAAGCATTGTACCTCAGAGTGTTTGTTGTCGGTAGACCAACGTTTATTCGGAATCCACTACCGCCAAGGCTTGTTGTTGCTCTCTCAGACCACCTTTCAAGGAGGTACCTCTGTGGTATTTCTTGAACATTTAAGTGCACCATTGTCCTGATTATGTGTGAACATATTATGCCATTTCTCTAGAAGTATCGGCAGGTGCATTCATAGCTGTCCTCCCCCAACACCACATTAACCCTATAAACCCTTGCCTTGGCATTCATCGATGAAACAAGCTCAAACACCATCACTTCAGGTTGAGCAGACTGAACCTGGTTGAACAGGTAACCTGTGGAAGCAGTTACCATCTTCTGGAACTTGCTAAATACGGCTCATGTGTAGAACACCACTGCATGTTTCTCAATGTTGTACCTGCAGGACAAAATTGTTGTGGTAAGTGCCAAAAAATGCTACACTAGCTGATCTAAATTGTAGCTGTCAGCATCACAAAGCAGAGTAATGACTTACCACCCCCAAAGCCCCGCTATAGTTGTTATCCCCTGGAATACTGCATTATCTTCCCGGTCAAGCATCGTCTCCTGGCATAACTCATACTGGCGAACAAAAGTCCATACAAGTCATGTGAGTTCACCAATTTCTTGAAGTAGGAATTTAGGCCCTCCGATCTACCCGTAGTTGTTGTGAATGGGAAGAAACTGTTCATGAAATAAGCTGGTGTCCAGGTCTTCCGTGACTTCCACATGTTCTTAAGGTGATTGTTTTCCGCAACATTGAACGACACAATCATAGCATTCCAAGACTCCTCAAATTCAACCGAGGTTTGCGAGTTGTTGATGCAAGCATTGAAGGCTTCTTTGAACTGGTCATTACTCAGCAACCTTGGCATCTTCTCTCGGGCCTTTCGTTTCACATGACAGAAGCAACACCGATGTACTACCAATTTGAACACGTTTTTTTATCGATGTTGCCATAGCTTGGTCTTGATCAGTCATGATGTTATCTGGAGGCAAATTGTCCATGGCTAGCAGCCGTTGATTGAAAACCCATTCAAATGTTTCAATTATTTCATTGGTCAGCAGTGCACAACCTAGGACTATTGTCTACACGTGGTTGTTTACACCGACAATTGGCGCAAATAGCATGTTGTATCGGTCTGTGCAGAATTTTGTATCAAAGAAAACACAGTCCTTGTATTTAGGGTACAAGGCCCTAGTCCTTCCATCTACCCAGAACAAAGCATCAACTTAATTTTTTTTCTTTGTCAACTAATGCCGCATAAAAGAAGCTTGGACTTTTGTCTTGTCTCCTCTGAAAATACTCCATGGTTAGTGCCATGTCTCTCAGAATCATGCCTTCCCGGAGCTTCGACCATACATTTTTCACATCTCTCTTCACATAAGGAAGGTTCCTGGGGTTACCACCATGCTCATCAGCAAGCAAGCCCATGACATCACTTGTTGAAATGTTGCGGTTATGGAGCGCCACAATCATTTGGCAGTCTTCCTCCGGTACGCTTCTGTGTGACTGATAATATCTGACATGATCTTATTGCTCCATCAGTAGGTGAGTATGTTCCTCTACAAAGCATGTAACAGTCCACTTCCCATCCCTAACTCCAACAATCATGTGTGCCTTGCACTGATGCCTCACCAATTTGTTACGCTTCCTTATACCGCTTGCACCTTGATCCACTCCAGCTTGCTTGCTACCTGACGTGCTTTCTCCTGCTATACTTTCATAAGTGATTTCTTTCTTTGTGTTGTCAGATGTTTTCCTTTAATACACACACTCAAACACTCTCTTTATCAGTGTAACAATACCCTTTTTTTGGTTGTTCTTAGAACCAGCAATCTTTGTCCCACATCCTTTATTCCTGGCATTACTCATTGTAGAACTTTTGTGCGTCCAAGGCATCGTCGAAAATCATACCTACATATGGATCATCGGGTTATGACGATACATCCTGTTTAACATCATCTACTTGTATTTTAGCATCAATTTCTTCTACCCCATCAGCTGCCACTTGTTCTTCAACACCAACATGCTCTGCTTCACCCCCATTTGACTCAACTTCGTCATGTACATCAAAAAATGGTTCTTCAGCTACATCTGGTTCGGAAACTCTTTCACCCCGCTCGTCTTCTGACCATACTCCATCATCAGCACCAGGGCTATATCCACCTCCTCCATAGTAGTTTCCTTCCATTCCGCCATCGGCAGAAGATTCCTACATGACGCAATTTTAGATTTCTGACATCAACAACACACATCATGTTCAAATCAATTGTACATTTTCTGTTTGCAGCATGATGCGGTTAAATAGAAGCAATGTTAATACAAGTAGCATTTTCTAACTTGTACAAATGTAGTAGAAAATTTAAAAAACAAAATGCATCATGCACCACTGGTACATTTAAATGCTGTAGGTGCATGAGAAATTTTTGCTACACCATAATTGTTAGAATTTTTGCTACACCACAATTGTTAGAAACTTTTTTGCTACTGACTTTGAAAGGCTACATCATGCATTTTTGTACCATTACATTCTTGACATTGCTCCCCTGTCCCCACGCAAACAAATGAAATGGCTACACCATGATTGTTTCTACAATTTCAACTCGGTGAAACAGATATGCATCACCAATTCATCTATTTCCAGAATATCTAACAATTTTTTAGGAGCAGATGTATCAACACCAAATTCCAGAAGTAGTTGTAACAAATTCCAGAAACTGCAAGGCATCATCAATTCAAATTTTGTTGATACAATTTTCCAAATCATTGAAGCAGATAACCATCATCAATTGATTGATTTTGCATAATATGTACCAATTCCAGGAAGCAGATGTATCAAATTCATTGCTACATACCAGGTCTTCATGCTGCTCTCTGCTGGATTTGGGGAAGAAGACTTGAGGGTTGCGGAATCGAACTTCTGGAAGCGGCTGCTGGTCTATGTGAGCTGGGGCGGATATACTTCGTCGAGGTCCCGTCACCGGCGAGTGGGCAGCACGTTCCACGATCGATGGTGGCATGGCTAGCGGGTGGCTCCTAGTCCTAGCGACCAGTTGCTGCACGATATGTGCCATGGCTAGCAGAAGGTGCGGGGGAACGCGCGGGGACGTAGACGGTGGCCGGAGAAGGAATGTCTGGGCGCGTCGTCGCTCGGTCGCCTCGCGGTCGCCAGATCTATGTCGGAACCGACTTATTACATTAACAGGGCATGGTGCATTGTTATTGCATCATTAAGATGTTGGGAAGGGAGACATCCGTGCGCGGCGCGCGGCCGTTGATCGACGGTTGCAATGGATCCAATCAGATGGTGCGTAAGGTGACGGTACCAAATGCTAGGTACACCCGGCTGGCGTCTAGCGCCTTTTTCAATAGGATAGGGGAACCGGCAAGGAGCGGCAAATAGAAATTGCAGTCTATGAGCAGCCATTTATAGACAAGTTCGATACTATAGGTTACTTTGGCATGCCCAAAACATGAAGCCCTAGCAGCTCACCACTAGGCTGAATCGCTCCATTGATCCATGTCGCTTGTCATTTCCCCCCTGAAAGCATTTTGAAAAGCATGTATAGCGTAGTGTTTCAAGCTATAGCTAAGAGAATATTTCTGTGCTAGACATACGTCTAAACATTGTACATGGTGAGTCTAGCTAAATTTTCTTAGACACCGAGTCTAGTACTAGATATATGTCTAAGAGAATCAAATGGCAGTCGGTCCCACTCGTCAGTATATGACAGACATCTTTTATTGTTACTTTTTATTATGTTTGACTGGGCCATATGTGTGCTAAACGCTGTAGCATATTTCGTTTTCTTAGATTTAAGTGTAACAATTTTTTTTCTTAGATTTAAGTGTAACAAATTTCTTAGCACGAGTCTAGCCATTCTTATGCTATACATGGTAGGTAGGGGAGGGCAGATTTATCATTATTAACGTGGGCTTTAAAAACACGCAGTGAACGGTGCGGTGTGAGAGAATGTACTCTATCTCCTGAAACCGGGGCATTTTATTATTTGCCACACTTTTCTTTCTAATTTTGTAATTTGCCACATGTGTCACTCACAGGTGGTGGTTAGTGTGGCAAATTATAAAGGATTTGAAAAGTGTGGCAAATTATAAAATATCCCCTGAAACCGGAGTGGCTAGCGCTCATTTTCTCACCATTTTCTCCGTAGCCGCCTTGCGCGGCGGCGACTGACAGCTTTAGTGCCCCCCGCCGCCTTGGCTGAGGAGGAATTCTTCATCCCCTTTCTCGCCGGGGCCACCCGAGCCGCCGCCGTCCTAGCCCCAGTGGGCCGTGGCGCTCTCCCTCCCACGCAATCCTCAACACGGCCGCCACCTCCCCGCGGTACAGTTCTTATCCCCTCTCTTCAGTCTTTATCGGCATTGCTCTGTTGGAGAGGCTCGCCAATTCGCCGGAATTTGGTTCAATGCTTTGGCTGTAGGCTTGTACTAGCATCCTACTAGAAGTTTGCTCTTTATCTGAAAGGGTTATGTTTCTCCTTTCATGCAAGCACGATAATACCGATGCTTGAATTTGAATGACAGCGTAGGAGTTTTTGTTCTGTACGAAGAAGACGGATGTCTTGAAATCTCCTCCACTTAACGCCAATGCATTCAACAAATCATACTGAGTTTCAGATCACTTTTGTGGTTCTTTATCACGGGCCTCAGTAATTGGTTCGCTAATTACCCCCTTTTATATGTAGTATGATGTACTGTAGGTCGTAGCACGTGAGTGGCAGACATAATAACAGAACAAAAACAGAATGAAATATCTGCATTTAAAAACGATCGACCGTGGATGCACCTGCTAACTCTAGTATTATTGCTGTGCTCAAAAGGCGTGACAGTGACAACAAAGGCACTTGTGTTTGTCCGATAATTATATTCTGTCAGCTGTGTTGGACCACTTGACTGCAATACCCTGAATGGCTGAATCGTCTCCATTATGCACAAATTTGAATGTTCAAACGTGTTGAACTTGGCTCCCAAGCTACTGCCCTCTGTTTCCTCTCGGTTTCCTTGTGGAATTCGGCCTCTCACTTGCAGCCTATATAATACTGACAGCGGGTATATTCTTTCACATACATGTTAAACGTCCGTTCACCTCACTTGCAGACATCTACCTTGCTCAGAAACAGAGTGTGAGGTTTCAGGTATGGTGCCAAGCATGGAGGAGCCCCTTGTCGAGAAGACAGGAGGGCCAGGAGATAGCTTGGTAGTGATTGAGGTCAAGAAGCAGCTGTACCTTGCTGGGCCTCTCATCGTCGGAAGCCTACTGCAGAACATCGTCCAAATGATATCTGTCATGTTTGTCGGCCATCTCGGTGAGCTCTCTCTCTCAAGTGCCTCCATCGCCACCTCCTTCGCTGGTGTCACTGGCTTCAGCCTATTGGTATGTTATATGAACTTCATCCCACGCATGTGTTTGGTGGACCTCCTGAACAATCAACATCAACTTGAATGTTTTGTTCGTCATCATTTCAGGCCGGCATGTCGACCAGCTTGGACACACTGTGTGGGCAAGCCTTCGGAGCAAAGCAATACCATCTTCTTGGTATCTACACGCAGAGGGCAATCCTTGTGCTTACTCCTGTCAGTGTCGTGGTTGCTGTAATCTGGGCGTTCACCGGCCAGATCCTTCTGTTCTTTGGCCAGGACCCTGAGATTGCCATGGGAGCAGGGAGCTACATCCGGTGGATGATTCCAGCACTCTTTGTTTACGGTCCACTGCAGTGCCATGTTCGTTTCCTGCAGACACAAAATATCGTCCTCCCGGTGATGCTCAGCTCGGGTCTCACAGCACTGAACCATATCTTGGTGTGTTGGTTACTGGTGTACAAGCTTGGCCTGGGCAACAAGGGTGCTGCCTTGGCCAATACAATCTCGTACCTTACCAATTTGTTAATATTGGCTATCTACATCAGGCTCTCTCCATCATGTAAGAGAACTTGGACAGGGTTGTCAATGGAGGCGTTTCGGGACATGCTTAGTTTCTTGAAGCTTGCTGTTCCATCTGCTCTGATGGTTTGGTGAGTTTGAGTTGAGACCATATATATATATAGGTAGAATTTTTCATGGTCCATCTCCAATTGATTTTCATCCTACATTTATACACAGCTTGGAGTGGTGGTCGTTTGAGCTCCTGGTACTTCTTTCCGGATTTCTTCCGAATCCTAAGCTCGAGGCATCGGTATTGTCCATCAGGTGTGCTAACATATTCATGGCTATTTCAGACTCGGTTTGCCTTTTCTATTTCTGATAGTAACAGTTGAATTTCCTGCAGTTTAAATACCATTTCGTTAGTATTCAGGATCCCGTCTGGGCTTAGTGCAGCTATAAGGTCAGATTGATACTGTCTAATGATCATATAATACTCTTAGCAGTTATCTTGCTCTACAAGAAGCTGACATCCTTTATCTCCCCTCTGTAGCACCCGTGTATCAAATGAGCTTGGTGCTGGGCGGCCGAATGCTGCCCGTCTGGCAACCCGTGTCATCATGGTCCTGGGTATTGTGTCAAGTGTATCAGTTGGTCTTCTCATGATTTTGGTGCGCAATTTGTGGGGGTATGCATACAGCAATGAGAAGGAAGTGGTGGAATATATTTCCAGGATCATGCCAATTCTTGCTGTCACATTCTTGTTTGATGACATGCAGTGCATTCTTTCAGGTAAATATAGATACTTCACAGAAAGCAAATTCGGCAATTATAAGGAGCCTGTATGCATGCTGGAATTATGTTTAGCATATAAGTAGGACGAACAATATTTGTCGTATCTAGCGAGCACCAAGATACTGAGTGGCGATGGGTGATATTTGATATATTTTTCAGGTATTGTTAGGGGCTGTGGCTTCCAAAAGATGGGTGCTTATGTCAATCTCAGTGCGTACTACCTTGTCGGCATCCCAGCAGCTTTATGTTTTGCCTTCATTTACCACCTTGGTGGAGTGGTATTTATTTTACTACCCTTCTTACCATATAAAAAGTTGTAATTTTTTCATTTGACTTGAGGAAACCTCTAACTGAGGTGTGTGTATGAACTGTTAGGGGCTGTGGTCCGGAATAACCTGCGGACTTATCGTGCAAACGGTGTTGCTCCTGTCTATTACCCTGCGCACCAACTGGGACAAAGAAGTAAGCAAACTAACCAAATATTCTAGCACGCGATACTATTTGTTCTGTTGGCTTCTCAGTGTTGTTGCTGCATGGCCCATTTATCTTTGTTGTTGCTTTGGTAGGCCTTGAAGGCGAAGGACAGAGTTTTCAGTTCTTCCCTACCTGTAGACTTGGCGGCATGAGATGCACAATTTAGTCGGAAAATTGGCCACGAAGGTGTGCATTGAGATAAGGAACCAATGAAGAATTGGCCGATAAAAGGGGTGCTTCGTCTCATTATCAAACATCTCTCTGTACCAACTATGGAGTATAATATATAGGTCTTCCTTTTAACGACCAATGAAGAATTAGTCGCCAGGAAGATGTCATGACGAGTAGAAAGATGCAGTTGACAATAGCACTCCTTCATCCGGAAATGAGCTATCCTGTTTGATTAACTTTTTCCTGACACAGGAAATAAATTGTTCGAATGAGTAGAGGATATTGTGACACTATATTCATCCTAGAAGAGTAGAATGCGAAAGAACGGAGTTTCCTTGCGAGCATTTCGCATGTTTTGGTAGTGTATTCTGAAGGATGCTAACTCTAGTTATTACATCACGGTCACTGCGAATCTAGAAAAGAGGAAAGTTAAAATTTTCGTTGGAACTGGTAACATGAAAAGATGCTTGCACTTTGCAGAAATGTTCTTGGTGGAGTCGATGAAATAAGTGGCGAGAGCAGGCGGTCCATTTATTCCTTCAAATTCAGACATCTCTCGGTTCAATCGCATCGATAAATCTCAGCGTGGAAGCATGCATTAAGGCTAATATTGGGAACTTGTACTTTATTAAGGACGCAGCTCCGTATTTTACTACTCTTTTTCAAATATATATATATATATATATATATATATATATATATATATAGGGTCGCGCTATTTGACACCCAGGGTGCAGAATAGTTATTCTACACCCACCCTGTATCTTTTGAACCGTATAGGATTTTTACGTCACGTAAATTTTGTCGTGTTTCTTATGTCGAATAGAACGTAAGAAAATATATACATGACATAAAAAATTTATTTGCGTGACGGTACAAAAAAAATTGAAATAATACACATTTTTATGTTGTTTTTATGACTTTTATGTTGGTATGACTCATATTTTTTTCGTATTTATGCCGAGTATTCTCTTATGGATCAAACATGAACGTAAATAATTACATACATAACATAATTTTTTTGACTTGGGAACATAAAACTAATTGTGGGTGCAAAATAAGTTTTCTGCACCCAGGGTGCCAAATAGGTATATATATATATATATATATATATATATATATGTATAGGTATAGGGAAAATGGTTTCTACTCCCGGGTGTAGCTACACCCATGTCTCATATACTGCCGTACGGAGGTACGTGTCATACTTTTTCGGTCCAAGTATGTTCATATACTATATCTAAGATACTCCAAAACAAGTTTCGTGAAAATTATAAAATTGAGCATGTAGGTTGCACTATATATTCAAAATACCGGTATATATGTACATATAAAAGGAGTACGTAGAAAAATTACACATACTACGTAAAAAGTAGTATATATACTGCCGAAATAGTAATATATACTGCATACTACCTGTACATACTCTCCGGTATGATAGATACTACATACATCATACTAAACACATGTGGGTGTAGCTACACCCGGGAGTAGCCTGAATTTGTCCTGTATGTATGTATATATGTATATATATATATATATATATATATATATATATATATATATATATATATATATATATATATATAAACGTTTACCACTCGCCTGTCTTAATCTGACATCCTCGATTTTTCCGTGTTTAAACTTTAAATACTAATTTGATCAGTAATAGAATATGTGTCATTTGGTATAAAAGTTATGCCATTCTTTTTATTCTTTTACGAATTTAATGGTATAAATTTCTTGAGATATAATTCATATTTAGTTGGTCAAATTTATGATCAAAATTTGAGGTAGTACTTTTTTAACTAAACACATGATGGGATGAACACTCAAGATGTAGTAAATACGATGCAATGTGCGGTGACCCTGCACACCACTGCTTGGTGTACTGCGCCAGTAGTTGTTGATACAATACTCGTGTCATTCATAATTATCATATCTTAGCGTAGTACAATAAAAAACATTATAGGGTCCATGCTTGCATATTTATTATTACAAACCAAAGGTCAATAAAAGATTCAACCTCTTCCTGCTGAGGAAATTCTGGTACTATCTTACACAAACTTACAAGGACTGAAATGATAAGACCGAAAATCGTAATGATTCAACAAGCTTTTGAAAGAGCATTTCTTGACCCCTAGTGTTTTGTGTGTTAGTTCACAATACTAGTCATACTTTTAACCAGGTGTTAAGTTATGCAGGTTATTAAATATATTCATAGGCATCAAACACCAAAAAGTGTGAAGGTAGATCACTTTTCTCGGTTACATAAGTCAAACGGAAATTTCCTCTCAACCGGAATATCCGGTTGGTTCCAGGTTTCTGAGAAAACGGCTAAGGACGAGAGGATTCCGAGACAGAAGTGAGACGAAAATTTCCAACTAGAAATTTCATGGCTACCGGAATATCCGGTCAGGAAGGACTCATAAAATTGGCTAAGTCCCAGAACCAGTTCGGAACAGAAGTGAGCCGGAAATTTCTGGCAACCGGATTGTCCGGTTTGGTCAACTCTGCGAAGATTCCAGATCTAAAGGTTACAAGCCAACCGAAATATCCGGTTCAAGTTTGAACCGGATATTCTGATTCATCCCTGCCCTCCCAACGACCACATTTATTGAGGGGGTATAAATACCCCTTCTTCTTCCCCAAGAGGTCTAGTTCGTCCAAGCATTTAAGATTCATTTATTGAGCTCACCAAAAGCTAGATTTCTTCCAATCCCTCCACCCAAACTCGTTGATCTTTGGAGGATTGAATGAGAAGGCCTCGATCTACAACTTCACCAAGTCGTGCTTCATTTCCACCTCATTCACGCGTTTCCTTGTGGAAAGCCTAGACTCCAATTGTTGTTCACTTGTTGATTGTAGCAAGATTGCTGGTGTTCTTGGGAGCCCCAATTCGGTTGTGGGTGTGTGCCTGAAGCTTATTGTAAAGGCATCGATTTCTGCCTCGAAGGAAATCAATAGTGGAAGGTGAACTAGGCCTTTGTGACGAAGTTCATCGGACAATAGGGTGAGGCCTTTGTGGCGTTGAGTAGCCTTTCATGGCGAAACTCATACCCCTCCAACGAGACATACTCCCCTCAAAAGGAGGAACTCGGGAATACATCCTTGTCTCCGCGTGTTTCCGTTATGGGTCACCTCTATCATTTACCTTTAGCTTGTGTTTGTATCTTGCTTAGTGTTTCTCTTGTCATATAGGTAAATTCACCGTAGTTGCATATCTACAGAATTTACCTTTATGTCAAGCCTTAATCGAAAAAGAATTAAAATTTGGAATTAGCACCCATTCACCCCTCCCCCCTCTAGGTGCCCATAGTATCCATTCAATTGGTATCAGAACCTCGGCTCTTATTTTGGGTTTAACCGCCTAAGATTTTAGTATGGCCATCGAAGGGGAAACCACCGAGCCCGCGACACCGGCCACCATGAATTATCTCAAGGAAATGCAAGCTTCATTGACCTCATCCATGGATGCCAAAATGACGGAATTGCGTGATTTCATGGTGCAACTCTTGAAAGCCAAGGGCCCGGCATCCGCATCTTCGAGTCCTCCGGAAGAAATTCTGGATGATAAGGATGATGAGGATGAGGGTGAAACAAATAAAAATGAAGCTCCATCCTCTAAGAAAACTTCATATCCTAAGGGAAAGGATGAAAAGGAAGACTACCATAATGTCCCCGGACGGTACTCTCCCGATCCTCCTATCCCACATCCTCGTATAAACATAGAGGCAACCCTCCTAAAATTGATGCTCATTCCTTTGGTAAATGGCAATATTTCATGAAAACTCGCTAGAACTCTTCTTGCATTGAGATTTGGAGGGTCATTTAAGATGTATACAAGCTTCATGACCCCAAGAACTTGACAACAAGAGAAGTGGTAGATTGCCAACTCAACTAACCACCTTGAACATGATTCAACAAGCCAGGGATGAGAAGATCATGCCGCACATTCAACAATACTCCACCGCCAAGGAAACATGGAATGATCTTATCACCATGTTTGAGTGCAATGAAAGCATGAAGAGGAATAGGTTTGATGACTTGAGCAATGAGGTCGAAGTTTTCTATATGCATGATGGTGAAATCCATGAGGACATGCATCAAATACTCAAGAACCTTTCTACCACATTTAGTGGTGTTGGTGCCACTCACGTTGATGATGCTTGGATCAAGAGGAAGTATGTGAGTTCTCTCATGCCATTTGAGCCCGTGGACTTGAAGAGTCTTCAAGGAAGACACAACTACCATATCATGACTTCAAGTGAGGTTATGAAAGAGATGGCCTCCTTTCAAGTTCAAATAAAGCTTGCTCAAGACACTCGTGCTCGTGCTATTGGAATGCACAAAGTGCCCTCCATTGCATTGAAGGCCAAGGTTGTGACCAAGATGGTGGATCAACAAGAAGAGGTTGCTTTGAGGGAAAACTTGGATCCACTAAATGATCAAGAGTATGATCTCGTGCTTAAGGATTTAATTTCTCTTGCGGTATAAAAGTTTTGGAAGAACTCTCCCAAGGACAAGGCATATGTTGAGGATAAGACCAAGTCAAGCTATGGCAAGGAAGGGACTAAAAAAGGGGGCTTGTTTCAATTGTCAATACAAGTATTACTTTGTTGCCGATGGCCCTTTCAAAAATAGGGAAAGTCAAGGAGGGAAACTTGTTCTCAAGGATAAGTCAAATATCCCCCATATAAGAATCCTCACTTCAAGAACAAACCTTTCAACAAGAAACCATCTTCAAGGTTTGTGCTAGTGACTCAAGAAGAGTATGATTCCGGTGATGAAGAAGAAGAAACCACAAGTGAAGTGGCCGCTATTACTATTGCATCATCATCATCATCTCCTTCACTCTTTTAATCCCCCAATGAGAATCTTCCCCAACCTTCCGCAAAGTGCTTCATGGCAAAGACCACTGAGGTATCATCTTCCTCCAACTCTAAGACTCAAAATAAAAATAACAACCTTGCTAGTCTTAGTGTAGAAGATGAAATTGCCTCCTTGTGTCTATTTATGTCTAACTTGAAAGGTGAGACCAAGAGGTACTTTGACCTCCTCATGAGCCAATTGGGAGAGGCCCAAGAGGATATTGATAAGAAAGGTGAGACCGAGAGGGAAGATGCCATTGAAAAGGTCTCTCTCTCTCTCTCTCTCAAATGCTCTTTAGGACGAACATGAGATTTGAGTATCTCTTGAGGAGAAACTTGAGACTATCGAGGAATCACATGATGAGTTAATGTCTAAACTCACTAAAGAACGTGACTGTGCAATTGCTAAATATAAAATGTCTAAAACAAAAAAGGTTTAGTTTGGGGTTGGTCATGAAAAACTAACCGAGGAGGTAGAGAAGCTCACCAAGGCTCACAAGGCCTTGGAGGGTGAACACTCTACCCTCAACAAGTCACATGAACAACTTCAAACTCAACTAGATAAATTCAATGTGCCTAGTACCTATACTTCTTCTTGTGATCATGCAAATGTTATTGAGGAGAATTCTAGGTTAAAGGAAGAGATAGCAAGAATTAAGGCAAGATCTCTAGTGTTGAGAAGGTTGTGGCTCCTAGTCCACAAGTGGATCCATGGCCACAAGTGGATCCTAGGCCACAAAATGGCAAGCAAGGTTTTGGCTATGTTGCCAAAAGCAAGAACAAGAAGAAGAACAACAAGAACAAGGCCAAGCCCGCACAAGCAAAGAATGTTGGTGCGAGTGGAATTGTCATTAGGGATGAGACCACTCGTAGCAACTCCGCGGGAACTAACAATCCACGCCATTTCTTATTTGTTGATTATTATGGTGTTGTCCAAGATAAATATGTTGGTCCTATTGAGGTTTATATTGAGTACACTATTTGGGTCCCAAAGAACCTTCAAGTCAATGATTCTTGTAGAACTAAGCTTCCGGTGGGTCAAAATGGATACTTGATAGTGGGTGTACAAGTCATATGACCAGAAGCAAGACACTTATGAAGAAGATGAGACCAAATATAAATCAAGCAGCCGTCACTTATGGAGATGAGTCAAAATCTGAGGTGGCGGGTTTTGGTAAGGTGGTTGTTTCTTCTAATATCACCCTTGAAAATTTCATGCTTGTCGAATCCCTTGGTTTAAATTTACTTTCAGTTCGTGTTTTAGGGAAGATGGGTTTTTCCGTCTTATTTGAACCTAACATCATGGTCCTCTTGTGGAGCAAGACTCTCGATGTTGCTTATGTTGGGCATGTCAAAAATGAGTTGTATGTGGTATAATTTTCGGAGTCAACCAACACTCAAGTGATGTGTCTCTTCAGTAAGGCCAACATGGTGTGGTTGTGGCATCTCCGCTTATCCCATGTCAACATGAGAATTTTGCAAATCCTTCACAAGGGTGGCCACATCATCGGACTAAAATAAAATGTTTCTTTTGCCAAAGATCGTGTGTGTAGGGAATGTGTTGAAGGAAACATGCATGATTCTTTGCATCCAAGAAAGACTATTATCTCATCAAAGAGGATTCTAGAACTTATTCATGTGGATCTCTTTGGTGCCGTACCCGAGGCAAGTCTTGGAGGCAAGAAGTATTGCTTGGTGATTGTTGATGACTACTCAAGATACGCATGGGTCTATTTCTTCAAATTGAAGAGTGAGACCCAACAAGACGTCATCGACTTCTCCAACTAAGTCCAACATCAACATAGTGTTCCTACCATGGCCATTAGGAGTGATAATGGCTCCAAATTCAAGAACTACACCCTTAATGAGTTTCTTAGTGAAGAGGGTATTCTTCATCAATATTCTGCTACATATACCCCTCACCAAAATGGTGTAGCCGAAAGGAAGAAACGAACCCTCATTGATATGGCTAGGTCCATGTTGGCGGAGTATAAGTCTCCCCAATATCTTTTGGATGAAGCCATCTCTACGGCGTGTCACTCATCAAACCAGCTCTACCTCCGCAAAGGCTTAATGAAGACTCCCTATGATAATGTCACCGGCAACAAACCAAATATCTCCTACTTCTGTGTCTTCAATTGTAAGTGTTTCTATTAGTAAAAGGAGTCTGTTTGTCTAAATTCCAATCTAAAACTCTAGAGGGTACATTTGTTGGTTATGGTGCTGAATCCCACACTTATAGATTCTTTAACAATACCTCACATATTGTCATTGAATCTAGTAGTGTGGTGTTCGAAGAAAATGATGGCTCCCAAGTGGCAAAATTTCATGTTTCCGATGTAGATGTTGAAATGTCTCAAGGAGCCATAGGAAGAATGGGTGTGGGATTTTTTTGCCCCATTGAGCGACACCTTGTGGCGGATCGAGAATAACTATGATCTACTCAAGTGGATCCCTCGTCTACATCAGAAGAACATGCCAATGGAGCAAGTGGTACATCAACCCAAGAACAATGTCGCACCCGGACTTCTAGAGGATACTCGCAGTTCCGTTGAACAGTAGTTGGTTGGATTACGGGGCTTACCGGCACCCGCATCTCTTACGAGTAGGCCAACACATGTATGTGTGACAACCAACCCCTATCTGTTCATCGTCTACGTAAACCATCCCATAGAAATCAGGATACTACCATTGACGTACTTCATACCATACACACATGGTACGTCAACGGCGTTGAACAAAATGATAACACAACAAATCTCTAAGACACAAAAGATGGAAATAAGTTGCAAATAGCTCTCACTAGAGCAGAGATGGAAAATACAATCATCCAGAGGACACATGTCCCAACATAACATCATTACATCTCAGCGGAAGCATTCAAAGGGTCTGAGTACAGACAAATCCAAATAGGCTTAAGAAGCCGGGAATAAAAAGAAAATGGAGCCCATCCACGATGTCTCGGATCCTGCCCGGGTCCGCTACCTACTCGTCAGCAGCCTCGTCAAACTCCACGTAGTAGCCGTCACGGGGATCCTCGTAAGCGTAGTCTGCGGAAACCACAGCCCCAAAGGGGTCAGTACATAAACGTACTGGCAAGCAAGACTCACAGTTCACCAAAGTGTAGCCCGTCAACACCAAGCACAGATGCCTTGGGTTCAACAGAAGAAAGGGATATAACAGATGCTGCAACTGGCTGCACTAACCAACTACAGAACATACTACAACTTCCGGCTATCAGAAAGGGGATAAGATAGCGTATCGTAACCAACTACAACTAACCACCCCACAAACCTATCCTGGATCTCGCCCCTTATCCAAAGAAGCAATCCGAGGATCACTCACACAGTTGGATTAATGATGGTTCAAATTATTGTGTCAATAAGCCTATTACTAGTCAGGTTATCATTAGTTAGGTGTAAGTTGTTCTGAGTACTTGTTAGCCAGTACTTTCACCAAGTCAACCATAACCGCGGAAAACACGGCTTCTCGAGAAGATTTATCCCTGCAGGGGTGCACCAATTTGGCCGTACACGTAAGAATATCCCGCCAGGATGGAAATGCACTTCCACCAAGCGAGGCACTCTACACAACTCAACTCTTCTTCGCATCAAGCCCAAAGCACCACGTGCTGTGCGTGCGCGGCTAATCGAGCCCCACGAAGAAAAGGGGACCCTCATAGCACTGGAAGACCACGCCGCCCTAAATGCCGACTACAAAAGTTCCACCCTGGCCTCGGGTTCGTACCTGCATATGCGTGCATCAAATGGAAAGCCCGAACTAAGTGTGGTGATTTGGACGAGATGCGAATCGAATCAAATTGAGGGGGGCGCCCATACACGCTTCCCACATGCGGATAGTGCGCTCATCATGGATCAGTAGACAAGACCCTTTTCCTATTAGGGTCGACACTAGCAGGCCTCAAAACCACGCCGGGCCTCCTGCCGGTGCCTTATCAGCAATTTATTATTACCTCAAATTAACAGGTTGTTGTTTAACATCGAGCCCCAGAACATAATCAAATATGATAACAGAAAGTAACTGATAACAGACTCGAGCAAAACAACCCTAAGCATGCTAGTAAGACACGGGCCCAAGCAACGGGGTTATAGGACTGGAGGTGAGGCAATATCAGGGTTCAGGGTATCATGTGATAGGTTCGTAACAGAAGCAACGATACATATGGCTAGCAGAAATAGACAACGGAAAGTATCGGTAACCAATGTTGAAAGGAACACAATGGTTCATGTGAGTGATAACTTGCCTGCAAACTCAGTAGCCTGGTACTGGGCTAGATCCTCAGAAGGGGTGTCGTAAAGATCGTCGGTCTCAACGTCGTCGCCTATCCGAGAAGAAGCAAACAAACAATACAGGAAGATAAACAATCAATATCATGGCATAGTGCACAATCATGGGATTATGCATGACAATTTTATGGATGCATCAAAATAAACTAGTTGACATGGTAACACAATTTAACTGGACACATATGCAATTTTGAGTTGCATATGAAAGCCCATGAATTTTGGTTGAAACAATTGTTTTCCAATTAACCAACAGGTGAAAGTGGATTAGTATGATGCATGGATGAGGAAAACAACAAAATAACAACAATAGACCCAATTGGAAATAAGGTTTACCAATTTAGAAATTTAGTTATTAATTTAGGGAATTTTTGGTTCCTTAAAGGGATTACACAAATAGTTGTTGTTTTCACCAATTTAAATTGTGCAAAATAAATAACAAAATTCATATTTGAAAGAACACAAAATTTTGGGTGGATTACATGTTTCAAATATGGAAAAAGGAATTCGGATGAATTTATTATGACTTAAACAAAATTAAACAAGTTTTAAATGAATTTAAAACAAGTTGGAATATTATTTGGATTTTATTTGTTCCAATCATAAATTCAAATTCATATTTGAAAAGTTTATACTTTTCTAGTTTGAAAACATATTTTGCATGTTCAAAAATAATTTAATTTGAGCAAGTTAGGATTTTATCAAATTTAAATGATTTAAACAAGGTTTAAGTTATTTAGGCAATTTAAATTATTCAAACCATGAAACAAAATTTATATTTGAAAAGGTTATTTGAAATATCATGGAAAACATATTTTATATGCATTAATTGGATTAAGTATGAATTAGTTATGGATTTTAGCAATTTACAAATGAATTATTTGAATTCAAATTTGAATTGCATTTGGAAAATTCAAAACAGAAAACAAATGGTTTAGTTAGATAGATAATTTAATTTGGATCAACACACATATTTTACTTTTATTATTTGGAGTTATAATTTAAAAGTTATAAGCAATTTAAATTAGAGGACCATTCTGTAATTTTAAAGGGCTTTGATTTAAAACAGAAAAGTTGGAAAACTTTTTTTACCCCGCAGTTATCTACCCAGGGCACTGCCACTGGGCCCTGGGCCAGCGTGGACGCACGCGTGGCACCAGTGCCACAGACAGGTGGGGCCTGCGTGTCAGTGCCCCACGCAAAAGGTTTGGATTAAGTCCGCGGAGCCAAGGCTCGAACCCACGCCCTGCCTCGCTCGCGCTAGCACTGCAACCACTGCAGTACGCTTCAGTTTTTGACATATACAGAGATGCAGAGAGGTTGTAGTTCAGCTGCGCGATAACTGAACTTTGCGCGCGCGCGACTGAAACTGACAGAGGAACAACGACGGCGGCCGGCGATCACCGAGGGGTTGCTGCGCCGTGCTGCTGGTGGGATCTGGTGGGTGCTGGTGTTGCGCTCGTGTGCGCGTGCTTGCGCAATAGGAGGGAGAGATGGAGGCACGATGGCTCACCGGCGTTGTCGTCGAGCAGAGGCCCGAGGTAGTCTCCGGCGGCGACAGGTTGAGGACGGCGGCGACGGTGTGGTGGATCTTCGGGGTGGCTGCGGTGTCCAAACGGAAGAGGGAGGTGTGGTGTACTGGTTCCCGTAGCTAGGTGGGTGAAAGGCGCGTCGAGGCGGCGGTGCTCATCGGGGTTTCAGAGGGGCGCTTCTCCGGTGAGGTTGCAGAGGGAAGGGAGGCGCAGCGAGAGGGGAAAACGGCGGCGGGAGCTCGAGGGAATAGGGGCCTAGGGTTTAGGGCTACGGCGCGGAGACCTAGGGCGGTTCTTATAGGGCTCCAGGAGCTCTCCTGGCCGTCTGCTCGCAGCAGTGCCACCGTGGCATGGCCGGATGGGCGGCCGTACGCGAGGACGACGAGAACATAACGGCGAAACGGTACGCGGGCTGGGGGGAAAGAAAAGGCCGGGCTGCGCGCGGGAGAAAAGGAGAAGGTGGGCTGGGCGCAGCCCACTGCCCCCTGGCGCCATTTTTTCTTTTTTTTTTAAATTTCTCTCCTCCTGTTTTTTTTTTTTTGCTGAAAAAGGAAATGGAGAAAAAGATGGGATTTTTGAATTAGGAAAATTTTGGGGAAATTTGGGTGGGTTAAATAGGTCAACAGCAACCACTCTACAACTTTGATTTTCAAAAATTTCAAAATAACTTGATGTTTGTATTTAATTCAAATTTGGATGATTTTTATATTAAGTGAACATTAATGAAAACAAACTTTTAAATAGGGTGAACCCTATGTTAATTTAGAACAAATGCTTATAAGTGTTTGGTAATTTTTATATTTTCAACTTGGGTGCTGTTTGTAAAATGTATTTGAATTTTTGAATAAGATTTGGAATTTAATTGATTGATTTAAACCATCATTTTAATAGTTGAGCACTATGGAATAAAATGGAAACAAATGGTTGTTTGAGTTGGATTTTTTTATTTGAAAAGATTGTAACATGACAAGTATGAACAAGCATTTGAAATATGTTTGAATTTGAATTGTGAAAACAGAGAAAAACAGATGCAACAAATAAGAAACAAATGCAAACAAATAAATGAGCATGATGACATGATGCAAAACTTTAATTAAACAAGAAACAACATGCTAGGGGTGGTTTTTCATACTTGGGATGTTACAAAACGCCCCCCCTTGAAGGAATCGCGCCCCGAGATTCCTACTGAGAAAGGAAAAGGTCCGGATACTTCTTGCGAAGATCCTCTTCGGTCTCCCACGTTGCCTCTTTATCGGAATGATGCGACCATTGCACTTTCAAGAACTTGGTGCTCTTGTTGCGAGTCTTACGCTCGGTCTCATCGAGAATACGAACAGGGTGCTCCTCATAAGATAGATCATCTTGCAGTTCAATGGAATCATGATCAACTGCACGATCTGGATCTTTGAAACACCTCTTGAGCTGTGACACATGAAACACATCATGCACCTTGGATAGTTTTTCTGGAAGTTCAAGACGATAGGCATTTTCCGCACGCCTTGAGAGAATGTTGAAAGGACCAATGTATCTTGGTGCAAGCTTTCCTTTCACACCGAAACGATGAGTGCCTCTGAGGGGAGTTACACGGAGATATGCCTTGTCACCAGGTGCATAGATCATATCCCTGTGCTTGCTATCATAGTAGCTTTTCTGACGAGACTGAGCAATCTTGAGATTGTCACGAATGATGCGAACTTTCTCCTCGGCTTCCTTAACAATGTCAGGGCCTAAGAGTGAACGTTCACCAGCTCCAGACCAATTGATTGGACTCCTGCATCTGCGGCCATAGAGTGCTTCAAATGGTGCCATGCCTAGGCTTGCCTGGTAGCTGTTGTTGTAGGAGAATTCAGCATATGGAAGGCAATCCTCCCATTTCATGCCAAAGGAGAGACCACATGCTCTGAGCATATCCTCGAGAATCTGATTGACTCTTTCGACTTGCCCCTGAGACTGAGGGTGATAAGCTGTGCTGAAAATAAGTTTGGTGACCAATGCATCTTGGAAACTCTTCCAGAAATGAGAAGTGAATATGCTTCCACGGTCTGAGCTTATTTCCAATGGAACACCATGAAGAGGAACAATCTTTGTTGTGTAAAGTTCTGCTAACTGGCTAGCTGAGATTGTTTCTTTGACAGCAAAGAAGTGAGCTACTTTAGTGAGACGATCAATGACAACGAAGATTGCATCGTTGCCCTTCTTGGACTTTGGAAAACCAGCGACGAAGTCCATTTCAATCATGTCCCACTTCCACTCAGGAATTTTCAGAGGTTGGAGTAGACCGGCTGTTTTCTGATGGACTGCCTTAACACGTTGACAAACGTCGCATTCAGAAACGTATTGAGCAATTTCACGTTTCATGCCAGGCCACCAATACAGTGTCTTAAGATCCTGGTACATCTTTGTACTTCCAGGGTGAATGTAAAGAGGAGTTTCATGAGCCTCCTTGAGAATGATATCTTTGAGACTTTGAACTTGAGGAAATGCAATGCGTCCTTCGAAGAACACAATTCCTTTGTCATCAATTGAGAAGGACTTAAATTTCTCCTTGCCTTCTTTGACGTGTTCTACCATCTTCTTGATTTCAGCATCACGAAGTTGTTCAGAATGAATCTTATCCTCGAGAGTTGGACTGGCTGTCAAGCTCGCAAGATAACCTTGAGGAACAAGACCAAGGTTCAGCTTCTGGAATTCTTCATGAAGTGGAGGTTGGCTTTCCATGATCATGAGATTATTGCAATATGACTTGCGACTGAGAGCGTCGGCCATAACATTAGCCTTGCCTGGAGTGTAAGAAATGGTGAGATCAAAGTCTTTAATCTTTTCAATCCATCTCCTTTGCCTGAGGTTTAGATCTGGTTGAGTGAAGATGTATTTCAGACTCTTATGATCGGAAAAGATTTCAGTGTGGTTACCCAACAAGTATTGCCTCCATTTCTTGAGGGCAAACACAACTGCTGCAAGTTCAAGATCATGTGTGGGATAGTTTTTCTCATGGGCATTCAACTGACGTGAAGCATAAGCCACAACTTGACGTTCTTGCATAAGAACTGCACCTAGACCTTGGAGAGATGCATCGCAGAATATCTGGAAAGGTTTGGTAGTATCTGGGCCAACCAGAACTGGAGTAGAAGTGAGTTTAGTCTTCAGGAGATTGAAACTTTCATCACATTGTGGAGACCAAACGAACTTCTTGTCCTTCTTTGTGAGATCAGTGAGAGGTTTGGCAATCTTGGAAAAGTTTTGGACGAAACGACGACAATAGCTAGCCAAGCCAAGAAAACTTCTGACTTGCTTCACCGTCTTAGGGGGTTTCCAATCAACAATTGCTTTAACCTTTTCTGGATCAATGGCTATGCCCTTGGCAGAGATGACATGACCAAGGTAAGCAACTTCTGGAATCCAGAACTCACATTTGGAGAACTTGGCATATAGACGATGCTCGCGAAGTTTCATGAGAGTGAGACGAAGGTGTTCTCCATGCTCTTCCTCAGATTTTGAGTAGACCAGAATGTCATCAAGATATACCACAACGAACTTGTCGAGGTATTCATGGAAGACAGAATTCATGAGTCTTGAGAATGTCGCCGGTGCATTGGTGAGACCAAAGGACATGACGGTGTATTCATATAGACCTTACCGAGTGGTGAAAGCTGTTTTTGGAATATCTTCCTTTCTGATCTTTATTTGATGGTAACCCATCCTCAAGTCCAACTTTGAGAATATTGAGGCTCCAGCAAGTTGATCAAAAAGATCATCGATACGAGGAATTGGATACTTGTTTTTGATGGTTTTCTCGTTAAGAGGACGATAGTCAACCACGAGTCTCTTTGTTTGATCCTTCTTGGCAACGAACAGAGTTGGGCAACCCCAAGCGGAGGAACTAGGTTGAATGTAACCTTTCTCCATGTACATATCGATTTGCTCCTTCAACAATTTCAGTTCAGGAGGAGCTATCTTGTATGGATGCTTAGAGATTGGAGCAGTACCTGGTTCAAGCTCGATCACGAACTCAACTGCTCTGTCCGGAGGCATCCCTGGCAACTCTTCTGGAAAGACGTCAGGGAATTCACAAACCACCGGAACATTTTCAAGTAGAGGTAGAGGTTTAGCATCGAGGGTGTACAGCTGAACAGAACTTGATTCATTTGGAGAATAGACTATCTGGCCAGAAGGGTGGAACAGAGTTATTGACTTCTGAGCACAATCAATCGTAGCTTTATTGGCCTTCAACCAATCCTTGCCAAGAATGACATCAATGTCAGAATTGCCAAGCAGAATGAGAGAAGCAAGGAATATGTGACCTCCAATTAGAATCTGATTCTCGTGACTGATCTTGGAAGTTTGCATAGTTGCTCCAGGGGAGTTTACTACTAGCGGGGAACCCAAATCGACAAAAGGTAGTTTAACTTCTGTTGCAAAGATCTTTGACACGAAAGAATGCGATGCTCCGGTATCAAACAACACTTTAGCTGGGTTTGAGTTTACGGGGAATGTACCGAGAACGACGTCAGCAGCTTCTTCAGCTTTGTCGACCTTGGCATGATTCACCCTCGTGGTCCTCCCGACAGGCCTGTTGTTGGAGTTGAAGGCTTTAGCCGGGGGAGCACGCACCATTGCCTGGTTGGTGTTGGGGCGAGGAGGTGGTGGAGGTAGCTGCCTCTGAGTGCACTTGCCAGCATAGTGCCCTGTCTGCTTGCATTTGTAGCAAGTGACGACACAAGGTGCATCTGGCCTTGGCTGCCCCATTGAGAACCTCTGAGCCTGCATCTGAGATGGGTTGGGTGGGCGGGAAGCGAAGCCTGGAGAAGCTTGGGCATATGGAGCCCTAGTGACAGCACCATTTGGCACCCAGATGCGGCGCTTCTGCGGAGGGGTGTTTGTGTTGGAGGAGGAACCACCCTCACGCGAGTGCTTCCGAGACTCCTCGAACGCCTTGCGCCCATTTTCCTCATTGAGCGCGGTGTTAACGAGCTCCTCGAAGTCTTTGGCCTTGATGTTGGTGAGGGCGTACTTGAGTTCCGGGTTAAAACCTCGGCGGAACCTTGCCATCTTCTTAGCCTCAGTGGACACCTCATCACCAGCGTAACGAGCGAGGCGATTGAACTCATTCTGATAGCCAATGACGTCCAGCTTGCCCTGCTTGAGAGAGCAAAACTCCTCACGCATCCTTTCCATGAGACCATCTGGGATGTGGTGCTTCAGGAAGGCATCCTTGAAACAACCCCAGGTGATTGGGTATCCAGCTCTCATGGTCTGGTAATTCTCCCACCAGGTAGCTGCCTGACCCTTCAGTAGGTAGGTGGCATACTTGACTTTGTCTTCCTCAGCAACGTGAGCAATGTCCAGAGCCCTGGCCATCTCCCTGATCCAGTCATCAGCATCCAGAGGCTCCCGTGTTGCCACGAAAGCTCTCGGCCCCAGACTCAGAAACTCCTTGATGCTGACTCGCGGAGCATTCTGGTTGTTGTGCTGGTTAGCCTGGATCTGGGCCATCTGCGTCACGACCTGAGTCATCTGAGTCAACAGCTCCGTGATTGGCGGTGGCTCAGGCGGGTTGTTCCTTGTTGGCGGCATCCTGAATAGACATGCATTTTAGCACAACAACAGAAACAGATAGACTTGGAAACCGAAACAGAGATTATTCCGACGCATGAATAGATAACCAACAGGTACATCATCACATGTTCAAATACATCATAATATCCAACACACCAATACATGGTTCGAAAGCCAAAGGATAACTAACATAGCTAAGAATGGATACATCGGTACTCTCATGCTCATCACGCAGGACGGCGGTGAGTAGTACGGCGAGGGGTACGGTGAGGAGCACGCCCACGAAAGTAGGTAGAACGACGATCCACATAGATCTGACGTGGTCTGAGAGCGACTCTAGGTGTGGTGAAGTACATAACGTCGACTCCCTGTGCTCCAAAGCGTGGAATCCCAGTGTAACCAGCACCGAGGTTGAGGAGTGGACCTCTGATCGGCTCGTAACCTCCAGCATCTGGCAGACGACGACCAACTGGCTGATCGAAACGTGCAAAGCGCTCATCTCCAACGAAGTCTGTGGTGTACGTCGCCAGACGAGTCAAAGCAAGGTAGAGTTGCTCTCTGACTAAAACCAACTCCTGAGAGAGTGTGGTGGCAACTGCGTCACTGTGCCTCACAAACTGAGCGGTGGTGTGCAGCCTGGTGTTATCATGCTCGTAGACATCCACGTTGTCGTAGAGAGTGAAGTGAGCTCCCTCCGAAGTGATGTAACCACGGGGGATGTGGCGATAGATGGAATCGTCAAACCCCCAGTAGTCAGCACGAAGGACGGTGAGACTCACATAAGCTGCCTGCTGCACAGCCATATCCACTGTGGAACCTACTGCCTCGTAGCGGTGGACAACGCTCATGCCATCATCTAACAGAATGTAGACGATAGCCTGGTAGTAGGTCTGGTCAAACTCTCGCTGCTGCTCGTAGACCTGGTACTCTGGTGCCCAACGGAACCCCAGATAAGTGACCATGTCTCTCAGCATCTCCGGATAACCGGCAGTGCTCTCGCAACGAGTCATCCGAACCACCTGCGGGAAGAACCTGAGATCCATCTGCAGATGATCGGGGAAGTTTTGATTAGACGCCGGTAGAGAACTGAAGTGGAAAGCAACAACAATGTTTCAACGGACGAAAAGGATGTTGAGAAGAACAGGACATCGAAGCAACAACGGGAAACACGAGACCAAAACTCCTGAGGTACTACGGAAACACCCATCCGGGCTTCTAAAGGATCAATATCTACTGCTTAAGGAATAGAGGATTTGCTTCCGGGGCTTACACGCCTCCGTTCTCAATCGTGAGTAGGCAACATGATAAATCATGTCACAACCACCTCCATTCCTATGGTCTAGTAGATATAACTATCCTTGAGAAACCAGGATTCGTGAAATCCTAACTTGAAAGTTTAGGTGAGAAGGGAAAAACAACGTTGCACTTCCTTACCAGAAAAAGGGTGGGTGGGTGGGGAAAGAAGAAAAATGGCAGAATTCCTACTCTCACGTTTCATTTTTCCTATATAGCTACAAGAATAGTTTCTAGACTCAACTGCGACCAGTAAAAGGGATCCTACAGGCAGACAGGCTCTGATACCATTTGTCGCACCCGGACTTCTAGAGGATACTCGCAGTTCCGTTGAACAGTAGTTGGTTGGATTACGGGGCTTACCGGCACCCGCATCTCTTACGAGTAGGCCAACACACGTATGTGTGACAACCAACCCCTATCTGTTCATCGTCTACGTAAACCATCCCATAGAAATCAGGATACTACCATTGACGTACTTCATACCATACACATATGGTACGTCAACGACGTTGAACAAAATGATAACACGACAGATCTCTAAGACACAAAAGATGGAAATAAGTTGCAAATAGCTCTCACTAGAGCAGAGATAGCAAATACAATCATCCAGAGGACACATGTCCCAACATAACATCATTACATCTCAGCGGAAGCATTCAAAGGGTCTGAGTACAGACAAATCCAAATAGGCTTAAGAAGCCGGGAATAAAAAGAAAACGGAGCCCATCCATGATGTCTCGGATCCTGCCCGGGTCCGCTACCTACTCGTCAGCAGCCTCGTCAAACTCCACGTAGTAGCCGTCACGGGGATCCTCGTAAGCGTAGTCTGCGGAAACCACAGCCCCAAAGGGGTCAGTACATAAACGTACTGGCAAGCAAGACTCACAGTTCACCAAAGTGTAGCCCGTCAACACCAAGCACAGATGCCTTGGGTTCAACGGAAGAAAGGGATATAACAGATGCTACAACTGGCTGCACTAACCAACTACAGAACATACTACAACTTCCGACTATCAGAAAGGGGATAAGATAGCGTATCGTAACCAACTACAACTAACCACCCCACAAACCCATCCTGGATCTCGCCCCTTATCCAAAGAAGCAATCCGAGGATCACTCACACAGTTGGATTAATGATGGTTCAAATTATTGTGTCAATAAGCCTATTACTAGTCAGGTTATCATTAGTTAGGTGTAAGTTGTTCTGAGTACTTGTTAGCCAGTACTTTCACCAAGTCAACCATAACCATGGAAAACACGGCTTCTCGAGAAGATTTATCCCTGCAGGGGTGCACCAATTTGGCCGTACACGTAAGAATATCCCGCCAGGATGGAAATGCACTTCCACCAAGCGAGGCACTCTACACAACTCAACTCTTCTTCGCATCAAGCCCAAAGCACCACGTGCTGTGCGTGCGCGGCTAATCGAGCCCCACGAAGAAAAGGGGACCCTCATAGCACTGGAAGACCACGCCGCCCTAAATGCCGACTACAAAAGTTCCACCCTGGCCTCGGGTTCGTACCTGCATATGCGTGCATCAAATGGAAAGCCCTAACTAAGTGTGGTGATTTGGACGAGATGCGAATCGAATCAAATTGAGGGGGGCGCCCATACACGCTTCCCACATGCGGATAGTGCGCTCATCATGGATCAGTAGACAAGACCCTTTTCCTATTAGGGTCAACACTAGCAGGCCTCAAAACCACGCCGGGCCTCCTGCCGGTGCCTTATCATCAATTTATTATTACCTCAAATTAACAGGTTGTTGTTTAACATCGAGCCCCAGAACATAATCAAATATGATAACAGAAAGTAACTGATAACAGACTCGAGCAAAACAACCCTAAGCATGCTAGTAAGACACGGGCCCAAGCAACGGGGTTATAGGACTGGAGGTGAGGCAATATCAGGGTTCAGGGTATCATGTGATAGGTTCGTAACAGAAGCAACGATACATATGGCTAGCAGAAATAGACAACGGAAAGTATCGGTAACCAATGTTGAAAGGAACACAATGGTTCATGTGAGTGATAACTTGCCTGCAAACTCAGTAGCCTGGTACTGGGCTAGATCCTCAGAAGGGGTGTCGTAAAGATCGTCGGTCTCAACGTCGTCGTCTATCCGAGAAGAAGCAAACAAACAATACAGGAAGATAAACAATCAATATCATGGCATAGTGCACAATCATGGGATGATGCATGACAATTTTATGGATGCATCAAAATAAACTAGTTGACATGGTAACACAATTTAACTGGACACATATGCAATTTTGAGTTGCATATGAAAGCCCATGAATTTTGGTTGAAACAATTGTTTTCCAATTAACCAACAGGTGAAAGTGGATTAGTATGATGCATGGATGAGGAAAACAACAAAATAACAACAATAGACCCAATTGGAAATAAGGTTTACCAATTTAGAAATTTAGTTATTAATTTAGGGAATTTTTGGTTCCTTAAAGGGATTACACAAATAGTTGTTGTTTTCACCAATTTAAATTGTGCAAAATAAATAACAAAATTCATATTTGAAAGAACACAAAATTTTGGGTGGATTACATGTTTCAAATATGGAAAAAGGAATTTGGATGAATTTATTATGACTTAAACAAAATTAAACAAGTTTTAAATGAATTTAAAACAAGTTGGAATATTATTTGGATTTTATTTGTTCCAATCATAAATTCAAATTCATATTTGAAAAGTTTATACTTTTCTAGTTTGAAAACATATTTTGCATGTTCAAAAATAATTTAATTTGAGCAAGTTATGATTTTATCAAATTTAAATGATTTAAACAAGGTTTAAGTTATTTAGGCAATTTAAATTATTCAAACCATGAAACAAAATTTATATTTGAAAAGATTATTTGAAATAGCATGGAAAACATATTTTATATGCATTAATTGGATTAAGTATGAATTAGTTATGGATTTTAGCAATTTACAAATGAATTATTTGAATTCAAATTTGAATTGCATTTGGAAAATTCAAAACAGAAAACAAATGGTTTAGTTAGATAGATAATTTAATTTGGATCAACACACATATTTTACTTTTATTATTTGGAGTTATAATTTAAAAGTTATAAGCAATTTAAATTAGAGGACCATTCTGTAATTTTAAAGGGCTTTGATTTAAAACAGAAAAGTTGGAAAACTTTTGTTACCCCGCAGTTATCTACCCATGGCACTGCCACTGGGCCCTGGGCCAGCGTGGACGCACGCGTGGCACCAGTGCCACAGACAGGTGGGGCCTGCCTGTCAGTGCCCCACGCAAAAGGTTTGGATTAAATCCGCGGAGCCAAGGCTCGAACCCACGCCCTGCCTCGCTCGCGCTAGCACTGCAACCACTGCAGTACGCTTCAGTTTTTGACAGATACAGAGATGCAGAGAGGTTGTAGTTCAGCTGCGCGATAACTGAACTTTGCGCGCGCGCGACTGAAACTGACAGAGGAACAACGACGGCGGCCGGCGATCACCGAGGGGTTGTTGTGCCGTGCTGCTGATGGGATCTGGTGGGTGCTGGTGTTGCGCTCGTGTGCGCGTGCTTGCGCAAGCAGAGGGAGAGATGGAGGCATGGTGGCTCACCGGCGTTGTCGTCGAGCAGAGGCTCGAGGTAGTCTCCGGCGGCGACAGGTTGAGGACGGCGGCGACGGTGTGGTGGATCTCCGGGGTGGCTGCGGTGTCCAAACGGAAGAGGGAGGTGTGGTGGACTGGTTCCCGTAGCTAGGTGGGTGAAAGGCGCGTCGAGGCGGCGGTGCTCATCGGGGTTTCAGAGGGGCGCTTCTCCGGTGAGGTTGCAGAGGGAAGGGAGACGCAGCGAGAGGGGAAAACGGCGGCGGGAGCTCGAGGGGATAGGGGCCTAGGGTTTAGGGCTACGGCGCGGAGACCTAGGGCGGTTCTTATAGGGCTCCAGGAGCTCTCCTGGTCGTCTGCTCGCAGCAGTGCCGCCGTGGCATGGCCGGATGGGCGGCCGTACGCGAGGACGACGAGAACAGAACGGCGAAACGGTACGTGGGCTGGGGGGAAAAGAAAAGGCCGGGCTGCGCGCGGGAGAAAAGGAGAAGGTGGGCTGGGCGCAGCCCACTGCCCCCTGGCGCCATTTTTTCTTTTTTTTTTTAAATTTCTCTCCTCCTGTTTTTTTTTGCTGAAAAAGGAAATGGAGAAAAAGATGGGATTTTTGAATTAGGAAAATTTTGGGAAAATTTGGGTGGGTTAAATAGGTCAACAGCAACCACTCTACAACTTTGATTTTCAAAATTTTCAAAATAACTTGATGTTTGTATTTAATTCAAATTTGGATGATTTTTATATTAAGTGAACATTAATGAAAACAAACTTTTAAATAGGGTGAACCCTATGTTAATTTAGAACAAATGCTTATAAGTGTTTGGTAATTTTTATATTTTCAACTTGGGTGCTGTTTGTAAAATGTATTTGAATTTTTGAATAAGATTTGGAATTTAATTGATTGATTTAAACCATCATTTTAATAGTTGAGCACTATGGAATAAAATGGAAACAAATGGTTGTTTGAGTTGGATTTTTTTTATTTGAAAAGATTGTAACATGACAAGTATGAACAAGCATTTGAAATATGTTTGAATTTGAATTGTGAAAAAAGAGAAAAACAGATGCAACAAATAAGAAACAAATGCAAACAAATAAATGAGCATGATGACATGATGCAAAACTTTAATTAAACAAGAAACAACATGCTAGGGGTGGTTTTTCATACTTGGGATGTTACAAACAATCTCAAGACCCTCCTATTGTTGATCAAGTTGATATGCAAGAAGCAAGTTCTCCTATCATTCATGCTAGCCAAGGTCAAGGCCAAGATCAACCTTCTTCATCTCATGTTGAAGCAAAGCCAAAATGATGATCAAGGCCAACATTCCGGTCAAGGCGGGAACCCAAATGATCAACATGATCAAGTGATCCCTCCTCGCAATAATGAGGAGATCTAAGTCCATCATCAAGCAAGGATTACAAGAGCTTTGAAGGAAATTGACTATTATGATAATAAAGTGTTGGGTGATCTTAGAGGAAAAAGAACCATGAGAGCTCAGTTGGCAAGCTTTAGTGAGTATCAGTCTCACATATCCATGGTGGAACCAAAGAAGGTGTTTGAGGCTCTCGAGGATTCGGATTGGGTGAAAGTTATGCATGAAGAACTCAATAACTTTGAGCACAGCAAGGTGTGGAAACTAGTTGAGAAGCCCAAAGATGGCCGCGATGTTATTGGAACCAAGTGGATATTCAAGAACAAGAAAGATGAGTATGGTATTGTCATAAGGAACAAGGCAAGATTGGTGGCTCAAGGGTTCTTTCAAGTGGAAGGCATTGACTTTGATGAGACCTATGATCATGTGGCTCGCCTTGAGTCCATTTGTATCCTTCTTGCATATGCATCTTCACATAACTTTAAATTGCAACAAATGGATGTCAAGAGTGTTTTTCTAAATGGTCCATTGAAATAGGAGGTATATGTTAAGCAACCATTGGGGTTTGAGGACCCCCAACTTTCCTAACCATGTCTACAAGCTTGTTAAGGCAATCTATGGATTTAAACAAGCACCACGTGCGTGGTATAAGCACCTTAGAGAGTTGTTGCAAGACCGTGGGTTTGAAGTTGGGAGAATCGATGCCACCCTTTTCACAAAGAGGGTTAAGGGGAAGCTTTTCATATGCCAACTCTACGTGGACGACATTATCTTTGGCTCAACTAATCAAGCTTTCAATGATGAATTTTCAAAGCTTATGATTGACAGTTTTGATATGTTTATGATGGGAGAGCTCAAAATCTTCCTTGGATTTGAGATCAAGCAATTGGCTTGTGGGACCTTCATTTCTCAATCCAAGTATACCCAAGACATGCTCAAGAGGTTTAACTTTTAAGATGTTAAAGGCAAGGTCTCTCCAATGCAAACCAAGTGTCATCTCAACCGCAATACAGATGGTAAAGATGTGGACCAAAAGTTGTATCGTTCTATGACTGGTTCTTTGCTTTATATTTGTGATTATAGACCCGATATATTTTTTGAGTTTAGGGGTGTATGCAAGATATCAAGCGGCTCCTAAGGAAAGCCACTTGACGGTGGTCCATAGGATCTTTCGGTATTTGGTTCATACCTCAAAGTTTGGATTGTGGCACCCAAAGGAGGCATGTTTCTCTCTATGTGGATACACAGACTCGGATTGGGATGGTGATCAAGATGATAGGAAATCGAGTTCGGGGGCTTGCCAATTCCTTGGTAGGCTGTTGGTGAGTTGGTCTTCTAAGAAGCAAAATTGCATATCTCTCTCCACCGTTAAAGCCAAGTATGTGGTGGCGGCTAGTGCTTGTACTCAATTGTTATGGATGAGGAAAACCCTCAAAAAGTATGATGCTCATTGTGACAAAGTTCCCCTCCTATGTGACAATGATAGTGCCATCAAGATCGCCTACAACCCGGTGCAACATACAAGAACGAAGCATATTGAGATTAGTCATCACTTTATTGGGGATCATGTTGCCCGTGGAGATATTGCACTAGTCTATGTGCCAACCAAGGATCAACTCACCGACATATTCATGAAGCCCCTTGATGATTCGAGATTTATGTTCTTGAGGAATGAGCTAAATATCATCGATTCAACGAGTTTGAGTTGAGAATCTTGCGCACATACCTATATTTGACTATGTGTTTGGGTTTAGGAGTAGGGATGGACATAGGGGGGGTGTTGTCCTAACACATTGGCCTCTCTCTCCCCCCTTATGCCCAAAGTAAAAATTCATTGATATCTCTCTTCTCTAATGTTGAATTGTGAGCTAAAATATTGAGTAGTGCATTCAAGATATATCTTTGCAATGTCACGTCATAATGATCTTACATGGTGGTCTAGGCCACCAACCTCTTCGTTGCGAAGAGTTGGATCTTAGTTGGGATTTTATTTGGATTTCATCGCATTTCTCTCGGTTTTTCCTAGCTAAGTGTTTTGTGGGAAACTCTCTCTATCTTGGCATTTCCTTGTTTGATTCTTACAAGAACGAGGGAGACGTACCATTTTCAGTTTGGAAATCTAATCCTAAGCCTTACTATCGATAGCCAAAATTCTATATTGCACACAAGTAATTTTTGAAATCAGGAAGTTCGATTCAGGAGGCAGCCGGAATTTCCGGTCCATATTTGGATCGGAATCTCCGGTTTGACCCGAAATATCCGGTTCAAGTTTGAACCGGAATATCCGGTTGGTCAAAATCTCCATATACAGGAGGTTCGGGTGAGGAGCAGCTTCCTGCTTTTCTTCCACCCCCAACTCTCCTCTCCACCATAGCCACCGCCTCCAAGAATCCTAGCCCTCCTAGCGACTCCCTCCACCGGATTCCTTTGGTTTTGGCCGAATCTGGTGCTCCTCCTCCCCGGGAATCATCTTCTCCAAGCACATTCCTCCATGGACGCGGGTAACTCCCTCTATTTCCAATCTAGGGTTTTCATACTTTTCCTCTTTGGAGACTTGTTTTTCTTGTGGTTGCTTGGTGGTAGAGGTTCCTAGGATGATCCATTACATGCTAGAAACAATAGGATATCATCACATTAGTCCGATCTAGTTTTAGACCTAGAATAAAATCACTCTAGTTCTGATTTCGTGGAACCGGATATTCCGACTGAGTTCTGTCAGTTTCCAGTTTTTAGAACTTTTGTGATTTTGCTAGGACTTTTTCGTGATCGCATTGTGGCTGTTTTTATATTGTTTCTAGTATCATTCCTATGTTGTGACTTGTGTGTACTTATCTATTCTATCCATCTATCAATATATTTCACAGGTGGTCCCAATGTTGCTCCTCAGTCAGGATCTCGCAAGCACCCTAACTACTGTGAGTCTAGTGATGAAGATCATGGTGATTCTAGGCCCACAATAAAGTCTGTGAGCAAGCAAACGTCCATAGTTGTGAAGACTGCAGCTAAGAAGAAGGGTAAGGTAAAGAGGCAGAATTACAAGAATGATATTACCACTGCTGAGTACGCCGTGATTCACCAGAAGGATAGGTACTCTGAACCAAGGGACAATGAGCTCGAGGATTGTAGCTTTTGGTGCTTGGAGAAGTCTTACATCTACACGGATATCTATCTTGACTACAAGTTCCCTATCCATCATATGAACCCAACCAAGCTCCATCTTTTCAAGAGGCTTTTTCTCAAGTTGCTCGTATTGTAGAGAGGTTTGCTCTTGATCATTTTATGGAGACTCAATGCCCATACAATATTCCACTAGTGCTTCAGTTCATGTCTACCTTGGTGATTGGCACTAATTTGCACCGGTCTTTGAAGTGGATGTCTGGATCAACATTCTGTGAGGTACCCTTCTGGAAGTTTGGTCGTGTGCTTGGGTACAATTTTCGGTCGCATCCTCCTATTGGACACCGTATGCATGATGTTGATAGGCCCAACCGGGAGGATCTCATGATTGATATGTATACCCCGGGTGGTGTCATTTGGAAGGTGGAGGGACTCCTTCCTTTCTATAGTTAGCTTGTCTGCATCTTCAGGTCTTTCATTGCACCAAGTGGTGGTAACAATGATGCTCTCACTAGTCCACTTGTCAATCTGTTGGTGTTGGTGAAGCAATGCATCGAGGGTCCTTACACTGAGAAGTCGTACCCTGTGGATGTGATGGACTTCATCTTCAATGAGCTCCAAAATGCTATGCTGGGTGGGAACACCATCCCTTATGCTCCATACATCATGATGCTCATCCAGGATACGCTGAAGGATCAAGATTTCACTGAGTTGCCCATGGAAGATCATCACTTCAATAAGCTCTATATTACCAGGGAGAAACGTCAAGATGCTCCTACTTCTGCTCCTGATAGTGGTTGAGGGATGCTCGCACTAGCTATATGGTTGTTCCTCGTGCTCCTCCTGTGGATACCTCCTTTGTGCCTCATGTCAGGAAGCTCTCCTGGTTTCAGCGCAACATCTTGTGCATGAAGGTGCGCATCCAAAAGAAACAATACCAGGCGTACCGCAGAGATGATGACATGTCTATCTCCCAGTAGTAGATTCTTCACCATGTGAGTGGTGCTACCAGCACTCCTCGCACAACTCTAGCTCCATATTCCTATGCTCGGTGGTCCTCTAGTGATCTCACTCCTTGGGCAAAGGCCGAGACTGCTATTCGGGCTGCCGCTCCCACTGCTTCTTCCAGTGCTCGTGCCCGTGATGATGATGAGGAAGATGATGAAGATGGAGAGGGCGATGGATCACATGGGGAGTCTGACGACTTGTTCGTCATGGGATGCTAGAATCAATACTTTCCTCCTTTTTGGTGTTTCGATGCCAAAGGAGGAGAAGTAGCTTATTAGGGCTACATAGGATTTGCATGGGTTCGGGCACAAGCATGTTCTTTTATCATTCTCTGAGAGCTTGTGTCCCTTTTAGTTGTCATCTCTAACTATTTGTGAAAGTACAAGGATGCCGCCTAAAGGGGGTGAATAGGCTCTTTAAAATAATTACGGTTTAGGCTTGAATAAATGCGGAATAAAACTAGTGTTTAATTTATCAAGCACAAAACATATACAATCTAGGTTTACCTATGTGCACCAACAATTTATGCTAAGCAAGATATACAACTATGTGATAGCAAGATAGATGACTTCAAGCACGATGGCTATAACAAAGGTAAATGCATAAATAACGAGATAGAGTATAGAAATAACCGGAGCACAAGGAGACACCGATGTAATTACCGAAGTTCCTTCCCAAGGGAAGTACGTTTTTGTTGGAGAGGTGGGCGCTCCTTAATAGCACGGATGTGCACACCTTATTCTCCTTGAGCTTCTTCGTGAGGGAGATTCTCGTTTCCACTATGAGGTCGACTTGAAGGCGTTGACCAAACCTTACACGAGGTTGAGGCTATCTCCACAACTCAATTGGAGGCTTTCAACGAAGCTTCTTGCAACAAGTTTGAAGCCCCAAGCACTAACCGTCTAGGATGCTCAATACACCCAAGAGGAACAATCTCTCCGGTGACCAAGCACACAAGTGTAACAAGCTCACAAACTTCTCTTTCATGGATCCCGTGGGGAACTTAAACCGATGCACCTAATGCAATGACAAGAACACACAAAGTGGTCAAGAACTTCTCTCTCAAATACCACCAAAACAACTAATGCTATGGAGGGGGGAAGGAGGAAGAACAAGGAAAACAACAAATAAATCCCCAGATCTAGATCTAATAGGTTCCCCTCACAAAGAGGAAGGATTGATTGGTGCAGTTGTAGATCTAGATCTCCCCTCTCTTTTTTCCTCAAGTGGGAGTAAGAACCATTGGAGGGATAGAAAGAAAGCAAGTTTGGAAAATTCTAACAATGGAGGTGGACACTTGCTCTAATGGTTGGGGAATCATTGGGGAAGAAGTCTCCTTAAATAGGTTCCCCGGAAATGAAGCCATTATGCCCCAGATTTGCGCAGGGGTGGAACTTCCGGCCTTTGGGCAGAACTTCCGCCCTAGAGCACTCGAATCCAGTCCCAAAAATGCCAAGCGGAGCTAAAGTCAGAAGTTGGGTCGGAACTTCCGACCCCCTGAAAAATGCAGAACCATCTATATGAAAACGTGCATAACTTTTGCATACGGACTCCGTTTTTTATGTTCTTGGGCTTGTTGAAATCGCAACGATAAGTACTACAAGAATATGCATATAAACATCATAGTACAGCATGGGAGGATAAAATAAAATGATGAAATTTTTTACCTATCTATAAAGAACAATCGGTAAAACCTCCAACATAAAAACACAACAAGTTTCTCATACAAAATCCGTTTTTGATGAACTTGGGTTTTTCATGAAGAACACAACAAGCACCAAAACTTCACAAAGATAAAGGAAAAATAAGAACCAAGAAATACGATGCCAATGATGCAAAGGTTTGAGATCTCTAATGATACGATCAAGCAACTCATCCGATAGCCCCTCTTGATAGAACGGTTATCTATCCTATAACCCAGTCTCCCAAATAACATTATGAGACCGGTAAAATAGAAACTCTATCAAGATCATACCTTTACCTTGCGCATTCCAGTTTAGCTAGATAATGAAGATCTTGATCACCTCAAGTAGAACCATCTTTCTTGATTGCGCTTTGCTTGGTGAAGACTTGCAGTTTGCTCCCCCATAAGCCAATATGGGAAAGCCTCTTTTAGCCACATCTTCACTTGACCATTATCTTGATGACGACCAGCACTTCACATCACCCTCCGTGAGCATGGGATCATATGAACCCTCGGGGCCGGTAGTACCGGCCCAAGAGGCAGTACCATCGGTCTAAGAGGTTGGACGACTCTATCCTTTGAATCCCGCACGGTCAAGCACATGTATCTTCATTATTTCTTCATGACGGCATGCAACGTTGAATCCAACACATGGAGTTCAAGTGATGCATATGGACAAACCTATAATAATATCTCAATGTAAACGTTAGTCCATAAGGATTGTCATTAATTACCAAAACCACACATGGGGGCACCATGCTCTTTCAATTTGCTATTTCGTTTGTGAAACTATGTTATGTCAATGTGAGACTTGTTTAGGCTCTATTATGGTTATCTATATTGAGGATTATCTTATATTATGTGTTGGTATTATCTACACATCTATTCTATGCACAAGGTATGGTATTCAACTCGAATCTCTCAATGTAGTTGTTGTCTTTTTCTCATTTTATATCAGGTTGTTATCTTGTGGTTGTTGCTCTCCTCATAAGTTTGCATTTGCATTCCAAAGGCAAACTAAAATTATGCACATTTCTGGGGGGGGGGGGGCAATTTCCATTCTGTTTTCAAACATGGTCTTGATATGATTTTATTTGCAAATTCTAGTATTATCCACTAACACCAAAAAGAGAGAGATTTAAAGATCATTTATTGATCCCTAGTGTTTTTTAACAATACTAGTGATATTTTTAATCAGGTGTTAAGTGGTGCATGTTATTAAATATATTCATATGCAACAAACACCAAAAAGTGTGAAGGTAGGTTAGATTTCTTAGTTACAGAAGCCAACCGAAAATTTCCTCTCAACCGGAATATTCGGTTGGTTCCAGGTTTCTGAGAAAACGGCTAAGGACTAGAGGATTCCGGGACAGAAGCGAGCCGAAAATTTCCGGGCTACCGGAATATCCCGTCAGAAAGAAGGACTCGAAAAATTGGCTAAGTCCCAGAACCAGTTTGGAACAAAAGTGAGCCAGAAATTTCCAACCGGAAATTTCCGGCCACCAGAATATCCGGTTTGGTCAACTCTCCGAAGATTCAAGATCTGAATTTGTCAAACCAACCGGAATATCCGATTCAAGTTTGAACCGGGCATTCCAATTCATTCCTGCGCTCCCAACGGCCATATTTATTGAGGGGGTATAAATACCCCCTCTTTCTTCCCCAAGAGCTCTAATTCATCCATGCATTTAAGATCCATTTATTAAGCTCACCAAAAGCTAGATTTGTCCCGATCCCTCCACCCAAACTTGAGGATCTTTAGAGGATTGAAGGAGAAGGCTCCAATCTACAACTTCACCAAGCCATTGTTCATTTCCCCCTCATTCACTTGATGGATTCAAGTCTAGTCTTTCCTTGTGGAAAAACTAGACTACATTTTTTCTCACTTGTTGATGTAGCAAGATTGTTGATGTTCTTGGTAGCGTCCAATTCGGTTGTGGGTTTGTTCCTCAAACTCATTGTAAGTTCACTGATTTTCGCCTCGAACAGAATCAATAGTGGAAGGTGAACTAGGCCTTTGTGGCAAAGTTCATTAGAGAATACGGTGAGGCCTTTGTGGCGTTGAGTAGGCCTTAGTGGCGAAACTCACACCCCTCCAACGAGATGTACTCTCCTCAAGAGGAGGAACTCGGAATACATCCTTGTCTTGGTGTGCTTCTGTTATCGGTTACCTCTATCCTTTACATTTACCTTGTGTTTGTATCCTGCTTAGTGTTGCTCTTGTCATATAGTTAAATTCATCGTAGTTGCATATCTAGATAATTTACCTCTGTGTCAAACCTTAATCAAAAAAGAATTAAAATTTTGAATTAGCACCTATCCACTCCCCACCTCTCTAGGTGCCCATACTATCCATTCAGATTTTTCTATTACTACTCTGGATGTTCGGCCTGTTCGGGTAGCACTAAACTATCCTACTGCTCGGTATTGCCTTCCTCGCCATATGACGTGAGGTAGTAGTCCACTATGTCAATTCCTCCTATAGCATTTTCCTTGTAGATGATCTCGTCCTCCTCCGGGTGGTTCTCTTGGTTATCTTCCTCACAATTCTCAAAAAACTAAGACAGAGGTTCAATTGGGAACGAATGAGTAAAGCATACTCAACAAGTTCAAATAAGAGATAAGTGTTTGGAATGCAATATCTCAAAATGGTCAAAATTATTTTTGAAGATTTTTTTTGTCTATTTCATTATTAGATAATTAAGTCAGTGCATTAACCTAGTATGTAATAAGTTCCTTGATTCATGAGACAATTTTTGAACAAGGTGTAGACTACCGAATTCTGCAAGAGGCGAGAAATTGAAACGAAAAATACAAAGTTGGCACCAAGGAATTGGTTCTAAAAACATGTCAGCAACTCTAAGATAAACTTACAAAAGGCACGAGTAGTTTTGGAACAAGTTTATCTAGAAGATGAACACGATCATAGAAAATATTCAGGAATGTCGTGTTACAAACTACTGAACCCTAACTTGGCCGTGCTGGCAATGGCATGATGGCGTCGGAAGAGGGTGTCCGCCGTTGATGAGTAAGTCGTTCGGGAAGGTGATGAGGCAGCGAAGCTCGATCGTTGTTCTTCTTCAGTGGATAAATGGCGGCGCAAAGGATAGTGTCGATGACTCATGTCGACAAATCCCTCGGGTGAACTGGTAGGTTTTTGAGTAGAGGAACGATATAGGCGCTGGCGGATACGATGGCTAACAGGGGGCACAATTTACCCAGGTTTGGGGCCCTCGTAGAGGTAATACCCTTACTCCTTGTCTGTCTTTGTATTATGGTGATTGCTAACAATAGTGGGTGCATAGGTCGAGAGATCATATCTCGAGTTGCGGCTACAATGGTGAAAACCTAGATTGGATGTCCCCCCCTCGGGTGGCTCTTCCAGCCCTTAAATAGGTGGCTGAGTCTCAAGCCGTACCCGGGGATTACAAACCCTGGTTCTAGTCAGTGGAAACATTCCATCTTGCCCGCAAGTCTTGCGGGTGGGCCGCTGCTGGACCTTCTAGAACCACTGGGTAGCCCTTCGTACTGGGCTTTAGTGTTGGGCCTCAGACCGGGTAGGCTCATCCGATAGGACCGGGATTCATTCCCTCTTTAGTAGCCCCCTAGTGTTTGTTCGAATGAGAATAGTCGAGTAAACACTCAAAGACTTGCTTCTGGATCTCGCGACTGGCCACTCAAGATTTTGGCTTAAAAGGCGTGTACCCTGTATAGAATATACTCGAGTCTCGAGCGGTAAATGCGCCTCGCGTCGGCTTTTGTCACAGAAGGGTGTGGCTCAGTCGCTTGGGTCTCCCGAGAGATCAGGGCCAACTAATTACTCTCGGGGAAAAACAGTTCTGGCCTACATGGACTCGATACCTCCGACTCAAATCCGGCAAGGTGATCATTGCGACTGGACCGTGGAGAACTTATCGAGTCAAATTTAACCTTAAAGGGGCACCCGACGCGTCCTCTAGGATTTTTCTTCCTGTCGTTGACATGGAAAGTTTACTGGAGGACGCAGCTCGAGTGCGATTACAGGCCCACGGGATAGATCCTTGGGCCTTACCTTCGTATTCAAAGAATACGACATCCGGGTGTGCCTCGACAGTCGAACGATTCAGGATTTGTTGGGTGATGTGTTCATACACCGTAATGTGGAGTTGTGGTATTTGCGGGATCCGTATACTCGCGATTCTCTCCTAGCTGTGTGGCGAGTGCCACTGTTTCCATTTTACAATCCTCGAGCGAGGCAGGCTTTTCTTCTGGGTTCATACGAAAGAAATTTCGTGTTATGAGGTACGCGATGATGTCACCGCACACTCTCCTGCTCCCGATGGGACTTTTGACGCGGTGGGGCAGGGCGAGTAGGGCCCATTTTGTGAGCTTTTGACCGGAGACGTGCCGTTGTGCGCCGGTTTCCCCGCTACACGTGCAGTAATTACGCACGATCTTGCGTTAAAGATCATGCGGGGTAACCGCCCTCTGCCTCTTCGTTTCAGTCCGGCGTGTGGCAGCTGGTATGCGCGCCACGTGTGCTTCTTCCTCACAGATGAATGACTCTTGGTGACCCGGCGACAGTATAAATTGTGGGCCTTAGGGGAAAAGTTATTTTCCCCATCTCTATTCATCTTCTTCCTCCTCCAGCGTGCCCACCCTCTTCTGCGAGGACGAGCTCCAATGGCTGGAGGAAAGAGCAAACGCGTCGGGACCGCGACTTGCGGCAAGGATGTGGCCAGCGCTTTCGTGGCCGCTCCGGTGAAGAGGACGGGAGAATGGCGCCCGTCAAACGTGACGAGGAAGAGCATCTCCGCGATGCCGAGGGAGGGACAGCTTCCTCCGGAAGACTTCGGGCGCGTGCGAGTGCCGACGAAGGGAGAGGAGGTTCCCGGTCCACGCGCCAACGAGTGTGTTGCCTTCTCGGAGCACATCGTCCAAGGTTTGTTGTTTCCCCTCCACCTGTTCCTTCTCGGGCTGTTGTATGTCTATGGCATACAGCTGCACAATCTTCTCGCCTATGCAGTGTAGCATATTTCGTGCTTCATCGTGCTATGTGAATGCTTCCTTGGCATTTGCCCACATTGGGGGCTGTGGAAGGCTATCTTCCAGGTGAAGATTCACCGAGAGAAAGCTCCGGCGGGTGAGAAAGTCGGGGAGCCGTTGGCGACTCGAGGCTTTGGGATCCAGGCGACCCACGAGTTCCCGTACCTGGAGATGAACTTCATCGAGTCAGCGCAAGGATGGTGCCGAAAGTGGTTCTACGTCCAGGACAATGACGCGGGTGGCGTCCCGGAATTCAAGGCATTCCCGATCTTGAAGCGAAGAAAATCCTAGGCGCACAAGCTAACACCCGAAGAATCCAAGGCGACGTGTAACATCCCAAGTATGAAAATATCCCCTAGAATGTTTTGTTTCTTGTTATTAAGGTATTGCATCATGTCATCATGTCTATTTCCTTGTTTGCATTTGTTACTATTTGTTTTGCATCTGTTTTATTATGTTTTCATAATTGAATTTTAAACAAATTCAAATGATGTGTTTCATACTTGTTATGTTACAATCTTGTTTTCAAATAAAAGTTCAATTCAAACAACCCTTTGGTTTCCAATTATTCCATAGAGATCAACTAGTAAAATGGTGGTTTTATTTCAATTAAATAATTCCCAAATTGCTTTCAAATTCAAATCAAAACATTAAACAGCACCTAATTTGAAAATTATGAAATTACCAAAACAAATATGCTCTTTTGTTTCCAAATAAACTCATTGATCACCCTATTTTAAAATATTGTCTCAATAACCAATTAATCATAAAATTCAATCAAATTCCCTCCAAAATTCAAACAGCACCAAATTCCAAGTCATGAAAACTACCAAATCATTCTAGTATTTTAATCCAATTAATAATAGGGTTCACCCTATTAAACTTGTTGTTTTCAAATATTAATCAATTAATTTGCAAATTATTCCAATTCAAACCAATGTGCAAAAACAACAAATAAATTTGAATTTCAAAAACTTAAGTTGTCAAGTGGTAGATGTTGCACTAACACACTCACATGAATTTTTCCAAAATTTTAGCAACTCAAAAAACCATCATTTGCTTCCAAATCCATTTGCTACAAAAAAAAAACTGCAGAGCAAAAAAAAAAAAAAAGAGAAACAGGCGCGCGCGTCAGCTACCCGGCCCAGCCTAGCTAATCCTCCCGCGCGGCCCAAAAAACGTTTCGCGCTGCCGCCCCCGTCGTCCCGCGGTACGGAGCGCATCCACGCACGCCACGGCGGCAGTGGACGATCGCCGACGGCCAGGAGCTTCCCCGAGCCCCTATAAGACCACCTAGGTCTCCGCGCAGAAGCCCTAATCCCTAGGCTCCTGTTCCCCCTCTCTCGCACCGCCAATTTCTCCCTCACGGCCACCTCCCACCTCTCTGAATCTCTCACCGGAGAAAACCACCGCGCCCCCTCTGAACTTTCACTAGCCGCCGTCGCCATGAAGCTCCTGCACCCCACCTAGCCACAGAATCTAGTCCACCTCGACTCCCTCTCTCTGTTGAACACCCTAGCTACCCCGGAGACGCTCGGAATCGTCGCCGCCGTCTTCGATCCGTCGCCACCGGAGTTTTTCCTCTCTGAACCTTCGATGGCAGCCGCCGCTACCGAGCTCCTCCTTCCTCGTTGATCGCGGGAACGAAACCGCCGTCACCTCCTCGCGCTGTTGGACACCGCAGCAGGCACGTGGACGTCGTGGATCACCGCCGCCATCTGCGACATCGCCGCCGGCCGCGCCCCCTCGAACCTCTGCATCCCGCTACAACGCCGGTGAGGCCACCGAGACCTCCTCCTCCTCTCTTTATCTGCTCCACGCACTGCACACGCCTCCCTGCACACCAGCAGCAACCACGGGCACAGCGCCAACGGCAGATCGTCGCCGGCGACCGCGTATCTGTCAGCTAGTTTCAGACAGCGCGCGCACTTGCGAGTTTCAGATAAAAAGTTGACACCTTAACCTGACCGCGTGGCGTATACTAGCAAGATCCGTTCGAGCAGCGCAGTGGTTGCGCTCCGTTTTCTCGCACGCGCAGGTCGCGAGTTCGAGCCTGGCTCGCGGGATAAAAATGCCAACCCTTTTTTCGCCCGCAGCGCTGACAGGGAGGGCCCCCTGTCAGCCCCCCTGGTAGCCACGCAAGCACAGCGAGGCCCTGGGCCCCCTGGCAGTGTCTGGGGTAGCCCTGGGTGCGGTAACAAACGTTTTTTTTAATTCTCTGTTTCAAATCCAGGTCCTTTTGTTTTACAGTTTGGTCCCTGAACTTAAAAACCTTATAACTTTTATTTTATAACTCCAATTAATAAAAATAAAATATGTGTGCTGATCTAAATTAAATTGTCTATCTTTTGGTAACCTTTGTTTCCTGTTTTGAATTTTCAAAATGCAATTCAAATTTGAATTCAAATAATTCAATTGCAATTTGCTAAAATTCATAACTAATTCATTCTTAATCCAATAAATGCAAATAAAATATGTTTTCCATGCTATTTCAAATAACCTTTTCAAATATAAATTTTGTTTCATGTTTTGAATAAATTAAATTGCCTAAATAATTTAATCCTTATTTAATTCATTTAAATTTTGCTAAAATCATAACTTGCTCATAATAAATTATTTTTGAACAGGCAAAATATGTTTTCAAACTAGAAAAGTATGAACTTTTCAAATATGAATTTGAATTTATGTTTTGAATAAATAAAAATTCAAATAATATTTAAACTTGTTTTAAATTCAATTAAAACTTGTTTAATATTGTTTAAGTCATAATAAATTCATCTTAACTCCTTTTTCAATATTTGAAACATGTAGTCCAACTAAAATTTGGTACTCTTTTCAAATATGAATTTTGTTATTTGTTTTGAATACTTTAAATTGATGAAAACAACAAATGCTTGTGTGACATGTTTAAGTAATCCAAAATTTCCAAACTTAATAAATAATTTCCAAACTTGTTAAATTCCTTTTCCACTTGCATCTTTTGTTGTTATTTTGTTGTTATCATCATGCATGCATCATGGTAATAAATTCTTACATGGTAATTAAATTGTAGATCATTTGTTTCCACCTTAATCCATGGACCTTTTCCATATGCAATCTCATTGCATATGGGTCCATTTAAATTGTGTTACCATGTCACTTAGTTTATTTTGATGCATCTATTAAATTGACATGCATCATCCCATGATTGTGCACTATGCCATGATATTGATTGTTTATATTTCTGTCTTGTTTGTTTGCTTCTTCTCGAATAGACGACGACGTTGAGACAGACGATCTTTACAGCACCCCTTCTGAGGATCTAGCTCAGTACCCGGCTGCTGAGTTTGCAGGCAAGTTATCACTCACATGAACCACTGTGTTCCTTTCAACATTGGTTACCGATGCTTTCCGTTTTTCTTTTCTGCTAGCCTTAGTAGTAGTTGTTCTGTTACGAACCTATCACATGAATCCCTTAACCCTGATATTGCCTCACCTCCACTCCTATCACCCCTTGGTTGAGCCAGTGTCTTACTAGCATGCTTAGGTTGCTTTTGCTCAAGTCTGTTACCCGTTACTTTCAGTTACTATATTTCTATTATGTTCTGGGGGCTCGATGTTTAATCAATCAATCATGCTAATGTTATTGTTAAATAATAATAATTTGATGATAAGGCACCGGCAGGAGGCCCTGTGTGGTTTTGGAGCCTGCTAGTGTCGACCCTAATAGGAAAAGGGTCTTGTCTACTGATCCATGATGAGCGCACTACCCGCACATGGGAAGCGAGTATGGGCGCCCCCCTCAATTTGATTCGATTCGCATCTCGTCCAAATCGCCTCATTTAGTTCGTGTTTTCCATTTGCCGCATGCATGTTTTTGCGAGCCCAGCGCAGGGTGGAACTTTTGTAGTCGGCATATAGGGGGACACGGTCTTAGAGTGCTATGAGGGTCCCTTTTCTTCGGGGCTTGATTAGCCGTGCGCCCAAGGTGCTTTGGGCTTGATGCGAAGAAGAGTTGAGTTGTGTTGAGTGCCCCGCTTGGTGGGAGGCATCCCATCTGGCGGGTTATTCATACGTGTACGGCCAAATTGGTGCAACCCTGCAGGGATAATCTTCTCGAGAAGCCGTGTTTTCCGCGGTTATGGTTAACTTGGTGAAAGTACTGGCTAACAAGTACTCAGGACAACTTAAACCTAATGATTCACAATCTCACACCCAATGATTAACAACTTGACTAGTAATAGAATTATTGACACAACAACTTGATTCATCTCTAATCCAACTGTGTGAGTTATCCTCGGATTGCTTCTTTGGATAAGGGGCGAGATCCAGGATGGGTTTGTTTGAAGTTATCTTTCAGTTGGTTACAATACTCGATCTTATCTCCTTTGTGTTAGCCGGAAGTGATAGAATCTCTGTAGTTGGTTAGCGCAGCCAGTTGCAGCATCTTTTATACCCCCTTTCTTCCGTTGAACCCAAGGCATCTGTGCTTGGTGTTGACGGGCTACACTTTGGTGAACTGTGAGTCTTGCTTGCCAGTACTTGGATGTACTGACCCCTTTGGGGCTGTGGTTTCCGCAGACTACGCTTACGAGGATCCAGGTGACGGCTACTACGTGGAGTTTGACGAGGCTGCTGACGAGTAGGTAGCGGACCCGGGCAGGATCCGAGACTACGTGGATGGGCTCCGTCTTTATTTCAGTTTCCGGCTTCTTAAGCCTATTTGGATTTGTCTGTACTCAGACCCTTTTGAATGCTTCCGCTGAGATGTAATGATGTTATGTTGGGACATGTGTCCTCTGGATGATTGTATTTGCTATCTCTGCTCTAGTGAGAGCTATTTGCAACTTATTTCAATCTTTTGTGTCTTAGAGATATGTTGTGTTATCATCTTGTTCAAAGCCGTTGACGTACCATGTGTGTATGGTATGAAGTACGTCAATGGTAGTGTCCTGATTTCTATGGGATAGTTTACGTCGACGATGAACAGATAGGGGTTGGTTGTCACACATACGTGTGTTGGCCTACTCGTAAGAGGACGCGGGTGCCGGTAAGCCCCGTAATCCAATCTACTACTGTTCAACGGAACGGTGAGTATCCTTTAGAAGTCCGGGTGCGACACGACGTCTCCTCTGCTCGCACAAGTTGCATGACTCTGACGGAAGGACCAGGGGCCCCTGCTGAACAGGATGCACTTGGCGAGTGTTTTCCTGCGCTGGATGGTTCAGCCGCTACAAGACAGGCCTACCACCCTGTGGGGATTCTCGGGTGTCAACGACCCGAGCCGGACGTGCGACAACATTATTTCGAACATTGAGTTCGAGAAGAAGATTACTGCCATCACTAGTATGAAGAAGGGAGATGACTACTCGCCGTGTCCTTTCGTACCCTTCGACGCCGAACATCCTCCGAGTGATGTAAGTTTTCTCCTTCTTCTTGTATCGTACTTTTCTCTTTTTGAATTTTTATCGATTGAATATGTTTCTTCCTCTCTTCCTTCCCTTTGTAGAACCAGGAGGTGGTGAAATGCTACCCGCCGCTTTCCGCGAATGACGGGGGCTCGGACCTTCTCGCGAGAAACTTTGAAGCCCCTCCCGACACTAGCGTCGCGAATGCGGAGTCGAGTGAAGAGCAGGAAGACGTGGAGGAGGAGGAAGAAGAGGAAGACCCTCAACTTTGCCTCCGCAAGCGCCGCAGGACGGAGGACGATGAGGTGACCTCTAAAGACAAGTCCTTGAGTGAGGGCACTGTCGAGGAGATGGAGCCTCGGCCTATTCGGGCGATGCTTCCGCCCGCGATCCAGCAGTCAAAGATTCCCACTGCCTGGGACTTGGCTAACCTTGACGAGGACGAGTAAGTTTCGTATTCTTATGAGCTGAAATTGCCTCTTTATTTTCCGCTCTTAACCCTTGCTTAGTCTCTTGGTCATTGGCAGGGATCAGTTCGCGTCTTCTGCTCAGTCCGTGAAGCAGAAGGGAGTTGCCACGGGCCCTGCTCGAGTTCCAGGTCCTGCTCGACGGCCTCCGAGCCTTGCCAAGGTGGCCGATACTTCCAAGTATGCGATTCCTAGCCTGGCAGTTGAGTAGCGTTGGGATGTCGGGGCGTCGACGAGCAAAGAGGTTTCGGCTAGTACGCCTGGCCCTTTGTCAACCCCGAACAACAAGGTAAGGTTTTCTTTTCTTCCAGTAATTGTTCTTCTTTTTATCGGGTGCACGACAGCGCTCTCGATGGGAGTAGCCCCCGAGTCCATGGTCGATTGTTTGCAGTCGGTCATAGATTCAAGTTGTGTTTTTTCTCTTGCACTTCCCTTTCGTCTTGATTTTATCGGGTGCACGACAGTGCTCCCAATGGGAGTAGCCCCCGAGTCTTTATTCGACGGCACACAGTCGCGTATAGACTTAAGCGATGCTTTTTTGATCCGCGAAACTTTCACAGGCCATCCTTGATTCCCCAGTTGCTTTCGGGCATATTCTTGCTGTGGCTGAGGCAGAGTGTGTTTCTCTTTGCCAAGAGCACGATCAGTGTCTTCAAGACGCCCGTTCTTCGAGAGGTGAGTCACCATATGCTTCGTGTTTTGGCTTTGTTTCTTCTGGTTGCATCATTGTTTGATATGATTACACCGTGTTGCAGACGAGGCCGCCCGCACGAACAGCGAGAAGACTGAGGCTAACTCTCGGATCAAACATCTCGAGAAGGAATTGGAGTCTACCCGAAGGGAGCTAGAATCCACTCGCAAGGACGTGGCCGATCGTCTTGCTGTTTTGAGGAAGATAAATTTTGGCTTATGTGTAGAACAACAAAGTTCTCCCACGGGTTTGGATGCACTAGTGAAGTTTGCACCAACTCTCAATGTGAGAATGAGCAATGCACAGTACCTAAAAGGCTAGAAAATATGGATGGTGGAAGTGCCAGAAAACCGCAACATAGAACTCACAAGTTAAAAGATTCCAAATAAAATCATGATCTCACAAGGCATAATGAAAATCACTCCAAGAGGGTCCGTGGCAGTGACAAGTCACTGTTAGCTACCCCAACTGTGGCGCGTAACAAAAAGCCATTACGATTGCTATCAGCAAAGGAAGTCATATACCATTATCCTATCAACTAGTTATTTGAGTGTGGCACAGTTTCAAGCTTTTAGACCAACCATTAATTGTTTTTACTCTACTAGACCAGCAAGTTTACCATTAAGCATATTAATATCTCAAAACAACAACAAATAATCAAGTGAAACAGTTTAGTGATCTACAAGAATATGCAAGCTTTTTCGTTATACCATCTACCACGCTTAGAATTTTCTAGCAAGCACCAAACAACAAAAACTCTCCAAAAGATATAGAAATGAAACAAGAGAGTACTAACACAACTCTACTAAAACTAACAGCTCTGAATAAGAGATGCAAGAAAAACAGGAGCTAAACAGGAATTTTGCAGCATCTAGAAGAAAAACTAAGAATACGAGCATAACAAGTATTCAAATAAAAAAGAGGAGCGTGTCTCTCTCCCATACACAGAATGCTAGGGTCCACCTATATTATTGCAGCAAGGAAAACAAAAGAAAAACAAACAGACGTTTCAAGTAAACTTCATATGATGTGACCGAATAAAAATATAGTTTCACTAGAAGTGACCTGATAAATTGTTGATGAAGAAGGGATGCCTTGGGTATCCCCAAGCTTAGATGATTGAGTCCTCTTAGAATTTTCTGGGATAAACCATGGGGGCATCCCCAAGCTTTGACCGTGCACTCTTCTTGATCACATTATATCACCCTCTTCTCTTGACCCTTGAAAACTTGCTTCACACCACACTCAAAGAGTAATTCGCATTAGAGGGTTAGTGCAACAATCAAAAATTCATGGTTTATGCATGGGCACAAGTTCTATTGATACTTTTAAACATTATCTACAGCCACTGATGTTTATAGAAGCAAATAAATCCACTTGACATCGTAAAAGAGCAAATGCAAGAAAAATGGCAGAATCTGCCAAAACGAGAATATTCTGTAAAGACGATTTTTTTCGGGGCACTTACGTTGCTCAGATAGAAAAACTTAAAGAACAAAAAAAAATTGTAATTATCTGAGGAATAATCACAAATAAATTCAGGTCATTCTGATCTTTCTGGATTTTATACGATTTTTTACTCTGGACAGCAAAAATCTGTTTCCTGCGCAGAAATCCAAAACCAACTCCAACTTTCGTTAGAAACTTTACTTGGCACAACTAATACATTAAAATAAAGATACAAAGGATTTTCTACAGAAGTATACAACCCCTTGACTCAAAGAAAACAGATAAAAATAAAAGCAAAAATAAAAACATGGGTTATCTCCCAAGAAGTGCTTTTCTTTAACGCCTTTTAGCTAGGCCCACAAAAGTGGAATCAAGTGTTTTCAAGTGAAGAAGATGCTCACATAAGAAATATGAATTAAGCAAAAGAGAGCATCAAGAAGCAAGTATAAAACAAATTTAAGTCTAACCCACTTCCTATGCATAGGAATCTTGTAAATAAATAAGTTGAAGAAGCTCAAACTAGAAATCATAGGAAGGTAGAACAAGAGCAATTTCAAAACTTTCAACAAAAAGAGAGGTGTTTTAGTAACATGAAAATTTATACAACCATATTTTCCTCTCTCATAATAATTTTCAGTAGCATCATGAACAAACTCAACAACATAATTATCACATAAAGCATGTTTGTCATGGTCATCAAGCTCCAAAACAGCGGGATCAAATTAAAAAATCAGCTTCTCTTTTTCCCCAATTTTAGCAATATTAAAACAAGATGATTGATCACTCGTAAAAGGTATGGGACACATTATAGCAATCCTATTTTCAGTAGAATTATGATTTATAACATCAAATAACATAGGACCATCATCTAGAGCACTATCATATAAATTTTCTAAACAAACTTCCTCATTATCATGCATATCAATAGTTGGAATAAATAGAGGATTATCATAAGATTTATCAAAGTATCATGGATTGCAATAAAACAAGGTATGATTTAAAGAGTTACTATCATTCGGAGGTAGACATGGGGTCCATTCTTCCTCCTCTTGATCATCACTCTCCTCCTCTTTTTCATCCAATGATCTTCCAGATTCCGCAGTTGCTTCATCCGAAGGTTCCTGCAAGGCATCGGTCTCTTCCTTTGGGGGAGAGAATCTATTAAGATATTTAAGTATGTAGTAATTACAATCCTTGTAATTATCAAAGAATATTCAAGTATAGCATATATCTCGTATTTATAAGGTGCATCATCAATACTTTCAAGCAAATAGGCAATTTTGAATGCAACCTTCCAAGCAATAAATTCCTCAATTTGTTCCACATCATAAAAATCATAATTTCCCTTAACATAAGAAGATATGGTAACATTATCATTATACTCACATTGAAAAGGGAGGTGTTTATACCTCCTACAGCAACAAGATTTATCAAAGCAATAAGTAACATTATAAGTAGAGCACAAGTTTTTAGCATAGTTATGCAATTTATTAATTTGCTCCCATTAGTGTATCCATTTTTGTGACAAGCGGTGTTCCTTATAATATTTTTGTTGTTCATCCGTGAACCCACCTTGCCAATAAGATCTAGTTTCAAAGGCATAAAACATTGCTAGCAAGCATGATAAATCAAGTAACAAGCAAAACAATAACAAAGTAAAAATGATTGGAGGTGAGAGACGCCCCTTGCAGAAATTCTCCTCCTCCCTGGCAATGGCACCAGAAAAGTGCTTGATGCGCGTGTAACACACGTTCGTTGGGAGACCCCAAGAAGAAGGTTTGATGAGCATAGCAGCAAGTTTCCCTCAGAAAAAAACCAAGGTTGAATCGACCAGCAGGAGGAAGGAGTAACTTCAGAAGGTTGATGCAGTTGAGATGGTAGGGCTCACTACCGGTTCAGCAGCAACGTGGAACCTACACAACATAATCAAATCACTTTGCCCCAACGAAGCAGTGAGGTTGTCAATCTCACCGTTTTTTCTGAACACAAAGAGGTTAAACGTATGGTGTGGAAAACAGTATGAGAACAATATGAAAACAGTAGGAGCAGTGTGAAAACAGTAATTACAGTGGTTGTATTATTAGTATGAGAAAATAGACCGGGGGGCCACAGTTCACTAGAGGTGTCTCTCCATAAAAGATAGCTAACATGCGTGCTGAACAAATTACAGCTGGGAAATTCACAGATAAAGAAACATGCATGACATAAAGATTACTATGAGATTCATGCGGGCATTACAACAAAATACATAGATCGTCATCCAACTGCGTCTATGACTAATAATCCACCCTTCGAATATCATCCGAACAAACGTTGGGTATTAAGTTGCAAGCAACGGATAATCACAGTAAGAAAAGTGTGTAATGTAAACAATGTAAACGAAGTAAACATTGTTGTTTTCTCCCTAATGGCAACAACGCATCCTCCATCCGTCACATTTCTGTCACTCGAGCATAGATGCAAAGGAGGCATGAACCCACTATCGAGCATAAATACTCCCTCTTGGAGTCACTAGCATCTACTTGGCCAGAGCATCTACTAACAACGGAGAGCATGCAAGGTCATAAATAACATACACATAAAGATAACATGATAGATTGATATAAAAAGACATAGCATTCAATAATCATCGGATCCCAACAAACACAACATGTAGCATTACAAATAGATGATCTCAATCATGTGAGGCAGCTCACGTGATCTAAACATTAGGCATAAAGTGGAGAGGACAACCATCTAGCTACTGCTATGGACATGTAGTCCAAGGATGAAATACTCACTCATCACTCCGGAGAAGGGCATGGTAGTGTAGACCCCTCCGGTGATGAATTCCCCTCCCGGAAGGGTGCCGGGGAGAGCTCCAGAACCCTCCTGATTTCAGGTTGACGATGACGGTCTCCTCGGGTGTTTCTCGGGAAGAAGTGGTATATTTTTAGGGTTGACGTATCGGGGGAATAAATAGGCGAAAGGGCGATGGCGGTGGACGCCCGAGGGGCCCACACCACCCCCCGGCACGGCCAGGGGTCGCGCCGCCCTATGGTGTGGCCCCCCTCCGGGCCTCTTCGGGACTCCGTGGAACCTTCGGGAATTCTAAGACTTTCGGGCTTCGAATTTTCTAATTTCGGGAATGTTTCCACAACAACTTTTCTGAAACTAAAAACAACAGAAAACAGGGAACTGGCTCTGTGGCATCTTGTCAATAGGTTACTCCCGGGAAATCGATAAAAACAACATAAAGTGTAAGGAAAACATGTATCATAAGGCATGAAAACAACATGGAACATCAGAAATTAGAGATACGTTTATGACGTATCATAGACGCCGTCTGTTTTGGGGTTCTTCAAGCGATAGGCGTCTCCAGAGATAACTTCGTGCATGATGAAGGGTCCTTCTCATGGTGGCTCGAGCTTGTGTTTGTTGTCTTGCTTGAGCTGTAGTACCAGGTCGCCTACCACGAAGGATCGGCTGCGGATGCAGCGACTGTGGTGATTGCGTAGCGCTTGCTGGTAGACGGCGGATCTTGCGAGTGTGACGTCCCTAGCTTCGTCTAGTGTGTCCATATCTTCCGCGAGTGCTTTGTTGGAGGCTTCTTCGCTTCAGGCGACGACTCGTGGAGCACTGAATCTAACATCCTCAGGTAAGACTGCCTCGGTGCCGTAAACCATGAAAAATGGCGTGTAGTTTGTTGACTAGTTTGGAGTTGTTCTCGGGCTCAATAGGACAAATGGTAGTTCCTCGGCCCAATGTCTTGCTGCTGCATCTAGTCTGGCGAGTAGTCGCTTTTTCAGGCCAGTCGAAACTAGTCTGTTGGATTGTTCAACTTGGTCGTTGGTTTGGGGGTGTGCCACCGAGGCAAAGCTGAGAGTTATGCCCTTTTCCTTGCAGAAATCTTGAGTCTCCTTGGCCATGAAGTTGGTTCCGTTGTCCGTGATAATATTGTGAGGGACACCGAATCTGCAAACGATGGAATCGAGGAACATGACTGCGCACTTTGCGTGTTGCGGCGTGACTGAGACGACCTCTATCTATTTGGTGAACTTTTCGACCGCGATTAGCAGATGTGTATATCCTCCTGGTGTCGCCTTCCATAGTGGTCCCACCATGTCCAGTCCCCATTGAGCGAAGGGCCAAGACAAAGGGTTCATGTGGACCTCTGTAGTTGGTGCGTGCGGCTTGGGTGAGAATCGCTGGCAAGCGTCGCATCCTTCGACCAGGTCCTTGGCGTCTCTAGCTGCCGTGAGCCAGTAGAATCCTGCTCAAAAAAAAATTCCCAAGATGGCTCTCCAACTTGCATGGTGTCCGCAGTCGCCTTGGTGTATGTCTCGGAGTAGTTATTTTCCATCTTCGGGTGTGATGCACCTCTGGGGGACTCCCGATATACTTCGCTTGTAAAGCTCGCCCTTTATCACCCAAAAAGATTTACTGCGTCGAACTATCTGCCTTGCTTCAAAGATGTCTCCTAGGAGCTACTTTCTGAGCAAGTAGTCGAGATACTTGTGTGTCCAGATTGGATCGACTAAGAAGACTTGTCGTGAGATGTGATGAATGAGGGCGATAAGGGCACTTTGTTGACTAGCCTCCATCTCTGTTGCTGCTGGTACCTCTGTGTGTTTCTTGAGCTTGACTGATCTTTTGCTGATTCGCTCAAAGTAAATTCCTGGCGGGACTGGGGAGTTTGTTGACCCGATGTTCGCCAGTCTATTAGCTTCTTTGTTACTCGATCGTGCAATGTGCTTCAGTTCGCACCCTTTAAAGCTTCCTTCAAGAAGATTATACATCTCGTTATAGGCGATCATGTTATCTGCGACTGCGTCATATTCTTTCATAGTCTGTTGCACGATGAGATTGGAATCTCTGTAGGTCATCAATCGAGTGGCGCCGCAGGCGATCGCCATCTTCATGCCGTGTAGAAGTGCCTCGTATTCGGCGCCGTTGTTGGATGCTGGATCATCGAGGGGGAAATCGAGTCGCAGGATGTACTAGAGCTTGTCACCCCTTGGTGATATGAGGATTACGTCGTCTCCCGCTCCTTTGTTTCTTTTCGACCCGTCGAAGTACATGATCCAGTAACTCGAGTATTCTGCAGGTCCTGGAGTTTGCAGCTTCATCCATTCCGAGAGGAAGTCCGCGACCACCTATAATTTGAGGGTGTTTCGCCCTACGTATACTATGTCCCATGCGCCTAGCTCGATGCTCCACTTTGCGATTCTTCCGGATGCCATACGATTGTTCATGATTGTACCGAGTGATGCGTCGTTTAGCACCGTGACGGTATGCTCCTGGAAGTAGTGTTTAAGCTTTTGAGCTGTGAAGACCACCCCATACGCGAGCTTCTGGTAATGGGGGTATCGTTGCTTGCACTGTGAGAGTACCTCGTTGAGGGTCTCTGTACGTCGTGCGCCTTTCCATCCTCTGGTCGCTCGACCACGATTACTATACTGACCACATGGTTAGTTGCGGCTAGGTATAGATACAAAGGTTCTCAATCCTGAGGTGTGGCCAGTACTCTTCTGCTCTGTAGTGCTCTTTTCAAATCGACGAACGCCTTTTTTGCTTCTGCGGTCCACTCGAATTTATCCGTTTTCTTCAGCAGCTTGTAGAAGGGGAGGGATTGCTCGCCCAATCTTGCGACGAATCTGTTGAGGGCCGCCAGTCGCCCTGCCAGCTGTTGGACGCCGTGGATATTTGTCGGCTCCTTCATTGTCAGGATGGCCTGAATCTTTTCTGGATTTGCTTCTATTCCTCAGGCTGAGACCAAGTAGCTGAGCCGCTGACCTGCAGGCACACCGAAGACGCATTTCGTCGGGTTGATCTTGATTCTATATGCATTGAGGGCGTCAAAGGTTTCCCTTATATCCTCGAGGAGTGTCTCCTCCACTCGATTCTTGATGACGATGTCGTCAACATACACTTGTACGTTCTTGCCAATGAGCTTGGCGCGGCATTTTTGCATGCATAGCTCGAAGTGCATGGTCGTGTAGCAGAAAACACTATGTGGTGTGATAAAGGTTGTCTTTTCTTCATCTTCCTGCTTCATCCTGATCTGGTTATAGCCCGAGTAGGCATCTAGGAAGGAGAGACGTTGGCAGTCTGTCATGGAGTCGACGATCTCGTCAATCCGCGGGAGCGGGAAGTTATCCTTGGGGTAGTGTTTGTTCAACGACGTGTAGTCGATGCACACGCAAAGGATGTCTGTGTTTTTCTTCGGGACCAGCACCGGGTTTTCTAACTAGGTGGAAATCTTGATCTCCCTGATGAACTTGGCAGCTAGCAGTCTGTTTACTTCTTCTCCGAGTGCTCGCTGCTGAAAGTGCAATATGGTCAACTAGAGGGGGGGTGAATAGGTGACCTACAAATTTTACTTCTTTTTCACTTTTAATGGGGGCTTTAAGAAAGTAAATGCTTGATTACCTAAATGTGCAACTAAATGAACACCCTAGGTGGTATGAAGCAAGTAGCAACAGAAATAAAGGAACGGTACAAGAAAACAACAAGTGAAAAACACGGAGACAAGGATATGTTTCCCGTAGTTCCTTCTTGAAAGAAGTACGTCTACGTTGGAGAGGTGGGGAGCCACCTAGGCGCTCCTCAATAGCACGGATGTGCACACCTTGTTCTCCTTGAGCTTCTCCGGTGAGGGAGATTCTCGTTTCCACTATGAGGTCGACTTGAAGGCGTTGACCAAACCTTTACAAGGGGTTGAGGCTACTCCACAAGTGACATGGAGGCTCTCAACAATCGAAGCTTCTTGCTACAAGGTGGAAGCTACAAGCACTAGGGTTTCCCTTGGATGTCAAAGCAACCAAGAGATTACAAGATCCCAAGAGTTGTGGTGTGGGTACACACGTTTTGGCTTGGTGGAAAGGTAGATCTAGTCCTCCTCCATGAGATCCTTGAAGGGCATCGAGTTTGGTTGGAGGAGGAGGGAGATCAGGGCGTTTTGAGCTCTACAACAATGGAGGAGAGAGAGGAATGGACGAGCTACCTATCTAGAGGAAGAAGACAGCTATTTATAGGCTCCTCCAAAATCTGACCGTTGCAGTCCTGCGGGACCGGAATATTCCGGAGTAAAGGCCAGAAATTTCCGGTGTGTCTTGGCCGGAAATTTGAATTCTCCGGGGGGCGGATATTTGAAATATCCGGGGGCGGAAAATTCCGCCCCAATATTCCGCCCCCATCTCTGTGCGCAGGCAACAACTGGTTGATGAGAAATTGCTAAGGACCAGGGGCCGGATATTTGCTCCGGAAATTTCCGGGGCAAATTTCCGCCCCACCTTCTGTGTGCGGGCATCGACCAATGAAGAATCCTTATTAGCAAATTTCTGCTAAGGACTTGATGACCGGAATATTGAAATATCCGGGGGGCGGATAATTGAAAAATCCGGGCCCGGAAATTTCCGGGCAGAAATTCCGCCCCCATCTCTGTGCGCGGGCAACTTGTAATGGTCCAATTTTTGCTAAGTCCCAGAGGGCCGGATTTTTGTACCGGAAATTTCCGGGGCAAATTTCCGCCCTGGCATCTGTGCGCGGGCACAAAAGAACTTAGTCGTTTTCGAGAGTGCCAGGAAGGGGGCCGGAAATTTCCGGTGAGGGGGCCGGATAATCCGCCCTTTAAGTTCCGGAATTTCCGGCCTGCGATCTGAAAAATCCGGTGGCAGTAATTCCAGAATAGTTCTTCTCTTTGATCTTTTGATGAGTATATAAAGATGATCACCTGAGATATTAGCTGCACAGTCTAAACAACATTGTTAGATAGGATATATCCGTGTTATCATCATCACCAAAATCATTAGAGGGATCATGAGCTTTCAATCTCCCCCATTTTGGTGAATGATGACAACACGGGTATTTGCGGGAAAGTAAACTAACAATGCAAGATACGAAAACATCACAGATAGCATATATAGGAGACATGCCTCCTAATAATAATAGTTCACCAACGAATAACGAGTACGATAGAACGAAGTTCGAAAAGACGCAAGAAATGATAAAAAACGGCAACTGAAGAACGAAACCCTCCCAAGCAAATGCCCGCGATCATCTAGATCTTCTCCCCCTTTGGCATCAGGATACCAAAAAGAGAAAAGAGAGAGCTACGTCCCATGGAGCAAACTCTAGGCCTGGGTGTCCTCCTCTTCCTCTTCTGCTTCATCCTCGGTGACGTCCTCCATGTCCTCATCATCATCCACACCGATGTCCCAGTCAACGTCGCGGTTGTTCCAGTTCTTGTAGGCAATCCTGGGAGGAGGAAGTGGTGGCACATTGGGGGCACCAAGAGCAGTCATGATGTGATGCTGATTCTCGAGGATGCTGTGGCGCTCCACATAGGCGTTGTAGTTCTCCTTGTGGAGGCACACATTCATGCACAACACCTTTTCAATTGCGCGAACAAGCCAGGAGCGCTTCTTCTTGCCAGGAGGAGGGGGACGCATGCGAGGATCCCGGTGGCCTTGACCTGTGGCACCAACATCATGTGCAGCCTGCTGAGTGTGGGCAGCCTTCTTGTACAGGGTGACGTCCTTGTGCTCCTCACAGTCAAGCTCAAGGTCCTCACGAAGAGCTGCGGGATAGCGGGCCTTGATGAGCTTCATAATATAGGGAGCATATGGAGGCACTTTGCGGTGGAAGAGAGCAAAGTGGAGCTCATGGAAGATGAAATCCATCACATCAATCTTGTGGGCCTCCATGTCAGTCATGTCGCTCTCAGTGAAGGTCAAGAAGGCGTGGTGCATGAGGTTGACCAAGCCACCACGAATAGCATCATTATTACCACCACTTGGGGTAATAGACTCCCGGAACATGCGCAGCAGAATGTCATATATGGGATACAGTCCTTTAGCCGAGCCAATCACACCTGTGGAGCCATACAACTCAGCCAGCTTGTTCTTCTCATACTCAACCCCGTGAATATGCATGCGGTGACCCTGAGGAGTGTTGAGGCCAGAAAAAGGATACCCAAGCTCAGAAGCAAAGTCATGGAAGTTGGCTGTGAGCAAGTGAGGGCCAGACATCCAGGACATCCCAATTTCTTCAGAATCATCAATGACGAGTGTGGCATAGAACTGCTGAATGAATGTGGTATTGAAGGAGCACCGAGTCTCCATGAGCGGACGCAGACCAAGAACCTCAGCTAGCTGAACAGAGTTGTTGAAGTAGGCGAGGTTGGCAGCCAGATGAGCAAAGTTGATCACCTTCATGGGGCACACGGGCTTGCTCATCACAGTGTACACCTGCTTGAATAGGGTCTCCTGCTCAACATGCCAAAAGCATGAATCAATGGTGGGGTCCTGAGGACCCTCTGTGTACCATGCCTTGGCCCTCCATGCCTTGAACTCCAGAATTGACATGGTGCCCACGTTGAGAGTGGCCTTGCCTTGCTGTCTGCCGGCCTTGCGGGCAGCCCTTTCAGCATCACGTTGACGCTCATAGTCTCTCTCAGCATCCCTCGCACGCCGGCGAGTCTCATTATCCTCAACAAACGTCCCCTCTTCATTTTCTGTCAGGTGGCGGAGGCGCTTGCGGGTACTGGGCAGCTTTCCGGGCCTAGAGCTTGAACCATCTGCGAGGAAGGCAGAAAAAGATGCAAAGAAAACCAAACAAAAATCAAAAATGGGGGCTCACGAGATGTGTAAGTGGAATAAAGTGAACTCTGTTCAAGATTCAGTATAGGCCGGAAATTCCGGTCATGGATGCGGAAATTCCGGGGGACGGAAATTCCGGCCTCAGGGGAAATTTCCGGGGTACGGAAATTCCGGTCCTGGGGCGGAAATTTCCGGCCTGCGGAAGTTTCGAATCCAGATCTGAATCTGGGCCTATAATGGATCTAGAACAAGGAAACTAGTACAAGAATGAATCCTGGAGAATATGTAATACGTGTGTGAACAAATAATCATGCTAGGTCAAGAAGAACACTAGATAGGAGAACAAAGCATCAAATCCACCCAAACTTGCGGAGAAAACATACACATACCGGGATCCATGGCAGGAAAGGGCGTGCGGTCTCTTGATCCGCAAGAGTTGAGTAGAGGATGAGGAGGGGAGGCGAAGGGAGCCTCCCGGAAGTCTCGGAGGCGGCGGTGGCGGCTGGAGGCGAGTGGAGGCGAGGGGAGGGAAACAGTCTGGAACTGCTCCCTCCCGGCGTCCTTATATAGCCCCAGGCCAGCCACACCGGAAAATTCCGGTACTAAAGCCGGATATTCCGGGGCCCGGAAATTTGGGCCGGAATATTCCGCCCAAATATCCGGTGTGCCCTCTGCGAGCGGGCACGCGGGATATTTGGGGGATTATTCGAGTCCATTTTCGAACCCCGGAAATTTCCGGGACTTAAGGCACGGAATATTCCGGGCCCCGGAAATTTCCGCACCAAATGTCCGGGGTGCCTTCTGCGAGCGGGCACATCGGAAAGGGGCGAAATTTCTGGGATAAATGTCTGAGGGCCGGAATATTCCGGGCCCTAGGCCGGAATTTCCGGTGTTCCCACGCCATCCGAGTTTTTGGTGGAAGATGGAACAAATCGTGAGCCTCCAAAAACGGAAAACACAAATAACCGAACAAACACGAGGAAAACATCAAAAAACAAATTCAAAGGAAAAAGTTGGTGGCCGGAGCCACCGTGTTTGAGTGACACCAAGGAGCCGCGAAGATGTATCTTGGACTCAAGAGTATCACTCACGTTTTAAGCACAATAAGTCACAAATTGACTAGATATGCATGACGTTTTGATTGTTTTACGCATGATAGGTGGAGTGTTTGTTCATGAGTTGAACTACGATCCCCCTATGTCCATGCCTACATCTAGACTAGATAGCACATATAGTGAAGGTACGCATGCAAGGGTTCAAGAGAAGTTAGACGCATCGATCACATTTAGTTCATTCCTCAAACCCCGAAATCTTGGTTCATCAAGGGCCTTCGTGAAGATATCCGCGAGTTGATCCTTGGTCGCAACATAGGAGAGGTCAATATCACCCTTCTCAACATGATCCCGAATGAAGTGATGCCGTATCTCAATGTGCTTCGTCTTGGAGTGAAGAACGGGATTGTAGGCGATCTTGATGGCACTCTCATTGTCGCACAAGAGAGGAACATTGTCGAAGATGATGCCATAATCTCTCAATGTTTGCCGCATCCAAAGTAATTGAGCACAACAACTCGCCGCGGAGATGTATTCGGCCTCAGTGGTGGAGAGAGCAATGCAGTTTTGCTTCTTGGAAGACCAACATACCAATGAGCGACCAAGAAATTGACAACTTCCGGATGTAGATTTCCTATCCGTCTTCTCTCCCGCATAGTCCGCATCCGAATACCCAATGAGCTTAAAGCTTGAACCCTTGGGATACCAAAGACCAAAGTTTGGGGTATGAACTAAATATCGAAAGATACGCTTAACCGCTTCAAAATGACTTTGTCTCGGGGAGGCTTGAAACCTTGCACATTTACCAACGCTATACATAATATCGGGTCTAGATGCACAAAGGTAGAGCAAAGAGCCAATCATGGAGCGGTATACCTTTTGATCTACCTATTTACCATTCGGGTCGGGTTTCAAGTCAATAGTCGTGGACATGGGAGTCTTCATAGGTTTGGCATCGTGCATGTTGAAGCGCTTGAGCATGTCTTGAGTATACTTGGCTTGCTTGATGAATGTGCCTTCGGGGTGTTGCTTGATCTCAAAGCCAAGAAAATACTCCAATTCTCCCATCATTGACATCTCGAATTTATCCGTCATAAGCTTGCAAAACTCATCATTGAATGCGACGTTAGTAGAACCAAAAATGATATCATCCACATAGAGTTGGCATATGAACAAGTCACCTCCAACCTTTTTGGTGAAAAGGGTGGGATCGATTAAACCAACATTGAACACACGATCTACCAAAAACTCTTTAAGGTGCTCGTACCACGCACGTGGAGCTTGTTTAAGCCCATATAGCGCCTTATCGAGTTTGTAGACATGATCGGGGTGGTTGGGATCTTCGAAACCCGGAGGTTGCTTGACATAAACCAACTCGTGGATGGGACCATTCAAAAATGCACTTTTTACATCCATTTGTTGCAATTTAAAGTTGTGATGAGAGGCATAAGCAAATAAGATGCGAATAGATTCAAGACGAGCAACGGGAGCGAAAGTTTCACCGAAATCGACACCTTCGACTTGAGAGAAACCTTGAGCAACCAATCTAGCCTTGTTGCGGATGACGATGCCATCCTTGTCTTGTTTGTTCTTGAAGATCCACTTAGTGCCGATGACGTTCTTGCAATCTTTTGGTCTTGGCACCAATTTCCACACCTTGTTGCGCTCGAAATTGTTGAGTTCTTCGTGCATAGCTTCAAGCCAATCTTGATCTTCAAGAGCTTCATAGACCTTCTTTGGCTCAATGTGAGAGACGAATGCATGCGCTTTGCTAAAATCCGCTAGTTGCCTCCTTGTGATGACCCTTCCACGAACTTGTCCAAGAATCATGTCCTCCGTGTGACCGGCACGAGCAAGATTGTCTAGTCTTCTCTTTGCCCTACGAGCTAGCATCTCCTCCAAAGTTTCCTTGGATAGTACTTGATCATCACCTTCATCATCGGAGACATGACCACCTTGATCTTGATCATCAACGGGAGGTGGATCCCTTATGTTCCTAGTTGTATCATCACCATGTGTATCTTGTTCCTCATTGTGAGATTGGCCTTCATCATGAGCTTGACCTTGATTGTTAGCTTGGCCTTGTTGTGAAACGTGAGGGCTTGGTGCATCTTGTTGGGTAGCTTGGTTATCAATGGATGTAGTCAATGGCTCCACTTGAGTGGGGCATAGTCCTTCTCCCTCCGTCATCCGGTAACCCTCAATGGGGATTATTTCACCAATCCCCATTCTTCTTATGACGATGGGAGGAATTGCATCTCCTACAATACCATAATTTATACGGCCCCCTTGGGACCCATTATCCTCATCAAATACCACGTCTATAGCTTATTCAACTTGTCCGGTGGACTTGTTATAGACTCTATAAGCATGAGAGTTTGAGGCATAGCCAACAAAGATACCCTCATAGGATTTAGTCTCGAACTTTGAAAAGCGTTTCCCTCTCTTGCGAATGAAGCATTTGCATCCAAAGACCTTGAAGTATGAAACGTACGGCTTCTTGCCCGTGAGAATCTCATAGGGGGTCTTGTTCAAGATCTTGCGGAGATATAATCGGTTGCTAGCGTGACAAGCGGTGGAGACGGCCTCGACCCAAAAGTTATAAGGAGAGGAGAACTCCGCAATCATGGTTCGAGCCGCATCCATAAGAGTCCGATTCTTTCTCTCCGCCACACCATTTTGTTGAGGAGTGTAGGGAGTGGAATATTGATGAGCAATGCCTTCCTCACTAAGAAATCCCTCGACGGTGTAGTTCTTGAACTCGGAGCCATTATCACTTCGGATAGCCATGATGCTTGTATTATGTTGTCTTTCCACCAAAGTGATGAACTCGATAACCCGCTTTTGAGTCTCACTCTTTCTCTTGAAGAAGTACACCCAACAATATCGTGAGTAATCATCCATAATCACCAAGCAATACTTCTTGCCTCCAAGACTATCATATGATAGAGGACCAAAGAGGTCCAAGTGAATGAGCTCAAGTATTCTTGATGTAGTGATGTTCGTCTTGGTGGGATGTGCTTCTCCATGTTGCTTTCCTAGAACGCAAGAGCTACACACACGATCTTTGGCAAACTTAGCATTTGTTAGTCCTAGAACGTGATTGCCACTTTGAAGGTCATGTAACGTCCTCATATTGGTGTGGGCTAACCGGCGATGCCATAGCCAACCCACATCAACTTTAGCCATTAGGCATGTCGCGGCACACGTGTCTCCTTTGGAGAAGTCCACTACATACATGCCGTTCTCGACATGCCCAACAAAGGCTACTTTAAGAGTCGTTTCCCAAGTGACAATCACATTCTCCTTATTAAAGAAAGAGGTAAAACCACTTTTAGCAAGTTGAAGAACCGAGATGAGATTGTAGCCAAGGGACTCAACAAGAAGAACATTCTCAATTGACAAGTCATTTGAGATTGCTACCTTGCCTCGTCCCAATACCTTTAGTTCGGAGTTGTCACCAATAGTAACGCAATTGAGATGAGGTAATGGAGGATGAATATCACTCATTGCGTCATTGCTTCCGGTCATATGTTGGGATGCACCACTATCCCCTGTCCATTTGCTTGAACCGGAAGCACTTCCCTACAATAGATTAGTTTCTTGATTTAGGGACCCATCTTTGAATGGGTCCTCTCATGTTAGCGACAAGGGTCTTAGGAACCCAAATACTCCAATGATAATCGTCACCATAAGAAGTACCAACATATTTAGCAAATACATGACCATCTCTAGACTTCATAAGAACATAAGATGGATTATATTTCCCGGCAAAGTTATTGTGAGTGGTGCTCCCCCTAGAGGTCTCACCACCCACAATGGTGTTGGTCTCCTTCCCTTTGGTCACCTCTCCCTCTTTCACAAATCTTACTTCTTGTGAGGAGGAGGTGACTCTCTTCTTGTTCTTCTTCTTGTACTTCTTCTTTGACTTGGCTATATAGCCAAGTCCCTCCTTTCCATTGTTGGCACGTTGAGAAGCAATCTCATGGGAACTCTTCTCATTTCCTACAAGATTAGTTGTACTACAAGCATTGCTAGGCAAGACATTCAAGCTAGAAAGTGAAGTGGATACAACTTGCTTGTTTGATTGTTGAGCTAGAAGATTGTCACGAGATTTGGTTAACTTGTCATGAATTTCCTTAAGAGACATGAACTCCTTTTCAAGTTTTTCATAACGAGTACCAAGTTCCTCGTGAGCAATTCCTAGCTTCAATTCTTCATGTTCAAGAGTTTTAATTAATGCAAGAGATTGAGCATTTTCCTTCCTAAGCTTAGAGACACTTATGGCAAAGTTTTCTTCAAGACAAGACAATTTCTCCTCAAGTGAGGCACGAATGGAACGCTCATTATCAAGAGCTTTTTCAAGCTCTTGCTCATTGCAAGTGTGACCTCCATGGCTTTCTAAGGTCATGATGATCTCCTCCTTTTCATCAACAAGAGAGTTAGCCTCATCAAGTTGCCTCAAAAGGGAGTTCACCTTTTCCTTAGTCTCATCCTTAAGGCTAGATAGCCATATGCTTAACTCATTAGACTCACTATCCTCCTCACAAGCATTTTCAACACAATCCAATAACGAAGGAGGGTTAGTGACAATGGTCTTGGAGTTGGGAGAGCATACCGAAGTGGCTTTTGCCATAAGACATGTAGGTCGGGTAGCCACATTCTCATTGGGGGATTCGAATAGAGAGATCGAAGGTGATGATGCGGTGGCCTTGGCGATGTGAGCAACTCCAACTACCTCATCTTCTCCTTCATCTCCGGAGATGTAAGTCTCAAGAACCGCCCCTTCTTGAACGTAGAGAGCTCTTGGCACCTTCCTTGCAAAGTTCTTGTTTTGAGGAGGCTTGGTCTTGTTCTTGCGAATGAGCTTGCCTTCGTTTTCTTCTCTTGGCTCAAAGGGGCACTCCTTCACGAAGTGGTTAGCGCTACCACAATTGTAGCATGTCCTTGGTCGCTCCCCCTTCTTCTTGTAGTTCTTGTTTCGTGGAGGCCTTGGAGATCCGGTCTTGTGAGCTTCCCATCTCTTCCAATATCCATGCATGGCAAGGGCAATTCACTTGTGAGCTCCCGTGTAAGTATCTTCATAGTCTTCCTCGTCATCATCATCTTCTTCACTTTCATCAACCCGAGCCATTGCCTTTGACTTCAATGCAAGGTTGGGAGACTTTCCTATCCCTCTAGAGCGAGCTAGAGCATCATCCGCACTCTTGTGTGAGAGGGAGATTGCGATAAACTCACTAAGAACACCAATGGATTTGAGAGTATTGTAGTCCGCTCTTGTCCGGATACTAGTGGCGAGATTCTTCTCGAAGGGTGTGATAGCCTTGACAAACTTCCTCTTTATCCATTCATCGGTGATCTCTTCCTTGCCAAAGTCTCTCAGTTGATTGGCGAGAGTGACAACTCGTCTATAGAGCTCTTCAGGAGTCTCATCCTCTTGCATAACAAAGTTCTCGGAGTTGTCAATGGCCACATCATACTTGGAAGACTGAATACTAGCATTTACTTGAAACAAGGTATCAAGTTTGTCCCAAGCTTCCTTGGCGGTCTTGCAACCGCGGATGTGAGTGAGATGCTCCCTTAGGAGAGCCTTCTGGATAATAACAAGAGCAGTTTTGTTGAGTTGAGATTCAACATCCTCCCTTGGAGTCAAGTTGCTTGGGTCATGAGGATTAAATCCATGGATCACGCTTCTCCACAATGCCGTACACGATCCTGAAATGTGAGATTCCATTTCAAACTTCCAAGAGGAAAATTTGTTAGTGTTAAGGATGGGTGGAACTCCAACATTAAGGATGTGTGGCATGGAAACGATTGGGTGGATAGAATCATAGTTTTGTGGTGGTGGAACTTTTGAATTGGACCCCGAACCATTAGCCGTTTGAGACTTGGAGCCACCGTCACTCTCCTTAGCTTTGGCTTTAGCCTTTTGTGCGGCTTTAGCCTTAGCTTTGGCAATGTTTTCTTCGATTTCGGAAATATCCGGATTTGTTTCCTCATCCGAACTATCCTCATCGGTGACATGGGGAGAGTGAGACGGCCCCTTGGTTCTACCCATCATGTTCTCCAACATCTTCTTGATGGAGGAAACCTCCGAGCCCACACTAGAGCTAACCTTAGACAATTGGGTTTGAATGGTACAAACCGTTGTCTCTAGGTTGGCTATAGTGTCGGCCATTTTGGAGAGCTCCTCCTTAGAAGATTCGGGATCATCCCCGTTGACCATGATTACTCTTAGGCGGTTAAGCCCGATAAAATAGCCGAGGCTCTGATACCAATTGAAAGTGCAATATGGTCAACTAGAGGGGGGGTGAATAGGTGACCTACAAATTTTACTTCTTTTTCACTTTTAATGGGGGCTTTAAGAAAGTAAATGCTTGATTACCTAAATGTGCAACTAAGTGAACACCCTAGGTGGTATGAAGCAAGTAGCAACGGAAATAAAGGAACGGTACAAGAAAACAACAAGTGAAAAACACGGAGACAAGGATATGTTTCCCGTAGTTCCTTCTTGAAAGAAGTACGTCTACGTTGGAGAGGTGGGGAGCCACCTAGGCGCTCCTCAATAGCACGGATGTGCACACCTTGTTCTCCTTGAGCTTCTCCGGTGAGGGAGATTCTCGTTTCCACTATGAGGTCGACTTGAAGGCGTTGACCAAACCTTTACAAGGGGTTGAGGCTACTCCACAAGTGAGATGGAGGCTCTCAACAATTGAAGCTTCTTGCTACAAGGTGGAAGCTACAAGCACTAGGGTTTCCCTTGGATGTCAAAGCAACCAAGAGATTACAAGATCCCAAGAGTTGTGGTGTGGGTACACACGTTTTGGCTTGGTGGAAAGGTAGATCTAGTCCTCCTCCATGAGATCCTTGAAGGGCATCGAGTTTGGTTGGAGGAGGAGGGAGATCGGGGCGTTTTGAGCTCTACAACAATGGAGGAGAGAGAGGAATGGACGAGCTACCTATCTAGAGGAAGAAGACAGCTATTTATAGGCTCCTCCAAAATCTGACCGTTGCAGTCCTGCGGGACCGGAATATTCCGGAGTAAAGGCCAGAAATTTCCGGTGTGTCTTGGCCGGAAATTTGAATTCTCCGGGGGGCGGATATTTGAAATATCCGGGGGCGGAAAATTCCGCCCCAATATTCCGCCCCCATCTCTGTGCGCAGGCAACAACTGGTTGATGAAAAATTGCTAAGGACCAGGGGCCGGATATTTGCTCCGGAAATTTCCGGGGCAAATTTCCGCCCCACCTTCTGTGCGCGGGCATCGACCAATGAAGAATCCTTCTTAGCAAATTTCTGCTAAGGACTTGATGACCGGAATATTGAAATATCCAGGGGGCGGATAATTGAAAAATCCGGGCCCGGAAATTTCCGGGCAGAAATTCCGCCCCCATCTCTGTGCGCGGGCAACTTGTAATGGTCCAATTTTTGCTAAGTCCCAGAGGGCCGGATTTTTGTACCGGAAATTTCCGGGGCAAATTTCCGCCCTGGCATCTGTGCGCGGGCAGAAAAGAACTTAGTCGTTTTCGAGAGTGCCAGGAAGGGGGCCGGAAATTTCCGGTGAGGGGGCCGGATAATCCGCCCTTTAAGTTCCGGAATTTCCGGCCTGCGATCTGAAAAATCCGGTGGCAGTAATTCCAGAATAGTTCTTCTCTTTGATCTTTTGATGAGTATATAAAGATGATCACCTGAGATATTAGCTGCACAGTCTAAACAACATTGTTAGATAGGATATATCTGTGTTATCATCATCACCAAAATCATTAGAGGGATCATGAGCTTTCATCTGCTTTGGCTCGGAGAAACGTCGAGTGGTTTGCTTAACTGGTTTTGCATCCTTGAACACTTTCAGTGAGTGCTAGGCGAACTCCCTGGGTATTCCTGGCATGTCAGATGGCTGTCAGACAAAAATCTCCCAGTACTCACGGAGGAGCTCGACGAGCGCGCTTTCCTATGCGGAGGAGAGGGTGGTTGACACTATCGTCGTCTTCGCGGAATCTGTCAGGTGGAGTTGATGCTTTCAAGTGTTGCTTCTTGGGCTAAACTCGAGGTCTGGGGCGTTTCTTTTGGTTAGTGGCATCACGGAGTTATTCGTGGTTTTTGCCAGCTCTTCTAACTCTTCGTGCATCCCGAAATATTTCGCGATCTCATGGAAGTAGTTGTCGCACTTGTCTGATTTCTGGAAATCGCCATTTACGGTGATTGTACCATATTCTCCTGGAAATTTCAGCTTGAGGTAGGCGTAATGGGGTACTGCGATGAATCTCGCGAACGTTGTTTGGCCGAGAAAGGCGTGGTACTGTGATGGCCAGTTGACTACCTCGAAGTCGAGGAACTCTCTCTTGTAGTTGCTTGGGTTGATTGTTCCGAGTGGTCGGACGGCTTTTCCTGGTACTATCCCGTGAAAGGATGTTTCTGATTCTGCGAGTTCTTCCATTCCTGTTCATCTTGTGGAGTGTGTCCGCGTATATGATGTTTATGTCGTTGCCACCGTTTATGAGTACTTTGGCTAGGTCGTAGTTGCCTATTTGTGCTTGGATGACGAGCGTTGCGTACCCTGGTCGATACACCAGTGGAGGGTGGTCCTCTCTGGAGAAGGTTATCGGGTGCTCAGACATCTTCAGGTACCCGGTTTGGGGTGGTGGATCTAGCACTGCCATGTTAACGTGGCGAGTGTTGGTATTCTGGATTCTTCGGGACAGGCAGACCTTCTGTGTCATGCCTATAAGCCCTTGGAGGTTCGGATACCTGTTAGCTCCTTGGTTTGCGGCAGATGGGTCAGCTGGTGCTGGGAGTGCGGCTAGCGCCATGTTGTGATGTCCAGCGGGTGGAGGTAGGGGCGGTGGTTGGTTTGCAACGTTGCGAGTATCCTTGATTGATGGCTATCTTGTGTTTCTTCGTGTACGCCTCGTGGATGTCTTGAAACTTTCGGCAATCCTTGAGGATATGAGTGGCCTTGAGTTTGCCCGTGCGTTTATCCGTGAACAGATGAAGGGAGCAGTATCCGTCAAGGTCTTCCTCATGTGTTTTTTCGTCTGGTTTTGACTTCCACTCGCGATTTCCGCGGGAGCCCCTGTCGCGGTTTCTCGTGAATTCAGCCGCTACCAACTCCGATTGATCGTCCTGATCGTAGTGTCATCTCTTCCTCCTCCGGCGGTCGCCGTTGCGATCATCGTCGTGTGCGGGTGAGGAAGGTTTCTTATTGCGCATGGATTCTTTGCCATTCGCCCATTTGTCGGCTATCGCCATCAAATCAGCAATAGTTTTGGGTGCACATCGTCCCAGTTCTTCTCGGAAGGCCACGCTCCTTTGGTGAAAACTTCGACCGTTATCTCCTCTGATATATTTCTAGCCGTGCTTTTTAGCGTAGTCCTTCTCTGGATATATTCGTGAGTTGATTTGCCACTCTTTTGTCTGTAGGCTCGCAATTCCTCGACAGACGCGGGTCTCTTGTATGTCGCCTGGAAGTTCTTCTTGAAGTCGCGGGTGAGATCGTCCTAGGATCTGTAACACGTCTGCGGCCTTCCTTCGAGCCAGCTCCGAGCAGCCCCGACGAGGTGCGGGTTTAAGTATTGCATGGCCGTCACTTTGTTTCCGCGCTGGCACTTCACCGCGGTCAGGTAGTCTGAGAGCCAAGTCTTAGGTTCCTGCGAGCCGTCGTACTACGGGACTTCCAAGGTGAGCTTGAATCTTTTGGGCATTGGTGCCTCGCGGATGTTGTTGCTGAAGCACATCACACCGCAAGCTTCCTCGTCGGAGGAGGTAGATAGTGAGCGGGTGCGGTTTCTGCGTGCGTGGGCCATGTCGACCTTGTTCTGGGCGATATCACCCCGCGCGTCGTATTGGGATCGATCGCGACTGTCTTCTCGTCGTGGTTACCTGCTGCGGTGTCGCGAGCGGCTTCCGTGCCGCGGGCTGTCATCACGGCGCTGCGGGCTGTCATCGTCACTGCGCGGGCTGTCGACACGAAATCTTGCCTCCTTGCCCCTGTGGCGGTGGGCGATTCCTTATCTCCTCTTCTAGGCGACGTACTCTCGCGTCTGTGAGGTGTTCTGCCTGCTCGAGGTGTTTTATCCACTTCAGGGGTGGCTGTTTTTTTGCGGGTTTGGGCGGCAATCGCCGCTCCGGCCATGCCTAGCCCCCTTTGGACTTGGCGATGTTGTTCTGCGCGGGGGTCGTTTTCTGGTGGCTGGTTTGCCTGTAAGTAGGTAGCGGCGGCCATGACCGCGGCGGCATGGGTTGTTGGGTGCACGTTACCTTCGTTGTCGACGTGCATGAGGGAGATCTCGATGGTTTTGCTGATCTCGCTGAGGGATCCTTGGTCCATACGGGCGGTCTTCGAGACATACTTTCCTTTCTTGACGGGCTGGTTCCCATCGAGTCGCGAGTTCTAGAGAGCTCCGCGTGAGGCGCACTCGAAGCTTCTGCTGCGTATCGGCGCGCGTCGAGTTCTTTGCGGGCGTCTTCTATCTGGCAGCTTTTCAGCGACAAGTGATAGTGTTATGCTATCAGGTCTTCTTGCGAGGACCCGGACTCTAGCGTGTGGCTTGTTTCTACAGCTTCTTTTGCTTTGTTCCAGGCGGCTCGCGATACCTTGATATGTTGCCTCGCCGTGAGGCTGGCCTCCGTTACGGCGGGTTCTTCGACTGGATCATCCATATAGACGTGGGCCAGATATGGCTCGTGAGTCTCTAGCACGGGCCAGTAGTCCTTTCCGAGTTCGGCGGGCTCTTCAGTCGCGATGGTGTGGAAATCGAGCCTGTTGCGGCGAACGGAGCCGTCGCTAGACTCCGAGTCGCGATCAGTGTCGCTGAGCGGCGATTCCTGGGTTGTCGTGCTCGAGACGGACTTAGTGTCCGGTCCATCGAGTGTGGTTGGGGCGGGGAAGCGTAGGATTCCCTCCTTGTTGGCGCAGAAGTGGAGGTTGTCGAACGTCATGTTGACGCCCTCTTGGAGACCGCTGAACGTCGGGCGAGATTCCGGCGAGTGGGGCGTGTAGACGAACGACCCGAAGAAGATTGGCTCCGAAGGAGCCGAAGATCCCGGGATCCAGTTGAAGCTCGGTGAAGATGAGGCCGGCGATGCCGTGGATCCAGCGCCTGTCGTTCCCACAGACGACGCTAATTGTCGATGACTCATGTCGGCAAATCCCTCGGGTGAACCGGTAGTGTTTCGAGTAGAGGAACGATATAGGCACTGGCGGATACGACGGCTAACAGGGGGCACAATTTACCCATGTTTGGGGCCCTCGTAGAGGTAATACTCTTACTCATGCTTGTCTGTCTTTGTATTATGGTGATTGCTTACAATGGTGGGTGCGCAGGTCGAAAGATCGTATCTCGAGTTGCGTCTACAATGGTGAAAACCTAGATTGGATGTCCCCCCTCGGTGGAAACATTCCATCTTGACCCGCAAGTCTTGCGGGTGGACCGCTGCTAGACCTTCTAGAACCACGGGGTAGCCCTTCGTACTGGGCTTTAGTGCTAACCTCAGACCGGGTAGACTCATCCGATAGGCCCGAGAGTCATTCCCTCGTCAGATAGGGATGCGGGTTTGATATGAAGAAGTGAAACGAGGGATTCAAAAGGATGGAAATGGCCTTCTTATAGAGATACGTCATTACCTGGAAAACCGGTCCCACTAACATGATTACAATTTTTTTACAATATCATGAAATCCTTCTCTCCCGGCCTAGCAATTTTCATATATGAAAATATTGCTAAGTGTGTGGGGGGGGGCCACAAGCCAGGAGTAAGAAAAAATGATTAGATATGTCCATATTCATTCTTGTAATTATGGCAAGGGGGAAATCTAGATTCCACTCTGAAAATAATATAATTCTATCTAGCTTTTCAAAAGTAGGATCAGGCAAGTTGTTAGTCTAGGTGTATAGCCTGCCAATGAGCTTCAACTATTCCAAACCACTCACCTCAGTGATGGAGTTGAATAGATTGCTCCATTTGGAAAGAACCCATGGCTTATTTTTGTCACTGGTTTTACTCATGATACTGAAATCCGCACCAATGGCACATGCACTCTTACACCTATTAACCAAACTTATTAATTCCACAAGAAAATATTCTTTTCCATCAGTTTGTATAGGTCCATAAACCACGACAAGATGCCAAATGTTTATCCACAAGCAGCATTTTGATGAAGTGATCTCCAATTTCAAGTTCTATTTCTTAATAAAGTTCCAAGATCCGAGTCGACACTTAGAAGGATCCCACCATATCTTCCATTGGGTACTACATGATATCGGGTAAAATTTCTATTACCTGATAATTTCATGAACAATTGAGGTGTGAACTCACTTTTTATGGTCTCGGTGAGACCAATAGCCCCTTCCTCCCTAATTAACTCTCACAAGCGTTCGTCTAAACGGCTTCGACTGTACATGCTATGAGAAGCCTTTGCGTATGGGAGTGTTCCACACCCCTGATATTCAAAGCAACCTATCATCTTGGTTTTGTACTCCCCTTATTTTCCCTAGATCAACCCTAAAAATAGGGATTACTAAAGTTGCATGCATTATTACCTTAATTTGTGTTCTTGGCCAGCTAGATACTCTAACGATGCAAAGAGACATCCCCTAAAAAAAATCCCTGACAATATATAGTGTCCATTTTTTGTTTCCTTCAACTGGTTTATTTAATGAAGAAGACGCGAATTTAAGGACGATGACCTTCTATTTGTAGTTTGTACTCCTTTCGTCTCAGTTTATAAGTCATACATGTATCCCTAGGTCGCCAATTTGGTCAACAAAATACAACTTTTATATATTACAAATAATATACCACAATAAACTTTAGATGTTGTATTTTCTAATGGTATATTTTTTATAGTTATAAGAGGGGAGAATATATAAACCTCATCTAAAAAACTGTATTTAAACTTTTCAAAGTATATTCCAAATACAAGCTGTGGTGTGTGTGCGGAACAAAATCCTGCTCCAATCCGAGACTGGAGCCCGCTCGTCGGCGTAGTGGCCAAACCCGATACGACACCACTCCATTATCCACGTAGCCGCCTTCCTGTCGCGCGGTGGCCGCTGTCCGGGCCGTTGGCCGAGCAGAATTTCATCCGCCGGTTCGTCCCCGGGGCCGACCAAGCCGCCGCCGCGGTGCTCATCCGTCCATGCGATCTACAGCGCTGTCCGCTACATGCTCGCGGTACAGTTCTTAGCCACACCGTTTCTTGATTTATTTATTTTTGCTGCATCGGTGAGATCTGTCTGAATTTTATTTGATGGTTTTGGAGAATAGTTTATCTTTCCGACTAACATGAAACAGGATTTCGTCCCGCTTTATAAATAAAGCCAAATGGCCAGCATCTTACGAGCTTTTGATACGTATATATAAGAGAGGCGTCTGAACATTTATTCCACTTAAATCCAAACCAATTCTTAATGTCTGCTTAGTTCTGCAATTGGTTGCCGCAGGCCTCGTTTTATATGCCTCGAAGTCAGTAGGCACGTGACAGTAAGACACACAGATGGAGAAAAAGGAATGTATCTTACAGACAGGCGCAGCTAGGAAAACGAGTGGCGGAGCCTAGACCCGCTAATTTATACAGTAATATGCATTATTGGTCTGTTCAAACTGTATGACAAAGTGACAACGATGGGGATTCCATGGTTGATTTTGTTACCAGGAAAAATACCGACGCTTTTTTGCCTCGACATTATTGTCCTGCTCGAGCGCGCGTCCATTCTTGTTCGTCAGATAGTCTATTATGTTAGATAGTCACATGCGTTGAACTTGGCAGCCAAGGTGCCTCGTTGGTCGCCCATGAGTTCCATTACTCCACTTGACTTAAGCATGCTCAAATATTACATGCTGAAGTGGCGGCCAAGCTACTGCCCCCTATTTCCTCTCGGTTTCCTTACTGAATAATGTGTCCTCTGAGCTGCCGGCCTAGCCATATAGTATTGATGAAGTTGATCGGTATGTTCTTTCACAGACATGATAAATACACCCTCACCTCACTTGCAAACATCTACCTTGTTCAGAAGTAGAGTGTGAGGTTTTCAAGTATGGTGCCAACCATGGAGGAGCCCCTTGTTGGGAGCAACCTTGAGAATATAGGAGGGCCAAAAGAGAGCCTGGTGGTGGTTGAGATCAAGAAGCAGCTGTACCTCGCCGGGCCTCTCATCGCCGGATGCCTCCTGCAGAACGTCGTCCAGATGATATCCGTCATGTTTGTCGGACATCTCGGTGAGCTCGCTCTCTCCAGTGCCTCCATCGCCACCTCCTTTGCCGGTGTCACTGGCTTCAGCTTGTTGGTATATTATGTGATCTCCATCCCTTACCATATGTTGGACCTCCTCAGCAATTAGCACAACTTGAATGCTTGTATCTGTTCTATAATTATTGTAGGCTGGCATGGCTAGCAGCTTGGACACACTCTGTGGGCAAGCCTACGGGGCAAAGCAGTACCATCTTCTCGGCATCTACAAGCAAAGGGCAATCGTTGTGCTTACTCTGGTGAGCGTTGTGGTTGCGGTAATCTGGGCCTACACCGGGCAGATCCTTCTGCTCGTCGGCCAGGATCCCGAGATTGCTATGGGGGCAGGGAGCTACATCCGGTGGTTGATTCCAGCATTATTCGTTTACGGACTGCTGCAGTGTCATGTTCGGTTCCTGCAGACGCAAAACATAGTTCTACCGGTGATGATGAGCTCGGGTGTCACGGCGCTGAGCCATGTCCTTGTGTGCTGGTTGCTGGTGTACAAGCTTGGGCTGGGCAACAAGGGCGCTGCCTTGGCCAATGCCATCTCCTACCTGGCCAATGTGTGCATCTTGGCTACCTACATCAGGGTCTCTCCATCCTGTAAGAGCACTTGGACGGGCGTCTCAAAGGAGGCATTCCGCGACATCCTTAGCTTCATGAGGCTAGCCGTTCCATCTGCTTTGATGGTTTGGTGAGTTCAATATTGTGCCCGTCAAATTGTAGGTAGATACTTTCGTGTTCCATCTTCAATTAAGTCTGATCCTACATGTACACAGCTTGGAGTGGTGGTCATTTGAGCTCCTAGTACTTCTCTCTGGACTTCTCCCGAACCCTAAGCTCGAAGCATCAGTACTGTCCATCTGGTGAGTAGCATTTTCATGGGCTATGTCACTTTCTGTTTGCCCTTTTCTGAGAGGAAATGTCGAAATTCTTGCAGCCTAAACACAGGTTCGTTAGTATTCATGATCCCGTTCGGGCTCGGGGCAGCCATAAGGTAGGACTGAGCAACTCAAACTCATAAGCATTTCTCATTCCTACATTGAAAATGGTATCATATAGTTAATGTGGTGATAAAATTGTTTATCTTGTCATCGTAGCACCCGTGTTTCGAACGAGCTTGGTGCTGGGAGGCCGCAAGCTGCCCGTCTGGCTACTCGTGTGACCATGGTTCTGGGTCTCGTGACTGGTGTATCATTAGGACTTATTATGATTTCGGTGCGCAATTTATGGGGCTATGCCTACAGCAACGAGAAGGAAGTCGTGGAATACATATCCAGAATGATGCCAATTCTGGGCATGTCATTTGTTTTTGATGATCTGCAGTGTGTTCTTTCAGGTAAATATAAATGATACTCACAATTTCCACAGTTGCTTGGAGACTATTTTCTTATTTCCACCTATACATATGTTCTTGTCTCATAATTCTTGCTTAGAACAATACATGCTCTTAGTTTTTCCTGGTTCCAGTTGTTTGCTTGCATATGACAATTAACGAAGAATACATATGATTTCAGTGAATATTATTCTCTAGGCACTGAATGCAATGTGGAATACTTGATGTTTCAGGTGTTGTCAGGGGCTGTGGTTTGCAAAAGATCGGTGCCTGTGTCAATCTCAGTGCATACTACCTTGTCGGCGTTCCAGCTGCTTTATTTTTTGCTTTTTTCTACCATTTTGGCGGAATGGTAGGTTTTTCATTTCACTTATATTTCTGATTCGAAGAAAAAACTAACAGACTGCGTCTGTGCTACAGGGATTGTGGTTCGGAATAATGTGTGGGCTCATCGTGCAGATGCTGCTGCTGCTGTTCATTACCCTGTGGACCAACTGGGAGAAAGAAGTAAGTAGATCAACCAAAACTCCTTGCCACGCATCACATACTCATTGTTTTGTTGGCTTCTCGATATCTCGAATTCTTAATGTGTGGCCTATAATCTTTGGTTGTGCTTTCGTAGGCTTCGAAGGCAAAGGACAGAGTTTTCAGTTCTTCCTTGCCTCTAGACATGACGACATGAACATGCAAGATGCAGCTTAGGCTCGAGGAGAGATATGCAAGATGCAGCTTAGTCACCAGTATGGCGCCTCCTTCGGAGACGTCAGCCAGTTCTGCTTTGGTGATATTTTGTCGATGGCGTGGAATGAGATGATTTTTTTAAAGCAAATGCATGGCACTTGATGTGACATGCCCATATGGGAATAACGTGTACTGTTGACTAGAAAATCCGCAGTCTGGATGCAACATTTCTTTGCGAATTTAGCAGAGTTTTTTTTTTTTTTTTTGGTACTGTTTTGTCTTGATAGGTGACTGAACTGCAAGGACTGCGGCATGGTGCAGTCACTTATCTTTTTCTTAATAAGGGAGAGAAACTTCACATTTCAAGTTATTTTTTGGCTCGGTTGTTTATCCTAAATAAAATCTCAGAAAATTTTGTGTGTTTTTTGAGTTGTTAGGTGCTGAGAAAATCATTTCCAGTGTGATCTTAACAAACTTTGGTTTTCGATGCATTTGCATTCGATCGTACTGTACTCATCTCAATAAAGTTAATTGACGCTCCTTTGTTTAGTCCGAGCTTACGAAAATTACTCATCTCAATGGAACCGTTGTTTCAGCCTTCTAGTAACGTCACAACCCTGGGCAAAAATCTTGGGAAGTAATGGTTGAATGAAAATCCGTGATGAACAATACTACACTAGGGCATAGGATAGCACTAAGATTTGCACTTCTCAGCTGAGTTCAGATTTGACCTGATGGGGGTTTGATCTTTTTACAGGACTCCAACCTCCACGCACTTTAGCACGAGATTTTGAGTCTCCTGTGTCTACCAAGGCATCTTGAAAGTGAATTGCATCGCCGTTTACACATACACGCAGCAAAGCAAGCAACAGCATGTTTTCATCAAGGCAAAAGCATAGACTTGTTCAGGTGAATATAATTTTTTGTTTTGGGAAGGATTCTACCGTGGTTGGGACTGGAGGTACCATGTGGCTGCCTCCTGACCTAAAAACAGCTCACCCTCATGAAATAAGCATGTCATCCTTATGTTGGTCATAGTGGAGGGTTATTTAGATGGTCTCATTTATTTGTTACTACCCACATAGTAGCCACACTAAATCACCCGACGTCAAAGTTAGTATCTTAGAGTAAGGTCGACCTGCATTGCTAAGGGTAGATCCTGAGAAGGTACTCCCAACCGCCAATACAGAGTAGGTATAATTAGCTGAACAGCCAGAAATGTAGAAGCTCGGGCTACTTTCCACAAATGAAATGGGAACTAACGAAGGCACCTGGCACCATAAGCATCAGATCCCAACATCAACAAGCATTTATAACAAGCAAAACTTGACATCTCATGCAGTAGAGTAGATCAAATACATAGTACTTAGATGACACTGGAGTGCGCACAGAACACAAATTCATGCAACTTCTGATAAAACTTTTTTTGACCGGTAAAACATGTCGCTCCTAACCTAGGCCTTGATAGCATACTTCCTCATGGGGAAGTACTTCTCGCGCTTCTTCTCCCTCTCGGTCTTCAAAGAGAGCTGCACATTATACACAAATACCAGTCAGTAAAAGCCAACCAGGTCAGAGATAGTTGCATTAGCCTGATAGAATACTATCAGAGTACAAGCAATTACCGAGAAAGACATCTCCACAGAAGGAGAACATGGATCCTATCAGCTAGCTAGTTCACAATGCAATTATATAAAAAAAATTAAAACAAGGACTTCACAATGCAATTACATAACAAAATTAAAACAAGACCATACATCCAATTGGCCTACTCCTAAGAGAACACAAAATCACCTATCGATTAAAACAGAAAATACTTGCAAGAGAACAAGAACAGAAATCACTAAATGCAATTAAAACATAACACGACATTAACCAACACCAAAAACAACTGGGCCCGAAGCTTGCCAACCTAGGAGTAGATAACAGACAGTCTAACACAGTCAACAAGCTTCCCAATTCGCACAAGCAATTAAAATAACAAAATAAAACCTGTATTTCGTCAACCTAGGATAAACATATGTGATACTATCACACTATCAAACCCTAACATGACAGTAAAAACACACAAACCTCTAGTTTCACAGCAACCATAACATCAACCACTACAATGCCAATTCAACCAGCAAAGTGCAGAAGGATTTCATAAATTAACTATTAACCAAATAACAATTACACAGACCATAAGAAATACAGTATTATGTCGGACCAATTTGTTCCAAAGTTGATCTAATTGAACACATTCAGTTTTACCACTAGAGAAATCTCACGCAGGAACCAGTAGCATTTAACAAGTTAATTAGATAAAAGGTTATAGATTTTACAAATCTCAGCATTAACGCAATAAAGAGTATTAGTGGTGTAACATAGCAAGATCTCTACCATGTAAACAAAAGCAATACAAGTAGATATACAGGTAGGAAAAAAGTTCAACCTGGTGCTTGGTAAGACGCCTGCGGATGGCGCGGGTCTTCTTGGGGCGGAGGTCGAGCGGGAGCAGCTTCTTGTTCTTGTACGCCTCCCTGAGCGCAGCCTTCTGCTTCTGCGAGATCACGGTGAGCACCCTCGCGATAGAGGTGCGCACCACCTTGCTGCGTCACAACAAGAAAACGACCCGTGAGCACGAAGCCAACCCTAGGCACAAACTACGCTACAAGGGAAGGGGGTAAAGGAGGCACATACATCTTGGAGAGCTTGTTGGGGGCGCCTCCGGTGACCTTGGCGACACGGAGGAGGGAGAGCTCCGCCTTAAGGTCCTTGAGCTGACCCTGGAGGTCCGCCTTGTTCTTCCCCCGCAGCTCGTGCACCTTGATGCGGGCTGCCAGAATTGGTCATGATAATGTCAGATCCGGGAGGTGCTCGAGAAACAAATCAGATGGGAGACGACGGCAAGAAAATTCTTGGCGGCTTACCCATGGCTGTCGGCGAGCTGGTCTGGTGGCGGCGGCGGCGGCGGCGGCGGGCGGGTAGAAGAAAATGAGGCGCTGAGGAGGGAGGGAGGCGGCTACGTGCGGCTTTATATATCTGCTGCGCAAGATAAAACCCCGTGAGACAGAGGAAACCCTAGGACTTGATGGGCTTTCTGGACTTGGTGGGCATTTGGGCCTTTATGGGCTTAATCTGTGATTAGCTATAGCTAGGTCGCCTAACAGAACATTTCGATTCGCTAAAAAGGCACGTTGAAGTTTTTTCCTCTGAATAGGGATGTAAACGGATCGGATCGGATCGGATAATGCCCTCTCCATATCCTTTACCATATTATTTTGTCGGATGCGGAGCGGATCGGATAGTGGTCGGATACGGATGCGGATGCGGATAATATCGGACTACGGATTCGGGTCGGAAACAAAGCGGATTCGGACCGAAAACGGGTAAAACTTATCGGATAAATACGTACAAAGAGACGTAATGTCACCATGCAAAAACTAACACTAGAGAGTAGCCAAACATTTAAAATTACACCAAAACAAAGATACTAATTAAATAGTACTAAAAAATGTCACAAAATGATTGATGATTTGCAATATGAATTTGCATCTAGCAACTAGAAACTTTTGTAGAGATAAATAATAGCTCACCTTTTGAGGGATTTTCGCCGGAAGCAATTTGTAAATTGCGTCAAAATGTTGAATATAGGTCATACTAAGTTACGAATGAGTGATTTGGTCTATGTGTCATTGGATTAAATGTATATATAGAATGATAGTGCTATGTTAATCGGATTATCCTAATTGATAAGGACGGATAATCCGCGAATAAGTGCGGATAATCCCTATCCGTCGGATAATAGCAATACCATATCCGTCGGATATCCGCTTGACAAAAATCCATATCCGCGTCCGTATCCGGCGGATTCTTGTTATTGCACGCCATATCCTTAAAAACGGATTCGGATGCGGATTCGGGCCGGAAATTATCCGTACCATTTACATCCCTACCTCTGAATCTCCAAAACATTTTGAATGTCATTCTTGGAAGGTATAGAAATATAAAATTACATTAAAATGGAGAGAAAATGCAGACGGGAAGGAAATATCGATTTTGCCCAAAACATATCTGCAGACGCACACTGACAAAAATGCTGAATCTTTGATATTGGATGGTTACATGGTTTCAGAGAGAAATAAAAAAGAAAGAGAATATACTCCCTCCTTTCAAAAACAAGATGCCTGTAGCTTTTGGTCAAAATCAAAAGTTTTAAAGTTTGACCAGCCATAGAAAAATTTGTGCCGATATTTGTAATCCCAATTCCCAAATCAATATCGTTAAAATCGTCAAGAAATATACTTTCATATCATGTGCGTTTGATATTATAGATGTTATTATTTCTGTCAAAATAGTTGATAAAACTTTTAAAAGTTTAAGTTTTAACAAAAATTATAGGATCCTACTTTGAGGAGGGGGTACACTGGAACCCTCGAAGATATTTGTAACATGAGATTAGACATCATGTTAGCATTCTTCCAAAAGAAAATTTCCTCTGAATCCCTCAAGAAAGTTTTCAGGCCTCTTTCTTAAGCGTATCTCATATGAAATTCTATTATGGATTGAATTTCGTTTCTTCCAATTAGCCTAAAGGGGCATTGGCCTTGCACATACATAAGTAAGTAGAACAACACAAACTAAAGAAAATGGTCAAAAGGAAACACTCTTTTCCCAAAAAGAAAGTAGAAGCACAAGTGCAGATATCTTCGCATGACCAGGCACTCCAGTACTGCATGGGTTTTCTCCTTTCCACGAACATTTTACAAAGCTCAGTGTAGAAAGAGGGGTACAACTCGCAATGTTTCTAACGCTATGGCTAGGGAGATGTACCACGCCTTTGACAAAATCATCAAACCTATATCAACTATGCAGCTCTCTGACGCACGGCAGCTAAGACTCTTCCTTGTTAAGCTTACTGAGTGCTCGAACTCGTTCTCGCTGACCAAACACCATCTCCTCTCGCTCTCGTTTCTTCGCCAAGGCCTCCTCGTCCAGCACTTGGATAGGTGACCATTCGGGCACAGTAAACCAGTCTTTCGTACGTACCAATACATGCTCTTTCCAATCATGCCATTGAGGGCTTAGCTTCAGCGCAGCATAGTCCATTGCAGTACCAGCAACAGCTAGGGTGACTGCATATTTCACTGCCCCGAAATGGCCACCTGCAGTTACGATCAAAATGGAAATGGTGAGGCATGTTTGGTGTGCTTAGGCTGGGCATATATATACAGGAAGATAGAACTTTCTCCATTTTTTTCCAGACAATATTGAAAAACCTTGCGCTCTTTCTTTTTTCGAATATCCGAGAATCTTAATGCTCACAGTGTGCACATGACAGATGTCTGTGCACAGCTGGCCAGCACACCTTTTAACTCTACATACATCTGAATATATTAAACTGAGATTGTCTATTCATAAGTTGCTTGACTTTTTCTTAAAGCCATTGGACCAACATCCAATCTTCCTCGTGACCATCTCACTGTATATACAGAATTGATCTAAAACTTAAATATGTAACAGAATTTGAGAACTTCATTAAGCCTTTTTGAAACTGAAAAGAAAAACGCAAATCTAGGTTAGAAAGAAGTACTGAACAGAATGAACCTTGACTGAAACTGAGAATTGCAGGAACTTTGTACTAAATATTGCATATAATTGGACTACAAAGTTTAGGTTTACCATTGTGTAGTGTGAGATGACTGGTATTGACAAACATTTCAGGCATCAGACAATTACCAAAAAAAACGATTGAAATCTTCAGTAGGTCACTGGCTAATCTCAAATAACCATGAGAAACCAGTCACGTATATTTGGATCTTGAACTAGAATAGAGCTGGAATGGTTGCAGACTTGCAGATATAAATCAAAAAGGATACTTATCATAAGAAAAAGGCTAAAAGTTTCCTATATTGTTGAGGCTTGGGAAGTGACAGATTTATTTGAAAATTTTCTTTGAATTCAGATCAGAAGATCCCATGGAGATACCAGATGTGGATGTACAAGGAAATACAAGCAATGTGGCATCTCACCAAATATGGGAGGACAGACAACTCTGGTAATACTGAACTTGCTACTAGCCTACTGCGGTACTGCCCCCATGGCCACAGACATCCCACGATAACAGTAAATTTGTGAATAAAGAGAACAACATAACCCTAAGGTGGCGTTGAAATGCCATGTTTGGTACATAGATGCATTTCTGCAGTTCCAAAAATCCTTCCGTCTGTTGAAAATAAAATGGGCCTTCATGGCTTCATTACATTACAAGATCATGAGCCAAAACTTTGACTTGATCACGTCTGAAGTTGTCAAAGTGGTCGGACCTTTCACCAAACCCTGTGCAACCGGGAACTACGTGCACCAGGCTGCCCTTTTCGAAAAATGTGAAGCAAACACGGTTTAGCTGGTCAGGTGAGCTTCTACAGCACGCTCGCATACCGCAGGTGCGGGGTTCGAACCCCCCACTCCCCTCAATTAAAATTTTCACGTGGCAGAACCATGACTTGTTTTCGAGATCTTATGGGTTTCAACTCTAGCCTACCCCACTTGTTTGGAACTGAGAGTGTTTGTTGCCACAATCACATGATTCCGATGAAGTCCAGTCTGTAATTTAATTTAATATGTATCTTGGATCTGCTAGTATGTGTGATGTCGTTAAATAATTCTTTCCAGTATGAAAGTTTGCTGGTGTACCATGGTAACCAATTCCATAAGAACAATGAGGAATTGAGCACTACAGTCAACTTGAGGAAAACTGTAGACTCCTAAGTTTTACCAAAAGATGTTAAATATTAAAGAAAAAAATCAATATATGATTGTGTAGTATAATGGCCAACCTTGTATTCGGCCAAGAACAGCTCCAGTTGCTAGCCCGCCAACAGCAGAATTCATGAGGTCATCAGGTGTTGTAGCTCGAGCATCTCTTGCAAGTTCACGTGCCCCTGAGTATCAAATAAGTACGTTACCTGATTCATTCACATAAGCAAACTAACATATTCAAAGAAGAGAACAATAAGACACGGGACTGTTAAAGCGTGTAATGCCACAAAAGTTGACCATGTGTACCGTCACAATTTTCTGTTTAAATTAGCCTTTAGCTTATAGCTACTCCCTCCTTTTCAAATAATTGAAGTTCTAGGTTTGCCCTAAGTCAAACTATCTTAATAGGATCTCCAACCGGGGACCCCAAACCGGTTTATTTTGACCGAACGGACAGCCCCGGGCATGCCCGCACGGAAAGGTAGCAAAAATAGCTACCCAACCATGGTCCCCAAAACGGTTTAATTTGTCCGGGCTGCCGGCAACCCCCAAACTCAACCCGGACAGTGTGCCACATAGGACACGGATCACTATATCCTTTTATTTATTATTTGTTTTATTCCTCTCTCTCTCCTTCTCCACCAATCACATGCAAGTGACCCCACAATTGGGGGGGATTTGGGGATGTATGATCGGAGACACATACTTTTGAGGGTTAAAAGTGGACAGGTCCGGGCACCATCCAGACACGTCCAGACACGGTTTTAGGGCCAAATTTGGCTGTCCCGATTGGAAATGCTCTAAGTTTGACCAAGTTTGTCGAAAAATAAATCAACCGTTACCATACCAACTTAGTTCTATTAGATTCAGCATGCAATATACTTTCATATTATATAGATTTGACGTTATAGATATTGATACATTTTCTTACAATTTTGGTCACACATAAAGACGTTTGACTTAGGACAACCCTAGAACTTCAATTATTTGGAACGGAGGGAGTATATGTTTAACTTGCGTCCTTAAATGCAAATCCATTATCAAGCCAGCAGGTGAAACTTGTACACCCAAATAAAGATCAAGACATCAACCATATTCTGTGTCGTAAAAACAAGTGTGTTCATCCATGCCAACCAATGGAAGCTAAGCCCACGAAAACTACACTCCAAAAACACATACAGGGCCACATCTACATCCTAGTTTAGCATCTAAACAGTAAATTACACAAATCCCAGTGATGTTAAGCAGTAAATCCATGGACACATTCTTTTACTAATAAAGTGCTGGCAGTGATGAAAACATCCTGTACAGCAGTATGAGCAATGTGTTGCAAGGTCATAGCTGCCAGCCTGACACGCTGCAGAGACCATAAATCTTGTGATCAAAATATTGAGGAACATTTTAATGAAATATGACACATGCTTTGGGGCGTGTTCGAGAAAAAAGATATTGAAGAACAACACAAAATGATGATTCGATATGGAAAGGTTCAATTTACTTTATGAGAAATTTTATCAAATGACAATGAAGTGAACACAAGACAATCAAACACTACTTAGGCAGTCCTAATATATGAAGGTTTTTGGTGAATTTGAGCTTCTATAATATGGTTAGGACACAACATTTTGCAAATCAAGCATGCACCGCCACATTCAATTCCCAATGGTAGGAATGATGTATATCCAGTATCTCAAATGGTGCAGTAGAGATAGGAATGGGGGCACATCATGATACCATCTATACTAAATGATCCACGCAGCAGTGAGGGCACATCGAACAAGTCGATTCAGTTCATCTCAGGGTCGAAAACTAGGCAACAAATCTGATGCCCTGCGCTTAGAGACCTCACCTCCGTAGCAACCGGCGACGATGGAGAGGTTGGCCGCATAGGTGGCGGCGGCGCGGAGAGCGCCGAGGCGCGCCCGGTGGCGCGACAGCAGCCCGAAACCAGCTCCGACAACACCTGGGAAGCAACCAGGTCAACGAACTCAACGGATCAGGGTTGTTCCCCGAAAGTTAGTGAAAGCCACGACAAGTTCCTGACTCCAACGGAGGTGGGGGAGGAAAAGGGGGACAGGTGAGAGCGGCTCACCGGCGGCGACGACGGGTACCATGATCCGCTCCTTCCAGTCGGCGGAGAATGGTGCCGCAGCTTCCGGCGTCACTGCGCCGGCCGCCTCGCCGGCCGGAGTAGACATGCTCGTGGTGGCGGTGGTAGCACGGCTCGGGCTGAGGAGCAGAGTACTATTGAGAAAGCCCTTTCGATTGCTGGGCTCTTGGGCTTCTCAGCTGCCAGCGCGATCCAGTATTGCTGGTGGGGTGGAAGTGGAACTACCGGCAGGCCGACCTCTGAAAAGGAAACTGCTGAGCGTCCCCGGGGGATCGTAACTCCCGATCCCCCGCCTCCGTTGTGCGACACGTGTCCCAATATCTCTATCCGCTCGCGTCAACGGAGAGGATACCCAGCGCACCCGATGGCGTTGGAGCACATCGCACAAAAGCACACTGCTGAGACGGCCGGCTCCCGAGATCTCTCGCCGTCTTTGACCAAGCTCGTAGCCGCCGCCGTCGGCCGCTCGTCGCACATGGCTGCTGCTACCATGGAATCATGGGGCTTCGCCGCCATGAGCATCGGGCTCCTCCGTTGGGAGCATCCTCGACACCGCCGGGAGCATCGGGCTTTGCCGCCGGGAGCATCGATTCGTCGTTGGGAGCATCCTCGACACCGCCGGGAGCATCGGGCTTCGCCGCCGGGAGCATCGAGATCCGCCGTTGGGAGCATCCTCGACACCGTCGGGAGCATCGGGCTTCGCCGCCGGGAGCATCGGGCTCCGCCGTTGGGAGCATCCTCGACACCGCCGGGAGCATCGGGCTCCGCCGTTGGGAGCATCCTCGACACCGCCGGGAGCATCGGGCTTCGCCGCCGGGAGCATCACTTGACACCGCTGGGAGCATCTGCGCCGCCGCTGGGAGCACCTCTCGCGGCCATGGGAGCATCTCTCGCCGACCATGGGAGCATCGCTCGACAATGATGGTAGCAGCGGGCGCCGCCGCTGGGAGCATCGGGCGGCGCCGTTGGGAGAACCTCTCACCGACCATGGGAGCGCGCCCATGGCGGTGGCGCAGGAGCTGGTCGGCGGCGGTCCAAGAGATGGCCGCGCGGCGGCCTGGCGTGGGGCGTAGCTAGGGAGACGGTGGATGGTGGGGCGTAGCTAGGGAGGCGGGGGATCCTGTCGTCCCTTCTCTCCGGCGGTGCGTTCCCACGGTGACGCCGTGGCAGAGACGGGATAGGAAAGTGGGGGGAGAAGAGAGCATGTGTGGCGGACGGATAGAGGAAGGAGATAAGGGTGCGGGTGCGGGTGCGGTGGTGGGTGGGCCTCTGGACGCGTGTCGCTACCAGAAGGCGGAGGACGGGACGACAGGATCCCCCGCCTGATAGTCAGCGTTTTCCCTCTGAAAAAGGTCCAACACTCTAACCTCAGACTCGAGGAAACGAGTTGCATCTTTTAGAAAGTAGTATACTCCCTCTTCCAAAATCTTCTGTTTGTCCAAATATGCATATTTAGACAAATAGAAGTCATCTATTTTAAAATTGACGGAATAGATATGATACCTCTCCAATAAAGTATAAGGGTCCGCTTGGAATGCCGTATTTTAGCCCAAAACCCGGGTATTTCACGGATCCTAAAAGTTTTACCGACCCAGCCCAGTTTGCCTACTTGGTTGGCTGCTTAGTTTTCCGGTACGGTCCGATTTCAGCTCATTTACCCCCGCAAGTAACTCGGACCTGGGCAGGTCCCTTTTCATTTCCGGCAGTATCACTGTGCACCATGAAAACCCGTTGTGAAAAAAAAACAGACGAGAAGGAAAACTGTGATGCCAAGCGGGGCTTAAGTAGTACAATGAGTATGCGAAATATAATGCACGGAGTATGCGGCACGAAGTACACCGCACAACGCAAAATACACGAAATGCGCTTCACGGAATACACTTCATGAAAAAATATGGAGTACTTTGTAGTGCAAGGTAGGTGTACTCGGAGATGCAGCGTTGAGTGTACTCCATGATGCAATATGTGCACACTAACAAAACAAAGTACACATACACTAAAAACACGCTAAAACAAAAATACTCGATGAGTACAAGTACACTAAGGTTTTTTGGAAGAACGCCCTCGCGGTAAAATGGAGGCGAAGAGTCGCATTAGTGTTTGCTGCCGACCAAAAGCCATGCAACCTGCAAACAACAAGCAACAAGTGTAGCAAGAGAACAAACGAACCAGTCTTTACTTTAGATTTTAGGGCGTGTTTGGTAGGTCGTCTCTACCCAGATATTCTTACCTCATTGCCCTTTTGGTTGTTTGGTAGGTCGGGTCAGCTGTGTCGGGCTATGCCCATCCCATGCAAAAAAATGGCTCTCAGCCATGCCCGGTTATGAAGCTCGAAACGAGCTTCTCAACTCAGCCAGGACGAGTCCATCCCGCAAAAATATGTTGTACGTGTGATTCCGCTCGTTAGGGGTCAACGTCCCGCACGCTCTCCCGTTCACTTGCCCAGCTCTCCATGGTTGCCCCTCCCTTGAGCTCCTCGCCGACAACCAAGAAGCGGAAGACCACGCCGCCTCTCACGGTGTCGTCACCGCGACTGGCCTCGTCCCGTCCTAGTCACCGTGCCCGGCGACGGAGCGTGGAGGAGGAGCGTCTCGTACCCGCCCAACTCTCCATTCCCGCGTGGAAGAGGAGCTCGGACTCATAGCGTGTGGCAGCGACGTCCCTCGCCCGGTAGCGACGTCCGGTGTGTGGCAGCGGATCCCCTCGTCGGCGGCTGCTGCTCCTCTCGCCGTCGGCGGCCCCGAAGCCCAATCCCAACGCTTCAAGGATTTGATTGCTTTTTAGTTTTGTATTTAGGGCCCCGATCGCTTTTCATAGTTTTACTTAGGGACCTGATTTCTTTTAGTTTTCAACCCAGCACAGCTTCCCTCGTACACGATACCAAACAAGAGCTCAGCTCAGCCCATACAACCTACCAAACACAACACGATGGAACACAGTTGTATGTAGTCAACATAGCTAGACTCAGCTTGTATGAGATAAGATTGACCATACGGGCTACCAAACACACCCTTATTCCCCTTGTGAAGAGGGGTGTCGCCTCTACTTGTAGGGAAATTGGAGAGACGCATGAAGTTACAAGGTTGCCCTCAGGCTATTTACAATCCTACCCACAGGTGCGCTAATACCCTTGGCGCAAGTTGGTCTTTTCTTCTAGGAATATAATGAGATATGTCGTGGGTCCCGCTCAGTGTTCAACCTCTTGGTGTGAGATGTGAGCTCATGTGACATCCCAGTTTATAGAATTTGGATGTTTGCATTTCATATTGTGATTTCCACCATGGCATCATTTTAAAACTTGTATTTATTTGACTTGCATTTGAAGTTCACAAGAATAAACCAAAAGGTACTATTTTAAACAACCCAAAACCTCCTATAAGGCAATATATGCTAAAGTGAAATTTTGATATTTTTAAAATGTTAAAAACTATACCCTAAATGGTCAATTATGACAGGGGGATTATTTCCAGTTTATTAAAATTTATTTGGTTGATTTTGGAGTTCGAATTCAAAAGTTATTAAAGAAAAGAGAAAAATAAATAAAGAAAAAGAAAAGCAGGAAAAAAAATGGCCGAGCCTGCCCAGCCCGGCAATGCGCGCAACGCGAGAGCAGAGCCAAGATGACCCTGGCCCAACAATCGTCACCATGTTCCTGGCCTCTTTATTTTCTCTTTCCTATATTTTTTTCTTCCGACGGCTGGGACCCACGTGGTCGACTTCCACCTCAAGTCCGCGACAAAAAAAAACCTTCCGCCGTCTCGAGCGGGGTCTCTCGCACCGCCTTGCCGTGTCTCTCGTTCATGAAATCCTTCCTTTAACGCCCCGCACCCGAATCATCCCAACATCGCCACCTTGTTCGATCTCGATAACAAACTGTCGTCGCCACACCATTGTCGTCGTCTCGGAAGCTCACGTTGCCGCCATGTGGGGCAGCACCGGGACCCTACGAGCACGCCATCAAGCTGGCCTTTAAGCGTTGCCTCGCATGTACCCATCAGAACATCAAGGGGAACACCAGGAGCACTGCCATCATCTTCGCCCGGAATAGTCCACACTGCCGCCTCAGATCTTTATTGCTGCCGCTGAAGGGTACCATAGGATACAGCAGGAAGAACACCATCGCATTCATCGTGAGGAGAGGATCCAGATTCTGCATTCACCGAGCCCGGAGTCGCACTAGAATGCTTTTTCCATCCTCGACTGAGTTGCATGCCGTCGTCACCGGTGAGCAACACGACCTTCGTCACTGAAAGATCGAGAGGGTTAACTAGAGGGGGATGAATAGGTTAAATACAAATTTTACTTTTTTTTCTTTTAAATGGTTATTGCTCAAATATAGATTGTCTAAATTATGTAACTAGGTGAACAATCATATATGATGAGCAAATACTACTAGCACAATATATGTAAACAATTAAGTTAGTAAAAATAAGTAAAGATAAGTTGAGAAATAACCGAACACAATGACGCGGATGAAAGTGCATTCGATCTCTGTATGTGTTTTGAGTTGATAACAACACGATTAAGGATCTACGCGTCTAAGTACTTTCAGAAAATATCAAAATGACGCAAAAAGGAAGAGTGATGAAAGCCAAATGCCAACGAATCAAACTCTCTGCAGCGGTAGTACCGTGGGTAGTACGACTAGAAATACCGCCAGATAAGATTTGCTCTCTGGTTCCAGAGGTACTTCAGCGGTACTGGCCTAGTAGTACCGCTATTATGAAGTTTAATTCATAGAAAAACTATCCAGGGCGGTAGTACCGCTCCTTCCAGGATGCGGTAGTACCGCTGGCAGTATTGGTCAAAGTACCGCCAGGGTAATTTTGCTCACGATAATGTTTATGGTACTAGGGCGGTAGTGGCCTAGTACTACCGCCAGCCACTTTGATTTTATATCGAGTTTGTGGCCAACAGTAGTACCGCTGGCTCTACCGGTAGTACTGCTACTGGAACACGGCGATACTTCTCCGGTTATACCGCCTACCACCAGTCGCTGGTACTCCCTGGTACCGCTCAGGTTACCAGGTAGTGTCAGTAGCGCTCACCCTAGCGGTAGTACCGCCAGACTAAAAAGGGTCAAACAGCTAGATTTGGGGAGGGGGTATAAATACCTCATCCCCTTCTTACCCAAAGGTAGCTCTTGAAGCATTCAATTTCAGCATTTATTGAGTCTCCAAAAGTTAGATTTCTCCCAATCCCTTCACCCAAACTTGTTGATACTTGGAGGATTGAAGGAGAAGGCACTGATCTATATCTTCACCAAGCCGTTCTTCATTTTCCCCTCATTTTCTTGAGGAATTCGAGTCTAGGGTTTCTTTGTCGAGTCTAGGGTGTCTTGAACAATATCTATGAATATGGCATATCTCTAACACCAATAATCACCAACAATCAACAAGTAGCAATGGAGTATAGGTTTTCCACAAAGAAACCCTAGACTCGAATTCCTCAAGAAAATGAGGGGAAAATGAAGAACGGCTTGGTGAAGATATAGATCAGTGCCTTCTCCTTCAATCCTCCAAGTATCAACAAGTTTGGGTGAAGGGATTGGGAGAAATCTAACTTTTGGAGACTCAATAAATGCTGAAATTGAATGCTTCAAGAGCTACCTTTGGGTAAGAAGGGGATGAGGTATTTATACCCCCTCCCCAAATCTAGCTGTTTGACCCTTTTTAGTCTGGCGGTACTACCGCTAGGGTGAGCGTGATTGTTTGTGAAACTCTTTACTTACATGGTTATTCTAAATATGTCCCTAGTCGGAGTTCATGTGAGGACACACCTGAACATTAGACTAGCACATGTATTGGTTGATGGCTATATTTCGCAAGTCATAGACATGGTGATGTCAAACTAATAATGTGAAATCACGTTATGAACATGGTGTTGGACTGATCCACCTTGAGACATTACAACAATGTTAATAGTTCTCTCTCTACACGTTGTGCTTGCTTTGTCCTTAGACCTGAGATTGTCGCATGTTCTTAAGATGTGAATCAACCTACTTTGGGGCTATCAAACACTACACTGTGACAGGGTAGCTATAAAGGTAGCTTTCGGGTTTGTCATGAAGCATGCTGCAAGACATGGTCAGTCAAGATGGGATTTGCCCCTCTTTTCACGAGAGAGGGATATTTCTCTGGGACCCTCGAGTGATCGGATCCATAAATGCATGGCCATGCTGAATAAGGTTAATAGTTAACCTGGTAAGGGATTCCGATTCACAGGATCGAGAAAGAGTGATCAGCTAAGAGCATGATCAAATATCGTGAGGCAAGAATAGCATAAACGTGTGATGGTTCGTCCGATGTGATTTTTATGCATGTTTGGGAGTTGGCACGTTTTGCTAGAAGCCGCTACCAACTATTGGCCGAGTAGGTGTACTCGTGTCATGTCTAAACGTGTGTGAACATATAGGGTCACACACTTAAGGCAGAAGAAGCATAATTCGGATTGGGTCCAAAATGGGCTGGAAATTGACTCCAGAGTGGGTTGTTTAGTGGCAGCGCATTATGGGGACGTCTATATAAAGGAGAGGAGGTTGTGTGTTTTAGGTTGCTAATTCTGCACCACATTCCACCGCAGCCACCGTCTCTCCACGCCCCTGCCGCCCGCGTGGACCTAGCAGTCTGGATACCGTAGAGGTGCTGCATCTATAGCACTTGGACGAGCCGCCAAGAGGAGTTGTTCGTGGGAGCGACGGTATCCGGAGGATTCGTACGACTACCCTTCCTCGACCCGCTTCACCGAGATCAGCACAACACGTCTAGTGGTAATCTCGTGATCTATATCTTGCAGCGGATCTTGGTTGACGCGGTAGAAATTTTGATTTGCGCTAGTGTAGCCTACCCCGTTTTCCTTCAGTGGTATCAGAGCCGCTGTTGCGTAGTTATAGATTCAGATCGTTTGCATATGTGATATGTAGATGGGGTATGATCGATGTGATCGATTGTATGGAGTAGATGTTTTGATCTGTGATTTGGATTCCGTGATCGTGATGCGAGAGGTCGTCAAACGACATACCCCTACCGGTCGGTTTTGGCCATCGGGGTAGACTGTGACACGTAAATCCAATTGCAGCACGCGAAGATCAATATGATTGGTCAAATAGGAGTCTAGATCATATACGATGTGAATGAGATGCGCGGGGTGACAAATTGGATCTGGCGCCGGTTTTGGGGAATTCGCAGAAATGAACAGTCCCGGTAAAACGGCTGTAACTTTTGCATACGGCCTCGGATCGAAAAAGTCTCAACTGGAAAAAAATGTGCAACGAAATTTGCTTTCGGAAATCTTTCACTGGTTTGATGAGATCCGATTGATTTTAAGGTTTTGGCTAATTCTACTTCTAAGACAGTCTTTTAGTCCCTGCAAGTTTTGGCGTTAGAACATCTAACTCGTTTTTGCAGATTTTGTGACCGGTATGGCCCTATGTGTATGTGATGCATGTGTGTAATATTTTCATGACCTGCGTGTCGTGAGTATGTCAACACGGATGGAGCCATATTGTGTTGTCACTTATTGTATTAACGACATGCGTGCCGACTTGTGATGATTCCTACTATTCATGTAATCTTCTTTTCTAGCTGTTAGTAGTAATAGCTTGTAGAAGTTTCGTGGAGGACTCATCACCCGGAGGGATGGCACACATGGAGCATGGAGATGGAGATCATCATGGTGGACAGGTTCCATGGAGATGGAGATCACCATGTGAAACGGGCCATACTGTGTCACAACTATGTGATTGCTATTCATGTTGTTTTACTACTCTGCATGTTAGATTCGTAGAAGTAGAACGATCCCTCACAAATGTTAAGTTCTCATGCCCCCAACTAAAACTTGCACCGTCCCATGTCTTCTACGATTGATGGTGGGTCTGTTGCAGCAGGGTGCCATCAGTTTTCGTTGACTAGGTGGGTATGTATCGGTTAGGTGGTACGACTGTTGCAGCAGGGTGCCATCCGCTGATGCTTACGCGCATAAAGGGTTGGTTAACTCATCAAGGTAATCTTAACGGTTAAGCGCCTTGGGGCATAAAGGTTGGTGTTTTTGACATGGAGATGTCACCCAACAACAAGAGTCATATGTGATATGATTAGCAAGTGTTGCTTGCCGATCTACCTTGTCATCTAGTAGTGATGCAAACATCGCTAGTCGACTTGTTCATTGCGGATGTTGAATCACTAAGTAACAATAGAGGGATGTTGGTTTTAGTGGGAATATACCACGTTAAATTGTTTAATGTCTTTTACTCTATCATGGATTATTGTCTTATTATTTTGCTTGTTTATAATGTTAGTGCTAAAAGGCTACGACCTAGTGATTTGAATCCCACCTATTTTTGGCATTGTCGGTTGGGTCATATAAGTGAAAAGCGTATGAAGAAACTCCATAATGATGATCTTTTAACTCCGTTTGATTTTGAATCATACAAGACATGTGAAGCTTGTTTACTCAGAAAGATGACCAAGTCACCTTTCAACGGTTCTCCTGAGAGGGCGACGGAATTATTGGAACTCGTACGTATTGATGTATGCGGACCAATGAGCACGACAGCAAGAGGTGGTTTTCACTACTTCATAACTTCCACTGATGATTTTAGTAGATACGGTTATGTCTACCTAATGAAGCATAAGTCTAAAACTTTTGAAAAGTTCAATGAGTTCCAGAAAAAAGTAGAGAATCAACGTGGCAAGAAAATTAAGGCTCTATGATCCGATCGTGGAGGAGAATATTTGAGTCACAAATTTAGTGATCATCTTAAGAGTTGTAGAATTGTTCCTCAACTTACGCCGCCTGGAATGCCTCAAAGAAACGGGGTCTCCGAACGGCGTAATCGAACCTTGTTGGACATGGTTCGGTCAATGATGAGCCAGTCAGATCTTCCATTGTAATTTTGGGGTTTTTCTCTAGAAACAACAACACTCACACTAAATAGGGAACCGTCTAAATCCATAGTTAAGACACCATATGCGATGTGGAATGGGAAGAGTCCCAACTTGTCTTTTCTAAAGATTTGGGGTTGTGACGTGTTTGTCAAGCGACTGCAGTCGGACAAACCCACACCCAAGTCGGATAAATGCATTTTCGTGGGATATCCAAAGGAAACATTTGGGTATTACTTCTACAACCGAGAAGAAGGTAAATTGTTTGTCACTCGGAATGGTGTTTTCTTAGATAAAGAGTTTCTCAGAAAGGAAACAAGTGGAAGAACGGTGCAGCTTGATGAAGTTCAAGATGAGCCTACTAGGGAGGACTCGATGAGTGATACTATAATGGTAGAATGAGTTGAAGAACCCGTGGCAAGAGAAGCACCACCACCACGAAGGTCGAAAAGGCTCTGTAACTCGCGAGAGATATTATTGTTAGACAGTGATACGCGGGAAATATTATTGTTAGACAATGATGAGCCTACGACCTACACGGAAGCAATGATGGACCCAGACTCTGAGAAATGGCAAAGTGCCATGAGATCCGAAATAGATTCCATGTGTGACAATCAAGTTTGGAACTTGGTTGATCTGCCTGGTGGTCATAAGACCATAGAGTGCAAATGGATCTATAAAAGAAAGATTGATATGGACGGAAATTTTCACGTCCATAAAGCTCGACTTATCGTAAAAGGTTTTCAGCAAGTTCAAGGACTTGACTACGACGAGACCTTCTCTCCTGTAGTGATGCTTAAATCTATTCGGATGATTCTACCTATTGTTGCATATTTCGGCTATGAGATATGGCAAATGGACATCAAGACGACTTTCCTAAATGGAAACCTAACCGAGGACGTGTATATGATGCAGCTCGAGGGTTTTGTCGATCCTAAAAATGCTGGAAAGGTATGCAAGCTTCAGAAATCCATTTATGGGTTGAAGCAAGCATCTCGAAGTTGGAACATTCGGTTTGATGAGGTAGTCAAAGATTTTGGCTTTATCAAAAACGAATCAGAGTCTTGTGTTTACAAGAAATAAAGTGTGATCTCACTCGTATTTCTAATCTTGTATGTGGATGACATACTACTGATTGGAAATGACATTCCTATGCTCGAGTCCGTTAAGACCCCATTGAAAAATAGTTTTTCCATGAAGGACTTAGGGGAAGCGGCATACATTTTGCGTATTAAGATCTATAGAGATAGATTAAAGAGGCTAATAGGATTAAGCGAGAGTACTTACATTGACAAAGTGCTAAAACGATTCAGCATGGAAGAGGCAAAGAAAAGGGTTCTTGCCCATGTCACACGGCATAAATCTTAGCAAGACTCGGTGTCCTTCGACAACTGATGAGAGAGAGCGCATGAATAGGATTCCATATGCTTCGACAATTAGGTCTATCATGTATGCAATGATATGTACTCTCCCATATGTCTCATATGCTCTAAGTGTTACGAGCAGGTACCAAGCTGATCCCGGTGAGAGTCACTGTACAACGGTAAAGAATATTCTTAAGTACTTGAGAAGAACTAAGGATATGTTCCTAGTTTACGGAGGTGAGGAGGAGCTTGTTGTAAATGGTTACACCGATGCTAGTTTCCAAACCGATATGGATGATTCCAAATCGCAATCGGGCTATGTGTTCATGTTGAACGATGGAGCGCTTAGCTGGAAGAGTTCCAAGCAGGACACGGTTGCTCATTCTACAATGGAGGCGAGTACATCGCCGCAGCTGAAGCCGGCATGGAAAGTGTTTGGATGAAGTAGTTCATTACTGATCTAGGTGTTGTCCCCAGTGCGTCCAATCCATTGGATCTCTACTGTGACAATAGTGGGACCATTGCGATAGCAAAGGAGCCAAGAAGTCACCAAAAAACCAAACACTTTATGCAGCGTTATCATCTCATTCGATAGTTCATCGAACGAGGAGAAGTAAGCTTATGAAAAATACATACGGATCTGAATGTTGCTGATCCTTTGACAAAACCTCTCCCGAAGCCTAAGCACGATGCGCACACAAGAGCTATGGGTATTAGATATCTTCTAGATTGACTCTAGTGCAAGTGGGAGACTGTTGGAGATATGCCCGAGAGGCAGTCATAGAGATGATGATATATCTATGTATCCATGATTTGTAATAATGTGCCTTGAATAATATATTTGTATTGATTGGAAAGTATGTGACTTGTTTGTGAAACTATTTACTTACATGGTTATTCTAAATATGTCCCTAGTCGGAGTTCATGTGAGGACACACCTGAACATTAGACTAGCACATGTATTGGTTGATGGCTGATGTCTACGCACGCTTCTATTCTTGTAGACTGTGTTGGGCCTCCAAGTGCAGAGGTTTGTAGAACAGCAGCAAGTTTCCCTTAAGTGGATCACCCAAGGTTTATCGAACTCAGGGAGGTAGAGGTCAAAGATATCCCTCTCAAGCAACCCTGCAATAAAGATACAAGAAGTCTCTTGTGTCCCCAACACACCCAATATACTTTTCAGGTATATAGGTGCACTAGTTCGGCGAAGAGAGAGTAAAATGCAAGTAATATGGATGATAATAAGTGACAATAGCAATCTGAAATAAAAATGGCAGCAAGCAAACATGTAGCAGAACAGGCGGAAAACGGTGTTTCAATGCTTGGAAACAAGGCCTAGGGCTCCTACTTTCACTAGTGTACACAATCAGCAATGATCACATAACTGAATGCATAAATATCATTTCTTCATTGTGCTACTCCGAGTCACTCTCCGGTCGAATAATGAACACTAATCATTGCGTAGGGGCTTTAACAACACTACTCAAGTCTATATCCCCTCCTAGGGCACCCCAATGTCACTACGAGCGCCAAAGATTAGTAAACAAACGCCACAGTTTCATAGGTTCACCTTCCAACACAAGATATAAATATCATGCTAAACCACATGGTGCACACACTATCACCTTTACCCCGTGATCAAAGTGTTTACGGATATAACAAAACCACTTGAGTAGCATAACAGATGAAGATCAATCTACTTATTCAACTAGATTACAAAGCTCATGATCCTATAAAGATCACACCATGCGAGAGAGAGATGAACCACATAGCTACCGGTAGAGCCCTCAGCCCCAGGGGAGAACTACTCCCTCCTCATCATAGGAGACAGCAACGGCGATGGAGATGGCGGTGGAGTCGATGGAGATGGCTTCCGAGGGCACTTCCCCGTCCCTGCAGGGTGCCAGAACAGAGATCTGTCCCCCGAAACTTGTCGGTGGCGGAGCTACAGATGTATTTTGTGGAAAAGGTCGATTCCCCTAGGGTTTATGCCTCAAGGAGTATATATGGGCTAAAGGGCGATGCCAGGAGGTGGCCAGGGGCCCACACCCCTAGGTGGCGCGGCCAGGGGGGACCCGCGCCACCCCATGGTGTGGCCACCCCGTGGCCCCCCTCCGGGGCTCTTCGGGACTTCTGGAAGCTTCCGGGACTTCTAAGACTTCTGGTTTTCAAATCGTCCAATTCCGAGAATATTTCCAGAACAACTTTTCTGAAACTAAAAACAACAGAAAACAGGGAACTGGCACTTGGCATCTTGTTAATAGGTTAGTCCCGGAAAATCGATAAAAATGACATAAAGAAGGGAGAAAACATGTAGCAATTGGCATAATATCAACATGGAACATCAGAAATTATAGATACGTTGGAGACGTATCAATGGCTATGTTTCGCAAGTCACAAACATGGTGATGTCAAACTAATAATGTGAACTCATGTTATGAACATGGTGTTGGACTGACCCACCTTGAGACATTACAACAATGTTAATAACTCTCTCTCTACACGTTGTGCTTGCTTTGTCCTTGGACTTGAGATTGTCGCATGTTTTTGAGATGTGAATCGACCTACTTTGGGGATATCAAACGCTACACCATGACAGGGTAGTTATAAAGTTAGCTTTCGGGTTTATCATGAAGCATGCTGCAAGGCATGGTCAGTCAAGATGGGATTTGCCCCTCTTTTCACGAGAGAGAGAGATATTTCTCTGGGACCCTCGAGTGATCGGATCCATAAATGCATGGCCATGCTGAATAAGGTTAATAGTTAACCTGGTAAGGGATTTCGATTCACAGGATCGAGAAAGAGTGATCAGCTAAGAGCATGATCAAATATCGTGAGGCAAAAGGAATATCGTAAACATGTGATGGTTCGTTCGATGTGATTTTTATGCACGTTTGGGAGTTGGCACTTTTTTCTAGAAGCCGCTACCAACTATTGGCCGAGTAGGTGTAATCGTGTCATGTCTAAACGTGTGTGAACCTATAGGGTCACACACTTAAGACAGAAGAAGCCGAATTTGGATTGGATTCGAAATAGGCTGGAAATGGACTCCAGAGTGGGATATTTAGTGGCAGCCCATTATGGGGACGTCTATATAAAGGAGAGGAGGTTGTGTGTTTTAGGGTTGCTAATTCCGCACCACATTCCACCGCAGCCATCGTCTCTCCACGCCCCTGCCGCCCGCGCAGACCTAGCGGTCCGGCGAGCGGTGGTTCCATGCCGCACGTCTGGATACCGATAGAGGTGGTACATCTGTAGTACTTGGATGAGACGCCAAGAAGAGCTATTCGTGGGAGAGACGGGATCCGGAGGATTCGTACAACTACCCTGCCCCGACCCGCTTCACCGAGATCGGCACGACGCGTCTAGTGGTAATCTCGTGATCTATATCTTGAAGCGGATCTTGGTTGACGCGGTAGAAATTTTGATTTGCGCTAGTGTAGCCTACCCTGTTTTCCTTCACTTGGGTGCCCCTAATTTGGTTGTGGGTGTGTGCCTTAAGCTCATTGTAAAGGACTCGATTTCCGCCTCAAAGGGAATCAATAGTGGAAGGTGAACTAGGCCATTGTGGCGAGGTTCATGGGAGAATAGGGTGAGGAATTTGTGGTGTTGAGTAGGCCTTCGTGGAAAAACTCACACCCCTCCAACAAGACATAGTCCCCTCAAAAGGAGGAACTCGGGATTACATCCTTGCCTCCGCGTGCTTCCGTTATCGGTTGCCTTATTCCCTCTCCTTTACTTTGTGTTTGTATCTTGTTTATTGTTGTTGTTTTCATATAGGTAAATTCACCATAGTTGCATATCTAGAGAATTTACCTTTGTGTCAAGCCTTAATTTGAAGAAAAATTAAAATTGGTCTAACACCTATTCACCCCCCTCTATGTGCACATACTATCTGTTCAATTGGTACCAGAGCCTCGGCTCTTGTATTGGGCTTAACCTCCTAAGAGTTATAGTATGGTCAACGGGGGGGAAGACGCCAAGCCCGCTACAAGTGTCACTATGGATGATCTCAAGGAATTGAAAGATTCCTTTACCTCATCCATGGATGTCAAAATGACAGAGTTGCGAGATATGTTGTTGCAACTCTTGAAAGCCAAGGGCCCGGACTCCTCCTCATCTATTCCTTCGGAAGAAATCCCGAAGAATAAGGAAGATGAGGAGGAGGATGGTGGAGAAACTAAAAGTGAATCTCACTCTAAAAACAAAACGTCTAAGGGATCGTATGAGAAGGGCGAGTACCACAATGTCGAAGGATGGTACTCTCCCGATCCTTCTATCCCACATCCTCATATTAACCCTAGAGGCAAACCTCCTAAAATTGATGCACATACTTTTGATCAATGGAAATATTATATGAAAACTCACTTGAACTCGTCTTGTGTTGAGCTTTGGAGGATCACTCAAGAAGGATACTCTCCTCATGCTCCCAAGAACTTGACGAGAAGAGAAGTGGTAGATTGCCAACTCAACTACACCGCCTTGTCAATGATTCAACAAGCTGTGGGTCCAAACCACATGCCTCGTATTCAACAATATTCCACCTCCAAAGAAACTTGGGATGCTCTCGTCGTCATGTTTGTGGGCAATGAAAGCATGCAAAGGAATAGGTATGATACCTTGAGAAATGAGGCCGACGGGTTCTATGTGCTCGATGGTGAGAGTCGTGAGTATATGCACCAAAGACTCAAGACCCTAGCTACCTCTCTTAGTGGTATTGGTGCTAAATATGTGGATTATGCTTGGATCAAGAGGAAGTACATAAATTCCCTCTTGCCATTTGAGCCTGTGAACGTGAAGAGCCTTCAAGGAAGACACAACTTTTCCTACATGTCCTCAACCGAGGTGATACAAGAGATGACCTCCTTTAAAGTGCAATCAAATATTACCCACGACACTTGTGCTTGTGCTATTGGAACACATAAAGGAGGCTTAGTTGCTTTGAAGGCCAAGATGGTGACCAAGATGGTGGATCAACATGAAGAGATTGCCTTGGAAGAAAAAATGTCCCTGCTCTAAGATAAAAAAATATGATCCCATGCTTAAGGATTATGTTGCTCTTGCGGTGCAAAAGTTTCGGAAGAACCTTCCCAAGGCCAAGTCATATCTTGAGGACAAGACCAAGTCAAGCTATGACAAAGAAGGGACTCAAAAAGTGAGGGCTTGTCTCAATTGCCAAGACAAGTATCATTTTGTTACCGAATGCCCCTTCGAGAATAGGGAACACCATGGAGGAAACCTTGTCCTCAAGGATAAGTCTAAGGCCCCCAACAAGAATCCCCATTTCAAGAAGAAACCCTTCAACAAGAAGCCATCATCTAGATATGTGCTTGTGACTCAAGAAGATTATGATTCCGGTGATGATGAAGAAGAAGAAACCACAAGTGAAGTGGTCTCTATTGCCATTGCATCTTCATCGTCTCCTTCACTCTTTGAATCCCCCAATGAGAATATTCCTCAACCCTCCGCAAGGTGCTTCATGGCTAAGCCCACCGAGGTATCATCTTTTTCCTCCACTAAGACTCAGAGTGAATCGAATAAACTTGTTAGTCCTAGTGTTGAACATGAAATTGCCTCTTTGAACCTATTTATGACTAACGTGCAAGGTGAGAACAAGAAGCACTTCAATCTTCTCATTAGTCAATTGGGAGAGGCCCAAGAGGATCTTGAGAAGAAATGTGAAACCGAGAGGAATGATTGCTTTGAAAAGGGTTGCCTTTCAAATGCTCATGAGGAGGAACATGAGCTCCGAGTATCTATTGAGGAGAAACTTGAATCTATTGAAGAGTCGCATAAAGATTTAATGTCTAATCTCACTAAAGAATGTGATCATGCAATTGCTAAATATAAAAGGGCTAAAAAGAATAAGGTTGAGTTTGGTGTTGGTGATACGTCCATTTTGCATCGCTATTTTATATCACAATTTACTGCTATTCATTGATATATTTCATATTTAGAGTTGATACTTATGTTATTTCATTTATTTTACATGTTTGATGATTATTGGAAAATTAACTGCTGGAACCAGAATTCTGTTGGAAAAAGCACCATCAAGATACCATATTTCTGAAGATCAGAAATTCACAAGAAACATCAGAGAGTTCCTATTTTGCCAGATTACGGAGCTAGCCAAGAGGGGAGCCAGAGGGGGCCACCAGGGGCCCACACCATGTGGTGGCGCCCCCTTGGTCGCGCCGCCAGGTGGTGTGGAGTCCCTGGCCCACCACTGGCACTCCCCTCTCGCGTACTTCATCCCCCCGAAACCATAAGACTAGGAGAACCATCAAGGAAATATTCCGCCGCTTCCACGAGGCGGAAAACAACAGAGAGAAAAGCTCTCCGGCAGGGAGAAATCTTCCGGGGAAATTCCTTCCCGGACGGGAAAGTCATCGCTATCGTCACCGTCATCGCACCAGGCATCATCAAGATCATCATAAGCACCATCATCCTCACCATCCACCTCCGTACCGCTGTATCAATTAGGGTTCTATATCGTTGTTTTCCACTAGATCACTCTCCCGGTGTGAATTACTTGTTTATAGTTGATGCTTATGAGATTTATCGGTGTTTGCACTTATGACCAGATTGTTATTCATCATTATATCACCTCTGATCATGATCCATATGATGTCTTGTGAGTAGTTCGTTTAGTTCTTTAGGACATGGGAGAAGTCAAGATGTTAATAGAGAAATTATGTTGAGTGATATTTACTGGTTTGATATTTAAGTTGTGGTGCTATTCTTCTAGTGGTGTCATGTGAACATTGACTACATGACACTTCACCTTTATGGGCCTAGAGGAATGCATTGTGTATTTGGCTACTAATTGTGGGGTTGCCGGAGTGACAGAAACCTAAACCCCCATTAGGAAACCGATGCACGAGGGAGTGTAGGATCCTAGAGTTTAACGTTGTGGTTAGATTTATCTTAATTACTTTCTTGTAGTTGCAGATGCTTGCAAGGGGTATAATCACAAGTATGTATTAGTCCAAGTAAGGGCAGTGCATTAGCACAGGTTCACCCACACAACACCTATCAAACAATAAAGATTAATCAGATGTAGGAAGCGAAAGCACTTGACGGAATTCCCGTGTGTCCGCAAGAATGTTTGGTCATCATAAATAAACCAACCGGTTTGTCCTTTGATCTAGAAAGGATTGAGCCACTTGCTGCAATTATTATTACTGTCTTCTATTTACTCGTACTTTATTTATCTACTATATAAAAAACCTCAGAAAACCTATTTGCTAGTATTTACAGTGAATCCTTTATCCAACCTGCTTGTCAACACCTCCTGCTCCTTGTTGGGTTCGACACTCTTATTTATTGAAAGTAGTACGATATACCCCTTATACTTTTGGGTCATCAAGACTATTTTCTGGCGCTGTTGCCGGGGAGTGAAGCGTTATTGGTAAGTGGAATTGGTAAGGGAAACTTTTACTCTGAGTGTTGTTTTTATTTTTGTCTGCTGCTTTATTTCATTATGGAGAGATCTCCATTCGATTCCGTATTTGGGAGTACTGCTGCCACTGCTAAGGTAGTAGATGACCCGCCGTCTCCTCAATTGGATCCTTTTAAAATACCTATGAAAATAGTTGAACGTGTCATGGATAACTGCTATTTTGGAGATGGAACTGTCCATCGCGGTGATCATTTACTCTTTATACATGAATTATGCGAGTTGTTCAGGTGTACAGGTATTTCAATGGACCAAAGTTAAGAGGAAGCTATTGTCTTCACTGAAGGGCAGAGCTGCGGAATGATATAAGATGTTGAAGAATGGCCGATCAATTGGATAGGAGGAAATTGTACCTCTCTCTTATTCTAAATTCTATCCTCACAGTGAGATTCATAAGGATCAGAATCAAATATATAATTTCCAGCCTCATGATGGATAGAGTATTTCCCAAGTGTGGGGGAGATTGAAGTTACTAATGCTCAAATGTCCCATTCATGAGCTCCCAGTAATATTGTTTTTAATAATTTTTATGCAAGGCTTTCTCTTCATGATAAGGATTTATTGGATGCTTCTTGTTATGGATCATTTACACGTATGAAAGGAGAAGCTAAATGGGATCTTATTGTCCGTATTCAGGAAAATACTGAAGGATGGGAGGATGAAAAAGGTAGAAAGTTAAGTATAAATTATGATTATGAATGCATTAAATCTTTTATGGGAACTGATGATTTTCATAATGTTAGTTCTATTTATGGCCTCGACTCTAATTTTTTGCAAACTATTTTAAGGTTTTTGCCTCTTATCTTGATATTCCCTAAAAGGAGTGGAACAAATACCATGCACCTTATAAAGATACTATTAATTGTGTTCCTGCTAGAAATATAGAAGTTCATACTGTTAATCTTGCTGTGCCTGAACCTTATATTGAAAAAATGCCTTTCCCTGCTAAGGTAAAGGAACATTCTATTATAGCTAGTGTGGTTAACAAAAGTACAAAGAAACCTATAGAACCTGATGAACAAATAACTATTGAACCTACAGTAGCAATAGTAAAGGACCTTGTCACTGAAAGCGTAGAAGATGGACACATTGTCTTCTGTGAAGATGCTTCTAATATTGTTTCACATCCTAGTAGATCTAGGAAAACTAGTGTTCATGTGCTTTCTGTCAGGATAGGTGATCATTGCTATTATGGTTTATGTGATATTGGTGCAAGTTCAAGTGCTATTCCTTTTGAGCTTTATAGAGAAATCATGCATGAAATTGGTTCTTGTGAACTTGAAGAGTGGTTATTAATCTTGCTAATAGGGATACTATCTCTCCAATTGGTATTGTTTGAGATGTGGAAGTTTTATGTGGTAAAACTAAATATCCTGCTGATTTTCTAGTACTTGGTGCAGCTGCCAGTAAAACTTTTCCTATCATTTTTGGTAGACCTTTCTTGAACACTTCTGGTGCTGTTATAGATTATAAGAAGGAGAAAATATTAACTAAATTTGATGGAAAATCTTACGAGTTTAATTTTTCTAAATTCGCTAAAGCTCCTTATGAAACTAAATTGCCTAATGAAGATTTTAAAGTTGAACACCTTGCCTCTATTGCTCTTGCTCCTAACAATGCTTTGCAGCAATACATGGAGGACCACGAAAGTGAGGTCTTTATGGAAGAGAGAAATGAGATTGACGAGATTCTTCTTCGTCAACCAGAGATCCTGAAACACAATTTACCTGTGGAATACTTGGGTACCACGCTACCACCCAAGGAGGATCCTGTTTTTTGATTAAAAACCTTTACCTGATAATCTTAAATATGCTCATATTGACGATAAGAAAACATATCCTATTATTATTAGTTCTAAACTTTAAGGTAAGGAAGAGGAAAGGTTATTGGAAGTATTGAAGAAACACCGACGAGCTATTGGATATACTCTTGATGATTTGAAAGGGATTTACCCTACTATATGTCAGCATGCTATTAATATGGAACCTGATGCAATGCCAGATGTTGAACATCAACGCCGTTTAATTCCTAAGATGAAGGAAGTGTTAATAAATGAGGTATTGAAACTCCTTGATGGTTGTATTATTTATCCTATTGCTGATAGTAGATGGGTAAGTCTTGTGCATTGTGTTCCTAAGAAAGGAGGAATTACTATTGTGCCAAATGAAAATGATGAGCTTCTCAAAGATTAGTTGTTGGTTATAGAATGTGCACTGATTTTAGAAAAGTTAACTAAGTTACTAAGAAAGATCATTATCCTTTACCTTTTATTGATCTAATGTTAGAAAGGTTGTATGAGAAAACTCATTTTTTTCTTTCTTGATGGTTATTCTGTGTTTTCTCAAATTGCTGTTAAAAAGCAAGATCAAGAGAAAACAACTTTTACTTGTCCTTATGGAACTTATGCTTATACAAGCATGCCTTTTGGCTTGTGTAATGCTCCTGGTACGTTTCAAAGATACATGTCTGCTATCTTTCATGGTTTTTGTGAGGAAATTGTGGAAGTATTCATGGACTATTTCTCCGTCTATTGAACTTCTTTTGATAACTCATTGCACAATCTTGATAAAGTTTTGCACAGATGTGAGGAAACTAATCTTGTTCTTAATTGAGAGAAATGCCACTTTATGGTTAATGAAGGAATTGTTCTTAGACATAAAATTTCTGAAATAGGTATTGAAGTTGACAGAGCTAAAGTTGAAGCAATTGAGAAAATGCCCTGTCCTAGGGATGTCAAAGGTATTCGTAATATTCTTGGCCATGTTGGTTTCTATAGGAGGTTTATTAAAGATTTCTCTAAAATATAAGAGCATCTTACTAATCTTCCCCAAAAAGATGCACCTTTTGTTTTTGATGATGATTGTAAAGAAGCTTTTGAGATTCTAAAGAAGGCTTTAATTTCTGCTCCTATTGTTCAACCACCTGACTGGAATCTACCCTTTGAGATTATGTCTGATGCTAGTGATTTTGTTGTAGGTGTTGTTCTTGGATAGCGAATAGATAAGAAGTTGAATGTTATTCAGTATGCTAGTAAGACTCTTGATTCTGCTCAAAAGAATTATGCTACCACTGAAAAAGAATTACTAGCTATAGTTTTGCCTTGTGATAAGTTTAGACCGTATATAGTTGATTCGAAAGTTACTATTCATACTGATAATGCTTCTATTAAGTACCTAATGGATAAGAAAGAAGCTAAGCCTAGGATTATTAGATGGGTGCTGCTTTTACAAGAGTTTGATTTACATATTGTAGATAGGAAGGGTGCTGAAAATCATGTTGCCGATAATTTGTCTAGATTGGAAAACATTTGTTATGACCCTATTCTTGTTAATGATAGTTCTCCAAATGAACAGTTGGCCGCAATAAAAGTAAACTCGCGAGATAGTCCTTGGTATGCAGATCATGCTAACTTTATTGTTTCCAAGTACTTGCCTCCAACCTTTACAACTCAGCAAAGAAGGAAATTCTTTTATGACTTGAGGCATTATTTTTGGGATGACCCACACTTATATAAAGAATGAGTAGATGTTATTATGTGAAGATGTGTTCCAGAACATGAACAACTAGAGATATTGAGAAAATGTCATAGTAGTGCTTATGGAGGTCATCACACTGGAGATAGAACTACACAAAAGGTTCTACAATCAGGTTTCTATTGACTTAGTATTTTTAAAGATGCATGAAATTTTATTTTATCTTGTGATGAATGTCAAAGAGTTGGTAATATTTCTAGACGCAATGAAATTCCTATGAATTATTCTCTTGTTATTGAACCATTTGACTATTGGGGTTTTGACTTTATGGGTCTGTTTCCTCCTTCGAATTGTTATACTCATATACTTGTTGTTGTTGATTATGTTACTAAGTGGGTAGAGGCTATACCTACAAAGAGTGTTGATGGTGAAATCTCATTATAAATGCTTAAAGATGTTATTTTCCTAGGTTTGATGTGCCTAGATATCTTATGACTGATGGAGGTTCTCACTTTATTCATGGTGGTTTTAGAAAAACCCTTGCTAAATATGATGTTAATCATAGAATTGCCTCAGCTTATCATCCCCAAACAAGTGGGCAAGTAGAATTATCAAATAGAGAAATTAAATCTATCTTGCAAAAGATTGTTAACAGATCTAGGAAAAATTGGGCTAGTAAGCTAAATGATGCTTTATGGGCTTAGAGAACTGTTTATAAAAATCCTATGGGTATGTCTCCTTACAAAATGGTTTATGGCAAAGCTTATCACTTGCCTTTAGAATTAGAACACAAAGCTTATTGGGCGGTGAAAGAACTTAATAGAGATTTTAAACTTGTTGGTAAGAAAAGGTTGCTTGACTTAAGTTCTTTGGATGAATGGAGAAGTGAAGCTTATGAAAATGCTAGACTCTTTAAAGAGAAAGTTAAAAAATGTCATGATATGAGAATTCTTAAGAGAGAGTTCCATGTTGGTGATAAAATTCGATTATATAGGTCCCGTCTCAGATTTTTTGCAGGAAAATTACTCTCAAGATGGGAAGGACCTTTTGTTATTGAAGAAGTGTATCGTTCGGGTGCAATAAAAATTGTTTCACTCAAATATAACACTACACAAGTGGTGAATGGGAAAAGGATCAAACATTATATTTCTAGAGATTCTTATAATGAAGAGGTTGATATGATTCAAGTGGTGACTCTGGAGGTTTTCATTAAAGAGCAAGTTCCAGAAACTGTAGAGTCTGTTTTCGAATAGGTAATAGTTTTGGTAAGAAAAGGTCCGCATTTTGACTCACCAACTTATATTTATATGTTTTTAGTAAATATGGAAAATTATGAGACAGAAGAGGGTAGGAAACGGTGCCCGAGGGCACCACACCATGGCACGGCGCTGGCCCACCCCTGGCCGCGCCCCCACATGGTGTGAGCGCCTCGAAGCCTGTCTCAGACTCGTTTTCGCCCTGCACCTTCATTTTGTTATGAAACTTATTGCTATATGATCCCCCGGATCCCCCGAGGTCCGTATATCATTTCCTCATTGTGTTTCGTTTCGATCTGTTTCTGTTAGGAATTATTCTTAGTTTTAGAGGCACCGTGGTATCCGACAACAATGACAAGGAGAAGAAGCCTTTGGAAGATGATCTTCCAGGTCCTAAGCTAGAGGAGGAGGTCGAGAGTGAAGCTGAAGGAGAAGTAGAAGAAGATCTGCGGGTGTACTCTCGCGCAACCATTGCAAGCATCGGAGTGGTGATGTAACATCCCAAGTATGAAAAATAGCCATTAGAATGTTTGTTCTCTGTTATTTTATGTTTTGCATCATGGCATCATGTCCATTGCATTTGTTTTGCTTGTTTTCCATTTGTTTCCTTCTGTTTTGCTTTGTTTTCCAACTGTTTTCCTTTGTTTTCCTTTGTTTTCTATTTGAATTTCAAATCAAATTTCAAACCTTTTGTTTCATACTTGTGATGTTACAATTTCCAAATGAATATTTCAAATCAAAACAATCAATTGTGTCCATTAAAGTTGTGATTTCAAAACTGTTGTTTTGTTTCTATCAAAAATCCATTTAATACCAAACCCCTTTCAAATTCAATTAATTTCCAAAACAACAACCCTTTTGAAAGTTATGAAAATTGCAAAACAAATCAATAATTTGTTTCCATCAAACCATAAGGTTCAAAACTAATTAAAATGATGGCTTTTAATAATTCACTTAACCCAAACTTAATTCAAATGCCTTTCAAATACAATTACATTTTTCAAACAGCAACTATGTGGAAATTATAAAAATTACAACACAAATATAATCTTTTGCTTCCAATTAAAACTATATGGTCACCCTATTTAAATTCTTGTTTTCAATAATTCATTTAATCCAAAATTCATTCAAATTTGAATCAAGCTACAAACAACACTTTTATTTTGAATCTTTTTGAAAACAAAAACTTGACAAGTTGTTAATATTACATAATTAATCAATACCAAATTTATTCTAAAATTTTCCAACATCTAAAACCTTTCTATTTCTCTTCCTATTCATGTTTCAGCAAAAAAAAAAGTAATAGAACAAAAAGAATAAATAAAAGGAAGCAAACCAGCAGGGAGAGAGGGATAGGCCTAGTCCAGTTACTCCCTTGGCCCATACCTCTTCGATCTTCTTCAACCTCCTGTACGGCAGTGCATCGGTCATGTCCACGTGCAGAGCAGAGCAAGCGAACGGTGCGGCTCACTCCCCCTCCCTATAACTCCATGCCCTAGCCCTAGGGTTTCCCTTCCACCTTTCTTCTCCCTTCTTCCCTCTCCCCCGCCGTTCTCTTCCTTCTTCCTCCCTTCCCTCTCTGCTCTCTGTATTTTTCCCTGTACCTGTACACCACCTGAACCACCTCACCTCCCTCCGGTGATCGCCGGCGTTCGGGGCCCCCTCCGGCCAGGGAGAGGCCGGGAATGGAACCCCCCGGCCGCCCTCTCCCTCCTCCACCACTCGGCGCGGGCCGGGGGGCACCACAGCGCCGCCGCCATCCTCCCGTCGCCGGCGACCACCCCCCTGCCCGAGCGCTCCGCCTCTGCTCTTCTCCCTCGAAGGTGAGACTCCCTCCTCCCCTCCGCCTCCCCTCGTCTCTCCTCTCTCCCTTGGCAGTCCACAACACCACGTACCCACGGCCGCCCCACGCAGCGCCCCACCGCGGCAGCAGCCGCCCGCCGGCGACCTCCGATCTGCCAGCGAACTGAACCTTGCGGTTCAGATAAAACGCGACAGAACTACAGCTTAACCCCCCCACAGCTCCCCTTCCTATCACCAAAGCAGCTCCACCCCACTGGTTAGCACCCCTAGCGCGCGCACGGGAGGTGCTGGGTTCGATCCCCCTAACCCCCACCTTTTTATCTTATCTATGTTTTTCTTTTTTCTGCCCGAAGTTCAGAAAGTCAGATCTGAGGCATTATTTCTAAAATCCATATAAAATTGAATATCACTCCAATTTGAATGATTCAAAATCCTGTGGATTCATATTTTTGTGCTCCTTCTATTAATGTCAAGTTTGCAACATGTTTCTGTAACAATTTTTGCACTAAATAATTAATTACTGAAAATGCAATAAAAATTGGAAACTTTGGAATTTCATAACTTGAGTTTGGTTCATCCAATTTAAGAAAACTTGGTCTCTACAAATTTGTCTTAACAAACTCTACACATTGGTATTTTATTTGGTCACAATTGAATTAATTTTGAGCATGTTTCCCTCTGTTTACTAAAAATGGCAGAATAAGAATGATTATGGAAAATGGCATAATAAATTCAATAATCACCCAAAAATTATGTTTAATAGCTCAAAATGTTCAGTGAAACATTTGCTACATGTTTTCAACCTTTTCAATGCAATTTGTTTACTGTTTTGAAATATTTTAAATTGGTGCAATATTTGAAAACTTGTTTAATTCACTTAATTTTGCAAAATTCATAACTTGGGCATAAAAATTCCAAATTCCACAAACTAAATATGTTTTCCAATCAACTTTTCATGTACTTTCCAAATATCAACTTTGTTTACTGTTTTGAGTAATTTAAATTGCTGAAAACAACTGTTTCTTATTTATTGCATTTAAAATTGCCAAATTAATAACTTGCTCATTTTAAATCCAATTTCAACAAATGAAATATGTTTTCCATGCAAAATTAAACCACCTTTCCAAATATAAATTTTGTTTCATGTTTTGAATAATTAAAATTGGTTAAATAATTTAAACCTTGTTTAAATCATTTAATATTGCTAAATTCATAACTTGATCAAATTAAATTCTTTTGGGACATATAAAATATGTTTTCCAACCATAAAAGTATAAGCTTTTCAAATATGAATCTCACTTAATGTTTTGAACAAATAAAAATTCAATTAAATTCAAACTTGAATTAAATTCATTTAAATCTTGTTTAACTTGTTTAATTCATAAATAATTTATTTGAAATCCTTTTTCAACAAGTGAAACATGTAATCCACCCAAAATTGTGTGCTCTTTTCAAATATGAACCTTGTAATATGTTTTGATCAATTTAACTTGGTGAAAACAACAAATGCTTGTGTGACACCTTTAAGGAACCAAAATTCCATAACTTAATAAATGAATTTCCAAACTTGGTAAACCTTATTTCTATTTGCCTCTATTGTTGTTATCTTATTGTTTTCATCATCCATGAATCATGCTAATTCACTTACACATGATGATTAGTTATAGAACAATTAATTCAACCATAATTCATGGGCTTTCCATATGCAATCCAATTGCATATGGGTCCATTTAACCCTGTTATCTTGTCAGCTATCTTATATCTGATGTATCAATTAAATGGTCATGCATCATCCCATGTTTGTGCACTATGCCATGTTATTGATTGTTTCCCTCTGCGTTGTTTGTTTGCTTCTTCTCGGATACACGACGACGTTGAGACCGACGATACTTACGACACCCCTTCTAAGGATCTAGCTCAGTACCAGGCTGCTGAGTTTGCAGGCAAGTATTCACTCACATGAACCATTGTGTTCCTTTCAACATTGGATACTGATACTTTCCGTTGTCTATTCTGCTAGCCCTATGAATCGTTGCTTGTGTTCGATCCTATCACATGTTATCCCTGTAACCCTGATATAGCCTCACCTCCACACCTATAACCTTTTGCTTGTTGCCCGTGTCTTACTAGAATGCTTAGGGTTGTTTTTGCTCGAGTCTGTTACCCGTTACTTTCTGTTATTATTTCATTATGTTCTGGGGCTCGATGTTAAACAATCAACCTGTTAATGTTTGAGGTAATAATAATTTGCTGATAAGGCACCGGCAGGAGGCCCGGCGTGGTTTTGAGGCCTGCTAGTGTCGACCCTAATTAGGAAAAGGGTCTTGTCTACTGATCCATGATGAGCGCACTAACCGCATGTGGGAAGCGAGTATGGGCGCCCCCCTCAATTTGATTCGATTCGCATCTCGTCCAAATCGCCACACTTAGTTCGGGCTTTCCATTTGATGCATGCATGTGCAGGTGCGAACCCTTGGCACCAGGGTGGAACTTTTGTAGTCGGCATTTAGAGCGGCGTGGTCTTAGAGTGCTATGAGGGTCCCCTTTTCTTCGTGGGGCTCGATTAGCCGCGCACGCACAGCATGTGGTTCTTTGGGCTTGATGCGAAGAAGAGTTGAGTTGTGTTGAGTGCCTCGCTTGGTGGGTTAGCTCCCCGCCTGGCGGGTCATTCTTACGTGTACGGCCAAATTGGTGCATCCCTGCAGGGTTAAATCTTCTCGAGAAGCTGTGTTTTCCGCGGTTATGGATTACTTGGTGAAAGTACTGGCTAACAAGTACTCAGAACAACTTACACCTAACTAATGATAACTTGACTAGTAATAGTCTTATTGACACAACAACTTGAATCATCATTAATCCAACTGTGTGAGTTATCCTCGGATTGCTTCTTTGGATAAGGGGCGAGATTCAGGATGGGTTTGTTTGATGTTAGTTGTTAGTTGGTTACGATACGCTATCTTATCCCTTTTCTGATAGCCGGAAGTTGTAGCATGTTTCTGTAGTTGGTTAGAGCAGCCAGTAGCAGCATCTTTTATATCCCCTTTCTTCCGTTGAACCCAAAGCATCTGTGCTTGGTGTTGACGGGTTACACTTTGGTGAATTGTGAGTCTTGCTTGCCAGTACGTTTATGTACTGACCCCTTTGGGGCTGTGGTTTCCGCAGACTACGTTTCCGAGGATCCCCATGGTGGCTACTACGTGGAGTATGACGAGACTGCTGACGAGTAGATCGCGGACCCGGGCAGGATCCGAGACTTCGTGGATGGGCTCCGTCTTTTCGTTTCCGGCCTCTTAGGCCTATTTGGATCTTGTCTGTACTCAGGCATGTTGAATGCTTCCGATGTGATGTAATGATGAATTGTTGGGGCATGTGCCCTCTGGATGATTGTATTTGCTATCTCTGCTCTAGTGAGAGCTATTTGCAACTTATTTCCATCTTTTGTGTCGTAGAGATCTGTTGTGATATCACTTGTTCAAACGCCGTTGACGTACCATGTGTGTATGTTTTGAAGGACGTAAACGGAAGTGTCCTGATTTCTATGGGATGGTTTGCGCAGACGATGGATAGTAGAGAATGGTTGTCACACGTTTACGTGTTGGCCTGCTCATATTGAGATGCGGGTGCCGGTATGCCCCGTAAGCCATTTGTTCTACTATTCAGCGGACTGTGAGTATCCCCTAGAAGTCCGGGTGCGACAGGTGACAAACCCCTTCAAACTCAAGAGAGGGGCACATATGAGCACTGGAGGGAAGGTTCCATGTCACTTCTTAGCCCCAAGGACACCATCTTCAGGCATAAAAAACCCCTCCATACTTTAATCCATAAGCATCAATTTCAAAAGGTACCTGAGGCAGAGTTACCCTCTGGTTGGGATATGGATCATCCTAACAATGCAGGGGAAGGAAGATCTCAATTTAAAGAAGTGTGTGTGTGTGGGGGGGGGGGTAATTCCAAGAGCTTGGAATCACAGTCTGACAAGTTCGCAAAACGTATTGAGCACAATACGGAGTTGATTCGTGTTCTCACCTACAAGATTTATGAATTGAAGGAGTTGATTGAGAGGCTTATTAGGGATTCACCACCACCACCGAAGGAGTAATTCGTCATTGGTATTGGCATCCCCTTAGCCTATTCCAAGTTTGAGGCAGTGTCGCGGTATCACACCATTATGTTTCACCTTTTACTTTTCAGTAGAGTCATATCATGAGTAGAGAAGTTATCATATAGGATGGTTTGCAGTGTGGAAGTATATCTCCTTTAGTTGGTTATCTATGTATCCCTTGGTGTGAGTTGCCATTACGGAATATTAATGAGAAGTTTTATCATTTACTTTTTGCACACCTTATTTTAGTTTGCAATTTCTGTTATATGATTGATCTTGTTGTTAGTATTGGTGTCACTTTGGGAGCATAAAGTTAATCTATTTGGTTTTGGCAAACTTAGCATTGGTTAGTAGCAACAATAGTTTGAGGCTTAAGTAAAAAAGAGGGAGATGCATGTAGATACATTATTTCATTATATTTCTTTCTTGTTGACTCATAAGCTTAGTATTCTCAAGTTAAGATCGTTTGTACTTCCAAGGAAGATCGCATGATTGTTTTTTATCACATGTATATTTGTTTGTTTCTCTCAACTCTTATGCTTTATACCCAACCTTGCTAGCTAAGAACCTGTACTGAGAGGGAATGCTTCTCGTGCATCCAATCCTTGAACCAAAACCCGTTCCATTTGTGTCCACCATATCTACCTATATGTGGTATTTCACCGCCACTACAAGTAAATTGCTCGTGTGCTACCTTTAAAACCTTCAAAATTATACCAGTTTTGTGCTCTATTTTAGCTCATGAGGACGTAAGTAGACAATCTTTATTTCACTTGTTGATTAGACTCTACACACCTAGACTAGTGGCATATACATCCGCTTATCCAATTCGCTAGAAGAGCTGGCAACGGGGTGCCCAGCCCCAAATTTGGTTACTACATAATTCTCGTCACTCTTTTTGCCTCATATTTATTAGTTAAGCATAAGTGTGTAAACAAAAGAGAAGAGGGATGATAGGGCCCCGGTAGAAAGGTCGTCCTTTAATGGGAGCCGCTCTTGTAAAATATAGTTAACTTGTGATTTAATGTATTGTTTATTTACCATTCGTTGACATAGACATACACATCTCTCAAAATTGTTTTCAATATCTCTGTTTTAATCAAATAAAAAGCTCTAACACATGAGTGATCCCTGCTTCCCTCTGCGAAGGGCCTATCTTTTACTTTTATGTTGAGTCAGTAAACCTACTTCCTTCTATCTCAAGCAAGCATTTGAGTTGTTGTGATCCAACCATCTATATGTTGATTTATTCAATCTTGTCTTTTATCCTTCCTTGTTCCGCACAATGTTTTTATCGGAATGAATACAACTTTGAAAGTTATCAATGACTGTAAGGAGACTGTTATGATTGAGCATGTAATTTCTGCAATATTAGCTCTAGTATAAAGACCATGTTCGAAAGATAAGTACAATCTGTTAATTGTTCTGTGACCAAGAGAAAAGTTTGCCATAACCCATTTTGATTCTCTCTTTGCACCTTTATTGTGACCCCCTCTACTCGTTTGAAGTTAAATTATATGAGAGGAAGTTGTTGTCTAGAATGACTTGTGTATTAATAAGTGTGATGCTTCTTGTCCGTATTTTATTTATCGACACTTCACTCCACAAACCCGTGGTCTTGTTTACTGAGTTCAGTTTCGCTTGGGGACAAGCAACGTCTAAGCTTGGGGGAGTTGATACGTCCATTTTGCATCATTATTTTATATCATAATTCACTGCTATTCATTGATATATTTCATATTTAGAGTTGATACTTATGTTATTTAATCTATTTTGCATGTTTGATGATTATTGGAGAATTAACTGCCGGAACCAGAATTCTGTTGGAAAAAGCACCATCAAGATACCATAATTCTGAAGATCAGAAAGTCAGAAGAAACATCGTAGAGTTCCTATTTTGCCAGATGACGGATCTAGCCAGGAGGGGAGCCAGAGGGGGGCCATGAGGGGCCCACACCATGTGGTGGCGCGCCCCCTGGACGCGCCGCCAGGTGGTGTGGAGGCTCTGGCCCACCACTGGCACTCCCTCTCGCGTACTTCATCCACCTGAAACCTTAAGACCAGGAGAATCATCGAGGAAATATTCCGCCGCCTCCACGAGGCGGAAAACAACAAAGAGAGAAAAGCTCTTCAGCAGGGAGAAATCTATCGGGGAAATTCCTTCCCGGAGGGGGGGGGGGAATCATTGCCTTCGTCATAGTCATCGCACCGGGCATCATCAAGATCATCATCGTCATCATCATCACCGCCAGAGCCATCAACCTCACCATCCACCTCTGTCCCGCTGTAACAATTAGGGTTTTATATCGTTGTTTTCCACTAGATCACTCTCCCGGTGCGAATTACTTGTTGGTAGTTGATGCTTATGAGACTTATCGGTGTTTGTGGGGACCCCAGAATAGCAGTCCGAGACCTCCAGTATGCATACATTCACGATCCCATGATCAGTTAGTCGTGAACAACATACTCGAGTTAGCATTGCAGATACAACATCCACTACACGAATACAGGACTTACACAACTGGTCACATGACTCAGTTGAAAACAACTGCCACGCAGAGCAGGAACACACACACTTAGAAACAGCGGAAGTCTACAAAACACCCTCGTGGTAAACCCAAGTCATGCCTTGACTACCTACAGGCTACTGACTCGGAGACGTTCCTAGTTCGCACAGCCGTCAGCGACACCATCTTCTTTAGGTTCTCCGGTTTTCTGCTCAAAGCCTGGTTAAGACAATAGCCAGGGACGAAACCATTGTGAGTACATCGGAATGTACTCCACAAGAGACCCCATATGAAAGCTAAACATGCAAGTACGCAAACGTATAGGTGGTAGGAAGGCTGTAGTTAAGGTTCACCTAGCCATGATGAATTTAAGACACATCATGGTTGCATAGGTTTTAGTTGTTTTTTTTAAGAAGATACTTCAAAAGATATTTTATTTCTCTTGTAGATACTGCATGTCCACAAGGTTTTGATAAAGCATTTTAAATATAATAAAAGTTTCTCTTTGCAAAACTTCTTGGAAGATCACATCTTCAAGATCATCATTTATCCGGTACCTCAAAGGTACAATCATTCCCTTTCAACGTACCTCCCAGGTACAAGTTCCAAAACACTTTTCCAGCTTTTTTAAAACATTGACCCAATGCTAGCTACATGGCCATTCAACTGTCCATATCCGAGGACGCGGCTATTCTGAATAGTTTTACTCTGCAGAGGTGTACACAATCCACAAGATCCAGTACATCCGCCGTGAACAACCACGGACTGTCCGAGACATTATGCAAACATCGGATAACTGGTCCTAACCATCCACTATGTCAGCGCTAGTAAATGACTACCTCTTCAACTGGGTTTGTTCTCCCCGGCACCGAGTGAGTCAGCCGTATCGATCCGGTTTCCCCTGACAACACACCGCCATGGCAGGAGACCCAATTGCTGCAATAGGTAGTGAACTTAATCCTACACTGTGAATGTCCCGTTTCTCCCTCCGGCGACAATTGGGTTCGGGGGACTCTAACCCCTATAGCACTTTGAGGTAGGCACGGACTAACACCGACAAGAAATTAGCTAGACCCCGTTCCCATATTGGGGTAATGTGGCAGCATGGCTTGGTTGTCCGGCGAAGACTAGGTTATGTGTCATTTTTGGAAAACAAGCCGAAAACATTTCCTTCTTCTCATACCTCCCTCGGACAAGGTCCCACCTTTCCTCGGGGTTTTCCAAAGCTTTTGCTTTCCAAAAACATCAAGTTAAAATGTCCACTAAGGGACTTAAGTTGATAAAGAGATGATACTAAAATATATAAAGGGCTTGGTAACACCAAGATTATAAAGTGGATATAGCATAATAGAAATCTGAAATAGATAGTGGTATAGTCCACTTAAAAGAATAGTTTTTGAATAAAACTTTTGTAAAACTTCAGAAGTAAAACATGTATGATAGATAATGATAAGTAAAACAACATCAAGCATTTATAGTGGCTTGCCTTGGCACTGGTTTTGGTCTTGCTCTTGAAATAAACAAGAGTTGCAATAAAAACCTCTCCGGGAAATAATACCGTCTTCGTTATCTAACGTCGTAAACTCAAAGAGGAAAACACCCAATCAGAACCAAACAAAGGCAAGAACTTGAAAAAAAGTAAACATACAGCAAGCATTTCATCAAACAAGTACACTCACAACCAATATTACTAGGGTGCACACCATCAAGCAAAACATGCACAGACACACACATGTATAACACTAGAATAGGTGCTAAGGATCCTCAACCAAAATGGCATGAGTTCAGTGGGTGTGCCACTCTCATATCATTCTCAAATAAGGTTAAATGAATCTCTGGTCATTCATGAGGATGAGCAAAATAATAAGAAAACAACCTAGGAACACATACACATGCATAGGAAAATAATATCAAGCAATACTACAACCCATAGTAACACATGCTTTTCTAAACATGGAGAAATAATATAACCAGAAGCTAAACAACCTAATAACATATACAAAACAATACCAAACATACCATGGCATCACTCAATAAATGGAAAAAATCATGGAGCAAAACAACGGTTAAAACTAGACATGAAAAAGGGCTATTTAGACAAGCAGACATGCATAACCATAAGAGATCATTAAGCAAGGTTTATTCTAACATGATGGATCTGTATGATAGCATCCAAATAACAGATAAAACAACATGTAGACATGCTAGTAATATCAAAATAACAATCTAATCAATTTATCAAAAACTAAGCATGCAAATAACTACTATGGCAGAAAATCATCTAAAACTATCATAGCATGACAATTTAATCTTGATCTCACTCAAGCATGCAAGCAAGTATATGCTATAATAACAGTATTTATTCCATGGAAAACAATACTAAAGCATTTATTCAAGTTATCATAGCAATATGAAGAATAACAACAATTTAACCTATTATTACTAGGAAAAACACCCATATGAGAATAAAACTATAACAAACATGGTTTTCCACACCCAAACCCTATCATGCTAACGAATCACTCAAAAAACATCTCAACCATGTATTAATACCCTACACATGCTAGGAATCACTTTTATATCAAAAACAATATAACACACAATTTTAATAAATGCATAGCAATAATATGCAGAAAATGGCTAAACACTAAATATTGCACCAATCCTATTCTGTAACTCCTACAATCATGAAAATATGTTATAATCTGCTCCTAGTCATTACCAAACCAACACAACTGGATTCACCTCAAAAATCGTCACCAATAAAATTAAATAAATCACAGAAGTGCTCTTTGGCCTAAAACTAACATGCATGTCATTTTCACACCACAACTCAAGTCAACACAAGGCCAAGTGCCTAAGATAGATACTATCAATGGCTACTCAGAACAGTTGAGTTTGCAATATTTGGATGCATAAAACTCAAGTTATTAAATAAATGGTGTTAATGAGTGTCTCTGCCATTTATTTTATTTCTCCTAAAATAAAGCACAAAACCCAGATCTACAAGTTGGAGATGGTTAAGAAAAAGTATATCCATCACTGTGATTTTTAGTTTTTCAAGTTTTACTCATTTGCATTTTTGTTTCTATTTAAACCAAGCATCAAAAAACAGATCTGCAGGGAAAAAGATAATACAACCTGCAGAAAAAAGTTATCGGGCCAGATCTGCAGAAAAACGGCCCGAGGCAGAGGCAGGCTGGGCGGGAAGGAGCAGCGCGCCAATGGGCCAGCCCGCGAGGAGATCTCCCGCCAGCGGAGGAAGTCAAACCTCTGACGCGTGGGCCCAACAGGGTCCATCGGTCAGTGGCTCACTAGCCCCGAAGGGGTATGTTCCCGTCGGATGGGGATCCGGCGGCTGAGATCTCGCCACGTCAGTGTCCATCAGCGAGGACCAAGAGGTGGCGGAGGAAAGGACAGGGGACGGCGGCCAAGGGCGGAGCCTCGCCGGAGAATCGCCGCACGCCCCTCTGGAGGTCTCCTAGATGCGCCGGAAGGTCGAGGAGGACCAGGGTGATGGCGCGAGGCCGATGCCCCCACCGGCGCTTGCTGGGGAAGGCTCCCGACCGGAGTTCAGCGGGGATCCGCGGCGGCCGGCCATGTCACGGATGGCGGGGACCTGTGATGAACAAGGAAAGGATTAAGGGTTGTCATGGGTAATAGGGATGGTAGGGGAGGCTAAGGTATCAATCGGCAAGGACGGAGAGCCACTCTACCTTCTGCTCGACGGTGAGGTGGCCGGCGGAGGTTTCCGCTCGATTTTGTTGAGTAAAGGAGTTTCGAAGAGGGCTTCCAAAGCAGAAGGGCGATTAGGAGGGAGAGGAGGTGGCTTGACAAGGTTTCTAGTGAGGGGAAGGCTCTGGATGACCAAGCTTCGATGCTCCATGGGCGGCGTCCATGGCGGCTACGGACATGCTCATTCGAGCAAGAGAGTTCGAGCTCGGGCATGTCTAGGGGTGTGATTATGTCGCACCCGGACTTCTAAAGGATACTCGCCGTTCCGTTGAACAGTAGTAGATTGGATTACGGGGCTTACCGGCACCCGCGTCCTCTTACGAGTAGGCCAACACACGTATGTGTGACAACCAACCCCTATCTGTTCAGCGTTGACGTAAACTATCCCATAGAAATCAGGACACTTCCATTGACGTACTTCAAACATCCACACATGATACGTCAACGGCATTGGAACAAGTGATATCACAACAGATCTCTACGACACAAAAGATTGAAATAAGTTGCAAATAGCTCTCATTAGAGCAGAGATAGCAAATACAATCATTCAGAGGGCACATGCCCCAACATAACATCATTACATCACAGCGGAAGCATTCAACATGTCTGAGTACAGACAAGAACCAAATAGGCCTAAGAGGCCGGAAACGAAAAGACGGAGCCCATCCACGAAGTCTCGGATCCTGCCCGGGTCCGCTATCTACTCGTCAGCTGTCTCGTCATACTCCACGTCGTAGCCACCATGTAGATCCTCGGAAACGTAGGTCTGCGGAAACCACAGCCCCAAAGGGGTCAGTACATAAACGTACTGGCAAGCAAGACTCACAATTCACCAAAGTGTAACCCGTCAACACCAAGCACAGATGCTTTGGGTTCAACGGAAGAAGGGGATATAAAAGATGCTGCAACTGGCTGCGCTAACCAACTACAGAGAACTACCACTTCCGGCTAACATAAAGGAGATAAGATCGAGTATTGTAACCAACTGAAAGATAACTTCAAACAAACCCATCCTGGATCTCGCCCCTTATCCAAAGAAGCAATCCGAGGATAACTCACACAGTTGAAATAATGATGGTTCAGATTATTGTGTCAATAAGCTTATTACTAGTCAAGTTGCTAATCATTGGGTGTAAGGTTGTTAATCATTAGGTTTAAGTTGTCCTGAGTACTTGTTAGCCAGTACTTTCACCAAGTAATCCATAACCGCGGAAAACACGGCTTCTCGAGAAGATTTATCCCTGCAGGGGTGCACCAATTTGGCCGTACACGTAAGAATAACCCGCCAGACGGGAATCAAACCCACCAAGCGAGGTACTCAACACAACTCAACTCTTCTTCGCATCAAGCCCAAAGCACCACGTGCTGTGCGTGCGCGGCTAATCGAGCCCCACGAAGAAAAGGGGACCCTCATAGCACTGGAAGACCACGCCGCCCTAAATGCCGACTACAAAAGTTCCACCCTGGCCTGGGCTCGCAAGATCATGCATGCAGCAAATGGAAAGCCCGAACTACGTGTGGCGATTTGGACGAGATGCGAATCGAATCAAATTGAGGGGGGCGCCCATACTCGCTTCCCACATGCGGTTAGTGCGCTCATCATGGATCAGTAGACAAGACCCTTTTCCTATTAGGGTCGACACTAGCAGGCCTCAAAACCACCCTGGGCCTCCTGCCGGTGCCTTATCATCAAATTATTATTTAACAATAACATTAGCATGATTGATTGATTAAACATCGAGCCCCCAGAACGTAATAGAAATAGTAACAGAAAGTAACGGGTAACAGACTCGAGCAAAACAACCTAAGCATGCTAGTAAGACACGGGCAACAAGCAATGGTTATAGGTATGGAGGTGAGGCAATATCAGGGCTAAAGGATACATGTGATAGGTTCGTAACAGAAGCAACTAATCATAGGGCTAGCAGAATAGACAACGGAAAGTATCGGTAACCAATGTTGAAAGGAACACGATGGTTCATGTGAGTGATAACTTGCCTGCAAAACCCAGTAGCCTGGTACTGAGCTAGATCCTTAGAAGGGGTGTCGTAAGTATCGTCGGTCTCAACGTCGTCGTGTATCCGAGAAGAAGCAAACAAACAAGACAGAAATGTAAACAATCAATAACATGGCATAGTGCACAAACATGGGATGATGCATGACCATTTAATTGATGCATCAAAATAAACTAGTTGACAAGATAACAACACGATTAAATGGACCCTCATGCAATTGGATTGCATATGGAAAAGGTCCAGGCATTAAGTGGAAGCAAATGATCTATAATTGATTGACATGTGAAAGTTTGCTTATCATGATGCATGCATGATGACAACAACAAAATAACAGTGAATAACAATAATAGATGCAAGTGAAAAGGAAGTTAACAAGTGTGGAAGTTATTTGTTAAGTTTGGAAAGTTTGGTTACTTAAACATGTCACACAAGTATTTGTTGTTTTCATCAAGTTAAGTGTGCAAAACAGTTAACAAAATTTATAGTTGAAAAGAACATCAAATTTTAGTTGGATTACATGTTTCACTTGTTGAAAAAGGATTTCAAATAAATTATTTATGAATTACACAAGTTTAAGCAAGAATTAAATGAATTTAATTCAAACATGAACGTATTTGAATTTTTATTTGTTCAAAACATTAAACCAAATTCATATTTCAAAAGTTTATACTTTGATGGTTTGAAAACATATTTTATATGTCCCAAAAGAATTTGTTTTGATAAAGTTATGAATTTAACAATATTAAATGATTTAAACAAGGTTTAAAGCATTTAACCAATTTTAATTATTCAAAACAGGAAAAAAAAATTATATTTGGAAAGGTGGTTTAATTTTGCATGGAAAACATATTTCATTTGTGGAAATTGGATTTAAAATGAGCAAGTTATTATTTTGGCAATTTTAAATGCAATAAAAAAGAAACAGTTGTTTTCAGCAATTTAAATTATTCAAAACAGCAAACAAAATTTATATTTGGAAAGTACATGAAAAATTGATTGGAAAACATATTTAGTTTGTGGAATTTGGAATTTTTATGAACAAGTTATGAATTTTGCAAGTTTAAGTGAATTTGACAAGTTTTCAAATTTTGCACCAATTTAAAATATTCAAAACAGTAAACAAATTTTATATTTGGATAAAACATTTAATTTTCTATTGAAAACATATTAAAAATGTTGAATTTGGAGTTAAAATGATTTTCTTATGCAATTTACAAAATTGGGTGCAATTCTGCCATTTTTATGGATCTAGGGACTTAGAAATAATTTTTGCAGGGGCTAGAAATAAGTTAGAAGGGCCTATTGGTGATTACCAGGAAGTTTCTGTACCAAACAATTGAAAATAAAAAAAGGTTGTTTTTATTGGGAGAGGGGGGACTCGATCCCTGCACCTCTGCTAGCACACAGAGGGACAGAACCAGATGGGCTGCTGCTGTTTTGTGATATGAAGGGCAGATCGGGGGGGTTAAGGTGTTGGTGCGCTGTAGTATTCCGAAAAAAATGAAGCAGAAAAGTGGGGTGCAGGGATTCGAACCCAGCACCTGTGGTTGCGCGCACTGGTTCCGTAACCACTGCGGTAGCTGCAGATCTGTGCTAGGAAGGGGCCTCGGGGGTGGAAAAGGTGTGGCCTGCGGATGTTTCTGAATTTAACTGAACCCAAACGGTACTATATCTATCGATGGCAGACAGGGGGCGGACGGAGGCGCTCTGCCTGCTCGCCGGAGAGGGCCATCCGCGGTGGCCGTGCGTGGTGGGGGCTGCGAGGGGGAGGAGGAGAGACGAGGGAGTAGGGCGGATCGAGGGGAAGGGAGTAGGGGCCGGAGGCCTCACCTTGGCGAGCGAACGGAGCAGGTCGGGGCGGTGTGGATAGGGAGGTCGTGGCCGCCTTGGGGCGGACGGCGGCGGCGGATCCGGGGGTCGCAGCCCCTGGCGTGGTGACGAGGAGGAAGAGGGACGAGGGGTGATTCCATTCCCGCCCTCTCCCTGGCCGGAGGAGGAGCGGACAGCCGGCGATCGCCGGAGCAAAGGGAGAAAATTTCGGTGGTGTTGTGTTCAGTACAGGTACAGAGAAAAGTAGAGCAGAGGAGGAAGAGGAAGAAGGATGGCGGCGCTCGGCTAGAGGTCTAGGGTTAGGGGGCAGAGGGGGAGGAGGTTGGTGCTTATATGGAGTAGGGAGCTTGGTACGGCTGCAATCTGGAGGGGAGGAGGAGATCGAGCGGTGCTCGTGCTGATCGTACAGAGGGGAAGAAGACGACAAAGGGGGAAGATGACATGAAACGGTATCGGGCTGAGGGAGGAAGTGGGCTTGGGGGGAGAAAAAGAAAGGGCTGGGCCATGCCCCTCTCCCTTGTGTGCTGGTTTTAATATTTTGTTCCTATTTTTTTTTCAGAAAACAAATGGAAGAAAAGGATGAGATTTTTAGTTAGTAAAAATATTAGGAAAATTAGGGTCAGCTTTTTAGGTTAAAAGAAAACAAATGCCACGTTTTGTTTTCAGAAAGTTTGAAAGTAAATTGCTGTTTGGAAGTAATTCAAATTTGGTTGAATTTTAATATTAAGTAAACATTTTTGAAAACAAAGTTTTAATAGGGTGAACCCTATGGTTAATTTGAGTAAAAAGAGTTGATTTGATTTGGAGATTTTCATAAACTCAAGTGGTTCTGTTTGATGCATTTGGTTTGAATTTTAAATGTGATTTGGAAATTAATTGTTTGATTAAAACCAACAATTTAACAGGTGAGCATTATGGAATTATTTGGAAACAAATGAGGTTTTGATTTGCATTTCTTTATTTGAAAAAGATTTTAACATGACAAGTATGAAATAAACATTTGAAATAATGTTTGAATTTCAATTGTTTTGGTATTAGATGAATTTCTGTTAGAAACAAAACAACAGTTTGGAATCACAACTTTTATGGAAACAATTGATTGTTTTATTTTGAAATATCATTTTAGAAATTGTAACATCACAAGTATGAAACAAAGGTTTGAAATTTGAGTTGAAATTCAAATAGAAAACAAAGGAAAACAAATGAAAACAGAGGAAAACAAAAGGAAAACAAGCAAAACAATTGCAATCAACATGATGCCATGATGCAAAACATAAAATAACAGAGAGTAAAACATTCTAAAGGCTATTTTTCAGACTTGGGATGTTACAAAACGCCCCCCCTTGAAGGAATCGCGCCCCGAGATTCCTACTGAGAAAAGATAAGGTCCGGATACTTCTTGGGAAGATCCTCTTGAGCTGTGACACGTGAAACACAACGTGCACCTTGGATAGTTTTTCTGGAAGTTCAAAACGATAGGCATTCCTGGCAACTCTTCTGGAAAGATGTCAGGGAATTTGCAAACCACCGGAACATTTTCAAGTAAAGGGAGAGGTTTTGTATCAAGGGTGTATAGCTGAATGGAACTTGATTCATTTGGAGAATAGATTATCTGGAATGTGGTGATTCAGGAATGCTTCCTCGAAACAACCCCAGGTGATAGGAATGCCAGCTCTCATAGCCTGGAATCAACAACGACAACAACAACAACCTTTCTGGCCAGATAGACTTGATATTTGGGAAGTTGTGATTAGACGCTGGTAGAAGAATTTAAGTGGAAAACAACAACAAGATTTGAACGGACGAAAAGGATGTTGAGAAGAACAGGATATCAACATCGGGGAAAACGAGAACAAAACTCCTTAGGTACTACGGAAAACCCATCCGAGCTTCTAAAGGATCATTATCTACTGCTTAAGTAATAGAGGATTTGCTTCCGGGGCTTACACGCCTCCGTTCTCAATCCTGAGTAGGCAACATGATAAATCATGTCACAACCACCTCCATTCCTATGGTCTAGTAGATATAACCATCCTAGAGAAACCAGAATACGTGAAATCCTAGCTTGAAAGTTTAGATGAGAATAGAAAACAACGTTACACTTCCTTACCAGAAAAGGGAGGGTGGGTGGGGAAAGAAGAAAAAGAACAGAATTCCTACTCTCACGTTTCATTTTTCCTATATAGCTACAAAATAGTTTTCTAGACTCAACTGCGACCAGTAAAAAGGGATCCTACAGGCAGACAAGCTCTGATACCATTTGTCGCACCCGGACTTCTAAAGGATACTCGCCGTTCCGTTGAACAGTAGTAGATTGGATTACGGGGCTTACCGGCACCCGCGTCCTCTTACGAGTAGGCCAACACACGTATGTGTGACAACCAACCCCTATCTGTTCAGCGTCGACGTAAACTATCCCATAGAAATCAGGACACTTCCATTGACGTACTTCAAACATCCACACATGGTACGTCAACGGCATTGGAACAAGTGATATCACAACAGATCTCTACGACACAAAAGATTGAAATAAGTTGCAAATAGCTCTCATTAGAGCAGAGATAGCAAATACAATCATTCAGAGGGCACATGCCCCAACATAACATCATTACATCACAGCGGAAGCATTCAACATGTCTGAGTACAGACAAGAACCAAATAGGCCTAAGAGGCCGGAAACGAAAAGACGGAGCCCATCCACGAAGTCTCGGATCCTGCCCGGGTCCGCTATCTACTCGTCAGCTGTCTCGTCATACTCCACGTCGTAGCCACCATGTAGATCCTTGGAAACGTAGGTCTGTGGAAACCACAGCCCCAAAGGGGTCAGTACATAAACGTACTAGCAAGCAAGACTCACAATTCACCAAAGTGTAACCCGTCAACACCAAGCACATATGCTTTGGGTTCAACGGAAGAAGGGGATATAAAAGATGCTGCAACTGGCTGCGCTAACCAACTACAGAGAACTACCACTTCCGGCTAACAGAAAGGAGATAAGATCGAGTATTGTAACCAACTGAAAGATAACTTCAAACAAACCCATCCTGGATCTCGCCCCTTATCCAAAGAAGCAATCCGAGGATAACTCACACAGTTGAAATAATGATGGTTCAGATTATTGTGTCAATAAGCTTATTACTAGTCAAGTTGCTAATCATTGGGTGTAAGGTTGTTAATCATTAGGTTTAAGTTGTCCTGAGTACTTGTTAGCCAGTACTTTCACCAAGTAATCCATAACCGCGGAAAACACGGCTTCTCGAGAAGATTTATCCCTGCAGGGGTGCACCAATTTGGCCGTACACGTAAGAATAACCCGCCAGACGGGAATCAAACCCACCAAGCGAGGTACTCAACACAACTCAACTCTTCTTCGCATCAAGCCCAAAGCACCACGTGCTGTGCGTGCGCGGCTAATCGAGCCCCACGAAGAAAAGGGGACCCTCATAGCACTGGAAGACCACACCGCCCTAAATGCCGACTACAAAAGTTCCACCCTGGCCTGGGCTCGCAAGATCATGCATGCAGCAAATGGAAAGCCCGAACTACGTGTGGCGATTTGGACGAGATGCGAATCGAATCAAATTGAGGGGGGGCGCCCATACTCGCTTCCCACATGCGGTTAGTGCGCTCATCATGGATCAGTAGACAAGACCCTTTTCCTATTAGGGTCGACACTAGCAGGCCTCAAAACCACCATGGGCCTCCTGCCGGTGCCTTATCATCAAATTATTATTTAACAATAACATTAGCATGATTGATTGATTAAACATCGAGCCCCCAGAACGTAATAGAAATAGTAACAGAAAGTAACGGGTAACAGACTCGAGCAAAACAACCTAAGCATGCTAGTAAGACACGGGCAACAAGCAATGGTTATAGGTATGGAGGTGAGGCAATATCAGGGCTAAAGGATACATGTGATAGGTTCGTAACAGAAGCAACTAATCATAGGGCTAGCAGAATAGACAACGGAAAGTATCGGTAACCAATGTTGAAAGGAACACGATGGTTCATGTGAGTGATAACTTGCCTGCAAAACCCAGTAGCCTGGTACTGAGCTAGATCCTTAGAAGGGGTGTCGTAAGTATCGTCGGTCTCAACGTCGTCGTGTATCCAAGAAGAAGCAAACAAACAAGACAAAAATGTAAACAATCAATAACATGGCATAGTGCACAAACATGGGACGATGCATGACCATTTAATTGATGCATCAAAATAAACTAGTTGACAAGATAACAACATGATTAAATGGACCCTCATGCAATTGGATTGCATATGGAAAAGGTCCAGGCATTAAGTGGAAGCAAATGATCTATAATTGATTGACATGTGAAAGTTTGCTTATCATGATGCATGCATGATGACAACAACAAAATAACAGTGAATAACAATAATAGATGCAAGTGAAAAGGAAGTTAACAAGTGTGGAAGTTATTTGTTAAGTTTGGAAAGTTTGGTTACTTAAACATGTCACACAAGTATTTGTTGTTTTCATCAAGTTAAGTGTGCAAAACAGTTAACAAAATTTATATTTGAAAAGAACATCAAATTTTAGTTGGATTACATGTTTCACTTGTTGAAAAAGGATTTCAAATAAATTATTTATGAATTACACAAGTTTAAGCAAGAATTAAATGAATTTAATTAAAACATGAACTTATTTGAATTTTTATTTGTTCAAAACATTAAACCAAATTCATATTTAAAAAGTTTATACTTTGATGGTTTGAAAACATATTTTATATGTCCCAAAAGAATTTGTTTTGATCAAGTTATGAATTTAACAATATTAAATGATTTAAACAAGGTTTAAAGCATTTAACCAATTTTAATTATTCAAAACAGTAAACAAATTTTATATTTGGAAAGGTGGTTTAATTTTGCATGGAAAACATATTTCATTTGTGGAAATTGGATTTAAAATGAGCAAGTTATTATTTTGGCAATTTTAAATGCAATAAACAAGAAACATTTGTTTTTAGCAATTTAAATTATTCAAAACAGCAAACAAAACTTATATTTGGAAAGTACATGAAAAATTGATTGGAAAACATATTTAGTTTGTGGAATTTGGAATTTTTATGAACAAGTTATGAATTTTGCAAGTTTAAGTGAATTTGACAAGTTTTCAAATTTTGCACCAATTTAAAATATTCAAAACAGTAAACAAATTTTATATTTGGATAGAACATTTAATTTGGTATTGAAAACATATTAAAAATGTTGGATTTGGAGTTAAAATGATTTTCTTATGCAATTTACAAAATTGGGTGCAATTCTGCCATTTTTATGGATCTAGGGACTTAGAAATAATTTTTGCAGGGGCTAGAAATAAGTTAGAAGGGCCTATTGGTGATTACCAGGAAGTTTCTGTACCAAACAATTGAAAGTAAAAAAAGGTTGTTTTTATTGGGAGAGGGGGGACTCGATCCATGCACCTCTGCTAGCACACAGAGGGACAGAACCAGATGGGCTGCTGCTGTTTTGTGATATGAAGGGCAGATCGGGGGGGTTAAGGTGTTGGTGCGCTGTAGTATTCCGAAAAAAATGAAGCAGAAAAGTGGGGTGCAGGGATTCGAACCCAGCACCTGTGGTTGCGCGCACTGGTTCCGTAACCACTGCGGTAGCTGCAGATCTGTGCTAGGAAGGGGCCTCGGGGGTGGAAAAGGTGTGGCCTGCGGATGTTTCTGAATTTAACTGAACCCAAACGGTACTGTATCTATCGATGGCAGACAGGGGGCGGACGGAGGCGCTCTGCCTGCTCGCCGGAGGGGGCCATCCACGGTGGCCGTGCGTGGTGGGGGCTGCGAGGGGGAGGAGGAGAGACGAGGGAGTAGGACGGATCGAGGGGAAGGGAGTAGGGGCCGGAGGCCTCACCTTGGCGAGCGAACGGAGCAGGTCGGGGCGGTGTGGACAAGGAGGTCGTGGCCGCCTTGGGGCGGACGGCGGCGGCGGATCCGGGGGTCCCAGCCCCTGGCGTGGTGACGAGGAGGAAGAGGGACGAGGGGGGATTCCATTCTCGCCCTCTCCCTGGCCGGAGGAGGACCGGACAGCCGACGATCGCCGGAGCAAAGGGAGAAAATTTCGGTGGTGTTGTGTTCAGTACAGGTACAGAGAAAAGTAGAGCAGAGGAGGAAGAGGAAGAAGGATGGCGGCGCTCGGCTAGAGGTCTAGGGTTAGGGGGCAGAGGGGGAGGAGGTTGGTGCTTATATGGAGTAGGGAGCTTGGTACGGCTGCAATCTGGAGGGGGGAGGAGGAGATCGAGCGATGCTCGTGCTGATCGTACAGAGGGGAAGAAGACGACAAAGGGGGAATATGACATGAAACGGTATCGGGCTGAGGGAGGAAGTGGGCTTGGGGGGAGAAAAAGAAAGGGCTGGGCCATGCCCCTCTCCCTTGTGTGCTGGTTTTAATATTTTGTTCCTATTTTTTTTTTCAGAAAACAAATGGAAGAAAAGGATGAGATTTTTAGTTAGTAAAAATATTAGGAAAATTAGGGTCAGCTTTTTAGGTTAAAAGAAAACAAATGCCACGTTTTGTTTTCAGAAAGTTTGAAAGTAAATTGCTGTTTGGAAGTAATTCAAATTTGGTTGAATTTTAATATTAAGTAAACATTTTTGAAAACAAAGTTTTAATAGGGTGAACCCTATGGTTAATTTGAGTAAAAAGAGTTGATTTGATTTGGAGATTTTCATAAACTCAAAGTGGTTCTGTTTGATGCATTTGGTTTGAATTTTAAATGTGATTTGGAAATTAATTGTTTGATCAAAACCAACAATTTAACAGGTGAGCATTATGGAATTGTTTGGAAACAAATGAGGTTTTGATTTGCATTTCTTTATTTGAAAAAGATTGTAACATGACAAGTATGAAATAAACATTTGAAATAATGTTTGAATTTCAATTGTTTTGGTATTAGATGAATTTCTGTTAGAAACAAAACAACAGTTTGGAATCACAACTTTTATGGAAACAATTGATTGTTTTATTTTGAAATATCATTTTAGAAATTGTAACATCACAAGTATGAAACAAAGGTTTGAAATTTGAGTTGAAATTCAAATAGAAAACAAAGGAAAACAAATGAAACAGAGGAAAACAAGCAAAACAATTGCAATCAACATGATGCCATGATGCAAAACATAAAATAACAGAGAGTAAAACATTCTAAAGGCTATTTTTCAGACTTGGGATGTTACAGATTACGATGAGTAGATGCTAGAGGAAGAGGATATCTATGGAGAGATGGTCCATGGAGGAGGAGAGGGGAGTGCTCTTGGTGCTCACCCATAGGTGTTCGGCAGGAAAATGAGGGAGAGTGAGAGAGAGATGGAGGAAATGGAGTTCACAGACGCGCTCTAGTGAACCTTGTGAAGCTAGTAGACAAGGTCGCGATGCTCGGAAGGATGCACAAGTGCCAGAATGCGAGCGACGTGGCGTGGGAGTCCTGGGCGCCATGGCCAGCACACGGGTGAGTGGGAAGGAGACAAGGAGAGGGGGTGGGTTTCTTCCAGAGTGTCACGGGATAGGAGAAGGGTCTTGTGGAACACGGGCTCTGCCTGGAGTGTACTGAGGAGGGGGGGGGGTAGAAAATGGGTGGTGATCACCATCCTTGTCTTCATGTAGGTGGCTGAGTTAGAGGGATAGAGAGAGATGGTGGATCAGCTAGACCATGTCTAGGAGAGTGAGGGGGAGGTTTTCTATCTCACAGAACAGGAGAGAGGCAGAGAGAGTCCAATAATTGAGCAAGACATGTGTGAACTCAACAATGTCCAAAATAACCAGAAGTGGTTTTTGATTGTTTTCACCAATATTTTTAAAGGAACACATATAAAATATCATGTCCATTGGATAGAGAATAAAAAATGGAGCCTAGGGGTGGTGGTCTCGAGGTTTTCTGAAAATATTTCTTTCACAAAATTTTGGAAATTCAAAAATGGCATAAAGGGTTTTTAAATGTTTTCTCCAAAATTTTAAACACAACTTCCAAATGTTTTTGCATAAATAAGTCCCACATGACCATATTCATGTTGGGTAATTTTTCCAAGATTTTAGGAAATACTTTTCTTCACAAAATATTTTAAAGTCCATTTCTGGCTATTTGGAAAATGGAAAATAATAAATAGTAAAATGCTTTTAAAACAAATATTTTTGAGTTGGGATGAGAGAGTATATAATATAGGTATCAAAAGTGAGTTTTAACAAGCAACTCTTTTGAAAGTATTTGAGACACCAAGTGGAAAAAGGGTGAAAACAGGAGTTTATTTAATAGGTTAAAAACCATGAGAGATAAATGATTAAATGGCCATTGAAAAATAAATGGACCATGTGGAGGTGATGTATAAGTCATGAATATGATAAGGATAGGTTGATTGTCCTTGAAACAAAGAGGAGTGGTTTTGAGAAACATGGACAAAGTGCTTCATGAATAAAGAGATATGGTCATTATTTTGGGGATGCCTTCAAAAGGACTTTGATAGATGATACCAAAGGGTTTTCAATATCCAGAATAACAACTTGAATAGATAGCATAGATATATACAATGAGATGTATGATGATGCATTGATGATTAGCTCAAGATTTGTCATAGAAGCATGTCTCCAAAGTTGGAGGTTTTTAAGAAAACAGAAGATGATATGGACATGTGATGGAATATGATATTGATGCTTGGTATTGTTATTACTAGGTTTTATTTTATTTAAAACACCACATACTTATCACAAACATAAATAAATACTTCAAAGCAAACACAAGATAGGATCACATAACCAGTAAATAAAATAACAAGACACACAAGATCACTCAAACAACTGAGTTCTTCAATTTAATTTCCAGGATGTTTTCTCAAGTGTTAATTAGAGGTAGTGATCAAAACATACCATGACAAGAGGATTTTGTAAGGAGGTTCAGCTCAAAAGTTGTTATTTCCAAAAGAATATAATTGAGGTAAAACACTGGGGTAACATAGTCCCCTCTTATTGTTTTTGCAAAAGAAGGAAGTGAGAAGGAGTTTTTGAAATACTTGCAAAAACATATTGGTTGAAACCAGGTTGGAGATGATTAGCTCCAAAATACTTTTCATATAGTTTTGGAAATTATCTTTTGTTTTTCTCAAAACTTGGCCTTTGGTTTTCTTCTCAAATCAAAACATTTTCAAAAAGGTTTTTGCCAAAAGAGTGTGATGGATGAAGATGATAAGCTTTCTTGTCATGCCTTGGTCACAAGGGTTGTGTTTTAAGAAAGTTATGATCATTGGTTTTGAATGTCAGGTGTTAACAAACACAAACACAAATGCATACAACAAGAAAATAGAAAAGAAACACGGTCATTAGTCAATCATATTAAAAAGTTTTTGTTGGCCCTGATTTTTGGGTTATTGAAAAAAAAGTTTTTCCTGTCTTCCAAAAATTGGGCTGTTATAGTGTTTGCACTTTATGACCATATTTTTATTCATAATTATATCACCTATGATCATGATCCATATGATGTCTTGTCAGTAGTTTGTTTAGTTCTTGAGAACATGGGAGAAGTCAAGATGTTAGTAGTGAAATTATGTTGAGTAATATTTACTGGTTTGATATTTAAGTTATGGTGCTATTCTTATAGTGGTTTCATGTGAATGTCGACTACATGACACTTCACCTTTATGGCCTAGAGTAATCCCTTGTGTATTTTTCTACTAATTGTGGGGTTGCCGGAGTGATAGAAACCTAAACTCCCGTTAGGAAATCGATGCACGAGGGAGTGTAGGATCCTAAAGTTTAAGGCCGTGGTTAGATTTATCTTAATTACATTCTTGTAGTTGCGGATGCTTGCAAGGGTATAATCACAAGTATGTATTAGTCCAAGTAAGGGCAGTACATTAGCATAGGTTCACCCACACAATACCTATCAAAACAATAAAGATTAATCTGCTGTGGGAAGCGAAAGGACTTGACGAAATTCCCGTGTGTCCTCAAGAACGTTTGGTCATCATAAGTAAACCAATAGGCCTGTCCTTTTCTCTAGAAAGGATTGGGCCACTTGCTGCAATTATTATTACTGTCTGTTATTTACTCGTACTTTATTTATCTCCTATATCAAAAACCCCAGAAAACCTGTTTGCTAGTATTTACAGTGAATCTTTTATCCATCATGCTTGTCAACACCTTCTGCTCCTTGTTGGGTTTGACACTCTTATTTATCGAAAGTACTACGATACACCCCCTATACTTGTGGGTCATCAGTTGTTCATGAAAATCTAGCCGAGGAGCTAGACAAGCTCACCGAGGCTCACAAGGCCTTGGAGAGTGAACACTCTACCCTCAACAAGACCTGTGAACAACTTCAAACACAACTTGATCAATTCAATGTTCCTAGTGCTTCTACTCCTTCTTGTGACCATGCAAATATTATTGAGGAGAATGCTAGGTTGAAAGAAGAACTAGCAAGAATCAAGGGCAAGGGCCCTAGTGTTTAGAAGGTTGTGGCTCCTGATGGCGTGTAAACACACGTTTGTTGGGAGATCCCAAGAGGAAGGTATGAAGAGTACAACAACAAGTTTTTCCTCAGAAAGAAACCAAAGTTTAATCGGACTAGTAGGAGAAAGAAATCACTTCTGAAGGTTGATGACAACTGATGTTGGCAGGGCGCACTACCAGGCTCAGCAGCAACGTGGAATCTGCACACAACACAACCAAGATAGTTTGCCCCAACGAACCAATGAGGTTGTCAATCTCACAGGTTTTGCTAAACACAAAGGATTAGATTTATAGTGTGGAAAATGATGTATGATTGCAGTGAATGAAAGGAAAATACTGTTTGCAGTAAAGAGAATAGTGCTTGCAGTAGGTTGTATTATCAGTGTAAAAGAATGGACCGGGGTCCACAGTTCACTGGTGGTGTCTCTCCAAAACAGATAGATAATATGCTGGGTAAACAAATTATAGTTGGGCAATTGAAAGAAATATAGGCTGCACCGTAGCGCATATGCATGACATGATGATTACTATATGATTTATTTGGGCATTACAACATAATACATAGACCGTAATCCAACTTCATCTATGACTAATAATCCACCCTCAGAACGTAATCCAAGCAAACTTTGGGTATTAAGTTGCAAGCAACAGATTATTGAATTAGTAAAGTGCGTAATGTAAACAATAGAATTATCGTTGGACAAAGCATTGTTGTTTTATCCCTAGTGGAAACAACACATCCACAATCTTAGAAGGTATTTCCACTCTCCCAGATAACTGGAGGCATGAACCCACTATCGAGCATAAATACTCCCTCTTGGAGTTACAAGCATCAACTTGGCCAGAGCATCTACTAGTAACGAAGAGCATGCAAGATCAGAAATAACATATAAAAGATAGATCTATAATAAACTTGACATAGCATTCAATATTCATCGGATCCCAGCAAACAAAACATGTAGCCTAACAATAAGATGATTTTGATCATGTTAGGCACCTCACAAGATCTAAACATGATGGCATAAAAGGAGGAGAAGACAACCATCTAGCTAATGCTATGGACCCGTAGCCAAGGATGAACTACTCACACATCACTCTGGAGGCAGGCACGGTGACGTAGAGCCCTCTGGTGATGATTTCCCCTCCCGGCAGGGTGCCTGGAGAGCTTCAGAACCCTCCCGAACTAGGGGGACGACGACGACGGCTATAGAACTTTTCATGGATGGAGCCTCGGGTATTTAGGGTTTTCCCGGGAATATCAATATATATAGGTGATGGGGCGATGTTGGTGGACGCCCGAGGGGCCCACACCACCTGGTGGTGCAGCTAGGGGGTGCTCCACCCTATGGTGTAGCCGCCTCGGTGCCCCCCTCCGGGTCTCCTCCGGACTCCGGGTACGTGACAGAAAAATAGGACCCTAGGATTTTGTTTCGTCCAATTTCGAGAATATTTTCAGAACAACTTTTCTGAAACCAAAAACAGCAGAAAACAGGAACTGGCATTGTGGCATCTTGTCAATAGGTTAGTCCCAGAAAATCCATAAAAATGATATGAAGTGTATAGAAAACATGTAGCAATTGGCATAATAACAACATGGAACGTCATAAATTACAAATACGTCGAAGACGTATCATATCCCAAGCCATAAGTGGCTCCAAAGCCACAAGTGGTTGCTCCTAGACCATGAAGTGGCAAGCAAGGTCTTGGATATGTTGCCAAGAGTAAGAACAATAACAAGGACAAGACCTCTCAAGCTAAGAAGAATGTTGGTGCGAGTGGTATTTTCATTAGGGACAACACTACTCTTAGCAACTCCGTGTTACTAACAATCCACACCATTTCTTATTTGTTGATTATTATGGTGTTGTGCAAGCTAAATATGTTGGTCCTATCGAGGGTTTAATTTATTACTCTATTTGGGTTCCAAAGACCCTTGTTGCTAACATGAGAGGACCCTCCTCAGGTCCTAACTCTAGTCAATGATTCCTTGTAGGACTATGCTTCCGGTGGTGCAAAATGGATACTTGATAGTGGATGTACAAGTCATCTGACCGGAAGCAAATAAAGTATGACAGATTTGAAACCAAATATAAATCAAGCAACCATCACTTATGGACATAAGTCCAAGTCTAAGGTAACAGGGCTTGGCAAGGTGGTTGTTACTACTAATATCACCCTTGAAATGTCATGTTTGTCGAATACCTTGGTTTCAATTTGATTTTAGTTCGTGCTTTAGGGAAGATGGGTTTTTCCGTATTATTTGATCCTAACAAGGTGATCATAATGTGGAGCAAGGATCTCTATGTTTCTTACGTTGGGCATGTAGAAAATGAGTTGTGTGTGGTATACTTTTCGGATTCAACCAACTCTTAAACGATGTGTCTCTTCGGTAAGGCCGACGTGGGGTGGTTGTGGCATCGCCGCTTATCCCATGTCAACATGAGAACTTTGCAAAGTCTTCACAAGGGTGGTCCTCGGACTAAAAGAAAATGTTTCCTTTGTCAAAGATCGTGTGTGTAGGAACTGTATTGAAGGCAAGATGCATGATTCTTCGCATCCAAGCAAGACAATTATCTCATCAAACAAGATGTTGGAGCTTCTCCATGTTGATCTCTTTAGTGTCGTGCCCGAGGCAAGTCTTGGAGGAAAAAGTATTTCTTGGTGATAGTGGATGACTCATTAAGAGTGAGACTCAACAAAATGTCATCGACTTCTCCAACCAAGTGCAACATTAATACAATCTTCCTATCATGGCTATTCAGAGCGATAATGGCTCCAAGTTCAAGAACTACACCCTTAATGAGTTCTTTAGTGAAGAGGGCATTCGTCATCAATATTCCGCTGCATATACCCCTCAACAAAATGGTGTAGCCGAGAGGAAGAACCGGAATTTATTGGATATTTCTAGGACCACGTTGGCGGAGTTTAACTCTCCCCAATATCTTTGGGCTGAAGCCATCTCCACCGCTTGTCATTCATCAAATCGGCTCTACATTCGCACATGATTAATGAAGACTCCATATGAGATTCTCACCGGCAACAAACCCAACATCTCCTACTTTGGTGTCTTTGGTTGTAAGTGTTTCTATTTGATCAAAGGTGTTCGTTTGTCTAAATTCAAATCTAAAACTATTGAGGGTACATTTGTTGGTTATGGTTCCGAATCCCGCACTTATAGAGTCTTTGACAAGGCCTCAAAGATTTTCATTGAATCTAGTAGTGTGGTGTTCAAAGAAAATGATGGTTCCCAAGTTGGGAAATTTCGTGTTTTCGATGTAGATGTTGAAATACCTCAAGAAGCCATAGGAAGAATGGAAGTGGGATTTTCCGCCCCATTGAGGGACACCTTGTGGTGACTCGAGAAGAACTATGCTCTAATCAAGTGGATCCCTCATCTACATTGGAAGAACAAGCCAAGGGAGCAAGTGTTGCACCAACCCAAGAACAAGTTCAAGACCCTCCCATTGTTGACCAAGTTACTACTCAAGAACCAAGAACTCCTATCATTAAAGCTATCCAAGGTCAAGGCCAAGATCAACCTTCTTCATCTTCTCCTCCTATTTTTGAAGCAAGTGAAGATGATGATCAAGGCCAACATTCCGGTCAAGACGGGGACCCAAATGATCAAGCTGATCAAGTGATTCCTCCTTGCAATAATGAGTTGGTCAAAGACCGCCGTGCTAGAAGGATTGCAAAAGCCTTGAAACATATTAATGCATATGATTATAAGGTGATGAGTGATGTGCAAAACAAGAGATACACAAGAGCTTAGTTGGCAAATTTTAGTGATAATCAAGCTCACATATCCATGCTGTAACCAAAGAAAGTGTATGAAGCTCTTGAAGATTCAGATTGGTTGGAATATATGCATGATGACCTCAATAACTTTGAGCACAATAAAGTTTGGAAGCTAGCTGAGAAGCCTAAAGATTGCCACAGTGTTATTGGCACTAAGTGTATATTCAAGAACAAGAAAGATGATCATGGTATTGTTGTGAGGAACAAGGCAAGATTGGTGGCTCAAGGATATGCTCAAGTGGAAGCCATTGAATTTGATGAAATATATGCTCTCGTGGTTCGTCTTGAGTCCATATGCATCCTCCTTGCATATGCATCTTCTCATAACTTTAAATTGCAACAAATGGGTGTCAAGAGTAACTTTCTTAATGGTGCATTGAAAGAGCAGGTATATGTTAAGCAACCTCCGGGTTTCGAGAACCCAAACTTCCCTAACCATGTCTACAAGCTCTCTAAGGCACTCTATGGACTTACAAAAAGCTCCACGTGCATGGTATGAGCACCTTAGAGAGTTGTTGCAAGACCGTGGGTTTGAAGTGGGGCAAATCAATCCCACCCTCTTCATTAAGAGGGTAAAGGGAGAGCTTTTCATATTCCAACTCTACGTGGATGATATTATCTTTGGCTCAACTAACAAACCTTTGAATGATGAGTTCTCAAAGCTTATGACTGAGATGTTTGATATGTCTATGATGGGAGAGCTCAAATTCTTCCTTGGCTTTGAGATCAAGCAATTGGCTCGTGGGACTTTCATTTCTCAAGCCAATTATACCCAAGACTTGTTCAATAGGTTTAACTTCCAAGGTACTAAAGATAAGGTCTCTCCAATGCAAGTCAAGTGCCATCTCAAGCGCAATCTGGATGGTAAAGATGTGGACCAAAAGTTGCATCGTTCTATGATTGGTTCTTTGCTTTACCTTTGTGCATCTAGGAATGATATTGTGTTGAGTGTAGGAGTGTGTGCAAGATATCAAACGGCTCCTAAGGAAAGACATTTGATGGCGGTCCATAGGATCTTTCGGTATTTGGTTCATACCTCAAGTTTTTGTTTATGGTACCCAAAGGGGCGCAATTTTCTCTCAAGGGGTACACAGACTCGGATTGGTCCGGTGATCAAGATGATAGTAAGTCTACTTCCGGGGCTTGCCAAATAGATTGGTAGGTCCTTGGTGAGTTGGTCTTCCAAGAAGCAAAATTTTATATCTCTTTCCACCACCGAAGCCGAGTATGTGGCAGCCACTAGTGCTTTCACCCAATTTCTATGGATGAGGCAAACCCTCAAAGAGTATGACGTTCACTTGGAGAAGGTGCCACTTTTGCGTGACAATGAGAGTGCCATCAAGATCGCCTACAACCTCATGCAACACACAAGGACGAAGCATATTGGGATTCTTCATCTTTTCATCCGGGATCATGTGGCAAGAGGTTATATTGAGCTAGCCTATGTCCCAACGAAGGATAATCTCTCGGACATATTCACGAAGCCTCAAGATGATTGAAGATTCACATTTTTGAGGAATGAGCTAAATATCATCGATTCAAGGAGTTTGACTTGAGGATCTTGCACACACCCCTATAGTTGACTATGTGTTTGGGTTTAGGTGTTGGCATGGACATAGGGGAATGTTATCCTAACACATTGGGTTCTCCCTCCCTCCACCTATTATGCCCAAAGCAAAAAATTCATTGTTATCTCTCTAATTCGAATGTTGAATTGTGAGTTGAAATGTTGAGAATTGGCAATGCACCCAAGATATATCTTCGCGGTGTCATACCATGATCTCTTACATGGTGGCTTAGGCCACCAACCTCTTCCGTTGAAGAGTTGGATATTAGTTGGTTGTTATTTGGTTTTTATTTTCCCCTTTTTGGTGTTGGGGTGTTTGGGAAACACACTCTCTCTTAGCCTTTAGTTGATTGCATTTTGCAAGATTGAGTGTGTATTACCATCTCAGTTTGAGATCTTATCCCAAGCCCCATGTTTCCATTTTCAAATCATTTCTTTTCTTGAAATATCAATCCCGAGATCCCTTGTCGAAAATAAGGAGCCCGACTAGCGGTACTACCGCCAGTTGCAGCGGTACTACTGCTGTAACTGACAGTAGAACCCAGCGCACGGTACTACCGGTAGTCCCAAACGGTACTACCGCTGCTGGAGTTGGTGCCCAGCGCTAAACTCCAGGAACGGTACTACCACTCTGTACCGGCAGTACCACTTGGGTGGTACTACCGCTGGACACGGCGGTACTACTGCTGCGGTCAAATTCATAGGGTTTAAACGGATCTGGGAGAGGGAGGTTCACTCATTACCCCCTCTCTCCCTCACCCACACCCCACTCACGAGTTTGTCGCTGTCACTCCTTCCATCCGCCAGGGAAGGCTCCTTCCGGCCGTCGAGTGCCCCTCTCATGCTGGGAGAAGTCCGAGGATCATCTCCCACCTCTTCTCCATGAAGATGAGCTCCTGTAACCCTCCAATCCCTCTCTCCCTCGAGTTGATCTTGTGACATGATATTTCCTAGGGTTCTAGAGATCTCCTAGTGTGGAAGTTGTTTGATGTGATGCTCTAGTGGATAAGAGTCCCTAAGTAATTTCTTGTGCACGAGGTCTAGATCGTATCGGCATTAACTTTGGGCCCCATGGTAGATCCGCGAGCAGTGGTACTACCGCTATGGCTGGAGCTGTTAGAAATAGTGGTTCTACCGGTACCTGGAGTTTTTGCACTTCTAATTACTTCTGCGAATCTATTTGTGGGTATTTTGATTGATGTTTTATCTTTCCTCATTGCTATCCCCCTACTTAGGAACAGGTGCAGGTAGTTCCAAGGGAGGAGGTCGCAAGCGTCCGACAAAGAGGTCTCGTAAGGGACCGAACAAGATGAGACTCCGGAAGTGATGCATAGAGAAACTTGACTCACAAGCAGAGGTATGATCTTATGAAGTCATAGGCTCCTAGGAATCAATCCATTTCTCTCATGCCAGATGAATAGTTCAGGAAAGAGAGAAGAACTAATCAGTATATCAAGCCATGGGATGCTTTAGCAAATGAGTGCTTCTGGACTCGCTTCCAGGAGCACATCTTCTATGAGGATTATCCACTAAACAAAAACAAGGTTGTGACTCGGTTCTCTATCAATGTTCCTTCCATGAAATCCAAGATGGATTACTTTGGAGATGCCTTTGAGATCTGTGAGAAATTGGGTCTTCTAGATTTTATTGAGATCAATGAAGACTATGATGAGAACTTAGGGGGCCAATTCTATGCCACTTTGTACTTTCACACTGATGAGAGGAGGATTACTTGGATGAACAATAACGAGAAGCTCACCGCTTCTTGGGTGGAGTTTGCTACTTTGCTAGGTCTTCAGGACTTTGGTGAGATACCCAATGCTTCTTTATCCACCACCTTCTTCAGGGTTCCTTACCCTGAGAAGTCTATGCCCCTCAAGAGCTATATGATCTCTATATCCCTGGACGTGCTATGGTTGGATTCTCCAAGAACTTTCTATATGTTTATGATATCCTGCACCAGATCTTTCGCAACACTCTCGCTCCTCTAGTTGGGAACTTTGATCAAATCCATGGCTCTCTCATTGACCTCTTGGTCTATACTCACAGGTGTCGTGGTGATGGTCCAAGGTTGGACATTATGGACATCATTGGAATGAGATGTATAACTCTGTGATGAAGAGAAGGGTTTCGGTGTTTTCTCCTTTGGTCTTCAAGCTTATTTCTATCACTTGGCGTCGTGCTGAACTTCCTACTGCACTCTTGGACAATGACCAAGAGCTCACTACTCACCATGTCAAGGAGCTCTGTGTCAAGAAACACTTGCCTCCTCTTATTAGTGTTGATGATCTTGGTGACGACACTGATGGTTCTAGTGACTCTGACTTTGAGATGGAGGGCAAAAGCATGGCTTTCGCAAGTGGATGTACGAGACTCTAAAGATGGTGTTCTGCCGCAGACTGACATGGGGATCAAGGCCTATATTTCTCATGTTTGCAACAAGAAGGAACACCAGTTGACTAGACATCGATTTGCACATCTAGGTGTTCCCGTGGTTGCTGGGTCTGAGGATAGGATCACTAGCTCTTAGGAGTGGAAGTCCAAGCATGGTGGCTCATGGATGGATCCTGATACTATTGATGGTGCTACCACTCCCCATGATCCATGGAATCATGGAAACTCTGATGATGAAGCTAAAGATCTCAATTTTGAGGATGAGCTCAATGTGGGCATCCCTGCACGTGCCTCTAGCCCAAGCGAGTGATCTCCTAGGGACGTCAGCATCGCATTTCCCATTTTTGGTGTCTTGATGCCAAAGGGGGAGAGAGTTCTATTTAGGCCTCGCTTGTTATTTGCTTGGGAGTCTTTGTGTCGAACTTGGTATTATTTGGCGTTTTAAGTGTTGAACTTTATATCTCGTGTGTTTGGATCTTATTATCTTATCTATCACATTATTGTTTGTGGCAAGTTATTATTATTTTTATATCTTTTACCTTGCTAGGCTTCTACAAAATAGGGGGAGCTTTATCTTTAAAAGGGAATGAAATTTTTGCCTCAAAAGCAAGTTCATGAAATATCACATTTCCTAAAAGAATTGCTCCGCCTAAATTTTACAATCTCTCTTAGTGGTGTTGTCATCAATCTCCAAAAATGGGCAGATTGAAAGTGCATTCGATGTCTCTATGTGTTTTGGAGTTGATAACAACACGATTAAGGATCTAACATCGTTTCTAAGTACTTCCAGGAAACATCAAAATGACGCAAAAAAGGAAGAGTGCTGAAAGCCAAATGCCAACGGATCAAACTCTCTGCAGCGGTAGTACCGGCCGCCCCATCGGTAGTACCGTACCTCCAGGAAGCGGTAGTACCGCAGGTAGTACCGCCACACGTACCGCTAGATACGATTTTCTCTATAGTTCTAGCGGTACATGCCTAGTATTACCGCTGCTATGAAGTTTAATTCGGAGAAAAACTATCCACGGCGGTAGTATCGCTCCTTCCAGGACATGGTAGTACCGCTGGCAGTACCGGTCAAAGTACCGCCACGGTAATTTTGCTCACGGTAACATTTACGGTACTAGGGCCGTAGTAGCCTAGTACTATCGCCATCCACTTCGATTTTATATCGAGTTTGTGGCCAACGGTAGTACCGCTGGCTCTACCGGTAGTATCGCTGGCTCTACCGGTAGTACCGCTACTGGAGCATGGAGGTACTTCTCCGGTTGTACCGCCTGCCACCAGTCACTGGTACTCCCTGGTACCGCTCAGGTTACCAGGTAGCAGTAGTACCGCCGACCTAGTGGTAGCACGGCCAGGTGTAAAAAGGGTCAACTGTCTAGATTTGGGGAGGGGGTATAAATACCCCATCCCCTTCTTCCCCAAGAGGTAGCTCGGCTCATGAAGCATTCAATTCCAACATTTATTGAGCCTCGAAAGCTAGATTTCTTTCAATCCCTCCACCCAAACTTGTTGATACTTTGAGGATTTAAGGAGAAGGACACGATCTACATATTCACCAAGCCGTTCTTCATTCCCCCTCATTTTCTTGAGGGATTCGAGTCTAGTGTTTCTTTGTGGAAAACCTAGAATCCATTGCTACTTGTTGATTTTTGGTGATTCTTGGGAGCACCCAATTTGGTTGTCGGTGGGTGCATCAAGATCATTGTAAAGGACTCGATTTCCGCCTCATGGGGAATCAATAGTGGAAGGTGAACTAGGCCTTTGTGGCGAGGTTCATCGGAGAATAGGTGATGCCTTTGTGGCGTTGAGTAGGCCTTCGTGGCGAAACTCACACCCCTCCAACGAGACATACTCCCCTTAAAAGGAGGAACTCAGAATTACATCCTTGCCTCCTCGTGCTTCCGTTATCGGTTACCTCGTTCCCTCTCCTTTACTTTGTGTTTGTATCTTGTTTATTGTTGATGTTGTCATATAGGTAAATTCACCGTAGTTGCATATCTAGAGAATTTACCTTTGTGTCTAGCCTTAATTTGAAGAAAAATTAAAAATTGGTCATAGCACCTATTCACCCCCACCTCTAAATTCCCATACTATCTGTTCAGCGAAGATTTATCCCGAAGTTCACTCCCCAATGGAAGCTAATATCTGTTGGAGAGGTGCGGTGCCACCAAAGTGGAACACCGAGTAGCCGTCAAATGGCACACGATATATGAAGGGGCTACATAGTGGAATAACAAAAAAATACTACTCATGATAACCAAAAGCAAGCCAGGATCTATAACTATGCAGATAAGAAGTAACGAAGAAGACCGAAGATCATACCCTTGAAGACCGATAGCGGGGATTACGCTCCTACACAAGAATTGAAGATGGTTTCGTACGTAGCCAACCTCAAGGTCGTGTAGTCAATGGCGATGCGACTCTATCACCAAAAGTATGGTGACACGGAGGGTTTACACACGTATGGTGTAACCGATGACTCTCGGGCTCTGATCCAACAAAGCAGCGGAAGTAGAGAGATGGACCGGAGAGAACTCTACACGGCGGTCGGTGTAGGATGGATATATCCTCGACTCTAGCGCAGTTCCAAAATGGGAACCAAGGGATGAGAGGAGGAAGAGAGAAATTGGGATGCCAAAAGGAGAAGGGGGCCTCTCTTTATATAGGTGGAGGAGGGGGACTCTCCACTTGTCTTAGCCATGTGGGACTAATCCCCATATGGATGGCCCGTCCAGGAAGGAATCCTCACCTCCCATGGGCCCTAAGAGGCTGATGTGAGTTGGGGTCTCCTCCCTCCTCCATTTCCCCCTAATGGGGCTCTTTTGTCACTAAAGCCCATTCATGGGGAAATGTCTTTATTAATTAATTAAAACAATATTTAATCATTAATTACACTAATTAATAATAAATACTTATTATTTAATTTATTTCAACACCAAAACACGTTTCGTCGCCCTCCGATCTCCATCGGATAAATCCTGAAACTATTCCCGGCTCTATTCTCTCTTAATTCTCTTCGGTAATAAATCACTCTTTCACCGGTCACCCTTAAGTGTGACACCCTAACGGTTCGAGCTGACTCTAGACATGATCGAGATCCCTTTCCGATCAATGACCAGCAGTGGGGTCTGGATACCCCCTGGGGCCCTGTGCAATCTGCGATCATATTCGTTGTTGAACCTTAAACGGAAGTTCCCCACCTTTTGTCATATAATACTTGGTTTGCCCAAGACTCGTTCTCCGATATCTCCATACCTAGTATGATCTCGTTAATGACAAACCTATCTACTTTTTACCACGATGTTGCATCCCCGTGACCTAGTCACATGCCTGCAAGCTTTACTTGACGTAACATCGTTGAGTGGGTCTAGAGTATCTGTCCATTATCTGGATTGAAAAATCCCTCTCTTGATGCATATGCTTCAACATATCCCTCCGGTTATCCAATGTCACCTTTATGATCACCCATTTAAGTTAGTGACAGTGGATGCAGTCAAAACAATCTCGGAGATAGCGATTAAAATATCATCTCGCGGTCAGAGGTTTGGGTACTACGTTTTGTGGATATTTATAAGTCGGGTGTGTGTCCATCATATCATTCATCTAATGATATGACTCCATTGTCAATGACGTATTTGCCCATGATCAGGAAACCTTGATCATCTGTTACCCAATGGACTAGTTAAACATAGGCTTACTAGGCACATTTTTAGTTTCATATCACACATGTATTAATATTTCCGCTTAATACAGTTATAACATTACATAAAACATATTATGAACAAATTAAGATATGATAAATAAAATATTTAGCCTCTAGGGCATATCTCCTTTAGTCTCCCACTTGCACTAGAGTACAATTACATCTAGTTTTTATGTGGCAAGATTCTAACATCTATTACATCTCGGTGTTTATCAAGATTATCTCGTGGAATAACTTTTGTCAACGGATCGGCTATATTCATATTCGTATGTATTTTGAAAATCTTCACGAATCCATCCTGGATATATTGCCTTATCACATGGAACCATCGAAGTATGTGTTTGGCAGTAGAGTGAGACCTAGCCTCCTTTGCGTTAGCAATGGATCATCTGTTGTCGTAGTAGAGGATCACAGGGTTCTGCGCACTCGGAAACACTCCAAGCTCTATGAAAAACTTCCTTAGCCAGACAACTTCATTTGCTGCATCATTCGTAGCAACATACTCAGACTCCATTGTAGATTTAGCCACCACGGGTTGCTTCCCTCTTTCCAGCTCATAGCTCCTCCATTCACCAAACACACATATCCTGTTTGAGATTTCGAGTCATTTGGATCTGTGCAGAAACTTGCATCTACGTAACCTATACGCTAAGTTCTTATGTACATCCTCCATAGACAAGAAACATTTCCTTGGTCTTATTGAGACACTTTAGGATGTTCTTAACTGCTTTCTAGTGTTGCTCTCCAGGACCACTCTGCAACTTGCTCGTCTAGCTAAGAGCATGGGACACATCCGGTCTAGTACACAACATGGAATACATGATAGAGCCTATGGCTGAAGCATAGGGGATCTCATCCATTCTCTTTCTCCCATCAGTTGCTTTTGGACATTGAGTCTTACTCAATGTTTTCGCTTGAACCATAGGCAAATAATTTTTCTTTGAATTTTTCATGATGAAAGTTTCAACAATTTTATCAAGGTATGTACTTTGACTTAATGCAAATAGGCGCCTTGGTTCAATATCCACACCAAGTTCACAAGTATTGGAATTTTGTGAAAGAGTAACATTGGAATTGCAGTTTCACAAGTATGAGTAGTGGGTCATAACCCATAGACACGTAGATTTTTAGCAAAGCATACTTGACCTACCTGAAGAAAATCATGTAGGTTGGATGGACAAAAGTTACATGGATCAAGGATGATGGAGTTTGGTTCATCAAGGAGAAGGATCAATAAAGACTGTATAGCCCGTGAGACTAACATTTTATATGAACAACACAAAGTCGAGAGTGGTGAGTGATCTTTAGAGGTTTTGTTTGTCTTGTGGAACAAATGGAATTATCCAAACCTGGTTCGTGAACAAGAGAGATTACACAAGTTTCATCGCGCTCGATGTCCGAGAGCACCTTCCTCACCCCCCAAGATGGAGGTCAAGATCGAGCCGCACAACAACCGAGGAGACGTGCAGGCAACATCGTCATACGTGAGCATGCGCCTCCATCTCCTCCTCGGGGAAAAATTTCCCTACGCCCGCTGCCAAAAAAGGTTAAGGAGGAGCCGACAGAGGTGGATGCAATTCTCGGCGCGCAAGAGGCACTTTGCGACCCGGAGCTCGACCCCCCGGAGTTCCCTGACATGAGCTGCACCCTCGAGAGAGTCGTCATTATGACGACTCCTAAAGAGGTCGACCTGACACGGTAGGCCCTGTGTCGGCCTAAACGCCGAAGGACCCAGTGGTACCTTGATGATGACGTGATTACACGCTCATTGGAACACCCCAAGCAGAAGGTATGATGTAGTCTAGAGTAAGTTTTTCCCTAGTATAGAACCATGGTTATCGAACCAGTAGGACTTTGTAGTCTTGAAGAAGGTTGCTTTATCAATGGCGCTAGAAAAGTACTGGTTGATGAAGCGTGGAACCTTCACACAAACACAAACTCTCTCTTGCCTCAACTTTCCAGAAGGTTGTCAATCTTCCGGTATTGCTGAAAAGAAGAGAATTAAACGTACAGAGTCTTGGAAAACAATAAAAGTAAAAATGGAACAGCGAGGAGACAATAATTAAAAGTGATTAAAACAAGGTTTGCAATAAGAGGAAAATAGGACCGGGGTCCATAGTGTCGCGTGTCGAAACGTGGACACCGGGAGTGACCAACGTCCAGTTCCCTGATTTGTTCGGCGGTGGGGTGCGGGGAGGTTCTGCCTCCTTCCGGGTATGAGTTACCAACCGGGAGTGACCAACGAGGCTTTTACCCAGCTTCGGGCCATCGTGAGATGGATCGCTACATCCTACATGTCTGGAACTATATGTGATATGGGTGTTTACACGGTGTAGAACGGGGTATGTGAAGATGATGGTTCCTAGCAGACCCAAGCTAGTATGGTCTCCCGGGGCTGCCTTCTTGTTCTCCTCTCTCTTTCCCCTTTATACTCGAGGGAACGCTACGCGTGTCTGGTCGCATGTGCTTTGGGTGCATGGACACGTGCCACCCGTGGGAAACAGGTGGCGCGAGCATTCTATCCATGGGCGACAGCTCTCACGGGCCCTCCTGCCCATTTGCCATGTTGCCGAACTACTCTGGTGTCAGTCTTCTTGTCCTCCACGTGGTGGATCCTTGGTCCCACCGGTAAAGTCCCGGGTGGTCTTCTGATGTATGCTCCCGCTCCTGGAACGCTGCCTCTCCTCTAGCCGGACCCACCTGGGCCAACAATTTCTCTCGCTGTTGTGTAGGCTCGCTTATTCTTCGACTCCCGACACCCCCCGTGGGGCTGGTGTCAACAGTAGCCCCGGGCGTGGGAGCGGCAGCTTTGTGGCTTTGGCTGCTGGGCCACCCCCTTAAAGCTAGAAGTGATCCCATGGTAGGAACGGTTCAAAAAAAGGGGAAGCCCTTTCCCGAGGCGAGCAGTTAATGTTGGGCTAAGGGAAGGCCAGCCGGTTGGCATCCCTGGCTGATCTTTAAATACCCCCCCCCGCGGCATCGTCCACTCGCCATAGTCCTTGCTAGTTTGTCGGTGCAGTCGGCAATCTCCATGGCGCGTCTTCCCCCTGCTCACCAAGTGGCGGATTCTTCTCTGGCCGCGGAGGCTAAGTCCTTGCCCCGGGGAGAGGTCCTGGCCCCAACCCGCGGCCTTGGCCTTGACGCTTCTCTTCTGCAGGGCACTTCTTTTACACCATCCCGCCGCGGACGCGGCCTTGGCTGCGGTGCCGCGGTCAACGAACCTGACTGGACTCTCGCTCGAGAGGCCGCTGGGCGCCAGCGAAGCAGCAGGCGCGGTGCAGGGCGGGGTGAAGTGCGAACACGGTCTCCCACCGCCATGGACCCTTTGTTGCTGCCGCCATCCCCGCCGGCCTGCGGGGCGTACTCCAATCAGGAAGTCTTCTCCTCACCGTGTTCCTGCAAAACATATTGGGTCCCCGCCTTCATTTGCCAGACAAACTCTCCCGCAAGCTGCGGGGGCGCGAGCCGCGGCGCATGAAGCTGTTGATGAAGAGCTGCTCGGTCTCTTGGTCTATGGAGGTCATCATCAACAAGTCTGGCCACATGACCTTGGAAGAACAGTGGTGCAAGTTCGCCATTTCCCATGGCGCTCTCCAAGGCTACATGCTGGTCTTCAAGCTTCGCAGCGACAGAACATGGAGCATAAGGATGTTCGATGAAGGCCTGCGACCCCGACGTGTCTGCGGCGGTTCAAATGCTCCTAGCGACTCCGACGACTCTTCCGTCTGGGAGTCCAGTGATTCCAAAGAGTACTCCACCGGGCCCCTCGCCTTAAGCAAAAAGACGGCCTGCGGCTCCTGACCGTGGCATTCGTTCTTCCTGCAGTACTACTTTCTCCGGGCTTCTGCCCGGGTGAAACATATCCACGGGGGCGCAACCCCCGTTCTAAATGTATCTATTTTGCTTAGAGATTTTTAATTTGTTCCCCGCGTATCTTCGTCTTCTTCTTTCATTCCTGTCTTACGGCTTTCGGGCGGCGGATTGGTACGAAAACTCTTTCCACGAAAACAACAAACTCTTTTCTCGAAATATGATCAGAGGCAAATAACACAATTGCAATGGAAAACTCCAACATTAAAAGAGGTATGGAAAACTCCAACTTCAAATGAGCTCGGGGACAAAAGGTTCCTCTTCCTCCATCGAGCCACTGTCCCCAAACCGCCTGGGTTACAAGGGGCCGTCTGGGCCTTCAAAAAGAAGAGATCCAAATGTCTTCCTTTTTCCTTCTCTGTCGCTGTCCCCAAATCGTCTGGGTTCAGACGGGCCATCTGGGCCTGTCACCTCTTAGCCAAAGTCATTTAGACTTCGAGTCATCATCGGCTCGTCCCCAGCCGAGGCCATTGCAAGTCCCCGCTCGGATCTGATTTGGGAAAAGGAAAAAACCAAATCAAACAGATAAAAAAAGGCCTTCATTCTCCAGACTCTAGGCAGAAACCTAGAAGGAGCGGAAATTACATCGGGGCCCTCCCGAACACGCATGAGATGCGCTAATGCCGCTAAGCATTTGCGCATGGTTAGTATTTCACCAAGGTGATCAAAAATTACATCGGGCCCCTGCCCGAACACGCACGAAACACACTTACGCCGCTAGGGCACTCGCGCAGGGTGGCACTACCAGCACTTCACACTCGGGGCTTCCCAGATACGCTTGCTAGACAATGCTTGTGTCGATCATTGATCGGGCACTTTGCATAGCGGGGACGGACCCGCCCTACCTGCGCCTTATGGGTAAAATCTCTAGAGGTGGTACTTCTGTAAATTCTCGATATTGCACGAGTTATTTACGGGTCTTCCCTCCTCCGTAACGAGGCACACAACCCTGGTTTAAGGATGTGTACTAACCAATAAGGGCCCTCCCAAGGTGAAGAGAACTTGTCCCTTCCCTTGGCACTCTGTTTCTTTCGCATAACCCAATCTCTAACCTCAAGGTCCCCGGGTTGCACCCTCCTACTGTGATAGCGGTGCAACCCCTGCTGGTACCGAGTTGATCGTACCATGGCGTGACAACGTACCTCTTCTAGGAAGTTGACGTCGTCGATCCTTGCCTCCTGCTGAGATCCTTCATTATAAACCCGGACCCGGGGGGATCCATGCTTGATCTTCGATGGGAGGACTGCTTCTGCTCGATAAACCAAGGCGAAGGGGGTTTCACCTGTTGCTCGGCTAGGGGTGATCCTTAGGGACTATAGCACAACCGACATGTGGTAGATCCAGTCCTTCCTGCTGCGTGTAAGCCTGTAGAAGGTCTTGGTCTTGATCCCCCATAGTACTTCAGTCTTAGCTCGCTCTTCCTACCCATTTCTCCTTCGATGAGAAACAGAGTTGAAGCATATCTTGGTGCCCAATTGATCACAGTAGTCTTGGAAAGATCCGCTGGTGAATTGGGAGCCATTATCATTAATGATGCTGTTAGACACCCTGAACCGGCACACAATACCTCGGATGAACTTGCATGCTGCTTCTGTCGTCTCCGCTCGGACGGCCTCTGCTTCCACCTACTTGGTGAACTTGTCGATGGCAACAAAGAGAAAATGATATCCTCCTATTTCTCTTGGAAATGAGCCAAGGATGTCCATCCCGCAGACCGCGAATGACCAAGAGATGGGAATGACTTGCAGGGCCTGTGCCGACTGGTGAATGGTCTTAGCATGGAACTGACATGCTTTACAGGTCTCGACTAGATGCTCGGCATCGGCCAGGGCCGTGGGCCAGAAGAAGTCATGCCGCATCGCCTTACCGGCAAGAGCCCGGTATGCAATGTGGTGAGAGCACAACCCTTGATGGATGTCGGCTAGCACCTCCATCCCTTCCTCGCGGGTGAAGCACCGTAGTAACACCCCATCCGCCCTCCATCAATGGAGCTCTCCATCGATCAGCGCATACATCTTGTCCTGCCGGTCGAGTCGCTCTGCTTGCCTGTCGTCACCCGGCAACTCTTGGCCTTGAAGAAACTTCATAATATCCTCTACCCAGGCAGGAGCCCCCAGGGAGGTAGCCAAAACTTCCTTCCCAGGGAGGGACACGTGGTATGCCTGGGAGATCCATAGGCTCCCACACAAAGATGTCGGTGTTCTCCCGAAGGAACCCCACGAGCGTCCACTCCTGCTCAACGGGAGGTGTGCCCCAATTATTACGGTGTGCTGGGAACCGTCCCCAAGGGGTACCTGCCTCGCGAGCTGCGGCTCCTCCTGGAATTTGTGCTTCCGCGAGCCCGCCCCCAGGCGTAGCCAAGATCCCGACCCTGGGGTGGATTCGCCTCAGGTGGGGAGGCCTCCTTCCTTCCCCCTGAGGTGTAGGGTTTGGAGCTGACGGCCGAGTCCGCCAATGCTCCACGCCATGGGTCGAAGGTTCAGGGTCCGGAAAGTTGTGGCCGGCAGATTGCGCTCCTAAAGCACACAGATCGGGAGTCCCCAATGCTGAGTCCTCCCGTTTTCCAACAAAGAGACCATCCTCCGGTGCCACATTGTGTAGGCTGAGGTTCCCTTCCCTGAGGCGGGAAGTCCATTAAGGCGCTGGCAACGGCCAGAGCCTTCGACGGACCACGCAGCCCGGGCGGAGTTTCCAATGCCATGAGCTTGTCTCCACATATCTCTCCCCCATCGCCATGGTCACATGGGAAAGTATTCTTTGATGTCGTAGGGAAGTAGACCTCGTGTGCCCCCCTACCTAGCGCGCGAGATGTCGCGTGTCGATACGCGGACACCGGGAGTGACCGACGTCCATCTCCCTGATTTGTTCGGCAGTGGGGCGCGGGGAGGTTCTGCGGTATGAGTTGTAGCTATGAAACACACTGACACGAGTCTTTTACCCAGGTTCAGTCCACCATGAGATGGATCCCTACGTCCTGCATTTCTGGAACTATATGTGATATGGGTGTTTACACTGTGTAGGACGGGGTGTGTGAAGATGATGGTTCCTAGCAGACCCGAGCTAGTATGGTCTCCCGAGGCTGCCTTCTTCTTCTCCTCTCTCTTCTCCCTTTATACTTGAGGGTATGCTACACGTGTCTAGTCGCATGTGCTTTAGGTGCATGGACATGTTCCACCCGTGGGAAACAGGTGGCGTGAGCATTCTGTCCATGGGTGACAGCTCTCACGGGCCCTCCTACCCGTTTGCCACGTTGTCAAACTACTCTGGTGTCAGTCTTCTTGTCCTCCACGCAGCGGATCCTTGGGACCCACCGGTAAAGTCCCGGGCTGGTCTTTTGATGTACGCTCCTGCTCCTAGAATGCTTCCTCTCTTCCAGTCGGGCCCACTTGGCCCGACGGTTGCTCCCGCTATTGTGTGGGATCGCTTATTCTTCAACTCCTGACACCCTCGTGGGGGTGGTATCGACACATAGGTTCACTACTGGTGTCTCTGCAAAAAAAACAAACATGTTGGATGCACAAATTACAGCTGGGCAATTGACAAATCATGAACATATAACAATACTATTATGACGAGATAAAGTTCACGGGTTCCAACATTGTAGGCATTATGTCAAGGCATATGGACCGCTATCTAGCATGCATCCATATCTAAAAGTCCACCTCAAGACAGTGATTGCTATGTGTGCGACAAACAACTGCATTAAGATCAATATGTAATGGAAGTAGTGGTTCCCATCCGTAGACAAGAGCACCACTCTTTTCTCCCTAGTGGCAGCAATAAATCCTCCCCTCGCACATTTCTGACACTCGAGCGCAAGAAACAAGGAGGCACGAACCCACTATCTAGCATATAAACTTCTGTTGGAAGTGAAAACAACTACGTGGCCAAGGTAATCATAAACACCGGAGATCATTGCAAGACAATATTAAAACACTCTATAAATATAAGTGAAACATCTGAGATTGACATGAACAAACTAATCATAATCTCATGGTTCATCGGATCCCAGCAAACACAACATGCACAATTACATAAGGGTGGTCTCGATCATATGAGACAGCTCACGAGACTCTAAACATGGATAAATAGGGGAGAGAACAACCATATGGCTACTGCTATGGACTAGTAATCCCGAGATGAACTACGCGCGCATCTGGCCGGAGGCGATGTAGAGGCCTCCGGTGATGATCGCCCTCTCTGGCAGGGTACCGGAGCAGGACTCCAGAAGCCCTAGATTGGACTTTTGAGGTGACGACGCCTCTCTGTATGTTTCATGGAAAATAACTTTGTCCCCGGACTTTTTAGGGTTAAGGGCAATTTATGGGTGAAGAGGCGACTTGAGGCAGTGGCTAGGTCCCCAAGGGCCGGCAAGGCGTGATACGTCATAAACGTATCCTTAATTTCTGATGTTCCATGTTGTTTTCATGTCATATGCTACATGTTTTCCTTACACTTTATGTCATTTTTATCGATTTCCCGGGACTAACCTATTGACAAGATGCCACAGAGCCAGTTCCTGTTTTCTGCTGTTTTTAGTTTCAGAAAAGTTGTTCTGGAAATATTCTCGGAATTGGAAAATTGGAAGCCCAGAATTCTTAGAATTCCCGAAGGTTCCACGGAGTCCCAAAGAGGCCCGGAGGGGGGCCACAGGGGGACACACCATAGGGCGGCGTGCCCCCTGGTCGCGCCTGGGGGTGGTGTGGGCCCCTCGGGTGCCCACCGCCATCGCCCTTTCGCCCATATATTCCCCCGATGCGTGAGCCCTAAAAATATACCACTTTTACACGAAAAATACCCGAGGCCGCCGTCATCGTCAAACCGAGATCAGGAGGGTTCTGGAGCTCTCCCCGGCACCCTGCCGGGAGGGAAAATCATCACCGGAGGGCTCTACACCACCATGCCCGCCTCCAGAGTGATGCGTAAGTAGTTCATCCTTGGACTCCGGGTCCATAACAGTAGCTAGATGGCTGTCCTCTCCTCTTTATGCCTCATGTTTAGATCTCGTGAGCCACCTCACATGATCGAGATCATCTTATTGTAATGCTAAATGTTGTGTTTTCTGGGATCCGATGATTATTGAATGTTATGTCTCTTGATTATCAATCTATCATGTTGTCTTCATGTGTATGTTATTTATGATCTTGCATGCTCTCCGTTGTTAGTAGATGCTCTGGCCAAGTAGATGCTAGTGACTCCAAGAGGGAGTATTTATGCTCGATAGTGGGTTCATGCCTCCTTTGCATCTGTGCTCGAGTGACAGAAACGTGACAGATGGAGGATGTGATGTTGACATTACGGAGAAAACAACGATGTTTACTTTGTTTACATTACACACTTTGCTTACTGCGATTATCTGTTGCTTGCAACTTAATACCCAATGTTTGTTCGGATGATATTCGAAGGGTGGATTATTAGTCATAGATGAAGTTGGATGAAGGTCTATATACCTTGTTGTAATGCCCACATGAATGACATAGTAATCATCATGTCATGCATGTTTCATTATCTATCAATTGCCCAACTGTAATTTGTTCACCACGCATGTTAGCTATCTTTTATGGAGAGACACCTCTAGTCAACTGTGGATCCCGGTCCATTTTCTCATACTGATAATACAATCACTGCTTCCACTGTTTTCACACTTCTACTGCTGTTTTCATATTGTTCTCATACTGTTTTCCACACCATACGTTTAACCTCTTTGTGTTCAGCAAAACCGGTGAGATTGACAACCTCGCTGCTTCGTTGGGGAAAAGTGGATTGATTGTGTTGTGTAGGTTCCACGTTGCTGCTGAACCGGTAGTACGCCCTACCACCTCAGCTGCATCAACCTTCGGAAGTTGCTTCTTTCTCCTACTGGTCGATTCAACCTTGGTTTCTTTTCTGAGGGAAACTTGCTGCTGTGCTCATCAAACCTTCCTCTTGGGGTTTCCCAACGAGTGCAAGACATGCACCATCAAGCACTTTTCTGGCACCGTTGCCAGGGAGGAAGAGAATTTCTGCAAGGGGAGTCTCTCACTTCCAATCATTTTTACCTTGTTATTGTTTTGCTTGTTACTTTCTTTATCATGTTTGCTAGCAATGTTTGATGTCTTTGAAACCAGATCTTATTGGCAAGGTGGGGGTTGAACAACAAAAATATTATAAGGAACACCGCTTATCACAAAAAGGGATACACTTATGGGAGCAAATTAATAAATTGAATGACTATGCTAAAAACTTGTGCTCTACTTATAATGTTACCTATTGCTTTGATAAATCTTGCTGCTGTAGGAGGTATAAACACCTCCCTTTTCAATGTGAGTATAATGATAATGTTACCACATCTTCTTATGTTAAGGGAAATTATGACTTTCATGATGTGGAACAAATTGAGGAATTTATTGGTTGGAAGGGTGCATTCAAAATTGCCTATTTGCTTGAAAGTATTGATGATGCACCTTATATATATGAGATTTATGCTATAATTGAATATTGCTTCTATAATTACAAGGATTGTAATTACTACATACTTAAATATCTTAATAGTTCTCCTCCTCCAAAGGAAGAGACTAATGTCTTACAGGAGCCCATGGAAGAAGAAATTGCTGAATCTGGAAGCTCACTGGATGAAAGAGAGGAGGAGAGTGATGATCAAGAGGAGGAAGAATGGAGCTACCCATGTCTACCTCCCAATGATAGTAACTATTTAACTCATACCTTGTCTTATTCCAATCCATGCTACTTTGATAAATCCTGTGATAATCCTCTGTTTATTCCAACTATTAATATGCATGATAATGAGGAAGTTTGCTTAGAAAATTTATATGATAATTCTCTAGATGATGGTCCTATGTTACTTGATGTTATAAATTATAATGCTACTGAAAATGGGATTTCTATTAGTAGTCCCATACCTTTTATGAGTGATCAATCATCTCATTTTGATGTTGCTAAAAGTGGGAAGAAAGAGGATCCGATTTTAAATTTTGATCCCACTGTTTTGGAGCTTGATATGATTTGTGTGCTTTTAGACCATGATAAACATGCTTTATGTGAGAATTATGTTGTTGAGTTTGTTCATGATGCTACTGAAAATTATTATGAGAGAGTTAGTTTATGGTTGTAGGAATTTTCATGTTACTAAAACACCTCTCATTTTGTTGAAAGTTTTGAAGTTGCTCTTGTTCTACCTTCCCATGATTTCTAGTTTGAGCTTCTTTAATTTATTTCTTTACAAGATTCCTATGCATAGGAAGTGGGTTAGACTTAAATTTGTTTTATACTTGCTTCTTGATGCTCTCTTGTGCTTCAATTCATATTTCTTATGTGAGCATCTACTTGATTCCATTTTTCTAGGCCTAGCTCAAAGGCGTTAAAGAAAAGCACTTCTTGAGAGATAACCCATGGTTTTATTTTTTCTTTATTTTTCTCGGTTTTCTTTAAGTCAAGGGGTTGTATACTTTTGTAGCAACTCCTTTGTATCTTTATTTTCATGTATTATTTGTGCCAAGTAAAGTTTGTAGTGAAAGTTGGAGTTGGTTTTGGATTTCTACACAGGAAACAGATTTCTGCTGTCCACCATAACAAATCGTATAAATTACAGAAAGATCAAAATGACCTGAAACTTTTTATTTCTCATTCCTTGTCTAATTCCGAAACTTTTTTGTTATTTATGTTTTTCGATCTGAGCAACTTAAGTGCCCCCAAAAAATATGTCTTTACAGACTATTCTGGTTTTTGGCATATTCTACCATTTTTCTTGCATTTGCTCTTTTACTATGTCAAGTGGATTTATGTGCTGGACGAAACATCAATGGCTGTAGCTAATGTTTAAAATTATCAATAGCACTTGTTCCCATGCAGAACCCATGGATTTTTGATTGTTGCACTAACCCTCTAATGCGAATTACTTTGAGTGTGGTGTGAAGGAAGTTTTCAAGGGTCAAGAGAAGAGGGTGATATAATGTGATCAAGAAGAGTGCAAGGTCAAAGCTTGGGGATGCCCCCGTGGTTCATCCCAGAAAATTCTATGAATACTCAAGCATCTAAGCTGGGGGATTCCCAAGGCATCCCCTTCTTCATCAACAATTTATCAGGTCACTTCTAGTGAAACTATATTTTTATTCGGTCACATCATATGAAATTTACTTGGAGCGTTTTTTTTTCTTGCTGCAATAGTATAGTTGGAACCTAGAATTCTTTGTGTGGGAGAGAGACACGCTCCGCTTTTTCATTTGAATACTCGTCATGCTCGTGTTCTTAGTTTTTTTCTAGCTACTGCAAAATTCCTGTTTAGCTCCTGTTTTTCCTGCATCACTTATTCAGAGCTAATAGTTTTAGTAGAGTTGTGTTAGTACTCTCTTGTTTCATTGTTGTATCTCTTGGAGAGTTTTTGTTTAGTATGAAATGCTTGGTGTTGGAAAGCATACTGTTTTCGTGCTTATAAGGGTGCAGTTAGAAGCTTGTATAGACTTTGGCTAGAATTTTTCATGTCATGCTACATGTTATTTTAATTCTAAAGTCTAGTGGTTATTTTGTAGCATGAATTGTCTCAAATAGCTGAGAGTGTTTAATGTGCCATTGAAAGAATCATGAGTTGTTCTTGTCATATTGAAGCATAAATTTATGGTGTTCTCCTTTGAATGTTTTATTTGGTTACATGGCGCATGCTTACACCATGTTTATGACTACAAAACAGTCAGTTATATACTCTATGATCATTTAGTTTTTGAACTTGTAGTACCACGTATGCTTTGATTAATGATGTTTTTGTCTCTATGCATGATTATGGCCATTATTGCTCTCTTGATTTGTCGCTCCCAGTCTTTTGCTAGCCTCCACATGTACTGAGTATGAGCTCTACTTGTGCATCCAACTCCCAAAAACCAAAGTTTGCCAAATGTGTCCAGCATACCTACCTACATCTGGTATTTAACTGCCACTCCAAAGTAAATTGCTCATGTGTTACCTTTAAAACCTTCAAAATTCCTCATGTTTTGTGCTCCCATTTTAGCTCATGAGGACATAAATATAGAATCTTTATCTCACTTGTTTATTGGACTTTCACACTCTGGACTAGTGGCTTCATCCGCTTATCCAATTGATAGAAGAGCTGGCAGCGGGGTGCCCAGCCCCAAATTAATATAACAAATTCTCTTCACTATTTTTGCCCATGATTTATTAGTGAAAACATAATCGTGTAAACAAAAGAGAAAGAGGGATGACCTTCTACCCAGATGCGTCCTTCTATTGGAGACGCTCTTGTGAAGTCTAGTTGGCTTGTGACGTACTGTATTTTCTGTTTACCATTTGTTGACATAAGCATACACCTCTCTAAAAAATGTTTTCAATACCTCGGTCTAACAAAATAAAAGCTGTAGCACATGAGTGATCCCTGCTTCCCTCTGCGAAGGTCCTTTCTTTTACTTTTATGTTGAGTCTCCATCTTCTAACTTTATGCACAGTTGAGTGAGCATAGTTGGCATTCTGGGTTTAATGCACATTTGTCCCACAAACATTATTAATTGATTCATGATGTGTTTTTATTTGTTCTAGTATTCCTCTTGAACTTTGAAGGTGTCCTGGCATTTATGTTTTGCCCCACTCTTAAGGACAAGCAAAATATCACTTTTATATGTTCTCTCTATGCTTGAAACAAACGTATAACTTTCGAGTGCATTATTATTCATGATATTTTTTTGTGTTACTTTTCATGATGCAAGGTGATTGCTATGTTTTATTGTTAGAATTATATCTATCATGCTTGTGTTAAAGTTCTATGATCTTAGCTATGCTTATGCTTTTACAATTTAGATGATCAAGTTTATGTTGGTAGCATGTCACCTCAGAAATTTTGTGTTTTTATCGTTTACCTACTCGAGGACGAGTAGGAACTAGGTTTGGGGATGTTGATACCTCATAAATGTATCCTTAATTTCTGATGTTCCATGTTGTTTTCATGCCATATGCTACATGTTTTCCTTACACTTTATGTCATTTTTATCGATTTCCCGGGACTAACCTGTTGACAAGATGCCACAGAGCCAGTTCTTGTTTTCTTCTATTTTTAGTTTCAGAAAAGTTGTTCTGGAAATATTCTCGGAATTGGAAATCGAAGCCTGGAAGTCTTAGAATTCCCAAAGGTTCCACAGAGTCTCGAAGAGGCCCGGAGGGGGGGGGGGCACACCATAGGGTGGAGCGCCCCCTGGCCGCGCCTGGGGTGGTGTGGGCCCCTCGGGCGCCCACCGCTATCGCCCTTTCGCCCATATATTCTCCCATGCGTGAACCCTAAAAATATACCACTTTCCACGAAAAACACCCAAAGCCGCCGTCATCATCAATCCGAGATCGGGAGGGTCTAGAGTTCTTCCGGATACCTTGACGGGAGGGAAAATCATCACCGGAGGGCTCTACACCACCATGCCCGCCTCCGGAGTGATGCGTGAGTAGTTCATCCTTGGACTACGGGTCCATAGCAATAGCTAGATGGTTGTCCTATCCTCTTTATGCCTCATGTTTAGATCTCGTGAGCTACCTCACATGATCAATATCATCTTATTGTAATGCTACATGTTGTATTTGCTGGGATCCGATGTTTATTGAATGATATGTCTCTTGATTATCAATCTATCATGTTGTCTTCATGTGTATGTTATTTATGATCTTGCATGCTCTCCGTTGTTAGTAGATGATCTGGCCAAGTAGATGCTAGTGACTCCAAGAGGGAGTATTTATGCTCGATAGTGGGTTCATGCCTCCTTTGCATCTGTGCTCGAGTGACAGAAACGTGATGGATGGAGGATGTGTTGTTGCCATTAGGGAGAAAACAACGATGTTTACTTTGTTTAAATTACACACTTTGCTTACTGCGATTATATGTAGCTTGCAACTTAATACCCAACGTTTGTTCAGATGATATTCGGAGGGTGGATTATTAGTCATAGATGAACTTGGATGACGGTCTATGTATATTGTTGTAATTCCCGCATGAATCACATAGTAATCATCATGACATGCATGTTTCATTATCTATCAATTGCCCAGCTGTAATTTGTTCACCACGCATGTTAGCTCTCTTTTATGGAGAGACACCTCTAGTGAACTGTGGACCACGGTCCATTTTCTCATACTGATAATACAACCACTGCTTCCACTGTTTTCACACTGCTACTTTTGTTTTCATATTGTTCTCATACTGTTTTCCACACCATACGTTTAACCTCTTTGTGTTCAACAAAACCGGTGAGATTGACAACCTCACTGCTTCGTTGGGTCAAAGTGAATGGATTGTGTTGTGTAGGTTCCACCTCGTCGCTGAACCGGTAGTGCGCCCTGCCACCTTAGCTGCATCAACCTTCGGAAGTTGCTTCTGTCTCATACTGGTCGATTCAACCTTGGTTTCTTTTTTGAGGGAAACTTGCTGTTGTGCTCATCAAACCTTCCTCTTGGGGTCTCCCAACAAGTGCAAGACCTGCACCATCAAGGCGCGACCAAGGGGGGCGCCTAGGACCCTCCTGGTGGCCCCCTGACACCCCTACGGCTCTTCTTTGGACTTCGTCTTCATTCTGGGAAAAAAATGATCTCCGTGGATTTTAGTCCTTACCAAGAATATTTCCTTAAGAACTTTTCAAAAATAGAAAAACAGCAGAAAACAACAACTGGCCTAGGGTATCTTGTTAATAGGTTAGTCAGTGAATACGTCTGGAAAAAAAAACATGTAGAAAACATAAGGGCATTGGATAGAAATCAAGCATGTAGCATAAAAAATTATAGATACGTTTGCAATGTATCAACATTCCCAAGCTTAACTCCTGCTCGTACTCAAGTATGTAAGTGGTAACAAAATAATTTTTAAGGTAACATGAAGCCAACACAAATCTTGATCAACGTTATGTAAAAACATTGCAAGTTGAGATCAAATTACTTTAACAGAGGCATGATAATTCAAATAATGTAAACTTAGCAACCATGTTGCACATGAAAAGAAACACAAACAAAGTAAAATGAATAATGAAACATTGAAAGTGATACAGTTGTTTCAATCATAAAGAAAAACATAATAAAGTGGTATCTAGCTAGTCCTTCATGTGGTAGAAAATTATAAATGCTAGGACACCTTCAAAGTTTAAATGGTGACTAGATACAAATAATTTGAGAGCAAGCAATACCACAAATCATGAATCAATCAATAATAAATTTTGGGACTATGCACATTATACTCAGAATGACAACTATGCTCTCTTAGCTGGTGCATAAAGTAAGAAGATGAAGACTCGGCATAAAAGTAAAAGAAAAGCCCTTCGTAGAGGGAAGCAGAGATTACTCATGTGCTAGAGCGTTTTATTTGATAAAACAGAGATATTGAAAACAATTTTGAGAGAGGTGTATGTCTATGTCAATGAATGGTAATGAAAAACTTATCATAATCCATGTCAAGAAAAGTGTTTAGACTTTTGAGAGAGGTTCCCATTGTTTTATTAGTTTGGCACTTTCCCCACCTTTCTTTCACAAACCAGGGCTAGCCGTGTTCACGGGTACCCACCAGCTTTCATCAAACCATGGGGAAGTGCCTTGTTGTTATATTAATTTGCACCAGCTCTATGCAAATTTAGATGAGCACAGATTCCATACTCATCCGGTGAAATAAGAAAGAAGAATATTGCTTGGCACAAACCATAATAAACTTTAAACTACTTCCTCATGAGCTAAAACAAGAACACAAAACATGTTATAATTTTGAAGGTTTAAAGGTAGCATACGAGAAATTTACTTGGACTAGCGGTTAAATACCACATATAGGTAGATATCATGGACACATTTGGAAAAATTTGGTTTTAGGGAGTTAGATCCACAAGTAGATCTCATACTCGGTATAGGTGAAGGCTAGCAAAAGACTGAGAGCGACCAATTACGAGAGCAATAACGGCCATAATCATGCATTGTGACAAAACATCTGTCGGCCCCCTGGATACCAGGGTATCCCGACCCGTCTGCTGCTTCCCGGCCCAACAGGCACCTCTTGAAGGTAACCAAGTGACCAGATCCTTGGGGAGGTTTGGCATTCCTTTCTCAGGTTCCGAGATCCCTTGACGGTGAGGCTTGGCGCACCCTCCTTTCGAGAGGAGCTCTACCCCGCCACTTCGCTCCTCCCGAAGGGACTCATCCGCCAGAAGGGGGACAAGGCATGTGCGGCTGACGGCCGCATGTCCGTGCGATGATAGAAGCCGCGCATGCGCGCTTTGTCCCCAATTGCTATTCTGGTGTATAAAGGCCAGGGGGAAAACTGCGGGTGTCAAAGAGGTTCCCAAAGATTGCCCCTTTGGTGCAAGAAGACCAAGACGCGCGCTACAAGAGGAAGGCGGCATCGCTGGGCTCCCCCACCGTGACGCCATGGACAGTGGAGTTTTCCCCCAACAACTAGGACCGCGCAGGAGGCGCAGAAGTACGGGACGCTCCTCCCTTTGGCACTTTGTGGTAACCCTTTCCCGCCAAATGAACGGGAAGGAGATCCAAACACCAGTATAAGAAGGGCACCACCAGCCCTTAGGCAAGGAGAGATTGAACCATCATAGATCCCAAGTAATCTGTTCCGAGCACAAGCTCGCATTTGTACTGTAACCACCGCAGTGCAATCCATCAGACAAGCAGGAGTAGGGTTTTACACCACACTGGTGGCCTGAACCTAGGTAAACTCCCTGTATCGCCATTGTTGTCATGCTCAAGATTCCCTCACGAATCCTCTCTAGGACAGACCAGCTCTCTCCGACATTTGGGGCGCCAGGTAGGGGGGCTAAGGCGCTCCTTCGTTTCTTCACCACCATGGCACCTGCCGCTCGGACCAGCCCGTGTCTCACCCGCTCCGAGCGCGCTCGCTGCTGAGGGCATGTCGACCCGACCGGCAATGAAAACAACAACGGAAACGATGCGCCACAGCGCAACACCACTAGCGTGGAGGGAGAATAAGCTTCCTCCCACACGCCGCAGCGAGACGCACCTGCGTCTCAGCATTTGCCCCCACCACCGTCAGGAACGCAGGGGAGCCTAGAGCAACCTACTCCTGCAGCAGCCCTGCTGCTGGTCCGGGAGCTGCTTACGTACCCACCCGCACCTGAAGGACACGCTATATGGCTCGCCCGACTCCATGAGCTCGCCACCGTCGCAAACGTCCCCCCGCGGGATCCACAGGGAGGCGACATCGGCCAGCGTAGGAGTGTGGCAGCTCATGACGCGCCACCCCCTTCTCACGGTGTAACTTCTCCGGTGCATGGCGACCCCCGCACCAAGTTCCCTAACAAGGCACCCACCGCTAAGTTGCCTAAGAAGAGTAGCAACAGCTGCCAGATCCTGCGCACCTCACCGGATGCGCGCGTTCAGATCGAATGCTGCCACAAACGTGAGCGCCGCACCATCTGCGACCTTGCCAAGGCCGGCCGTGCCAACCGCCCGGCAGACCTTGACGCGTATGCAACGGTCTACGTCGGTGGCGCCCTCGCGTTCACCAAGAAACTTCGCAGGGTCTCCTGGCCGCCGAAGTTCAACCCCACGCTGCCATCTCTCTACGACGGCACTACCCCTCCCCTCGACTTCCTGCAACTCTACTGCCTCAGTGTAGGAGCTGCAAAGGGGGACGACAAGTGCATGGCGAATTGGCTGCCCATGGCCCTCAAGGGCCCAGCAATCGTCTGGCTCATGAATCTGGAAGAGGGCTCCATCGGGTCGTTCGAGGAGTTGTGCCTCCACTTTGTCGCCAACTTCAAGGGCTCCTACGAGCACCCCCTCTCCTACAACGACCTCCGCGGCATACGCCAGCGACCCGGCAAAACGCTTCGCCAATACCTGCAGCGCTTCAGCCAGACGTGCAATAAGATCGCGCGCATCGCCGACGCAAACGTCATCTCCGCCTTCGAGGAAGGGGTCACCAATGAGAGCATGCTCAAAGAGCTCGCCATTTGTACGACCTCACCTCTGCCGTCGAGCTCGTGGACATAGCCGATAGGTGCACTAAGGATGAGGAGGGATGCCTCTTTAGGCACAGGGCGCCTGCCGATGAATCCAAGCCGGTGGCCCCCAAGACAAAGACAAAGGCGACGATGCAGACGCCAAACAGAAAGCTACGGCCGTTCTGGCTGCTGAGCCAAAACGCAAGCAAGGCCGCAACGATGCCACACCCGTGCGGACAACCGTCCTTACTGTGATTTTCACCGCATGCACTCACACGCCACAAGGGACTGCTTCCAGCTAGAGAGGATGCGGGGAGACCGCCTCATAAGGGGTGGCTAGGAGGGCTACTCTCGAGGCGGCGGTTGGCGCAGTCCTGGGCAAGGGGGAGGCGGCGCTAGAGAGAGATGGGAGGAGCACGGCCCGAACCAGTATAACGGGTACGGCAACTACAAAACAGGCGGCTACAACAACAACGGCTACCAGCCGCCCATGCAGCAGCCACCTTCGCAGCAGCTGCAGCGTCTCAACCCACCCGCGCCTCAGGTGCACGCTGCCACATAGCCACACGCTGAGGGCAACTAGGGCCGGGGCGATGAACACTGAGGGGCTACCAAGAACCAAAGAGCTACATGGCCTGCATTCTTGGCGGAGCACAAGCTCCACTCTCGAGTCGCCACTTCAAGAAGATCTCGCGCGAGATCGCTGCTGTCCACTCAGGTATAGCCGCGGTGAAGCTACTCAAGTGGTGAGACCACAAGGTCTCCCTCGACATCAACGATGACCCCAAGTCCACAAGGACCATGGGGATCCTGCCCCTGGTCTGCACCCCCACCATCAACAACATCGCCGTCAACAAGACACTGCTCGACGAGGGTGCAAGCCTCAACGTCATCTCAGTGCCTACATTTGAGCGGCTCCAGGTGCCCTATGAGCACCTGGCCCCCACGAGGCCGTTCACCGACGTCACCACGGTCCCCCTGGGACAGGTGCGCCTCTCCGTCACGCTCGGCACTCTCCAGAACTACCGCACCGAGACTCTCGACTTTGACGTTGTGCACATCGCCCTCCCCTACAATGCCATCCTCGGGTACCCAGCTCTCGTGAAGTTCATGGTCGTGACGCACCACGCGTACAACCTTGCCAAGCTACCCTAGACTGCTGGCACCATCACCATCCATGGAGAGGTGGAGGAGGCGACGCACTCAGTCGAGCGAGCCTACAAGGAGGTGGTCATCTCCCACCCGGCCGATAAAGACAACGTGGGACACGTCGATGAGGATCCCAAGAAGAGGCTGATTGCTTCTCGCAAAGGAGCAGACACCCAGAAGACCCCCCGGAGCGCTGGAGACTCGGGGGCTACTACCCAGAAGACCCCCCAGAGCGCTGGAGGCTCGGGGGATGCCACTGCTCTCCATGCAAGCACGCCTCTCTCCTAGGGAGGAGCGCTCACCACATGCTCGTTCCATGGCCCCCACAAGGCCATGGAGATGCACCCTCGATGGGACCCCGTGACGCCACGGTAAAAACGACGCCAGGACCTCTCTCCGTGAGGGTCTCATGGAGCTCCTGCCAGGAAGACCACAAGGCCGCTGGAGCTTCTACCCACACAAGTGGGAGCCTCGCTCCGGCGGGGCAATCTTTTGTTACTCGAGGGCGCCACATGGCCACTACATCCTAGAGATATGCACCTGAACATGCACGAGTATCGGCCCCATGACGATGGGAGTCCCGTGTCCGCACGGTGACGTCAAGTGCCTCTTGGGGGACACAAGGTCATGACATCCCCAAGCATTTTGTAAGAGAACAATGCCTCACCCTAGCAGTAAAATCTTGTTTCTTTCACAAAGCAATCCCATCTCTCCTTGCATGCCGGCATGCCTGCATTTTGCATCTAACAAAAATCATTCACATTCATCCAAGCATGCATCCTTCCTCTCTTCAGAGAGGCGCATGAAGGACTTTTTCCTCTCGAGAGCATCCCACGAGCGGGGGCTAGAATAGTGTATGTGAGCGGGTCGCTACCGCACACAAACACTTCACCAAGTCCCTCGGCGTTTCTCCTTGCGAGATGCTCACGAAGGAACAACCAAGCGCGCACCTCTCCAGAGGCACAAACTGCAGGTAGTGGTGTCAACCTCACTCCAAGGGACAAGCGCACAACACTCAAACCCTCACACGAAGCTCAGAAGGACCCTCTAGAAGGAGCAACTGGAGGATCACCGCGAAGGACACAAACAAGGTGTCTCGAAGGACACCACCACGGAAAAGGTAAGTATCACCACAACAAAGTACCAATAAACTATAACACAACAAAACAAAGTTGCCATCCAGCAAAATCTTCACCTACTCCCAATTTACATGCATCAGGAAATGAAGACCACGATCCCGCGGAGTCTTCAAGAATCATCATTAGATCCTCCCGCTTCATCAACATCTGGGGAGGGGGGCTCGACGAAGATGGACTGGCCGGCGGACCGAACTTATCGGTGAAGGCATTCACTGTCTCGCGCACCTGGCTTCGGAGGGACTCTCGAAGATGGTGCGGGATAGGCGCAGAGAGAGTATCAAAGTCGAAGAGGGGATTGGCAAGCTGAAGGTGGGAGAAGGCATGGGTGACCGCCACCGCAACGAGCTGGCGGTTCTCCTCGTTCAAGACTCGGTCTAGATCCTGGACCTTGTCTTCGAGCGTCTCGATGAACTGCGAGAAGTAGTTGACGTAGCCGGCGCCGGTGTACTCGAGGGGGAGAGCTGACGTCTCGACATGCAGGCGATCGGCGACGATGCGGGAGCGGCGCACTGCCTCGCGGAACAACGCCTGAAATTGGCGCTGTAGCTCAAGCGCCCGTTGAGAGGAAGCCTGACGCTCCTGTTCAGCTGCCACAAGTGGAGCGATATGCTCCTGCGGGGCGAGAAGGTCCGTCTGGTGCTTTGCAGCCTCCTTGGCCGCCAAGACCTTGGCCTTCCTCTCTTCATCGCGCCTCCGACGGACCCTCTCCAAGTCCACCTTTATCTCCCTCACTTTCTTCTCCAGCTCCTTCTTCTGCTTGGTGAACTTGGTTTCCAGATCCTTGTTCTTCCGACCGAATGACTTCAGGAGTTCATTGCGGATGGCGGCACGCCCTTCCGCGACCTCCTTCCCGATGCCCCGGTCACGACCAGCCCTTGCCCGAGCGAGATAGGCGTTGCTGGCATCGACTTTTTCCTGGGTGCGGGCCTCTATCTGTCGCACCTCCGCCTCGAGGGTGTTGAGGCGCTCACGTTCAGAACTGAGCTCAATCTCAGTGCAAGACAACCTCTCTTCCCGCTTGACGAGGTCGTCCTCAGCCTCGCTGACCGCGACATCCTTGGAAGCGAGCCCCTCCTCTTTCTCTCGACGGAGGTGAAGCCACTCCTCCACCTCCAGGGAGTGCTGGTTTCGCTCGAGGCGGAGCTCCTCCTGGCCGTCTCGCGTAGTCGCCAGAGCAAGCTGGGCCTCCTTCAGTGCTGCAGAAGCATCTTCGCGCTCGTGCTCAGCCTCCGCCAGAATCACGCGCCTCGCCACGGCTGTCGTATCTTCCTGCGCAAGGCCAGATGTGATGGCCTCTCGTAGCTGGCCACCCAGGACCTCAAGGCACTCCAGCTCAGCGGACAGGACGGCTACCTGAGAGGAGGCCTGGGTGGCGACAACATCGCGGATCTGCCTGGACAGGTCCTCCACGAGGGAGCCAAGACCAGAGCCCAAGCCAGAGGGAACATTGGTCGGCTCCAATGTAACACCTGGGGTGTTACCCTAAGTCGAAAGTGTTTGTTTTCTTTTTGCTTTGCATCACATGCATCATATGCATTGCACCATGTTTCTCAAAAACAACTCAAGAATTCAAACCAAATTAAACTTTCAAACATTGTCCAAATTTTCCAATTCAAAAATTGCCAACTAAGCATCTCAAATTGTTTTCAATAGTTTGAAGTTATTTAAATTGCTTACTCACTAAAAATTCCTTTTTTATCAACACCCTAAATGGCAAATTCAAATTCAAATCCAATCAATCCTAATGGGCAGGATCCAATTGTGGTTTAAACATTAAAGCTATGCAAACAATTAAATTCAACAAATGTTTTCATAATTGTTGAGTCATTGAATAAAATTGGTTAAAAATCAACTCTTTATGGAAAACTAATGGAATTTCAAATACCAACTTAAAACTCCAATTAATAATTCAAAATTTTGGAATTAAGGTGCACAATTGCTTTTACTCATTGTTTTGCAAATTAATAAAATTTAATTATAAAATAAAACCCCCAAACCCTATTTGAAATTCAACTAACAATTTAAAAAATCAAACTAATAATTCAAAGTTTGAAATCAATGGTAACATTTGCTTTTATTTTCTGTTTGAAAATTAATAAAAATATTGCATACAATGAACACCCCCAAACCCTATTTCTATCTCCCTCTCTTTCATCCTTTACAAAAAAAAAGAGATAAGAAAAAAAAAGCAAAGGGTGAGGTGTGGGTGGAAACAGGCCAGCCCACCTCAGCCCTTCCCCCCAGCCCAACCCTTAGCGCTGCAGCCCACTTACCTCTTCTCCCTCGTACGGTCGAACAGAGAGGTGGAGACGTCGCTGTCATCCCCACCATGGACCCCCCCCTAGCTCACCTGCTCCCGAGCCCTACAAGACCCCAACCCGTGCCCTAACCCTAATGCTCTCCCCTCCCCTCCCCAGCCGTCGCCAAATCTCCTCTCTTCCTCCCACCTCTCGGATTTCTTTTCCTCTGTACCATACCGAGATGGAGTGGCAGAAGCAGCCACCGTTACCGTCGAAATTCGTCGCCGTCGTCCTTCTCCAAGCATGATCGACTACTACCAGCTCCCCCCGATGAGCCTCCCTTTCGATTCCCGCCGATATCAAGCTCTTTGTCTTGCCGTACATGCCGCTGCATATCCATCTATTTTTTGTCCGCTTTGGAGGCGAACTGCAGTTTCTTGTTGGCAGTAGCGCTCTAGCTGCTCTACTCTGCTGCTTGTTTACCACCAAGGAACCACGTTGCCCTCTCCTTAGCATGTCCTAGCACACCACCAGATGCGCCTTTGGTTTTCTCCGGTCACGCCAGGGTACAGCAGCGCCTCTAGGGAGGTTGTCGTCCTTGTTCTGCAACTGAACCCGAAGGTCTGAATCCTTCCTGTTAAAAAATTCAGTTAACTTCCTGGAAGCCTTTCTTGTAGTGCCAGCGCTGGTTTCAATCGTAAACACTTGAGCGAGCCAGTGGTACACCCTTCGATCTGCTCGTTGGAGACCCGGGTTCAATTTCCCTAGGACGCAGACCATTTTCTTTTTCAGTTTTTTTCTGAATTTGTGTCAATTTCAGTTACGCCTCCTGATCAGGATCTTGTACACTCAGTGCGTAAGTTAATCACGAAAGCCGAACATAGCCAACTGGTTCGCAGTCCAAACTTTTACCTCACAGAACCCAGTTCGAATCCTACCCGAGGCGGATCCCTCCTTCTCTTTATTTTCTTTTACCAAACTGGAATTGCAAGTCTGCATTCGTGGTGTGCCAAGTTCAGTTAACGCGCCCTGTCCTACCTCATGTTATGTCCGACTGGTATCCAATCACAACCAGTACATGAGCCCTTTGGCTAGCCATCTGTATCGCACACCAGAGGTCCCTGGTTCAATCCCCACAGCAGGCGAAATTTTATTTTTGTTGCCTCTGTGTTGGTCAGCTAACACCCACACCAGTAGCACCTCTTCTCCAATCAGTTGCAGGTGACATCACAAACAACACAGAGACCGAATGGTTCACAGCCCCTTATACTACCTGTGAGCCACAAGTTCAAATCCTAGGCCACCCTTTTATTCTGTCTATTTCTTTTATTTTGCCAAAATGTTTTAATTTATAACTTGCAAACAAACTCCAAATTAAAAATGCAAAATATGTTTTTCAGTCAAAAATTCAATGTACTTTCTGTTTATCAACCTTGTTTTGCAATTTGGGCAATTGAAATTAATGTTATTTAATAATCCTTAAAAGTGACAAATTAAATGGCATAATTAATAACTTTCAAATGGTTGCTCCAAATTAAATACTTAAAACATGTTTTCCAACCAAAATTTCATGCTCTTTCCAAATATAACATTTGTTTTCTGTTTTGGATAAATAAAACTAATGCAATTACTTAATGCTTTAATTAAATCATTTAAATGGTGAAATTCATAACTAATTCAATATTAATTCAAATCACACAAATAAAATATGTTTACCATGCCATTTTGAACCACCTTTTCAAATATAAATTTTGTTTCATGTTTTGGATAATTAAAATTGCCTGAATAATTTAAACCTTGTTTAACTCATTTAAATTTGCTAAATTCATAACTTGCTCAAATTAAATTATTTTTGAACATATAAAATATGTTTTCAAACTAGAAAAGTATAACCTTTTCAATTATGAATTTGAATTTATGTTTTGAACAAATAAAATTCAAATAATGTTCACACTTGAATTAAATTCAATTAAATCTTGTTTAAACTTGGTTAATTCATAATTAAATCATTGTAATTCCTTTTTCAATAATTGAAACATGTAATCCACCTAAAATTTTGTGTTATACTCAAATATGAACTTTGTTATCTGTTTTGAACAATTAAACTTGAAGAAAACAACAAATGCTTGTGTGACACCTTTAAGTAACCAAAATTCCAAAACTTAATAAGTGAATTTCAAAATGGGTAAACCTTATTTCCAATTGGTTCTATTGTTGTTATTTTGTTGTTTTCCTCATCCATGCATCATACTAAACCACTTTCACCTGTTGGTTAGCTGTAAAACAATTGTTTCAACCATAATTCATGGACTTTTCATATGCAACTCATATTGCATATGGGACCATTTAAACATGTTATCATGTCAACTAGTTTATTCTGATGCATCCTTAAACTTGTCATGCATCCATATCTTGATCATGCTGGATCTTTTGCCGTAGTAGTAATTGTTGCATCCGGTGTTTGTTCGAGGTTCGTTGCTTCTTCGCGGATAGGACGTTGAGATGATGTGAGCAACGACAAGTTCTGTGGATGTACCTCTACTTGCTGGATCTCAGGCAAGTATACTCACTTGCTGCCAAATGGCTGCCTTTCATCACTTGTTACCGATTCTTTCCGTTATTCTTATTCTAGCCTTATGTTCGATGCTTGTGTCTCGATCCTATTTTATGTTTACCTTGCAACCATGTTATAGCCTTCCTTCCACTTCCTATCAACTGTTGTTGTTTACCTTGTTGGCCCTTGTGTCGTAGTTGCATGCTTAGTGTTGCTTGCGCTCAAGTCTTGTTGTCCGTCTTATCACCTATTTAGTTTGATAGTTGGGTATCAATTCAATCAACAACATGTTAATGTTTTGGGTAATAATAATTTGATGATAAGGCACCGGCAGGAGGCCCGGAGTGGTTTTGAAGCCTGCTAGTGTCGACCCTAATTAGGAAAAGGGTCTTGTCTACTGATCCATGATGAGCGCACTAACCGCATGTGGGAAGCGAGTATGGGCGCCCCCCTCAACTTGATTCGATTCGCATCTCGTCCAAATTGCCACACTTAGTTCGGGCTTTCCATTTGATGCATGCATATGCAGGTGCGAACCCGAGGCCAGGGTGGAACTTTTGTAGTCGGCATTTAGGGCGGCGTGGTCTTCCAGTGCTATGAGGGTCCCCTTTTCTTCATGGGGCTCGATTAGCCGCGCACGCACAGCACGTGGTGCTTTGGGCTTGATGCGAAGAAGAGTTGGGTTGTGTTGAGTACCTCGCTTGGTGGGTTGATCCCCCGTCTGGCAGGTTATTCTTACGTGTACGGCCAAATTGGTGCATCCCTGCAGGGTTAAATCTTCTCGAGAAGCCGTGTTTTCCGCGGTTATGGTTAACTTGGTGAAAGTACTGGCTAACAAGTACTCAGAACAACTTACACCTAACTAATGATACCTGACTAGTAATAGTCTTATCGACACAATAACTTGATCCATCATTAATCCAACAGTGTGAGTTATCCTTGGGTTGCTTCCTTAGTAGGGGGTAACATTGGATGGGTTTGTTTGGTGGTTAGTTGTAGTTGGTTACGATACGCTATCTTATCCCCCTCTTTTAGCCGGATGTTGTAGTAAGTTTCTGTAGTTGGTTAGTGCAGCCCGCTGCCGCTTATTTGCAATAATCATTTCCTTCCCGTTGAACCCAAAGTATTTGTATCTTGTGATGACTGGCTACGCCGGTATCTTGTGAGTATGGTTTATCCACTTGCCAGTACTTAACCGTACTGACCCACGAATCCTTTTTCGTGGCTGCATATTCCACATTGCAGTCAACAGGTTTGAAGTCTGACGATGTTAGCTTGGGAATCCCTCCGGCTTGGCCTGGGCAGGGATTGGACGCTCTCGGTTATCTTCAGGACTCTTAGTCCAATTTGTATTTTGTCCGTAGTCAGACGCTATGTTGTTTCTTCCGCTGTTATTTGGATCTTTGTATTGTATCAGTTGTATCCCTGACTCGTTTGAGTCATCTTGTATATATCTTTTCTGTTGTTGTTGGGGATTATTCGTGAACTGTTGTAATGTTATCACAAGTGACAACCTGGAATCGGTTATTATGTGGATTTTGGCGGGAATGCTGAAATCTGCATAGTGCCCGATCTCGGGGCGTCACAAATGGTATCAGAGCCTTGGTTCCGATTCCAGAGATTGTTTCGATACGAATGGTTATCGAAGCAACGGGTCCGCAAAGCCTGTAGGATAACCTAGCTAACGGTCGTTGTTTCTAGAATGTCAAAAACTATATCTGCTAAACTATTTTGGAAAACATCTCAATAGGATTCTTGTTTTCTCCTTATCCCTATTCTATTTTCCCTCCCATCTAATTTGTTTTGGAGTCTCCCCCCTTGTCTATCTTTCAAAGTGTTAGGATCCTACGTGGGTGGACGTTTTCTGAGCCCTTAACCTAATAGGTTCGATCATCGGAAGATTCCTGGTGGGAGAACATCGTCGTCACTCCGAGCAAGAATCCCTTGTTAGTGGTGTCGAGGAGATCAACTGGAAGCACGAAGAATCGATAGTCGAACTTCTTTCCCCTCCCGGGTTAGCAGGTGGATTGCGAGGGCGCAATCCCTTGTTAGTGGTGTCGTCTGTAACACCTGGGGTGTTACCCTAAGTCGAAAGTGTTTCTTTTATTTTTGCTTTGCATCACATGCATCATATGCATTGCACCATGTTTCTCAAAAACAACTCAAGAATTCAAACCAAATTAAACTTTCAAACATTGTCCAAATTTTCCAATTCAAAAATTGCCAACTAAGCATCTCAAATTGTTTTCAATAGTTTGAAGTTATTTAAATTGCTTACTCACTAAAAATTCCTTTTTTATCAACACCCTAAATGGCAAATTCAAATTCAAATCCAATCAATCCTAATGGGCAGGATCCAAATGTGGTTTAAACATTAAAGCTTTGCAAACAATTAAATTCAACAAATGTTTTCATAATTGTTGAGTCATTGAATAAAATTGGTTAAAAATCAACTCTTTATGGAAAACTAATGGAATTTCAAATACCAACTTAAAACTCCAATTAATAATTCAAATTTTGGAATTAAGGTGCACAATTGCTTTTACTCATTGTTTTGCAAATTAATAAAATTTAATTATAAAATAAAAACCCCCAAACCCTATTTGAAATTCAACTAACAATTTAAAAAATCAAACTAATAATTCAAAGTTTGAAATCAATGGTAACATTTGTTTTTATTTTCTGTTTTGAAAATTAATAAAAATATTGCATACAATGAACACCCCCAAACCCTATTTCTATCTCCCTCTCTTTCATCCTTTACAAAAAAAAGAGATAAGGAAAAATTAAAAAAAAAGCAAAGGGTGAGCTGTGGGTGGAAACAGGCCAGCCCACCTCAGCCCTTCCCCCCAGCCCAACCCTTAGCGCTGCAGCCCACTTACCTCTTCTCCCTCGTACGGTCGAACAGAGAGGTGGAGACGTCGCTGTCATCCCCACCATGGACCCCCCCCCCTAGCTCACCTGCTCCCGAGCCCTACAAGACCCCAACCCGTGCCCTAACCCTAATGCTCTCCCCTCCCCTCCCCAGCCGCCGCCAAATCTCCTCTCTTCCTCCCACCTCTCGGATTTCTTTTCCTCTGTACCATACCGAGATGGAGTGGCAGAAGCAGCCACCGTTACCGTGGAAATTCGTCGCCGTCGTCCTTCTCCAAGCATGATCGACTACTACCAGCTCCCCCCGATGAGCCTCCCTTCCGATTCCCGCCGATATCAAGCTCTTTGTCTTGCCGTACATGCCGCTGCATATCCATCTATTTTTTGTCCGCTTTGGAGGCGAACTGCAGTTTCTTGTTGGCAGTAGCGCTCTAGCTGCTCTACTCTGCTGCTTGTTTACCACCAAGGAACCACGTTGCCCTCTCCTTAGCATGTCCTAGCACACCACCAGATGCGCCTTTGGTTTTCTCCGGTCACGCCAGGGTACAGCAGCGCCTCTAGGGAGGTTGTCGTCCTTGTTCTGCAACTGAACCCGAAGGTCTGAATCCTTCCTGTTAAAAATTCAGCTAACTTCCTGGAAGCCTTTCTTGTAGTGCCAGCGCTGGTTTCAATCGTAAACACTTGAGCGAGCCAGTGGTACACCCTTCGATCTGCTCGTTGGAGACCCGGGTTCAATTTCCCTAGGACGCAGACCATTTTCTTTTTCAGTTTTTTTCTGAATTTGTGTCAATTTCAGTTACGCCTCCTGATCAGGATCTTGTACACTCAGTGCGTAAGTTAATCACGAAAGCCGAACATAGCCAACTGGTTCGCAGTCCAAACTTTTACCTCACAGAACCCAGTTCGAATCCTACCCGAGGCGGATCCCTCCTTCTCTTTATTTTCTTTTACCAAACTGGAATTGCAAGTCTGCATTCGTGGTGTGCCAAGTTCAGTTAACGCGCCCTGTCCTACCTCATGTTATGTCCGACTGGTATCCAATCACAACCAGTACATGAGCCCTTTGGCTAGCCATCTGTATCGCACACCAGAGGTCCCTGGTTCAATCCCCACAGCAGGCGAAATTTTATTTTTGTTGCCTCTGTGTTGGTCAGCTAACACCCACACCAGTAGCACCTCTTCTCCAATCAGTTGCAGGTGACATCACAAACAACACAGAGACCGAATGGTTCACAGCCCCTTATACTACCTGTGAGCCACAAGTTCAAATCCTAGGCCACCCTTTTATTCTGTCTATTTCTTTTATTTTGCCAAAATGTTTTAATTTATAACTTGCAAACAAACTCCAAATTAAAAATGCAAAATATGTTTTTCAGTCAAAAATTCAATGTACTTTCTGTTTATCAACCTTGTTTTGCAATTTGGGCAATTGAAATTAATGTTATTTAATAATCCTTAAAAGTGACAAATTAAATGGCATAATTAATAACTTTCAAATGGTTGCTCCAAATTAAATACTTAAAACATGTTTTCCAACCAAAATTTCATGCTCTTTCCAAATATAACATTTGTTTTCTGTTTTGGATAAATAAAACTAATGCAATTACTTAATGCTTTAATTAAATCATTTAAATGGTGAAATTCATAACTAATTCAATATTAATTCAAATCACACAAATAAAATATGTTTACCATGCCATTTTGAACCACCTTTTCAAATATAAATTTTGTTTCATGTTTTGGATAATTAAAATTGCCTGAATAATTTAAACCTTGTTTAACTCATTTAAATTTGCTAAATTCATAACTTGCTCAAATTAAATTATTTTTGAACATATAAAATATGTTTTCAAACTAGAAAAGTATAACCTTTTCAATTATGAATTTGAATTTATGTTTTGAACAAATAAAATTCAAATAATGTTCACACTTGAATTAAATTCAATTAAATCTCGTTTAAACTTTGTTAATTCATAATTAAATCATTGTAATTCCTTTTTCAATAATTGAAACATGTAATCCACCTAAAATTTTGTGTTATACTCAAATATGAACTTTGTTATCTGTTTTGAACAATTAAACTTGAAGAAAACAACAAATGCTTGTGTGACACCTTTAAGTAACCAAAATTCCAAAACTTAATAAGTGAATTTCAAAATGGGTAAACCTTATTTCCAATTGGTTCTATTGTTGTTATTTTGTTGTTTTCCTCATCCATGCATCATACTAAACCACTTTCACCTGTTGGTTAGCTGTAAAACAATTGTTTCAACCATAATTCATGGGCTTTTCATATGCAACTCAAATTGCATATGGGACCATTTAAACATGTTATCATGTCAACTAGTTTATTCTGATGCATCCTTAAACTTGTCATGCATCCATATCTTGATAATGCTGGATCTTTTGTCGTAGTAGTAATTGTTGCATCCGGTGTTTGTTCGAGGTTCGTTGCTTCTTCGCGGATAGGACGTTGAGATGATGTGAGCAACGACAAGTTCTGTGGATGTACCTCTACTTGCTGGATCTCAGGCAAGTATACTCACTTGCTGCCAAATGGCTGCCTTTCATCACTTGTTACCGATTCTTTCCGTTGTTCTTATTCTAGCCTTATGTTCGATGCTTGTGTCTCGATCCTATTTTATGTTTACCTTGCAACCATGTTATAGCCTTCCTTCCACTTCCTATCAACTGTTGTTGTTTACCTTGTTGGCCCTTGTGTCGTAGTTGCATGCTTAGTGTTGCTTGCGCTCAAGTCTTGTTGTCCGTCTTATCACCTGTTTAGTTTGATAGTTGGGTATCAATTCAATCAACAACATGTTAATGTTTTGGGTAATAATAATTTGATGATAAGGCACCGGCAGTAGGCCCGGAGTGGTTTTGAAGCCTGCTAGTGTCGACCCTAATTAGGAAAAGGGTCTTGTCTACTGATCCATGATGAGCGCACTAACCGCATGTGGGAAGCGAGTATGGGCGCCCCCCTCAACTTGATTCGATTCGCATCTCGTCCAAATCGCCACACTTAGTTCGGGCTTTCCATTTGATGCATGCATATGCAGGTGCGAACCCGAGGCCAGGGTGGAACTTTTGTAGTCGGCATTTAGGGCGGCGTGGTCTTCCAGTGCTATGAGGGTCCCCTTTTCTTCGTGGGGCTCGATTAGCCGCGCACGCACAGCACGTGGTGCTTTGGGCTTGATGCGAAGAAGAGTTGGGTTGTGTTGAGTACCTCGCTTGGTGGGTTGATCCCCCGTCTGGCAGGTTATTCTTACGTGTACGGCCAAATTGGTGCATCCCTGTAGGGTTAAATGTTCTCGAGAAGCCGTGTTTTCCGCGGTTATGGTTAACTTGGTGAAAGTACTGGCTAACAAGTACTCAGAACAACTTACACCTAACTAATGATACCTGACTAGTAATAGTCTTATCGACACAATAACTTGATCCATCATTAATCCAACAGTGTGAGTTATCCTTGGGTTGCTTCCTTAGTAGGGGGTAACATTGGATGGGTTTGTTTGGTGGTTAGTTGTAGTTGGTTACGATACGCTATCTTATCCCCCTCTTTTAGCCGGATGTTGTAGTAAGTTTCTGTAGTTGGTTAGTGCAGCCCGCTGCCGCTTATTTGCAATAATCATTTCCTTCCCGTTGAACCCAAAGTATTTGTATCTTGTGATGACTGGCTACGCCGGTATCTTGTGAGTATGGTTTATCCACTTGCCAGTACTTAACCGTACTGACCCACGAATCCTTTTTCGTGGCTGCATATTCCACATTGCAGTCAACAGGTTTGAAGTCTGACGACGTTAGCTTGGGAATCCCTCCGGCTTGGCCTGGGCAGAGATTGGACGCTCTCGGTTATCTTCAGGACTCTTAGTCCAATTTGTATTTTGTCCGTAGTCGGACGCTATGTTGTTTCTTCCGCTGTTATTTGGATCTTTGTATTGTATCAGTTGTATCCCTGACTCGTTTGAGTCATCTTGTATATATCTTTTCTGTTGTTGTTGGGGATTATTCGTGAACTGTTGTAATGTTATCACAAGTGGCAACCTGGAATCGGTTATTATGTGGATTTTGGCGGGAATGCTGAAATCTGCATAGTGCCCGATCTCGGGGCGTCACATCCAAACACCGGTGTTCGGCGGACGCCGCGCCTGCTTCCGGCGCGGCCTCTACATCGACCACGACAGGCACCACACCCATGCTCGGCGTAGCCTCTACACCAACCTCGGCTTCGCCCGGCCCCAGCGAGGCGGCGATGCCCTTCTCGACACAGGGGGCTGGAGGGAGCACCAAGGTCTCCTCCACGAGCACCTCCGGGAGGACCTCAGGCGGAGGCACGGCCTCAACAAGTACCCCGACCACGGTCTCCTCCCCCGAGGAAAGGTCTGCCTGAGGCGCAGCAAGGGCGTCAGGAAGTAACTCGTCGAGGGCGCTGTCGACTTGCTCCCTGCCATGGACAGCACCAACTTATCAAGGCATGGATCAGGAAAGCAGAAGGAAGAACTGGCGGAAGAATTCCTTACTCTCTGTTGAAGCACCACACTCTGGGATGGCACCGGCGTTAAGGAGGACGCACCGATGGGGGCTTCTCATCCGCGACTCCGGAGGACGATGGGCCATCGTCTATCCGCGGCCTCTTCCCCAGGCGGCGGTCGCTGAGCACTTCACCGGTGTCCTCATAATCGCCCGGGTGCGACCGACGCGGGGCGTCCTCTCCATCGCCGTCCCCCTCGGAAGACAACACCAACACGCGGTGCCTCCGCGAGGGGGATGTGTCAACCGCAGCGGCCCGAGGAGAAGAGGGGCTCTCAGCGCACTCCTCGACGGAATCCAGGGCGTACGGATTGTTCTCCCACGATTCCGTCCCCTCGGCGAGAGGGCCCCACCGGTCGAAGGACGACATCATGTCCAGGATTGCCTCCCTATCCTTCACCGTCACATCACCGAGAGGAACCAATCCCGGGGGGAGGGGGCGCCGACAAATCGAAGTGAAGTTGCACCCCGAGCACCATGGATGTGGTGCGCATGCTGGCGAGGCGGTGGTCGAGGCGCATTGGGTCATTGGGACCCGAGAACAACCGCATGCGCCTGTCGTGGCGCTACAGGGGGGCGAGACTCCTCTGCACCATCTCAGAAACAAGCATCTCGAAGGTGAGTCCGTGGTCGTGAAGCTCGTGTATGAGATCCATCAGAGGTTGAATACTACTGCCAGATAGCTCCTCCCACCGCCACCCTGAGTGGCGTACGGGCGGGGGCGAAGGAAACTCAAGAAGCTCGCAAGCCTCCTTGGCCTCGACGTACAACCACGTCGAGCGGAAGCCGGGGACCTCAGGGAGGATCTCCATCTGGGGGGAAAACGTCCCCCAGACCATCCCCCAGGAAGAAGGAGAGGTCCCCAATACCCAGCTCCGCCTGATCCTTTTGCAGATCGAAGAGACAGCGAAAGAGAGCTACAGAGGGCCTCATGCTCAGGAAGGCCTCGCAATAGAGGGCGAAGGCCGAAAGAATCAAGGTGGAACCAGGGGAAAGGTGGAGGAGGTGGATGTGATAGTGATAAAGAATGGCGTAGAAGAAGGAGGAGAAAGGGGAATTACCCCCGCGATCACCGACCGGAAGAAGATCGGGTACGACGTCAGGGAGAGGTCGTCGAGGTCGGCCATACCCGCAAGGAGAACAGTGGCATCATGCTCGTTGGTGGAGTGCGCCGCCATTCGTCGGGATTTCTTCATCTTGCCATCGTCAATGGTGGAGGGCGCAACCACGAGCATCATGGTGCTCTATCGAAGAGCGGCGGCGAGTTGCAGGGAAAGCAAAGGGGAATCGCTTCGGTCTGGGACGGAAAGAGGAAGAAGAAGAGACGCGTGGAAGTCAAGAAGAAAAGAACGACACAGTTCCCTAGGCCTCCATGGACTGTCGGGCTACGGCAATGAGAGCCGTTGTCCCCACGTCCAATCAATCGTGGGGGGTTGCGCACGAACCGTCGTGCCACGCGCCGCACGTCGGGCAGGCAGCAGTGGGCCCGTGGCTCCTCGCCTCCTACGCCCACGTGTCGCTGCGTGCCCGGGGGCTACTTTCGGGCCCCTGGATACTAGGGTATCCCGGACCGTCTGCTGCTGCCCGGCCGAACATGCACCTCTTGAAGGTAACCAAGTGACCAGATCCTTGGGGAGGTTTAGCATTCCTTTCTCGGGTTCCCCAGAGCCCCTGATGGTGAGGCTTCGCGCACCCTCCTTTCGGGAGGAGCTCTAACCCCCACTTTGCTCCTCCCGAAGGGACTCATCCGCCAGAAAGGGGACAAGGCATGTGCAGTTGACTGCTACATGTCCATGCGATGACAGAAGCCGCGCAGGCATGCATGCGCGCTTTGTCCCCAGTTGCTATTCTCGTGTATAAAATCCAGGGGGACAACTGCGGGTGCCAAAGAGGTTACCGAAGATTTCCCCTTTGGTGCCAGAAGACCAAGACCGCGCTACAAGACGAAGGCGGCGTCACTAGGCTCCCCCACCATGATGCCATGGACGATGGAGTTGTCCCCCAGCGACCAGAACCGCGCAGGAGGCGCAGAAGTACGGGACACTCCTCCCTTTGGCACTGTGTGGTAACCCTTTCCTGTCAAATGAGCGGGAAGGAGGTCGAAATGTCAGTATAAGAAGGGCACCAACGACCCTTAGGCAAGGAGAGCTCAAACCATCATAGAGCCCAAGTAGTCTGTTCCAAGCACAAGCTCATATTTGTACTGTAACCACCACAGTGCAATCTATCAGACAAGTAGGAGTAGGGTTTTACACCACACTGGTGGCCTGAACCTGGGTAAACTTTCTGTTCGCCATTGTTCTCGAGCTCAAGTTTCCCTCTTGAAGCCTCCTCCTGAATCGAAGGAAGCGTGTTTAGCCCCTAGTGTTCGACCCTCTGAGAGCTATCTGTCTAGGACAAACGAGCTCTCTCTGACAACATCATTATTCAAAGCATGATGTGATATTACAAGTAAAAAACTAAATGAACATAAAGTCTATAAGTGACTTTTTTTGTAGTCACAACATGGTGTGAGCATGCGCCAAGTCAATCCAGATAAATCATTCAAAGGAGAAATACCACAATACCATGCTTCAATGTGAGAGAACAACACATGATCAAATTCAGTGGAACATTAAGCACTCTCAGCTATTTGAGACTAGCCTTGATACATCATAAATAACTAAGAACATAATTAAAATAACATCTAACATGATATTCCAAAGCCTATGCCACAGTCAAAACAAGCTTCCTATTGCACCACTATAAGCATGAAACAATTTACTCTTCTCCAACACCAATCAACTTATTCGAAACAACTCTCAAAGAAAATAAACATCAAAGACAAGAGATCTAGTCAAATATAACAGAAGCAAACCAACAAGCTCGGAACAAAATTAGAGTGAAAACCAAGAGCTAAACGCAGTACTAGCAAAAACTGAACACACACAGAACAATAAGAGTGAAAACTAGAGTGTTCTAGGCAATGAAAACAGAGCGTATCTCTCCCAAAATAAAAGTGCTAGGATCCAACCAAAAGATACAACAAATAAAATAAAACAAACTGAAAGAAATATAAAATGACGCTCGAAGAATAACACATATCATGTGAAGCAATAAAAATATAGTGTTTTGAAAGAAACATGATATTTTTGTTGATGAAGAAGAGGATGCCTTGGACATTAATGTCTACGCATGCTTATATTATTGTAGATACTGTTGGTCCTCCAAGTACAGAGGTTTGTAGAACATCAGTAAGTTTCCCTTAAGTGGATAACCCAAGGTTTATCGAACTCAGGGAGGAAGAGGTCAAAGGTATCCCTCTCAAGCAACCCTGCAGTTACGATACAAGATGTCTCTTGTGTCCCCAACACACCTAATACAATTGTCAGTTGTATAGGTGCACTAGTTCGGCGAAGAGAGAGTAAAATACAGGTAATATCAATGATTGTAAGTGATAATAGCAATCTGAAATAAAAATGGCAGCAAGCAAACATGTAGCAGAACTGGTTGTAAACGGTGTTTTAATGCTTAGAAACAAGGTCAAGGGATCCTACTTTCACTAGTGAACACTCTCAACAATGATAACATAATTGAATGCATAAATATCTCTCTTCACTACACTACTCCGAACCACTCCCCGATTGAATAACAAACACCAATTCATTGCGTAGGCTGTAACAGCACTCCTCAAAGTCGCATTCCCATGTCTAGTTAACCCCACGCTGTCACTATGAGAGCCCTAGAAGGTACTAGACAAACACCACAATTTCATAGAGTCATCCAACACAAGATATAAATATCATGCTAAACCACACAGTGCAAACACTGTCACCTTTACACCGTGATCAAAGTGATTACGGAGATCTCATAACAAAACCACTTGAGTAGCATAACAGATGAAGAATAACATCTACTTATTCAACTAGATTACAAAGCTCATGATCACATAAAGATCACACCATGGGAGAGAGAGATGAAACACATTGCTAGCGGTACAACCCTCCATCCCGAGGGAGAACTACTCTCCCTTCATCATAGGAGACAACAACAACGATAAAGATGGCGGTGGAGTCGATGGAGATGGCTCCGGGGGCACTTCCCCGTCCCGGCGGGGTGCCGGAACAGAGATTTCTGTCCCCCGAAACTTGTCGACAGCGGCGGCGGAGCTACGGAACTTTTCGTGGAAGGGGCCGATATCTTTAGTGTTTATGCATCAATGGGCATATATAGGCGAAAGGGCGATGGCGGTGGGTGCCTGAGGGGCCCACACCACCCCCAAGTGCGGCCAGGGGTCCACCCGCGCCCAGGCATGGTGTGGGGGCTCCAGGGCCCCCCTCCGGGTCTCCTTTGGACTTCCTTGACCCTCCGGGACTTCTAAGACTTCTGGCTTTTGAATCGTCCAATTCCGAGAATATTTCCAGAACAACTTTTCTAAAACTAAAAAGAGCAGAAAACAGGGAACTGGCTCTGTGGCATCTTGTCAATAGGTTAGTCCCGGGAAATCGATAAAAATGACATAAAGTGTAAGGAAAACATGTAGCATAAGGCATAAAACAAAATGGAACATCAGAAATTATAGAAACGTTTATGACGTATCAACATCCCCAAGCTTAGTTCCTACTCGTCCCCGAGTAGGTAAACGACAAAACAAATAATTTTGAGGTGACATGCTACCAACATAAACTTGATCATCATAGTAATGTAAAGCATGTAAACTAGGATCAAATAAATAAAGGTTGTGGTTTATAGTTGATATCAAAGAGTAATGTATAAACCATTAGAAAAAACAAAGTAAAACCTTTGAATGAATCAATACTAAAAGAAAATCCACTATGCAAAGTATATTAAAGATGGTTTAAGCTTAAAGAACGATAATATATTCATCCAAGGCATCAAACTCTCACAACAACTCCTGTTAAGATCAAGTGACAAAAATATGCACATAGGAAAATCATTCAAATAAATGTGCACTTAAAATAAGCAAGCGTTCTCTATTGGTTCCTGGCACCAGGATGTTATGGCTAAAATAACATTATGGGGGGTTTGGATGGTAAATGGAATAAAGTCTCACACAACTGAAAGTGATCATTAGACAAGAGGAAGGCTTATAATCAAAGTTATGCAAGGAGTAGTGATTGCCACACAACAGATGCACATACATCTATAAGTGTATGAAAGATCTCCAATGGAACTAGTGGGGTGGGGGTGCATCCAACCTACTTGCTCACGAAGACCTAGAGCTATTTTGAGGAGGCTCATCATTGGAACATACAAGCCAAGTTCTATAATGTAAGTTCCCCACATAGTTATGCAAGTCATAATATGAAAACTCTCTCCAAACTGAAGTAATGATGCTAAACAAAGCACAAGTGTGGAATAAATGATAGTAATGCTGCCCCTCTCTCTTTATTATCTCTCTTTTGCTTTTTTTATTTAGGCCTTTTCTCTTTTAATTTTATTTTTTAATATATAACCTCACTGGTAGGGGCAACACTCTATTTTACAATGAACCATCACACTTTTAGTACTCATAACTCAAACTAAAATATCTCTGATGTATATAAAACTAAATGCTCCTGCCAGTGTAGCAGTATGCAAAATAACAATGAAGCATGACAAGTAACATAATGATGATGGATGTTGTATAGCAATATATCTCGGAATGGATATGGAAATGCCATGGTAGGTAGGTATGGTGGCTGTTTTGAGGAAGATAATTTTTGGCTTATGTGTAGAAGAACAAAATTCTCCCACGGGGTTTGGATGCACTGGCGAAGTTTGCACCAACTCTCAATGTGAGAATGAGCAATGCACAGTACCGAAGAGGCTAGCAAATATGGATGGTGGAAGTGCCAGAAAACCGCAACATAGAACTCACAAGTTAAAAGATTACAACTAAAATCATGATCTTACAAGGCATAATGAAAATCACTCCAAGAGGGTCCGTGGCAGTGACAAGTCACGGTTAGCTACCCCGACCGTAGCGCGTAACAAAAAGCCATTAGGATTGCTATCATCAAAGGAAGTCATATATCATTATCCTATCAACTGGTTATTTGAGTGTGGCACAGTTTCAAGCTTTTAGACCAACCATTAATTGTTTTTACTTTACTAAACCAGCAGGTTTACCACTAAGCATATTAATATCTCAAAACAATAGCAAATAATCCAGTGAAACAGTAGTGATCTACAAGAATATGCAAGCTTTTTTCGTTATACCATCTACCACAAGTAGCATTTTCTATTTCCATCAAACAACAAAAAACAAAAAATCTCCAAGAGATATAGCAATGAAACAAGAGAGTACTAACATAACTCTATTATAACTAACATCTCTGAGTAAGAGATGCATGAAAAACATGAGCTAAAAGGGATTTGCAGCAGCTAGAAGAAAAACTAAGAATACGAGCAACGAGTATTCATATGAAAAAGCGGAGCGTGTCTCTCTACCACACAAAGAATGCTAGGTTCCAACAATATTATTGCAGCAAGGAAAACAAAATAAAACAAAGGAAAAAAACAGACGCTCCATGTAAATTTCATATGATGTGACCGAATAAAAATATAGTTTCACTAGAAGTGACCTGATAAATTGTTGATGAAGAAGGGGATGCCTTGGGAATCCCCAAGCTTATATGCTTGAGTCTTCTTATAATTTTCTGGGATGAACCACGGGGCATCCCCAAGCTTTTACCTTGCACTCTTCTTGATCACATTATATCACCGTCTTCTCTTGACCCTTGAAAACTTCCTTCACACCACACTCAAAGTAGTTTGCATTAGAGGGTTAGTGCAACAATCAAAAATCCATGGGTTCTGCATGGGCACAAGTTATATTGATATTTTTAAACATTAGCTACATCCACTAATGTTTTGTGAAGCAAAGAAATCCACTCGACATAGTAAAAGAGCAAATGCAAGAAAAATGGCAGAATCTGCCAAAACCAGAACAGTCTATAAAGACGAATTTTTTTGGGGCACTTATGTTGCTCATATATAAAAACTTAAAGAACAAAAAAGTTTTGGAATTAGCTGATAAATAAACACACAAAATTTCAGGTTATTCTGATCTTTCTGGATTTTATACGATATTTTACGATAGACAGCAGAAATCTGTTTCCTGTGCAGAAATCCAAAACCAACTCCAACTCTCGCTAGAAACTTTACTTGGCACAACTAAAACATGAAAATAAGGATACAAAGGAGTTGCTACAGAAGTATACAAGACCTTGACTCAAAGAAACCAGATAAAAACAAAGAAAAAAATAAAACCATGGGTTATCTCCCAAGAAGTGCTTTTCTTTAAAAGCCTTTTAGCTAGGCATGATAATTTGAGAAGCTCACATAAGAAATATGAATTGAAGCAAAAGAGAGCATCAACAAGAAACTGTAAAATAAATTTAAGTCTAACCACTTCCTATGAAAAAGAATCTTGTAGAAAAACAAGTCAATAAAGCACAAAGTGGCTAGCATAGGAAAGCAAAACGAGTGCAACTTCAAAAATTTCGGCATAAAGAGGGGAAACCTAATATTATTGAGATGCATAAAACTATGTTTCCCTCTCTCATAATAGCTTTCAGTAGCATCATGAATAAAATTAACAATATAACTATCACATAAAACATTCTTATCATGAGTCACATGCATAAAAGAATTAATATTCTCCACATAAGCATAGTCATTCTCATTAATAGTAGTGGGAGCAAATTCAACAAAATAGCTATCATTATCATTCTCATCACCATAATCATCAAATATAGGAGGCATATTGTAATCATAATTAACTTTCTCCTCAATAGTAGGTGGGCTTAAAATTGCATGTTCATCATTGTAAACATCATATATAGAAGGCATACCATGACCACAATAAAATTCATCATCAATAGTAGGTGGAACTAGAATACCACAATCATTATAATCATCATATATTGGAGGAAAAGTATCATTAAATAAAATTTCCTCCTCAAAACTTGGGGGACTAAAAATATCATATTCATCAAAACCAGCTTCCCCAAGCTTAGATTCTTCCATAGCATTAGCAATAATGGTGTTTGTCGGATATATACCAACTAGGGGTATATCAGATGGTAGTCTAAAGTGCCGGATTACCAGGGTGGCCTAAAGGTAGTGGGCTACGGTCCATTGGGCGGCCCAGTAAGCTGACGCACGGAAGCCGGATTCTAGAAGAACCCGGATCACGGCCCACGTGATACGACTTGGAGCAGAAGGCGGATTCCTTACTTTCCAAGTTAACACATACCGTAGTATTCTAGGTTTCCTTCTCTGTATGCCATAACCCGGCTATTATATAAAGCCGGACAGGAGATAAGATAGACAGAACAAGAAGCTAACGGCTAACTCGCCGAGAGGTGGATCCTTGACGAGTAGCTAATAGAACCTCACTTTGTACTCTGTATACCCAGGCTTTAGTCCTGAATAGTGAGTTTGCAGGAGTAGGAACATCGCATTACTGCGTCGTACCGAACCTGGGTAAAACCCTGTGTCCTTGATCATCGTGCAATCACGTCCCCCCCCACGTCTCTATCGGTAGACTCACGGCACCCCCGTCTATGAAATCTACTACGATGTCTCGACAGTTGGCGCCCACCGTGGGGCCAGCGACATTAGGCATTATGTTTCGATCGGGGATACTCAGCGGAATCGGCAGTACAATAACTGTCGGAAGCCTGGAATTCGACAACGACGTCGGGCGCTTCCTCGACAACGGATCATACATGCCAGCGCGGAATCACCTGGTAAGTGCCTGCGTTTTACCGGTTGGATCTGCAAACATCTTTATCGGATTAACTGCAGAAGCAATGGGATTCTGTGGTGGGAGCAAATTTAACCCACCCGCCCTATACCTAGTCGAAGACGACTATGATACCGGATTTTGCTCAGATCGTCGATACACTGCTAAATCGCACTTTATCGGCATGGTGCAGTCCGAGATTGCCGAAAACACGATGGAAGCAATCCCGTGCAAGAGGCAGAAAACAACAATCCCACAACAGAGGTGGAAGATCCGACATCCATCAACATCACGACGCACTCGGAAGCTGACTCTGTACTAGCCGTCATTGAGGCGAGATTAGAGTCGGAACCCGGATCGGATCACTTCGATATCGAAGACGAAGATGAAGACCCTTTCGAAAAAAGGTAAAATCCTTCCAAGAGGGATTCCACGAAGTGCTGATGGCAAAACCGGCTGAAACGCGGATGCCGACAGTCAGGAAAGACCTAGAACGCCTCCGCCAGAGGAAGAGAGAGAAGAACGAGAAACCTCTCCAAAATTCCCCGACGTCAAGGAATTGACAGAGGAACCAGGAAACCTCCCTCTTCCAAGAAGAAACACAAAGCTGCTAAAAAGCTCCAGTATAAGCTCCGGAAGAAGAAGTCGGCTGATCTAGCCAATGAAAGCCCGGAAGTAGGAGACGCAAGCGGAGTAAAACCTGCGGAGAAGAAAACAAAGGAAATCCTTGTTCCGCCAATGACAGAAAAGGACGAACTCGAATTACTCCAAACACCAATGGGACCACACGAGCCCCCTGAAGTGCTGGAAGCCCGGAGGCAAGCTCTCCAAAGGCAACAGCAACATCTATTTCGAACTCGAGAACACCTCCCAAAAACCCAGGCTGACATCAAGCTCATGCGGGAAGAAATCGAGGAATATGAGAGAAAGAATAGATACGGCATTAAACCTACGCAGTTACCCGGAATCGCAAAACCGGAAGTACTGCCGCCAAAAGAAAGGTTCCACAACCCATCTTGGCAAAAGAAGGTAAACGGCAAAGATGCCAGAGGCGAGCCATATGCAAAACCGCAGCAGAAAACGCGGAAGCAACATTCGCCATCCTCAACAACGATATGTACTCCAATGGTGAAAAACTTCAAGGGGTGTATGCTTTCTTAGGAAAAGCATTGCAACAACAACAGCAGGGGCAAGAGCGATCAGGGAAGTTGCATGATGACTCCGCCCTATGCAAGACAGCCACATGCGCCGCTGGAGCACTTGGACCTGAAGAACCTGGAGATTCGAACAATTCGAAAGAGAAGAAATCAGATCCGAGAAAGGACAGGAAGAAACCCGACAATAGGGATGAAGCGTCCAGAACCGGATCCCATCTCCCGAAAGAGGGAATTAATCCCCGTGATCGGGAAGAGAAAAACCGGAAGGACGGAAAATCAATGCCGCCTCCGAGACGCCCTGCAGAAAATGCTGGAAGACAGGATATGCCTCACAGGCGTGAGAGATCCCGGACGCCCCCCAGGAATAAGGAATGATACAGGAGTAGAACTCCACCTTATCCCAAAGGGAACGATCACGGAGTAAACAGAGACAATCCCGGAAAAGCGCGTCCGTGCCACAATGGAAAAGAAAGGAGTAGATCCCCTTCTGTCCATTCAGCCGGCAGATACTCCGCACACATAGACAGAGCGGAAAGAGACGATTTATACTTTGGACCCAAGTGTTTCACTGATAGGATCCAAAGAATAACTCTGCATTCTGGCTTTGCCAAAGTTGGTCGAACATACCAAAAGTATACCGGTAGCACAAACCCGGATACCTGGCTCTCAGACTACTATACAGCCGTTCAGATCAACAATGGGACAGACCTGGAGGCAGTAAAATTCCTCCCCCTAATGTTACTGGATGGAGCCAGAGATTGGATCAATGGATTACCATCAAGGACTGTCGATAGCTAGGATGATATGGATAGAGTATTTACTCAGCATTTCTGGAGAACTTACAAGCGCACAAACAGCATCAACCAGCTAAACCGCTGCACCCAGTTTGAGGACGAACCATATGTGGATTTCATCTCAAGATGGACGGAAATGAAGAATAGTTTCTATGGAGTAACTGACGTTCAAGCAATGCATGCTTTCGTCAATGGCTTAAAACCCGGACTCGTACCGTTCATGATCGGTTCCAAAAAGCACAAAGATCTCGGATCTATGCTTACAACCGCCAATGAGCATGCAGTGGCCGAAGACGACATCAGAGGGAGAGGCGGCAATATCGACACTTTGATCCAAGCCAAAAAGACCCCTCGCACTGAGAAAAAAGCAACTCCCGAAGCAACGCAAAAGCCCAAAGAAGTTAACATAGCCTTTGGAAGAGAAAATGGGAGCAAGTGGAAAGAAAGAAGCACAGAGCTGATAAATTACACCAAAGAAGAGTGGGAAAAAATAAAGTTGGAAAACTGTGTCCACCACTCGCAATTTGGGAAACCCACCCATACTAACGCACAATGCCGGCTGAACAAGCATATGAAAGGCAGTGCAGGATCCAGAAACAAAGGGGAGAACTCCAAGAGAAAATTCTCCAAGCAAAAGCCAGAAGCTGAGAAAGAAGACAGTGAAACGGACACTGACCAAAAAATCCAGGAACAGCAGCGTAAAGGCGAGCCTAAGTTTCCGAGAGTTGACGGAGAATGCAACCTAACTTTCCTGGCAACTCCCTCAGCAAAGGTGGCAAAGAGAACGGTTCGAGAAATAAACGCGGGTGTCCCTGCAACCCCGAAATTCTTGAAGTACTCAAATACACCAATTACCTGGGATCAGTCTGATCATCCCGGAAATATCCCTGAACCCGGCACACAAGCTCTAATTGTAAGTCCTATTGTTCAAAACACTAGGCTAAAAAGAGTGTTGGTGGATGGAGGATCCAGCATTAACATAATGTACCTGGATACACTGAAGCATCTGCGAATCTCGGAGACCCAACTCAATCACAGCAACATACGTTTTCACGGCATCGTCCCTGGCAGACAAGCACGATCCCTAGGAGAAATTTCCCTAGATGTAACCTTCGGAGACAAAGATCACTTCCGTCAGGAAAAAGTATCTTTCGAGGTTGTGCCGTTCGAAAGCGTGTATCACGCAATACTCGGACGTCCAGTTTTCGCCAAGATCATGTTATATTTATAACAAGCTGAAGATGCCAGGGCCAAAAGGAGGAGTAATCACCATAACGGGAGACTTCAAATTGGCAAACGAGCTGGAAAAAGAAAACGCCCTTTGCGCAGAAAAAGTGATAGCAAAGGAAGAATTGAAAGAGCTGGCAAAAGAAGTATCGCCGACAGAAATGCCGGCAGGAAAAGAAAGTCGGAAGCCAGCAGATAGCTTCAAAGCTTCCGAGAACACAAGACAGGTAATCCTAGATCCTAAAGATCCGACAAAGTTTGTTGTAGTAGGAACTGGGATGACCGACAAATAGGAAAGCGAGCCCATCAAGTTCCTCCGTGAGAACTGGGACATTTTTGCATGGTGTCCTGCGGACATGCCAGGCGTACCCAGGGAACTTGCTGAGCATCAACTTAAGGTGATTCCAGGATCTAAACCCGTCAAACAAGGTCTCCGTGGATTTGACGGAAGAAGACGGAAGGCCATCGGCAAGGAGATTATCCGGCTTTTGGCAGCAGATTTTATCCGGGAAGTTATACATACTGAATGGTCAGCAAACCCAGTATTAGTCCCGAAGAAAGACAGTACTTCCCTTAGGATGTGTATAGATTATACCAGTTTTAACAAATTGTGTCCAAAAAGATATATTTGCGTTACCGCGAATCGATCAAATAATAGATGCCACTACTGGCTCTGAGCTTTTATGTTTTTTGGATGCATATTCCGGGTATCATCAAATACGCATGAAGGAAGAAGATAAAATCAAAACCTCCTTCATAACCCCGTATGGGACATACTATTACATAACCATGTCGTTCGGCCTGAAGAACGCCAGTGCAACTTACCAGCGTTGCATGTAACGATGTTTGCACAGTACTGCCCTTAGGATGTTTGCATGTTTCCATGGCAAAAACGTCCATGTTTACGTGGATGACATTGCTGTCGTGTCCAAGGAAAAAGATACACTCCTTGAAGATTTGCGAGAAACCTTCGAAAATTTGCGCACTTATAATATGAAGCTAAATCCATTAAAGTCCGTATTCGGGGTTCCCTCAGGAAAACTTCTGGGTTTCATCATTTCTCATAGTGGAATCGAAGTAAACCCAGAAAAGATCAAAGCAATCTTAAACATCTCCAAGCCTACGTGCGTAAAAGATGTACAAAGACTGACGGGTTCTGCAGCAGCCGTTAGCAGGTTTATTAGCCGGCTAGGGGACAAAGCTCTGCCACTATACAAGTTGTTGAAGAAATCCGACAAATTTGAGTGGACAGAAGAAGCAGATGCAGCATTAACCCAGTTGAAAGAAACTTTGATGAAAGCTCCGATTTTGGCATCCCCAAAAGACGAAGAACATATGTTATTGTACCTTACGGCTACAAACTGGGTTATTAGTGCGGTGATAGTTGTGGAAAGGAAGAAAGACGAACAAAGCATACCAGATCAGCATCCAGTATACTATGTATGCGAAGTTTTCTCCGAGTCCAAACAAAGGTACCCACACTATAAAAAACTGGCATATGGCGTATTTTTCGCATCTCGGAAACTTCGTCATTACTTCCAAGGGCATTCCATAACAGTGGTATGTAAAGCACCGCTAGGGGATATAATAAACAATGCGGAGGCAACTGGCCGAGTAGCCAAATGGGGCATCGAGCTAGCAGCATTCGACATTAAGTACCAACCCAGGACGGCAATAAAATCCCAGGTTCTGGCAGATTTTGTCGCCGACTGGACAGAAGCAATGGAAAAAACACCTGCCGGAGTCCGAGTACTGGATCATGCACTTTGACAGATCCAAGATGAAGGAGGGCGTTGGAGCTGGTGTAGTCCTAAAATCCCCTAAAGGAGACACAATGGAGTATGTATTACAAATACACTTCAATGCCAGTAATAACGTGGCAGAATACGAGGCTCTGCTTCATGGCTTGCATATTGCAAAAGAAATAGGTGTTAAGCGTATCTTATGCTATGGCGACTCGGATTTGGTACAGCACCAGCTCAACCAAACTTGGGACGCAAAAAGTCCCATCATGGCCGAATATCGGAGAACGGTGGACAAGTTTGCAATCTGCTTCTTGGGATTTGAAGTACTCCATGTCAAAAGGGAGGAAAACTGGAGCGCGGACGCGTTAGCCCGCATGGGATCAGAAAGGGTGAAAATTCTACCACCAGGTGTGTTTGTCCAACATTTGTACGAACATCGATAAAAGGTGGAGATGTCGACTATCCTCTGGTTTCCGAGTCAATTGAAGTCATGCTCGTAAACCCGGAATGGACAATTCCATATTTAAACTTCTTAGTCAATCAGAAGTACCCGGAGGGAGCAGAAAAAGTCTTGCAAAGACAGATACATCGTTGATGCAAAGGATACACGGTAATCTATGGTTGCCTGTATAAACGCAGTACTATCGGAATTTTTCTGCGGTGTATTTCGCCAGAAGAAGGACAAGAAATCCTGCAAGAAATCCATGCAGGAGATTGCAGACATCATGCTCAATCAAAAAGCATAGTCAAAAAAGCATTCCGCGCAGGGTTTTTCTGGCTAACAGCCAAGACAGACGTCGAGCACATAGTAAACACATGTGCCGGATGTCAGTATTACGCCAAGCAGACAAATATGCCGGCCCAAGCACTCAAAACTATCCCTATTACATGGCCGTTCGTGGTCTGGGGGCTAGATATGATGGGACCATTCAAAACTGCAAGAGGCGGACTTACACATCTACTCGTTGCAGTGGATAAATGCACCAAGTGGGTGGAAGCCAAACCCATCAAAAAACTTGACGGTGTAACTGCCAGAAATTTCATTATTGACATAGTCATGAGATATGGCGTTCCACATAGCATAATAACTGACAACGGGACAAATTTCTCTATTGGAGAGTTGGCAAAATATTGCCGACAAACGGGAATTCGCCTAGATCTCGCATCTGTGGCACACCCGCAATCCAATGGACAGGTTGAACGAATGAATAGTTCAATCCTGCAAGGAATACGCCCAAGACTTGAATCCCCTCTTCATAGAGCAGCTGGAGCATGGGTGGAAGAGTTACCCTCTGTTCTTTGGAGCATTCGAACGACGCCAAATAGGTCAACAGGGCAAACCTCGTTTTTCCTAGTTTATGGTGCGGAAGCAATTTTCCCAACGGACATGATCCATGACATCCCGAGAGTGCAGGATTTCGATGAATCAGATGCCAAAAGCGCACGGCAGGATACCGTCGATCTCTTAGAAGAGGAACGAGAACTTGTGCTTCAAAGATCCGCCATCTATCAGCAAGGTTTACGACGTTATCATAGTCGGAAAATCAGGCATCATTCTTTCAAAGAAGGTGACCTAGTGCTAAGATTGGTGCAGCAAAGAAAGCACAAACTGGCCCCAGTATGGGAAGGACCATTCGTCATCAGTAAAGCCATGAAAAATGGATCATACTATCTTGTAGACATTCGAGATACGGAAGATGATCCTGAGAAGCCGAATCGCAAAAGAAAGAGAAAGATAGATGATGAACTAGGAGAGACAAAGAGGCCTTGGAGTATCCAGCAGTTACGTCCCTTCTATACTTAGTTCAATTTCTATGTAAACATCTTTGAGATCATGAAATAAAGTTGTCGGAATTCATACATCTATGTTTTACATATTCCGCCTTTTCTATTTCCCAATGATCTTTCAAAATACTCAGTCTTAACACGAATTGTGCCTGCGTGCTCGGAGTTAAAAAACTGAACGATTTTCTGCCTAAAAAAGGTTTAAGGAAACGCAGATTGTGCCTGCGTGCCTGAGTTTCATATAAAAAATTCCTTAGCTATTCTCTAAATATTATCTGATTGTTTTTGTGCTGGGTCACTGAAGCTAGTAAGCAAAAAATGCCTTTAGTATGATCCATGTTTCCGAGTTTTTGACTGATCGGTAATACCCAGTCACTCGGCATGAAGATTAAAACGCTATCGAGCCATTTCAAGCACTAAGGACAGTTAAAGCATACAAAACCAGAGAATTTAAAAGATAAAGGAATAATAACCCGAAAAAACTTGCAAAGTAATTATATAATATTGAACTGCAAAAGGCGGGGTACTTGTTCATTCAAAAGGATAGAAGCATTACAATAATGTTTACAACATAAATTTCGGTAATGCTCCTATTTTATATTGCCCAAGGACCCGGACTTCTCCTTCAAGCATCTGAGTCATCTTCGCTGGAGGATTCTTCTGGAGTGTCCGGGATTGCCTCCTCCGGGTAGAAGATGGAGAGGTTGACCATGGAAGCAATCTTGTTTGCGTGACCTTTGATCTCGTCGAACATGTTGGTCCGCTGGGTGTCCGTATATCCTTGTGGGATGCCGGACGCCACACGCCAAGATTTGGCAGTGGGGTAATGCATACGCATAAGGCCTAAAGCCATGCGTGCACCACCCCGTGCTGCGGAGCGCAAGGTGGACTCCTTGGACTCCGCCACCTCCAAGATAACCTCCGGAAGTTTCTCAACTTCCAAGAATTCCCCAGTCCTTGCGGGAAGGTACTTGTTGATCAGCTGCATGCCCGCAGCCTTGAGCGCGGTAAAGACCTTCCCGAAGGCTCGGATTTTTTCAATCCGAGTAAGAGCAGGGTCATCTCCTGTTTTCAGACAAATAACCAAAGGGTTTTGAAGAAAGCAGGGAAAGATTGTAAAACGTAGAAAATCCGGTAAAAGTTGAAAACTTACCGAGGATCCTATCCATTTTGGAGCCTTCCTCCAGGCGAAGATTCAAAGCGTTCTCCAGATCCCGGATAGTTGCTTTGTCTTTCTCAGCTTGGTTGGAGGCATTGGATTGAGCAATGCCTACAGCCAGCTGGCTGGCCTCCAGTTCTTTCTGAACCTTCATAAGATTCTTATGAAAGTCCAGGTTCTCCCGGCGGAGGTTCTCGGCATTGCCGGCATCTTCAGCAATTTGTTTGGCTTTCGCCAAAGCAGTTGAAAAGCGAGAAAAAATCCCGAGTTAGAAAACTCGGAAAAGTACTTAGGGAAAAAGAATAAAAGTGAAATCACGGGGAATAAAATACCTTTTGTTTCCTTCAGCTGATGCTGAGACGATACCAGCTCCGCTTCCTTAACTTCAAGAATAGAAAGAAGGCTTCTAACCTCCTTATTCTTGACTATTAGTTTGCCGAAAACTTCCATGTTTATGCTTTCAGCGGTTTGCTGAAACACGGAAATGAAACAAAACGCTTAAGTTAGAAACAAGCATGATAATAATGAAAGCATTAAGTTGAAAGCATGCATTTGACTTATTGCTTGGGGGCTAGAGATATTACCTGGCTCATCCGCTGTAAACCCTAGAAAGTTTCCGTGAACTCTTTTGCAAACTCTGCAAACAAAGTCCCGGTAGCGCTAAGACCCTCATTGATATTTTTGAAATCTTTATCGAAGGTGGGAATAGGTTCCTCCTCAGTTGTCTGAGAAGAACCTCGCACCTCCAGGTCCGCCCTTTCCCTCGTGTACGTTTCCGGCACAATAGGCTGGCTGGCCTGCAAGGTTTCGTCGTTGGGGGCAGCAGCGTGCTCTTCTGTAGCTGCTACGGGGGTATCCGAAGCAGTAGCAGGAGAAGGGTGTGGACCTCTGCTAGCCACAGATTTAACCCTTTTTAGCTTCTTGGGCTTCAGAGTTGTGGGAGCCAAGCTAAAAAAGAATAATGCCAGAAAGTTAAACTTCTGAGAATATAGAAAAATGCTTCGATAATTCGGAAAAAATCCAGACAAACGAACCTGGAAGTAGCGACGGGAATACCGTCAAGATCAATAATTTCCTGCGAGGAGGAAATCTTCTTGCGCTTGCGCCCGCCAGTGAAGTTGGCGCGCAATGTATCCAGATCGGCGTCAGAAGCAAGATCTGACTCGGGAAGTTCAAAGATCTGCCAAAGAGGAAAAAGCCGGGTTAAAACAAAATCCAGAATAAACAGAAGGAATACAAACCCAAGGGGCAAAAGGTGTACCTTGGGATCCGGGTTAGACGCTGTATACATTGGCCGGCTTTCTTCATATTGATCGCGCGAGGCAACCAATTGGTTTACACGTTTTCACAAATCTTTGGCCGACAAAGATTTGCTTGTCGTCCTCATAGCGTCAGCGTCCCCCGTGTAATTACGCAGAAGGCGAGGGCCGTGATCAGCCAAAGGCTGAATCCGCCTATTTAGCTAGCATATGACTGTATCCATGACGGTTAGAGGTGGATCAGAGGCGATGAGTTTCGTGATGTGCCGTTTGATATTGAGAAGGTCTGGCGGCAGAGATTGCACTGCTTCTGTTCCCCAGTTTTCTTGGGGAATGGCAGCGGTATTGGTGAAAGGTGGAACCCCGGTGGTTTTTCCGGGAAAAAGAATGTCGGGATGGTAGAAGAAGGAACCCGTCCAGAATTTGACGGATTCCGAGGTTTTGATCTTGGGGAACCAATCCTCCCTGAATCTGCGCAGGGTAAAGGATATGGTCCCGCAAGTCGGAAGCGCCCCCTCGGAAGGGTTCCGCTTAACCCCAAAACAATACTGCCGGAAATCTAACGTAGGAGCTAAACCTATATACCCTTCGAAAAGAGCTTGAAATCCGGCTAAGTAGAGGATGGAGTTGGGAGGCAGGTTATGGGGTTGAATGTGGTAATGGTCCAAGATTTGAAGGAAAAAGGCGGATGGTGGAAAACCCATACCTCTCGCGATGTGGGAGGTAAGGAGAACGCGTTCCCCGTCTTTTGGCGCTGGCTCAGACTCGTCCTCCGGGCTCCGCCATTTTCCCTTCAGAAGCAACCCCTCCTTCTCCATTGTCGGAAGGAGGGAAGGTGGAATACTGCTCTGGCTCCAATTGTCGGCAGTTTCCCCTTCGTCTTCTCCCCCGGCAGCGGCGGATGCCGCGGCTGACGCGGCCACGAGCTCCTCTCTGACGAGGACTAATTTTCCTCCGCCGTTTCGGGCGCGAGTGGCGGGGATGGCGCGGAAGAGGATCCCGCAAGATTGGTGGCGGCGAGGGGAGTTTCCTCGCTGGCTACGCCGCCAACGGTCTTCTCCGGCTCGTCGCCGCTTGCACGCAGTGGAGAATCCACCATGGGATCCATGGTGTTAATGATCTCGTCGATCTCTGTCGCGACGGAGCGGGCCGGAGAAGAGTTCGGTGAGGCCATCTTTTGGCGGCGTGGTGGAAATCGTGTGCTCCGATGAGGTCGCGGACGGTGGTGGCTCGTGCGTTCGCCGGAAGGGTGCTCTGCTCGTAGTATGCTTGGGCGCTGTGTGAGGCGAGGAGAACTTGGAGCAGAAGGTTTGCCGGAGAGGATGGAGACGGCTATTTATAGGCGGAAACCCGTCGTGATGCGTGCTAACGGCTCTTTTGACCGTTGGATGATCAACGCGTGTCACTCGCCGGAAATTTCGGGAAATGAAACGACGGGTGATTATTGCTATCTCCTCGTTTCCCGCGAGAATCTGTCAGAGATATGTTTCAGGGTTTCCCGCTCGAAACCCCAAACGTCCCTGACGTCAGCAAGATTAAAGCGCTGACGCAGGAAGTTCCTTCTCCACGAAGATTCGTGGAAGAAAAGCTGGATTTTCTGGAATCCGAGTTTGGCGTTATGACATCCCTTTGAAGAAAATAAGAATCAAGACTGCAAGCCAGTATTTCTCGGAAAGAATGCACATTTGACGTAAGATGGCGAATCAGAGTCTTAATCCTTCTTGGGGGCTACTGTCGGATATATACCAACTAGGGGTATATCAGATGGTAGTCTAAAGTGCCGGATTACCAGGGTGGCCTAAAGGTAGTGGGCTACGGTCCATTGGGCGGCCCAGTAAGCTGACGCACGGAAGCCGGATTCTAGAAGAACCCGGATCACGGCCCACGTGATACGACTTGGAGCAGAAGGCGGATTCCTTACTTTCCAAGTTAACACATACCGTAGTCTTCTAGGTTTCCTTCTCTGTATGCCCTAACCCGGCTATTATATAAAGCCGGACGGGAGATAAGATAAACAGAACAAGAAGCTAAAGGCTAACTCGCCGAGAGGTGGATCCTTGACGAGTAGCTAATAGAACCTCACTTTGTACTATGTATACCAAGGCTTTAGTCCTGAATAGTGAGTTTGCAGGAGTAGGAACGTCGCATTACTGCGTCATACCAAACCTGGGTAAAACCCTGTGTCCTTGATCATCGTGCAATCACGTCCCCCCACGTCTCTATCGGTAGACTCATGGCACCCCCGTCTATGAAATCTACTACGATGTCTCGACAGTGCTCAAAGAATTCATACTAATAACATTGTTACTAGCATGCAAGTAAAGATCCATCGGTTTTTTAATTTTCTCAACTAACACTTCATGTACTAACTCGAGATAAATATTATAAATCTCTCTCATATTTTTGTTGTTTTCCATTAAGCCTAACTAGTGAAAATAAAAACAAGAAACAAAAAGATATAATTGCAGAATCCAAAGGAAATAACTTCGAGCACTCACAGAGGATGTGAGTACCTTTTACCTTACCTCCTCGGCAACGGCGCCTGAAAAGAGCTTGATGTCTACGCACGCCTCTATTCTTGTAGACAGTGTTGGGCCTCCAAGTGTAGAGGTTTGTAGAACAGCAGCAAGTTTCCCTTAAGTGGATTACCCAAGGTTTATCAAACTCAGGGAGGAAGAGGTCAAAGGTATCCCTCTCAAGCAACCATGCGGTTTAGCTCTGGCGGAGTGATCATAGCCACGGTCACCGGCAAGGAGCCGGTTTGCCATGTAGGTAAAATATAGGTAATATGGAAGGTTTTAAGTGATAATAGCAATCTGAAATAAAAATGGCAGCAAGCAAACATGTAGCAGAACTGGTTGTAAACGGTGTTTTAATGCTTAGAAACAAGGCCTAGGGATCCTACTTTCACTAGTGAACACTCTCAACAATGATAACATAACTGAATGCATAAATATCTCTCTTCACTACACTACTCTAAACCACTCTCCGGTTGAACAACAAACACCAATTCATTGCGTAGGGCTATATGAGCACTCCTCAAAGTCGCATTCCCATGTCTAGTTAACCCCACGCTGTCACTATGACCGCCCTATAAGGTACTAGACAAACACCACAATTTCATAGGGTCATCCAACACAAGATATAAATACCATGCTAAACCACACGGTGCACACACTGTCACTATGACCGCCCTAGAAGGTACTAGACAAACACCACAATTTCATAGGGTCATCCAACACAAGATATAAATACCATGCTAAACCACACGGTGCACACACTGTCACCTTTACACCATGATCAAAGTGTTACGGAGATCTCATAACAAAACCACTTGAGTAGCATAATAGATGAAGAAAAACATCTACTTATTCAACTAGATTACAAAGCTCATGATCACATAAAGATCACACCATGGGAAAGAGAGATGAAACACATAGCACCGGTACAGCCCTTAGCCCCGAGGGAGAACTACTCCCTCCTTGTCATAGGAGGCCACAACGGCGATGGAGATGGCTTCGGGGGAACTTCCCCGTCCCGGCAGGGTGCCGAAACAGAGATTTCTGTCCCCCGAAACTTATTGACAGCGGCGGTGGAGCTACGAAACTTTTCGTGGAAGGGGGCTGATATCTTTAGGGTTTATGCATCGGGGGGGGGCATATATATGCGAAAGGGCGATGGCGGTGGGCGCCCGAGGGGCCCACACCATCCCCATGCGCGTCCAGGGGTCCACCCGCGCCCATGCATGGTGTGGGGATCCGGGCCCCCCCTCCGAGTCTCCTTTGGACTTCCTTGACCCCCCGGAACTTCTAAGACTTCTGGCTTTTGAATCGTCCAATTCCGAGAATATTTCTAGAACAACTTTTCTGAAACTAAAAACAGCAGAAAATAGGGAACTGCCTCTGTGGCATCTTGTCAATAGGTTAGTCCCGGGAAATCTATTAAAATGACATAAAGTGTAAGGAAAACATGTAGCATAAGGCATGAAAACAACATGGAACATCAGAAATTATAGATACATTTATGACGTATCAGACATCCTCAAGCTTTGACGCTTGTACTTCTTGAATATGTCTTGGGGTGACATGGGAATCCCCAAGCTTGAGCTTTTGTCCAACCTTCCTCTCATCACATCATACTTCTCTCCCTACACTTGAAAACTTCCTCCGCCTAAAACTTCTCAGAATCTTCATTAGCAACTTTAATGTAATAGATCTTCAGTTTCGACACAAGTTTCACACTCCAATTAAAACATTATCTACTATCACAATTTCTTTTAAGGCTCTCCCTCTCAAAAGAACACAAAAATAAAGAGATTAAGACGCAAATGCAAATATTGGCAGAAATTTGTCAAAACAGAACAGTCGGTAAAGATGTTTTTTTTTGAAAATATTATGATGCTCAAATAAAAAAGTGGGAAACTAACAAAGTTAGATAACAATCTGGGGCATGTTTGCATTGTTTTTCAAAGCAGTCCGACGTTCTGGCCGAGGCATATGAATTTTTCGGTAACAGCCCAGAAATCTGTTTCAGAACAACAACTTGCCCAAATCGCACTACCTCTGAATTAGAGGTTACTCTTCGCATAAAAACGAAATAAAAAGGATAAGGAGAGGTTTCTACAAAGGTAACAATTTCCAACACAGAAAAAGAACAGAAGAAAACAAAAGTATAACGAAGGGAAACAAAAGTGGGTTGCCTCCCACAAGCGCTTTTGTTTAACGCCTTTTAGCTAGGCATGAAGAACGAATAAAGTATAATCAAGGGTAGTCCTCACAAGGGAATAAAAAGTTAACTTCATTATCTTTCAAGGGAAATATTCCATGCCCTTTTTAAGGGGAAACTGGAATCTTATAATTCCCTCTTTCATATCAATAATTTCACCAATGGTGCGAAGAAAAGGTCTCCCCGAAATGATTGGACAAGAAGCATTGCATTCAATATCCAACACAAGAAAATCAGAAGGGACATAATTATCATCAGCAATAATAATAACATCATGAATCCTTCCCAAAGATCTTTTAACAGTGGAGTCTATAAGATGCACTCCCAAAATACTTTCATCCAATGGTTTAAATCAAGCATATCATATAAACTTTTAGGCATAATAGAAGAACTTTCACCAAGATCACACAAATCATTGCAATCAAAATCATTCACTATTATTCTAATAGTTGGCTCTAAACCATCTTGTAATTTTCTAGGAATAGAGGCTTCAATTTTGAGCCTTCCTTCTCTAGCTTCCATGAGAGCATTAGTGATATGTTTAGTGAAAGCAATATTTATCTTACTAGAATAAGGATCTTTATCTAGTTTTTGTAGGAAATTTATAACATCAGAGATGGTGCAATTATAAAAATCAAGTTTATCATTGTCAAACATGGTGGGAAAAATTTCTCCTGAAGTCATATTATCCTCAATCCCACTTGCAACAATTTCTCACTCGAAACATTTTTAATCTCCAAACTTTTGGGACTCCTTCTACCTAAAGTCATGAAGTCTCCTATACAATTTGTTTTGACATCAACATGTTTAGAAGCATTAGTATAATCATTTGTACTTAAAGTTTTCACTTCCTCAAAGGGTTGGATGGTATAAATTTTAACATGCCCACTTTTAGCAGCCTTTTCAGCAATTTCAGCTTCTCTTTCTCTTCTAGCACGTATTTGAGCTAATATTATCATGTTCTAATTTATTTAAACTTGTATAGAATTTATAGGTTAAGTTTTCTTGGCTTCAAGAGGTGTAGTCCTAATTTTTAAGATTTCTACATCATGAGCAAGACTATCAACTTTCAGCACAAGATTATCTAGTTTTGTAGGCCTTTCATCAACAATTTTATTGAAATCTTTTTGTGTAGTGATAAATTATTTAAGCATGTTTTCAAGATTAGAGGTGGAACTTGTCGTGGGATTATCACGGCAGACGTTACCGGGGGTAACTGATCTTGGGGCAAGACGACACATGCGTTTGGGAGAGGGTTTAGCTCGGAGGAAAACATGGTGGAAATCGATCTGGTAGCCGGCAATCAAAGTCGCCGAGTCTCCGATCTTGATATAACAACTCAATTCTTGGGTTACACTGGATGCTCGATATCAAGCGATATTGCTAGGGTTCTTGGATCTCCCTTAACTAACCCTAGGGGTCGGTTTATAAAGCACCCGTACCCCTTGGCTTACTCTCCAAGGCGCACCCTAAATCCTACCCGGACACGGCACACGAACCCTAACCTTCCTTCACCGTAACCCACAATCCGGGTTACTGGGCCTACAAACTTGGGCCTTACGAAAGCTCTCTATCCTTAGCCGGATCCTGCGCAGCGTCCTTTGGGCCGGGTTATACCTTGGAGTTGGCCTACCGGGTTATTATCCCTCCATCAGTAGTCCCCAGGATAGCTTGGGCTTCACGGATCCTTCCTTGAAGCGCTCGCTATTCCCTGTAAGAATATCAAACACACAAGTATATGGAGGCCGGGTTAAGGTGCTTTGATAGTTAGCTAGGCCTTACTCCATGGTGGCCATATAATAACCCGGCTTTCTCCCAAATACCTGGCTTAACTTTCCAGGTCTAAGCCCTAATAAAAATGTCAAGATTCTATACTCGATAATTGACCCTGATACCACGGGGTGGATCTCCTTCTCTTTTTCGTCCAGATACCTTGCTTAATACCTGGAGCATTTCTCGGAGGATCCGCGCGGATAACCATTCCCCCTAACTTCCGGCTTCCGGCTGTTGAGATAAGTTCGCCCTCGCCTTATAAATAGCGTTCAGGGGATGAACTAAAGCCCAACGCCTCACTCCATCCTCTCCTTTCCTTCTTCACTCCTTGCGCCCTCGTAACACCTCCGCAGGAATTTCGTGCTCGCCGCCGGTGCAAAGCCACCGCCGGCAGCATCCGCTTTCGAGCCATCCCGCGCCGCCGCCAAACTTCACCGCTGCGCGCTCGCCCCGCTCGCCAAGAATCGAAAAGGGGCGCTCGAGCCACGCCGTCTGTCGTCGTCGCAATAAACTCCAAGATCTCCCAGTAAGTTCCTTGTATTTGTTTAATTTAGCCTCGCAATTTCTCGATTCATCCCGGATCGGATCTAGGTCAACCTGTGGGCCGTTTTCTTCGTCACACCAAATTTAGACGGCTTAGATGCTCGCTAACTTTTTCAACAACATGTTTGATGATCACACATCTCCCTCCTACCATTATTAATCACCAATCTCTTTGAAAAATCGTTCGCAAGTTTTCCAATCTAGATCTTTTTCACCTCAATCTTCCGCTCATAATATTGACACCCGGAAAATCCTCCTTTTCCGGTTATTTTGCTTGCAGTAGATACATGGGCAACCATCCGTCTTCCCAAAACACTTTTCCATACGTAAGTGACCAATAATCTTCATGGTTATACTTAATACCCGGATACCTCGCAATCTCCACTTCATGGTGTGATACCCGGATAGTTCTTAGTTTTCACGCGTTCCTGATACCTCAATACTTCCGAGTCTCATTTCCTGTACCTCTTTTTCTTGTGTTTTGCAGGTCGATCCCATGGCTCCCAAAAGGCAAGGGAAGCAGCCGGCCCAGGCGAAGACAACCCAATCCATATCCGCCAATTGGGGGCGATCTACCGTCACCAAGGCCAAACTGGAAGAATTGGCCGAGTTAGGGGTTCTTCCCCCTCAGAAGGACATTCAGTGGAGAGTGCCGGGTGACGAGACCCGGCCTACTCCCACCGACGGCGAGGTAATCTACTTTGTAGAGCACGTGACCCGGGGATTCTGCCCTCCGGGTCACCCTTTCTTTCGCGAAGTCCTGAGCCACTACGGCCTCCGGGTATTCGACATAGGGCCTAACTCTATGTTGAATATTACCCACTTCATTGTCCTATCCGAGTCATACTTGTGCACTCCGCCGAGTTTGACTCTCTTCATTGAACTGTTCCAGTGCAAGCCGTGCCGCGAAAGCGGCGACGGAGCACTTCTCACATGCGGCGGGGTATCCATCCAACGCCGTAAAAACTCCCCAATGCCAACCCCCAATCTGAACTCCCATGTCAAGCACTGGCAATTATCCTTCTTCTACTGCCATGACACTTCTCCACCCGGTGAGAAGAGACTGCCGGGTTACTCGGAGGGCCTCCTCGAGCCTTCCGAGTCTTTCAATGCCTTTGCCCCCGACTCAGACAGGGAGGTGATCCTTCCCTTGTTAGCCAAAATAGCCATCCTCTCAGCCCAAGGCCTCCTTGGGCTCAATTTAGTGAAAACATGGGTTGATTTTCGAGTCCAACCCAATTCCATCCGCACCAAATTAATGTGCGAGTACTCGGGGCATACCACGGATGCACTCCGATATTCCACCAAGAGCTTCACGGCCGGCGACACCAACAAGACCATTAAGGGCTTCTTGACAGAGAAGCTAGAGGTGATAAAGAACATCGCCGGGCTGCCCCCATTTACCCGGGAAAACCCGGCTCCTGCGGTAATATCTGATATTCATAACTTTTTTTCACACTTTGACTTGATACAACTTCTAACCCTTAATTCCATCCTATTGTCTTAGGCTGATGATCCCTTCTGGAGGGTTGAACCCTCCCTCCCTTCCAGAAACCCGGAAGAAGAGGACGAGCCGGCCGATGATAGTGAAGGTACTTGCCCGGAACTTGTATTATTTTCACTTGCATCATTTTCCTCCCATTCAACTTTTTCCCATGGCCACACACTTGGTTCGCAGGGCTGGAGGATGAAGGTGAAAACAACGAGGATGACCCGGAGGCTACCGAATCTGATCAAGAGGCAACAGTTGGAGCCAAGAGGAAGACCAGAGGGGCAGTGTCCAAGGTTCCTTTCTCCTCGTTATCCTTTGAACCTTACTCCTTTGACGCCATGCGACGACTTAACCATCAATTATCGAACTCGTCGTATTTGAAGGATTCTCTTCCAGCCAAGCGCAGAGTGACTCGGAGCTCCCCGGGTGAAGATCCCCTTAACCCGGGCATCTCTACCTCCTCCGTCCCTCGTGCCAGTGCTCCTCCGTCTCGTCCTTCCGACTCTCCTCAGCGCCACCCTTCTCCTAACCATCCACGTGCCGGGCAATTCCGGGTTCCGTTAGTGGTCCCTGTGACGACTTCGTCTGCTTCCAGCGGCGAGCTCCCGCCAGATTACACCGTAAATACTGGGTAAGTTGTTGCTATATGGCATCTTTTGATGCCTGACAATTTTCAATCACCACTGCTAACTGCCTCCTCTCATCTTTCTTTTAGCACTCAAGTCACCGTCAGTGACCCGGAGAATATAGAGACGGATAACCAAGGGGCAGAGGGACCGACTGAAAACGTAGATGCCGCGACTGGTGGTGACACTGAGAATAACCAGGAACAAGGTCCCTTGGGCGATCCACTTCACCGAGCCACCGGGTCTCCTTCCTCGTCGGAACCAGTGGACGAGGAGATCGAGGTTCTGGATACGAGGATGGGTTCTCCCAACCCGGATACTCAAACCATCCGGGTCTCGACCCCACGGGTGGGGAGAGCTCTCCCACCAGGCGATCAGGCTACCGGTTCTTCCGGTGCCCAGCCCGAGGACCTGACGTTTACCCAGATGCTCGAAACCCTGTGCACCTTGAGGGCTAATGAAGAAAACATCTTGGGGGCTTTAATAGCCAAACACGAGGTAAATCCGACTAACGTTGCTTGTGTCTTTATCCAGTCCCCAAGTTCCGAGTGAATTGATTCATAATTTGCTTGGGACTTTATGATACAAGCGACTGATAACTTGCCCCTTTATCCGGCTAATCCTTCGTTGCGTCCATGCAGTCCTTCATGACTCGATCTGAGGAGAAACTGGCAGATGCCACCAAGCTCATTGAAAAGGAGGTGGTTCTGCGTGAAGCAGCCGAGGCTGAGGCCAGGAGGAATAGGATGATAATGAGGAAGTACAGGAAAAGGGCTCACAAAGCAGAAGATGATTTAACAAGCCTTTCTGTCCAAATTGCTGACACGTATCATGCTTTGCTTGGTACGTTTCTTCCTCCGGGTTATCCTTTTGATAAATAGCCAGAATTTTCCCGACTCATGTTTCCATTCCTCCAGGCCCGGACGAATTGATGCCGGATGAGGATGACATTGCCAGGCTGAAAACTATCAAGAGCGTTATCCGGCAGCTATGCGCCGGAACCAAATGGATCCTTCAGGAATTACGGTGGCCGGGTAAGGGGCATGTCGATCTGAAGAGAATGCTGGATGCCTTCTCCACTATCCCCGAGTGGATTTGGCACTGGAAACGCTCGTCTTGCCGGGTTGGAGTAACCCGGGGGCTCGCGCTTGCTAAGGCTTATTTCCCTAAGCTCGAGCTAGTGAAGCTTATGGGCGGCTTTCCAGAGTTCAAGCTTGATGGATCCAAGTTCTCAGTGAAGGATTTTCAGGCCGTCCAGAAGGAGGTCCGTTACCCGGCCAGCGTGATTGCTGACGACCTGGATGTTGATTCCCTCGTTCCTGCATATGATGCTGCTGGTGAAGCGGTCAAGTCGGATCTTCCCGAGCCGTATGATATGCTGGCTCGGTGGAAGGAGGAAGCTGCTAAGTTGAGGGCGGAGGCTGCCAAAAAGCAAGCTGAAGCCGGTTCTGCACCCGCTACCTCAACACCAGTCGTTCCACCTCCTGCGCGGGCTGGTACTACTGATCCGGGTGCTGCTGCTACCACCAGTGATGGCAAGGGCAAGGCCAAGATGGACGCCGAGTGATATCTGATATTTAATGTCTCTTCTTATGCGTCAGTCGGCCAATGTGTTGTTTAAACAATTATATTTTGGGTGGTGCGCCTGTGCACCTTTGATATCTTTTCACCGGGATTTTGTAATGTACGCTAAGGTCTTGATATACTCTATGCCTCTTCTGGCCTTTTTAAATTTATCCATTTTTGAACTCATCTGCTCTCGATATCCGGCTTTCTTTATTGTTCCTTTTATGAAACTCGGTTTCCGGGTCTCATGGGTGTTGACAAGCGGACTTGCTGCTAAGTCCCCAAGCCCCCAAGACTCGGATTTCTGGATTTTTGAGCTTTAACAATCAAACAATTTTTCTCGTTTTCGAGATCCCGAGCCCCCAAGACCCGGATTCCGAGTCTAGGAAACGTGATCTTTCAAGGAGAACGCATTTGTTTGCTGCTAGGTCCAAAAAGCCCAGAGCCGTTTCACATAGGTTTTGAAGTTATGCTTAATAATCGTTGAGTTTCCGGCTATCAGCCCTGTACTCTGCATAACTTGTGGTTTAGATGACCCTTTTGACTCTCTGATACTATAAGCCGGCTTTCGCATGGATATCATGTTGTTACATCTGTACGAAACAGGGTCAACCAAGTCCCATTGGGCTTCATGGCTGATTGTAATCGTAAGCGAGCAAATCATGCCATTTTAGTGCGAGTCACATCGAGCTTAAGTAAGAAAAGTCAAGAAAATTTGGCTCCTTTGTCCGGTTATAAGATTGTAGCCGTACTCGTTTGCGAGTAACCGGCCCTTATAACTCATAGGCATCAAGGCCGGGTCTTTGAGTTTTCAACTGTGCTATTCAAGCAATCAGCCCCCAAGACCTATATATGCACGCGACGTGCTGAGAGTGAAGAACATGATAATAACCACCTCTTTACTTGATATGAAAAAGTTAGGTCAGCAAGCCGCCTCATTAAAAACCCATCCAGTCCCCAAGGGTACCCTGGATAGGAAAAGAGTACGTCTGAAACCTACTTCCTGTTACACCTGCGATTCCACTTGCCACTATAATCTTTACTAAGTATAATACGGACGTAGCTGCGCCACGTTCCATGGTCTGTCTCTTTCTTGCATAGATGAAGTGGTATGAGCGGTGTCATTAACTGTAGCCGACTCTTCCCTTGCATCTACCAAGTAATATGATCCGTTATGCAGATTCCGGCTTATGATAAACGGTACTTCCCATGGCGGTGATAATTTGTGTTTTCCTTCGTTTGACTGTACCAGGCGCAGAACCAGGTCTCCTTCCTGGAAGACCCGGGTTTTCACACGCCGGCTATGATACCTCCGTAAACCTTGCTGATAAATGGCTGATCTCTCCAGGGCTTGTTCCCTTTGTTCTTCTAACATATCTACGGCATCCTGCCGGGTCTTTTCGTTCTCCACTTCGACGTACGCTGATATTCGTGGTGAATCATGAATAATATCACTCGGTAGTACTGCCTCCGCGCCATAGACCATGAAGAAGGGTATCATTTGAGTGGACCTGTTAGGTGTAGTGTTGATGCCCCAAACCACAGAAGGAAGTTCTTCGACCCATGCGCCAGCGGCCCTGATACAAGGGACTCGCAATCGTGGTTTTAATCCGCGAAGCAATTCTTGGTTTGCCCTCTCCACTTGTCCATTGGCCTGCGGATGAGCCACTGATGCAACATCAAGCCGGATTCCATTGTTGCCACAGAACTTCTCCATCTCACCAAGGGACATGTTGGTTCCATTGTCGGTAATTATGCTGTGGGGATACCCGAACCGGTAGATAATCTTTTTCAAGAACTTGACTGCTGTAGCTGCTTCACAATTAGTAACTGGCATAACCTCAACCCACTTGGTGAACTTGTCAATAGCCACCAAAAGATGTGTCTTCTTGCATGGTGACATATGAAAGGGGCCAACCATATCCATCCCCCAGACAGCGAACGACCAAGTTAACGGGATGGTCCGTAATTCCATAGCCGGCACATGGGTTTGGCGAGCGTACCTTTGACATCCGTCACACCTTGCTACTAATCTTTCCGCATCCGCTAGAGCCGTCAGCCAAAAAAATCCGTGTCGATAAGCCTTTGCCACAAGGTATCTTGTGGATGCATGATGCCCGCAATCGCCTTCATGGATTTCCTTGAGAATCTGTCGGCCTTCTTCTGGTGCTACGCAGCGCAAAAAGACTCCTGCTACACTTCTCTTGTCACTACTAGGAAAAAGCTTACCCGTGACGCACCAATTCGCTTATCCGTGACGCACCAGGGCGCGTCACGGCTATCACGCCGCGCCTATTGGTTTATCCGTGATGCACCGAGCTGGTGCGTCGCGCCTATTGATACCCGTGACGCACCGTCACGGTGCGCCGCGGATATCGGGAGGCACGTCACGCCTAACTAAGGAGGTGCGCCACGGCTAGGAATATTGGTGCGTCACGGCTAAGTAATGCCTCCACGGCTAAGTTACTGGGTGCGCCACGGGTATGAACTTTTGCGCGTCACGGCTATCCTCCCTGGTGCGTCACGGGTATCCTTTTTGGTGTGTCACGGGTATACTGTGCTGTATTTTTTTTAAATACGCGGTACCGTATTTATATAGGTATATACACAGCTCAAATACAGAAAAATATCAGTAAACAAAATGTATCAAAACAGTTCTCTGACTAACAAATGATATATCATAGTTGATCATACTGTTTAATTAGAATTCCGAATAGCTACATCAAACAGTTGATTATGAATACAACAAAGTGTTTATCATGGCAAATAGACCTACATCATACGGTTAATCATCGGGACCGATTACATCGATCGATGATGCTTCATCATCGGGACAAGTGACCTATCTAGTCGCCGATAACCTAATCATCTAACTAGGAACCATAGCATGACGAGCGAGGCGACGGCGACAAGAGCGTCTGCGATGGTCTTCATCCACGTGTTGTTCTTCTTCTTCTTATTTTGTTCCTCCTCGAGATGGATGAACCACCTAGCTTCCGCCGCCACTCTTGTGTTGTAGGATTTGTAGGCATTCCCTTTGAACTTGTTCACCTGCTCGAAGCAGTCTTCCCAGTGATCGTAGACTCCTGGAACCCTGCCTCTAAACACCACGTAGCACCTCGGCATCTGTAATGACAAGAAAGAAAAGCAAAAACAATAGTTTTAAACATGTCTACAATAAGTAGTAAGTGGAGAAATATAAAAGGCCATCTGAGTGTGAACCAACTCTTTTAATCATCGGCATTTATACAAAAGATCGAATGAACATAGGACCAGAATAATATAAAAAGCAATATAATCAAGCATTGACATAATTGAGCATCAGTTACGAATGGACGATTCATAACCGTAACGATGTGTGCCTCATATTTAGGGTGGACACACAAGATCCTAACTTTGTGAAAATCACAAGGCGCAACGGACCACCTAGGCCATCTGAGTGTGAACCAACTCTTTTAATCATCGGCATTTACTTATTCAAAAGATCGAACGAACATAGGACCGGAATAATATAAAAGCAAGATAATCAAGCATTGACATAATTGAGCATCAGTTACAGAATGGACGATTCATAACCGTAACGATGTGTGCCTCATATTTAGAGTGGACACATACAAGCGGCCGAAGTGGTGCAGCTGCGCCAAGTGGGATGCACAAGATCCTAACTTTGTGAAAATCACAAGGCGCAGCTGACCACCTGGGCCATCTGAGTGTGAACCAACTCTTTTAATCATCGGCATTTACTTATTCAAAAGATCGAACGACCATCACAAGTAGGACCGCAATAATAAAATGCAAGATAATCAAGCATTGACATAATTGAGCATCAGTTACAGAATGGACGATTCATAACCGTAACGATGTGTGCCTCATATTTAGGGTGGACACATACAAGCGGCCGTAGGCGGTGCCGCTGCGCCAAGTGGGATGCACAAGATCCTAACTTTGTGAAAATCACAAGGCGCAACGGACCGCCTAGGCCATCTGAGTGTGAACCAACTCTTTTAATCATCGGCATTTACTTATTCAAAAGATCGAACGACCATCACAAGTAAGACCGCAATAATGAAAAGAAAGATAATTAAGCATTAACATAATAAAGCATCTGTTACACGATGGACGATTCATAACCCTAACGATTGAGTTCGACTAATTTCGGAAAATGTAGCAAGCCTTACAATAGTTCTCACTCCTTCTGACTCATCCTCCCAGGGATTACAACGGGACAGCCCTCCTGAGTGATGAAGGGCCTGTCGTCACAGGCAGTTGCTAGGTAGGTATCTATGTCGCGGTTCGGCATGTTGAACCGGCAGTAAAATGTCCCACTCTTGTTCACCACTTCATGAACGATTTTCGTGGCAAAGCACTTCTGGATATCATATATCTCTTCTCTAACCTTGTCATCGCCGACCATCGACAAGCGGGAGGCCCATTGTTGGACTTGACTAGGCAGGGTAAGGAACTGTTGATCCCGTACATACGCCCGCATATGATGGAGGACATAGTAGGTGTCTCGGTTACTGCCCGCCGGCTGCTTGACGCACGCGAAAGTCGTCGTGTGGGTGAACACCCGAGCGCCCTGAACGACCTTCTCCCTAGTGATTTTGCCCCCCCCCCCTTGCATGGTAGCCGGTGAGAGCATTATCCAAAACTTTCTTCACGTTGGAGTAGTCTTTCTTCACCGCACTCCCTGAGTCGAGATACGTGGCATGCGAATGACTGATACAAATGCAGATGAGTGTGCATTGTGTATATCTGCGCGGAACAATCCAAACAATGTGTTGGAAAGGAGCGATGAAAATCTAAATAAAATCACTTTCGATTCGGCTAATAATATTGACTTACCCGGCAAAGTAAGGCACGAGGATGTAATCCTTGGTCTGGTTCGCCAGCATGAAGTCCCGGAGATATGTCGACGCGACTACCTGGTTCCCAACGCCGCACAACACGTCGTGGCGCATGTAGAAGGGGTCCGCTATCGCGATGCCCGGTGTATTATCCCTGATGACTTGCACCGCCAGACTGAGCGAGTATAGGTGGATCATGGAGTAGTGCAGCGGATTGCTATGGAACATATCGAAGATGTCCGAAAACCGCAGTACTATCCTATCCGCGCCGGTTGACTCGACGAAGCCCAAGTCCTTTGGCACCATGGCAATGAAAACCGGGTATGATGGATCCTTGGATTCAAGAAGGCGCGATTCAAGAAAAAGAATGCTGTCATGCAAACTCCGCATATCCCCACTTGCGGCCTTGAGCTTGCTCTGGCTAAGCATAGGCTGACCAATCACATGCATCTTCGTATGCTTAGATGTAGGTGGGCCGTCCTGAACACGGAGCGGCATCTTAGCAGGCTGGCTCGCGGATTTTGCGGCCTTGGATCTAGGTCCTCTTTTCCGCGGCTTCGGCGCTTTCGGAATGATCTCCTTCTCAATCTCCTCATTAGCCGCCTTACGGATTGTGCTAGGGCTGAAAATAACTCCACCCTTCGCACTTTTCTGAGTCTCGGTGCAGGGGCCGACATCTGGAGGCGTGTCTTCCTGAGAACCGAAGAGACGCTTGCAATTGGATTTATCCGCAGGAGGAGCCTCACCACAAGCCTCCGTGCTATGGTAGGGTTCTTCTGGAGGAGGAGCAACGTAATCTCCGCCATCAAAGTCATCAGCGATGAAATCCATGGCATCAAGATCAACGTCATTCTCCTGGTCTTGTGCCATCTCCATGTCACGGGTAGGCGACGGCGCGGCGACGGTCTTGCCATGGCTCCGCTCCGGAGCTTCTAGAGGGGTTGTCTTCGAGGTGGTGCCTCGCGCCGGTAGTTCTAGAGGCGATGTCCGCGGGGTGGCGCCCCTCTTCCCCAGGCGAATCTGGCTCTTCGGCCATTCCATGTTCCAAGGCATGCACTGGAGCAGCGTCAGGGTATCGGGGTCATCTTCTTCTTGGTAGGGTTGAATGGGAGGCAACAAGTCGTCGTAGCCCGCCAGCACCCAAAGCACTCGAACTCTATATACGTCTTCGCGCATCGGCCTGTTGTGGAACCTGCGGGTTGACGGTTGAACGATCATACCCACAGCAACATCCTTCAACACGCCGTCCACTGTGTGTAAGAGAGTGCATGGAACGTCGTCGTTCTGCGGAAAACATGCAGGGCGTCAGAGAGGCCAGTCTAAGGCAAAGGAAGATCGACGCTCCAACGCTTAACTATTTACCTGGCTGGCGAGGGCGTCGAGCTCCTCTAGTGGCGAGGGGCCAACGACGACGGCGGGCGTGCTACTGTTCAATGGCGAGGGAGAACCGGCGGCGGGCATGGAACCGATGGCCAGGCGGCGGTTGTTCGTTGGTGCACGCTCTTCATTCGGCGGAGGACCGCCCACTGTGGGCGTGCAACGGATGGTCAGGCGGGTAGAGGCGGGCGGAGTCACTATCGGCGCCGTGGTGTAGGCGGGCGGAGTCACAAGTGGGTCCGCCATCGTGGCGTTGGCCGGCGAGACTCTGGACAAGTCTCTTGAGTTGCTGCCCTGCACGCTAGGCACCGGGCACGGCCCCACTCGACCTCCTTCATTCCATCGAGTAACCACATCGTAGATGGTAGGCAAAACGTTGCCCATTTGTTCTGCCAAAGCTGTTTTGACAATATTAGGAATATCGGCAACTTTGGCCTTGAGGTCTGCAATCTCGCGATCGCGGGCTTCGTCACGTTGGATATCTTCGATGGTCCTCTTTCTATTCCTTCTCGCCTCCCTGGGCTCCTTGAAGTACTCTCTGAGCTTCGTCGTCGTGCCCAGGCCACAAACTCGGCCACCTGACGGCCTTTGTGCTTTTCCTTCCCCTGCGTCACGTTCACCGCCCTATTTAAACTGTCGTCCCACGGGCCGTGCAGCCTCGGCATGGATGACGAGGTTCCACCACTTTCGATTTCTAAGTTCTGCACAATTAGCGTGAACCGTTTAGAATTCCACCAGTACACTATAATGCAATCGACTAGATCGTCGAGAGCAAACTAACTAGGGTGGTGTATTTACTTACCAAGTTGTCATACAACGTCTTCACCTTCTCATCATCGGTAGTATACTCATTAGCTACCGGGTCATATGTAAACCGGGCCCTGATGAAGTTTTTCGTCCGCGGCGAGTACTTTGCGAGAGGGTCAGGGATGCCCTGTTCTGCACGTTTGGCGTCCTCCTTCTCCCAATTGGGAATCGCCGCTCTGAAACCGCCGCATCCCAGTTTGTGGGAACCAATGTTCAACTTCCGCATCCTCTGCCCCCAATCAGCGTTAGCCTTGGCGACTTCGCTCTGGCAAAGTACCTTGAAGTCCCGGAGTTCATCTTCGGTGATTCTCGGCTCACTCGCTAAAACATCCTGCAGGCTATTTTCGGGGTCCAAGACCTTAACCTTCACCCGGTGTTTCCAGTTGGCCAAGGCGGTGTTCATCTTACCAATGGCGCAGTGGTTGACTATATTCCCCGCCAGATTGTCGTTATTGTACTTAAACGGCTCGTCTGGCGGATGCGGGTACAAGTATCGTCCGTGCAGCTTTCTAAAGAGAAGAACCTGATAATGTTCATTCTCTTTTTTCCTTAGATCATCGGTTAAGATCCTGACAGTGTCCCGGACAATGCAACCAATCTGGTTGCCGAATCCTTTGACCACCGCCTCGGGCGCGATTGGATACCCAAAGCTATCAATTTCCGTGATCTCTTCACGGTAGGTGCGGAGAGTGTTACTTTTCCGTTTCCTCTTCTTCTTGGCTTTGCTACCACCATCTGTCTGACCGCCGGCATCAGTGGTGTCATTTCCGCCGGCGGCGCCACTAGTGGTATCACCGGCGCCACTAGTCGTGGCGTCATCCTCCTTGCCACCGCTAGTGTCCGCGTCAGCCCAGGCATCCGCCGTCGGGTCGTATTGCTCATCTTCTTCGTCGGTGATTTGCCAGAACGGCTTAGAACCGCCGGCCTCGTCGTCGTGTGCCATGTTCTGAAGGGGGAAATTATTGGTTAATCTAAAGGAAACAAAAAATCGACATACTACTCGATCACGGGAAAACGGCTTAGTCCTAAATTCACGGGAAAATTTCGGCATGACCTTTGCTAATTTTCTAACACTAGAGTGCCCGATTCTCGCCGAAACGGAAATTAATCAACATTTCGGCGAAAATGGGCAACTCATTTGAATTCCCTGCAAAGTTTTAAACGGCTCGATGGCCGGAAAGATTTCCAAAACATGATTCAAGCACACAGCTCAAGCACATACAACAAAAACCTTCACCACAAATCAATCTCCACAAGTTAATCCAACCACCAGGAACCAGTGAAATCACAGATCCAGTGGAATCATCACAAGGCCAAGCTAGGAACTGAAGTAGCAGGCCTGATCAACTTGCCATTCCTAACTTACTGTGCACTGTTATGACATGTTTGCATGCTTATTAAATAATAATCAGTCTTCTTACTGTGCACTGTTATGTTCTAAGCAATTAAAAGTAGGAGGCAAATTAAGCTGCAGGAATTCACATGCCAGCAAGACGTCCCTGCTACCTCCAGAGAAGAAGAAAAACCAAGTAACGGCAGCAGGAGCGAGGAGGACACAAGATCCACTAATTCGACCAAGAACAAACAAAAAGTAACATATGAGCAGAGCTATATGGTTGACAGAGCTCAACATGCAATTAACAGAAAGTGACTATATGGTGACAGGCACAGTTAGTTTTCTCTCCATACACATATATAATTTTGACCCACCGAATGGCCTCGAGGATCGCCTAATTATCAGCAGGACATAGTTAAGATATTATTCCTACTCCCATTACACTGGCTGAAATTCGTCCCGCTCCCACTACACAAGCTGCTCCTCCTCATTTCTCTACATCTACTTCAACAAAGCTTAACTACTCATCGTTGTCACAAAACCAGCTCACAGACTCACAATCAAAGCAGATGGTACTCATACAACAAATCCAGCTCCTAGCTTTTTTGCTTCCAAAGAAAAAAAACAAACAAAAAAACAGCTGAGGCGAGTTACTCGTCGTACAAGTACACACAAGGCTGCGCTCTGCTCCTCGTCGCGGTGCACATACCACACCAACTTGGCCTACTATTCTGACGGACACAAAAATTTGTGTGCTCTGTTACTACCGAGAGATGAAATCACAAATGGTATCTACCGCTTCCTGAGCACACAAAAATTGTTTGAAGATTAACTCTATTGGCATCATTCAGCAACTCGATGCCCACACCACAAATTGGCATACGATGTTTTATATTACCATATCAAAACAAATCTAGCCTGGTCACTGTCTAAAATCCAGATGGCATGAACAGCTAGCCCACACCTAGGGCCAATGCACACGAAAAGCTTCAGGTTTCTTCCATTTCGTTGTTCACGCAGGTACAAGAACAGGAACAAGAACAGGGCAAGGAGGAACAAGAACATGGCGGGAGGGGAGGAGGAGGGGTCTTACCTAGGGCTCGTTATAGTCGTTCACGCAGCTGCACACAGCGTCGTGGAAGGGGAAGAAGCCGTCGTCCTTGGCAGGCCTGCAGCTGCACACGACGTCGTGGAAGACGGAGGCCTTGGCGCTCCTGTAGGTCGATGGCGGCGCGGCTCCTCGTCCTCCTCCTTGTCGTGGACGGCGGCGCGACTCCCCTCCTCCTGGGCGGTGGGCGGCTACGGTGCTGGGCAGCGGTGGCTAGGGCAGCGGTGGGCGTGCGGTGGCTAGGGCAGGAGGGCAGCGGTGGCTAGGGCTAGGGCGCTGGGCGGCGGTGGCTAGGGCTAGGGCGCTGGGCAGCGGTGGCTAGGGCTAGGGCGCTGGGCAGCTGCACACGGCGTCGTGGAAGGGGAATGGAGGCGACGGTGGTTCTTTCAGATCGAGATTGGAGAAGAGGAAGAAGCAGAGGGGAACGGCCCCGTACGTGCTATAGAAGAGGATAGCGGTGACGCACCGAGGGGAGGTGCGTCGCGCTTAAAGTAACCGTGGCGCACCAACTAACCGCGCGTCGCGCCTAAGCTATTCGTGACGTACCTACGAAAAGTGCGTCGCGCCTAAGCTAACTGTGGCGCACAAGATGGAGGTGCGCCACGCCTATCGGTAGTATCTACATAAAAGAACTGCGCGTGGGTAGGTATCAACAACTGATACTTACCCCAGTGGCTAGTGCCCTTCCTGCCTAGCCTCCCACCAGGGTTCGACTCCTATCCACCCCCAAATTTTTTTATTTTTTATTTCTTACAAAATGATTCAAAATAAATCAATATATAAATAAATATATACATAGCAAATTATAGTAGATCAACATAGATGTAAATATAATGAAATTTGCAAAATCGATATAAATGCAAAAAATCTCAAATAAAGTGTTGATTAATTTAGATGTCATAAAATCTCAAATATTCTTATTACATCATCTTAATTTTGTCGAATTCATGCACACACGCGGCAACATAATGATTCTTGTAGCTCTAGCTAGCGTTTTACAATTTTCTTTCCCTTCTTTGTCGCGGTTGAGTAATTCAGTCCCGGAACACCGTGACTTCTTCGGTGGAATGGGCGACCCGTAGGTAGCGTTGTCCTGCTTCTTCTTGTTGTGTATTTCGTTCCATCGTCATTGTCATCTTCCATTTTCGGGTCGCCGTACTGGTCAAAGTCTTGCTCGTTGGCTACTCCATCCATTCCGATGATGTTTCTTTTGCCTCTCCACACGACAACACGGCTAGGCCTTGTCGGGTCAGTAATGAAGAAGCATTGGTCCACTTTGTTAGCCAAGACCCATGGCTCATTTTTTGCGGTGACATTCGTGCCGGATTTGGCTTCAGGTATCACCATGGTGGTGAAATATTGTCCTTCTTTCCTGACGCTCTTTGCCCATGTGACACGGAACATTGGCACCTTCTCTCCGCAGTAGTCGAGTTCCCATATCTCGTCGATCCTACCATAGTATCTTTCCTTGACGTCACCTGTTAATGATTCCATCGTTACCCCCGAGTTCTGGTATTCGCAGTTCCGGTCCTTATTTGCCGTGTAGAATGTGTAACCATTGATATCGTATGCCTGATATGTCATGAGGTTATGTGCGGGGCCTTGTGACAATGTGAGTATGAGTTTTTCTTCTTCAGAATAAGGCGTCTCCGGTTGATCGGTCATAATCTTCTCCCTGAACCACTGTGTGAAATGGATGTTGTGCTCTCTGATTATTTCTGCTTCGGTCCTATGTTGACCCCGGTCACTGTAATACTTCGCGATTAGCAATTTGTGCTTTTCCAACCAAGGATCGACCACTGTTAGATGTTGTAGCGCGACTAGGTTTGCTCTGTCAAAGTCGTTGCGTCGGCCCTGAAAGTCGACATTCATTTCGCGCTGGCCCTCGCGGTGTCCCCATCCACCGAGCCTGCCAAAGTGCCTGTTTACGGGCAGATCAGGGTTCTCATCTTTGTCTAGAAAATTCGTGCATAAAGAGATGCACTCCTCTGTCAGAAAGCCCTTGGCAATGCTTGCGTCTGGACGGGCCCTGTTGCGGACGTATCCTTTGATGGAACCATTCATCCTTTCGAACGCCATCATGGAGTGTAAAAACGGCGGCCCGAGCTGGATGATATCATCCACGACATGGACAAGGAGATGCACCATAATGTCGAAGAATGCTGGCGGGAAGTATATCACAAGCTCGCATAGTATCACCACGATCTCTTCCTGTAGCCTTGCGAGTTTTTTCACGCCAATCGACTTTCGAGAGATGACGTCAAAAAAGTTGCAGAGTCCAAACAGCGTTTCGCGGACGTGCTCGTCCATTATCCCTCGAATTGCAACTGGAAGTATCTGCGTCATCATCACGTGACAGTCGTGAGACTTCATTCCGCTGAACTTCTGCTTTGGTACGTCTAGGTATCTGCTTATCTTCCCCGCATAACCGTAAGGAAATTTGACTCCAAGGAGGCACTTGAAGAATTGGTCGATCTCCTTCTCGCATAGCGTGAAGCACGAAGGGGGACAGTAATATTCCGTCTTCTTGGCCTTTTTGCCCTTGCAGCGACCTTCCGTCCCATCTAACACATCGTCATCGTCATCGTCATCGTCATCGTCATCATCATCCGGTTTTCCTCCGTGGAGCTCGCCCCTGATATTCAAAAATCTCAAGTCGTTCCTTGCTTTCGGCCCATCTTTGGTCCTCTCCGGCATGTTGAGCAGGGTGCCAAGCAGACTCTCGCACACGTTTTTCGTGATATGCATGAGGTCAAGGCAGTGGGGTGTGCAGAGAATCTTCCAGTACCTCAGGTCCCAGAGAACAGACCTTGTTTTCCATACACCCTCCAACGGCGCCGGCGCCTTTCGCTTCTTTCCCGGCGCAGGGCACTCTTTCCAGTTCTTCAACAGCTCGTCGATTTCCTCGCCGCTCCTTTGACGTGGGGCTCTTCGCATCTCAACTTCATTGTTGAACAGATCTTTGCGTTTTCTCCACGGGTCATCCTTGCGAAGCCACCTTTGATGCCCCAAGAACACGGTTTTCGAAGACCCGGGGTTTCTCTCTAGCTGGAGATACGTAGTGTCATCCATGCACCTAACGCATGCACAGAATCCGTGCGTCACCTGCCCCGCGACATATCCGTAACCGAGGTAGTCATGCACCGTCGTGATGAGCGCGGCTCTCATTGGGAAAAACGTTTCTCCATAGGCGTCCCACGTATTGGCTGGCTCGTCCCATAACGTGGCTAGCTCCTCTTCCAATGTAGCATCCCAACTTTTAATAAAGATGGAATACCTGTGTTATTGTGCTAGTCCCTGGATCAATTGCTAGCACCACAGTACATAATGAAATATCATGCAAATGCATCAAATTCTATTACATCGCATGATCCAGTCTTTACAAAATAGTATTACAACTTACAAAGTATTATAGCGGAAAACATAGAACAACATTGAGCCCATCTTCTTCATGTGCCACAGGCAAAACATGTTGGCGATAGTCTCGAGATCCTAAACGAAATCCTCACTCGTCTTCAGAAACATCTGCAATATGGAATATGCAGCCACAAGGGAGTCAATACAATTTAATGTATTGGCAAGTAACACTATGGTGGATATAAATGGCAAGACTAGTACTACATGCTTATTTGGCTGAGTGGAGTTTAGGCTAAGTTTGCATAAAGCCAGTTTTGTCCTATCTCTTTTGTAAAACAAACTTTTCATTTCAAAGGGGTGGCAACATTGGAGTAAGATCCAAGCACCACAATACTGTTCACTTGGTCAAAATTTTACTTATTGAAATTGATGATGAGATTCTTCCGTCAATCCTTGTCCAGCTGCTCATAGTTGTCCATAACCGGGGACACGGCTAAGATCTTAGTTTGTTGACTCTGCAGAGGTTGTGCACTTTCACCCTTTGTCTTCAATTAGCCCAAACATCCTATACACCCGGAGTGCATCATGGAAAGGAGAGAATTGAGACGAGATCTTTCAGAAGAAGAAGTCCAAACCCACCGGCAAGACCCGTTCCACCTATAATTTTGCTACATCTGCTTGTCAAGCCTGGGCTGAACCCTCACAACTTAATTGATCAAGACAGAGCCCATATTGTCAAAAGGCTGCACGGGAAGCTACTAGATTTAGAGGGACATAGTAATCTCTTTGTTCCTGGGTGGCCATCCTCAAGTGACAACCTCAAGTGGAATAACCCTTAGATAAGGGCCCTGAGGAAACACTCAACATAACCCAGTCTTACCACTTCCACCCAGGTGGTTCATTCATTAGTTATACTTAGGATTTTTCCTCAACATCTAGTAAAACAATTTGTAACATTGCATAGCACCTAGTAAATTCTAAGGCTATCAAAATAACAAGGTAAAAGGGATGGCTACACACTACTAGGATAATAGCATAGCATAGTATAACTTAGTAAAATTTCCTATCATGCATGCTACTCAAAATCAACTAATGCATATAGAAAATAATGGGTAGTTGATGATGTGTTACTTGCCTTGATGAAGTTGGTGAAGATATCACACTCTCTTCACAAAAGATCGTTGCTCTCCGTATAATCTATTCATTGAAAACACAATAAAAAAATAAACAAACATTCTACCAAACAACATACAAGTGTAGAAAACATACAGAGAAACTAACATATCAAAAAGGGGTTTAACCAAGTTGACTATGACAAGGTCAAGATTTGAGTTCATTACTTTTTAAGGAATTTCCAAGGGTTTACTTGGTATGGACTAGGTTGAGCTTGATATGATCTAACTTTATTATAACCATACTTGTCGAGGAAGTTCCAGGAGTTCACTAGGAATAAACATATTACTTTTTCAACTAAATAATACATGCAAACACTTGGTCATATTCACCTTCAAAAATATTTGAGTGACTATGTTAGTATTTTCCATTGTGGTTAGGGTAGATCTACTAACTTCATCATCAAAGGGAAAATATTACTAAGTCTTGGGTTTTCCATTTGGGTCAATGGTTGGACAAAAATAACTTGTTATTCTTCAACTTGTATGGATTGCTTCTAGACCTCATGTGATTGCCTTCTTGAAGATCATCATCATGCCATCTAAGTTGTTTCCTTCCTTGGTGTGGTGCTTCTCTTGGTCTTGATAGATTCTTCATGGCTTTCATTCACTAATTGGTTTGGGTATGGGATGGGCACAAATACCACTAAGTCAATAGAAAGAAAATAATAAGAAGGATAGGAAGAGAGGGGGAGATGTTTTCTTCTAAATTTCTTCACACTTGTACTTCTTGAGTTTTCTTCTAGGTGTGGAGTCCATGTATTTTCCTCAAAACTTCTTCATTGATCTTCCTTGTAGCTCTTCATGTTTCCACCAAGTTGATATTGAAGTTCCTTCTTGTGCTTGAGTCTTGATTTCCATCTTCTAACTTGATGAATTCTTGAAGCATGAGGGGGGGGTGGAGGAGTATATAGGAAACTAAGGTTCACTACATGGTAATATATGTGATTGACACACACTAGGGACTTGGCTTGGCTCCAAATAGACATAACATCAAGGAATAACAGTTGAAAACAAATCCTAAGACATGGTAAAGATGGATGAAACACTAGGTTGGTTTTTTGGTCAAAAACACATGTCCATGGTCCAAGGATGTCCAAAATGGTTGGGCAAGGTTGTTTCTGGTTCAAGGTTATCAAATGGAGCAATTTTGCAAAAAGGAACTATATTGAAAATATTTATAGAAATTAATCTATGTCAAAAATACTCAATTAAACAACTTAATTCTAAATTCAATTTTAATTTGTTCAATTATTATTTTGGGACAGAGGTTATGAAAGTACACATCCTAAGGTTTCCAAATATATTTTATTTACAATTTTTGGATTTGTAGAATTTGAATTATGCCAAATTTCATCAAACAAGCATATTTGAAATTGAACAAATTTAAGTTTGTCAAATTTGAATTTGGCCAGTGCCAAAAGATTCTAAATGTCAAGGGCTTTTCAAAAAGTCCAAGATTGCTAAATTTGGGCTTATGGATCAAAATATATGATAGATCTAAGATGCAGGGAATAATCTGCAAAATTGACATTCTAATTTTATTCGAAAACAAATCCAGAGGCTGAGTGGGCCCGGTTTGTCTATTTACCGCGCGGTGCAGCAGATAGGGTGTGGGCCTGGGCCGTCTACACGCTGCGTTGAGCGACGGATAAAACTTTTAACGCGCGGCTGACTGTGCGGGTATCGTTAAATCTAGAGCGTTGGATCTAGATCCAACGGGGGCGTACCCCTTCGGGCGAGATCTAATCCTAGCCATCCCTACTGATCCAACGGCTGAAGGGGAAACAGAGGCTCACCGTGGTTCTGTGCTCGTCGGACAATGGCTGCGCGGTGGTGTCCGGCGCTCGGAAAACGGCGGGGAGGTGCTCTGGTGCTCCACGGACTCAACGGAGGGCACAACGGGGCGCGGCGCGGCACGGCAGGGAATATGGCGGCGGTGGTTGACTCTCTCGCTTCCCGGGTTGGTGGCGTGATGCGGAAGGAGTGGCTCGGGCTCCGGTGACGCGCAGACGAGCTCGGCGCGGTAGTTTGGCTGCGAAACAAAAACCGTAACAAAACTCAGGGGGCGCGCACGACTAAGAGGAAAAGACTAGGGGTGGTCTCGGGCTCCCGCTTGGTCTCACCTGGCCGGAATCTGCGAAGCACGGCGGCGACTGCTGCGAACTCCAGCGAGGAATCACACGGGTGCTGCTGCGGTATTTGGAGAGGGGAGAGAGGGGAAACGGAGAGGGGGGCACGGGATTTAAATGGTGTGCTCGGGCAAGAAATAAAGGCATTAATTTGCCCGCAATCAACGAGATTTCTCCGGTTAAAACGAGTGCGAAAATTTCGGCTGGAGGAAGGAGACGACGGTGACGTCATCAATGACGTCATCAAAGTTTTTCTTTTATTTCTGTTTATTCAATTAATTCATAACTTATGTTTAAATCATCCAAATGACATGGAATAAAATTCTAAATTCTTGAAATTTAAACTACTTTCCAACAGTACCATTTTTGTAAACTTTTCAACATATTGTATTTTTGAATTTTGGAAATTTGAAATAATTCCTTAATAGTTACTTAATGTGATTTTTAATTTAAATTTTTATAAAATATAGTTATTGGTCAACTAAAATTTTAGTGACATTATAAATGTTGAAAACAAAATTATGAAAGTTATTTCATCATGTTTTCACAATTTTATATTTTGAAAAATTAATAAAACACTAATAATACTTTAAGGCCATTTTAAAATTTAGAAAACAATAAATTGATGTTATTATCTAAATAAAATTTCAAAGGCATTTCCATGTCATATATTATTTTTGGAAAGCCATTTTAAAACTATTTTCACATATTATAAATTTTAGGATATGAGGGATTTATTAATAGTAACTTAATGCTATTTTATTAGTTTATATCAATTAATTATTATTGTTGATCAATAAAATTTAGAATAAGACCACTAGTCATAATATTGTTTTCAAAACCTTTTGTTATGTTATTACCAAAGCAATGCATTTCATTTTCACCCCTTCATGTTTAAAACTTGGAATAACAACTAAAAGTTATTATTAATAATTTTATTCTCATCAAATATTTTTGGGGATTAGAACTTTATTAAGGTTTATAAATTTTTGACTTTTGTTGCCCTAAAATATCTTCAAAGTAATATTGGAGTTGTAATTATTTTGGGTAAAGGCTTGTTGATAAAAACATATTCCCTTTATATAAAGAAATTTATTTTTGAATGGGATTTTAGGGTTAGTGGTATAATTGTTTTGGAAAAATTCAATTTCATTGGATATGTATTGTTTCCTTTTGTTTCTTGCTTCTCATTTGGTTTTTGGTGACTTGCATAACATGAAAACAAAAAGTTTCAAATTTTTGTGATTTTTGAGTTTTCCAAAAATCAGGGATGTTACATCCAACAACTGGCCATACAGATTGATGTCGTTACCTGGTTGTTTCGGCCCTTGAATAAGCATACTCATCTGTATGTACTTCCTCTTCAAGCACAACCAGGGGGGTAGGTTGTATATACATACAAACACGGGCCAGGTGCTATGGGTGCTGCTCTGGTTGCCAAAAGGATTTAATCCATCCGTACTCATGCACAACCTGATGTTCCTTGGATCGTCGCCGAATTCGGGGTATTCGATGTCTAGCGCCTTCCACTGGCTAGCATCTGAGGGGTGTGTCAGCATCGTGTCATCATTCTCCGGATCGGTTCCATCATGCTCTTCTGGCTTCTTCCTTTCCGTGTGCCATCGCATGAGCTTCGCCTGTGTGGGGTCTGCGAAATACCGCTGCAGACGGGAAGTTATAGGAAAGTACCACACCACTTTTCGAGGAGAGGCCTTCTTCCCTGTCTTGTATCGAGTTGCGTCGCACACCGGGCATATGGTTCTCTCCGCGTCCGCGCCCCGATAGATGATGCAGTCATTAATGCAAGCATGGTATTTCACGTGAGGTAAATCCAGAGGGCACACGACTTTTTTCGCCTCCTCGATGCTCGTTGGACACTTGTTCCCCGTGGGAAGACGGCCGTGCCAGAATGCCATGTTCTCATTGTAGCTCGCATCGGTCCATCGGTGTTTTGTCTTCATCTCGAGGGTCCTTAACGTTACGTTCAGACGGGTATCCTCGCTCACGCATCCTTCATACAATGGAGTAACGGCGTCTATCTCCAGTTGCGACAACTTCGATTTCTCTCTAGCAGCAGCTCTGGTGTTGCTAGTCTCCTTGAGAAGCAGAGCTTGGACATGAGGGTCCCGCACCCAGTCCGACGACGATGTCACGACATCTTCATCATGATGTCCTTCGTCTTGATTATGATCATGTCCGACATCTTCATCACGATGTCCTTCGTCTTGATTATGATCATGTCCTTCATCTTGATCATTATGTCCTTCATCATGTCCGGGCGACTCTTCATCTTCATCACGGTAAAGAGTGTAGCCATCCATAAAACCACGACGGATAAGGTGCGACTCCAAGTCACCAGAATCGTATCTGATCAAGTGTTTCAGTTTGCATCTTCGACAAGGACATCTTATCTCCGTCATGCTATTTCGAAACATTTCGTCCGTCGCATGTTTCATAAATCTAGCCACGGTGCATGTGCTTATATGCATGGTTGCCTACATAGTAAAAAAAGATCAAATGAAAAATTAATTAGAATCAAATTACGTAATATATGGATGATGCATGCATGGTCGTCGACGGAAAAATTCGGCATGACCTATGCTAAAAATAGGACATTCTCGGAGTGCGTGGTCGCCAAAATGGAAATGAATCAACATTTTGGCAACACATGTCAACTCATTTTTAAGACATCCACAAATTTCATCAAAAATACGCAACACAATTTCGCATATGTATATATGCAACCATATGAATCTTTTGTGACGACGCACGGCGCCGATACGGAGTGAGATCGATCTATGAGAGATCTAGCGAGATCAACACACATACATACAACACATATACATATCCCTCCAACAACTCACCAACTATAGATCTTGCCGACACGAGACCGAGAGAGTACGTTTGTATGTGGCTATAGGAAGTGAAAAGATGGAAGGGAAAGTGCTAATAAAGTGAGAGATGGGGGTGGAGACAAATGTTTACTACATTCCCCACACATATATATCAAATAAAATAGGTTAAATAAGTTTTAAATGGTGGGAAAATGGGGGAAATGGGGTGGTGAGGAGGTGGGGGGAGACCAGATCTAAAATGGGGTGGAGATATGGGGGGATGGGAGGTGGGGGGTGGTCCCAACCACTTAAATTCGTCCCAGGTATACCCGTGACGCACCTTTTTCGCTGTGCGTCACGGCTATGTTGGTTACCCGCGGCGCACCTTCCAGTGGTGCGTCACGGTTATAGATGCCACCCGTGGAAAAGATAGCCGTGACGCACCACTGGAAGGTGCGCCGCGGGTACCCAACATAGCTGTGACGCACCGCGGTCTGGGTGCGTCGCGGGTATGCCTCGGAGGCTCGCCCTCCCGGCCCCACACATACGCGCGACGCGCCTTTCATTTGGTGCGCCGCGGGTATGCCTTTAGGCGCGACGCGCGAAAGCACGGTGCGCCGCGGGTAATAGGCGTGACGTGCCAAATTAGAAGTGCGTCACGGGTATCATCACTCCTATAGCCATTTTCCTAGTAGTGTGTACAACTCCCCATTAATGATAGAATACCCCTTTGCTCTCCGCAAAATTTGCCTTGCTAACACCTCCTGTTGTGGTAACTCGCCTCGTGACAGGTAGGCCAAAAACGGTTCTGTCCACTCGGGAATAGCGCGTATAGTGGCCACGAGCTCCGTATCCGGGTCTTTACTTGCCAGTTCCTCCTCAGACTCGATTTTAACCGATGGTCGCCATAACTCGTCCAGGAACACGTTAGGTGGAACCGGCTCTCTGCATGAGCCGAGTCTAGCAAGGGCGTCTGCTGCTTCATTCTTTCTTCTGTCTATATGCTCCACCTCATACCCGGAAAAGCATCCTGCAACCCTATCAACCTCCCTGCGGTATGCTGCCATGGTTGCATCCTTTCTATCCCAAGTTCCTGACACCTGCTGTACCACAAGGTCCGAATCTCCGAAGCATCGTATCCTCTTGATGTTCATCTCCTTGGCTACCTTCAAGCCATGCAATAGGGCCTCATACTCGGCCATGTTGTTGGAACAGTCAAAGTGAATTTGTAGTACATAACTTAATTTATCTCCTTTGGGTGACGTTAGTACCACTCCGGCTCCTGATCCCTCGTATTACTTAGATCCATCGAAGTGCATGATCCATGATTCGGAGCTTGGAACCGTCGTAGTCATGCCTGTATGTGTCCAGTCGTTAATGAAATCAACTAAAGCATGAGATTTGATTGCTGACCTGGGCTCGTAACTGATGTGATAATCCCCCATTTCTATCGCCCATTTGGCTATTCTTCCAGTCGCATCCGAGTTCATGATGATATCCGACATTGGTATTGAGCTAACCACCGCTATGGGGTGTTCCTGGAAATATGGCTTCAACTTCCGGCTGGCCATAAAGACCCCGAAAACCAGCTTTTGCCAATGCGGATAGCGCTGCTTTGCTTCCGACAATACCTCACTGACATAATAAACCGGCCTCTGAACTGGATAACCTTTCCCATCTTCTTTACGCTCCACAACCACTACTGCACTGACGGCTCGGGGGCCTGCTGCCACGTACAGCAACATAGGCTCTTTAGGACCCGGGGCCGCTAGTACTGGTGCTTCAGATAACTGCTTTTTTAGTGCCTCGAATGCCTCATCCGCCTCCTGATCCCATACGAATTTGTCTGACTTTCTCAAGAGCCGGTACAAGGGTATTGCCTTTTCTCCGAGTCTTGATATGAATCGGCTCAAGGCTGCCACGCAGCCCGTGAGTTTTTGAACGTGCTTCAAATTTTCCGGCTTTTTCAAATTTTGGATAGCTTTGATTTTATCCGGGTTTGCTTCAATTCCTCTCTCGGAGACGATAAAGCCGAGTAATTTCCCGGCTGGAACTCCAAACACGCACTTTGTCGGGTTAAGCTTCATCTGGTACCTTCTCAAGTTCTTGAACGTTTCCTTTAGATCATCGATAAACGTCTCTGCCTTCCTAGTTTTGATAACCACATCATCCACATAAGCATGGACATTACGTCCGATTCGGTCCTCGAAGCACTTCTGAATACACCGTTGATAAGTTGCGCCAGCGTTCTTCAATCCAAATGTCATGGTTTTATAGCAAAAGGCCCCAAAAGGGGTTATAAACGATGTTTTCTCCCAATCCTCACTCTTGAGCTTAATCTGATGATACCCGGAATATGCGTCCAGAAAGCATAATATGTCACTTCCAGCTACTGCGTCTATAATCTGATCTATCCTTGGTAGTGCGAACGGATCCTTTGGGCAATGTTTGTTGAGACTTGTAAAATCAATGCACATCCTCCACTCATTGGTCTTTTTCATCACTAGAACTCGGTTTGCTAACCAATCCGGGTGAAATACTTCCATGATAAAGCCGGCTGCCAATAGCCGAGCGATCTCTTCACCTATAGTGTTCCTTCTTTCCTCATTCATTTTCCTCAAGCCCTGCTTCACGGGCTTGGACTTGGGATCTACATGCAAACTGTGCTCGGCCAGCTCAGTCGGGATACCCGGCATGTCGCTAGGTGTCCAGGCGAACACGTCTGCATTTGAACGAATAAACTCCACAAGTGCCTTCTCCTGCTCTTTTCCCAAATTAGACCCTATGGTAAATTGCTTAGTGGAATCACCTTCAACAAAATCTATCTTCTTGGTGTCTTGTGCTGCATTGAATTTTGCTTTCTCGTCCTCAGTATTCGGCTTTTTCAAAGCTGTTCTATCATCCGGATTTACTTGAGACCGGTAATACTCTAGTTCTTCCTTTCTGCACGCTTGCTCGGCCATTACTGAATCTCCTTCGTCACACTCAGCCGCTATATCCCGGTTCCCATGCACGGTGATGGTCCGCTTAGGACCCGGAATCTTTAGCTGCAAATACACATAACACGGCCTGGCCATGAACTTAGCATAAGCCGGTCTTCCGAATAGCGCGTGGTAAGGACTGCGCAATTTGACCACCTCGAACGTGAGCCACTCAACTCGATAATTATCCGTCAATTCTCCGAAAGCCACCTCCAAGGTGATCTTTCCCTCGGGGCTCGCCGAGTGACCCGGCACGATCCCATGAAAGACTGTCGAACTTTTCTGTAGCTGGGACTCTTTGAGACTCATGCGTAAGAAGGTTTCCCAATACAGGATGTTAATGCTACTTCCACCGTCCATCAGGACCCTTTTCAGTTCGTAACCATTGACCTGTGGCGCAACCACCAATGCCAAGACTCCTGGGCGTTCTATTCTTTCCGGGTGATCTCTTCTGCTCCACGTTACCTCTTGTTCCGCCCATCTCAGGTATCCCGGCTCGGCCGAGGAAACCGAGTTTACCGCTTGCTTTAATGTCTCTTTGTTCCTGCTAGAAGTTCCTGTAGTATGCACATGATATTGTCCCTTTAAATCAGGCGTACGTACCATACCGATGAAGATGTTGATCTGGCCGATCGTCACAGTAGATCCGGACTCGAGGTGATCCGACTCTGGCCCCCAGCCGGAATCGTCCACCATCTTTTTTCCTTTATGGTCGATGTAGATCTCGCCGACGACAAGATTCTCCATGTTCGTCCGAGCTTCTCCCGTGATGTAAACACCTTTGGACGCAGGCCCCACGGTGGGCGCCAACTGTCGTGGGATTATCACGGCAGACGTTACCGGGGGTAACTGATCTTGGGGCAAGACGACACAGGCGTTTGGGAGAGGGTTTAGCTCAGAGGAAAACATGGTAGAAATCGATCTGGTAGCCGGCAATCAAAGTCGCCGAGTCTCCGATCTTGATATAACAACTCAATTCTTGGGTTACACTGGATGCTCGATATCAAGCGATATTGCTAGGGTTCTTGGATCTCCCTTAACTAACCCTAGGGGTCGGTTTATAAAGCACCCGTACCCCTTGGCTTACTCTCCAAGGCGCACCCTAAATCCTACCCGGACACGGCACACGAACCCTAACCTTCCTTCACCGTAACCCACAATCCGGGTTACTGGGCCTACAAACTTAGGCCTTACGAAAGCTCTCTATCCTTAGCCGGATCCTGCGCAGCGTCCTTTGGGCCGGGTTATACCTTGGAGTTGGCCTACCGGGTTATTATCCCTCCATCAGAACTCTTAGTATTGTTGTAAGCATTTCCATAAGAATTCCCATATGAATTACCATTATTATTAGGATATGGCCTATAGTTGTTACCACCAAAGTTATTCTTGTAAGCATTGTTGTTGAAGTTGTTTCTAGCAATAAGACTCAAAAATTTGATCATTCTCATTAGCAACCAGAGAGTTAAAGGGAAAATTATTAGGATCTATTGTCACTTGTTTAGCTAGCAAAGAATCAAGCATATCAATTTTATCACTCAAAGAAGAGACCTCCTCAACATAATTTACCTTTTTGCCTGTTGGAGCCCTTTCTGTGTGTCATTGGGAATAGTTTGTCATTAGATAATCCAATAACTTGTTTTATGAGCCTAAGGTTAGGTTCATGAAGGTTTTCCCCGCAGCTGAATCCAATAAATTCCATGAAGAAAAATCCAATCCTGTATAAAAAGTTTGGACAACCATCCATGTAGTTAGTCCGTGTGTGAGACAATTTTAACCATAGTTTTCATTCTTTTCCAAGATTGAGAAACATGTTCATTATCATATTGTCTAAAGTTCTTAATGTTACTCCTCGGTTGTATAATTTTTGCAGGTGGATAATACTTCCCAATAAAAGCATCTTTGTGTTTAGTCCAAGAATGAATGCTATTTCTAGGCAAATACAATAACCATTCCTTAGCTCTTCCTCTCAAAGAGAAAGGGAAAAATCTTAATTTCACAATATCACCATCTACCTCTTTATATTTTTGCATGTAACATAACTCAACAAATTTATTTAAACGAGAGGCATCATCTTCTCCAATACTAGAAAATTGATCTTTCATGACAAGATTCAACAAATAAGGTTTAATTTCATAAGAGTCTGCTGTAGCAACTGGTGGAGCAATTTTTGTGCATATGGAATCATTATTATTTGTACTAGTAAAGTCACAAAGCTTTGTATTATCATTGGAAGCCATGCTTGCAAGATAACACAAATAAAAGACTAGAAACTAGAGAACTATTTTTTTTGGTTTTTCATAAAGATAAAACAAGACTAAACAAAATCAACTAAGCAAGAAAAAAAAAGTGGAAGTGTGATACTACCCTTGCAGCAAGCTAGGAGTCCCCGGCAACGGTGCCAAAAAAAGTACTTGATGATGACGTGATCACACACTCGTTGGAAGACCCCAAGCGGAAGGTATGTTGTAGTCTAGAGTAAGTTTTCCCCTAGTATAGAACCAGGGTTATCGAACCAGTAGGACTTTGTAGTATTGAAGAAGGTTGATTTATCAACGGTGCCCGAAATTATTGGTTGGCGAAGCGTGGAGCCTGCACACAAACACAAACTCTCTCTTGCACCAACTTTCCAGAAGGTTGTCAATCTTCCAGTCTTGCTGAAAATAGGAGAATTAAACGTATAGAGTCTTGGAAAAAAATAAAAGTAAAAAAAGTAACAACGAGGAAACAATGATTAAAAGTGCTTAAAAAGGTTTGCAATATGAGCAAAATAGGACCGGGGGCGATAGGTTCATTAATGGTGTCTCTCCAAAAGAAAACATGCTGGGTGAACAAATTACAGCTAGGCAATTGAAAAATCATGAGTGTATACCAATACTATTATGACGAGATAAAGTTCACAGGTTCTAACATTGTAGGCATTACGTCAAGGAATATGGACCGCTATCCAGCATGAATCCATATATAAAATTCCACCTCAAGAAAGCTATCCAGCAAATCCCTTGGTAATAAGTTGCAGCAACGAAGTGATTTCTATGAGTGCAATAGACAAATGCATTAATATAAATACATAATGTAAGAAGTGGTTCCCATTCGTAGACAAGAGGGTTGTTGTTTTCTCCCCCCACCCCCCGCACATTTCTGTTATTCGAGTGCAGGAAACAAGGAGGCATGAACCCACTATCTAGCATATAAACCCTCTCTTGGAGGTGAAAACAACTACTTGGCCAATATAATCATAAACAACAGAGAGCATTGCAAGACAAGATTAGAACTCTCCACAAATATAAGTGAAACATGTCAGATTGACATGAAGAAAATAATCATAATCTCATGGTTCACCGGATCCCAGCAAACACAACATGCACAATTACATAACGGTGGTCTCGATCATGTGAGGCAGCTCACAAGACTCTAAACATGGAGGCATAGGGGAGAGAAGAACCATCTAGCTACTTCAATGGACCCGTAGTCCCAATATGAACTACTCACGCATCTATTCGGAGGCGATCATGGCGATGTAGAGGCCTCCGGCGACGATCCCCCTCTCTGGCAGGGTGCCAGAGCAGGACTCCAGAAGCCCTAGATTGGACATTCGAGGTGACGGCGCCTCTCTGTATGTTTCGTAGAAAATAACTCCGTCCCAAACTTTTTAGGGTTAAGGGCAATTTATGGGTGAAGATGCGACTTGAGGCGGTGGCTGATACGTCTCCAACGTATCTATAATTTCTGATGCTCCATGATAATATTATGCCAATTGCTACATGTTTTCTCCCTTCTTTATGTCATTTTTACACGTTTTCTGGGACTAACCTATTAACAAGATGCCAAGTGCCAGTTCCCTGTTTTCTGTTTTTTTCTTTAGAAAAGTTGTTCTGGAAATATTCTCGGGATTGGACCCCACAAAGCCCGAAGTGACTATTTTCCCTCGAAGCATCGAGAATACCGAAGAGGAGTCGAAGAGGGGAACCAGGGGGCCCACACCATGGGGGTGGCGCACCCTCCCCCCTTGGCCGCGCCAGGGGGTGGTGTGGGCCCCCCACGGCTCCACCGCCTCTGCCCTTTCGCCTATTTATTCCCCCCGGATGTAAAACCCTAGATACCTGATAAAAAATCCCCGAAAAGTTCCGCAGCCGTTGTCGTCGTCAATCCTAGATTAGGGGGGTTCTTAAGGTGTCTCCCGGCACCCGGCCGGAGAGGAAATCATCACCAGAGGCCTCTTCATCACCATGCCTACCTCCATCGTGATGCGTGAGTAGTTCATCATTGGAATACAGGTCCATAGCAGTAGCTATATCGTTGTCTCCTCCTCATGTGCCTCCATGTTTAGATCTCGTGAGCTGCCTAACATGGTCGAGATTGATGTTATGTAATTCTATGTGCTGTCTTTGCTGGGATCCGATGAATATTGAACTTATGTCGAGTTGATTATAGTCTTTATTGCATGCTATTTGTGATCTTGCATGCTGATGTCTACGCACGCTTCTATTCTTGTAGACAGTGTTGGGCCTCCAAGTGCAGAGGTTTGTAGAACAACAGCAAGTTTCCCTTAAGTGGATTACCCAAGGTTTATCGAACTCAGGGAGGTAGAGGTCAAAGATATCCCTCTCAAGCAACCCTGCAATTAAGATACAAGAAGTATCTTGTGTCCCCAACACACCCAATATACTTGTCAGGTATATAGGTGCACTAGTTCGGCGAAGAGAGAGTAAAATGCAAGTAATATGGAAATAAAAATGGCAGCAAGCAAACATGCAGCAGAACAGGCGGAAAACGGTGTTTCAATGCTTTGAAATAAGGCCTAGGGATCCTACTTTCACTAGTGGACACTCTCAACAATGCTCACATAATTGAATGCATAAATATCATTTCTTCACTATGCTACTCCGAACCACTCTCCGGTCGAATAACGAACACTAATCGTTGCGTAGGGCTTAAACGACACTCCTCAAGTCTATCTTCCCTCTCTAGGGAACCCCAATGTCACTACGAGAGCCATAGATTAGTAAACAAATGCCACAATTTCATAGGTTCACCTTCCAACACAAGATATAAATATCATGCTAAACCACACGGTGCACACACTATCACCTTTACCCCATCATCAAAGTGTTTACGGAGATAACAAAACCACTTGAGTAGCATAACAGATGAACACCATACTACTTATTCAACTAGATTACAAAGCTCATGATCACATAAAGATCACACCATGGGAGAGAGAGATGAATCACATAGCTAAAGGTAGAGCCCTCAGCCCCAGGGGAGAACTACTCCCTCCTCATCATAGGAAATAGCAACATCGATGGAGATGGCGGTGAAGTCGATGGAGATGGCTTCCGGGGGCACTTCCCCTGACATCAGGGTGCCAGAACAGAGATCTGTCCCCCAAAACTTGTCGGTGGCGGCGGCGGAGCAACGAATGTATTTTGCGAAAAAGGTCGATTCTTTTAGGGTTTATGCCTCGAGGAGTATATATGGGCGAAAGGGCGATGCCGGGAGGTGGCCAAGGGGCCCACACCCCTAGGTGGCATGGCCAGGGGGACCCGCGCCACCCCATGGTGTGGCCACCCCGTGGCTCCCCTCCGGGGCTCTTCGGGACTTCTGGAAGCTTCCGGGACTTTTAGGACTTCTGGCTTTTGAATTTTCCAATTCCGAGAATATTTCCAGAATAACTTTTCTGAAACTAAAAATAGCAGAAAATAGGGAACTGGCACTTGGCATCTTGTCAATAGGTTAGTCCCGAAAAACATAAGAAAACGTAGGAAAACATACGGAAAACATGTAGCAATTGGCATAATATCAACATGGAACATCAGAAATTATAGATACGTTTGAGACATATCACATGCTTTTCCGTTGCTAGTGGTTGCTCTGGCCAAGTAGTTGCTAGTGACTCCAAGAGGGAGTATTTATGCTCGATAGTGGGTTCATGCCTCCTTTTCGCCCTGCTCGATTGACAGAAACGTGACGTGGGAGGATGTGTTGTTTCCACTAGGGAGAAAACAGCGGTGTGAGTTCCCACGTGTACAATCATTGCTTACATTACACACTTTGTTTAATGCAATTATCTGTTGCTTGCAACTTAACACCTAAGGGGATTCGGATGATAACCTGGGGGTGGATTATTAGTCATAGATGCAGTTGGATTATGGTCTATGTATATTGTTGTAATGCCCACACTAAATATCATAGTAGTCTTCGTGTCATGAATGTGCACTACGGTGCAACCTTTATTTGTCAATTGCCCAGCTGTAATTTGTTCACCCAGAATGCCATCTTTTATGGAGAGACACCACTAGTGAACCTATGAACCCCGGTCCATTTTCTTACACTGTTAAACAAACCACTACAATTTTCCGCTTTCTTTACTTACTGCAAGCATACACCATTTTCCACAATATACGTCTAATCTTTGTTTTTAGCAAGACCGGTGAGATTGACAACCTCACTATACCGTTGGGACAAAGTATTTTGGTTGTGTTGTGTGCAGGTTCCGCGTTGTTGCTGACACCGGTGAGGCGCCATCACCATCGTCAGTGGCATCAACCTTCCGAAGATCCTCTTTCTCCTACTGGATTGATAACCTTGGTTCTTAACTAAGGGGAAAACTCCTAACGCTGTGCTCATCACACCCTCCTCTTGTGGTATCCCAACGAGTGCAAGATCTGCACCATCAATAACTTTTTCTGGCGCTGGTGCCGGGGAGAAGCAAGTCTTCTGGCAAGGGGAGTCTCTCACTCTCAACCTCTTTATTTTGTTTATTGTTTTGTTTTTATTTTTTTTCTTGTTTTGCTTCTCTTTATCAAAAACACACACAAAAATAGTTTACTTTATAGCTGTTATTTATTTGCTTAATTTTATTTTGCTAGAATGAGTATTCCTGAAGTTGAGGTTCGTTCTTTTAGGAAACATGGGGGAGAGAGTTTAAAAGATGCTTGGTATATAATAAATGATGCTCATAATAGGTGCACAAAAAAAATTCTACCTTGATACTCCTGAGGAATTTTTATGTTGGTATTACTGGCTGGTATAGGCATGTGTTAGATACTCTTACGGGTGGAAATTTTCTAGGAACTCCTGTCTTGGAAGCCTGCAGTTTGATTGAAAGTTTAGTAGGAGCACCCCCCCCCACACACACACTACATTGTTAAAACTGAGACCACTTTGGAGGATATTATTAATAAACTAAACTCTTTGGAAATGAACTTACAAATTTTCCTTGGTAATGCTAGCGAAGTTAATGAATCAATAATTACTATTGATAAAAGAATCACTACTCTAGAAGCTAGCAACACTCATGATGATCAAGATTTTAGGATTGGTAAACTAGAGGATGCTATGGGAACTTTAAGCTCAACTTTTTCATCTCTTAAATTCAAAAAGGAGAAATCCTTTGTGGGAAAGGAGCAAACATTCATGTATGTTCCCAAGATAACTAAACCTAAATCTCAATATGTGCTGAAAATTGCTAAAACAATTAATGAAACTAAGAGTGACCTTCATGTTAAATCTTCAGAAACACCTAGAGTGCCTAATGCTGCAAATAATGATTTAGAGGAAGTTATATATGTTGTTGCTTCACTTGAAAATATTTGAGTTGCTTTCTATTCCTAGCTGAAAGGCGTTAAAGAAAAGTGCTACCGGGAGACAACACGTTTTATTTCTCTGTTTTCAACCAGTTTTCCTTTGTTTTATTTTGTGTGATTTACACCTGGGTGTTTTCTATTTCCTTAGCAATCCTGCTGTATATTTTCTTTTGTGTTTTTGTTGAGCCAAGTAAAGCCTCTAGTGGAAAGTTGAGGCTATATTTCGGATTTCTGCGCAGGAAACAGATTTCTGCTGTCCACTGTTTATTCCGTATAAAATCAAATAAAATTCAAAATGACCTGAGTTTTTTTGTGCGTAATACTGGGGTGTATAAGCAACTTTTCTTAGTTAACCACTTTTTTATTTGCGGAACATAAGATTTTCTAAAAAAATCATCTTTACCTGCTGTCCTGTTTTGACAGATTTCTGCCAATAATTGCATTTGCATCTTAATCTCTTTATTTTGGTGTTCTTTTGAGAAAAAGAGTTTTAAAAGAAGTTGTGAAAGTAGATAATGTGTTTTTGAGTGTTATGCATGTATTGAAAATGAACCATGTGAATTTATTATTTCGATTGCACTAACGTTGCTAATGAAGATTGTGAGAAGTTTGGTGTGAAGGAAGTTTCAAGGGTCAAGAGAAGAGGATGATATGATGTGATCAAGAAGAGTGAAAAGCCTAAGCTTGGGGATGCCCCAGTGGTACATCCCAGCAAACTCCAAGAAGACTCAAGCGTCTAATCTTGGGGATGCCCAAGGCATCCCCTTCTTCATCGACAAATTATCAGGTCACTTCTAATGAAACTATATTTTTATTCGGTCACAACTTATGTGCTTTACTTGGAGCATCTTTTATTTTTTGCTTTCAGTTTGTTTTTATTTTGCTTTCAGTTTGTTTTTATTTTTGCAATAAGCTTGGTTGGACCCCAACATTCTTTTATTGGAGAGAGACACGCTCCGCTTTTTCATGGGAATACTTTGCATTCTTAATCTTTGTCTGGCTGCTGCATTTATTTAGCTCCTGTTTTGCATGCATCTCTTATCAGAGTTGTTAGTTTTAGTAGTGTTATGTGAATACTCTCATGTTTGCTTGTTGTATCATAAAGAGTATTTTTGTTAAAACATATCTTGTATGGTGCTTGTTGGGAGAAGAAATTGTTGTTTAAAGTAGAATTTATAACAGTGCAAGTAGAAGCTTGTATAGACTGTGGCTAGAACTTTTTCATGCCATGCTAAATGTTATTTTAGTTTTAAAGCCTTGTGGATATTGATTAGCATGAATAGGCTCAAATATCTGGGAGTGTTTAATATGCCATTGAAAGATTCATGAGTTGTTCTTGTCATAAGGAAGCATAAATTTATGGTATTCTCTTTCAAATGTTTTATTTGGTTGACTTGGAGCATGCTCACACCATGTTTATGACTATGAACCAGTCACGAATAGCCTCCATGACCACTTATTTTTTGAACTTGTGATACCGCTTATGCTTTCATTAATGGCGTTTATGTCGCTATGCATGATTATGGCTCTTATGCTCTCTTGATTTGTCGCTCCGAGTCTTTTGCTAGCCTCCACCTGTACTGAGTATGAGATCTACTCGTGCATCCAACTCCCTTAAACCAAAAAAATTCCCATTGTGTCCACCATACCTACCTACATGTGGTATTTAACTGCTACTCCAAAGTAAATTGCTCATGTGTTACCTTTAAAACTTTCAAAACTACTCCTGCTTTATGTTCCTGTTTTTGCTCATGAGGACGTCGATAGAGAATGTTTATCTCACTTGTTGATTGGATTTCACACCCTGGACTAGTGGCTTCATCCGCTTATCCAAATGATAGAATATCTGGTAGCGGGGTGTCTAGCCCAAAATTAATACACACAAAATCTCTTCACTATTTTTGCCCCTGATTTATCAGTCAAAGCATAATTGTGTAAACAAAAGAGAAAGAGGGATGACCTTCTACCCAGACGCGTCCTTCACATGGGAGCCGCTCTTGTGAATCCAGTTGGCTTGTGAGGTACTGTATTTTTTGTTTACCATTCGTTGACATTAGAATACATCTCCCAAAATATAGACACTCCTCCACAGTATGTGATTGTTGGCAGGCACCCGAGGATTCAGTTAGCCATGGTTTGTGAAACATGGATGGGAGGAGTTTCAAACTTTTAATACCTCTGTTTAATAAAATAAAAAGCTCTAGAACATGAGTTGATCCCTGCTTCCCTCCGCGAAGGGCCTTTCTTTTACTTTTATGCTGAGTCTCCATTTTCTAACTTTATGCACAGTTGAGAGAGCATTTTTGCCATTCCGGGTTCTATGTGCATTTGTCCCATAAACATCAATAATTTATTCATGATGTGATATTGTTTGTTCTTAAATTGTTTACTCTAGTCTTCCTCATGAACTTTGAAGGTGTCCTGGCATTTATGTTTTGCCCCACTCTTAAGGACTAGCGAAATATCACTTTGTCATGCTTTCTCTATACCTAAAACAAACGTTTATCTTTCTTTGCATTATTATTCATGATCCTTTATTTGAGATACTGTTCATGATGAAAAGTAATTTCTTTGCTTTATTATTAAGGTTCTATTTATCATGTTTGTGTTAAAAGTTCTATGATCTCTGCTTACATATGCCTTTACATTTTTATGATCAAGATTATGTTAGTAGCATGTCACCTCAGAATTATTGTTTTATTGTTTACCTACTCGAGGACGAGTAGGAACTAAGCTTGGGGATGCTTGATACGTCTCCAACGTATCTATAATTTCTGATGCTCCATGATAATATTATGCCAATTGTTACATGTTTTCTCCCTTCTTTATGTCATTTTTACACGTTTCCGGAACTAACCTATTAACAAGATGTCAGGTGCCAGTTCCCTGTTTTCTGCTGTTTTTTATTTCAGAAAAGTTGTTCTGGAAATACTCTTGGAATTGGACTCCACAAAGCCCGAAGTGCCTATTTCCCCCGGAAGCATCGAGAAGACCGAAGAGGAGTCAAAGAGGGGCACCAGGGGGCCCACACCATGGGGTGGCGCCCCCCTTGGCCACGCCAGGGGGTGGTGTGGGGCCCCCAGGGCTCTATCGCCTCTGCCCTTTCGCCTATTTATTCCCCCGGAATGGAAAACCCTATATACCTGATCAAAAATCCCCGAAAAGTTTCGCAGCCGCCGTCGTCGTCAACCCTAGATCAGGGGGGATTCTCAAGTTGTCTCCCGACACCCTGCCGGAGAGGAAATCGAGTCCCCAAACCAAATGGTCCAGAACCCCTCATATGCATACATTCACGATCCCATGAATTCAGTCGTGAACAACATACGAAGTGGTACACAGATACATTATCCATTACACGAATAAAATAGTCTTACAAACCAATGGTCACACGACCAAGTCTTTATTAACTGTCACGCGGGACAGGCAAATGTCTCACATCACACACACAGCGGAAAGGAAACACACGTAGGTATTCCATGTCACGCCTTCACCAACAGGCTGCTGACCGGGAGCCGGGCCTAGTTCGCATAATCGTCGGAATAGTACTCTTCCTCGTACTCCTCCTCCGGTGGCATCTCCTCAAAGTATGGCCAAGTAAATAGCCAGGGGCGAAACCAATATGAGTACATTTGAATGTACTCTGCAAGACATCCTTTATACACTTACAAAATGCAGTATGCTTATATGGTGGGTAGGTAGGCTATAAATAGGGCTCACTACCCATGGTGTATGTAAGATAACATCATGGTTGCTTTGATACCTCTCTATCTTTGTTGAAGAAGATACTTCAAAAGAAAATAGTATAATTTTTCTTTCTCTTGTAGATATCGCATGTACAAGAGGTTTTATAAAACTTGTTTTATAAAAGAAGGTTTTCTTTGCAAAACTTCTTGGAAAACATCTCCAGCTTCTTCATCAGTACCTCTCAGGTACAAGTCCTTGTTCAAAACACTTTTTGAAAACTTGACATGATGCTAGCTACATGGCCTTTCAACTGCCCATATTCGAGGGCTCGGCTATTCTGAATAGTTTTACTCTGCAGAGGTGTACACATTCCACTAGATCCAATCATCTGCCATGAACCACCCATGGATCGACACAGCGATATGCAAGCATCAGAAGAATGATCCTAACTGTCCACTCTGAACAATCTAGTATATGGCTATCCCTTCAATTAGGTTTATTCCCCCCGGCACCATGTCACACATCGCCAAGCAGGGGACCCAATTGTCGCAGTCGGATGGAAAATTAATCCCACACTGTGTATGTCCCGTTTTTAACCTCCTGGCGACACTTCGGTTCAGAGTATCATCCTCTCTATAGCTTTTTGGGATAGTACACACAATAACAAGAACAAGTATCTAGATAGGACCCGTACCCATATTGGGGTAGAGTGGCAGTACTTCTTGGTTGTCCAGCGAAGACTAGGTTATGTGTCTTTTGTAAACCATTTGAAAACAATTCTTTAGCTCCCCCGGTGAACAAGGTCCCGCCTTTTCGCCGTGGACTTTTCATAACACTTTTGTTTGCAAAAGCACATTTTAAAAGTGTCCACTTAGGGGCTCAAGATTATTATCTTAGGCGGTATTTATATACCTTATAGTGGCTAAAGGCTTGGTAACACCAAGTTGACTAATGGCAAAGTGATAATATAACTATATAATACTAATAGTAATAATTATAGCCACTCAACAAAATAGTTTTTGGTAATCAAGTTTTTGTAAAACTTCAGAAGTAGAACATGCATGATAGATAATGATAAGTAGTATAACATAAAGCTTTAAGGATGGCTTGCCTTGGAGGAGTTGAGGTTCATGTTCGTGATAACAACAAGAGTGGTAGTAGTAGCCTTCGGCTCCAACTACTTCTTCTTCGGGTTCTATCGTCGTAAAATAAAAATAAGGACACTCAATCAGAACCACAATAAGCAAGCAATGATACTCAACTACACCATACAGAAAGCAATGCACAAACAAAATAGCACACAAGTTCACAAAACAATACTACACAAGCATACACCCAAAATAACAATATTAATTATTATTACTACTACTACTATGGTTGAGATACATCACTTCTCAACAACATGAGATGGAACTAGTGGGTTTTCCACTAGGCTTTCCATGCCATTTAAGTGGTACTAAGCCTCTGGTCCAACTTGTGGAAAACAAAACATTCATCTAGCAAAAGTACAACTAGATATTCTACTGAAAAACAACACTATGAGTAATAAGTACTAAAGCTACACATGCATCTCTAAGGACATAAAAAGCACCCTAACAGAAGTGAAAAAAAGTACTAACCAGTACCAAAATGGTACTGGATCCACACAAAAACACTCCTAACAACTTGGATAAAAATCTAGCTAAGCATTTGCATCACAAGATTTAATAAAATAAAACTAGAGAATAACACTATGCTCATACTAGTTCCATACATTTCCTAAACAAGAACACACTTTCTAACATGATAGATATGTGAGAAAACAACCTCCTAACACTAAGTACAACATCTAAACAGGCTAGAAAACAAAGTAACACTGGCAAGCAATTATTCTAAAATTAAATCTACACATATTATTTCTAACAGAAAAGTGCAAAAACTTAGATCTGTTGCCGAAATAAATTTAGAGCTCTGAAAATCACACCAAGCTAGGATATCATAGATCTAAACATAATCTAACAGATCCAGTTGGATTCACATCAAAAGGTGATTTCAAACAACTTCTAAAAATCCTAGAATATGCTACTGGACATTTACCAAAGTGGATGGAATTTCCAAATGGTAGCTCACCTTGATGTGAAGTCAAGCCCTACTGATAGATCTCGTCAAGCGCTACTCAAAGAATTTTAGTTTGCACAATTTGAACATTGCAACAAAACATTATTGCATTTTTGCCTTAACAGACAGTGTGTAGTTCATGATTTTTCATTTGTTCATAAATGATTCAAACACATATCTAAAAATTGCATTCGTTCAAGATTTAGTATATCTACCTCAGATAATTTTTGTTGATTTTATTTTCGAGTTTAACTATTTTTAACACGATTAAAGTGAAGTGCAAGATTCAGTTGGTTTTAAAAAGGAAAAGAAATTCGTGCGCGGGCTGTTCATCTCACGGGCGCGCGGCTCGCTAGGGCTCTGCGGCCCAGCTCGCTTCCACGGCGCGCGGTGGGCGCGTACCGCTTCGCGGTTTAAACGTGGTCGTTGATCTCGCGATCAACGGCGCACGGCCGTCGTTCTCCTCTCCTCTCTCTTCTCTCTCTCCCGTTCTAATCGGAGCACGGCCGTCGACGAGTTTGACGCGATTGCTCACCTAGGGCTCGTGTAGGCTGGTGGCGTGGGGTCGAGGAAGTCTCAAGTGCCCGGGGCAGTGCAGGAATGGTGGAAGCACGTCGCGGGGTGGCTTCTGTCGCTGGCGCGAAGCAGGGGTTCCGCGGCGGCTCCGACGACGTCTCCGGCGTTCCTGCAAACGAGGGAACACAAGGATGGGTCAAGAGAGCTCTACGGAGGGTGGGGAGCACGATGGATGCAAGGAGAAGGGGCAGGGCTGCCCCAGACTCTCGCAACCCACCTGTGCCGTCTGCGGTGGCTGGCGGTGATCCCCGGTGATCTGGGCTCACAGAGAGCCCAGGGTGCTCGTGGTTGGTTACGGGGAGAGTGAGGGGTGAGGTGCGGGTGTGGTGGCGAGGTCGGGGCTCTCCCGTGGCTTTATAGGCGCGGGTGTGGCCGTGTGCACGCAGGGGTGCCCTCGGGTGGCAGAGAGACCGTGCGCGTCTGTCAGACATGCCCATGCCTCCCTCCCTCGTTTTCTTCTCTGAAAACTGCAGGCTCTCCTCCTCTCTAGTCAACGTGACTTGGATGCTAAGCCATGGAAATGGAGAGTGCTGACTAGGCTTCTAGAAGGTCCAAGTGGTGCAGCAAAAGGATGTTCCAATCAAAAGTTATAAGCATTTGAAAATTATGCCATTTACTGTTTTCTGAAAAATTCAGTTTCAGTTAAATGACTTAGGAAAATTTCTAAGTGTTGGGGGATAGAGTGTATTAGGCATAAGTTGCTCTTGTTTTCATGAACCAAACCAACTTCAAAGTTTGTTTTCCAAGTGTGGTTGTGTTAAGAAACATTTGTACTCTCGGAAACATCAAAAGAAAGTAAATTTGAACTTCAAATGATCATTGAAAACAAGGTGAAAAAACAGCTAGTTTATGTTTTTCTCTGTTTTTCAGAAAACACTATTTCTATCTTATTTTCTTAACACAAAAACATCAAGCAAATGATTGTTTATGGAATTCAAATTTTCAAACCAAGTTCACCCTTTTGTAGCCCATATATTAGAGATCACATACATGCCAAGAAAACACAAAATGTGATTCTCTATAATATAGATAACATGAGTGATAACACCTAATTGGCTTATTTTTCAGAAATGAGTTTTTAAGAAACCTTAAGGAAAACATTCGATGAATCTTTTCCCAAAATGTTTTATTGGTTCTAAACAAACCAAATATTATTAATAAGTTGAAAACAACATTGTCACAAGAATTTTGATGAACAAGAGTGGAAACACCATGTGGAAAACATCACAGAAATAAATAGAAAGCATCAGGAAACAAGGTGAATGATTTTTGAATAAAAGTTTGCTTGCATTGCATAGATAACCATGGTTCATTACATAATTTTGGATTACGCAAGGGCATTAAATTTTTTTTGTTGGCTCACAAAAATGGCTTCCCTCATGTGATACAAGTGTCCCAAATCTGGGGTGTGACATTCATCACCATGTCTGCCTCCGGAGTGATGCGTGAGTAGTTCATCCTTGGACTACGGGTCCATAGCAGTAGCTAGATGGTTGTCTCCTCCTCATATGCCTCCATGTTTAGATCTCGTGAGCTGCCTAACATGATCGAGATTGATCTTATGTAATTCTATGTGATGTGTTTGCTGAGATCCGATGAATATTGAACTTATGCCAAGTTGATTATAGTCTTTATTGCAAGCTATTTGTGATCTTGCATGCTTTCCGTTGCTAGTGGTTGCTCTGGCCAAGTAGTTGCTAGTTACTCCAAGAGGAAGTATTTATGCTCGATAGTGGGTTCATGCCTCCTTTTCGCCTATGCTCGAGTGACAGAAACGTGACGGGGGAGGATGTGATGTTGCCACTAGGGAGAAAACAATGGTGTGAGTGCCCGCGTGTACAATCATTGCTTACATTACACACTTTGTTTAATGCAATTATCTGTTGCTTGCAACTTAATACCTTAGGGGGTTCGGATGATAATCTGAGGGTGGATTATTAGTCATAGATGCAGTTGGATTACGGTCTATCTATATTGTTGTAATGCCCGCACTAAATATCATAGTAGTCTTCATTTCATGAATGTGCACTACGGTGCAACCTTTATTTGTCAATTCCCCAGCTGTAATTTGTTCACCCAGCATGCTATCTTTTATGGAGAGACACCACTGGTGAATCTATGAACCCCGGTCCATTTTCTTACACTGTTAAACAAACCACTATAATTTCCTGCTTTCTTTACTTACTGCAAGCATATACCATTTTCCACACTATAAGTCTAATCTTTGTTTTCAGCAAGACCGGTGAGATTGACAACCTCACTGTACCGTTGGGACAAAGTATTTTGGTTGCGTTGTGTGCAGGTTCCGCGTTGTTGCTGACACCGGTGAGGCGCCATCACCATCGTCAGTGGCATCAACTTTCCGAAGATCCTCTTTCTCCTACTAGATTTATAACCTTGGTTCTTAACTAAGGGGAAAACTCCTACCGCTGTGCTTATCACACCCTCCTCTTGGGATATCCCAACGAGTGCAAGATCTACACCATCAGTGGCCAGGTCCCCTAGGGGCCCACCAGACGCGGCCAAGGGAGGCGGCTAGGATCCTTATGGTGCCCCTAGCACCCCTCCGGCTCTTCTTTGGACTCCGTTTTCGTTCCGGGTAAAAAATGATCTCCGTGGATTTTCAGCTCTTTCCGAGCATATTTCCCTAAGAACTTTTCTGAAATAGAAAAACTGCAGAAAACAACAAGTGGCCTTGGACATCTTGTTAATAGTTTAGTCAGTGAAAACATCCGGAAAACGGAAGAAAAAAATGTAGAAAACATAAGAGCATTGGATAGAAAACAAGCATGGAGCATCAAAAATTATAGATACGTTTGTGACGTATCATACCTACAGCGAGGACAACGTCAGCATCCACGTAGGGCCCAGCGGCACTAACGGGGGCGACCAAGAGGAGTGAGATGACCACAACGCCTTCTAGTACCTCTAGATTAGGTTTAGGTTTTCTATTTCAATTTCGCTCCAAATATGTAAATATTTCTAAAATTTTGAATGAAATTAGTATGCTTTTGTGTTCGTTTTTCTTTAAAAAATATCTATTAGGGGTCGACTAGGAAGAGACGCCACATACACGGAGACATACGCTGGTGTCCCAATAACATCATCCAACGACGTTGCCAGAAGTTACACAAGGGACGCGAGATGACCGACCAAAAGAGGATGCACATGTTTCTGGACGATTTGAGTGGTTGTACGTTAGAAACGGACTCCGTGCGAGAAAGTTATGCGTTTTTAGTGAAACACCTCCAAACCAAAAAAAAAAAATAGATCTTTGCATTAATTTTTTGATAGGGCAAATGTTGGGAATCAAATTTATGTGTACCCCTTTTCAGCGCTGACAGGATGCTAAGGCGTGGGGATAATGTGGGGCTACTGGCGGTTTAGCCCTGGCGGAGTGATCATAGCCACGGTCACCGGCAAGGAGCCGGTTTGCCATGCAGGTTGGTGCTGACAGCTTCTTTTCAGTCCTGGCACAGGATCAACGACAGCCACACTTGAGACAGGTGGTCTCCATCCTCATCCAGACGGCAAGAATATAAATGTGAAATTCAAGAATAAATGCAAACTCGTCTTTAAGACGAACAAATTTTATGCCAGTTTACCAGAACGTAGAGATATGGATTACTCCCTTCATTCCATAATTCCTGCTGTGGTTTTAGTTCAAATTATAAAGCGGAGGTAGTAAATAGGATGGCATTAAAAAAACTACAGATGACACTATTTGAGATCTGGACCAGAAAGCGTAGAGGGATTGGCAATAATGCCGTAAACAGCAGTAACTTGAAAGATATATGAAAATGAAATTCTGTAAGTTCCTGGTATTCTGTTGTTCCGAAAGATTTTCGAAACTGGTCTGTCCATCTTGCTTTGAGGTACCAACTGTTCCATTCTATCTCAGAGTACAATGAAATATGACCGATGGAGAAATAGTTCAAGAAACCGATGGAGATATATAGCACAGATCTCAACTTCCTCACACATAATTTATTCTGCATGGGATTACAAAGTACGGAAGAGAAGCTAAATCTAGAGCCAAAATTGTTCGGTGCACGATACATAAAACATGACGCTAGGTGGAGCAAATATCAACCTCCATGAAGCTTGCTCACAGGCTTACATTACCATCCCACCATCAATGGTAAGCACCTACACAAGATGGTCGAGCCACAAAGAGATAGTTCAATAACAAACATATTAAGTTCTCGACAACCAACGGGCATATACAGTCCATTCTAAGTTACACAAACCTGTCCGGTGATGTAAGCGGCCGCAGGATTCAGGGCCAGGAACTCAACCAACCCAGCAACTTCCTCTGGCTGGCCATATCTCCCTGTTAAGTTGGATGAAGCATTAGTGCCAACTGAAAACATCCACTTGGTAGATATGCCCATGAGCACACATATACATGACATAATAGTGTTGCCCAGTTCATCCGAATATTTTTTTTTTGTTACACCTAGGATGTGTGTAAGATGCATACCCAAGGGAATAGTTGACAAGATTTTCTTCTCAATCTCCTCTCCAAGTTCAGCGGTCATGTCTGATGCAATAAATCCAGGCGCGATTGCATTTACCTGAGTATTAAGAACTTGTTCAGAAGTTGGACTACAGCGTTAAGCTTTATGTGAGCTAACAATGAGAAGGAGGGTGCACATTGATATTCCTGCTTGCATATTCCCTAGCAACTGTTTTCGTGAAGCCAATGACCCCAGCCTTGGCAGCACTGTAATTAGCTTGGCCAGCATTGCCAGTAAGACCAACAACTGACGCTATGTTGATAACTCTTCCCTGCATCCAAACATAAATAAGTATCTTATAGACAATAACGCAGATATGATCAGGTGATTGTCAACAGAGCTTCTTTTATGCCAGAACTAGACAAATAGTATCCTAACTAAAAGGAACACCTACTATACTTTGCAACTGTAGCTCTCCTTGCAAGCCTACAACGCTCATGGTTATGCTTATGCTTAACATGGTAAGGCCTTATAATTTTTGCTCTTTCAGCTCTATGTAATTTCAGAAACACAATAAAGCAAATTAAGGAGGCCTTCTTTTTGTTCTTCAGCTAGGAAGTAGAGGATCCTCTGTTCCTAAATATAAGATGTTTTAGATATTACAATATGGACTACTTACAGATTAAAAGGAGTGAATATACACACTAAAATGCGCCTAGATGCATACAAATCTGAGAAGATAGAGAAAAGCTAAACATTTTATATTTTGGAACGGAGGTAGTAGTATAAAAAACTATTTAGGTTAGGAAGGTGGTAATGTTACTATCATACATGAAAATACATTCTTTTGTAATCTATTACTTACATATTCATATAAAGAGGCAAAAGTTGCACAGTGAAGACCGTGCAAAGTAAAAAACATCATCTATTATTAATGACGGAAGGATGTCATATGTAGTTACAGTTGCAGTATAAGCTTAATAGGATCAGTAGCTAATGCATACCTAATAACTTGAACACCAAAAAGTAGCCTATCATAGCAAATTAGCAATATAAGTAAACCAATTCAAAGAATGAAACTGAACAATTACCTTTTTCTTCTTCATCATTACTTTTGTGGCAGCCTGTAAAGAATGTGTAGTTGTAAGATACACAACTCAAGTAGCAAATTTGTAAAAAAACATAATAACTAAGGGACGGAAACCTACCTGTGTGCAGAGGAAAACACCAGTAAGATTTAGATCAATTACATCTTGCCACTGGGATTTCTTCATCCTCATCAGCAATGTGTCTCGCGTAATCCCTAGTTACAGAATGTTATTTCGCACGCAGAAAGAAATCAACAGATCAGGAAGTCAAAAAGGGCCAAACTACAGCTGGCACCTACCTGCATTATTTACCAGGATGTCAATTGTTCCCCATTTATCAAGAGCCTGGTCGAATCCATAAACAATAACGTAACCGAATTTATATAATCCGATCAATATATAGGTAAAAGAATAACCATTTTCCTTCCAGACACGAACTGCACTTACTGCTTTCATCATAGATTCTACATCAGCCTCTTTTGAAACATCTCCTCCAAAGGTAATAGCCTGACCACCCGCTGCTTCAATCTGCAAGATGGCATTATATTATAAATATATGAATGCAGCTAGGCTAAGTAGAAACTAAAAGCAGTGGCTTAACAACAAAAAATGCCTCTCTGGAAACCAACGATGTTTTTTTAATATCGGTACCAGTATATTTTTAGGTAGATAAGTATCACAAGATTTCAAATATATGAACTGAAATGACTTCATTTTTTCACTTCTGCAAAAAGGAAATGTAGATGTTGTCGAATGAACAACATTGGAAAATTAAATTTCTTTCTTTCAGTCCTTGTAAACTATTACTGTTACTGTGTAACTAGTCTACAAACAAAGTTACAATGCGCCAATCAAATTACGGAAGCTAATACCAAATGACTAAAATTCACATTGCACTAGATGGCTTCTGAAACATAAGATAATTGTGCTGTTTACAAGCTCATAAATGGCAGCGAGAATCAAGCACAACTGTGTTGTTGCTTACTCAGGTTGGAGGTCGGCATGATAATAACTGTATTCATTGATGTGCAAGGGCAGCCATGAAAGAACAGTGCAGACTAAAATATCCAATTTTGCTGAAAACTAAAGAGAAATTTTCTGTATAGCATATATCTGATCTAGTGGCTACCAAAACAAACTAATCTTTATGAAAATGCACCATTACAGATTGTCTTTGTATTTTCCTTATAAATGTATCATGTGAACTGACAAACAAGCATATCAAACAATATATATCTGCAATCAGTATGGTTTAATCAACCAGCTCACCTCTTTGGAGACTTCTTCAGCCTCTTTGGAGGACCGTGCATAGTTCACTAGGACCTGCAGGTCAAATCAGAGTCAGTTCGCTGGGGTTCATTAGAGTTATGTGAATGAGGGAAAGACATAGCCATTTGTATTTGCAAGCAGGTACTACAACACACAACCACATATCTGGCCATCTAGGAGTGTCTACTGCCACTGAGTCAGAAGAATGTGAAGTTACATGTTTCAGAGATAAATGGCACCAAATATACGAGGAAAAAAGGCACACACACAAAGAAACTGACGCTTTCTGCATGCATAGAACATGTTCTCAATACAAAATGAATATTTAAGACGAATATGGATAAGTAGCTCACCTTGCAGCCAGCTTTTCCAAGAGCTAATGCGACGGCTTTGCCAATCCCTCTGGAAGCACCTGTAACAACAACAACTGGAGCTTCCAGCTTTGCAACATCTTGCACAACTGCTTGTTCAACAACAGCAACATGGGTGCGCACACCTACAGAAAGCATTGCTTAGTACTGCAAAAACCCAACACTGAATTTCCAATCAACGGCATCCACAATGCAAGGTGCTCTACATGATCAGTGCGAATCTCATTTATTACGCACTGTATCAAAGCTGTCACCTCCAATGCTAGCAAAATTATAGAGGTGTTTCAATTGACCGTCTAGTTAACACTAAGACAAGCACTCAAGCAAATTGGAGCACTTCCTAGAATGTTGCATTCATCTGGTGCATCTGATGTGGCAGAAACCCAGGTTTTTTTATTTTAAGTATAAGATCCTTCTAAGCACCTCCATTTTACATGCTCTATACTTTACTTTTCAAACCTGAGCTTACTCGTACAAGAGTATCATTTTTTCACAAAATTTAAAAGAAAATTACAGTCGATGCATACTTGGTGAAGAAGAAAATACACGGCAGTAGAGTTTACTCCCATACTCGCATTAGATCCCTGCGCTAGAACTGCTAACAGCTAGATCTCCAAATCCAGGTGCTCTAATCAAACCAGCACGAAGACAAACCGATGAGAAAGGGCCGTTACCGGATGATAAACCGCGGCCCGCGGCACGGAGGCGGTCGGATCGGAGCGCGGACGGGCGGGCGGCGGCCCCGGCAAAGGTGACGAGCCCGCGTCGCGCCGCGGCGGAGGCGGTGCGCTGCGTGGGGGCGGAAACCGCCGGAGAAGAGACGGCAGCTGCGGCGGCGGCGGCCATGAGGGACCGGAGGGAGGCGGATGCGGAGGAGAAGCGGGAAGCCAGAGGGGGCAGCGTGGCGTGCGAGGAGGAGGCGGGTATTTGTAGCCGAAGTGGCGGCGGGCGGGCGTGGGGCTTTGGAAGCTCAAGCAACAGCTAGGACCACGGGGGGCGTCGCGGTCGGGCGGAGCGCACGAGGAGGGAGGAGGGAGGAGGGGACGAGGGCGTTGAGCTAACCGATGATGATGGACGGCTCCCTTCCGTCACCGTCAGGCCTTGCACTGTAGGGTCTGACGGAGCGATAACGATGGGCCTGTTTTTTTTTTTTAACAAGGGAGGGCCTCGAAGAACCCCGAAGATGCTGCATTAAATGCGCTCGGTTACAAGGAATAACAAACATGACATCGAGAAAAAGAAAATTACAAACCAGTCCTGAAATCTAGCACCAAGGACCCTAAAAACCATCGCGAAAACGCGATCGAGTCCCTGTCCTCTACCATCGCTGCTGGAAGAAGAACGTCGGCTACTTCCACTGCCGCCGGGGACGAAACCACTTGGGCAGCTGAAACATCCACTGCCAGCGACGCTCCAGAGAAGAGCCTCCTCACAGGAGGTTGAGTTGATGCCAAACATGGCATCTGGAGGGGCCACCTGCAAGGCCAGAGATCATGGCGGCAAACAACGGCCACCATGTGTGATCCTCCACACTGCAGCAACCACAAACCAGGATCTCCGCTAGCTCCACAAATCCGCACCTCTGCCAGCAACTTCCCCTCGCCACCATGGCCGGCCAGAAGGAGTGACAGCGGAGAAGAACAACAGAGCAAGGAGAGATCCCATCGAGCCTCGAGCTTATTTAGAGGAGATGTGGTCAGTAGCTCACCTTCCACCCTCGTCTCCGACCTCTGGAGTAGCAGGGAAAAGCAAGATACGACCACGCGCCACCAAGAGCCGCTCTTCAGCTCCGGCGACACTCTCCCCAACTGCATGACGCCATACACCTCGAAGGAAAGGAAGCAACTACAAAAACTACTACTACTATTCTGTACAAAGCAGCACCGAGCACCTCGCCCTCCTCTTCCCAAGCCGGCAGCGCCGTCAGAGAGGAATCAGGGTCGGGCACGATGGGCCTGCTTGACTCAAAGAATTTCATAAGGTTTCCACGATTTCACCCGAACATGAATTTCTCTCTACAATGGACTAAGAGCATCTCCACCTACACCCGCTATTTTCGTGTCCGTCAACCCCAATTGGATCCCCTTTGGGCTGCCGGACCTGTCTCCGATTATTTGATGAGCCGGTTCTGCAGCGTCGCTCTCCAATTCGGACCAGCTATCTAGTGGGCGTAGACATAAATTTTCATTTCAACGATTACATTTGAATTTAAACTACGACGGGAAATTAAAACTAGCCTAAAACTATCCTAGACGTCCTCCTCGTCGTCGTCCCTCCTCCTCGTCGTCATTGACCGCCATGTTGGAGGGGCCAGCCTCGTCGTCGTTCTCGGCACCGAACGACGGAGAGCTTGGCGACGGGTTCGCCACCTGAGCGAGCCAGCGCCGCTCCGCCACTGCCCTGCAGCCGCATCCGGTGCAACTGCGCCTGCTCCGAGCGCTGGCGCACGCATGGCTCGTTCCGCCGTCGCGCCTTGTCGTACAACGCCTTAACTTCGCGGTACCGACAGAACGCGTCCTCGACGCGGGCGCGGTCCGCGTTGTCCACGTCGCTCCGGGCAGCCTGCATCGCCTCTCGGCTTGCCCGCGCGGCGTTCAACTCCTCCTGGGCCGTACGCTGGGCGGTCAGGAACGAGGCAGACTCGCCCTCTAACTGCGCGGCGAGGGCCTGCTGCTCATCGGACGCCGCATTGGCGTTGAGCTGCTCGTACACCTGGCGCTTGGCGTCTACGAGGGCGCGAACATACTCCTTCCTCTGGGCGGTCTCCAAAGATGCCCGAATAGTTGCAGCCTCGGCCGCAGCCTCCGCCTCCTCCCAGCCAGCGCGGACCCAGCGGAATGCCTCCTCGTTGCACCATGTGGCGAGCGAGCTGTAGGCCACGACCTGGTCGGGCCAGAGCGGAGGGCGTTGCTTCTCGGGCTCATGCTGCTACTGCTGCGCTGCCTCCTCCTCCTACGGCGGCAGCTCCGGCTCCACTTGCTCCACCGGCTCCTCCTGCCGATGGAACTCGTCTTTAGTGTTGCTGCCGCCGTTCTGTGGCGGCGGGTCCAGGCCACGGCGTGTCTCCTGTTGGGTGAACGTCACCCAGCTGGATGGAGACGATGCGACATGGTCTCGGGTGGAGCGTAGAGAAGCGAGTGGCAATGGCAAGTGCGGCGGCGATGGAGAGTGCGGCAATGGCGAGTGCCAAGTGTGGCGAAGGCTCGGTGCCTTTTATAGTCGGCTCTATGGGTGGGAAACGATGGTGTGGGAAGCGGCGGGTAGGCGGGAAGCGGGCGAGGACGCGCCGGTGCACGCGCCGGAGCATGCTTCCCGTCGGAGTACACGTCGTCTGGCGGCCAGTCGAGCGTCCCATCGGAGTACACGTCGCCTAGCGGGCAGTCGCGTCCCGTCGGAGTAAATGGCGGTGACACGTCGCCTGGCGGGCAGTCGTGTCCCGTCGTCGCCATTAACGCGGCCTCACCGGCCTCCTGCCATGGAGCCTTTAAACTGCCTGGGAGCGTTTTGTGTCACTAACATGCGGGGGGCGCCTGTCGGGTTGGGTGACCGGACAATGTCCTGCGCCCCTAGGCAGGCCCCCCAAGTTTGGCGGGTGGGCTGGGAGGGGCCCGGACAAAAAATTGGCGGGTGGAAACCTTTGGGGGGGTGCCGATGCGGCGGTTTTTTTTGTCCGGACCCCGATTGGGCCTTTGGGGGGCGTTTGGGGGTGCCGGTGGAGATGCTCTAAGAACATAAGGAAATGTCTCCCTTTGAGATAGCTTAAATTTAAAGGAAAAAATATGGACCCTAGCATCTTTGAAGAATTTAAACGACTTTTGTGCAATCAAACACCTCTTTGTGCCTTTTATGTGATCTTGTGAGATTTGCACCGATTCTTATATTTCTATTTCTATGTATGTATCCCCTTGCTTCCAGAATTATATGAATTGAAAAGGTCCGGTAGAAGACTTGTAGTTTTTTTCTTCAGAAGTTAGCGCACAAAATCATCTCTAACAATAAACAAAATTTAGATATTTTGAGTATGTTCAACCTTTTACTCCTAGGTGCGACTATGTGGTAGTTTTTACTACATTAAAAAAATTATCGTGATTTTATCCATAGTTGTGACCTTGTGACGTGTTTTATCTGATTTTATTGTTTTTATCAAACAAATAAGTGGGACCCACTTGTTAGGATGACACGGCAGTTGGCGAATGAACAACTCAAACTCTATTCACGTGGAACAACATCTAATTTATGTCAGGTGGGTGTAGGATAAAGACATGATTCCATTAAGCCCAGGGCTATCACTTATGTTGGTGTATAAATTCAACAATATTTTTGAGGAGTAGCTTGCGGCGATGATATGATGGGTCACACACAAGACACAAAGAATTATACACATTCAACCCCCAAGATGAACACAAGTAAGAACCCTACCCCTATTTATGGTTATCTATTGATCTGAGTATGTCTGTGCTAGAGTCGAGAAGAATGTGAACAAAGAGTAGTGTTTGTCGATTGTGGGGAGGAGCTCCATCCGTCTTATATGTATGGTTAGTGTAAAACGTAATGTTTAGGGTTTGAAGGAATAGCTCGACACTTTACTCTGGCTATGGCGTCTCATATCAGGTTGCTGGCGGGGCGGGCTGCGGCCGTCCCCTACAGGTCGCATGCGGGCTAGTGATTCATTGCGGGAACAATACGACATCCCGCTACAGACCCCTACGGTCAGCGCGGAACAGTGCGGGATCCCGCTTCAGCCCGCTTCAACCCGCAAAGTCGTTTTGAGGCCACAGTTTGCTTCCAAACATAACTTCAGACCAGAGTGAAAGATGGACGCATTCCCCGGCAAGACATGGCACATGAATATGTACTACCATTGTGAAGGATCGAGAGGTTAACTAGAGGGGGTGAATAGGTTAACTACAAATTTTAACTTCTTTTTCAAGTTAACAAGGTAATGCTCAAATATAGATTATCTAGATTATGCAACTAGGTGAACAATCTTATATGTTGAGCAAGTAAAACTAGCACAAGGTAAGTATATGACTAAGCTAGTAGTAACTAGTAAAGGTAAGTTGAGGAATAACCGAACATAGTGACGCGGAGATTTATCCCGAAGTTCACTTCCCAATGGAAGCTAATCTCCGTTGGAGCGGTGCGGTGCCACCAAAGTGGAACACCGAGTAGGCCTCAAATGCCACACCGTATCTCCTTCGAGTCCTTCCACCGATGTGGATAGACTCGAATCACTATGTTGCCGTTGAGGTTGACAACTAGAACCTTTACAAGGATGAGGCACACTCCACAAGATTGGAGGGTCCTCACCAAATCCCAAGAGCCTCCAAGACTCCGAGAAGCAAGATCCACGGGCACAAAAGCACCGGGGATATCAACAAGGCTCCGAGCTCCGATGAACTAAGAGCAACAAGATCCCTAGCTCCAATGAACTAAGAATGACAAGATCCCTAAGGGATGAGTGGGTGGATTTCTAATCGACTCGGTGGAGTTGTAGATCGGGGATGTCTCCTTCAAATCCCAAAGTATCACGAGCTTTGGTTGGGGATTTGTGGAGATCTTGATCTTGAGCTTGAGCTTGGTCAATCAATGGTGGTGTGAGAAAGTGTGGGTGAGATTGACAAAGCAAGGAGGTAGGTGGATACGCCCTATTTATACCCGTACAAAATACGGCCGTTGGGGGGGGCGATTTTCACCTTACAGCACCCCCCCCCGGCATGGGGGGCGGTCTGGCCACCCCGGCCTAGATCCCAGCCTGGGGCCGGCGTGGACGTGAGGGGAGGCCGGCGTGGGGCAGCGTGGCGCCCAGCCAGCCCGGCCTGGGGCCGGCGTGGAAGCTAGGCGGGGCCGGCCCCCACCCGAAGCACCCGGCCTGGGGCCGGCGGGGGCTGTGGGGTGAGGCCGGACCCCCACCCGAGCGACCCGGCCTAGCACCCGGCCTGGGGCCGGCGTGGGGCACGGCGGGGCTGGCGCCAGCCCGGCCTAGAGCCCGGCCAGGCCGGCCACCCCATTTCTTCTTCTTCTTTTCCTCTTTTCTTTTCCGTTTCTTCTCCTTTCTTCCGCATCTTTTTCCGTAAGCTTTTCTCTCTTATTGCTGCAACTTGTATGATGTTTACGGGTAGATCTTTTCTGAGTACACTTAGCAAAACACATTAGTCCATCTATATGTTGTAATCAAACACTCAAAATAGGATTTAGGAACTATGTTCTTTCAATCTCCCCCTTTTTGATGTTTGATGACAACATATGGATTTGCGTAAGAAATAATTTTGCATAGCTATTTGTGAGAGAATTAACATATATTCGTACTCCCCCTATTTGTGTGCCCAAAACAGTTGACATGTATATTTGATAATCATGTTGAGTGCACCTAACACAATCTCATCTTCACACTATGTTTTATAAGATAATGATGTGACTACGATATACTTATGTGAAGAGCGAGAATTTATCCAATCATGATTTTAACATTGAAGATACACATGTATGAACACAAAGATGAGCAATAATATTTACCACTAGAATGATCTTACCATAGCATTCTTCTCATAGTTATAGATGAATAACAACTACCCTCATTATGGCTTCAACACATCGAAATAGTGAGTAGTTGAAATAACATAATAGCCTTGCTATGATCTTCAATATATCAATTATCACACGCATAATATATAGATAGAGAGTACGATAGATAAATAAAGACATAGTCTTACAATAACACCAAAGTTCACCAAACCACACAAATAGTCTCAACTAAAAATGACGAAAGCAAATAGCGAAGATAAGACGCAAATGGATGCATGAAATGCAATGCAATGCGTGAGTGTTTCTCCCCATTGGCATCATACACCAAAAAGGGAGAAAAATATGCAATCCCAATCACTCGGCGCCCATCTCATCATCTTCCTCAATGAAGTCCTCTGGAGGAGCCTGACTAGAGCTGGCAGTGGTAGTGTAGGGCGCCGCAAACGAGCCGAGTGAGCTAGCATCATCTCCACACCAATAAGTATGCTTAGACTTCCACAGATCCTCTGAAATCTCTTCTGAGCTGGGAGGACTAAGGGGAATCTGGAGAGCAGTCTGGATGGAACGCTGACGGCGACTAGAGGCCTTGCCCTTGCGATAGGCCTCATAGTCCTGATGCTGCTTATCAATGAAGAAGCAGTTCATCTTCTGGAGAATCTTCTTAAGGTTGAAAGTCTCAGGAGCAGGAGTAGGAGAAGGGGAGCGGCTCACCCCCTGAGATGTACCAGGAGCAAAGGACTCGGTGCGGGTGCGCTTAGGCCGTGGATCATCAGCAGACTCGGGCGCAACATCAAGCATAAGAATAGACTTCTTGGGAGTCACCTTGGCATAATTGTTGACGAGACCAGCTGGGATCTTGGTCTCAATAAGGCGCTGAATATACGAGCCATAGATAGGAACTCGCTTCTCACGAACCACAGTCTGCATCTCATGCCACATGTAATCCAGAACATCCAGTTGCTTCTTGGCCCTCATTTGAGACTCAATGTGATATAGAAGGTTGATCATCCACTTGCGTACCTCGCCCTTCTCACCAAATTTGGCATTGATGGTATTGCGAAGAATAGCGTGCACCATATACCAATGTTCAGAAAAAAACTTGACTTTAGGAATATGCATGGAGCCGGTACCTTCGGGATAGCAATGGCGAATACCCTCCTTGGCTTTCATAACATTCTTGGGATCACCATGAATGCGGAAATAGAACATATAATCAAACCGATACTCAGGAATACCCAGAATGGTACCAAAATCATCCATAGTAGCAACACACTTGGAGCCACCGCTCATCCATGTCAACGTACGCGGTAGCCGCGTGGGGCCTCCAGATGAGAAGTGAACAGTAGCATAAAACTCCTTGAGCAGCTCTGGGGAAAATGGATAGGCAAGATTGTCACCCATGAGAGGAGTGATGTTGTGGTAGTCCATGATTTCCATAACTTCAGGCCACTTGGTGCGAGTATACTCAATATCAAAGTAGTGTTGATCCACATGGCCATGCTGAAGCTTGCCGAGAATAAAGTCATGCATAACTTGATGCATCTTGCAATAGAATCTTGGATCAAGGCATGTGCGTTCACCAAACTCATAAGGATTAAATTTCAGCCTTGCTTCCTCAAAGTCGGTGGTACTAAGACCACCCCAGTTCGTGACAACGGGTTCCTTTGGATTGATTGGAAAAGATGAACCCTGTCTCCGTGAGGGAGTAGAACCAGCAACATCCGCGGCACTCTTCTTGCGGGAGGTGCGAGGGCGGAGAGAGCGGGGAACCTCAGACTCATTTTGAGGATTGGAATCACCTGAAACATATGATGCATGGATATGGAGCATGATGATGAGTGCACATGGTCGTTGTTTGATTGAAAAATAATTAATCCATGAATATATGTGATAGAGACATGGTGAAAAACAAACATGAGCACAATATTAATGAGGACAAGGCACATTCTTATTAGAGGGAGCACATTATCATAGCATGTGTATAGGATTGGGTGGGGTGTTCTTAGTGGAAATAGGCATGAAAAACATATTGGGCATGATACTAGAAACACCATTGGTATGTAAAAAAAATTAGGGCATAGCATACACATCATGTCACAATGAATATAATAGTTGAGAAGTACGACACTAGGACAATCATATCAATTATGCGAAAGTATGTTTGAATCATGGCCAAACATGAGGGAATAATGTGCAAAGTTAGGAAAAAAAAGTATCATACGGCTAGAACATGAGGAGCATATGACATCAACATAGCATGGCATAGGAATAGATGGAGCATATGACATCAACAAATCATAACATAGCATAGCGGTATGAACCCTAGCATTAATAGGGAAAAAAAACTTAACACATGAACACTAGCACTAGCACACCGATAGATAGCACTCACATACACGTAATCTATAGAAAATCCCAAAGAAAAATTACCCGAGTTCGAAGCCATCTTCAAACAAAAGGCACTAGGCAATAAAAGGGACCGATCTCCTCCAATAAGGGGCCAACGAGAAAACCGTGTGGAGGAGGTGGCGGAGAAGGCCGAGGGCTTGCGGATCCGTGAATTTGGGCGGTAGGGATGGGCTAGGGAGGTGGGGGGGAGGGGGTTAGGGGAGAGCACCAAGGAGCTCTAATGGAGGATGGGGGAGGAAGAAGAAGGGGTATGGGGTGTTTGGGGGAGGTGTGTGCGTGCGTGTGTGTGTTAGGCGTGTGGAGGCATGGGCAGCGCCCACCCCGGCCTGGGGCCGGGCGTGAGGCCGGCCTGGCCGGCTCGGCGTGCGGGTGGGGGCGGGGAGGCCGGCCTGGGGCCGGCGTGCGGGTGGCGAGGCCGGCATCGAGGCCGGCATGGTGGCCGAGCCCCCCGGCCTAGCCCCCGGCCCGGGGCCGGCGCGGCGGCAGCTCGAGGCCGGGCAGGTGGCCGAGCGCCTCGGCCTGGCACCCGGCCAGGGGCCGGCTCGGCGACGGCTGGGGCCGGGGTGGGGGCGTGCACGCGCGTTTTTTTTCTGTTTTTTTTTCGGCTGGTGGATTGGGTTGTGTGTGTGTTGTGTGTGTGGTTTTTTTATTTTGTAAAACAAATCTTAAAGCAACTACCTACACAACAATCAAGCCACAACATGGAAAAAAATTCCATTTCAAGGATTTTCATGACATATACTAAAAAAAAACGACAAGGTGAAACTAGTGTCTTAATAGCACATTTTCGTGAGTTTGTTTCTTAGAGAAATTTTATTTGACCATGTGCACGAATGAAATGAAGATGATGACATGCATATGATGTTGTCATTTGTATCCAACGAAGAGAAAAAAAAATGAGAAACGAAATGAGCAACATTGGATACGAATGACATATGAAAACACGTGGAAAGGCAAATGAGTGAACACTCGAACACAAATGTCTCATTGATATAAACACCAACCAAAAATTGGGCGGTGGTCGTAGCCACCATGTATGAGTATGTTCGATATGTCACCGCGAAGATGTATCTTGGGTGCATTGTCGAAACTCATCATTGAAGCACATGATGTCATTAAAAATGATCATTAGGCATGATTTGTTTATTTATGCATTATAAAGGTAGTGTTGGCTCATTGATTGAGCTACACTCCCACTATGTCTATGCGTGCATCTAGAATCCAAATAAGAGTCTATTAAGAGTGTGTATGCAAGATTTTCAATCAACTAAAATTGCTTGCACATACGATGTTGAGCTCACTCCTCAATTCCTTGAATCTCTTCACATCTAGAGGCTTGGTAAGGATGTCGGCAAGTTGATCTTTAGTGTTGACATAAGAAAGTGAGATATCACCATTGGCCACATGATCCCGAATAAAATGATACCGAATCTCAATATGCTTGGTCTTGCCATGAAGTACCGGATTGTGACCAATCTTAATAGCACTCTCATTGTCACATAAAAGAGGCATTGTCTTAATCTTAATTCCAAAATCCTTAAGACATTGCCTCATCCATAAGAGTTGAGAGCAACAACTTGCGGCGGAAATATACTCCGCTTCCGTGGAGGAGGTGGCAATGCAATTTTGCTTCTTGGAAGACCAACACACAAGGGACCTACCAAGGAATTGGCAAGCACCCGAGGTTGATTTTCTATCCACTTTGTCACCTCCCCAATCCGCATCCGAGTATCCCACAAGATCAAAAGTTGTGTTTGATGGATACCAAAGCCCATGCGTGGGAGTGTCAACCAAGTACCTAAGAATCCTCTTGACTGCAATCATATGGCTTTCCTTGGGGTTAGATTGAAATCTTGCACACAAACCCACACTAAACATAATGTCCGGTCTAGATGCACAAAGGTAAAGCAAAGATCCAATGATAGATCGATAAATTTTAGGGTCTACCGGTATACCTTCATGATCCATAGTAAGATTTGTGGTTGTTGGCATTGGATAAGGTAGTGGTTTGGCATTGTTCATATCAAATTTCTTGAGCATGTCTTGAATATATTTGGCTTGACAAATAAAAGTCCCTTCATAATATTGCTTGATCTCAAAGCCTAGAAAGAACTCTAATTTTCCCATCATAGACATCTCAAATTCACTTGTCATTAGTTTTGCAAATTGATCTACAAAACTCACGTTAGTGGATCCAAATATAATATCATCAACATATACTTGGCATACAAAGAAATTTCCATCTACACTTTTGGTAAAGAGAGTGGGATCAATTACCCCAAGTACGAAACCACGATCCACTAATAACTCCTTTAAATGATCATACCAAGCACATGGAGCTTGTTTGAGGCCATACAAAGCCTTATGGAGGAAGTAGACGTGGTTAGGATACTTGGGATCCTCGAACCCCGAAGGTTGTTTAACATATACCATTTCATTTAGAGGTCCATTTAGAAAAACACTTTTAACATCCATTTGATGCAAGATGAAGTTATGACTAGTGGCAAATGCAAGTAATATACGAATGGATTCAAGCCTAGCTACGGGAGCGAAAGTTTCACCGTAGTCAAGTCCTTCGACTTGAGAGTAACCTTGAGCAACTAATCGAGCCTTGTTGCGAATCACTTGCCCATGAGAATCTTGCTTGTTTTTTAACACCCATTTAGTTCCAATGATATTATGATCCTTGGGTCTTTCCACTAGTGACCATACTTTGTTTATTTCAAAATTATGGAGCTCTTCATGCATAGCTTGAACCCAATCTTCATCTTCAAGAGCATCATAAACTTTGATGGGTTCAACATGAGAGACATATGAATTAAAACCACAAAACTTGAGTACTTGTCCACGAGTGGAGACACTTCTCCCCAAGCCACCAATGATGTTCTTTTGATATAGTGACTTTTGTTGCAATCTTGATGCTTGACGAGTCATGATACGAAGAAGTGCATCATCGGGATTTTCATTTGGGGGAATATCCTCATCATTTCCTTCATCAAGGCCATTGTCCACTCGTATTGGAGTTCTTGGTGACGAAGCACCAAAATCATTTCCACCATTATCATTGGGTGGATCTTGATCACTTTCTTGATGAGAGGTATCCACATGAAGGTCTTCTTCTTGCTCTTGGTCTACCATTTGATTTGTGGTTGATGTAGAGGGCTCCACTTGCGTGGAGCTAGTTCCATCCTCATTTGCCACAAGGTGTCCCTCAACGGGTATAAGTGGACCTACACCCATTCTTCCTATGGCTATGGAGGACGGTTCATCACCTACAACATCACAATCAATTTGCTCCACTTGGGAGCCATTATCCTCATGAAATTCCACATTCATAGATTCTTCAACACACCCGGTGGATATGTTGTAGACTCTATAAGTGTGGGAGTTCGTGGCATAACCAACAAAAATGCCTTCAAAAGTTCTAGCATCAAACTTAGACAATCTAGTTCCCTTTATGTAGACTTGGCATTTGCACCCAAAAACTCGAAGATATTTGAGGTTGGGTTTGTTACCGGTTAGGAGCTCATATGGAGTCATGCCAATCATCGGACGAAGGAAGAGTCGGTTAGATAGATGACAAGCGGTGTTGATGGCTTCGGCCCAAAAGTTATATGGGGATTTGAATTTGGCCATCATAGTTCTTGCCATATCAATAAGTGTGCGATTCTTCCTCTCCGCTACACCATTTTGTTGAGGGGTGTACGCGGCGGAATATTGATGTCTTATCCAATCTTCACTCAATAATTCATCCATGGTGTAGTTCTTGAACTCGGACCCATTGTCACTCCTAATGGACAAGATCTTGGTGTCATATTGGCGTTGCACTTCGGTGGCCCAAGTTATGAATCTTTCCTGAGTTTCACTCTTCTTCTTGATATAGAAAACCCAAGTGAATCTTGTATAATCATCAACAATAACCAAACAATACTTCTTGCCACCAAGACTATCATATGTGGGAGGCCCAAATAAATCCAAGTGAATACGCTCAAAGGGTCTTGTTGTGGCGATGATTGATGTCTTGGGATGATTCTTCTCATGCATATTTCCGGCAATACAAGAGCTACAAGGACGCTCTTTGGAAAAATTCACACTTGTTAGTCCTATCACATGCTCACCTTTCACAAGAGTTTGTAAATTTCTCATACCGACGTGGCCTAGGCGGCGATGCCAAAGCCACCCCACGTCGGATTTAGCCATTAGACATGTGGCGATATGTGTAGTTTCTTTCGAGAAATCCACTATGTACATACCGTTTTCCACAAATCCAACAAAGGCTACTTTAAGAGAAATAGTGTGAAGTACAAGCACATGATGACGCCCAAATACACATGTAAAATTGCACTCACAAAGTTGCAAGACGGAAAGAAGATTATAGCCAAGGGACTCAACAAGGAGGACTTTCTCAATGGATGAATCCGGAGAAATGACCACCTTGCCATGTCCCAATACCTTAAGTTGTGAGCGATCACCAATAGTTACATGAGCAAATTTGAGAAGTTGGAGCTTCAAGTCTTCTAATACTTCTTTGCTTCCGGTCATGTGTGCGGAACAACCACTATCAATCATCCATGATGTTCCACCGGAGATACAACCCTACAATGAATCAACTTCTTGTTTTAGGTACCCATTTTTGGATGGGTCCTTTTTTGTTAGTCAGAAGGGTCTTGGGAACCCAAATAGCATGCTTGTAATCATCACCATATGAGGTGCCTACATATTTTGCATAAACATGACCATTAATAGATTTAAGAAGCACATATGATGGGTTATATTTTCCCGCAAAGTTGTTGTGAGTAGTAGTGTTCCTAGGAACAATACTTTTAGCAATAATATCAAACTCATCTTCCTCATTAGCCAACTCCCCCTCCTTCACAAAAACAATAGAGTTAGTGGAGGGAGTTGACTTCTTCTTGTAAGCCACCTTCGATGTGGAACCAAAGCCAAGGCCTTCTTTACCAATAACTCTCTTATGATTACTCAAAAGATCATTGAGGTTCTTTTGGCCTTGGATGCATGTGGCAAGACCTTTGTTGAGTTGTGCCTTCAACCTGTTGTTCTCCTCAATGAGAGTTGCCTTGACACACAATGGGTTAGTAGCACAAGAGTTTTCATTCACAACTCTTACTCCTTTTAAGGTTTTGAGCTCATTTGAGATAGTACGATGATCAATTTTAAGCTTATAAAAATCCTTAATGAGTTCATTATACCCTTGGTTAGTTGCATCATTTAAACTCATGAATTCCGTTACCTTAGCAAAAGCATGTTGACAATCAAGTTTTACTTTAGCTATGTCAATTGCAAAGGTTTCTTCTATGCTTTCTCTAAGGCAATGTGATTCATCTAGAGCTTTCTCAAGCTCCTCAATTTTACTAGCATCATCACGAGCAAACTTTTCAAGTAACATTATTCTCTCCTCATGTTCATCAATGAGTCCATGTGCCTCACTTAATTGATCCATGAGAGAGACAAAGATAGATTTAGTTTCTCCTTCTAGTTTGTCAACAAAGTTTGTCAAAGGGTCTTCCTCGACACAATTTAGTAGTGAAGGAATAGAGGAGTTAGCAAGTTTAAGTGTAGGAGTCACCTTTGGGGGCATACCCTTGGCCATAAAGCACTTGTGACTCGAAGGACCCTTGTGGTCATTTGGGTTGGAGAAGAGAGAGCTTAAGTTAGGAGGTACGACGCCCCTAGCCATGGCCGCCATACCTACTTGTTCGCCTTCACCATCACTCTCTTCACCACCGGATGTGTACTCAACTTCTTTTGCAATCAATGCCCTAGGAGGGCCTCTCTTGATGAAGTTCTTGGACTTGGGAGTGAAAGTGGATTTCTTGATGAGTCTTCCTCCATTCTCAATTCTACTCTTGAAGGGGCACTTGGCAACGAAGTGCTCGGAATCTCCACAATTGAAGCAAGTTCTTGCTTTCTTCGTGCTTGAGGATTCCTTCCCTTTATTCTTGGTGGCATTGGATCTAAAGTCTCCTTTCTTCCACCACTTGTGTTGAGCAAGAGCCAAACATTCTTCATGTGATGTCCTCATTTCTTTCTCGGAGACCTCATGAGTGGATCCACCATCATCACTTGAGTCATTATCTTCATGGGGAATGACTTTGGCCTTCAAGGCAAGAGATGCTTTCTTTGCTCCGTTTACACGGGCCATGACATCATCGGAGGTTTGCTTCATGACCTTTAGAGTGATAAAAAGACCTAAGACATCATTGGGGGATAGGTCCAAATAGTCGGCCCTTGCTTGTACATTCATCACCATGTTTTCATTGTATGGCATCAAGGTGAGTAGAAATTTCTCCTTGACCCAATTCTCCGTACAATCCGTGAATCCACTATCTCTCATATCATTTACAAGAGCCTTGAGTCTTCTAAACATGTCTTCTATGTTCTCTCCATCACCCAAATGAAAGTGTTCAACTTTTCTTTGAATGATTGACCTCTTGGACCTTTGGAGGTTGACATTGCCGTCAAACATATCGACAAGACCATCATAAGCTTTCTTTGCACTAGTGAAGGACCGGATGTGCTCAACTCCTTCCTTTTCCATTGCCCTCTCCAACATGTGCAAAGCATGAGCGTTGAGTTGCTCATCTATGATGTCACTTGAGCTTAGATTTGCGGGGTCCTTTGGCTCATACCCTTTTTCAACAATTCTCCATATTTGCATTGAAGAGCTGCACATGTAAGACTTCATGGAAGCTTTCCAATTAGTAAAACGATGCCGATCCACCAAAGGAGGTGGACCAAGATGAGAAACATGTGGATGTTGAACATTAGGAGCATTGTTATAAGCAAAGCCAAAAGAATTTCCATCACCACCATTTAATGGTGAAGATGATGCGGATGCTTCTTTAGTTGGAATGGGTTTTCCATGTTCATCTAAAATAATCTTTTCACTAGATTGTCTAGATGGAGATGTCAATTCTTTTATTAGTCCCTCCATCTTTTTCTCGGAACTATCAATCATAGCTTGGATTAGCTTTTGAATCCCATCCATGGTGACGGGATCATCGGCCATGCTTACCTCCTCTTTTAGGCGGTAAAGCCTATATAAAGAGACGAGGCTCTGATACCAATTGAAGGATCGAGAGGTTAACTAGAGGGGGGGTGAATAGGTTAACTACAAATTTTAACTTCTTTTCAAGTTAACAAGGTAATGCTCAAATATATATTATCTAGATTATGCAACTAGGTGAACAATCCTATATGTTGAGCAAGTAAAACTAGCACAAGGTAAGTATATGACTAAGCTAGTAGTAACTAGTAAAGGTAAGTTGAGGAATAACCGAACATAGTGACGCGGAGATTTATCCCGAAGTTCACTTCCCAATGGAAGCTAATCTCCGTTGGAGCGGTGCGGTGCCACCAAAGTGGAACACCGAGTAGGCCTCAAATGCCACACCGTATCTCCTTCGAGTCCTTCCACCGACGTGGATAGGCTCGAATCACTATGTTGCCGTTGAGGTTGACAACTAGAACCTTTACAAGGATGAGGCACACTCCACAAGATTGGAGGGTCCTCACCAAATCCCAAGAGCCTCCAAGACTCCGAGAAGCAAGATCCACGGGCACAAAAGCACCGGGGATATCAACAAGGCTCCGAGCTCCGATGAACTAAGAGCAACAAGATCCCTAGCTCCAATGAACTAAGAATGACAAGATCCCTAAGGGATGAGTGGGTGGATTTCTAATCGACTCGGTGGAGTTGTAGATCGGGGATGTCTCCTTCAAATCCCAAAGTATCACGAGCTTTGGTTGGGGATTTGTGGAGATCTTGTTCTTGAGCTTGAGCTTGGTCAATCAATGGTGGTGTGAGAAAGTGTGGGTGAGATTGACAAAGAAAGGAGGTAGGTGGAGACGCCCTATTTATACCCGTACAAAATACGGCCGTTGGGGGGGGGGCGATTTTCACCTTACAGCACCCCCCGGCCTGGGGGCCGGCCTGGCCGGCCTGGGGCAGCCAGGGCCGGGCCAAAACCCACCCCGGCCTAGATCCCATCCTGGGGCCGGCGTGGACGTGAGGGGAGGCCGGCGTGGGGCAGCGTGGCACCCAGCCAGCCCCGCCTGGGGCCGGCGTGGAAGCTAGGCGGGGCCGGCCCCCCACCCGAAGCACCCGGCCTAGCACCCCGCCTGGGGCCGGCGGGGGCTGTGGGGTGAGGCCGGACCCCCACCCGAGCGACCCGGCCTGGCACCCGGCCTGGGGCCGGCGTGGGGCACGGCGGGGCTGGCGGCAGCCCGGCCTAGAGCCCGGCCAGGCCGGCCACCCCATTTCTTCTTCTTCTTTTCCTCTTTTCTTTTCCGTTTCTTCTCCTTTCTTCCGCATCTTTTTCCGTAAGCTTTTCTCTCTTATTGCTGCAACTTGTATGATGTTTACGGGTAGATCTTTTCTGAGTACACTTAGCAAAACACATTAGTCCATCTATATGTTGTAATCAAACACTCAAAATAGGATTTAGGAACTATGTTCTTTCACATTGCCTCATCATGGTGACCACCATCGTGCTCCCGCTCCTGTCTGTCAAGCTCAAGCCAAACCGGCACTCCGGCAGGGCCGTGAGACTAACCTGCACCCGGGGCCATGGCGTCTGTCGGTCATGGGCAGCATGCACCACCTCGTCGCCACCGCGCTCCCACACCGCGGCAAGCGGGACCACGCCTGCCGGCACGGTGCACCACTCATCCGCGCTACCCGGACGCGCACTGCAAACATCTGAGCGCTCGCCAGGGACGGCCTCGGCATGGTGTTCGCGCCGTGGGGCGAGCACTTACGCCGGCTCCGCAAGCTCTGCGTCGCCGAGCTGCTCGTCCCTGTGTCGCTGTCGCCACCGTCCGAGCCTGTGGACGTCAGCTCCATCCTCTCCACGTACGTCACCGACGCGGCCGGGCACCGTGGCACTTTCCTGGAGTGCTTGTAGGAGGGCGTCAAGGTGGCCGCCAGGTTCAGCCTCGCCGACCTATTCCTGTCCTCTCGCGCGCATTCAGCGGGGCTGCGCGTCAAGGGGAGCTGCACACTGCCAAGATTAGCAGGGCCATGAGCGAAGTCGTCGAGGCGCCCGAGGAGGACGTCGGCCGCCAGTTTCGGGGAACAGAAAGAAGCCATCCTGGATGTGTTTCTGAGGACTGAGTACACAAACGAGATAAGAACCATCCCCGCCGTGATCGATGTAAGACCTCCCATCTCCATCTCACGATTATTGCGGGTTAGGCAGGTGTGCGGCGCGCTCGTGGACAATGCGGCATGCCGTTTCAACCCGCTAGAAATTATGCGAACAGCCCAGCGGGCACTTTGCGGGCAGACTTTGCGGGGCGGCGTTGCGGCACTGCGGGACGGCCCACCCTGCTTGAAACCCGAGTCTCATATATATGGGGTACATGTACATGTACAAATACAAATAACAAAAGGCTAAGTGCGTACACATTCTAACACACTCCATCAATCTTAACTGCGCCCTAAAGTATTCAGTAGGTTAAGATTAGGTCGACAACCCTCAAACAAAGGTAGTGACAAAGGCTTTGTAAAGACGTCAACAAGTTGATCTTTAGAAGAGATGAATTTGATTTGAAATAAGTTTTGTGTTCCCTTACAAAATGATAATCGGCTTCGATATGTTGCGTCTGGGCGTGGAATATCGGATTAGATGGAAGGTATGTGGCACCGATGTTATCACACCAAAGTACGTGTGGCTGGTCTTTGAGAGATCCACAACTCTCGAAGCAAATACTGCGTCCAAATAATCTCAGTTGTTGCATTAGCAACCACTTCGTATTCAACTTCAGTATAGCTACGAGACACCGTTTCTTGCTTACGGGCATTCCATACAATCAAGTTGGGACCAAAGAATATTGCACATCCACCCGTGGCTCGCTGATCATCATGGCTACCGGCCCAATCCGCATCAGAGAAGGAGGAAAGTGTGCCTGAAGGCGTAGGCTAAAGATGCATACCATAGGAGGTGGTAAGGTGCACATAACACACCACGCGGTGCATGGAGAAACTGACACACGTCATTGCCTACAAAAGAAATGTCAGGTTGGGTGATCGTCAAGTATTGCCATCCACAACACATCGGTACTTGGTAGCATCATCAGAGGTGAGCGGAGCACCATCAAGAGCAGATAAGCTGTCAGTAACAACATTGGAATGGTGGATATCTTGCACTTCATCATACCTTTACGTCGTAACAAATCCAAGGACTATATCTGTTAAGTGGGAGTCAAACTAGCATCACTAAGAGTAACCTTCAAGCCAATAAAAACTGCAATTTACCTAGATCTTTGATAGCAAAATCAACACTCAAGGAAGAAACTAGATGGTTAACACCTAGAACTAAGAGCTGACAAGAATAATGTCATCAACATACACCAGCAGGTACATGGTGACATCATGACGCTCAAGGAGAAACAATGACGTATAAGTGATGACCCACAAGTGTAGGGGATCACAACAGTCTTCGGGAAATTATAAACTAAATTTATTGACTTGACATAAGGGGAGCTGAAGAATATCTATAAGGCTTAGCAGCTAAGTTGTCAATTCAGTCACACCTAGAGAAGTATTAGCAACAACGATATGAGAGCAACCGTGGTTTAATAGCTACAATTTCAGTAAAGTAGCAACAATAATAGTACATCAGAAGCAATAATGATTAAAGATGGACCGGGACTCATAGTTTCACCAGAGTTAACTCTCCAAACAAAACAAGAAAGGGTGGGTGAACAAATTATAGTTAGGAAATTGAAAAAATTAACTAGCTTATGATAGAGCATCCTAGTCTAAAATCATATGTAGGCATGTGCTCCATATGGTTATGCGTGTTGCAATAAGAACTTTCACAACATCTTTTATCCAACCATATCGTTTTCAGCAGACCAATCATGGAATCTGATGGTAATTAAGTTAATCCTGTTACGAACCACCGGAGAAAAACATTAACACTCATTGAACACAACTAATCCTCAAGTTGAAGCCTTTCCCTTTGATATCACAACTTGTCACCTCGTGGTTTCCGGTTCCGGATAATAGCAGGTGCATACAACTTGCATATACGATGTGAAACAACAATTATATTCATGCAAACATAAAGAGTTCAGATATGAAATCATGCTTAGGATGTAAGTGACAAAAAATGAACATAACTGTAAGGTCCCCCAGAACCACTGTTCAAGGACACCTCCGATATGCATACATTCACGATCCCAGAGCACACCAGTCGTGAACAACATATCAAATTGGTACACAGATTCAATATCCATTACACGATTTGCATAAAACACTTACAAAAAGAACATGGTCACATGACCAAGTCTAACCCAACTGCCACATAGGGCAAACACACAACACACATAGCGGAAGACTAACACACACAAACGTAGTAGAGCCCAAGTCACGCCTTAACCTACAGGCTGCTGACCGGGAGACGATCCTAGTTCGCAAAGCCATCAGCTCCGTACTCCTCTTCGTAGATCTCCTTCTGAGACTCCTTCTCGATGTCTGGCAAGTAAATACGAGGGACGAAACCAATATGGGTACATTTGAATGTACTCAGCAAGACACCCATCATGTAGCTTACCAAAAATGCAAGTATGCTTATATAGTGGAATAGGTAGGCTATACATAGGGTTCACTATCAATGATATATGAAAGACATATCATAGTTGATTTTGTAAATCTCTGTATCTTCGTTGAAGAAGATACTTCAAAAGAAAATAATATAGTTTTCTTTCTCTTGTAGATATCACATGTACAAGAGGTTTTGTAAAAACTTTGTTAAAAGAAGGTTTTCTCTTTGCAAAACTTCTTGGAATCAACTTCCAATTTTTGTTTAGAAAAGAAATATTTTCTTTCCAAAACTTTTTGTAAAACAACTTCTGGCTTTTCATCAACGGTAACTCCACGGTACAAGATTTCCCCCTTTCAGTACTTCCTGAATCCAACACCTTTTTGAAAACTCCTTTTTGAAAACATTGACTACATGGCCATTCAACTGTCCATATCCGAGGATGCGGCTATTCTGAATAGTTCTACTCTGCAGAGGTGTACACATTCCACTAGATCCAATCATCTGCCATGAACCACCTATGGCTCGACACAGCGATATGCAAGCATCAGAAGAATGATCCTACTGTCCACTTTGATCAAGCTAGTGTATCCCTATCCCTTCAATTGGGTTTATTCCCCTGGCACCATGTCACACATCGCCACAGCAGGGGACCTAATTGTCGCATCCGGAGGAAAAATTAATCCCACACTGTGTATGTCCCGTTTCTCCCTCCTGGTGACATTTCGGTTCAGAGTATCATCCTCTCTATAGCATATTGGGATAAAACACACACTAACCTGAACAAGTATCTAGATAGGCCCCGTGCCCATGTTGGGGTAGAGTGGCAGTACGGTAAAGGTTGTCCGGCGAAGACTAGGTTATGTGTCCTTTTTGTGAAACACCATTTTTAAAAATGACCACTTCCACAATCCTCCGGTGAATAAGGCTTCGCCTTTCCACCGGGTTTTCCATAAAGCCTTTGTTTTGCAAAAACATAATTTTAGGATGTCCGTTAGGGACTTATACTTTTGGTGCTAATAAATACCATATGGTGACTATGGGCTTGGTAACACCAAGTATCAACTACTGGCATAGTCATGATATATATAATATTAATAGTAGTAATATTCACTCAAAATAGTTTTGGGAAATCAAGGTTTTGTAAAACTTTTCAGAAGTAAAACATGCATGATAGATAATGATAAGTGTAGTAACAGCAAGCATCAGGATGACTTGCCTTAAAACTCTTAGTGTCCCTGGTCTTGGAGTAACTTGAACTTGACGCACAGCTCCACAACTGCTTCTTCTTCTCCTTCGTTTTCTAGCGTCTTAAAAGAATAAAAGACACATACTCAGAACTAAAGACCAAACAACTAAACTAAACAACACATACAACAAGCAAACTTATACTAGCGCAATCACTCAAACGTTATCGAGAAATCTATCTCACATAACTCTTAGGGTACAAAACTGCCGTCAGACAAATATATGGTTGAGAAACCATATCCCACATCTTACATACCATATATGGAGTGGGTGTACCACTCTCATAATAAGATAATCAAGAAGCTAAATGTCGGATATATACCAAATAGGGGTATATCAGATGGTAGTCAAAGTGCCGGATTACCAGGGTGGCCCAGGCGGTAGTGGGCTGTAGTCCATTGGGCGGCCCAGTAACCTGACGCACAGAAGCCGGATTCTAGAAGGACCCGGATCACGGCCCACGTGATCTGGCTTGGAGGAGAAGACGGATTCCTTACTTTCCAAGTTATAGTTACCGTAGTCTTCTAGGTTTCCTATTCTGTAAGCCCTAATCCGGCTATTATATAAAGCCGGACGGTTGATAAGTTTGATAACGAAGAACAGAGAAGAGGCTATAGGCTAACTCGCCGGGAAGTTGATCCTCTGCGAATAGCTAGATCTAAACCTCACATTGTAATTCTATATCCAGGCTTAAGTCCTGATTAGTGAGAAGTGCAGGAGTAGGCACGTCGTATTGTCGCGACGTACCGAACCTGGGTAAATCCTGTGTTCACTGTCCACCACGCGATCACGTTACCCCACATCTCTACCGTAGTCTCATGGCACCCCCGTCTATGAAAACTACTACGATGTCTCGACACTAAAAATATAGCTTGTGGGCACAAAATGCGAGACTACTAAAATAATAACAATCAATCAAAGCAATACCAATGGCAGTGGGTATTAACAACACACAAGAAATCATCGCCAAACAAGTTCATGACTATACTAATGCCTAGATAACAAGATACTACTAAGCACAACAACAACACTAGCACAACAAATAACATAAGTACAATACTCATGCTAAAGCAATCACTCATACAATTTCCAAACAACAAGCAAACACACCACAGATGAATAGGCTAGTTATAGACTATGCTATGTCTAACTCAAAGTTATGGAATCCATCAATCGTGAAAATAACTAAACAAACAAGTAGCTCTACCAATGGTAACAAGTCAGAAAGTATAATCTAAAACACAATCATCATAAAAGATAATGCTCCTAACAAACAACATAAAAACAGGAGTGCGCTAATAGTATACTAGTATGGAATTCTACACAAGCATGCTATAAGAATTAATTGCATGCTACAACTAAAGCAACAAGCAACTCAAGAAGTCATGGCATAATAACAGAAGCAAAAGCATCCTAAACACGCTAGAATAAAACATACACTCAAGACATAAAAGACAACAATACCAGAGCAACTCATAATATCTAGTGGTGGCACAAATGCATCACTAGAGAAGCAGATAATGCTACAAGGATGCATGATCCTAAACAAGAAACTCATGAATAAATATACCTAACTAACAGAACACAACACTTACACATTGTAGTAAGCAAATACACCAAAAGAATTTCATGAAACCATCTACTTAGCAAGAGTAAACAAATTCTATTAAATCATGCTTTTCTATCAATCAATTAACAAGCAATCAAAGTATAAACTACACAACCAGTAGCTAAGCACTCATCAGAAACTTAACTAAACACTTTCAAAAATCTAAACACTCAATGAAATCTATTTACAAATAATTTATCAATCACTAGGAAGCATTCTATTAGCAAATAATATTTAATTTACCAAACAACAGCGAAACATTCCTTAACATGATACCCCTAAGGGAATATTATGTTAACCAATGAATCACAACTAAACCTACTAGGATTCACAAATGAATACTAAACTCTTAACTTACATAAGTGAAACAAACAATCTATTTTCCTTGGTGGGAAAATAACAATCGAACATATAGTAATACATGCTAAAATCACACAAGTGTATGGTAGGGGATTTGGATCCCTAACCAAAGATGCAATGGGACCAGTGGGTTATGGACCCTCTAATACCAAGGCATTAAGAGGTAACAAAGCCTCTGGTCACACATGACAAAATTAACCTATCAAAGCAATCACCACTCAATTAATACACTAGTGAAAACAATAAAGTGCAAACAAGCAAACAAATGCTACACATGCATCTCCATAAAATCAAGTGCAACCTAATAGAGATACTACCATCCTAATATCAGTACCAAAATGGTACTGTAATCAACTTAAAGACATAAAAAACTTAGGTGCACAAACACACAAAGATTTGCCCACACAACTAGTCAAAATAAATACTAGAAAACAAACAACAAATGTTACGCATGCTTTGCTATAAGAAAACAGGAAAGTGAACTTAGATAATAGCATCAAAATAACAGTACCAAAATGGTACTGGACTCAACTCAAGCATATCACAACTTAGGTAAAAACAAACATACAAAGATGTGGTTCACACAATAATCCAAATAATGAACATCAACTATCATTCCCGCGGCAACGCGCGGGGTGTCAACTAGTTAACAAGATGCCTAAAGTCAGTTTCTGTTTTCTGCTGTTTTTATGCTTCGGAAAACTTCTGAAGAAAATATTCGCCAAAAGTCCTGAAAATTCACGGGGGTCGTTTTTCACCCTGAACAAAGACATAGTCTAAAGGAGAGTCAGAGGGGTGCCAAGCGTGCCCCCCTAGGCCGCCCTGGTGGGCCCCTTGTCGCCCTGGCCACTGTTGGATGTATGCCCAAAAGGCAATAATATTTATACTATGTTTCATAATCATGATTCATATTACTATCCTATAACTGACGTGGTTACTGAATCTGAGATTCAGAGCAAAACTCATGCTCACGTGTAGTAACATGAACACAGAAATGAACCCTAGTCTTGCCTTTTATGACTAATTCATTGGATGTTTGATGACTATGTTTTCCTGGTAATGAACATTGTTTATGTCAACGTCAATGAATAGCTTATTGTTGGAAGGAACAATATGGCTTGGTATTCCCTAAGTAGATTGATATGCTAAGAGATTCCACTAAGACATCTTTGTCCTTAGAATCATATCACATCACGGTTATATTACAATGCATCCTTTGACCATGAGGTTATCGGGATAATATATTCTGGAGGTTTAACTTTGATGCTATCAAGAGTCACATCGTAAACTAGATGAACAAAAAGGTAGCTACTAGGTATTTTTGAAGCAGTATATTACCTCAATGTTCTAATATGGGAATTGCTCCTCCGTAAAAAGAGAGATACATACGTGGGCCCACTCGGTATTCTTGATATCCATAAGTTATGTAGACAATGCATGATGCTGATACATCATGTGGGATATCATAATACAGTAAAGAGAAATAAGAAACTTACCGGATAACAAGACGATACAAAGGTATAAATGAACCAGAGATAGTTTCACGACAATACCACAATCAATAGTCTTGGATAAGTTCAATATCGTGAGTAATGGGAGAATTGTATAATAACCAACAGGTTCAACATTTTATTCATATAGTATGTGATATTCAATATGGGTGTCCATGACCCCGCTGTATTGAAAATGAAATAGTTTCCAGTTTCATGTCCGCACACTATCGAACCTGTAAGGAAACACAATTAAGTTTGGGCATGCTTTTGTGTATATCGGTAGGTCTAGATCAACTAGGAGTATCCTCAGAATGGTGTTTCTGCGTGATATTTTTTTATATATCTCAAAGATAATTTATAACGAGGGCATTAGATGTCCCGGAGTGCTAGATGTTGTTTCTATTACTGGCAGAATTTATTCCGAAGTTGTTATGAAAGAGAATTTGAGTCTGCACGCTTTACGGGGCAAATGCAGGGGCATGAGATGTCCCGGGATGTGAGAAATATATTTCTGACATCATTAGAAAATATCGATGATTTTATCTATAGGGTTTAAGTGGTTCCAGAGAAGTTTCGGGGACCTTCCATATAAGGGGGGGGGGGGGGTGGTACCGGGAGGGGGCACATTCCCTCCTCATGGCACTACACTAATTTTAGGGCTGTCAGGTGGGCCCCGGTGGCTTCAAAAAATGGTACTGATTGTCCCGATATTTTTCTTTATTTATTTGGAGAGAAAACAAGAAGGAAAAGGGGAAGGGAGGTGGAGTTAGACTCCACCTCAAGTTGGGCTAGGGGAGGGGTGCGACCACCTTCTCCTAGATCAACTAGGACTCCTCTCCCTTTGGCATGTACCCCTCTCCTCCCACTATATAAAGCACCCTAAGGATCCAATCAAAACACACAATTGGCTCTCAATCCTCTCTCTCTTTCTCTATAATAATTAGAGGGTCTAATTAGAGGTTCCAATTAGAGCCCTTCTTATTGAATTAGAGATTCCTCTCATTAAATTAGAGTTTCCTCTAATTTAAATAGAGCTTCTTCTCATTGGGTTTTGAGGTGTCCTCTCCCTATTAGGCCTAGCTTCTAATTACTCTCTCTGTTGAGAACTCCACCTTCATATACACCTGTGGCGTCTAGTCCTTGACGGTGAAGCACTATAGAATTTGCCCCGGCGTATGTGTGCATACTCTCAGAGAGGTAACACGTGGGACCCTCACTCTGCTGGATCAAGGTGCTAGATACGGGGAGTCGGCAACATCCTCACCCACAGGCTTGTGCATGAGGATCTTCTACATGCTTCATCGACACCTCTTCCGCTAGTACGGTGTCTGGTACACGATATCGGGAACTAGATATTGGAATTTATATTCACTTGTATCTGCATAGCAAGGTCTTGGTCGTTGCATAGCATGCATGGCTAAAATTTTAAATTCCCGCTATGCAACCCAGCAAATTGACCACACAGAACCCATGTGTGGAATAGTCATTGCCACCGATTGAAGGATAGGTAGATGAAAGCCATTTCATTCTACCCATGTGTGGATATCAAGAGACTTTTCTCACACCGTTATAAGAAGCGTGGAGCTATTGGTAACTTAACTTAGTAAGAATCATAAAAAGTTGCTCCAGTGATTTTATTTTTGTTCGCTCTTACGGTCAGATAGAGGTTACCTACAAGCATCTTGATCTTGAAAAAGAAAATTTCATTCCTTGTAATGTTACTAAAAAATTGAAAGCTAACCAGTCGACAAGTGATGGAAGTATGCATCCAGTGGATACCCTTCCAACAATAGGCATTTCTTCAGCTGACGTGGTACCTACTGTATCAAAATCTAATCAACCATGAACGGGAGGTTCTAGAACAAAAACTTGCACAGTAACATCCAATTACGTACTCTTTAAATATTGCACCGATGATCTAGGAGAACCACTTCCTCCTAAAGTAGAACCTATATTTGAATTAAAATCTTTGTTTGATGGTTTGAAATATGCTTTTAAAGAAGACTAGCACATATGCCCGTATGTTGCAACGGGAGAAAAAATTGCACATGTACACACGACTTACCTAATAGATATTGATCTATCAAAGTTTATAATCACCTATCTAACAGAAGCATGAGATGATGACATCCACAGATGCATGAACAAAGATTAAGAACAGTTCTTTCATAAGTGATGGTTTCTCCATCCGAGATTATGAATAAAGCACAAAACTACAATTTGACGAATTTTCTCCTAATCATAAAATCTAAGAAGGTACAAGTAAGGCAATGATTTGTTTGTAAATGTGGTCATGAAAAGTAACTAAACTAAAATCGATATAATCTCATCAACAACCTAGGACACCAACATAACTATCACGCGTCAAAAATCATATCTAGACAAATCTTCTCCTTAGGAGTACATAGTAGTGAAACTTCGTCTATTTTTTGAAAACCAAGTTGCATATGTGTGTTGGAGTCTTCCAGTGCATTTGATCATATGTTCTGTCAGAACAGTCCACCTTGGAATATCTGGAAAAAAACGCAAAGAAACATTGTGAGGGTGTGAAAAGTGAGATCGACATACCTACCTTTTCTCGCAGCTCGACCTCGCGCCGGCGCCATAGTTCAGACTCGTAAAATATAAGAACAAATTCCTTGCAAAACGAAACCACATTAAGCTGAGAACATGAACTCCAAAAAATATATCCTGTCTTAAATCCAGCCAGAATTAAATTGCTAGACGTTATATTCCTGCGAGACCTTCATCAATTTGCCCAATCGGCATGTCCCTCTATACAAAGTTACTCTATCGCAGATTTCTGCAAAAAGGGGAAAAAATTAGTTCGACGCTATCATAATCATGAATATATTAATTGCTAATGGTGCTACAATCCTATGAAATCTATTCTACTTAGTCAGTTCGGTTGCATGTACAGAAACATGAAACATTCAACAAACCTGACGAAGCAAGTTGATCTGGAAAATAAACGACAAAGGGAAGCACCTCATGTTACTTGTGGTGAACCGGTCATTCCACAAGACACAAGTTACATCTGAAAGATGTATAACATCTACACTACAAGATTTCAGACTACGTACTTACCAGTGTAAATGATATAGAAAAACAATTGTGGAGTATCGTTTTCTATACATGTCAATATGGGCAGCCAATAGGCGTGGCCTGAGCATTATTAGACCTCAGAGTGTAATTAAAATTCTGAAAGCCACTGCCGGGGCACTTAAGCATGGAAGATGTGATCCCTATCTCGGAACACTGGCCGATAACGGCCAGAACTTCGGATGTTGCAATTTATTGCCTGAAAAACAAACACCTCAATATTGTCTGCGGTACTGAAACAATAGATAGGACCATGTTGTATTTAGCATCTGCTAAAATTGCTCGAGTAAAATCGTCATGACCAAGTCACGCAACAAGCAGATGTGCGAAGACGACGGCAACTCAGATCAGGGCACCCATGAGTCCGGCGATCCTAAAATCATAGGGCCGGGATTTCATTCTGGGGGATGGATGCGACCTGCACAGCGAGCTTGTTGGTATGGACCGCGGCTGTAAATGAGGTACTGTCCTCACATCCGCTTCGAGTCAAACCGGACGGGACCGCACACCGGGATCGCAACAGCATATGTCAATGACGGCTCACACAAAGTTTGACTATGGCTGCCGGGCGCGGAACACATGCGATGGGGAGAACACAGAACACCATCGACGCCGCCGAAAAAATTAGAAGCAAATCGGGATACCAGAAGTGGGCGTAACTTCCATACCCGAATGGGTGATGAGGGGCGATTTAACCTTTTTTGTTAGGGACGCTCATCAAGATCGTGGGCGTGCAGGATAGGGCTATGTATATTTCTTTGTACAATATGTCCTACGGGAGGAGAAAGGAAGGAAAAGAGAGGTGTTGTCAAGGACGACAGCTGGGCGCCATGCTTTCGCTGGGCCGACCAAGAGCGTGTGGCCGACGTGCCCTTGACCCACGTCTAGGTCGTTCGGCTCCAGCTCGTGGAACTCGATCATGACGGCCAGAGTTTCCATGGATCTTTACATGTACATGCATATTACGGCCAGCGTATCATGTTAAATCAGGGTACGTGTAGGTGTAATACTCGATGAGGTAATCCGTGTAGGATTAGTGCGATGGATGCCCACCTCACGTAATTTTCCATGGCTCGCATATTGTGTCCAGGCCCAGCTCACTTCATAAGACGGAAACCACGCGGAAACCTTAGGACAATAGGATGTACCAACCAAACGATGGAAACGGTGAACGAAAAAATATAGCAAAATTTGGAAACGAAGAGGTACTACTTATGGGTGGCGTGGTGGGTAATTTTTTACAACTTGAGTGGCAATTTTTATGACGGTCCAACCAACCAACCAACCAAGAAAGTCTTAACGTCTCACGCTGGGAATGGGGAGAGAACCGCACCAAAGCCGCTCCAGGCCAGCACGAAAATTATCTAACGCCACACCAAACCACCCCACTAATTAATGACAGCTAAACCAACCCGCACCGGCCCGCAGCCCTCAGTTGACCAACCCGCACCAATCCATATACTGCTTGCGGTTTGAAACCACTTCACACCCCACGTACAGCCCACACAGGAAACCAAACCGGAGTGATACCACTCGATCACACCCCACACGTCCCTGGCTGCTCACCTGCTAGATGAATTGCTTTTGCTGGTGCTTGTACTGGTAGAAGCACATCCAAAATTCCAAATTAATTAAGATGCCACAAAATATACCAAACCTGTTAGGTTGTTTCCTCCAAAATATATAAGTGAAATATTCACCGAAATTACAGAATAAAATATCTGAGCTTAAGTTAAGATACTAAAATACTAAAATTGTCCTAGAGCATCCACATAGGTGGGAATTTGGGATCTTAGCTTAAGTTAAAAAAAAATCTGACTATGAAGCTCAGATTGGTGTCTTCACACAATTCAGTAACATGTGTTGATCTGGTCCAGATGCAGAGAATTCTTTACAAGGATTAAACATCTCACTCCTGCTCTTGGTACTGGCTTGGTCTTTCCTTTTCTACAATTGAACAATAAACAAGTTTATGCATTAAAAACTGAAAAAATTTGAACTCACAATGAACCATAGCCAATAACATAGACTGGACAATGTGTGAATTTAAACTGGACAATGTATAATTTTACATGTAGGGGAAGAAGATCCAAATTCATTGTCATGTAGGGGAAACAATAACCAAACTTGGAGGCTTTTGCATAGGTTTCTGATAAGAACAATACAAGACGTATATATCTCCACGTTTTTATAGCAGCCAGGACAAAATGGTCCGCAAATAAATTCACACATAATACATGTACAAATATGACAGAAGAATACATGTCACAAGGTAATAAGGCGGCTGTCACATCAATAATTCTTCCAAACAAAGGTGCAGCCTGTTGCCAAAGAAAACACAGTTCTAACCATACAGAAGAAGAGAGTTGTAAAAAGTCTAACTGTAATGCATCCGGTATCCATGTCAAGAATTTCTGAAATATTTGCTTTTTCTATTGGATCTGGTATTAAACAAATTAGGCACGTCAAAATGGGAGTGTGACACAATAAGCTCATCATTTGTTCAATTCATATATGATGGGTATTCAATTTAGTCTGCTGAAGAAACAAGATTTAAGTAACAACAAAATTGTGACTCTCATCTCATCTATATAAAATGGCTACTATACTCATACTTGCTATATCTTGTTATCTCCCAAAATTCAGAATGCTCAAAACTCACTACAGGATATATGGAAACTGTGATGGATGAAGAAATAGCATGTGATGGACTACAACAATACAATTGGTCACGGAAATATTAAAAGAGCAAGAGAATGGTCAAGAGGGTCACCTAGGTGGGAAGGAGGGCAGTGCGGTGAGCTTGGCGCCTTCAAAATCTCTCTGACTAGACAATCTGAGCATCATGCTCTACGCTTTGACCTCCTGCTGAGCTTGAGCTTGGACCCGCTTCATTGCTCGGAACCTTAATGAGCCAGTCCTTTCCGCAAACTAAAGCTTCAACAGCATGTGGTTTTAGCGAGGCTCGTGATTCTCCTAAAACTCTTCCACCAGCACTGAATGCCGACTCTGATGACACAGTACTAAGCGGCACGGCAAGAAAGTCGCGAGCCATAGCTGAGAGCACAGGGTATTTTTATGCATTTGATCTCCACCATGAAAGTATATCAAAGGTTTCCGTTGAATTCTCAATGAAAGTATCATCAAAGTATGCATCTAGCTCCGACTTTGGTTGAGTGTAGTTTATTCTCGTTGAGTTGTATCGAGCAAACTCTTCTTCAAGTTTCCTTTTACCAAGAACAGGTGATCCCACATTGTTTACTTCACGAGACACAGATTGTCGGTTGCTTCGTTTAACTTGCTGCTCGTACAAATCATAGTATGACTTTATCGATTTGTTTATACTATCCATGCTCGTCTCAGTGTCCTGGTAATGCTCGCAATACTTTCCATAAAAGAAATCCAGGTAGTAATCCTTTTTCCTTGGATCAAGTACTGTGGCGATGACAAGCACATGATTGAGTTTAGTTTCTTTCCAGTACTTATCAAACTTGTCATCCATAGAAAGGGCCAGATTCTCCATAAGTACATTTACTTTCCACTGAGGATCCTTTAAGGCATTACGAATACACAAGATCATATGCAGGAATTGGTAAAGAAGAAAAATCTTGCTACTATTAGAGCACATCGACCACGCTTTATGATTTAACACATGTAAGTCCAGTTCTATCTATGCATAAAATTAATTTGAAAGAAGATGAAAACCATGTTGTTTATCATCAACGTCATCTTAATCAAAAACAAAAGAAGTGGTAAGAATAGAGGTAGACAAATTACTTGAAGTTGACATTATGTGATATAGTACATGGGTTAGGCATGGTCTGTGTTCCTAAAAGGTTATTCCTCAAATGACAATACTTGTTACCGAATGCGCATTAATAGTAAAATATTAAATAAACCTACAAAAAATGATCATTATCCTTTACCATTTATTAACCAAGTGCTATAAATACTATCTAACCATTCATATTTTGTGTATTTAGATGTTATTTAGGTCTCTCTCAAAAAAAAATCATAACGATGAGCAGGAAAAGACGACATTCGCATGTTATTTTTGGCAGTTTTGCTTATAGAAAAATGCTTTTTAATTTATGTAATGCTAATACTACTTAAAAAAATTATGATTGTTATTTTTACTGATTACTATGAGAAAATATGGAAGTGTTTATAGACGAGTTCTTCGTCTATGGAATGTGTTTCAGCAATTCTGTCTACATACTAAAGCAACACTATGTCACTATGTAGTAATTCATTATAGTGTATAGTGTACTGTAATTCACAATATTACTTGACCACCTAAATTCAAATGCTTAAGATCACAAAGGCAGATTTATTTTTCTAGTTACATGAAGCGTTGCTGAGAAGGCCTCTTCTTTACGTTTTGTGACAACATATGTGCTTGTGGTGGAAGGGGGCACTCGGCTGGGCACCATAGCGTACAATCACCAGTAGAAAATAGGCCTTCCATACGCCCCCATTAGTCCCCAAAATAATCGAACCGCGACCAAAGGGGTCTTTAGTCGCGGTTCGGGAGGAAAACCCGCGACCAACAGTCTGGGCCCAGCGCGCTCGGTCCACAGCTGGCGGACGGGAGGGGCTTTAGTCGCGGTTGGCCTGGCCAACCGAGACTAAAAGGTCCTCAGGCTGGCCCGAAGTCCTTTAGTCGCGGTTGTCCAGGCCAACCGGGACTAAAAGGCCATCCCTATATAGGACTCAGCTCGCTGCATTTAGCCACATTTGGTGTCACTTCTACTCACAATATTCACAAGGGGTGGTGTGTTTGCTTTTGGTTCCTCCTATGCACACAAGGTGTTCGATGAAATGCCCGAGAGCATGAAACACACATGATATGAATTGTCCGAGCCACACTTGAGCTTTGTCATTTATTTTTCCTCCGCGATCGCGGTTAGCAACTTGAACCTTTCATGATTTGTATTATTTCTAGCTAGTTAGTTTAACAAATGCATGATGGTTAATTATATACTTTATATAATAATAATGCAGATGAATCGGCAATGGATGTACGGTAACCGACTCTCCGTCGAGTTCACTACGGGTTTGAAATATTTCCTCGTAGTGGCAAATGCGAACAAGCACCGAGATTTTATTATCTGTCCATGTGCTGAATGTAAGAATCAGAAGGGTTACTCCTCCTCAAGAGTCGTTCACATGGACCTGCTTCGGCACGGTTTCATGTCAAGCTATAATTATTGGACCAAGCATGGAGAAAGAGGGGTTAGAATGGAAGAAGATGAAGAAGAGGATGATATCGATGTCAACTATCATGAGGCTTTCGGTGATACTTTCATGGAGGATGATGCTGAAGGTGGGGAAGGGTTTGGTGAAGGTGAAGAAGAGGCACATGATGAGCCCACTGATGATCTTGGTCGGACCATTGCTGATGCACGGAGACGCTGCGAAACTGACAAGGAGAGGGAGAATTTGGATCGCATGTTAGAGGATCACACGAAGTCGCTGTACCCAGGATGCGACAATAGTCTGAAAAAGCTGGGCTGCACACTGGATTTGCTGAAATGGAAGGCACGGGAAGGTGTAGCTGACTCATCATTTGAAAATTTGCTGAAAATGTTGAAGAATATGTTTCCGAAGAATAACGAGTTGCCCGCCAGTACGTACGAAGCAAAGAAGATTGTCTGCCCTCTAGGTTTAGAGGTTCTGAAGATACATGCATGCATTAACGACTGCATCCTCTACCGCGGTGAATATGGGATTTTGAATGAATGCCCTGTATGCACTGCATGGCGTTATAAGATCAGAGGCGATGACCCTGGTGACGATGTTGAGGGCGAGAAACCCTGGAAGAGGGTTCCCGCCAAGGTGATGTGGTATGCTCCTATAATACCTCTGTTGAAACGTCTGTTCAGGAACAAAGAGCATGCCAAGTTGTTGCGATGGCACAAAGAGGACCGTAAGTCCGACGGGGAGTTGAGACACCCCGCTGATGGAACGCAATGGAGAAAGATCGACAGAGAGTACAAAGATTTTGCAGCTGACGCAATGAACATAAGATTTGGTCTAAGTACTGATGGCATGAATCCTTTTGGCAAGCAGAGCTCCAGCCATAGCACCTGGCCCGTGACTCTATGCATCTACAATCTTTCTTCTTGGTTCTGCATGAAGCGGAAGTTCATTATGATGCCAGTGCTCATCCAAGGTCCGAAGCAACCCGGCAACGACATCGATGTGTACCTAAGGCCATTAGTTGATGAACTTTTACAGTTGTGGGGCAGACCTGGTGTACCTGTGTGGGATGAGCACAAAGAAGAGGAATTTGACCTACGAGCGTTGCTTTTTGTAACCATCAACGATTGGCCTGCTCTCAGTAACCTTTCGGGGAAGTCAAATAAGGGATATAAAGCATGCACGCACTGCTTACATGAGACTGAAAGTGTATTTTTGGATAATTGTAGGAAGAACATGTACCTGGGTCATCGTCGATTTCTTCCCCGAAATCATAACGTAAGAAAGAAAGGCAAACATTTCAGCGGCAAGGCAGATCACCGGCCGAAGCCTGCGGAACGTACTGGAGCTGAGATATTTGATATGGTCAAGGATTTAAAAGTCATCTTTGGAAAGGGTCCTGGCGGACAATCAGTTCCGCTGGGAGTTGACGGGCACGTACCCATGTGGAAGAAGAAATCGATTTGGGAGGTACAGTATTGGAAAGTCCTAGATGTCCGCTCTGCAATCGACGTGATGCATGTTACGAAGAATATTTGCGTGAACCTGCTAAACTTCTTGGGCGTGTATGGGAAGACAAATGATACGAAGGAAGCACGGCAGGACCAGCAACTTTCGAAAGACCCAGATGACCGGCATCCGGAATAGTTTCAAGGTCGTGCCAGCTCCGCTCTTACCAAAGAAGAGAAGGTCATTTTTTTTGAATGCCTGAGCAGTATGAAGGTCCCGTCTGGCTTCTCGTCGAATATAAAGGGAATAATAAACATGGCGGACAAAAAGTTCCAAAACCTGAAGTCTCACGACTGCCACGTGATTATGACGCAATTGCTTCCGATTGCTTTGAGGGGGCTCCTACCGGAAAATGTTCGAGTAGCCATTGTGAAGCTATGTGCATTCCTCAATGCAATCTCTCAGAAGGTAATCAGTCCAGAAGATCTACCATGGTTACAGAACGATGTGGTCCAATGTCTTGTCAGTTTCGAGTTGGTGTTTCCACCATCCTTCTTCAATATTATGACGCACCTCCTGGTCCACCTAGTCGAAGAGATTTCCATTCTCGGTCCTATATTTCTACACAATATGTTCCCCTTTGAGAGGTTTATGGGAGTATTAAAGAAATATGTTCGTAACCGTGCTAGGCCAGAAGGAAGCATCGTAAAGAGCTATGGAAATGAGGAGGTAATTGAGTTCTGTATTGACTATGTTCCTGACCTTAAGCCGATTGGTATTCCTCAATCGCGGCACGAGGGGAGACTAAGTGGAAAAGGCACGATCGGAAGGAAATCAACGATATGTATGGACGGTCATTCTATGACCGAAGCACACCACACAGTTCTGCAAAATTCGAGCTTGGTGGCTCCGTACTTCGAGCAACACAAGAATATTTTACGCTCGGACAACCCGGGGAACCCTGAATCATGGATTAGAAAGGCCCACATGGAGACTTTCGGCAGTTGGTTGCGAAAACATTTAATGAATGACAATGATGTTGGAGATCAGCTGTACATGTTGGCCAAGACACCATCTTCGACTATAACGACTTTCCAAGGGTACGAGATTAATGGGAATACATTTTACACGATCTCCCAAGATAAAAAGAGCACCAACCAAAACAATGGTGTCCGCTTTGATGCAGCAACCGAGATTGGGCAAAAGGTCACATATTATGGTTACATAGAGGAGATATGGGAACTTGACTATGGTCCCTCCTTTAAGGTCCCTTTGTTTCGGTGCAAATGGTTCAAGCTAACAGGAGGTGGGGTAAAGGTGGACGAGCAATACGGAATGACAATGGTGGATTTCAACAATCTTGGTTACCTTGACGAACCATTCGTCCTAGCCAAAGATTTCGCTCAGGTTTTCTATTTGAAGGACATGAGTAGCAAACCGAGGAAACGGAAAGATAAGAAAACGATCAGTACATCATGCAATGATCCAAAGCGCCACATTGTTCTTTCAGGGAAAAGAAACATCGTGGGAGTGGAGGACAAGACAGACATGTCAGAAGATTATAATATGTTTGGTGAAATTCCGCCCTTCAAAGTGAACACTGACCCAAGCATTAAGTTAAATGATGAGGATGCTCCATGGATACGGCCAAATCGTAAGAAAGCGGGGATACAAGGGAAGAATTGATGTGTAATAATTTATTGTACCAAACTTCGTTGAATGGATCATGTGAATTATATTATCTCTGATGTGTTTAAGACTAACTCCTTTGCAAAATATTTGAGAAAACGAGTGGAAAACATGGAAAACAGAAGGTTACTTAAATGTCTCAAAACCTTGTGAGATAAAATATCTAATTTCATAACTTTTATTAAAAACAGAAAACAGACGCGCTAGCGCGCCGCAGTGTCGCCGGAATACAAATTCTTTTATTAAAAAGAGAAAACAGACGAACACTACTCCTCGTCGTCGTCGTCGGGGAACTCGTCGGTGACCTCCTCCGGGTCATCGTCGTCGTCGAACTCGTCGGTGACCTCCTCGTCGTCGTCGGAGGTGCATGATGGTATGTCCGAGATAGGCCCCCACCTCGGATCGTCGGAGGCCCAGACTTCGCCGGCGTGGTCGGCCCGACGAAGCTCTTGCAGCGCCTTCGTCCTCGCCTCCCGAGCGGCATCTAACACGAGGTGGCGTTCGAGGCGGCGCTCCGCCCGCTGAGCCGCGCGGGTCTGCTAGAGCTCCTCGTCGGCGCTCTCCTCCCCCGGGTTGTTCCGGTAATACTCGCGGACGACGCGGTCTTCCCTGGCGTCGACTAGGCCCTGAAACGCGCGGTGGCGGAGGTGGAGGTGGTCGGCGGCAGTGACGATTTGCGGCTTCGGCGCCCTGGCCTCCGCTTCCCAGACGGTGTGGCAGTCGTTGAAGTTCATCAGCGACCGCGGGCGGTTGAGGCGCCAGGCCGCCGCGTCCCAGGCGCGGGCGGCCTTCGCCGTCGTCGTCGCAAAGGAGCCGAGGGGGATGCGGTCGTCCCCCCAGCGGATATCTGCGCTGAACATTCCGTTCTGCCGTGCTCGGACGCTGCGGAAGCCGGTGGTGTTGTTCCTTCTCGGAGGCATGGTGGAAGCACGACGGTGCGTGGAGAGGAGTGGGCGCGTGGAGAGGAGAAGACGCGCTCGAGGCGCGGCAGTTTATACCGCGCCCTCCTGGCCACGCGTCACAACTCCCGCGCCACACGTCACAACTCCCGCGCCACGTGCCACCCTAACACAACCAAGAAAATATGAGCTCAAAGTGAACACTGACCCAAGCATGGATGGACGTGTTAAAGGGGGGTGTAGAACAAAACAATCGGTATCACCATCATACAGCCCTACCGTGGCTACTGGGTGCAATATGCATACCAAATGCACGGCAGGACGTATGATGGCGAATTCGGATGTTTTGTATTTGCTCGATGAACTGAATATATGATGTATCAAACCTTAAAGGGGGATGTAGAACAAAAAAATCGGTATCGCCATCATACAGCCCTACCGTGGCTACTGGGTGCATATATGCATACCAAATGCACGGCAGGACGTATGATGGCGAATCCGGATGTTTTGTATTTGGTCGATGAACTGACCGGTGTATGAAGGTGGGCTATATATAGGGTCCTCTGGCTCAAAAAGTGTTGTGTTAGGGTTTTGATCCAACGGTTAAGAAACACCCTCATCCAACGGCTCACAACAGCTCGAAAGAAACACACCGTAGCCCTGGTCGAACGGCTCACAACAGCTCAAAAGAAACACACCCCGGATCCAACGACTCACAAGCGCTTGAAAGAAACACACGATCCGTGTGATTCTATCTGATTGGTCCAAACGAAACCCTAACCCATTTAGTCCCGGTTGGTGTCCCCAACCAGGACTAAAGGGATGATCCGTTTCCCAATGAAACCCGTACCATTTAGTCTCGGTTGGTAAAACGAGCCGGGACTAAAGGGATATATGTTTTCTTCTCGCTATATATATGTATACATTGCCACACCATTGGCATAAACACATACAAACTCACAACTCTCTCATGGCTTCTCCCGTACCCACTCTAACATTCATCGAGGCGGAGGAACTTTCCGCCTCAAACTACCCCTGCCCGCCCGGCTACAGCGTTCCCGCCGGTTGGATGCTGAGCGCCGGAGGAGTGCCGGTACCTCCTCTTCCTGAAGGTGTGGCGCGTCGGGCGGCCATCACGAACCACTACTACCACGAGCTCATGCCGGAGCAGCGGACGAATCCCAGTTGGCATCCCGATGGCCAGCATACTTGGGATGCCTTCTTCATCAATCGGCGTGAGAGGGCGCTCGCCAGGTATGAGGAGGACGGTCTGCCTCCTGGGAACTTTCACGAGGCCGGTCGTCGGCTATGGTGGTACGACCGGACTCTACAGAGCGTCATGGACTACATCAGGGCCGGCGATATCCTCCGCCTGCGCTACCCTCACGCCCAGTCCTGGAGTCATGATCCTCCGAGGGAGTGCAGAGCACCATCAGACGATAGTGACGACGACGACGGCGACTACGACGACTACGAGTCGGAGTACTATAGGCCTAGGCAGGAGTATGACTAGCAGATATCAGATCCACAGTGTCTTGCCATTATGTAGATCGATCATGCATCTATGCTCTCCGTTTAGGTTTAGATCCACTTTTGCCATTATGTACTGCCTTTTTTTATCTATATATATATATCCAAGATGTGTGTGAATCTTTCTGATTGGAGGGAACAAAACCCTAACTATTTCGTCTCGGTTGGTAAAACATGCCAGGACTAAAGGGGTTTTATTTTTCTGAATATTCTGATATATTATTTGTATTTTTAAGATTTTAAAATGAAGTAGTTTTATTTTTCTGAATTTTCTGATATATTATTTGTATTTTTAAGATTTTAAAATAAATTGGTTTTATTTTTCTGAATTTTCTGATATATTATTTGTATTTGTAAGATTTTAAAATGAATTCGTTTTATTTTTCTGAATTTTTTGATATATTATTTGTATTTTTAAGATTTTAAAATAATATTTTTCTGAATTTTCTGATATATTATTTGTATTTTTAAGATTTTAAAAAGAATTAGTTTTATTTTTCTGAATTTTCTGATATATTATTTGTATTTCTAAGATTGTAAAAAGAAAAGTATTTGAAAAAGCACCTTTAGTCGCGATTCGGGTCACCAACCGCGACTAAAGGCTCTTTCCGCGCGGGAACGAAAACGCCGCGAAAAAACCTTTAGTCGTGGTTCGTGACACCAACCGCGACTATAGGTACCCCTTTAGTCCCGGTTGGGGACACCAACCGCGACTAAAGGCCCGCGGATGGTACCCGGAAACACATTTAGTCGCGGTTGGGGACACCAACCGGGACTAAAGGCTGGCCCAATATATTCCCGATTCGCGCTGCCCCGAAAATTTTCTAAGGACCAACGCCTCCTGCTCGTCGATCTTCTCCCCGCGCCGCCCTTCTCGTCTTCTCCGTGCGCCGTCGCCGATTCCGTCGTCTTCTCCCCGCGCCGATTCTGCCCTGCTCGTCTCCGGTAGGTGCCCGCCGCCCCTGCGCCCGTCCTCCCGCGCCTCTGCCCGTCCTCCCGTCCTCCCGCGCGCCGTGACCGTCCTCCCGCCTCCATGGTCGTGCCCGTGACCGTCCTCCCGCGCCCGCGTCGTGGCCGTGCCCGTGACCGTCCTCCCACGCCCGCGCCCGTGCCCGTACCGTGGACGTCTTCACAGCAACGCGCCCGCGCCCGTGCCCGTGACCGCCGGAAAACCCCAAGTCTAAAACGAAAACGACAGTGACGTCAACATCGCGTCACGCTCGCGTCACGCTGGCAGTTGGGCTCCTGGACGCGCGGCCCATGTGGCTGCTGGCAGTTGGGCTCTGGACGCGCGGCCCGTCTGGCTCCTGGACGCGCGCGCGGCCCGTCTGGCTGGCTGGCCCGTGTGCAGTACTGCGAGTGAGGCTGGCCCGTGTGGCTGGCTGCACTCGTTTTTTTTGCTAAGTCAAAACAAAAAAGTCAAAAAAAAATCCTAAGTCAAAAAAAGCTAAAAAATATCCCTAAGTCTACTAACCCTAAATATATATTCGTAAATCAAAAAAAAGTATGGTCATTTCACTAACCCGGAGGTGGTCATCGTTCTTCCACCCAAAACCCTAGCAATCTGTTTGAATTAAATTCATTAAAATAATGAAAATAAGTTTTAATTCAATAAATTCAGAATATTAAGTGTAATATACCAAAATGACCAGGACATCAAATGAAACCTAGCTATGGGGTTCTCCAAGTCATTTGAGCAACTAATCTTGGACACACCTCTAAAGTATGGTTTTCCCCCTCCGGTGGTCATCGTTCTTCCACCCAAAACCCTAGCAATCTGTTTTCCCTCCTTCTATGGCAATATTTGCTAAGTCTCCTATATACTTAATTAATTTTTACTACATGCATGTCTGCAGGAGTGACATATGGCGGACAATAGAGCCTTGCCGCTTACGGATCAGGAGGCTGAAGGTTATATATACGGCATCATAAACAACGAGATCCCTTATGTGTCGGGCCCAGAAGATGAGCAAGAAGAGGATGCAGTCTCTTCTTATCTGAACCTTGATGATCACCAACCACCTCTGGCGAGGTATATATATATATACATTGAGCCTCTCATGATACAAACTTACTGAAATGTGAATACATATGCATTAACACGCGCGACTCTCTTTCTTATTTTAGCCCTCGGTCGGATCGAGTACGACAAAGCGTGGCAAATCCAAGGCGATGAAAGAAGGAGAAACATATACCATCGAATCAGTCGGTGAAACCGGAAAGCCCCTACAGCACACCACAAAGTTTATCAACCAATGCGGAGTCCTTGTTAGAGACAACGTCCCGATCACCGTCCAGGAACGGAAGGAGCCAAAGAAAGCACGTCTTGGTTTCAGTTTTGTCGACAAGAGAACGAAAAAGGATCTATGGAGAAAGCTTATGGTACATTTCATTCTACCTCCGAAATAAAACAAAGAAGATGAATTCGGTAACGAGGTTCCGGGTGGACGTGAGAGGAGGAGGCTAGTCAAAGAGTTCGCTCTTCAGAAGATGGCCGAAGCATTCCGGAACTTCAAGAAAAATTTAACCCGTGAATATGTCAACAAGGGCAAGACTCCGATTTTCACTGGACAACATGAGAAACTGAAAGTTGATTGGCCAGAATTTGTGAGGCAAAAGAAATCGGACCATTTCCAGGAAATATCGAAAAAAAAATAAGGCTAATGCGGATAAGAAACAGTACCATCATGTTACGGGGCCAGGAGGATACCGCCTTTCAGCGCCTAAGTGGCACAGGATGGAGGACGGCCTGACGGCGCGAGGAATCCCTCTAGGTACAGAGGGATGGGACGAAAGAGCCAAAATGTGGTGGTACGGGCATGGGGGATCGCTAGACCCGGAGACAGGGGCGTGTGTTCATCGGCAGAAAACGTTTGCTCCCACAAAAGCCCTTATTGACGCAATGACCCAAGCTCAACAGGGCGTGATCATGTTCAACAGAGAGAAAGACGCACTGGCCCATGCCCTCGGGAATGTTGAACACGGAGGACATGTACGAGGCAAAGGCAGAATGCCGTGGAAAGTAGGGTTTTCCCAGGAAAATGACCCATACTGTTACAGAAGCCGTAAGAGAAAGACAGACCGGGATGCAGATCTTCTGGCGAAGCTTGCATCAGAAGTGAGTGAGTTGAAGCAGACCGTGCATGGAATACTTGTGAAAGAAAGATCGACGGCTGCAGGGCCGCATGAAGATCATGAAGCGGATCTCGGAAGCCAGCATCAGCGGAGAAGCAGCGTGGCTTCCACGGAGGCCCCGCCTGCAGGTGCTAATGCACTGATGATCGAGAGTCGTGCACCGGAGCCTCACTACCCCGTGGATGATGTAAAGGAGATGAAAGAATGTGATCTGCATTATCCCGTGGGGAACATTTCCCCGAAGGTAGCTACCGGCAGTGCTTTACCCTGTACACCTGGAGCACTCCACCACAACAACCCCATTCCATATGGCTATGCTCGTGTGACGGTGGAAGACATAGTCCAAGTGTTGGAGGACCTGGAGATTGACATAGCTACACCCGAAGGGGAGAGAAGACTTGGAGATGTCAAGCGCCAGTTCATTCTATGGAAAAAGAAGTACATAGTGTTTCCAGGCGAGGCGCCAAGGCTAACAAGTCCACCCCCTCCGATGGTGCAGGTGCTGGTGGTGGTGGTGGTGCTGCTGGTTCACCTACACCTTCTTCACGCCATTCGACGCCGTCCCCCGATCCACAATCTCCGGCGGATAAGCAGTCGTCGCCCCCCAATCCTCCCCCGGCGGATAAGCAGCCGTCGCCCCCCATTCCTCCTCCGGCGGATAAGCAGCCGTCGCCCCCCATTGCTCCTCCGGCGAAGAAGCAGAAGCAGGCGGACAGCAAGGAAACCTTCTCTTGGACTATTAACCCGGAGCCTTATGTACCTAAGACCACACGGGTACCGGAGCCATCACTGAAGCCTATCCCCCTAAGGCCTTGGGACCTTAATGAAGCTGAAACCAAATTGGCCGCGAATGCTGAGTATGAAAAATGGAAGGCCGATAAGAAGGCGCTAAGGGAGCCTAAGCCCAAGGAAGTATACCCTCCGATGGTACAGAAGTGAGCTACGAGTTTTTTGTCGACACCGTCCCAAGCCGAGAAGAATATGCCTGACGACTATGGAAGTGAACTTTGTAGGCAAGCAGAAATATTGAAGGAGGAGAAAGAAGAAAGGAAAAAAAGCGGGAAACAAAGCTCGGGATGCAGAGTAAACAATCGATCCCCCCGCTCATAGTGAAAGCCGGTCCGGAACAGGACCACGAGGTCATAGCAGCTGTGGCAGCAGTTGGATTGACTGTAGAGAGTGCCATGAAAAATGCGTCCGAGATGGGTTTGACTCTTCGTGCCTCGTTAGGCCTGGACGATGCGCCAATGGGTGAGGTAGCATTACAATATGTGACGAATGGGCCTCTCGTCGAGCCTACGCAGGAAAAGAGTCTACCACCACAAATGCGAAATCTGCTATGTTGGTACAAAAATTTCATATCATGGGCCGACAAAGAATATGTTTATGTGGATGTTACAAAGGAGCATCACACCGAAAAGTACTCTGTAACAGTTGAGATGAGTGAATTGTTCCAGCTGTTCAATCTACGCGAGCTCGACAAATCTATCCTGAGTTGCTACAATCTGTAAGTGATTTATTTCTACCTCATCTCGTTTTTCATTGCATGCACTATATATATATATATATATATATATATATATATATATATATATATATATATATATATAGGACAAATTCAGGCTACTCCCGGGTGTAGCTACACCCACATGTGTTTAGTATGATGTATGTAGTATCTATCATACCGGAGAGTATGTACAGGTAGTATGCAGTATATATAATATTTTTTATGTAGTATGTGTAATTTTTCAACATACTTCTTTCATACGTACATATATACCGGTATTTTGAATATATAGTGCAAACTAAATGCTCAATTATATAATTTTCACGAAACTTGTTTTGGAGTATCTTAGATATTGTATATGAACATACTCAGACAGAAAAAGTATGACACATACCTCCGTATGGCAGTATATGGGACGTGGTTGTAGCTACACCCGGGAGTAGAAACCATTTTCCCTATATATATATATATATATATATATATATATATATATATATATATAGGGAAAATGGTTTCTACTCCCGGGTGTAGCTACACCCACGTCTCATATACTGCCATACGGAGGTATGTGTCATACTTTTTCGGCCTGAGTATGTTCATATACTATATCTAAGATACTCCAAAATAAGTTTCGTGAAAATTATAAAATTGAGTATGTAGTTTGCACTATATATTCAAAATACCGATATATATGTACGTATAAAAGGAGTATGTAGAAAAATTACACATACTACATAAAAAGTAGTATATATACTGCCGAAATAGTAATATATAATGTATACTATCTATATATACTCTCCGGTACGATAGATACTACATACATCATACTAGACACATGTGGGTGTAGCTACACCCGGGAGTAGCCTGAATTTGTCCTATATATATATATATATATATATATATATATATATATATATATATATATATATATATATATATATATATATTGTCTAACTATATTGTTGCGTACGCTATTATGCAGATTGAAGATTTGAGAATGAAAAATAAGAAACATCCATGATGTTGGGTTCATTGACCCACAAATCATTAATGGAACTATGTTACAACGTCACCCCCAAGACGTGGAGAAAGACTTGTACAATTTTCTTAGAAAGCATCAACTCAAAAGTCATATTCTATTTCCTTACCATGTTGGGTGAGTGTTTCTCTCTTGTGTCCATTCTCTTTTGTTTACTCCATGCATGGTATGTCTAATCGATAAGCTATGCATGACTGTGCATGTAACGTGTCCGCAGGTTCCACTGGATGCTGCTAAAAATTGAACTTCACACCTCCACAGTTTTTATCATGGACTCTATGGATTCAGATCCAAAGCTTTGGGTCGACATGAGAAAAATGCTGCAAAAGTAATTATTTTCAATCATTTGCGCTCTATATCGATCGGTCTCTTTTGTTCATTTCCTAATATGCAGTAGCTAATAACTCGCTTGTTCATTTAATTTTCTTTGCACTGTAGAGTTTGGAGACGGTTATCAAGAGAAATTGTCAGTGAATTCAAACATCAGCTAGATTTTAGAAATTTAGTTCGTGTGGATAAGCAGCCACCGGGGACCAATCTATGTGGATACTATGTTTGTGAGAACATACGGAGAGAAACCTCTGAGAAGAAGAAGTGGAATAGCGCGCGGAAGAATCTCAATAACTTGCGGAGGACGCTTAGTTCAGAAGCTCGCTTCCCACCAATTCAAGAGGAAATAGCAGGATTTTTCCTTAGGCATGTCATCGATCCTAAAGGAGAACACTATGCGTCCGACGAAGACCAATTCAAGAGGACTTAGCAGGATTTTTCCTTATGCATCTCCTAGATTGAAAATTGTTCGAAGTTGTGTATATCCATCGTAATTGTGTATGGAAACTTGTTCAAAGTTGTATATGGTCACCCGAGATTGAATATATATTATATATTCCTATTGAATTCTTCTTGTTTGAAATTTCATATATGCATGTATATACTAGCGTACAATATATATGTGTACTGAAACTTCATCAAAATTAAATTAAAACATAAAATAAAATATAAAAGAAATAAAACAAAACAAATTAAAAAGAAACCAGGTTTAGGGGGGCTAAAACCCTAAACCTGCGGACGAGGCCTTCAGTCCCGGTTAGCCACGAGAACCGGGACTAAAGACCCTCCGCCCCGACGGACTCCTGGCGCCACACGTGGACGGGCGTTTAGTCCCGGTCCGTAAGAGGCGCGACTAAGGGGGGGCCTTTAGTCGCGCATATTTAGTCCCGGTTCCGCGGCCGGGACTAATGGCCTTTGCGAACCGGGACTAAAGGCCTATTTTCTACCAGTGAATGGACACGATTTTAGTATAGTCGAGCTATAGTTAATGATAGTTATATCCTTGAGTGGAGGGACATAGTGGTGACTCAGAAAGTGTACAAGTCTAACAAAAAAAAAAGATAAGTAAATCATTCTCCTAGCTAGTTCATGACCTAGCAATACTACGAATTTGCATCGTAGGAGAATTCAAACAAGTTGGTCGCCTTGATTTCTGCAAAAGTATCTTGCACAACCACCATGCATGGAGTGTACATATTAACATAACTAGGGAGACAACACACTAGTGATAATTATAGTTGTCCCTAACAGGAAGGATCCCGAAACGTAAGATCAATGTGAGACTAGTCGCAGCTCTCGCCGCAGTAATTTTTATTTTCCTGATGCGTCTCATTCCCACATCATAACACATAGTGTATGGCATGCATTTGGGTGTATGTGTGATATCAACTTTATTTTTCGATTAGCTATCCGCAAATGAGCAGCAAGTGGTTGCAAGAACTATTGGTCAAACCGTAAGCATACAGTGAGAGATCAAAATATGAAAGGAGATATAGCGGTGGTGGCACCCCATATATATAAGTGCATTTTATAGTGCTCGCAATTGGTTAACTAGCATTAGCATTTATTATGGCACGTGCGTATCAAGCACTTGTTAAATTCATTTTATTGGCAGGGTACGGTCGTTATGCTTCATAGCATGTCATCATATTTTCTACTTTTAATCCAACTAGAGTAGTACTGGTGTGCCGGTAAAACATTGGTTAGTAAACAAAATTACGCAACTATACTGGAGGATGTGAGGGGGATAGTTGGTTCATGATAGTTATTGATCGTTAATTTCCCCATAATTCAGAAGTTAAATGATACATATATTAGGGTGAGGATGTGAGGGGGATAGTTGGTTCACAATTTTGTTTGGTTGATGGCCAAACCATGCCACATTTTTGTAAATTTATAATTTTTTTATTAATTATGATATAAAAACAGCAAAGTAAAATACAATCATGGGTCTAGACTGTTCAGAGGTGAATTGAGCACACACACGCCATTTGTGGAATGGTCAGTGCCACTAATTGAAGGATAGGCTAGATCAAAGCCATTTCAGTCGTGCATAATGCTTTCACTGGGAAGACACTAGCTAACAAAGCCAGTTTGACAACAACACTATGATTTACACCCTTGTTTGTCTTGTCGATGTGAACTCTTCATTTGTTGAACTAAAATCGCATCGAAAATTTAAGACTGCTGCTATGCTACACCTAAATGAAATTAGAACCCCGGTATCCGAGATCCTTACTCTGTGGATGTTGGAATCATTGTTGCTAATATAAGAAGAGAACTGGGACAACACATGCATGTGTGCGTAAAAAGCTTCTTCCTGGACAACCATGAGAGCGACGGAGACGTTGGCACAGGCGTCGCCGCTGACTCCTGCGTAGGCGACCAGGGAGCCGGCTCGCGGCAGCTCTAGTGGCGGCTTCGTTTGCCGGTCGCCTATGGCGTTCCTAAAATCCGATAAACTTTGCTATACTGTCATACCTATGATGCTGAAACAGACATAGGACCAAGCAGTACATTCAATTGTTGTACAAACATAAAAGCATGCGCGACTGTTGTCATAGTTAACGACGGTTGAAACTTTCTGGAAAAAAATTGAATTGGAAGGGCATGTATGTGGTAGCTACTGTACTAGTTATGTTCTACCACATGCTATTACAATGTTTATGCACATGCAATTTAGTGCGGTAGCCAGTGTTTCTATAGTACTTCAGTTAATACAAAGTTAGAAAATAAGATCATACGATAAGGAAAACTATGAAGTATAGAGATCTTATCATAAATGGACCAAAAAGAAAAGTACTTGATATTCATGTGGCATATTGAATACACCGGCCAATTAACCTATTATGTAGTATCCCTATCACTACCCAATATATAACACATGCCATTCTAACGGGTACCACCAGCGATATATTATTTTTCACATTTTATTCCCCCCACTTTGAACAAAGTTGATTCCACAAATGGATGACATGTCCATGCATTATTTCCTTCAATGTAGAAATGGGATGCAACCGGAAAGAAAATGAAAAACAGCCTGAGTACTCATGTGGTCAAGAATAAAAATTTATTTCGTGATCCTTAATATTAGGGAAGATGAAGAAGTGTCCTGGTTCCGGGATCCGGATGCATTGGGGTTGTGTTATTGTCATTCCTCCGTGTACTAAGGGGCCCTTTAGATTATGTTTTCGAAAAAATTGTATAGGATTTCAATCCATAAAAAAAAATCCTAGAGAGTTTGTTTGGTTCAAAGAAATAAATCCTTCAAATTTTCTATTGACAGCTATGCCATATGCTCTATCTCTGTAGATATTTACTATGTTTTTCCTTCGGTGCAACCACACAACTCCTAGTACCGATTCCTACGTTTTTTTATTCTTGTAGTATTACAAGCGGCATGACATTCGATTCCTATGATATTTCTGTTTTTTGTTTTCAAATCCTACAAACCAAAGATGCCCTAAACCTATTCCTGGCAGATATTTTTTCGATGGTACACAATCGGGGACCTTTTTTATAGAAGAGAAACAATATCACATAACTTCTAGTATTGCATTGCACACAATGTAGACTAGCAACACCACCCTCTACCATATATCTACAAGAGTACTCTCGCAAACAAATTACTCCCTCTCAATCCAGCTGTGTTTCATTGGTTCCACTCAACTAAGATGTTATCCACAAGGCATTCCACCAAGAATTTGTTGACCAAGTTCTGAAAGACATGGGTGTTTTCTTGTTTTCACAATCTCCAACTAACGAGAATGAACAAGAGACTCAACCCCCCGGTTGTCCTTTTTGCTGAAGCACCCTCTCGTCCGCAACCACCACTCTTCACCAGCGTAAATGAACTTCGTGCCACATCAGACCATGGTGCCAACGCAACGGCCACGACAATGCTCCTGGCAGTCCGCGGTGCGCGCCTGATGGGGTTCCTGGAAGGGACCATCGTCACACATGCGGCCATGATCATCGCTGACAAGAGCGACAAGAGTCGCGAATAGGTGAGAAATCCCGTGTATGAAGCATGGGTACTGACTGACCGACATGTTATGTCCTATCCGTTGAACTCATTATCCAGGGAGATCATGATCTCGTGCATTAGGATGAAGACGGCGACAATCACGGCGATGTTCGCTGCATAGTCCCACACTCGCATCGCCAACATCCGCATCAGGCTCACCAACACCAAGAAATAAGGCAAGACCATTGACTAGTACTTCAGACGGATTAAGGCGATCGTCGATGAGCTAGCCTCTGCAAGACGCGAGATCGAGGAGGACGAACTCATGGATTTCCTCCTTGCCGGGCAGGAGGACCCCTACTGATGGAGGGATGATAACCCAGTAGGCTAACGCCAAGGTGTAACTCGGCCCAAAGGGAGTTGCGCAAGACCCGGCCCAAGGAAAAGGAGTTTTTAGAAGGCCCAAGAGTGTAGGCCTCGTAACCCGGATTGTGGGTTTTGATAAGGAAGTTTAGGGTTTGTAAGCGGTGCCCGGGTAGGACTCCGGGTATGCCTTGGACAGGAAGCCAGGGGGTCCGGATATTATATAAGCCGGTTCCTAGGGTTAGATTAGAGACGAGTTTTACTAGTTATTCGAGTATCCCTGTAACACGAGAGTTGAGATAATAAATCTAGATCGGAGACTCGGCGACTTGATTGCCAGCTACCGGATCGTTTATCACCATGATTTCCCCTGGGCAAAACCCTCTCCCAAACAACAGAGTCGAATTGCCCCAAGATAAGTTACCCCCGGTAACGTCTGCCGTGATTATCCCACGATAGTTGGCGCCCACCGTGGGGCCTACGTCCAAAGGTGTTTACATCACGGGAGAAGCTCGGGAGAACATGAAGAACCTCGTCATCGGCGAGATCTACACCAACCCCGAAGGAGAGAAGATGGTGGACGATTTTGGTTGGGGGCCAGAGTCGGATCTGCTCGAATCCGGATCTGTCGTCGCAATCGGTCGGGTCAACGTCTTCATCGGCATGGTACGTACGTCCGGTTCAATCCCTGACGATTTTGGATGTGATTCTATGTCAGGAGAAGCGACCTGCGTTCAGTCGGATGGAGAAGAATCGGTCGGGACGATAGATCCGATAGAAGAGCCCACCACGAGAAGGGAACAGCCGGAGGAGCCGGCATGGACCCCGCGTTGCCGGGTCACAAGAGAAGATGATACCGAGTCTATCCTGCACTTGCTGGAGGACCGGTACAAGGAGGATAGCTGTGATGAGGAGGAATACGAGTCTTCACCAGGCATCGTGCGTCAGGTCGCGGTCTACACGGCCCCCGCAACCAATCTCAATCAGGGGGACATGACTACGGCCGCGGTCGGAGCGGCGCGAGCGCTGGCCCAGCAGCAAAATCCGGCTGACGGAAATCCGGTTCTGACCCGGGTCGACGGAGAATCGGCTTCGGTCACTAGCCGGGCGGCGGATAGCGAGTTGCAGGCGAATATGTTCGGATTCATGGCAAACAGGACACCAGGGGCGGGTCCTTCAAACCCACAACACCCGGCTCTGTTAAGTAACAATCTGATCTTGGATCCCACGGTGCTAGCTACTGTGATAACCCCGGAAAACGCCGTGGCACGTGCCAGAGATCTGGATGTAGCACGCCGTGCGTTGGAGCAACAGAGGAGAGATGTGGAAGCAGAGAAGTAAGGGGTAGCCACGCGCCAACGTGAGCTGGAGGCATTGGAGAACCGGCTCCGGGTTGAGTCGACCAGGATGCATCAGAGATACCAAACGAGATTACCGGCAACGGGTGGAGTTCTAAACCCGGCCACGATGTTTATCACGCCCCAAGATCAACCAATTCCGGCCGTGAATCAGGAAACTGTACATCAGCCCGCGACCGGTGGAGGACAGCCGACAAACGTACAAGCCGGGTTACCCACGTTGCAGACAGGGGTTGTTGTTGGCAATACAGCGCCACCACCGCCACCACGGTTTCACACTCCGCCGGGTCACTTCAATAATCCCATGGACAACGTGTATGCAGCAACATTGGCACTGGATCGCATCCCCGTAAGAGAGTCACTCCATGCGGAGGAGACCCGGCGGGCGATAGATCTATTGCGCACGGCAGTGGCTCAGCAAACCAATTACCCGGATAACAGGAGCGGAATGCATGGCACGCCGTATGTAAGCCGGCATAACGGAAACACCGGTAATATTCTGACAAGCTCAGCACGGCGGAGGGCAGAGCAGCAGCAAATGCCGCCTCCTCCCCGTAGACCAGCAACACCTGCAGTATCAGCCGCGCAAGCTATCGTGGACAGTTCTCGAGCCAGGCGCGCAGCAGCCGGGTCTGCGGTACGAGGGCCGGTAGCGGTTGCACCCCCCGCCGCACCCGTCGCCGGGTCGCATGTTTCCCGGGTAAGGCCAGTACTGGCAATCTTAGCCGGACCCAAGTGTTTGTCGGACGCCATCAGAGCCGAGCCCTACCCGGATAAGTTCAAGGAACCGGGTAAAGTGGTTAACTATGAGCCGACTATGGATCCAGAAACCTGGTTGAGCAGCTATGAGATGGCCATGTCGATTCACAACGCATCTGAAAATCTTCAAGCCAAGTTCATGTACTTAATGATGTCAGAGGGAGCAGCAAATTTATGGTTCAACAATTTACCGGAAAAATCTATCAATTCGTGGAGTGAGCTGAAAATTGTGTTTGTCAAGCACTTACATGGGACATGCAGAAATTATTCACAATCGATGATCTAGAACGATGTGTCCAGAAGAAGGGAGAGTCGGCGCGCAGTTGGGTGCGTCGGGTTATGGAAATACTTCACTCATCTACAGATATTCAGCCAAAGGATGCGCTACAGGCCATGGCTAAAACATGCAAGTACATACCCCTAGTGCAAAAGCTAACACGCATGAAATCTAGTCGGAATGCTCCGGAGGTTACTATGGGAGAGTTGATGGACGCGTGCAACAAGCACGCCTCCACGGATACCACAGAGGAGGACGTCGATGACAAGAAAGCCAAAGCTAACGCAAGCAACCGTGGAAGACCCGGCAATGGATCCGCGCCGGGTAACAATGGGGAAACAATGGAAACAACCAAAATAAGCGTTCGTACGAGGGAAGTTCCGAGTTTGTCGCCAATACAGAAGCCGGGTTTACGAGACCCAGAGCAGAAGGAAATTTCAACGGAGGAAACTTTAATGGAGGAAATTACCAAGTGCCGCCAAGGCCGGCTAATCACATAGAGGCCTTCAGGATGCCCTGTCCGCGTCACAGCAGGAACGGCAGGCCGGCAAATCATTCGCTGGAACAATGCGTAGATTTACAAAGATGGAAGAATGAGGAAATACAGAAAGCAATGCGAGGCGCAGGCCGGGGAGCAGGACCGGGTCCGGGTGGTAACCCGGGCAACGGCCCACCCCCAGCAGGCAACCCAGGAGGCGGTAATCCGGGTAACAATTAGGGAGGAGCTGGAGGTTTCCAGGCCAACCCCAAGCAATTGGGCCAGTACCACGTTCACACCACAGGAACTTCTAACAAGGATAGAAAGATACTCAAAAAGGCAGTGAACTCGGTTTCCTCGGCTGTTCCGAGATACCTGAGGTGGTCGGATCAAGAGGTGACATGGAGCAGAAGGGATCACCCGGAAAGAATAGAACACCCGGGAGTCTTAGCATTGGTGGTTGCGCCACAGGTTAATGGTTATGAGTTGAAAAAGGTGTTAATGGATGGAGGAAGCAGCATCAATATCCTATATTGGGAAACCTTCCTACGCATGGGCCTCAAAGAGTCTCAGTTACAGAAAAGTTCTACGGTTTTTCATGGGATCGTACCGGGTCACTCGGCATGCCCCGAGGGTAAGATTACATTGGAGGTCGCTTTTGGAGAATCAAAGGATAATTTCCGAGTGGAGTGGCTCACATTCGAGGTGGTAAAGTTGCGCAGCCCCTATCACGCGTTGTTTGGAAGGCCGGCTTACGCAAAGTTCATGGCCAGGCCGTGTTACGTATACCTACAGCTAAAAATCCCGGGTCCCAAGCAGACCATCACCATACATGGGAGCCGGGTTATAGCGGCTGAGTGTGACGAAGGAGACGCGGCAATGGGGGAACAAGCTTGTAGAAAGGAAGAGCTCAAGTACTATCGGTCTCAAGTAGACCCGGATGACAGGACAGGATTAAAAAGGCCGAATACGGAGGATGAGAGAGCAAAGTTCAAAGCAGCACAAGATACCAAGATGGTGGCCTTTGTCGAGGGTGATCCCTCCAAGCAATTTGCAATAGGATCTAACCTGGACAATCAGCAGGAAAAAAGCACTCGTGGAGTTTATTCGTTCAAATCAAGATGTTTTTGCTTGGACGCCTAGCGACATGCCGGGTATCCCTACCGAGTTAGCGGAGCACAGCTTGCACGTTGATCCCAAGTCAAGGCCCGTGAAGCAGGGCCTGAGAAAAATGAATGAGGAAAGAAGAAAAGCTATAGGAGAAGAAATTGCCCGGTTAGCTGGCTTTATCATGGAGGTATTTCACCCGGATTGGCTGGCAAATCCGGTTCTAGTACTGAAAAAGAGTAACGAGTGGAGGATGTGCATAGATTATACGTGTCTCAACAAGCACTGCCCAAAGGATCCATTCGCCCTTACAAGGATAGACCAGATCATAGATGCAGTGGCTGGAAGTGATCTATTATGTTTCCTAGATGCATATTCCGGGTATCATCAGATCAAGATCAAGAAGGAAGACTGGGAGAAAACATCGTTCATAACCCCTTTTGGGGCTTTCTGTTACAAAACCATGACTTTTGGGCTAAAGAATGCTGGTGCAACTTATCAGAGATGCATACAGAAGTGCTTTGAGGACCAGATTGGGCGCAACGTTCACGCCTATGTGGATGATGTGGTGATCAAGACCAGGAAAGCGGAAACATTCATTGATGATCTAAAGGAAACATTCAAGAATTTGAGAAGGTATCAGATGAAACTTAACCCTACAAAGTGCGTGTTTGGAGTTCCAGCAGGAAAGTTACTCGGGTTCATTGTTTCCGAGAGAGGAATCGAGGCAAACTCGGACAAAATCAAAGCTATCCAGAGTCTGAAAAAGCCAGAAAACCTAAAGCATGTTTAGAAGCTTACAGGGTGCATAGCAGCGCTGAGCCGGTTTATATCCAGACTCGGGGAGAAGGCAATTCCATTATACCTGCTCTTGAGGAAATCCGACAAGTTTGTTTGGGACCAAGAGGCGGATGAGGCGTTTGAGGCACTAAAGAAGCAATTGTCCGAGGCACCAGTTTTAGCAGCCCCGGGTCCCAAAGAGCCCATGCTACTATACATTGCGGCCGGGCCCCGGGCGGTTAGTGCAGTGGTTGTTGTTGAGCGCACAGAGGATGGGAAGGATCACCCGGTTTAAAGGCCGGTTTATTACGTCAGCGAGGTGTTATCAGAGGCAAAGCAGCGCTGCCCACATTGGCAGAAGTTGGTTTTCGGGGTCTTCATGGCCAGCCGGAAATTGAAACCCTATTTTCAGGAACACCCCATAACAGTGGTTAGCTCTATACCAATGTCGGATATCATCAGAAACTCGGACGCAACAGGTAGAATAGCCAAATGGGCCATCGAGATGGGAGATTATCACATCAACTACGAGCCCAGGTCAGCAATCAAGTCTCAAGCTTTAGTTGATTTCATTAATGATTGGACTCACACTAGCATGCCCACAATGACACCAAGTTCCGAGTCTTGGGTAATGCACTTTGATGGTTCCAAGCAATACGAGGGATCAGGAGCTGGAGTGGTACTTACATCACCTAAAGGAGATAAACTGAGCTACGTGTTGCAAATTCACTTCGATTGCTCCAACAACGTGGCCGAGTATGAGGCATTATTGCACGGATTGAGAATAGCCAAGGAGATGAACATCAGGCGGATACGATGCTATGGAGATTCGGATCTTGTGGTGCAGCAGGTCTCAGGAACCTGGGATAGGAAGGATGCAACTATGGCAGCATATCGCAGGGAGGTGGACAGGGTTGCCGGGTGTTTTTCCGGGTATGAGGTGGAGCATATCGATAGGCCAAAGAACGAGGCAGCAGATGCACTCGCAAGACTCGGCTCGCGCAGAGAGCCGGTTCCACCCAATGTTTTCCTGGACGAGCTATGGCGGCCATCAGTTCAAACCGAGTCTGAGGAAGAGGTGGCTAACCAAGACCCGGATTTAGAGCTCGTGGCCACGGTGCGTACCGTTCCTGAGTGGACAGAGCCGTTTTTAGCCTATTTATCACGGGGCGAGTTACCACAACAGGAAGTTTTAGCAAGGCAAATTACGAGACGAGCAAAGGGCTATTCCATCATCAATGGCGAGTTATATAAAAGGAGTGCAACAGGAGTATTTTTGTGCTGCGTAGCACCAGAAGAAGGCCGGCAGATTCTTAAAGAGATCCATGAAGGCGACTGTGGGCATCATGCATCCACAAGATCCCTTGTAGCCAAAGCATATCGGCACGGTTTCTTCTGGCTCACAGCCTTAGCAGACGCGGAACGCTTGGTGGCAAGGTGCGATGGATGTCAAAGGTACGCTCCCCAAATCCATGTGCCGGTTATGGAGTTGCAAACAATTCCTTTAACCTGGCCGTTTGCTGTTTGGGGCATGGACATGGTGGGCCCCTTCCACATGTCACCCTGCAAAAAGACCCATCTCTTGGTGGCCATTGATAAATTTACCAAGTGGGTGGAAGTTATGCCAGTTACCAATTGCGAAGCAATCACAGCAGTCAAGTTCTTAAAAAGAATCATCTACAGGTTCGGGTATCCTCACAGCATAATAACAGATAATGGAACTAACATGTCCCTTGGCGAGATGGAGAAATTCTGTGGGAACAATGGAATCCGGCTTGACATAGCTTCAGTAGCCCATCCACAAGCTAATGGACAAGTGGAAAGGGAAAATCAGGAATTACTTCGTGGATTAAAACCACGGCTGCGAGTCCCGTGCATCAGAACTGCTGGCGCATGGGTTGAGGAGTTACCATCAGTGGTTTGGGGAATCAACACCACACCTAACAGATCTACTCAGATGACACCGTTTTTCATGGTTTATGGTGCAGAGGCAGTATTGCCGAGTGATATCATTCATGATTCGCCTCGAGTGTCGGCTTACGTCAAGGTGGAGAACGAGAAGACCCGGCAGGACGCCGTGGATATATTAGAAGAACACAGGGAACAAGCTTTGGAAAGGTCAGCCATATACCAGCAGGACCTGAGGAGATATCATAGCCGGCGAGTCAAAACCCGGGTCTTCCAGGAAGGGGACCTGGTTCTGCGCCTGGTACACTCAAAAGAAGGAAAACACAAGCTATCCCCACCATGGGAAGGACCGTTCATCATAAGCCGGAATCTGCACAATGGATCGTATTACTTGGTAGATGCAAGGGAAGAGCCGGCTACTGTCAATGACACCGCTCATACAACTTCATCTATGCAAGAAAGAGAAAGACCATGGAACGTGGCTCAGCTGCGTCCCTACTACACTTAGAATAGGCTAGATTCACAAGTGGAATTACACGATGTAACAGGCAGCAGGTTTCAGACGCACTCTTTTCCTATCCAGGGTACCTAAGGGGACTGGAAGGTTTTTAATGAGGCGGCTTGCTGACCTAACTTTTCTCATATCAATAAAGAGATGGTTAAACAAAATATTCCTTTCTGTGTGTTTTTTGTCAAGTTTTTATATTCCTGTTGTTCTCTATTTCTTCTCCAGGTAAGTGTTATTTATTGTTCTTAATATATTAGTTTCTCTAGTAAATTGCATATATCTAGGTCTTGGGGGCTGATTGCTTGAATAGCACAGTTGCAAACTCAAAGACCCGGCCACGATGCCATTAGGTTATAAGGGCCGATTACTTGTAATAAGTACGGCTGCAAGCTTATAACCGGACAATAGAGCCAAATTTTCTTGACTTTTCTTGCTTAAGCTCGATGTGACTCGCACAAAAGTGGCATGCTTTGCTAGCGTGTAATTACGATCAGTCATGATGCCCAATGGGACTTTCCTGACCCTGTCTTTATACAGTTATAGCAGCATTGATCATCCACGCGAAAGCCGGCTTATAGTAAAAGAAGGTCAAAAGGGTCATCCAAACCACAAGTTATGCAGAGTACAAGGTTAATAGCCGGAAACTCAAGATATATTAAGCACAACTTCAAACCTACGTGAGCAGCTCTAGGTTTTGGGCCCTAGCAGAAACAATTTGTTCTTTTGAAAAAATCCAACACCCTAGACTCGGAAATTTGGGCCTTCGGGACTTGGGAATTTGAAAAAATAAACAAATTATTTAGCTATTCAGCTCAAAAACCCAAAAATCCGAGTCTTGGGGGCTTGGGGACTTAGAAAAAGTCCACTTGTCAAAAACCTCGAGACCCGGAAACCGAGTCTCACAGTAGGAAAAAGTAACGAAAAGACGGAAAGCCAGTAATGAAAAGTCCAAAGATAGGAAATATTAAGATCATGCAAAAGGTCAGAAGGGCCACGAAAGCGATTAAGGTCTTTAACGTATTACAGACCGAGGTGGTAGTATCAAAAAGTGCACAGGCGCACTATCAAAAGAATAATTGTTTTAAAGGCCCATTGGCCGAATAAAATGTTTGAGGCAGTAGGTGAAACTTCACTCGGCCTGTTGGGTCGAGTCTTGAGTGTTGTCCTGGGCAGCCGGATCTTTGACTTGCTCTTCGACGGTCTTCGCGTCAGCAGCGTCCGGGTCAACAGCAGTACCGGCACGCGCGGGAGGAGGCACAACCGGCGTAGAGGTAGTAGGTGCAGTATCGGCCTCAGCCTTCTTCTTCGCGGCCTCTTCCCTCATCTGAGAAGCTTCCGCCTTCCACCGTGCCAGCATGTCATAAGGCTTAGGAGGATCCGACTTAATTGGCTTATCTTCAGCATCGTATGGATGAACCATCCGACTAACGTCCAGACTATCGGCGATCAGACTAGCCGAGTGACGAACCTCTGTTTGAATGGCTTTATAGTTCTTGGCTGAAAACTTGGAGCCGTCATTGTTGAATTCTGGAAACCCACCAACAAGCTTTGCCGGCTCAAGCTTGGCAAAGTAAGCTTTCGCCAGAGCAAGCCCCCGGGTTACTCCAACCCGGCATGACGAGCGTTTCCAGTGGTCGATCCACTCGGGGATGGTAGAACACGCATCAAGCAGCATGCTCAAACCACCATGTCCAGTACCCGGCCACTTCACAGCTTGCAGAACCCACTTGGTGCCGGCACAGAGTTGCTGGATTGCGCTCTTTATAGTCTTCAGTTTCGCTATATCATCTTCATCCGAAATCTCATCATCCGGCCCTGCAGAAAAACAGAAAGGTTCAAGTAAGGAATTCCGAGTGTTTATCAGAATGAAAAATCCGGGTTACGATTAGTGAGTTGGGAATCATTACCAATCAAAGCGCGGTGAGTGTCGGCAATCTGGGCAGAGAGCCTCGTCAGTTCACCCTCTGCAGCATGGGATCTCTTTCTATACTTTCTCACAATTTTCCCCAGTTTCTCGGCATCAGCTTCAACTGATTCACGCAACTTTTTCTCCACCTCGAGGAGTTTGGCGGTTTTAGCCAACACTTCCTCAGAGTGGGTTACGTATGCCTGCGTGGATACACAAGGAAATGTTAGTCGGACAAAAAAGAAATGTCAGTCGGATATGCTATGAAAGTTCCAAGTAAATTATGCATAAGTTCACTCAGAACTTGGGGACTAGACAAATATACAGGCAGTATTAGTTGAATTTACCTGGTGCTTGGCTACCAAGGCTTCTAGAATGCCTTCTTCGTCAGTTCTCAAAGTGCGCGGAGCGCCAAGCATCTCGTCAAAGTTCAGATCATCAAGTTTTGTCCCGGAAGAGCCGGCGGCCTGGTTACTTGGAGGTGGAGTCCTTTCCTGCTTTGGGGGGGATACCCGGGTCGCCTGGGTGTCAGGATTGGGATCACCCATCCTCACGCCCAGAACCTCGACGTCGTCACCCCCGGGTCCATCTGATGGAATGGGATACTCGGCCTCCTGCCCGGCCGGGTCCGTCAGCGGGTCTCTTTCTCTGTCTTCTTCTTCAGCGCCGCCAGTCGCGGCATTCACATCATCAACCGGATCCTCTGCTGCCGGGTTATCCAAGTCCATGTCGTCTGGGTCACTGATTGTGACCTGAGCACTAAGGAAAGTAAAAGAAATGGTTAGTATTAATGAGTGAAGGTTATCGAAAGAGCCAGTATATCGGATAGCAAGAAATGTAACTTACCCAGTATTCACCACGAAGTCCATTGGAAGGTCGTTGCTAGACCCGGACGAGGCTGATAAAGATTGAGAAAGTGAGACTCGGAGTTGTCCAGCTAGGGGGTGATTGGGAGAAGGATATCTTCGAGGTGAATTATAAGGATGAGATTGGGAAGTACCGGCGCGGCGGGCTGGGGACGAAGAGATACCCGGGTTGAGGGGATCCTCACCCGGGGAGTTCCGGGTTACCCTGCGCTTGACCGTAGGGGGCTCCTTCAAGTATGGTGAGTCGGACAATTGTTGATTAAGCTCGCACATATTAGCAAATGAATACGGTTTGGAGGACATGGAGGAATATGGAACCTTGAATACGACCCCTCGGGGTTTCCTCTTGGCCCCAACCTCAGCTTCCGGTTCTGCCTCGCTTTCATCACTCTCGGTCTCCTCCGGGTCTTCCTTATCTTCCTTGTCCTCCTTATCCTCCATCCCTGGAAAACGTAGTGTACAGTCGGAAAAAGAGAAAATATGGGAAAGCAAGTTAACAGAAGTTGGGATAGGTGAAACCCGGATAATACCTTCTTCCGAGTCAACCGGTTCTTCGTCCTCCTCCGATTTTTCAGAGGGAGGGGGAGTCTCGATCTTCCAGAAAGTGCTACCTTCCTGAAATAAAGGTATAATGATAAGGATTAGTGATTGTATCACACAGAAATATAAGGATAAAGGAGTTAAAGCCGGGTCTTACCGCTGGAGCCGGGTTGTCGCGGGTAAACGGCTCCAAGCCGGCTACGTTCCGGATTACTTCCATTTTCTCGGTCAGGAAACTTTTGATTATCCTGTTTGTATCAGTAGCCGGATAGTTCCTCAGAGAGTAGCGGAGCGAATCCGTGACGTGCCCGGAATACTCACACATCAGCTTAGGCGGGATGGCATTGGGTTGGATTCGGAAATTTACCCAAGTTTTAACTAGATTAAGCCCAAGGAGACCCTGGGCCGAAAGGATAGCAAGTTTGGCAAGGAAGGGTTGGATGGACTTCCTATCCGACTCAGAAGCGAAAGCATTAAAAGTATCGGATAGATCGAGGAGGCCCTCGGAGAAACCCGGCAAAGTCTTTTGGCCGGGTGGGGAGGTATCCTGGCAGTAGAAGTAGGTCTTTTGCCAGTGCTTGACGTGGGAGTTGAGGCTCAGAGTCGGCATCAGTGAATTCTTCCGCCTCTGAATCGATACCCCGCCACAAGCCAGGAGGGCCCCGTCTCCGCTTTCGCGGCACGGTTTGCATTGGAACAACTCAAGGAATAGCGCAAGATTTGGGGGGATGCATAAGTACGACTCACACAGAACAATGAAATGAGTGATATTTAACATAGAATTGGGGCCTATGTCAAAGACTCGGAGGCCATAGTGGCTAAGCAGCTCGCGGAAAAAGGAGTGTCCCGGGGGACAGAATCCCCGGATCACATGCTCGACAAAACAGATTACCTCATCAATAGCTGGGGAGGGCCGAGTCTCGTCCCCCGGGACGCGCCAGTGAATATCCTCCCGGGAAGGGAGGACGCCCGACTCTGCGAGCTCGTCCAACTTTGCTTTGGTCACGGTGGACCTTGCCCAGTTGGCGGATATGGATGAGTCGGCCTTGTCTTCGCCGGCTGTTTTCCCTTCATCTTGGTGTTGACCTTGGGTGCCATGTGCGTAGTCTAAAAACAGGAGATAAAAAGAGCAGAGTGTAAGTAATTAAGACCTGGAAATGACTGATTGTCCGGTTAACCAAAGAGCAACCGTAAGACCCGGAAATTACAGATTATCCGGTTGATCAAAGAGCAACTGTAAGAAACTTTGACAGATTATATCTAGGCGGAGAAATCTACGGAGAAATTCATGACCACGAGTGGTAGGAGAGTGTTATTGGATCTAGTTTAAGCATTGGTTGAGGAAGAATGAAGCACGGGTTATCTAATTGGTGTGGAACAAGAAAATCATCTAAGAGCAGATTAAATCTAATCTAGTTCGAGCGAGCTTGGAGGAAAAATCCATGGAAGAAGGGGACTCACCGGCGGGGTCTGGAGGAGAGCGCGGCGGCCGCAGATGGCGCAGTCGCGGTGGCCCCCTGGATCTTCCGGTGGACAGCTCGAGGGCGCGGAGGCGGTGGTCGACGGCGGCGCGGCGCAGCGTTGAGCTCGAGCAAGGGAGCACCGAGAGAGGTTGGAGGTGAAGGAGACAAAGAAGATGGGGGAAATGGAGCTCTTGATTTAGGGTTACCCCTAAGGCACTTATTTATAGGTGCGGGTGGAGAGCCCTAGGCCCAAGGAGCGGGAGCCAAAAATTTCGGGAGGAGAGATATCCGACCGGATTTTTTGGGATAAGTGGTTAAGTGTTTGTGCGTAATATCCAGAAAAGATCAGAGCGAATCGTTTCCCTGAAATTCGGATTAATTGGCGAACAAAGTGAGCCGGGTCTTCTGTGTTTTCCTCGGAGTGTTGACCCGGGAAAATGACGTTGGACTCGGAGAAAGCCGGGTTGTTATATGGACCACCTGAGGAGTTAGGCCTAGCTGTTTATCAAGGCATTCTAACCCGGCATTTTGTGAAATTGTATGTTTATTATTTTTGCAGGGAATAGCATGCGCTTCAAGGAGGATCCTGCGAAGCCCAAGCTATTCTGGGGACTACTGATGGAGGGATGATAACCCGGTAGGCTAACGCCAAGGTGTAACTCGGCCCAAAGGGAGCTGCGCAAGACCCGGCTCAAGGAAAAGAAGTTTTTAGAAGGCCCAAGAGTGTAGGCCTCGTAACCCGGATTGTGGGTTTGATAAGGAAGTTTAGGGTTTGTAAGCGGTGCCCGGGTAGGACTCCGGGTATGCCTTGGACAGGAAGCCAGGGGGTCCGGATATTATATAAGCCGGTTCCTAGGGTTAGATTAGAGACGAGTTTTACTAGTTATTCGAGTATCCCTGTAACACGAGAGTTGAGATAATAAATCTAGATCGGAGACTCGGGACTTGATTGCCGGCTACCAGATCGTTTATCACCATGATTTCCCCTGGGCAAAACCCTCTCCCAAACACCAGAGTCGAATTGCCCCAAGATAAGTTACCCCCGGTAACGTCTGCCGTGATTATCCCACGACACCTACAACCTTCTCTTTGCTGCGATTGAGCCAACCTCGCTACCAAGCTCACGGTCAATGACCTACACGCCCAGGTCGCGTCCTATGACAGCCGCATGGGGATTCTCCTCGGTGTCGGTGGAGACGGCGGCAACTCCTCTGCCAATGTAGCTACGAGAGGATGCAGAAGACGTCGACATGGCTGAGGCCTGAGGCTAAGGTCGCGAACGCCATGGAGGAGGTCTCGGTGGTGGCCGCGGTCGAGAACATCCATAAGGAGGTGGAGGCAATGGCCGCCACGGTGGCAGTGGCAAGGGCAGAAATGACCACGTTATGCCAGATCTACCAAAAACCAGGGCATCCGGCTTGAAAGTGTTGGCACCAGTACTCAAATGAAGAAGATGAACAAGAAGAAGAGATGCGCGCTAATGATTCCTCCTACGGAGTTGATCCAAATTGGTACTCAGATGTCGGCGCCACCGAACACATCACCGGCGAACTTGAGAATCTCACCATGAAGGAGAAGTACAACGGCCGTGACAAAATAAATGCATCCATTGGGACATGCATGAACATTAGCCATGTTGTTCATGCACTTGTTGATTCCCTATTCAAATCGCTTGATCTTCATAATGTCCTTCACGTTCTACAAGCTACAAAAAATCTTGTTTACATTCACCGTCTCACACAAGATAATAACTTCCTTGTTGAATTTCATCCATGGTGTTTCTATGTGAAGGATCGGGCAACGAAGAAGGTACTTCTAGAGGGTAGATGCATGAAGGGTCCCTATCCGTTGGTGTCATCATCAAACACGAATAAACAAGTTCTTAGCGCCACCAATCCTTCATCTACAAAGTGACATGATCGAGTAGGCCATCCATATTTTAAGATTGTTCAACGGGTTTTTACAAATTTTAATCTTCCTGTTTTCAACAAGTCTAGAATTGAGTATATTTGTGATTCATGCAAAAAAAAGTCACCAACTTCCCTACATGAGACCCACTAGTATTTCGACCTCTCCTTTGCGAATTGTATTCTTCGATGTGTTGGGACCGGCACATGCATATGTTGGTCATTTTTCATACTATGTAAGCTTCACTAGTGATTTTAGAAAAATTTCATGGATCTATCTCCTTAAAAATAAATCTGAAGTCTTTCAAATTTTTCAGAACTTCCAAAACGTTTTTGAATGAAAATTTAATTAAAAAAAGTTCTAGCTATGCTAACAGACTGGGGTAGCTGCTGTAGGACGCGAGATCGAGGAGGACGGACCCATGGCCACTGCACCCTCGTATGGTCTTCCGACCAGGTGGAGAGGGACCACCTAAGTGGCCCAGTTGATGCTGCTCCCACCCGTGGTCGTACGAATCTGCGGGGCGGTGCACTGCGTCCTAACAGGTGCCAAGCATCTTCTGCGCCGCCATCAAATCCTTCTGACAGGCAGGAGGCTGGATCTTCAACGCTGAACGCAACTGCAGACGATCCTGCTACACCGATACACCGCACCCAACTACAGACTGATAAACGCAAGGAAAAACTTTACATACGGTACAGTGAAATATGACACATATAGAAAGAAAGCAACAAATAGTGTAATTTGATATATCTTATTTGCTTGCTCCGAAGAACCCGAAAACCAAGTAGCATTAGAAAATTCATATTAGAAAAATTCTATGGATGATGAGTATAATGCCTTGATAAAATTGACATCTATACCGCATAGGCAGGGTATAAATCTTATAGATTGCCAATGGGTGTATAGAGTGAAAAGAAGATATAAGACTATACTAGTAGCAAAAGGTTTTAAACAAACATATGAGATAGATTATGAGGATACTTTTATTCTAGTTGTTGAATCTACTACTATCAGACTTTTTCTAGATGTTTCAGTTTTCAGAGAATGTAGTTTAAGGCAATTAGATGTCATAACATGTTTTTTCATGGTGTTACGGAAGATGAAGTGTTCATGAAGCGACCACCTGGGTATGAAAACCCAAGTGCACCACATCATCTGTGCAAATTGGATAAATCACTATATGGTCTCTAGCAAGCTCCAACAACTTGGTATGCCAAGCTAAGTTCAAAACTCCAAGAACTTGGTTTTCTCCCGTCCAAGGCCGACACCCCATTGTTTATCTATAATAAGTCATGTATCATTATCTTTGTGTTAGTATATGTTGATGATATCATTGTTTCAAATAAGTCCATTAATGCACTTCTTCATGATTTAAGGTCTATGCCAATGGAGGTTCTTAGCACGATTTCATATGTGTTTTGCTGATGTGGCATATTAGTTAATGATGAGAGAGAGTAGAGTTGTATCTTAGATATACAACCTTTGCACGTCACCATAGGCAAAAAAGAGTTAATAGGCCAATCACATCTTTGCATGAGCACCAAGCATTAAATTTAGATACAATATCTAAGAAACAATGCATTGGACTAGTAGTCTCTTAAATTTTTAATGCTCCTAAGATAACGTGATAAGAAACGATGCATTGGCAGAGGCCTAAGTACAACCTTTTCTTTAAAGAACCTTGGCGACTTGTATTATATTTTGGGTATTGAATTCAAGAAATTTAGTGAGTGTTTTACTCTACCCCCCCCCCCCCCCCCCCAAATGCTTCGTACTTATTGACTCGAGTTGGAATGAAGGATTGTAAGATGGCTCCAACGCCACTTTCAGCCTCCGAAAAATTGTCAGCCATAGAAGGAGATGCCCTTGGACCTGCGTTGGTGCGTTCCAATACTTAACAAGATATGTTAGTATTTGCATGCACCAACCAATATTCATTGGACGGTTGTTAAAATAATTTTAAGATATATCAAAGGGACCTCAAGCCTTGGATTAACTTTCATAAGATCCTCGTCTGTCTTAGCCAGTGCCTTCTCATATGCTAATTGGACAGATTGTGTAGATGATATAAGATCTACATGTGGATTTGCATTTTAGTTTAGTCCTAACCTATTTTTTGGAGTGCTAGAAAACATCCAACGATGTCTAGATCAAGTACGAAGGCGGAATACAAAACTTCAGCAAATGCTACAACTGAAATAATCCGGGTAGAATCTCTACTTGGTGAACTAGGTGTTGAAAGGAAACAAATCTCATGTTTGTGGTGTGACAACGTAGCTGCTACATATCTTTCTGGTAATCTTGTTTTCCATCGTAGGACGAAGCACATTGAAGCATATTTTCATTTTGTGGGAGAAAGAGTTGCAAATAAATTGATTAAGATCGGATTTATTCTGTCACAAGATCAGAAACAATCTTGTACCGATCAATCAGTACCTATAATGATTTTAAGAAGGTAAATGCTTCTTTTAGGCCGACCTGTGCATGGCTACCGCAGGTCGCTCGTGCTCAACGCTGGTAGCGACAGCAACACGTTTGGCCTCCTTTGCGTGTGTGGATGGCCCAACTACCACCAATTTCGTTTTTTTGCTCAGTTTTGTGTGTAAACAGTCCACCATAGTAACTAGGAACAACCACGTATACGCTAAGTGTTTTCATCATGTTCGGCCAACTTGCGTATGTATTAAAAATTTGTAACAGCTTTGCCCATATTTTGTTTGAGAAAGCACAAACGAGATGTTGTAATTTTTTTTTGATGTTTCTTCTAAATAAATGCATTTGTATTTAGAACTCATTTGGACTGATATGTTTACGCGCTCCTTCACATGTTTTAAACATGTGATTTTATTGTTGCTTTCGATTTACTTTTTATGTTGAGATAGGTGATGATTTTTGTTGCAACTGAAACGGTGACAAATTATTTTGTTGCTTACCAACTTTTTAGTTGATGCAACTATTTTTTTTTGCAATATTTTGTGATTTTTGTTAAATTATTTGAGCATTTTCGTTGAAACGCAATAAACATATTGTTTAACTATCTCTACTATATAGTTTCTCCTAACGACCGTAGGTACGTCATAAAAACCGGTACTTCCACCTCTCGCTAAAAAAATCGGCAAGTCGCATCGAGCGCATCATCATCTCGCTAAAAAACCAATCCGGGTAGGTACGGCGCGAGAACAACCGGGCAGTATCGATATGCTGTACGTGTTGGTATCGTCGGAAAAAACAGATCCGATAAGGTTTCCAGTCAACCTTGCAACCAACATGGAAACAAGACGCAAGATAAAAGGAAACAACTAAAAGTCTAAAACGCGTGGAGAAACCCTCGCCTGCCCATACTGGACTCATCCCCTTCCTCGCCGTGAGGGTGCAGCCATGAAGATTATCTACGACCATGAGACCATCTTCAACAGCGAGAAAAGGGAGGGGCATGGGTGGCGGTGTCACTCGAGGTTTTCCAGCAAGAACCGTGAGGGTACGTACGACCCATCACGGCCATCAACGACCTTGTAACAATCGATCGGGATCCTTTGCAGACTTGCAGTTAACAATATCACCGCACCTTCTGAACTTCTTCTGTTCATATCCTTTACGTATATGGAGTGGATATTGATTCGAGCCATGACTTAGCCCCGACTCTGTAGTTGCCGCCGTCGTTGTCGTTGACATAATGGTGGATTGGTGGGATACATTGATCATCGTTGCCGTTGGAGGCGATTCCGATGAGGCAGGGCCAGGCCACCCGTGTGTATAGAGTGACATCGAGCAACAGCGGAACCTATGAGCTTGGCGCTGCAGTAGGGATAAAACGGCAGTGGTCAAGGCCACGGTGACCAGGTGTGACTTGTGAGCCGCCTGGCCTACTCCCAAGTAAGATAGGTGCATGCATTAATCACTTGTTTGGTGTACTGCTGCTACTTCCGGGTGCCGAGCTCATAGGTACAGTTTCAGTTTCTAAAGCTCATACTCAGTCACTAGCGACAGTTAGATTACATCTACTTCAACTGTGATTTGTATTACCGATGGATGTCCTGTGTTCTAGCTTGCTGATTACATAGTTTTCTTTCACCGTATGAACCATAATATATAGCTGCATTGTTTTCTTATTAGTGGATAAGTCCATGGTTTAAGAAATTGTGCCCACTTGTCTAATCTGAATCTCAGCATGTTTTGATAGGATAAGCTAATGGAATATACTATAACTTAGATTCGGTATTCTTCTTAGCATTCAAGATTTCACATAGCCGAATTTGGACATTGCAACACATGAACCCAAACTCCCATCCCTTTGATAACACCATTGAATGTAAGACCAATCGAGGCTAAGAAAAATCTTCAGCCTACCTATGATGAGCTTGCTCACTACCTTGTTTTCCCATGGAAAATTTGAAAGCAATTAAATTACATCTTTTTACTACCCCAACCAGTCTGGCAAGCTATCCTTTCTTTGTTTATTATATTATAGAAAAACAATAGACAATGTTTAGCAAATACATGTGATGATGAATCTTTTGAGGAGCTGAAAGTTTTAGGTATATTATGTTTAAATATATGGTCGGAAAATAAATTTGATAGACCGTGGCAACGCATGGGCATTTAGCTAGATTTACCTGCAATATCAGAGGAAGCAGAGGTTGTGTCTTGACTTCATGTCATCGGTGGTTACCAGGGATGGAGGCTGGCTATGAATAGGAGGTAGGCATAGCAAGGCCGTGGTAGCGGGAGCTCGCGGGCGCATCGGGGGAGGAATGCGGGGCAGTAGGGGGAGCCCGCGAGGTGCTCAACACCGCAGCCATGGAGGCCGACTGACACAAGCTAGGATCCGCCGTACATGGATCAATCGAGACGCGAGGAAGGTAGGAGGCAGCACCGAGGTAGGAGGTGGGTGGTGCAACACAGTGGCGGCAGGAGCTCGCGGGCTCGACGGCGGAGAAACGCGGGGAGGTGGCAGTAGGGGGGAGCCCCGCGAGTTTCTCATGACCGCGGACGTGGAAGCCGACCGGCACGAGATCGGGTGGCCGGCCACATGGTGCATCGAGACGGCAAGGTAGGAGGCATGGGAGCAGGGGACCGAGTAAGAGGAGTGGCGAGAAAGAGGATCGGGAAAAAGAGAGAGACTACTCACAGGATTTTTTTCTAGCACAAAACATTTAGACTATTCCCACTGGCCATTGAGTCTGGACCGTGCGCGTCATTTAGTGTCTAATTTGGTTTAGTCTGCGGTTTTAATAACAATCATTTTTTCACCTACCTCAATTATTTGGCTGCAAAAATAACTAACCAAATTTCTATACATGTTCATTCCATTGTTTTACAATTATGTAAATCGAAACAGGCGGCATATCTGCTGGTGCTTTCTATACTCTCTTCGGTGATGTCTTATTTTTTTTCTCTCAGGCGGCGCCTTATTCCATCTGTCCCACGGCTCGTTGCGAGAGCTACATTGCTGGTCGCAATCACCCATGGGCACGGATGACCGTAATCCTGCGCTGTTGTTAAAATACTAAGTTTCGACGAACAAACAAACCAATATCAACATATGCAAAATTTAATAATAGACTACGAAAATAACTTGTGTGATACATCTATTTATATTGCGTTACTTTTAAGAAGACATCGACTTTTGAATATAGGTATACTCCTAATAGTTTGGATCAAAGGGAGTACATCTTAGTTAAAACTTGGTAAATGTTGACCCGATGCTAAAATCGCCATAAAATTTTACCTTTTATTTGATTAAAACAAATTCTGTATTTTTTGAATTAGATGAATAAGTTATTAAATTAGTGCAAACTTATATGACCTATATTGCATGACATGGTCCATATTTTTAGTTGTATATTATTTCTTGTATAGTTGTGTAAGAAATAAAGGTTTATCAGTTATTATTTAATATCATTTTACACAACATAAACAAATTATTTCAACCACATAGGATCCAATTTTATCTCCGAATGAATAAGTTTGTGGTCATAAAAAAGTAAGGGCCAATTGACTTAGTTGTTTACAATCATTCACCGTTGAACGTCTAAACTAGAGGCATTCATACAAAACATGTTTTCCCAAATGCAATATAATCACATCGATTTTGTTTATTCAACATCATGAAATAATTATTATATTGAGATCTTTTCTAAAAGAAATGTTTCGTAATTATTTTTTAGCTACCGTTACATTATAATCATATACAATTGTCAAAGCTACCCCTTTATCTATCCACGGGTAAAAAATTACGTGTTTCACGATGAATTTGGTAATGGAGAAAACAATATATTTCTGAGATAACAAAATAAACATTTTACATTTTTTTAATCTCCCTCTTCCTATATAACAAATACTCCCTCCGGCTCATATTAGTTGTCTCAAAGTTGGACAAAAGTACATGTAGCTAACACTAAAAATATGTCTAGATACATCCACTTTTATAAAAGTTTGAGACAAATTAATATGAGACGGAGGGAGTACTAAAGGAAAAAATGATCTATATAGCCCGTAGCAACGCACGGGCATTTCAACTAGTTCTTTGTAACATTACTTATTTTTCGAATATTTTTGGAACAATTTTTTCCAATACTTTTTTTTTGTATACGGGACGATAATTTTTGCTGCGATACCAGTGAATTTGTTGCAATAAAAGTTTTGCTGTAATTATCGAGATGACCGGGGGCAACACAATATACCTCTTCGTTTAAGTGAGGCTGTTGTGAAGTGCGGGTTTTATATTCAAAAAACAGAGGGGCTAAAATGCAAAATCGTGATGTGCTGATTTTTAGCCATTGAATGAAGATCCGAGGGTTCACGAGAAGACCTAGATTTTCTAATGCTAGGGGGACCTGCGCCTTGCGCGCCCCTTTTAAGAACCCAACCGTGCCCAAGCTGCTCCTCCCGTAGTCCGGTGTCCTGCTAATGAGCCATTACATTTTTCGCAAAAGGACGTCGTTTCATTTGCGTCTATAAGAAGACATTGGCTAAATAAAGAAAATAAAGGGAAATGCTTCTGATCCCCCGGAGGATGATCCTCCGGGTCGCTACTGCACGTGGCCCCCTGCCTCTCCTCCGCCTTTTCGTAGCTGGCACATGTCCCTGAAGGCACAAGGAGACAGGTTGACGCCCACCACGACTCTCGTGTTGTTCGTTCTTCTCCCCCCGGGTCTTATCCCTTCCTTTCCTCCGTCTCATGTACAAAGCTCCATCCGCCATGGATTCTCTCAGACCTTCGTCGCCCTGGAATCCGCAGGTTGAGGCCGCCGCTGGACCCGGCCGCGGAGGACGCCCCGCCGTTCATCTCCGGCCCGCCCGCGCCACAGCCCACTGCAAGGACGGCGTGCAGGCGCCCATGGCTCGTCGTCCACTGTCGGGGAGCTACCCCCGAGTAGGGGTAAGGCAGGTGGTAAAACGGAGATCAAGGTACTGCTTGCCGGGTAGGCGGCTACCCGCGTATCTGTATCCGGTAGACGCTACTCGATGATAAGTATTGAAGGCCAAGAGAAGATATTAAGGAAGATCAGAATCATCCGATTAGAGCTCGGGTGGATCCGAGTAGATGGACAACAATCCTACTCGGGCACAAAGTCAATGGAGCCGCTCTGACGAGATCCCGCATATCCCGCAGCCGTACACGCGTGCGGTTCAACTTACAAGGAGCATGATTATCTGCGCTACGACGTGGGTACAGTGAGGGTGGGCGTGTGTCATGTCCTTTCACTGACAGGGGGGACAGGACGTGTCGGGGGCCTACTCTGTGAGACTGACAGGGTGGACAAGACCTGTCAGCCGGACGTGGCAGCGACTTCTCGCAACGGCGTTAGCGGGAACACGGAAGCGTGTCGTTGCTGTCACAGTAGAGGTGTCACTTCGTGTACTTTAATCGTTATTTACTCGTTGGGTACCAGTATATAAGGTGCCCATCCCCCTCCTGCGTGAGGGACATTGATCTAGAGAGCATTTATTGCGAGGTTCAGTACTAGACACAGGGAGAGAACTAGAGGTTGGCTACTCGGCAGAGAGCCGAACTTGTACTGTGGCTACTCGGTAAAACCATATACAGAGAGATTGGCAGGAGTAGAGGTGTTTGCAGTGTTTCCGAGCACGTCTACTCGACGTGCGATCCCTCGCTGAATACCTACAGCGTCCATCGGCCCCAACAATTAGCCATCCCATGGCATCTGTCTTTACCTCACTACGACATCCACGTCCATGGAGATCGTGCTGGCGTCCATGGCGGCGGCGGCGCGCTGCAGCTCCTCTGTCGGCGCGGGGTGGTCGCCCACCGCATGGACGGCATGGAGGCGCCCATGGCTCGTCGTCCCCGTCCATGGAGCTCGTGCTGGCGTCCATGGCGGCGGCGGAGCGTTGCAGCTCCTCTGGCGACGCAGGGGCACCTCCGCGCAGGGCCTCCCCTGCCTCGCGGCGTCCCTCACGGTGCTCGTCGTCCCCCCTCCCCACACACCCCACCCTGTCCATGGAGCTTGTGCTGGCGTCCATGGTGGCGGTGGCGTGCTGCTGCTCCTCTGCCGGTGTGGGTGGTGCTCCAATGGACTGAAAGCGATGCTCCCCAAGGACATCTGGGGTGCTCCCCAAGTTCAGCAACAAGCGTTGGTGTTTTTTTGGTGATTTTACGGCGGTGGCAGATTTTGCTACATAACTGTCTTTTTTTTCTATTTTTGTAAAAAGAAATTGCTATCACAACTCCGGCGATGTCTAAGGTGAGGTCACGTATTTGCTATAATAGAATATATTTTTTGCTACAAATATTTATTTATTTTGCTATTTTTATACAAATTTTTTGCTACCATGTCTCCCGCGAGATTGACTTTTGCTATTGTAGTTTTTTTTTTGCTGCGGCCCTAGGGCGAGGCCGGACTTTGATTTTTTCCTTTTTTTTGGCTGAAACGTTTTTTTTTTTTGTTATATGGGAGCAAAAACGGGACTTTTTTTTTTTGCTACGGGAGCAAAAACGGGATTTGGGGGAGAAATAGGACACGTGTCGCCACGGGTCCCGGGGACGGAAAAGTTTGATTCCTCCGGGGAGGCCCAGCACTGTCAAATAAAAACGAAACGGGAGCCTCTGCGTCATTAGATGCACACGGCCGTAATAAAGCAAATCTGTCAAGTGCAATGTGATTTACAAGGCCATTGCCTTGTTGAGGTGAAGTCTCCACTTTCTGAACTAAAATCCTATCGAAAATTTGCGGCTGCTCCTATGCTACACCAAAATTAGATCTGGACACCAACATCCGAGATCTTCACCAATGTCCGAATTACTGTACTATTTTGCTAATATAAGAGGAGAACTAGGACAGCCAAATGCAGGTGCGCTCCAAGCTTATTTCTGGACAGCCATGAGAACGACGCGGACGTCGGCACGGGCACCGGCGCTGACGCCCAGAGAGCCGGCGGCAGCTCAAGCGGGGCTTTCCTCTGCCGGACGCCGGTGACGTTCCTCGAATTCGACGAAACTTTGCTCTGCTCCCACACCTCTGACGCTGAAACAGACGTAAGACCAAAATTATCTCGGTACTACTCGCTTTACGAACCTACTAGCTGAAATGAGACAAGAAGTGAAGCGTGGAGGTGACACACTGACGCTCGCTGACGGACTGACCTCTCCTGGACACTGTGAGGTTGGCGTCGTCGTAGTTCACCGGCCACAGGAAGTAGCCGAGCAAGCCGCTCCGCGCGGCGAAACCCAGCTTCTCGGCGACAACGGCCGCGCCGTCGAAGGCGACCCACACGTCGCCCACCGCCAGGTACGACGACACGGAGGCGTTGTCGTACGACGTCATCACCGGCGCGCGTCCGGCCCCGGTCGCGGCGAGCGCCTGGACCTCGGCGTAGGACATGGCCCCCGTCGCGTTGCTCCCGCGCTGCTTCGGCCCCGCAGCGACGACCGGCGCGCCGACGCCGCTGTTGGCCTTGTTGCGCAGGAACCACGACCGCCCGTAGAGCGGGAGCCCCATCACCACCTTCCCTGCCGGCACGCCCGCGTCGAGCCAGGACACCACGCCGTAGCTCGCGGAGAAGTGCGACGCCGCGTCGTAGAGCGGCGCGTCGAATGCAGTGAAGCCGGCCGACCCCGCGCCTGCCGGACGGAGCCCAAACGCCATGACGCTGACCCAGTCGAGGCTCCCGGCGAGCACCTCCGACGGATAGTCCGCCGCGGCGCCGAAGACGTGGTTGGAGAAGTAGACGGTGGCCGTGAGGAGGAACCCCGGGGGCGCCGCGGTGCGGAAGTCTGAGACGAGGAACCCGAAGTCGGCCATCTCAACCGCCGACGCAGGGAACCGCCACGCGATATCGAGCCCGTCAAAGCCGTTCTCCCGCGCCACCCTGACGACGGCGCCAACGAACGCAACCCGCGTCGCCGGGTCCGCGGCCATGGAAGCGAACGCGGGGTCCTGAGATGCGGCGCCTGCGATGGCGGCGTCGGTCCCAGCGGTGGCGACGGAGAGCAGAGTACTGAGCGCCGGGTTCTTGGCCTTGAGCGCCCGGGAAAAGGTGGCGAGGAGGCGCGCTTTGGCCGGGTCGGCGGGGAGCTGGAGCGTGTGCCGCGTGGGGTGCACATAGAGGGAGGAGTAGTAGAGGTGGGTGTAGAGGGAGGTGTCGAGGTGCGCGAGGGGCTGGAGGTGGGCGTCGGCGGCGAAGTAGTAGCCGGCCCGCACCGTCGTCGTGGTTGTCGGTGCTTGTTGGGTAGTGTCAGGAGGTGGGGCAAGAACTGAAGCGGCAAGGGGGACTGAGATTGAGATGGCAACGCAGAGGAGGAGCGTGGTGTGTGCCATTGTTGTGGTTGTGGAGGAGGCGGCAGTGGCAGGAGAGTGAGCATGTTTTTTTTTTTCCCTTATGGGAGCAGAAGGGGAATCTTGCATTCTTGCTGGTGTTGCTATGTGAGTGTTTGCTTCTGTAAGCTCAAGCAGCTTTATTAATGGATGACAGTCATCACCAACAAGGGAGGAACAACGAGATCTGATGGAGCTTCAGGCCAAAGAGAGACTGAAATTGCTTTCCTATCTAGTTGATGATGCACCAGGACTTTGCCTCCCCAAGACGATGATGGGAAGTTGTTGTGAGAGCATCTCCAACCGGCTACCACAAATTTAGCCCCAAATTGTCCGTGGACACAGCTGGGACAACCCAAATATGGATTCCTCCAACCTAAAAACCTATAAATTTCGGGCAAATACATGCAAAACATGCAACATCGATCCGCATGAATTGTAGTTGAGTCCGACACATAGCAGAATTCAAAGGTTGTCCATTATTACATAATCGAATTCAACACACAAATAAAAGTTCATCAAGTTTATACATATACCGATGGAAGAATGGTCCGGTAAGGTCACTGTTCGGCAAGGTTCGGGTTGGAGATCTTCTTCTTCACGTGGAGGATCCACTTTTGTGCTAGGTTCATCCAAAAGGGAAGCGTATTGAAACATGATTCTTTGAGTTCTCATTGAACCTTGCAAGTGCAAGGCTCACTTTCTCTTGTTCCACTATTGTATCATCTTAAATTTTCTTCTTCTCCAACTCGAGTTTGAACCAAGCCTCATACTTCTCCAAATTTAACATTGCCCTCTCTAACTCAAAGTTCCCCCTCATCTTTTGCCGATCAAACTCCATTCTATCACTTTGCAAAGTCAAGAATGCATTATACCTCTCCACCTTCTTCTCGTCTATTTCTTTACTCGAGAAGATATCCGTCCACGTAGCGTACATCTTGTTTGCCTCACCGTCACGAGCCGCATGATCCTTCTCCCACCTCCTCCACATCATTCTTTTCCTATTTTCTTGGATTCTACCTTCGGACGACGCCTCTTGGTCATCAAGGCCAATGGGTAAGGATGAGCTTGATCCATCATTGTTCTTCATCTTCTTGGCCGGATTCTTGTGATCACCATACTGGAGACCCATTTCGGTCTTCCATTCAATTCAGGCCAACAATGGGCTATCGAGAATGATTTTTTTCACTTGATGGTACAAAGTGGTCGCCAATCCACATTACCAAACAAATAGAAAAATATATTCATGAAAAGATTTAGACAAGCATGAAAACGGATGAATTAATGAAAAATGAGGCATTGCTTACATGACTATAGAATTTAACACCACTTTGATTCTTACTCACCACTTATGCAAGAAAACCACAAAACTTGTTGGCACACTCTTGGATCGATGCCGACCTATGTTGGAGAGAGACGGCATTCCGATCGAACACAATTGGGTGCGATTACACACAGTGTTTTTTTATTGTGATAAAGAGTGTGGATCTTCTCCTATAGCCTTGAGCCCTTTTGATCGGTTCCACATATAGCATCCATGCTTGTGGCTAACCAACACTTGCATGGAAAAACATCCTCATGAGTGGTATATGAAACCCCTCGCTCTACCTTATCCTTCTTCTCCTTCTCTTTCTTCTTCTTTCTACCCTTAGATGAATCACCAACGCTAAAAAAATGAGGTAGTGTGTCATCTGGAGCATCTTGTGTCTGATCTCCCCCATATCGGATCTGATCGTCAAGAACTTGTCCTAGGCATGCTAACAATTAAACTCCGGACCTATTGGTCATATACAGTTTGCAATTGGAGCAGAATTTCATACCCTTGTATCATCTTGAACGTCGTAGAATAGGTTGTGGCCCCGCTGGCTTTTGGTGATGTTGGACGATGAACGCATCGGCTGGGGCGGCGGCGAGTCTGCCACCATCTCCGTCTCCTGCGTAGGTTCCACCTGCTGAAAGAGCATGGTGCTCCAATGTGTGGTTTTGGTAATTAATCACAATTCTTGTGGACTAATGTTTGCATTGAGATGCTCTTGTAATTTTTTCCATTGGCACCACTTCAACTCTATGTATTGGATTCAAGGTTGTATGCCATCAACATCATTGATTGAATATGACGACAAATGGCGATCGTCATCAAGGGTGTCTTGTGCAAGTTTAGTATGAGCATCAGAAGATTTCATATGCTAGAATCCTGTCACATATATGGAGATTATGGTCAAGTGGATATGGACATGAGATAAGCTCTCCCATATTAGCTTATGGGGGAGCAATTTACAGGTCTTCACCAAGCGAAGCACAATCAAGAAAAGTATTCCAACTTGAGGTGATTAAGATCGTCATCACCTAGCTCAAGTGGATTGCGCAAGGCAAAGGTATGATCTTGATAAGGTTTATATTTTACTATTCTCATGATGTTAGTTGAGAGACCAAATTATAGGATAGATAATCGTTCTATCTAGAGGGGCTCTCGGATGACTAACTTGATCGTATCGTTCGTAGAGAACTCAAACCTTTGCATCCTAGGAATCATATTTATTGGTTCTTATTTGGATTTTCTCCATCTGTGGTTTTAGAGATTTTCATTATCTTCAAGACAAGCTCAAGTTAATAAAAAAGGATTTCGTATGAAAAACGTATTGCGTTTTTTATATTGGAGATTTTGTCGGTTATTGTCTTGTAGAGAGGTCCATCCTTTTCCTACTTGGTTTTATCCTCCCTTGTTTTATTATGATGTTTCTCTGCATGATCTTGTAGATCCCATCGTTCTGAATCCAACGAGCCAAATATCATCAAAAATGGAGTTTGGATGCTCAAGTTATCGTGTTTTCCGTAAAGACATTTTTATTGTTCTTCTAACTTGGAGCTCTGGCGGACCATCCGACGGTTTTATTCTTGGGTAATCTGGAGACCTCATTATACCGTGTGTTTGGCACCCGAGAGGTTCCCCTCTGCTATCAGTCAATACCGGTAGCCATCCGGCGCCTAGGATCTGCTCACTGGATCGTCTGACAATTGTCTGCCGGATGGACCGGCGGTGTCTTTGCGTGCGCATGTTTGCGGGACAAGTGCCAGTCTATACCAGCACCCATCTGTTGGATCTTTGTTAGGTGGTCGGATGGACCAGCGTATCCTTATGGATCATCCAACACCTCGCACAGAGCAAGCCCTTATCTTTGCAGAACTCGTGGGGGACGATCGCCGGATTGTCCGGCGATATTTTTGCCGAATCGTGTGGCGCCTATTTTTCCTGTCCAAAAAATCTAGTTCTCCCTCCTAAAATAGACTTTTTTGGGGGCCCCGATAGTACCGTCTTAAAATCCAGTAGTACCGTCCCGGTGCTAATCTGGGCATAACGGTTTAATTTCTGGGGAACCTATTTAAGGGGGCTTCTTCCCCATTGGTTCCCCAACTCTTCTAGCAAGTTTTGCACTCCATTGTGTACCTCCACAAGTTTTGTATCTCTAAATCCCTCCAACGATTCTTGCTTCCACTTAAGGGACAAAATAGGATATCTAGATCTAGTTCTCCACCCATCAATCCCTCCTCTTTGTGAGGGGGACCTATTGGATCTAGATCTAGGGATTCATTAGTTGTTTTTCTTGTTCTTCCTCCCATATCCATCCATATCATTAGTTCCTTTGGTGATATTTTAAACATAGGTACTTGACCACTTTGTGTGTTATTGCCATTGCGTTAGGTGAATTGGTTTGAGTTCTCCACGGTGATATGTGGAAGCGAAGTTTGAGAATTTTGTTACTCTTGAGTGATTGGGTACCGGGGAGGTTGTTCCTCTTGGGTTCATTGAGCGGCCTAGACGGTTAGTGCTTGGAGCTTCAACCTTGGTGCCAAATATTTTTTGAGAGCCTCCAATTAAGTTGTGGATATAGCATCAACCTTGTGTAAGGTTTGGTCACCGTCTTCAAGAGGACCTCATAGTGGAAACGAGCATCTCCATCAGCGGAGAAGCTCAAGGAGAATAGGGTGTGCACCTCCACTCTATTGGAGTGCCTTTGGTGACTCCACACCCCTCCAACGAATATTTACTTCCTTTGGGAAGGAAATTAGGGAATCACATCGGTGTCTCCTTGTGATTCGGTTATTTTTCTACCCTAGCTTGTTACCTATGCATTTACCTTTGTGATAGCCATCGTGCTTAAATCTATCTATCTTGCTATCACTTAGTTGGGTATCTTGTTTAGCAAAAGTTGTTGGTGCACATAGTTGGACCTTGATTTTTTAGGTTTTGTTCTTGATAAATTAAATGGTAGTTATATTCGCATTTATTCAAACCAAACCATAATTATTTTAAAGCACCTATTCACCCTTCCCCTAGTTGGCATCCTTGTACTTTCAATTGGTATCAGATAAAGGTCTCTCGTTGTTAGGATTCACCGCCTTGAGAGTAAATATGCCGCTTAGTGAATTAGTGCACAATCCCACTTTTATATTCGATGGCACAAATTATGATGTTTGGAAAATTTGCATGCTTAATATTTTTCGGGTCATGGACCCACATATGGACCGAATAGTAGAGATGGTTTTTTTACCCTCCAAGGGATCTCCGAAATCCATCTTTAGAGGAAGAGAAAAACCTATCTTTCTATGCTCATGCTACTAATATGTTCTTTAAATTTGTGACATGTATAGTTATTAAGTCAATCGTGCCTCTTACGAATTCTCAGTGATTTATGGAAAAACCTTTAAGATAAATATGGTGTGTACAATATTGTTGAGGATGATTGTTCTCCCTCCATCTCCGGTCATGATGATTTTTCAACTTCTTATACTTTACAAAACATGTGGTAAGCCACAAACTAATGAAATGTTGAGTAGTAATAGGTTTTGAAATAATGATAGTAAGCTTATTATTGATGGTCCTTCGTCTCTATCTTATTGCAATATCTTATCTATGAAATTAAACACAACTAGCACAAAAAATGATTTACATGCTTGTGTTGATAGTCCTTGCATATCATGTTGACACTGCTTGTCTAAATCTCATGATGGCATGCTTACTTTATATTGTTCCCATGATAAAAAAAATGATTGTGTTTCCTCTAGTCTTTGTGTGGCTAACAATGTAACAGAAACCGAACTCTCTATGGAACAAGATATGGACTTGAGTGGTACCTCAAGTAATGGTTCATCGTCATCTACCATCCTTTGCCTTATGGCTAAGGATTCAAAGGCATCTCCTACTTTGGACCTCCAATATATCCCATGATGATAGTAGTGGTGATGATGATAATGAAGAGGATGATAGTGTTGCTTACATTCATAAGAAATGTGAAATTTTCTAGCATGCTATTCTTAGTAATAAAAATACCTTTTCTAACTTCGTAGAAATCATAACTATTGCTATTCATAGAACGAAAGTTATTTATGAGCATGAGGTCACCATTGAGAAAATGGAAGATCATGTGGTTGATTATGCTTATGAGATTGCGGATATTTCTCATGCTATTGAGGAATATCAAGAACATAGAATGACTCTTGAGGAAACTCATTCGAGTCTTTTGGAATCTTATTGTCTAAACATTTCTAAATTACAAAAATATCTTGCTCTTGTTAATGGCCTCATACTTAAAAATGTCGATTCTTGTGCTACTAACTCCATTTCTTGTAAAGCATCCATATTAAAGGAGAATGTTGAGTTACATTCTCAATTTGAGTTGCTAACTAACAATTATGGGAAATTGGAAGAAACTCATGAAAAGCTATCAAAGTCTCATTAGGATCTTCTAGTCTCCCATGAGAGGCTAATGTTAGCTCATGAGGCTATTTCAACCAAGGTAAAATATTGTGAGCCTCATGTGCACAATGGCACAACTCTACTCTAAATGTTCCTCCTTGCGGTAACTTGTATTTAATATATATATATATATATATTGAAAGTTTCTTGCCCCTTGCATGTTTTGGTTTTGTACCTCGTATGTGTTTGTGTGTGTTGTGCTCACTGCCTACATATCTTTAGTAATGTAGTATGTTGGTTTGCACATCATATACATGTGAATTTGTGTTTAGACTTTGTTGCATCTTGTATATATGTTATTTTGCTCTTTTGAGTGATTATTGGACTATCTATTTTTGGGGGAGTGATATGCCTTCGTCACTTCACAATCCTAAAATTGTGTGTACATGAGGAATACCACTTAGTGTTGATATTTCTATATTATCTAGTACCTATGTGGTATGTCATGCTCATGAAAAATTCAAAATTCTATAAAGTACATCAATTATTTCTAGTTGGTCTTTGTTTTCCTCTTTTTAAGAAGAAAAGGATTATCACATTGGGGGGAGTAATAATATTTGTGCATATTACAAGTCTAAAGAATGTGAACATTTTAGGTGTTGCCACCTAGAATTGATATTGTTAATTATTTTGTTCATATGTGGCACGTTTGCTCAAGCAAGTTTCAATTTGCTTAAATGCTTCTATTTGTTCATATTTTGGATATAGTTTCTGAGAGGGTTTCTTGGTGAGATTTTCCTCAAATGTGCACTAGTATATAATATTTGGGAAACCAGTTGCTTCATGATATATTAATCATTTATTTGCAAGATCATCCGACTATTGAAGCCACCAAGAATCTCTATATAACCATGGTGTTTTATTTCATATCCTTTACCATATTATTTTATTTCATGAATATGATCTTGTTTATCTATGGAACCTACCACCGAGAAATAACTCTTTACTCTTTGTTCTTAACAAGTGATGATCATATTTGTGGTAGAATCTATTGATCATATTTATGTTGGATTTTTCTTTTATTTGTCGTATTCCTTGCCAATAAATTTCTTGGTGCTAACTCTCGTTGTCTTCATTGCCTCTTGAGCATATCTTTGTTTCTATTTGAATTTGTTTACTTTTTCAAATAGCATAGGAAAAGCAAGGATACCATTCTCGTGCATTTCACACTCAATCTTCTAGATAATGCAAAATCCTTGGGGGAGATATCCTATATTATTCAGTACACTATATTCTCAGGTTATATTTGATATTTCCAATCGACTTTTAACCTTGTCCAATTGCCTCGAATTGCGTAGGTAATGATGATAATTGATTTTAGAACCTACAACCACGCTAAAACTTGCAAACAAAGCATTAAAGGCGTCTAATTTTTTTTTGCACAGTGCGCGTGTGGTTTGGTATAGCTATCGTGTTACTGTGTTTTGACATGATGGCCAATGCCAAAGGATTGCCATTTTTTGGCCATCAACAATCGGGCATACATCGGGGAGCACGGAGGAAGTACATGATAGGAGAAAGTGGTCGTTTATCCATCATGGAAATACTTGAAGCATTTTCACCGCAGCAGAATTTCCTCGGATTTTCTGGTATGGTGAGAATACACAGAGATGGAGGATCCTCGTTGGAGATGCATGAAGAATCCCCGAGAAACAAAGGCTAGACCAAATCACATGATTTTATAAATTGTCTTTGATGTTTATCCTATGTTGATTGAGCCTTGATTGGACAATAGTCGTTTATTAGGGTGATTCCTCACTAAAAGTGTCAAGATTGTTCGTGTTCTCCCATTCTGTAGCAACCGTCCGAACAGATTTGGGTTTTTGTCCATCGCTTGTATCCAAGGGTCAACACATTCTTATCTTCTGCAGACGGGTATGGATTGATGACTTGTATCCAAGGACCAGTTTGTACATGCGGTATCAGATGGTTGTCTTGACGTTCAGGCATAACTAGTTATGAGCTCGGAACACAATCATCAAAAGATGGGCGAGAATCACATTGTGTGATTGGCATGGTGGCCTACCCTTTAGATTACGATCGGTTGAGATGTATCCATCCTTCTTGTCATAATTTATTGGGATCTTATTTCACTGAAAGTTGATTATGAGCAATATGAGTTTGAGTGGGAGCATACTTAATTTCAATTTTATTGAATTAAGTAGTGCAAATTAATTTTGAACTATAGAGTCTAAATAAACTTGTTTTATTGTGGATATGGATCCCTTTGTTAGATATCAAATTAATCACATGATGAGTCGTGAGCCTTTGGCTGCAAATGGAATCAATTTTGGGGAATGGTTTCTTACTTTGATGGAGGTTCTTAGGAACTCCCATATGGATCACTTTGTGGGTCACATGCCTGGAGATGAAGAACATGATGGACCTCATATCCAATGTGGCGTGTGCATTGTCAAGGAGCTCTTGTACACATGCATTGAAGGTGAGCTGGTTGATCCGTTTCGTAAGCATCATCCATACTACCTAGTAAAGGAAGTGAAAGCTTTGTTCACACATCAAGTGCGCAATGAGAGTTACAATATAACCAAGGAACTGATGAATAGTCGGCTTGCATTGAGTGAAACCATAAAGCTGTTTGAAATTAGGACGATCGGATTAGAAAGAAAGCTCGAGATGTTGGCTTTCCAATAACTCAGGAGCATTTATGTGACATCGTACTAGGATCACTTCCGCCAATATTCCATGGTTTTGTAAAGGTTTACAATACCATAGCGAAAGAGTAGGCAGTTCAGATGTTGTTTTTCTTACTCAAGGAAGCATAAGCTGACATTGAAATCGGAGATCCTATATGGACTAACACGAGTATAACAGTTATACCATCACTATTGACATAGTTCCAGCTAAAGTCATTTACTATGAGATACTAATTAAAGCTTTTACTTGCACAAGTGGAAGGTACTTTGGAAGGAGCAAATTATGGAAAGAAGAGGAGGTTCTGGAATGACGTAGCAAATGCACTTGGAGTGTAGCTGATCATCTCAGGAAGTCCAATTCAATAAAGAGGATCAACACTAAGACTTTGAAATAATAGTTATTTTGAGTTCGATCATTTTTTAACGAATATTTTATGTTCGTGAACCCTGTTGAGCTCGGATTATAAAATGTGTATGGGAATTCCAAGCTTAGGAATTCAAAGTTTATGATATTTTTTATTGTGTTATGTCAATTATTTTATTATTAAGTATTGAAATATTTTGATTCAAATTATTACTTAAGTTTGAGTAATATTTTTATGGATTGTTAAAAAAATTGGAGATAAGTCTTTTATTTGATTTATCAAGGTTGAAAGACTACCTCCAAAATATTTAATATAGCCAAAATCCATTAAGGGCTAGGCACTTGTGAATTTCAAAATTCACATAAGAGATGGATGTTTTCTCATTTGACTTAATTCCATTGAATATTCAATGTGATAAGCTAATCATATTGATGAACTAGAATAGATGAAATAGTTGAAGTTTCGGTATTTAATAAAACGTCAATGGGAGTATTTTGAATCAAAACCTAAGATCAAAGAAATTTAATTGAGGTAGAAAGGACTTAATAGCAATTATAACATAGTTGACCAAGAAAATTTTCTTGGTCAAAATTACTCATGATAAATTTTGAGAGATTCAAAATTATTGTGATGACGACATCTTTGTAAGACAAGGATTTAAGTAATGTTATAATTTTCTAAATATTTTTGTGTGATAGGTGAAAGCGTGAAACAAAAATAATTCTCAAACCACTAAAAATAATTAGTTTGTTTGTTTGTTAAGGTTGGAACTATGTCATTAATTAACTTAGAGTTATTTTAATGATAGTTCCTAGTAATCACTATTCCTCAAGCATGATGCATAATTGATTGAATTGTTTTGCATAAAACCGATAAGTTTATTGGTAGTAAATTTTCACTTTAAACAACAAGTGTTTTAAACACATGGATTAAGGAGAAAATTGTCTTCTCATAAAAGATATGTGGAAATTATATTAAGTTAAGATTGTGAAACTTTGGAGAAGGATTAAATGAAACGGGTAACACGAAAATGTTTCCAATTCATCACCTTATCTAGAAATTTATGTATGAGCTACAAAAAATTCAAACGTAATATTGAATAAAGGTCATATGAGTAATTTGATGTGATACTCACTTTGTGATATAGTCATCAAAATTTCAAGATAATGACCATGATGTGCAAAACAAAAACAACAAGATAATAGTACTCATAAATATATGATATTGGATTATCATATAGATCCATAATTAAGGATATATTCATGTTGACTAGAATATTTAATCTTGAGACTAAGTTGAACTGATTTTTAAATCAAAAGGAACATGAATATTTTCACAAGGAAAAACAGATATGAATATTTTATATTCATAAAGCTAGTATTGATTAAAAAATATCAAGAACGAATAAATGATAATGACGATTTGAAAACTTATCATCTCAATTGCTTGGTGTTGTTATTAGATCAATTAGCAAATTTATTTTGCTAAAGTGTAACCAATTTTGGATTACTAGAGTAATCTGAAATATTACAATAATTAGTATTGATTCAGTCGTGTTAATAAAACAAGAAGGACTTCTTTTTCATTATATAAAGCTAAGAGACTTAAAAGTCAGTGGGAGATGATTGTGATCTTTTAATTTGGTTGGGCCTAATTGAAATAAAGTTGCCTCATGAAAATATTTAAAAAGGTTTTTAATGTAATATCAGAAAGTGTCTTATGAAATTCAGAATCTATGAGATAGGAGTTTAATAAACATGAATATGATGGGTGTGCTAAGTGTACTTCTAAAAGAAATTTCGAATTACAATGATATAAAGTATTTTATCTCAAAAGAAAAAAATGACATGATATTTTGCAAAAGACACGACCTTCGTAGTTAAGATCAAATCATAATATTTTGTGTTTTGACCTATCGACACGACCTTCGTAGTTAAGATCAAATAATAATATTTTGTGATTTGACCTATCTCATAGTCGTAGAAGGAAGCACATAAGAACCGGTAGATTCCCGTTAACTAAAATTGTTTTAGTCAAACCTATATAAAGGAGAAAGAGGTAAGTAAAAGTTTTTCTCACGTAGTTAATTGTTTGTAATAAAACCAAGAAATATTATGGTGAGAAGTTTCTCACATAAATATTTAACGGTAATATTACAAAGTATAAAACTACCCAGTGGAATTTTGTATAGCTACACATAATATTGTGAGAAGTGTTCACATATGTATTTGTAGTGGAATTGCGAAATCAAATCTTTATTGATTTTAGTTTAGATTATGATTTTTCAATTGATAATACCATATGTTTTATGAATATCAACATTAGAATATTATGAGTGGACTCTATAGTATTTTGCTATGGATAGTTGGAACTGAATGTTAGACATTGGTGATTGCAAGTTATTGGATAAAAAGGTGTTCGGCTTAGTAAGGTTTCAAATGATGGTATGCTAATTCATTCGAAGACGCTTGAATTATTAATGTTGTCACGAAACTAGGTTCACACAAATCCAATTCCTAATAAATCCAAACACAAGTTCATCACAAGTTGACAAGATCAAAAGTTGAAAGACAAAAGTCTAAGTTGCCACATGCATAGTGTGAGTAACACCACAATTCCATAGGTATTATGTCATCATACTAATTAGAGTATTGATTCTAGTTAAAGTGGAATACTATTGGAGGTATGCCGTAGAGACAATAATCTTCAAGTTCAGAATTAAGTTTATGTCATCATGCTACAACCTCTAGAGCACTTGAAAAGTGAGTTTTCAAGGAAAAATCTTTTTGCGGTGTGAAGACATAAACAAAAAAGAGTTTATAATCTTGTCTCTAAGATTATCTTATGTTTGTGAGATGATCACATTTTCCTGATCATGGGCTTGGACAAAAGTCTAGCAAAACATAAGAGTTTATTGTTAGGTTAACAATAGTACTGAACCGACCCAAGTGTATATTGTTTTTAAAAGAGGCTAAACAGTTGTAATGTATATTTTAGAAAAATACATATGAAGTTGACATTGACTATAATTCCTATATTATGAGAATATATAGCGACCGCATGATCGAAAGTTATACTTTGAATATCATCAACCATCTTGTCATAACTGGGGATGATAATGGTGATATTTGTGTATGATCTAGAAAGTATAATAGAACTGAGATCGTTCAAGGTTAGTACTTAACTCCTCTAGATGATAGAGAGATACACACTCTGGGCTCTCTCAGTATCACCGATGTCATATCGTCAGGTCAGACACAGTGTGATTTATCACAAGGACATCCAGGATATGGATTTGAAAAGTGACCGATATCGGTAACGAGTTTTATGTGTTATGATGAAAGAGTTTGATCAGAATAGATCATATAGTCTCAACTCGTGATTTTGTTGGTATCGTGAAATTAAGCGAATAAGTTCAATGAGAAGCTTATATAATTCCATCGTTCTTCATGAATACATAGGATCCATCATGGGATTTCACGGAACAGTTGTTGGTTATTGTTCGGTAAGTTCCTGAACATGTATGTGTGTTGTCGAGCATTTGTGGGTCACACACTTAAACTTTTCCAACCTTTAATTGATAGGATTAATATATTGTTATTGGTTTTATGAATTTTTGATGTCTATGATGTCACATAAATGAATCCGGTGTCAATCAGAGTGGTTTCAGGGAAGTTGCTATTAGAGAGAAATTATAACGGTGTTAGGCAGAATTTATATGAGAGGTAACGAAGGACATGAGATGCCACCACCACGTGGCATGGAAATGTTAGAGGATGATGACCCACAAGTATAGGGGGTGTATCGTAGTACTTTCGATAAATAAAAGTGTTGAACCCAACGAGGAGCAGAAGGTGTTGACAAGCAGTTCCGATGAAGGAATAACTGTAAATACTGGAAAACAGATTTATAGGGGTTTTTGATATTGCAGATAAATAAAGTGTGAGTAAATAAAATACAGTAGTAATAATTGCAGTGAGTGGCCCAATCCTTTCTTCATCAAAGGACAAGTCGGTGAGTTTTATGATTAACAAACGTTCTCGAGGACACACGGGAGGTTTCTGTCAAGTGCTTTTGTTCCATGCAGCTGAATAATGTTCGGTGTTTTGATAAGTGTTGTGTGGGTGAACCTATGCTAATGTACCGTCCCATCCAAGACTAATACATACTTGTGATTATATCCCCTGCAAGCATCCGCAACTACAAGAAAGTAATTAAGAAATAAATCTAACCATAGCTTTAAACTCCGGGATCCTACGCTCCCCCGTGTAATGGTTTCCTAACGGGGGTTTAGGTTTCTGTCACTCCGGCAACCCCACAATTAGTAGCCAAATACACGATGCATTCCCCTAGGCCCATAAATGGTGAAGTATCATGTAGTCTACGTTCACATGACACCACTAGAAGAATAACACCACAACTTAAATATCAAACATTAAATATTATTCAACATTACTTCACTACTAACAACTTGACTTCTCCCATGTCCTCAAGAACAACACGAACTACTCACAACACATCATATGGATCATGATCAGAGGTGATATAATGGATGATAACAATCTGGTCAGAAAGTGCAAACACGGATAAATCTCAAAAGCATCAACTACTAACAAGTAATCCACACCGGGAGAGAGATCTAATGCAAAACAACGATAGAGGCCCCTAATTGTTACAGCGGGATGAAGGTGGATGATGAGGGTGATGGTGCTGGTGGTGATGACGATGATGATGACGATCTTGATGATGCCCGGAGCGATGACGGTGACGATGCCGGTGATTTCCCCTCCCCGGAGAGGAATTTCCCCAGCAGATTTCTCCCTGCCAGAGAGCATTTCTCTCTCGGGTGTTTTTCGCCTCGCAGCGGCGGCGGAATAATTCTTCGAGGTTGGAATGAGGCTTAGGGTTCCCTCGGGGTCAGGGGCAAAGATGACCCCCGGAGGTGGGCCAGGGTGGCCACACCCCTAGGTGTGGGGCCCTGGTGGCCCCCCTCCGGCTCTCCTGCGGGCTGTGTTCCTCCTCTGGACTTTCAGGAACCCCCGGATGTCCCGCTTCTTCTTTTGATCTTCTGAAATATGGTATCTTGACGGTGCTTTTTCCATCAGATTTATGGTCCCGGTGTTTATTATCCAAAAATTATAAAACATGCAAAATAAGATAAAATAACATAAGGGATGCATCATAACATGAAATATATCGATGAATAACAGAAAATTATGATATAAAATAGTGATGAAAAATGGACGTATCAACTCCCCCCAAGCTTAGACCTCGCTTGTCCCCAAGCAAAAATGAACTCAGAAAACATGACCACGGGTTTATGGAGTGAAGAGTCGACAAATAAAATACGGACAAGAAGCATCACATTTACCTATGCACCAATCATTACAGACAACAACTTCCTCTCATAAAACTTAACTTGAAACAAGTAAAGGGAGTCACAAACAAAGATACAAAAGAGAGAATCAAAATTGGTAATGGCAAACTTCGTTCTTGGTGAGAGAACATTTAGTGAAATTATACTTATCTTAGGTGAAGTCTTTATAGCAAGGTTTATAATGTAGAGCTTAACATGTTAATTATAACAACTCTTTTACAGTGATTCATAGCTTTCAAAGTAATATTCATTCAGATAATAAAGCATGTGCTAAACAAAGAAGGATGGAAAACATGATTGAATAAATTAACATATAGATGATGAGAACACAACAACTCAAATGCTTACTGGAGACAGAAGGAAATGGGTTTATTGACTCGACATAAAAGTAAAAGATAGGCCCTTCGTAGAGGGAAGCATGGATCACCCATGTGATAGATCTTTTATTTTGTAAAACAGAGGTATAAAATGCATGACACTGCTCCCAACCATCTTACACAAACCATGGCTAACCGAATCCTCTTTATCTAACTTTTGAGAGGTGTATATTTATGTCAACGAATGGCAAACAGAAAATACAGTATGTCACAAACCAACTAGACTCACAAGAGCGGCTCCCATAGAAGGACGCAACTGGTATAGAAGGTCATCCCTCTTTCTCTTTTATTTACACAATTATGCTTTGACTGATAAATCAGGGCAAAAAGAGTGAAGATAATTTGTATTATTATTTGGGGTTGGGCACACCGCTGCCAGCTCTTCTAGCAATTGGATAAGCGGATGAAGCCACTAGTGTAGGTGTGTGAGTACAATCAACAAGTGAGATAAAGATTCTCTATTTGTGTCCTCGTGAGCTAAAACAGGAACACAAAACAGGAGTAATTTGATAGTTTTAAAGGTAACACATGAGCAATTTACTTGGAGTGGCGGTGAAATACCACATGTAGGTAGGTATGGTGGACACAAATGGCAAGGTTTTGGGTTTAAGGTTTGGATGCACGAGAAGAATTCCCTCTCAGTACAGGGTTTTTGGCTAGCAAGGCTGGGTAGCAAGCATAAGAGTTGAAGGAAAACAAACAAATATACATATGATGAAACCAATCATGAAATCTTCATTGAAAACACAAACGATCTTAACTTGTGAACACTAAGTTTATGAGCTAATAGGCAAATTTCTCTTTCTTATACTAGCAACTCAAATTATTATTTATGCTGACCCAAGCTAAGTTTGCCAAAACCAACTAGATTAACTTGATGATCTCTAGAGTGATACCAACTACTAATAGCAAGATCAATCATATGACAGAAGTTGAAAACTGAAATAAAGTGCATAGAAAGTAAATGATGAAACTTCTCATTAATATTTCAAACCGGTAACTCACACCAATGGATACAATGATAACCAACTAGGGAGAGACACTTCCATAATGCAAACCATCCTATATGATAACCTCTCTACTCATGATATGACTCTACTGAAAAGGTAAAAAGATGAAAGATACTGATGTGATACCGCGACACTCCCCCAATCTTGGAACAAGCCGAGGGGATGCCAAAACCAATGACGAATCAATTCTTTGGTGGTGGTGGTGAATCCTTCTCGATGAGCTTATCAATAGATTTCTTCAAATCTTCAATCGCTAACATAAGCATACGCATCACCTCCGTATTGCGATCAATACAGTTTGCATGCCTGTCAGACGGTGAATCCCAGCCACCAAGATTTTTCCTGCACTCTTCCTTAGGCTGAGAGCTTCCTTCATCCTCCGGTGCTCATCCACGTGTTTCTCTTGAGCTTCAAGGGGTTAGCCACCACCCCAATGCTTGCAACGGTGGCGCGTGGACGCACTCGTGGGTTTTCTTCTACATCTCCTTCAGCTCCACTCTCGATCTCCTCCTCCGGCTTCAGGTATTGGACATCATCTTCCTTGGGACCCTTCCCCTTTTGTCGTTGGAGGAGACCATGATGCTTCCAAATCTGAAAACAGATCCTGGCAGAAACAGCTCAAAACAGAAACACGACGAGAAAACGATTGTAACATCCCAGATTTTTGGAAAATGCAAAAATCACAAAAATTTAAAACTTTTTGTTTTCTATTAAAGCAAGCCATCAAAAACCAAATAAAATTCAAACACAAAGTAAACATTAATTGTTTTTCCAATGCTATTGGAATTGATAATCCAAATACCTCTGTTTTCTAAAAACCTAAATCCTCAAAACAAATAACTATCCAAAGAAAACTATTGCCCCTATTTGCAAACCTTAAAAATATAAATTGGTTTTCACAAAGAAGTTTTTTTCGATTTTGTTTTCCCCAAATATTATAACAATTATTTAACCATAAAGTGTTTATATAAGTTATTTTGTTTATTAAAACAAGTAAAGAACCATGGAAAACAATATTGACATTTTTGACTCTCCTCTGAATAATAGTAAACCCCATTTCAAAGTACCATTTATTTTCTAAATAGAAAAGCACTTAGTTACTATTTGTGGCTTACTCATATGTTGAAAGGTCCTAGAAAACAATATTTTAAATCATAGAAATATTTTCTAAAATCATTTAAATCATATTTCTATAATTAACCCTCTTTTTACATATAGTAACTATTCATGTTTTCATCATATTTTAAAATTATAAAAGATGAAAACAGTTTGAATTGGTTTTGGAAAATAGTATTTGACATGTTAAATATCTCTAAAAAAATATTCAATAATAAAAAACATTTTAATATTTTTCTCATTTAAAATGTACATTTATCACTATTAGTGAATTATTTATATTTTCAAAAATATGAAAATTGAAATGTGTTGAAAAGTTTATAAAAATGTTCTAAACAGAAAGAATTTATTTTTAGAATATTTTTGAAGTTAATTTGAGGTCATTTGGACTGATAAATTAAAAGTTATTAAAAATAGAAAAAAAAACTTGCTGACGTCAGCATCGTCTTCATTCTCTGTAACGGAAGAAAACCCGTTACTGCCTCTTGATTTCGCACATGAATTCGTGCGATTAAAGCCCCAATTCAAACCCTCGTCTGCTCCTCCTTAAAGCCCCACATCTCTTCTCAATTTCCCCTCACCCCCCTCTGTAAATCGTGCCCCCAGGCCGATCTGATTGCTCGTCGGAGATCCACCGTTGCCGCCGGCCGTTTTCTCCGATCCCGGCATCAGCAAAGGTTCCTCGTCTCCTTTTTTTTGGACATATAGAACTCCCGTGACAGTGCGCTCCCTCTAATGCCCTCGGGTAATTTTTCCGTGCAGTGGTTCGATCACACCATCCTCTTCCGCGGCTCGCCGGAGCACGAAACCTCTCCGTTCACGCGCAGGTGACGTTCCGTGAAGTGCCAGCCCGTGTCGTGGCCACACTCTTCCTCGCCTTGACGCGCTGGTACTCTTAGTGCCATCCCCTTCCCCGGAGACCCACTATAGCGCCGCCGCCGTCCACGACCGCGCCTCCGGCCACCGCATGGACATTTTCCGGCGAAGCAGCGCCACCAAGGTGAGCTTCTCTGTCCCTCACCGTTCGATTTTGATCCAAGCGCTAGGATTAGATCACTTAACCGAACAGGTATCAGCCAATAGGGAACTACCACGTATGAGCCAGTCACCAGCCCCCATTTTGTTATCTGCCGCCCAGAGCAACGCTTAGCCGGCCGAGGCCCAGTCCCTATCCATCGCCATGCGCAGCAAATAGCAGATCTGAGCCCAGCACGTCTCCGGAATTAATCCCCGAATAAAAATAAAATGGCTATTTTGCAGAAAAGCCCCTACATCTTAGATTCATCATAACTTTTCAACCATAAGCCCAAATTTAGCAAACTTGGACTTTTTGAGATCAACACAACATGTAGAAACTTTTGGCACTGGCCAAATTCAAATTTGATAAACTTAAATTTGTTCAAATTCAAATATACTTGTTTGATGAAATTTGGCATAATTCAAATTCTACAAATCCAAAAATTGTAAATAAAATATATTTGGAAACCTTAGGATGTGTACTTTCATATCCTCTGTCCCAAAATAAAAATTGAACAGATTAAAATTGATTTTAGAATTATATGGCCATTTGAGCAAATTTGACTTAGTTTAAATTCTATAAATAATTTTAATATGTTTTCTTAAGAAATGTTGCTCCATATGGCAACCTTAATCCATAGAAACCAGTGCCATAGAATTTTGGACATATATGAGCCATACCCATGTATTTTAGGCCAAGTTATCACACACATGTTTCACACCATATTAAAAATGACTTAGGAAATATTTTGCTTAAGTGGTTCTATGTGTGTATGGCTATATGAAACCAAGGCTAAGTCCTTAGTGAAGTTTCAACTTATACTTAGCCAACAAATGAACCTAAAAACACTAGTACAAATGTTTCCATCAACTTTTTGTCTCCCCATGCTTGCTTCAAGATTTCACCAAGTTGGGATTTGTGAGAACCATGAAGTGCAATGGACGACTTAACCATCTAGAGATTTTTCCACATGAAGATAGAAGACCAATGAAGACTTAGCAAATAAAACAAACTTCAGAAGCATCTCCAAGAAGTGGAAGCACTTAGAAGAAAACCAGAGAAACTTCCAGAAGACTAACCCCCTTTCTCTCTAAGTCTTTTTCCTTCCCTTTTCTATTCTTCTCCTTTCACCTTGATGGAAAAATGAAGAGAAACAAGGAATATCATTTAATAAATGACTTAGGATCCACAACAATCTGAAGCATACTCCATCAAGTGCAAGTACATGAAGAAATGAAGAAGAAGACTCACCTCTCCCATTCTATCCTCTTGTCTCATTCCCCTCTAACTTGACTTAGTGATATTTTCACATTTGTTAAATAAAACACTTAGTTGTGACCACACCACTTGGGAAACAACTAGTGAGAAAACCATGAAGACTATCAAGACCAACAGAAGCACCACACCAAGGAAGGAAACAACTTAGATGGCATGATGATGATCTTCAAGAAGGCAATCACATGAGGTCTAGAAGCAATCCATACAAGTTGAAGAATAACAAGTTATTTTTGTCCAACCATTGACCCAAATGGAAAACCCAAGACTTAGTAATATTTTCCCTTTGATGATGAAGTTAGTAGACCTACCCTAACCACAATGGAAAATACTAACATAGTCACTCAAATATTTTTGAAGGTGAATATGACCAAGTGTTTGCATGTATTACTTTAGTTGAAGAAGTAATATGTTTATTCTTAGTTAACTCTTGGAACTTCCTCGACAAGTATGGTTATAATAAAGTTAGATCACATCAAACTCAACCTAGTCCTTCCCAAGTAAACCATTGGAATTTCCTTAACAAGTATGAGACCATTAGAGAATGAATCTTTCAACTCAAACCTAGACCTTGTCCTAGTCCACTAGGTTAAACTCCTTTGGCTATGTTATTGCTTTGTATGATCTCTTCACTTGTATGTTTGCTTGATAGCATGTTTGTTTATTTTGTTATTGTGTTTTCAATGAGTAGATTGTACGGAGAGCAACGATCCTTTGTGAAGAGAGTGTGATATCTTCACCAACTTCAACAAGGCAAGTAACACATCATCAACTACCCATTATTTTCTATATGCATTAGCTGATTTTTGAGTAGTATGCATTGATAGGAAATTTTACTAAGTTATATTATGCTATGCTATTATCCTAATAGTGTGTAGCCATCTCTTATATCCTTGTTATTTATAGCCTTAGAACTTCATAGATGCTATGCAATGAGACAAATGATTTTTACTTGATGTTGTGGAAAAATTCTAAGTAACAACTTCAATGAACCACCTGGGTGGATTTGGTTGTTTGGCTGATGAGAGTTGAGTGTCTCCCCGAGGGGTGTTCACTTGAGGAATGCCACCCAGGAACAAAGTGATTATGATGTTCCCCAAGTTTAGATTGCTTCTAGTGCAGCCTTTAGTCATATGGGCTCTGTCTTGATCAACTAAGTTGTGAGGGTTCAGCCCGGGCTTGACAAGCAGATGTAGCATAATTATAGGTGGAACAGGTCTTTCCATTGGGTTGGATTCTTGCTTCTGAAAGATCTCGTCTCGATTCTTCTCCTTTCCTTAATGCACTCAGGGTGTATAGGATGTTTGGGTTGAGTTGGGTCTGAAGGTGAAAGTGCACATGCTCTGCAGAGTCAACAAACTAAGATCTTAGCCGTGTCCCCGGTTATGGACAACTATGAGCAGCTGGACAAGGATGGACGGAAGAATCACATCACCATTTTCAATAAGTAAAATTTTGACCAAGTGAACAGTAGTTGTGGTGCTTGGATCTTAATCCAATGTTGCCACCCTTTGAAAAGAAAAGTTTGTTTTACAAAAGTGATAGGAGAAAACCGGCTTTATGCAAACTTAGCCAAAACTCCACTCAGCCAAATGAGCATGTAGTATTAGTCTTTCCATTTATATCCACCATAGTGTTACTTGCCAATACATTAAATTTTATTGACTCCCTTGTGGCTGCATATTCCATATTGCAGATGTTTCTGAAGACGAGTGAGGATTTCGTTTAGGATCTCGAGACTATCGCCAACATGTTTTGCCTGTGGCACATGAAGAAGATGGGCTCAATGTTGTACTATGTTTTCCGCTGTAATTCTTTGTTTTCTGCTAGTCTTCTAAGACTATGCAAGTTGTAATCCTATTTTGTAAAGACTGGATCATGCGATGTAATAGAATTTGATGCATTTGCATGATATTTCATTTTGTACTATGGTGCTAGCAATTGATCCAGGGACTGGCACAATAACACATGTATCCTTACATTATTTAAATTTGGGAACGATACAAAATGGTATCAGAGCATTGTGTTGCCTGTAGAATTCGAGACCCTAAGTTTGGAAAAGACCCTAGAATTGAAAAAAATTCTATGTTCAAACTTTCTAGAAACAAAACAACCATCTTAATTCTTCTCATACCATCTCATCTATTATTCACCTTCAAAATTTTCTAGATGACCTACCTCTTCAATACCATCAAGACAAGAAGGTTGATGATCATACCAAGAAGCGCAAGAAGTATTTTCACCACATGAAGACCTACACTCAAGACAATTGAAGCAACTTGGAGATATACCCGGACTTCACAACATTCAAGAACACCTCAAGACATTGAGAGAAGGATTTGAAGAATTCAAGAAGATATAGATGAGACCACCAATCTAGTTACTTTGTTAGAACAACGTTAACGTGTTAGTGTATTGATCATACCAATGAGTGTGGTATGGCAATACTAGATGTTTTCTAAAACTATGTTGTTTGGTGTGATGAATGTATTTGTTATGTGTTGTTTGCAAGATGAGTTTCCTTGATCTGCTATGTTAAGACATGGCTTTTCTTTAGTCTCTTTCTAATCTCTACTCATTCATTCTAAGCCAAACAAAAACCCATACCCATTTATCAACCATAGAGATCTACCATATGAAGTGCAACAACAAAACTTCACCCAAGAATGTCACTGTTTTCAAGATTCTTTTGTGTGAAGGAACAATCACATCCATTATCAATGCCAACTACATCATAAGGAGCAGCAAGAAAATCAACAAGAGAAGATAGAGAAGTGGACTCAAAGTTGCATGAGCTATGAAGATTTCAGATCCAACTACACCAAGAGAAGAAATAATGAAGAAACACAACTACCAGTTTGTGTTACATAAGATTTTTACGCAACCCACTAGTTCAGAAATGATAGTTAGCTCAAGTTTGTCTTACAGATTGGAAACTTTCTGTTAGACAAGTGAGGTGACCTAGTGTTATTAAACAAGATTCATCAATCCAAGTACAAGGTAATGATTGAGTGCAACATGGATTGGCCCCCATGGTGACTACTCACATTATTTACTTTTGCTATGAGGAATGGTAAATCTGAGTGACATACCTATTAGAGAGACGACGATGTTAAACCTGAACCATAGAATGGTAGACTACAATAATTACCCTATGTTATTACTACTGAAACGTACTATTTTCGGTGAGGATCAAGCCAACCTTGGAGGTATCAAGCAATGGCAGATATTTCCTACCATGAGAGAGTTTCATTAGAAATAGCATGGTGCTTGCTTTCAAGGATGACAACAACAAGATGGAAGATTGCCAAGGACATCAAAAGACCAAGTTGAGAGTGAACCAAAGGCTTTTGATTGACCCAAAGAGTGACCCCTCAGTGTCAAAGGTAGTTCAACATACCTATGTTGGTCTACAGGTCTACCGCGAAGGAAAGTTCTACTCAACCCAATCTCAAATCAATCTACACTACAATCTAATGGAAATAGACTATCCACAAAAGTTTCTTTTAAGGGTGGTAGCCCACCCAATTATTCTGGAACCCAGTTACCCAATCATAATATTTCTTTCTAGCCTTCCCAAATCTCGGGACGAGATTTCTTTTAAGGGTGGTAGTCTGTAACATCCCTGATTTTTGGAAAATGCAAAAAATCACAAAAATTTAAAACTTTTTGTTTTCTATTAAAGCAAGCCATCAAAAACCAAATAAAATTCAACACAAAGTAAACATTAATTGTTTTTCCAATGCTATTGGAATTGATAATCCAAATACCTCTGTTTTCTAAAATCCTAAATCCTCAAAACAAATAACTATCCAAAGAAAAGTATTATCCCTATTTGCAAACCTTAAAAATATAAATTGGTTTTCACAAATAAGTTGTTTTCGATTTTGTTTTCTCCAAATATTATACCAATTATTTAACCATAAAGTGTTTATATAAGTTATTTTGTTTATTAAAACAAGTAAAGAACCATGGAAAACAATATTGACATTTTTTACTCTCCTCTGAATAATAGTAAACCCCATTTCAAAGTATCATTTATTTTCTAAATAGAAAAGCACTTAGTTACTATTTGTGACTTGCTCATATGTTGAAAGGTCCTAGAAAACAATATTTTAAATCATAGAAATATTTTCTAAAATCATTTAAATCATATTTCTATAATTAACCCTCTTTTTACATATAGTAACTATTCATGTTTTCATCATATTTTAAAATTATAAAAGATGAAAACACTTTGAATTGGTTTTGGAAAATAGTATTTGACATGTTAAATATCTCTAAAAAAATTATTCAATAAAAAAACATTTTAATATTTTTCTAATTTAAAATGTACATTTATCACTATTAGTGAATTATTTATATTTTCAAAAATATGAAAAGTGAAATGTGTTGAAAAGTTTATAAAAATGTTCTAAACAGAAAGAATTTATTTTTAGAATATTTTTGAAGTTAATTTGAGGTCATTTGCACTGATAAATTAAAAGTTATTAAAAACAGGAAAAAAAAACTTGCTGACGTCAGCATCGTCTTCATTCTCTGTAACGGAAGAACACCCGTTACTGCCTCTTGATTTCGCACATGAATTCGTGCGATTAAAGCCCCAATTCAAACCCTCGTCTGCTCCTCCTTAAAGCCCCGCATCTCCTCTCAATTTCCCCTCACCTCCCTCTGTAAATCGTGCCCCCAGGCCGATCTGATTGCTCGTCGGAGCTCCACCGTTGCCGCCGGCCATTTTCTCCGATCCCGGCATCAGCAAAGGTTCCTCGTCTCCTTTTTTCGGACATATAAAACTCTCGTGACAGTGCGCTCCCTCTAATGCCCTCAGGTAATTTTTCCGTGCAGTGGTTCGATCACACCGTCCTCTTCCACAGCTCGCCGGAGCACGGAGCCTCTCTGTTCACGCGCAGGTGACGTTCCGCGAAGTGCCAGCCCGCGTCGTGGCCACACTCTTCCTCGTCGTGATGCGCTGGTACTCTCAGTGCCCTCCCCTTCCCCGGAGACCCACTGTAGCACCGCCGCCATCCACGACCGCGCCTCCGGCCACCACATGGACATTTTCCGGCAAAGCAGCGCCACCAAGGTGAGCTTCTCTGTTCCTCACCGTTCGATTTTGATCCAAGCGCTAGGATTAGATCACTTAACCGAACAGGTATCAGCCAATAGGGAACTACCACGTATGAGCCAGTCACCAACCCCCATTTTGTTATCTGCCGCCCAGAGCAACGCTTAGCCGGCCGAGGCCCAGTCCCTATCCATCGCCATGCGCAGCAAATAGCAGATCTGAGCCCAGCACGTCTCCGGAATTAATTCCCGAATAAAAATAAAATGGCTATTTTGCAGAAAAGCCCCTACATCTTAGATTCATCATAACTTTTCAATCATAATCCCAAATTTAGCAAACTTGGACTTTTTGAGATCAACACAACATGTAGAAACTTTTGGAACTGGCCAAATTCAAATTTGATAAACTTAAATTTTTTCAAATTCAAATATACTTGTTTGATGAAATTTGGCATAATTCAAATTCTACAAATCCAAAAATTGTAAATAAAATATATTTGGAAACCTTAGGATGTGTACTTTCATATCCTCTATCCCAAAATAAAAATTGAACAGATTAAAATTGATTTTAGAATTATATGGCCATTTGAGCAAAATTGACTTAGTTTAAATTCTATAAATAATTTTAATATGTTTTCTTAAGAAATGTTGCTCCATATGGCAACCTTAATCCATAGAAACCAGTGCCATAGAATTTTGGACACATATGAGCCATATCCATGTATTTTAGGCCAAGTTATCACACACATGTATCACACCATATTAAAAATGACTTAGGAAATATTTTGCTTAAGTGGTTCTATGTGTGTATGGCTATATGAAACCAAGGCTAAGTCCTTAGTGAAGTTTCAACTTATACTTAGCCAACAAATGAACCTAAAAACACTAGTACAAATGTTTCCATCAACTTTTTGTCTCCCCATGCTTGCTTCAAGATTTCACCAAGTTGGGATTTGTGAGAACCATGAAGTGCAATGGACGACTTAACCATCTAGAGATTTTTCCACGTGAAGATAGAAGACCAATGAAGACTTAGCAAATAAAACAAACTTCAGAAGCATCTCCAAGAAGTGGAAGCACATAGAAGAAAACCAGAGAAACTTCCAGAAGACTAACCCCCTTTCTCTCTAAGTCTTTTTTCTTCCCTTTTCTATTCTTCTCCTTTCACCTTGATGGAAAAATGAAGAGAAACAACGAAGATCATTGAAGAAATGACTTAGGATCCACAACAATCTGAAGCATACTCCATAAAGTGCAAGTACATGAAGAAATGAAGAATAAGACTCACCTCTCCCATTCTATCCTCTTGTCTCATTTCCCCTCTAACTTGACTTAGTGATATTTTCACATTTGTTAAATAAAACACTTAGTTGTGACCACACCACTTGGGAAACAACTAGTGAGAAAACCATGAAGACTATCAAGACCAAGAGAAGGACCACACCAAGGAAGGAAACAACTTAGATGGCATGATGATGATCTTCAAGAAGGCAATCACATGAGGTCTAGAAGCAATCCATACAAGTTGAAGAATAACAAGTTATTTTTGTCCAACCATTGACCCAAATGGAAAACCCAAGACTTAGTAATATTTTCCCTTTGATGATGAAGTTAGTAGACCTACCCTAACCACAATGGAAAATACTAACATAGTCACTCAAATATTTTTGAAGGTGAATATGACCAAGTGTTTGCATGTATTACTTTAGTTGAAGAAGTAATATGTTTATTCTTAGTGAACTCTTGGAACTTCCTCGACAAGTATGGTTAAAGTTAGATCACATCAAACTCAACCTAGTCCTTCCCAAGTAAACCATTGGAATTTCCTTAACAAGTATGAGACCATTAGAGAATGAATCTTTCAACTCAAACCTAGACCTTGTCCTAGTCCACTAGGTTAAACTCCCTTGGCTATGTTATTGCTTTGTATGATCTCTTCACTTGTATGTTTGCTTGATAGCATGTTTGTTTATTTTGTTATTGTGTTTTCAATGAGTAGATTGTACGGAGAGCAACGATCCTTTGTGAAGAGAGTGTGATATCTTCACCAACTTCAACAAGGCAAGTAACACATCATCAACTACCCATTATTTTCTATATGCATTAGCTGATTTTTGAGTAGTATGCATTGATAGGAAATTTTACTAAGTTATATTATGCTATGCTATTATCCTAATAGTGTGTAGCCATCTCTTATATCCTTGTTATTTATAGCCTTAGAACTTTATAGATGCTATGCAATGAGACAAATGATTTTTACTTGATGTTGTGGAAAAATTCTAAGTAACAACTTCAATGAACCACCTGGGTGGATTTGGTTGTTTGGCTGATGAGAGTTGAGTGTCTCCCCGAGGGGTGTTCACTTGAGGAATGCCGCCCAGGAACAAAGTGATTATGATGTTCCCCAAGTTTAGATTGCTTCCAGTGCAGCCTTTAGTCATATGGGCTCTGTCTTGATCAACTAAGTCGTGAGGGTTCAGCCCGGGCTTGACAAGCAGATGTAGCATAATTATAGGTGGAACGGGTCTTGCCATTGGGTTGGATTCTTGCTTCTGAAAGATCTCGTCTCGGTTCTTCTCCTTTCCTTAATGCACTCAGGGTGTATAGGATGTTTGGGTTGAGTTGGGTCTTAAGGTGAAAGTGCACAAGCTCTGCAGAGTCAACAAACTAAGATCTTAGCCGTGTCCCCGGTTATGGACAACTATGAGCAGCTGGACAAGGATGGACGGAAGAATCACATCACCATTTTCAATAAGTAAAATTTTGACCAAGTGAACAGTAGTTGTGGTGCTTGGATCTTAATCCAATGTTGCCACCCTTTGAAAAGAAAAGTTTGTTTTACAAAAGTGATAGGAGAAAACCGGCTTTATGCAAACTTAGCCAAAACTCCACTCAGCCAAATGAGCATGTAGTATTAGTCTTTCCATTTATATCCACCATAGTGTTACTTGCCAATACATTAAATTGTATTGACTCCCTTGTGGCTGCATATTCCATATTGCAGATGTTTCTGAAGACGAGTGAGGATTTTGTTTAGGATCTCGAGACTATCGCCAACAAGTTTTGCCTGTGGCACATGAAGAAGATGGGCTCAATGTTGTACTATGTTTTCCGCTGTAATTCTTTGTTTTCTGCTAGTCTTCTAAGACTATGCAAGTTGTAATCCTATTTTGTAAAGACTGGATCATGCGATGTAATAGAATTTGATGCATTTGCATGATATTTCATTTTGTACTGTGGTGCTAGCAATTGATCCAGGGACTAGCACAATAACACAAGTGTCCTTACATTATTTAAATGTGGGAACGCTACAACGATATACCGACCACGGGAATCTGGGGGATTATATAGCAAAAAGTTTCATAACGAAAGGAAAGTCCAGGTCGAAAACGAGTCGGAGAGGGGCTCCGGGGCGCCCACACCTACTGGCGCGGCCAGAGGTGGGCCCGCGCCACCCTATGGTGTGGAGCCTTCGGGCTCCGTCTCCCTCTCGTTTTTGTTTCATAATTTTCCATATTTTCTAAAAACAATAAATGTATAAGTTGGAAGATGTTTCGCGAACATTTTCTTACCAAAAATGTTACCTATTCGAAAACTGACTCTGCAGTTTCTGAAATATGCTTCTTAATAAACTCCTCCGGGATCATGGCTTGAATACAATCAAAATTTTCATTATAAGGATCTCCAGAAATATAATGCTTGAGTCTTTGGCCATTCACCACTTGTGAAGAATTGTCTTCAAGGGAAACAATTTTAATTGCCCCCGAACGATATACCTCTTCGATAACAAAAGGTCCTTCCCATCTCGAGAGCAATTTTCCTGCAAAAAATCTGAGACGAGACCAATACAATAGCACTTTCTCACCAACATGAAATTCTATTTTAATAATTCTCTTATCATGCCACCTTTTAACTTTCTATTTAAAGAGATTAGCATTTTCATATGCTTCACTCCTCCATTCATCTAAAGAACTTAAGTCAAGAAACCTTTTGTAGCATCCCACTTTTTAGCAAAAGTGAAATACCTGTGTTATGTGCTAGTCCTTGGATCAATGCTAGCACCACAGTACAAAACTTAAAGGTATCATTGCATAAGATGTCAAAATTATTACAACTAAATCCAGAGTAGCCAAATATAATTTATTACAAGGTGCATAGCCTTATAGGCTAGCTAAATCTCAGAGTTCAAGCAACAGAAATAAAGTAGCAGTGAGCCTTGATCTTCAAGCATGCGCCACATGCAGACATGTTGGGAGTAGACTCGAGTCCAGAAACATCTTCACTCATCATCAGAAAATCCTGCACGTTGGAATATGCAGCCCCCGAAGTAGGTCAGTACAATTTGATGTACTGGCAAATGAAACCTATGGTGAATATATAATGGCAAGTCTAATACTACATGATAACTTTGGCTGGGTGGATCTTGAGGCTTTTTGAAAAAAGCCAATTTTCTCCTAACACTTTTGTAAAATCAATTTGTTTTCAAGAGGAGTGGCAACATTGGATTAATATCCAAGCACCACAAATAATATACACTTGGTCAAATTTTACTTGTTGAAAATGGTGATGTGATTCTTCCGTCCATCCTTGTCCAGCCGCTCGATGTTGTCCATAACCGGGGACACGGCTAAGATCTTAGTTTGTTGACTCTGCAGAGCTTGTGACTTTCACCTTCAGACTCGACTCAACCCAAAAATCCTATACACTCTGGGTGCATTTAGGAAAGGAGAAGAATCAAGACGAGATCTTTCAGAAGTAAGAATCCAACCCAATGGAAAGACCCGTTCCACCTATAATTTTGCTACATCTTCTTGTCAAGCCCGGGCTGAACCCTCACAACTTAATTAATCAAGACAGAGCCCATATGACTAAAGGCTGCACGATAAGCAATCAAAACTCGGGAAACTTCATAATCACTTTGTTCCTGGGTGGCATTCCTTCAAGTGAACTCCTCTCGGGGAGACACTAAACTATCAACAGCCCCGCACTACCATTCCACCCATGTGGTTCATTGAGGTTATATTTAAGTTTATCATTCCACAACTTAGTAAAACACCAGTATACAAGCATGGCTAAGCATAACTAAACTTAACGTTGCTTAATTACTAGGTTCAAAATGGGGTGGCTACACACTACTAGGATAGTGGCATAGCATAACTCTTTATAAAAGATCCTATCATGCACACTACTAAAATCCACTAATGCTTATTGAAAAATATAGGTAAGTCATGGGGTGTCACTTGCCTTGGCAGCATGATGAGTAGGAACAGCAACCACAATTGTAATATTGCTCCTCCTCACAATCTATACAAATAAAATAACAACACATAAACAAACAATAAAGGAAAACATTACAAAAACATGTATACATGCTATGCAATGATGAAAAATGCACTAACACCACAATTGTTATGCAAGAAGAATAAAAAGTGGTTCTCTGGTTTTCTAACATGGTCAAGCTTTTTGGAGAAAATAAAATAGATACCAAATTAATTATAACATTTTTAGTGCTCTTATATAGTTCTAATAAACCCAAAATTCAGTAATTATGGTGTTAAAGTGTTCTAGTAGTTGTTACCTTCTACTTTATGGACATATTACACCTTAACAAATCCATAGCATTTGGATTCGCTCAAAAAGAAATTATAGAATTAAAGTTATGTACCAAATAGTGCAATTTAGGTATTTGTGAATAACAAGTTTGTGCACGTGTCAAAAATGGAGATCTATGGATCCATTGTGTTCTACTTGTTCTGTTGATTTCAAAAAGTACAAAATTATTGCATTTGGGTTTACAGAATGAAAGTTATTGAATTTACAAGTTTTAAATTAAATTTTCCTAAAAAACAGAAAACAGTCGATCTGTGTCATCCTAAACGGAGCGCTCTGATTGGTCCGTACCGATTCGCTCGAATCGCGCGCAGGGGCCATTGGATCTAAGTGACGCGGAACGGCCCAGATCTATTATACCGGTGCGGTTAGTGATCTAATCTGATCCGTTGGATTAGATCCAACGGTCAGCTTCTAAACGCGTAAGGGAGAGCGGCGCTATTCGCCGGAGGCATCTGTGGTGGTGCATGGCGCGGCTCGGCACGCATGGCGCGGCGGCTACACAGAGGCAGAGGGGAAACGGGGCTCGCCGCGAGATTCAGGACGTCGAGGAGATCGTGGTGGCGCAGCCATGGACCTTCACGCGTCCTTGTTCCTCCCGAATGGCTCGCCGGAGTCGTGAGGAGCGGCCGGTGGTGGCAGACGTGGATGGCGGCATCGACCTGCGGGGTTTGGAGGCGCAGAACCATGTCAGAGAGGGGCGCACTATCGAGAGGGAGCGAAAGGGAGTGAAAAGAGGGACGGAGGCGTTGTGCTCACCGGAAACGAACGACGAAGGCGGCGGCCGTGGTGAGATCTAGAGGCTCCCAGTGGGCAGCCCAGAGGGGGAACGGCTAGGGTTTTCGGTGCGGCGGAGAGAGGAGGGGCGTGGGTTTATGTAGGGCAGCGCGGGGGAGCAGAATCGCGGGGATTTCGCCGAATTAAGGCCACACCGATCACGTGCGCTCACCGCGGGATTTCTTCACGCGGAGGAAGAAGGCGTGACGCCATGCTTGCGTCACCCGTGGGTCCCGCGGGTCAGAGAAAGAGGGGGAGGTGCGCGCGTTGGGTTCGACTCGGGCTGGCCCGTTGGGCTGGCGTTCGCTGCGCGCTGCGCGGGAGAGAGAGGGGCAGAGAGGTGGGCTGGGCCCAGGTGCGCGGTAGGCTTAGGTTTTCTCTTTTTTTTGTTCACTGCGTTTTTTTATACAACACAATAACAAAACAAAAACCTCTCAATTTTTACGAAAATAAATAAATAAATAAAAGTTTTGAAAAGCTAGTGATGTTAGGAGCCTTTTGGTTCTGTTCTTTTTCAAACATAAAATTGTTTTGCATAGGAGGGTTTGGGGATTTCAAAAATACCCCTTTTTATACCTATGTGGTAAAGATAGGTTTAAACTTTGGTTTTAGGATAGATGCAAGGTGAATATGCCATGATGCTTATGTATGCATGATGTTTTTTTTTTTGAATTTTGAAAACCTTGGATGTTACAGACTAACCCCCTTAAGATGAAGTTAGCCCTCGAACTTCGGAAAGGTCAGCAAATAGGTGTGGGTGGTCTTCTCAAAGATCATCTTCCCGCTCCCTTGTAGCTTCCTCTACTGTGTGGTGACTCCACTGAACTTTGCAAAATTTGAGAGTTTTGGTGTAGGTAATTCTTGCTCCTATCTCTAGTATCTTGATAGGCTTATCTTCGTAAGTCAGATCACTCTCCAACTGTACTTCCTCAAGGGGTACAGTATCCTTCAACGAAGTTTCCAACATCTCAGGGTGACACTTCTTCAATTGACTAACATGAAAAACATTATGGACTGCTGAAAAGATCTCAGATAGTTCTAACTCATAAGCTACTTCACCTTTGCGGGATAAAATCTTGAATGACCCAATGAATCGAGGTGCTAATTTTCCTTTGATTCCAAATCTCTTGACTCCACGAAGAGTTGACACTCTTAGATAAGCTCTATCACCAGTTTCATAAGTGATATCCCTGTGTTTGTTATCAGCGTAGCTCTTCTGTCTTGACTGGGCTATCTTGAGTCTATCCTTAATCAATCTAACTTTCTCCTCTGCTTCTTGGATTATATCCGGACCAAAGAAACTCCGTTCTCCTACACCATTCCATAGTAATGGTGTGCTGCACTTTTTCCCGTACAATGCTTCAAATGGTGCCATCTCAATGCTTGCCTGATAACTGTTATTGTAAGAGAATTCTACGTATGGAAAGTTATCTTCCCAACTAGATCCATAGTCCAGTGCACATGCTCTCAGCATGTCCTCCAATATTTGGTTCACTCTCTCAGTTTTTCCATCGGTCTGAGGGTGAAATGTTGTACTGAATTCCAATCTGGTACCTAAGGACTCATGTAACTGCTTCCAAAAATGTGATGTAAACTGGGTACCTCTATTAGAAACAATGCTCTTGGGTACACCATGCAGACACACAATCCTCTTCCTGTAAATTTAGGCTAACTTAGCACTAGTGTAGGTGGTCTTTACTGGTAGGAAATGAGCTACTTTTGTTAGACGATCAACTACTACCCAGATAGAGTCATAACCAGATTTAATCCTGGGTAGCCCAGTAATAAAATCCATACAAATTTGTTCCCACTTCCAATCTGGCACCTTCAATGGTTGTAGTAGTCCTGCTGGCTTTTGATGTTCCGCTTTCACTCTACTGCACACATTGCTATAAACTCCGTGATGTCCCTCTTCAAGTTATTCCACCAGAATCTCTCCTTCACATCCATGTACATTTTGGTATTACCTGGATGTATGGAGTAGGGTGTTTCATGTGCTTCTTGCAAAATCAGCTTCCTAAGATCAGTGTCATTTGCTACACAAACACGTTTCTCGAACCATAAGGTTCCTTGCTCATCCTCATGAAATCCCTTAGCTTTTCCTACACTGAGGTTGTATTTGATTTCTTCTATATCTTTGTCTCCTTTCTGTGCTTCACGTATTCTATCCATCAAAGTTGGTTGTACCACCAATGAATTTTCGAAACCTTTGGGCACTACTTCCAGTTTGAGATCCTTAAACGACTTGCACAGATCCTTGGATAATTCTCCTGCCGTGAGGCCATTCACATAAACCTTGCGGCTCAGAGCATCAGCTACCACGTTAGCCTTACCGGGATGATATTGTAGACTCATATCATAATCCTTAATAAGTTCTAACCAACTTCTTTGTCTCATGTTCAAATCCTTCTGTGTAAAAATGTATTTTTAAACTCTTGTGGTCTGTGAAGACTTCACATCTCTTCCCCATCAAATAATGTCTCTAGGTCTTCAAGGCATGGACTACTGAAGCTAACTCTAGATCATGTGTGGGATAGTTAACCTCATGTTTCTTGAGTTGCCTAGAGGCATATGATGCCACTTTTCCTCCTTGCATAACAACACTCCCAAGTCCCTGTAACACCTGGGGTGTTACCTGTTTGTTTTCCTTTTGCTTGCATCATCTGCATCCCATAAGCATTGCATCATGTTTTCCAAACCACTCAAAACTTCAAAACAATTTAAATTGTTCAAAACCCTAATGGTAAATGCAAATAACACATTCAAATCCAATCAAATCCTACTTGGCAATATTTCAAATGGGAGTTTAAGAATTAAAATCTTGTAAACAAAATTAAAGCTAATAATGTCTTCATAATTGCTTGAACCTATTTAATATAATTTGCTTTTCCAAAATTTCCCAAATCAAACATTGTTTGAAACTCAACAAAAACCTATAAACCAAATTAAATTTTCAACATTGTGAAACAATGTTAGCTCTTGCTTTATTTGTTGTTTTGGAAAAATAACACAAATAATTACTAAAAGGAAAAGCCCAAAATCCTATCCTTTCTCTCTCTTTGATCTTTTGCCAAAAAAAAAAGGAAAAAGAAAAGGGAAAAGAAAACCCAAAGAGAGAGAGGCAGCCCATGGCCCTTTTCTTCCCCAGCCCGTTACCTTTCTGGCCCACCCCCCTTTTTCTCTGTCGTCTTCTTCCTTCGGTACGGCTGCACGCACCACCACTCGATCCTTCTCCCTTCGCCCGATGGCTTGCCGTACCACTCCCCTCTCTCCATAAAAAACCTAGCCTGCCCTCTGCCTGCCCTAGACCCACCCTAGCCCTGCGTTTCCCGCTGCGCCGCCAACCCCCGCTTCCCCTTCGTCTAGCTGCAGTAGCCCCACCTCGTTTCTGAACCCTGCAGACCGCAACCACCGCTGCCTCCCGTAGCCCCATCGCCACCGTCACCTCGAAGCCGCGCCGTTGGCGGGAATGGAACGCCGGAGTCCTCCGCATCGTCCACGCGGGAGCTCGGAGCCGGAGCCGCGCCAGGGAAGGGCTGAGCTTCCACGACCTCCGGCGAGACCCCTGCCGCTGCCAGCTTCCAGCAGAACAGGTCGTCATCGCCGCTCCTCCTTCCACGACGCAGCCCGGGGTGAGCGCTCCTTTCCGTCCTAGGCCACCCCTCCCTCCTTGCTCTGTAATGTTTGGCCTCATACATCGCCTCGCCGTCGCTGGGTTCCGGTCGCCGGCGCTATCCTTGCGTGCCTGCAGTTCGCAGAGACAGTGCCCTGTCCGTCAGTTTCATAGTTTCAGAGAAAAACGCTTCGCGGTGTTGCCTCTTATTCCCACTCGACTGACTACCATCACAACAGCAGCAGTATCACACCGGTTCTGTTCCTTGCATCCGCGCGACAGGTCCTGGGATCGAATCCCAGGGGCGCAACCCCTTTTCCTTTTATTTCCATTGCGCGCGCTGGGCCCCACCTGTCATCCACCCGCTGCGCCACCTCATCTTCCCACCGCGCCACGCTGGCTAGGCCCCACGAGGCAGTGGTTGTGTGTAAAGTGCAGCCCGGTAACAAAAAATTGCTAACGTTTCTGATTTCAAAAACAAATTCCTTTTAATTAACAGAATTAATCCTAAAACTTCAAACCTTAATATCTTCTAATCTATAAGCCCAATAAATACAAGTTTTATATGTTTTCTGATCCAAATCAAATACTCTTTTCAAGTAATTCATTTGTTCACTGTTTTGAAATTTCAAAATGCATTTAAAATTCAAATTTGAATAATTCAAATGCAATTTGCTAAATTCAATAACTAAATCATTATTAATCCAATAAATGCAAATAAAATATGTTTTCCATACCATTTTGAATACCCTTTTCAAATATAATTTTTGTTTCCTGTTTTGAATAATTAAAATTGCCTAAACAATTTAAACCTTGTTTAATTCAATTAAAATTGCTAATTTCATAGCTTGCTCAAAATAAAATAATTTTGAACATGCAAAATATGTTTTCAAACCATCAAAGTGTGAACTTTTCAAATATGAATTTGAATTTATGCTTTGAACAAATAAAATTCAAATAATCTTTCCCACTTGAATTAAATTCAATTAAAACTTGTTTAATATTGTTTAATTCATAATTAAATAATCCAAACTCCAATTTCAATATTTGAAACATGTAATCCAACTAAAATTTGATGTTCTTTTCAAATATAAACTTTATTATTTGTTTTGAACACTTTAACTTGCTGAAAACAACAATTGTTTGAGTGACACCCTTAAGGAACTAAAATTCTCTAACTTAATAAATAAAAATTTCTAAAAATTGTTAAACCTTATTGCAATTGATTCTATTGTTGTTTTCCTCATCCATGCATCATACTAAACCACTTTCACCTGATGATTAGTTGGAAAACAAATAATCTAACCAAAATTCATGGGCTGTTCATATGCAACTCAAATTGCATATGGGTCCATTTAAATCTGTTATCTTGTCAACTAGTTTATTTCTATGCATCAATTAAATTGTCATGCAGCCATATCTTGATCATGCTGGATCTTTTGCCGTAGTAGTAATTGTTGCATCCGGTGTTTTTGTTCGAGGTTCGTTGCTTCTTCCCGGATAGGACGTTGAGATGATGTGAGCAACGACAAGTTCTGCTACCTTGCGGGATCTCAGGCAAGTATACTCACTTGCTGCCATATGGCTGCCTTTCATCACTTGTTACCGATTCTTTCCGTTGTTCTTTTCTGCTAGCCTTAGTAGTAGTTGTTTCTGTTACGAACCTATCACATGAATCCTTAACCCTGATATTGCCTCACCTCCACACCTATAACCATTGCTTGTGCCCGTGTCTCACTAGCATGCTTAGGTTGTTTTGCTCGAGTCTGTTACCCGTTACTCTCTGTTGTTACTTCTATAATGTTCTGGGGGCTCGATGTTAATCAATCAACCTGTTATTAATAATATGCTGATAAGGCACCGGCAGGAGGCCCTAAGTGGTTTTGAGGCCTGCTAGTGTCGACCCTAATAGGAAAAGGGTCTTGTCTACTGATCCATGATGAGCGTGCTCACCGCATCCGGGTGGTAGTATGGGACCCCCCTCGACTTAGACCTGATCTGCAGCTTGTCCGAAGAGCCACACTTAGTTCGGGTGTTCCATTTGCTCCTTGCATAATGGGTTGATCACCCATGGTTACTGATGATGATGATGATGCATATAGGGCGAGGCCTGTGGTGCCGGGGGGTGTGGTTTTCACCCCTGCGCTTAGCGGACTGGCCGGGACCTTATAGCTCCGTGGCTCCGAGGATGGGTTGTAGAGATGGTTTGGGTCGTGTCAAGCCAACCTGAGTTTTAGTTGGTGGCTTGAGTGTGTACGGGTACTGGAGCACACCCCTGCAGGGATAAATCTTCTCGAGAAGCCGTGTTGTCCGCGGTTATGTGACGACTTGGTGAAAGTACTGGCTAACAAGTACTCAGACAACTTACACCTAATGATAATAACTTGACTAGTAATAGTCTTATTGACACAACAACCTGATCCATTATTCATTAATCCAACTGTGTGAGTTATCCTCGGATTGCTTCTTTGGATAAGGGGCGAGATCCAGGATGGGTTTGTTTGGATTTACTTTCAGTTGGTTACAATCCTCGATCTTATCTCCTTTCTGATAGTTGGAAGTAATAGAATCTCTGTAGTTGGTTAGTGCAGCCTGCTGTCGCTTATTTGCAGTAACCCCCTTCCTTTCCGTTGATCCTAAAGTATTTGTATCTTGTGATGACTGGCTACGCCGGTATCTTGTGAGTATGGGTTTATCCACTTGCCAGTACTTAACCGTACTGACCCACGAATCCTTTTTCGTGGCTGCATATTCAACATTGCAGTCAACAGGTTTGAAGTCTGACGACGTTAGCTTGGGAATCCCTCCGGCCCGGCCTGGGCAGGGATTGGACGCTCTCGGTTATCTTCAGGACTCTTAGTCCAATTTGGATCTTGTCCGTAGCCGGACGCTATGTTGTTTCTTCCGCTGTTATTTGGATCTTTGTATTGTATCAGTTGTATCCCTGACTCGTTTGAGTCATCTTGTATCTATCTGTTCTGTTGTAATTGTGGAATATTCGTGAACTGTTGTAATGTTATCACAAGTGGCAACCTGGAATCGGTTATTATGTGGATTTTGGCGGGAATGCTGAAATCTGCATAGTGCCCGATCTCGGGGCGTCACAGTCCCTGGCCTGAGGCGTCGCAATACACTTGGAATTCTTTCTCTAAGTCTGGTAAGCATAGAACTGGGGCTGTCACTAATCGTTTCTTCAACTCTTGAAAACTGGTCTCACAAGCATCAGTCCACTCAAACTTGTTTTCCTTCCTCAATAGTTCAGTCATGGGCTTGGCAATTTTGGAGAAATTCTCAATAAACCTCCGGTAATAACCTGCCAAACCTAGGAAACTAAGAATCACTTCGACATTCTTGGGTGGTTCCCATTCCATTACTGCTGCTACTTTGGAAGGATCAACGGCAATTCCTTCCCTTGACACGATGTGTCCAAGAAATCCCCCTTCACTTAGCCAGAACTCATACTTACTAAACTTGGCATATAGTTTGTGCTCTCTAAGCTTCTCCAGAATCAAACGAAGGTGAGTTTCATGTTCCTTGGTGCTCTTGGAATAGATCAAAATGTCGTCAATCAAGACTATGACAAACTTGTCTAGAAATTCCATGAACACCTTGTTCGTCATGTTCATGAAGTATGAAGGTGCATTGGTTAGTACAAAAGGCATCACCGTATACTCATACGAACCATATCTAGTGACAAAGGTTGTCTTAGGTAATATCTTGTTCTCTAATCTTCAATTGGAAATATCCAAATCAAAGATCAATCTTGGAAAACACACATGCTCCCTCCCATTGATCAAACATGTCATTGATCTTAGGTAAAGGATACTTGTTCTTGATTGTCACTTCATTTAGGGAACGGTAATCCATAACCAAACGCTGACTCATGTCCTTATTCTCCACGAACAAAACTGGTGCTCCCCATGGTGATGAACTTTCACGAATAAAACCTTTCCCGAGTTGCTCCTCTAATTGTTTCTTAAGTTCCTTTAGCTCATCAGTGGACATGGGGTAAGGTCTTTTTGCTATGGGACCAGTGCCTGGTAATAGATCAATGAGGAATCCACATCTCTATCAGGTGGCATCCCTGGTAATTCCTCAGGGAAAACATCGGGGTATTCTCTTACTATGGATACTTGATCTAGGCTAACCCACTTAAGAGAATTTAGCCTAATCCCTTTTATTTCCATGTTGGACATAAATATGATCCTTTTTCCTTATGGAGTGGTGAGGGTAATTGCTCTGTTTACACAGTCTATGACTCCTCCGAAAGCGGTTATCCAATCCATTCCCATGATTACATCTAGTCCTTGGGATTCTAGGATTAGGAGATGGGATGGAAATTTATACTTCCCAATTTCTAAGGTAAGCTGCCTGCATCCGGCATTGACGAGCATTTCTCCACCTGGGGAGCTTACTCTAATGGTTTTCCCTATGGTTTCAGTGGGTAGCCTATTTTTATTGACAAATGCTCTTGATATGAATGAATGAGATGCTCCAGTATCAAATAAAACCAATGATGTAAAAGAGTTGAGTAAAAACGTACCGATCACAGCATCGGGTTCATCCATCACTTCTTCCACATTGACATGATTCACATGTCCCTTCTGAAAGGGGTTGGGTTTAGTAGAGCCGTCCGCTTTCTTCTTTGTGCAATCAGTTGCATAGTGTCCCTGCTTTCTACACTTGAAGCATGTCACCTAGGACAGATCCTTCTTCCCCTCAGAGTTATGGAGATGTTGTCCATTGCCATGGTTATGTCCATTGTGATTGTTTCCCTTGAATCCTCTATTGTTACCCTTGTACCCACCATTGTGGTTGTGCCCATGGTGCTTGTATCCATGACCATTGTTGTGGTGGCTCCAAGATTTGTGGCCACTGCCTTCAGAGAGATGTTGCTTCTTATGTGAAGGCTCAGAGTGAGTCTTACTAACACCAAACTTTCTCTTTTTGTTCTCTTCCTTCCTCATATGGTTATCTAGAGTGATGGCTTGATCTAGTAGGGCTTGATAATTTGGAGTGTAGGCTACAAACAGTGGTATCTTCAATTCTCCCTTGAGTCCACTAAGAAATTTATCCTTCCTCTTAGCATCTGTGTCAATATCCTCCGGTGCATACCTTGATAAAGATTAGAAATCATCCATATACTCCTTCAAAGTCCTACCTCCCTGTTTCAGGCTGTGAAACTCATCCCTCTTCAGATTCATTATCCCTCAAGAAATATGAGCATTACGAAATCCTTCCTTGAAGGCATCCCTAGTCATCCCTTCTAAGGGATGTGTCACCTGATAGGTCTCCCACCACATTGCAGTGGGTCCTTCGAGCAGATGAGCAGTGAACCTTACATTTTCAGCATCAGTGCATTCACAAGTCACCAAGTCCTTATTAACAGAGCGTAGCCAGTCATCTGCCACTATTGGTTCTGAGGCATAGGAAAACTTGTTAGGTTTAAGCCTTAGGAACCTAGCCAGCCTATCTACTTGGGGCGGGGGTGGAGGATTGTTGTGGTTGTTGTTGTTGTTGTTGTCGTTGGCTGCCAAAATCTGGGTCATCATTTGCATCAACTGGGTTTGGGCTGCCATCATTTGCTGCATGGCATCATTGTTGTTGTTGTTCTCGGGGTCACGACGAGGAGGCATCTGTGGTGGTTTTTAGCATAGGTGAGTAAAGATAGATAGATCTAAGGAAGAAAAAAAAAGACTTATACCCATGCACAGGCAATAAAACAAAACGAACTTAAGCAAAAAGGATAGCATTGATAACACAGAAGGACTTAGGTTTTGAACTCAAAACATCCTTGTATTGCCATACCACAAGCTGATAGGTCAATACATACTACGATCGAAGAAACTCAAAAACCATATGGTGGTCAACTACTAAGTCTAATCTTCAACCATGATGTCTTCTTCCTCTTCGACTTCTTCAATTGTGATTCCTTTCCCTACGAGGATTGCCTTGAGTTCCTCCACTTCCTTCAGTAGTGCATCATTCTTCTCAAGCAAAACCCTCTTCTCACCACGTAACTTTCCTATCAACTCATAATCAGCCTCTAAGTGTGCATCGTTGTCTTCTAGATTCGACTTTAGGTCTCTAATCTCTTGGTTCTTCGTCTTGATTCTCTTCTCTTGGCTCTGCAGCTTCTTGTCTTGAGTCTTGAGCTTCCAGAGTCTTCACCTTCTCTTCTTCCTCCTTGATTTGGGCGCGTAGCTCGTCATTCATCATCAACTCATTGAACTTGTCTTCCTCGAGATCCTTAACATGAATCTCTAAGTTTTGAAGATACTGACGTAAAGGAGTAGCTTTTGTCTCCGGGGCTAAGATCCAAGGATCCCCATCTTCATTACGTCTCCCCAGAGTGTAGTAGTAGTGACTCTTCAACTCCCGATAATGTTTCCCACAGAGACGCCCTATCAGCTCCTGCATAACGAGGTTGAGGCCTCTCTCCATGGAGTCGCTGATCACCCTGATCATGATATCTTCGATTGTGGGATCGGTTTTGCGTCCTGGTTGAAGAAGTCTGACTCCCCAGCATCCTTCCTTGCTAAAATTGTTCAGACTTTTCCCTCTGATGATGGGTGTGGGCAGCGCCAGTAGTGTGACTATCTCGAGAACATAGCCTCCAAAGCGAGTGTTGGTGATGTCCTCGGCGGTGGTGAAGTTGAAGCTCTCCATATTTAGTCATAAGAGTAAAAGAAACACAAGATTTAGTACATAAGATAAAGAAGTACTAGAAGTACACAAATACTTAGAAAAATATCAGACTTTCTCTAGGGTGATCAATGGGTTATTAGCACTTATTGTAAATTGGACATTCACTATAGTGAGAAGGACAATGCACCCGCAAGCCAATCAGGGAACGGTCTCGTGTCCGGGGACACGTAAAGTTGTCCTCACTATGCCGCTAGGATCCAAAATACTCTAAGGAGATAATAACCAGATCAAAAATGGTTTCCAATCCTAAGGGCTCGAACCTATAGGCAACACTTTGCTCTGATACCATTTTGTAGCATCCCACTTTTTAGCAAAAGTGAAATACCTGTGTTATGTTCTAGTCCCTGGATCAAAGCTAACACCAAAGTGCAAAACTTAAAGGTATCATTGCATAATATGTCAAAATTATTAGAACAGAATCCAGAGTAGCCAAATATAATTTATTACAAGGTGCATAGCCTTATAGGCTAGCTAAATCTCAGAGTTCAAGCAACAGAAATAAAGTAGCAGTGAGCCTCCATCTTCAAGCATGCGCCACAGGCAGACATGTTGGGTGTAGACTCGAGTCCAGAAACATCTTCGCTCATCATCAGAAAATCCTGCACGTTGGAATATGCAGCCCCCGAAGGAGGTCAGTACAATTTGATTAACTGGCAAATGACACCTATGGTGGATATATAATGGCAAGTCTAATACTACATGATAACTTTGGTTGGGTGGATCTTGAGGCTATTTGCAAAAAGCCAATTTTCTCCTAACACTTTTGTAAAATCATTTTGTTTTCAAGAGGAGTGGCAACATTGGATTAATATCCAAGCACCACAAATAATATACACTTGGTCAAATTTTACTTGTTGAAAATGGTGATGTGATTCTTCCGTCCATCCTTGTCCAGCTGCTCGATGTTGTCCATAACCGGGGACACAGCTAAGATCTTAGTTTGTTGACTCTGCAGAGCTTGTGCACTTTCACCTTCAGACTCAACTCAACTCAACCCAAAAATCCTATGCACTCTGGGTGCATTCGGGAAAGGAGAAGAATCGAGACGAGATCTTTAAGAAGTAAGAATCCAACCCAATGGCAAGACCCGTTCCACCTATAATTTTGCTACATCTGCTTGTCAAGCCCGGGCTGAACCCTCACAACTTAATTAATCAAGACAGAGCCCATATGACTAAAGGTTGCACGATAAGCAATCAAAACTCGGGGAACTTCATAATCACTTTGTTCCTGGGTGGCATTTCTTCAAGTGAACTCCCCTCGGGGAGACACTCAACTATCAACAGCCCCGCACTACCATTCCACCCAGGTGGTTCATTGAGGTTATATTTAAGTTTTTCATTCCACAACTTAGTAAAACACCAGTATACAATCATGGCTAAGCATAACTAAACTTGAGGTTGTTAAATGACTAGGTTCAAAATGGGGTGGCTACACACTACTAAGATAGTAGAATAGCATGACTCTTTATAAAAGATCCTATCATGCACACTACTAAAATCCACTAATGCTTATTGAAAAATATAGGTAAGTTATGGGGTGTCACTTGCCTTGGCAGCAGGATGAGTTTGAACAGCAACCACAATTGTAATATTGCTCCTCCTCACAATCTATATAAATAAAATAACAACACATAAACAAACAATAAAGGAAAACATTACAAAAACATGTATGCATGTTATGCAATGATGAAAAATGCAGTAACATCACAATTGTTATGCAAGAAGAATAAAAAGTGGTTCTCTGGTTTTCTAACACGATCAAGCTTTTTGGAGAAAATAAAATAGATACCAAATTAATTATAACATTTTTAGTGCTCTTAAATAGTTCTAATAAACCCCAAATTCAGTACTTATGGTGTTAAAGTGATCTAGTAGTTGTTAACTTCTACTTTATGGACAGAGTACACCTTAACAAATCCATAGCATTTGGATTTGCTCAAAAAGAAATTATAGAATTAAAGTTATGTACCAAATAGTGCAATTTAGGGATTTGTGAGTAACAAGTTTGTGCACGTGTCAAAAATGGAGATCTATGGATCCATTGTGTTCTACTTGTTCTGTTAATTTCAAAAAGTACAAAATTATTGCATTTGGGTTTACAGAACGAAAGTTATTGAATTTACAAGTTTTAAATTAAATCTGCCTAAAAACAGAAAACAGTCGATCCATGTCATCCTAAAGGGAGCGCTCTGATTGTTCGTACCGATTCGCTCGGATCGCGCAGGAGCCGTTGGATCTAAGTGAAGCGGAACGGCCCAGATCTATTCTTACCGGTGCAGTTAGTGATCTAATCTGATCCGTTGGATTAGATCCAACGGTCAGCATTTACACGCGTAAGGGCGGGCGGCGCTATTCGCCAGAGGCTCGCCGAAACGAGAGCGCGTGGACCTTCCCGCGTCTTCGTTCCTCCCGAATGGCTCGCCGGAGTCGTGTGGAGCGGCCGGTGGTGGCAGACGTGTATGGCGGCGTCGACCTGCGGGGTTTGGAGGCGCAGAACCATGTCAGAGAGGGGTGCACTATCGAGACGGAGCGAAAGGGAGTGAAAAGAGGGACGTAGGGGCGTTGTGCTCACCGGAAACGAATGATGGAGGCGGCGGCCGTGGTGAGATCCATAGGCTCCCCATGGGCAGCCCAGAGGGGGAACGTCTAGGGTTTTCGGTGCGGCGGAGAGAGGAGGGGCGTGGGTTTATGTAGGGCAGCGCGGGGGAGCAGAATCGCGGGGATTTCGCCGAATTAAGGCCACGGCGATCACGGGCGCTCACCGCGGGATTTCTTCGCGCGGGTCCCGCGGATCAGAGAGGGGGGAGGTGCGCGCGTTGGGTTCGACTCGGGCTGGCCCGTTGGGCTGGCGTTCGCTGCGCGAGAGAGAGGGGCAGAGAGGTGGGCTGGGCCCAGGTGCGCGGTAGGCTTAGGTTTTCTATTTTTTTTTGTTCTCTGCGTTTTTTTATACAACACAATAACAAAACATAAACCTCTAAATTTTTACCATAAAAAAATAAATAAAATTAAGTTTTGAAAAGCTAGTGATGTTAGGAGCCTTTTGGTTCTGTTCTTTTTCAAACATAATTTTTTTTGCATAGGAGGGTTTGGGGATTTCAAAAATACCCATTTTTATACCTATGTGGTAAAGATAGGTTTAAACTTTGGTTTTAGGATAGATGCAAGGTGAATATGCCATGATGCTTATGTATGCATGATGTTTTTTTTGAATTTGAAAACCTGGGATGTTACACCTTTTCTCACCAGCAAGTTTAAAATCTCTATTTAGGTCTTTCACTGCCCAATAAGCTTTGTGTTCTAATTCTAGGGGCAAGTGACAAGCTTTTCCATAAACCATTTTATAAGGATACATGCCCATGGGATTTTTGTAAGTAGTTCTATAAGCCCACAAAGCATCATTTAATTTCTTATCCCAATTTTTCCTAGATTTGTTAACAGTCTTTTGCAAGATAGATTCTATTTCTCTATTGATAATTCTACTTGCCCACTAGTTTGAGGATGATAGGGTGAAGCAATTCTATGATTAACATCATATTTAGCAAGGGTTTTTCTAAAACCACCATGAATAAAATGAGAACCCCCATCAGTCATAAGATATCTAGGTACACCAAATCTAGGGAAAATAATGTCTTTAAGCATTTTTAAAGAGGTTTCACCATCAGCACTTTTAGTACGTATAGCTTCTACCCGTTTAGTAACATAATCAAAAGCAACAAGGATATGAGTGTAGCCTTGTGAAGGAGGGAAAGGAGCCATAAAGTCAAAACCCCAACAATCAAATGGTTCAATAACAAGAGAATAATTCATAGGCACTTCATTACGTCTAGAAATATTTCCAACCCTTTGGCATTGATCACAAGATAAAACAAATTTTCTAGCATCTTTAAAGAGAGTAGGCCAATAAAAACCTTATTGTACAACCTTATGTGCAGTTCTATCTCCAGCGTGATGTCCTCCATAAGCACTACTATGACATTTTCTCAATATCTCTTGTTGTTCATTTTCAGGAACACATCTTCTCACAATTCCCTCAACACCTTCTTTATATAGGTGTGGGTCATCCCAAAAATAATGTCTCAAATCATAGAAGAATTTTCTTCTTTGCTGAGTTGTAAAGGTAGGAGGCAAATACTTGGAAAAAATAAAGTTAGCATAATCAGCATACGATGGACTCTCTTTAGAGCTCACTTTTATTGCAGCTAACTCTTCATTAGGAAAACTATCATTAACAGGAATAGGGTCATCAGGGATATTTTCTAATCTAGAGAGATTATCAGCAACAGGATTTTCAGCACCCTTCCTATCCACAATATGTAAATCAAACTCTTATAAAAGAAGCACCCATCTAATAAGCCTAGGCTTAGCATCTTTCTTTTCCATAAGGTACTTAATAGCAGCATGATCAGTATGAATAGTAACTTTAGAATCAACAATATACTGCCTAAATTTATCACAAGCAAAAACTACAGCTAGGAATTCTTTCTCAGTGGTAGCATCATTCTTTTGAGCAGCATCAAGAGATTTACTAGCATAATGAATAACATTTAACTTCTTATGTACCTGTTGTCCAAGAACAACACCTACAGCATAATCACTAGCATCACACATAATTTCAAATGGTAAATTCCAATCAGGTGGTTGAACAATAGGGGCAGATATTAAAGCCTTCTTTAAAATTTCAAAAGCTTGTTTACAATCTTCATCAAAAACAAATGGTACATCTTTTTGAAGAAGATTAGTAAGAGGTTTTGATATTTTAGATAAATCTTTAATAAACCTTCTATAGAAACCAACATGACCAAGAATACTTCGAATACATTTAACATCCCTGGGACAGGCCATTTTCTCAATAGCTTTCACTTTAGCTCTATCAACTTCAATACCTATTTCAGAGATTTTATGTCCAAGAACAATTCCTTCATTAACCATAAAATGGCATTTCTCCCAGTTAAGAACAAGATTAGTCTCCTCACATCTCTGCAAAACTTTATCAAGATTCTGCAAACAATTATCAAAAGAAGTTCCATAGACAGAAAAATCATCCATGAGAACTTCCACAATTTCTTCACAAAAACCATGAAATATAGCAGACATGCATCTTTGAAAGGTATCAGGAGAATTACATAAACCAAAAGGCATACGTCTATAAGCATAGGTTCCATAAAGACAAGTGAAAGTTGTTTTCTCTTGATCAAGGTTGTTAACCTTCCTAAAATCAATGCACATCCTATAACCAACTACTACTCTTTGAGGAATAAGTTCATTATTTTCATTTGGCACAACAGTCATCCCTCCTTTCTTAGGGACACAATGCACAGGACAAACCCATCTACTATCAGCAATAGGATAAATAATGTCAGCATCAAGGAGTTTCAATACCTCATTTCTTACCACATCCTTCATTTTAGGATTTAAACCTAAACAACGTTGATGCTCAACAACTGGCTTTGCATCAGGTTCAATATTAATATCATGCTGACAAATAGTAGGAGAAATCCCTTCCAAATCATCAAAAACAGGATCTTCCTTGGGTGGTAATGTTGTACCCAAGTCTTCCATAGGTAAATTATGTTTTAGCATTGGTGGCTGATGTAGGAAAATCTCATCAATTTCATTCCTTTCTTCCATAAAGACATCACTTTCGTGGTCTTCCATGTATTGTTGCAAAGGATTATTAGGAGCAAGAGCAATAGCAGCCAATTGTTCAACTTTATAATTTTCATTAGACAGTTCAGCTTCATAAGGTGCTTTAGCAAATTTGGAGAAATTAAATTCATAAGACTCTCCATCAAATTTTGTAAGAATTTTATCCTTTTTACAATCAATAACAGCACCACAAGTATTTAAGAAAGGTCTACCATATATAATAGGAAAAGTATCACTAGCAGAAGTGCCTAGTACTAGAAAATCAGCAGGATACTTAGTTTTACCACACAAGACCTCCACATCTCTAACAATACCAATTGGAGAAATAGTTTCCCTATTAGCAAGTTGAATAATCACATCAATGTCTTCAAGCTCACAAGAACCAATTTCATGCATGATTTCTTTATAAAGCTCATAAGGAATAGCACTAGAACTAGCACCAATATCACATAAACCATAATAACAATGATCACCTATCCTAACATATAGCACAGGAACACTGGGTTTCCTAGATTTACTAAGATGAGAGACAATATTAGAAACATCTTCACAAAATATAATGTGTCCCTCTTCTACATTTTCAGAAACAAGATCCTTTACTATTGCTATTGTAGGTTCTACAGTTATTTGTTCTACAGGTTTCCTTTCACTTTTATTAACCATACTAGCTAACATAGAGTGTTCTTTCACCTTAGCAGGGAAAGGCATTTTCTCAATATAAGGTTCAGGCACAATAGAATCAACAGTATGAACTTCTATATCTCCAGCAGAAACACAATTAACAGTATCTTTATAAGGTGCATGGTACTTGTCCCATTCCTTTTTAGGAATATCAAAGTAAGAAGCAAAAGCCTTATATAAGTTTGCAACAACTTGAGAATCAAGACCATAAGAAAACTAACATGAAAATCATCGGATGACATAAAAGTTTTAATGCATTCATAATCATAATTTATACCTGACTTTCTACCTTTGTCATTCTCCCATGCTTCAGTGTTTTCTTGAATACGGTCAAGAAGATCCCATTTAGCTTCATCCTTCATACGTGTAAATGATCCAGAACAAGAAGCATCCAATAAATCCTTATCATGAAGAGGAAGCCTTGCATAGAAATTATTAATAACAATATTACTGGGGAGCTCATAAATGGGGCATTTGAGCATTAGTAACTTAAATCTCCCCCATGCTTGGGCAATACTCTCTCCGTCATGAGGCCAAAAATTATATATATAATTCTGATCTCTATGGATTTCACTTGGAGGGTAAAATTTAGAATAAAAGAGAGGTACAATTTCCTCCCATTGAATAGTCTGGCTATTTTTCAGCAGCTTGAACCATTTAGAGGCTCGGCCTGTCAATGATATAGAGAATAATTACCTCTTCACTTGGCTCATTGTAATACCTGCACACTTGAACAACTCGCATAATTCATGTAAAAAGAGCAAATGATCACCGGGATGGACATTTCCATCACCTGAATAGCAGTCATACATAACATGTTTAACAATCTTTATAGGTATTTTATAAGGATCCAAATCATCATGCAGTGGGTCACTTACTACCCTAGTAGTGGCAGTAGTGGCCGCAAATAGGGACTCAAAAGGAGTTCCAAACATAAAGCAGTAGACAGGAATAAAAATAGCACTTACAGCAGAAGCATCCTTTATCAATTCCACTTCCCAATAGCGCTTCACTCCCCGGCAACGGCACCAGAAAATAGTCTGATGACCCACAAGTATAGAGGGTGTATCGTAGTACTTTCGATATATAATAGTGTCGAACCCAACGAGGAGCAGAAGGTGTTGACAAGCAGTTTCGATGAAGGAATAACTGTAAATATAGGAAAACAGATTTATAGGGGTTTTTATATTGCAGATAAATAAAGTGCGAGTAAATAAAATGCAGTAGTAATAATTGCAGCGAGTGGCCCAATCCTTTCTTCAGCAAAGGACAAGCCGGTGAGTTTACTTATAATTAACAAACGTTCTCGAGGACACACGGGAGGTTTCTGTCAAGTGCTTTTGTTCCATGCAGCTGAATAATGTTTGGTGTTTTGATAAGTGTTCTGTAGGTGAACCTATGCTAATGTACAGTCCCATACAATACTAATATATACTTGTGATTATACCCCTTGTAAGCATCCGCAACTACAAGAAAGTAATTAAGAAGTAAATCTAACCACAACTTTAAACTCAGGGATCCTACGCTCCCTCGTGTAATGGTTTCCTAACGGGGGTTTTGGTTTCTGTCACTCCGGAAATCCCACAATTAGTAGAAAAATACATGATGTATTCCCCTAGGCCCATAAATGGTGAAGTATCATGTAGTCGACGTTCACATGACACCACTAGAAGAATAACACCACAACTTAAATATCAAACATTAAATATTATTTAACATTACTTCACTACTAACTACTGGACTTCTCCCATGTCCTCAAGAACAACACGAACTACTCACAACACATCATATGGATCATGATCAGAGGTGATATAATGGATGATAACAATCTGGTCAGAAAGTGCAAACACCGATAAATCTCACAAGCATCAACTACTAACAAGTAATCCACACCGGGAGAGAGATCTAATGCAAAACAACGATAGAGGCCCCTAATTGTTACAGAGGGATGAAGGTGGATGATGAGGATGATCATGTTGATGGTGATGACGATGATGATGACGATCTTGATGATGCCCAGAGCGATGACGGTGACGATGGCGGTGATTTCCCCTCACCGGAGAGGAATTTCCCCGACAGATTTCTTCCTGCCAGAGAGCTTTTCTCTCTCGGCTGTTTTTCGCCTCGCAGCGGCGGCGAAATAATTCTTTGAGGATGGAATGAGGCTTAGGGTTCCCTCGGGGTCAGGGGCCAAAGATGATCCCCATAGGTGGGCCAGGGTGGCCACACCACTAGGTGGCGCGGCCAGGGGGCGCGCCATCCCTAGGTGTGGGCCCCTGGTGGGCCCCCTCTGGCTTTCCTTCTGGTTGTGTTCCTCCTCGAGACTTTTGGGAGCCCCCGGATGTCCCCCTTCTTCTTCTGATCTTCTGAAATATGGTATCTCGATGGTGCTTTTTCCATCAGATTTCTGGTCCCGTGTTTATTCTCCAAAAATTATAAAACATGCAAAATAAGATAAGATAACATAAGAGATGCATCATAACATGAAATATATCGATGAATAACAGAAAATTGTGATATAAAATAGTGATGCAAAATGTACGTATCAGAGGACGGTGGAGTTTAAAGTATAGAAGGTGGAGTTTAGTGGGTGACGTGGGCGCAAGGAGGGGGGAAATTACCGCTTTTCTAGACGTTGCGGGTGGACCGACAGTGACAGCGGTCTGGGGGGCGCTCGGGAGCGGCGCATTGATCAGCTTGTCAGACTCAGCATATGGCGGGACATACTAGGCAAGAGACATGGGAAGGTGACGGAGCAGAGGACCGGCCAAGCCACGAGCGTAGGCGGTGACGCATCCTTTTGCCAGCCAGGGCCCAGGTCCATTCGAGGCGCATCGAGGCGGGGAGGAACATGGACGTGCATGTACTGTCGGTTCCACTTGTAAGTTTTAAATGTGTCCCACACGTGATGGACTTGGGTCAAGAATGGACAAACGAGTCGGACCCGATAAGAACAGTCGTTCCGCACCTTTGCGCGCCTTTGTGGAGCGAAGTGGGGCAAGGGCGAGGAAAACTAACGTCCTGGGGCACCAGCAAGGAAAACTAAGCCAAGTGAGGCATAGAAGTAGAAATCACTTGTTTTAAAGCAAAATTTAAATTTTGGTAAACCTTATTGGACATAATAAGAACATTTATAATAATAAATTAATATAATGTGGAACTATAATTCATCTTGGATCAGATTAAATGACTACTATATAGTTTTTTTTTAAGCGGAGGAAATTTTTCTTGGCCTCATCTCATTAGTTAGGAAAAAAATAACTTATTCATTATCCCTAATTTCTCATTAAAAATATACGCATTAATACTATTTAAAGATAAGATTGTTATAAATATTATTATTATTTATAAAGTTAGTTAAAAAAATTACGAAACACATAATATATATTTTTTTAAGTAGAGGCAAAAATTTCGCCGCATCCCATTAGTTAAGCCTAGTTGTCAGGAAAAAAGAGAATTGTCCGATTTATTAGTGGAAACCCGGATGTGGAATACTGTCATAAACACGACCGCCGCATAGGCACACCCAACCAACCAAACGAGGGCCATGATCGAGTTTGCTCATCGAAATCGTCATCGTCACCACTCCTACATGAGTTAATGACTTGGACTTCATCGAAAAATATCCACATGAGAAGTCCTCGCCGTAGCGGCCTCGTGAAGCCCACGCCAGCACATGCCAAATAGTCGTCCTTTTGTGCAAAAAATTGATAAACTCGATTATGTTGAAGTTTCAAAGAGGAGATATGCAGGACCCGCGTCGATGAACATCTTCATGAACGGACCGCCCCACGCAGGTCATCGCAGGAAGTAACTACCACTTAATAGCCACGGAAGTAAAAAAATAAGACAAGTTGAACACACCAAAATAAGAACCAACTAACAAGATGTTAGCACAACGACACAGTCGCTCATCACCTCGTCATTTCTATGCTAGCCAGCACGCGGAACCCTACACCCACCACTGAAGCCAACCAGTAGCCCCTTTGTCTGATGCATATCTCAAAGGATGATGCCCCCAAAAGGGGAACAGCACCGGAAAGCCGCCAACATCCGATTAATGAATCTAGGGTTTCTCCCGGAGGTAGCAGAAGGAAGTGAGAAAGCTTCATTTCAGTGTTGCCTTCAAGAAGGAGAAGGTTCCCTATGGCTTCACGATCACAGAGTACGGACACTAGTCGAAGAATTTTTTTGACCTGGACCACTTCCCTCGGACCTACACCCTACGAGTCGGACCAGCCAGCGTCAAAGTTGTTGACACCGGAAAACCTGACCTATGTCGGGATGGTAGGGCTCAAAACCCAGACCGGGAAACAACCATCCAAGATCTGGTCACGTTCGTTCATGTCGTTGATATGCCTTTCTGTCCTATAGCTAGTTCGAAGCCAGGCCAACATGAGAGAGGAGCTCCCTCTCGTGCAACCCAATGACGGTGGCCAAATTGAGACCGTCGGCTACATTGGGCAGCACGCCGCCCATCGTCTCATCTAGACGAGCATGCACCACGAATAGTCGCAAGGCCACCTCAACGCCAGAGTCATCGCAGAGGCGAACACCGAGCCGCTCAGCAGTAGGGGTGTACCACGCGCGCCGCCATCTCCATCTAGGTGCCTTGCCGCTCCAATACAGAGAAGACCCGCCACCGACGCACCGCACACGCTTTGCCCGCGACATGTGCTGGTGGCGGCGAAGGGGATGCACCGCCCCGGTGCCTCTTAGGAGTGAGATGAAACTTAAATACAATATATTTTTGCCATAGTTTTATGTCTCATACGACAATAGGAACACAGAGTATCGGTATGTAAAGTTTAAACTTTCGTATATCTTCTCATCCTTCCAAAGGTTGGCGACGTAATCAAGCCACAATTTGTCGGAGTCATGTGGCACAGCTGACATATTGCATATTCCTTCAATACTTTTTTATGACGAATAGTTCATGTAAGGGTACACAATTACGCTGCAATACCATATTTTGTATATTGCTACCTCTTAATCACCTATGATCGATCAATATACATAAGAGGATGCAGCAACGCACGTATTTTTTCCTCTAGTTCTCACTAAGGAAGGAGACACAGAGAGATCGCACGGAGCGTCTGACCAAAGAGGCGTAGCTAATTACATTGATCACCCTTAGTCTTTAGGTTACTTACTCGGAGACAACATATCATGCAAGCAGCCTTCCAGGTTATGCATGGAGTACACTAATGATCACAACATCACAACTAGGACGGGCAATGATTGTTCCTAATGAAGATGCTCCATAAATAAATTATCATTGTTGACCACCACATATTCCATTTGTGCTATCTTATTCTTTCCTTGTGCATACCATTCCTACATCAATTGCTTGATAAAACTACCAGTCAATCAAGGAGGGAACAAAATGTGGCAATAGATGTAACAGTGGTGGTGGCATAGGAATGTGGTCATGTTATATGCCGAGCAGCCGTTGTACATAACTACCAAGTGCATTTATATGGCACAATATTTCATATTCTTTAAGTTCACTTATATTTTGTTATCCAAATATGCTAAGATCTTTATGTGTGATGGTGTGGATTACCTACCATCATATTTGGCCACCAAGCAAGCCCGCTTCACATATTATAGGATTGCACCGACTATTAGAAACATCAAATTATGCGGACGACTAGTTGGTTTGTGTGGCCTTGATTAGAGAAGACGTTTGGGAACCTTACATTCATTCTTCAGAGGTTTGGCAAGGATGGCCACAAAATTGTAAAAACAAAACATAGTGTCACTCATAAGAACTTGTTTTCCCTTGCGATTGGGGGGACAAACTTGTCGTTAAATTGATGGTCTGCATTGGCAAGCCCCTCACTACGGTTGGGCAAAAATCCATGGTGAAGGTGATTCTCTTCTACCCTTCAAGCCTTTTTTAATTCTGGTGAAAGTGAAGAAAAAAACCGACAAAATTAGGAGGCCTTAGTTGTGTGTTGGTTGTGATACGATGATGTGTGACAAGTTAAGGCCATTTAACATATATTTTTCGCCTGAAATCATTAAAAATTATTGGCATCTTCAAGCTTGAAAAAATAGCTATGAAACTCTATATTTGATAACTTTGGTTGAAATGGATTTATGCTCCTCAATCTTGGAAAAAATCACTACAACACTCCATCTTTAATAGTTTGGTTTGGAATGTATTGATGATTGAAGGGATATATTGGACCTGTGTTAATGAACATCTTCACGAACGGACCGCCCCACGCAGTTCATAGAAGGAAGCAACTACCATTTCGTAGCAAGGGAAGTCGAAAATAAAGACAAGTTGAACATACCAAAACCAGAACCAATTAACAAGATTTTAGCACAACCACACAGTCGCTCATCACGTTGTCATTTCTACGCTAGCCAGCACGCGGAACCCTACACCCACCACCGAAGCCAACCAGTAGCCCCTTTGGCCAATGCATATTTCAAAGGATGACGCCCCAAAAGGGGAACAACACAAGAAAGCCGCCATCATCCGATGCACGAATCTAGGTTTTCCCCCGGAGGTAGCAGAAGGAAGTGAGAAAGCTCCATCTAAGTGTTGCCTTCAAGGAGAAGGTGCCCCAAGGCGTCACCATCGCCGACTCCGGCCACTAGCCGAAGACAAATTTTGGTCTGGACCACTTCCCTCGGACCTACATCGTACTAGTTGTTGACACCAGAAAAACCTGACCTACGTTGGGATGGTGGGGCTCAAAAACCAGATCGGAGACAACCATCCATGATCTGGTCACATTCGTTCATGTCGTCGATATGTCTTTCTGTCCTATAGCTAGGTCGGATCCAGGCCGACATGAGGGAGGAGCTCCCTCTCGTGCAACCCGGTGGTGGCCATATTGAACCTGTCGGCTACATTGTGCAGCACGCTGCCCATCGTCTCGCCTAGACGAGCATGCACCACGAATAGTCACGAGGCCACCTCAACGCTAGAGTCATCGCAGAGGCCTACGCCGAACTGCTCGGCCGTATGGGTGTACCACGTGTGCCACCATCTAAGCGTCGTGCCGCTCCAATATAGAGAAGACCCGCCACCGACACACCGTGCACGCTTTGCCCGCGACACGTGCTAGTGGCAGCGAGGGGGATGCACCGCCCCGGTCCCTCTTAGGAGTGAGATGAAACTTAAATACGATATATTTTTGCCATAGTTTTATGTCTCATGCGACAATGGGATTGTGGAGTACTCGTATGTAAAGTTTAAGCTTATGTGTATCTTCTCATCCTTCGAAAGGCTGGCGAGGTAATCAAGCCGCTCTCCGTCGAAGTCATGTTGCACATTCCTTCAACACTATTTTAAGACGAAGGGTTCATGTAAGGGTACACAATTGCGCTGCAATATGACACTTTTTTATTGCTACTTCTTAATCATCTATGATCGATCAGATATACATCAGCGGATCCACACACAAAGAGATCGAATGGAGCGTCTGACCAAAGAGGCGGAGCCAATTACATTGACCACCCTTAGTCATTATGCATGGAGTATACTAATGATCACAACATCACAACTAGGACAGAGAACCATTGTCCTTAGTTAATATGCTCCATAAATAAATTATCATTCTTGACCACCACATATCCCATTTGTGCTATCTTATTCTTTCCTTGTGCATCCCATTCCTACATCAGGTGCTTGATAAAATTACGTTCAATCAGCATATAGGAGGGAACAAAATGTGACAATAGATGTAACGGTGGTGGTGGCATAGGAATGTGGTCATGTTATATACCGAGTAGCCGATGTACATAGCTACCAAGTGCATTTATAATGACACAGTATTTCCTATTCTTTAAGTTCACTTATATTTTGTTGTCCAAACATGATAAGATCTTTATGTGTGACGGTGGGGATGTTTGGCCACCAAGCAAGACTGCTTCACATATTATAGGGCTGCACACCGACTATTATAAACATCACATTATGCGGATGACTAGTTAGTTTGTGTGGCCTCGATTGGAGAACACGTCTAGGAACCTTTACATTCATTCTTAAGAGGTTCGGCAAGGATGACCACAAAATTGTAAAAACAAAACATGGCGTCACTCATAAAAACTTGCTTTCCCTTGCGATTAGGAGACAAACTTGTCGTTAAATTGATGGTTTGCATTGGCAAGAACCTCACTACGGTTGGGAGAAAGGCCATGGTGAAGGCGATTCTCGTCTACCACTTCAGACCTTTTGAAATTCCGGTGGAAGTGAAGAAAGAAAACCGACAAAATTAGGAGGCCTTAGTTGTGTGTTGGTTGTGATACGATGATGTGCGACAAGGTCATTTAAGAGATTTTTTTGTCCGAAATAATTCAAAGTTCTTGGCATCTTCAAGCTTGAAAAAAATCACTATGAAACTCCATCTTTGATAGCTTTAGTTGAAATGGATTGATGCTCCTCAACCTTTGAAAAAATCACTACAACACTCCATCTTTAATAGTTTGGTTTAGAATGGATCGATGCATTGAAGGCATATATTGGATTAGGTCACCTTTTCATTGAACATAATAGAGGTATTTTCGTGGATTACATGTCGGCATACGTTGCAGGTTGGGTGAATGCACGATTGTGGATTCCGTCGTGGATTGAGGGCATGACGCACATGAACATCATTCCTTAAAAAAATTATGACGTGTTCAAAAAGGAAAAAAGGTTGTAAAAGAAGCAATGGAGAACAATAAATTTGACACATATTTCTACATTAATCTGAGGCTTGAGTTTGATCACATTCATGTGTTTGTGACCCTTTTAAAAATGACCCATTTAGAGCAACTCTAGTAGCGATTGAATACCGCAGAACTGTAGACGCGGTTTTCCGTCTGTGGTATCTTTTTTACCGTTCGGTTGTACGATTTTTGTTCGACCGTAGCCGATTCCAACCTATAAAACACCTGGTTTTACAATCCAATGGATGCCTCCCTTCAAAGGGCGTCATCCTACAATCCATTTTGTTGGCCTCGCTTGACCGGAAATGAGAATTGATATTGTTGGAAAACTAGGGCCTCTCAAGTGGAATGGCATCGTTTGGTTGGCCATTCATAATAATGTATGGATGAAGGGTAGTCTTGACTTCATGATTGGCCTAATTGTGGCCTTTGTCACTTCTACGGGCAATAGAAAGAACCAGCGACCTGCCTCGTCTTCAAATAGGTACGCCGTTAAAATTTGGAAGGTGATGTTGAGTTGTCTAGGTATACGCGGATTCACCCTGAGTCTTGGTGAAGCATATGAATGGTGAAGGAATGTTGGGCGAGAGAAATTGGATTTGAGAAATACCATCATGAAGGCCTTGCTCCTTTGTAATGCTTCTCTCGTGGAAAATTTTGAACCGTACATGACGCAAGGATCTTTTGGCGCACCATTGTTGTCCGGATAATTGATGTATCTAGAATTATGAAGGAAGTGGTGAATTGGCACACTATGAGGAAAACAATTGTTTATTATCATGCCAGGAGAGTAGGATTGTGGCTTTCGAGCTTCGAGGAATTTCTTGTATTAGCTTAATTGATGAAACTCGAATCTTTGATTTGTTTAATAAAAAGAGCTAATAGAATGGTAAACACTTCCTATTGTAGTGTGATGGGAAAAAAATTGTCGGATCGATCCAATGTCATGCATCTAGGGCTCAAATTTTGTTTCGTGGTAATCATGGACCTTCCCTACGTCCCAAAAAATAACCCCCCCCCCCCCCATGTAGCACACCTTCCCTATGCCGCAATTATCTGGATGTGGGTAATATCGAATTCCACCGGTGTACAAAAAAACAACTCAAAATAATCTATATCTGGGATACACAAAAATAGCAAATCTGACAAAATTCTAAATTTTTCAAAATGTGAATTGTTCAGCGCACTCAGATCCACACTTTTGTGATTTTTGCTCAGCAAAGAATATAAATTATCTCGTACTGATTTTTTGCATACTAGTAGAGTTCATCGTTATCTCCGTCTAGATTTTTTCTGTTTTTTCTAAACTTATGGATGCCAATTTTTGAATTATTTAAAATAAATGGCTCTATGGAGCCCGAGCTCCAAAGCGACGCAACTGCAAGATTTTCTTGCTTTGCTGGATTACGAGCTCACGCACAATGAAAAGACCGGTTCCGCCCCTGCCTTGTGTTACACGCGGTAGCAAAACAACGATGAAGTTAAACAAGATCGAACCAACGGGGACACGAAATTTTAATGTGGGAAACACTTCCAACAAGGAAGAGAAAAAAACCACGACCGCCAGCCAGCAATACTTCACTATTTTGGGTGAGTACAAACGCGTCGGGATTTACAATGTGTGGCTTATCCCGTGCGGCGGCTTACAAGAGGTATATAAGCCGCTCCTGAGCTAACTAGGTCGGTAATGGTGAATCCAACTCTAACTCGGTAACAACTCGTACCGTAAATCGGCCCTAAGTCTCCGGCGACGGGCCTCGCTTCGCTCCGTTCGAACATTCCTTTATCTTTATATGAATTTGGATCACCATAAAATAACACCTTGCATCCGGAAAGACGGTCCTTGTGGCAGTATGTATTCTACATAAGGGTCTCATAATGGTCGTCTACTGTAGTCAGTGTGTTATTTTATAAATGAGACACGTATTACCATGCAAAAAATAAAAAGAGAGAGAATGACTCGGTGTAAAATTTGAACCAATGCTGTATCCGGTGCCAGAGATCGAACATGTGCCGTCATTGAGTAGCGATGAAGCTCATAGTACATGCCAGCTAGTAGTGTATTAACCCATCATCCACCTCTCTGTGACTTTGTCCTCTTCCGCGTCGGATGTTACTGTCCGGGAGAACCCTGCCAACCATGGATATCTCGGTGGCCAATGCGAGCTACACGTTCCTGTTGGCCGGAAAGATACAGTTTAATGAAGCTCCTGGCTGATGACCATCTGTGGCAGGGATGAGGCTCGGTGGAGGGTTTCGTCCAAGGGCAGACTGAGCGTGTACACTGCATAGCATGAGATATGTTTGGAAAATAAAGTCGGCACAGAACATAAACAAGGTGCTTACGTCTTCTTCTTCTTCTTTTTTTTTGAAACAATAAGAACCATATATTAAACCGGCAAGCCCGCCTCATTAAAAAAACCCCTAGTCCCCGTAGGTACCCTGGTAGGGAAAAGAGTGCGTAAAAAAACTTGCCGCTGACAAAGTTTTACACTGTAGTTACATCTTCAACCAATTGAGAAATAAGAAATAAAGGTGGATCCTCTAACCAAACAGTAGACTCAATACTAGGTTGTGCTATCATATGCGCCGCCATGTTTGCTTCTCTTGGGCAATGACCAATCCGTGTCGAGTTAAATCCTGCCATAATCATCCTGCACTCCTCAAGTAATGCTGAGCCCGCAATTCTGTACTGCATAGGGTCCGTTATCGCCTGTATCACTTCCAGACAGTCAGATTCCAAACAAATATTAGTGCAACCTAGACGCTCAGCTAGTCTCAGTCCATCACGAACAGCTTGTGCCTCAGCCGTAGTCACGTCGATCACCCCCTCAATGTCCAACCTACATGCACCCATGAACTGTCCTCCCGCATCCCTGATAATACAACCAGTGGATGCTTTTCTCGTTTCCAGGTTAACAGCCGCATCCGTGTTGATTTTAACCATCCCTCTAGGTGGTTTAGACCACCCCTTCTTCGGCACCCCCTGTTTCTTTTTTGTAGACTTTACATGGTTTGAAACCATGGCCCGAACAGACAGGGCAACTCTAGTAGCCGAGGGGGCATTACCTCTGAACTTGATTTCCCGCCTCCGCCACCAAATAAACCACGTCGCCATTGCAATTACTTCAGAGGTAGGAAGGTCACCACAGCATGTCATTGGTTTGAGCTGCGCCATCAGGATGCTCTCCAAAACCTCGCTCCCCGTTCTGTCCGCATACGTCTGCGAGTCGATGATTTCCTTGAGACCTATGGCTTTCCAAATTTCCTTTGCTCTATCACACTTGAATAGCATATGTGCTATGTCCTCCGCTCCCCATGGACACACCGGGCACTGGCCACTTCGCTCGATATGCCTATTAGAGAGTACACACATACATGGAATGATACCGTGTAACAGGCGCCAAGTAAAAAAAATTACCTTGGCTGGTACCGTGAGTTTCCATACCCGCGCCCATACTGGATTTGTTGTCGAATTAGTAGGGGCCTCCCGTTGCGCAGTCCTGCTACCATACTGATGGTCCCACTCAACATGGTATGCTGATCTTACCATGAACATACCACTCTTCGTAAACTGCCAAGCAACTTCATCTTCCGTCTCCCAGGAAGGTAATGGGACAGCTCGAATTCTTGCAGCATCAATTGGGAAGAAGTTTGCGTTTAGTAGTTGATCATCCCAAGTCCCTGTTATAGGGTTTATCAAATCATGTACTCGCTCCAACATACAACCTCTTCGTGGTGTTAGAACTTTCCTAGTGTGGCTATTCGGAAGCCAGGGATCACTCCAAATATTAATTTTGCTTCCATTCCCCACCCTCCAAATAAAACCACGTTTGAAAGTTTCCATACCTGCCATTATGCTTTGCCAAGTGAACGAGGCTCCTTTCTTCAATTGAGTCTTGAGTAGCTCTCCCGTAGGGTAGTATTTTGCTCTTAAGACTCTTGCACACAACGATTCCGGTTCCTCCAATAATCTCCATATTTGTTTTGAGAGCATAGCTAAATTGAAGCAATGCAAATCCCGGAATCCCAAACCTCCTTTATTTTTTGGTGCACACATCTTCCACCAGGAGTACCAATGCATGCATTTCTTTCCTTCCTTTTCACCCCACCAAAATCGTGCTATAGCTGTGGATATTGCCTTACAGATCCCTTTTGGTAATTTAAACACTGACATAGCATAGGTTGGGATTGCAAGAGCTACAGCTTTTAATAGGATCTCCTTTCCTCCCGTCGAGAGGTTCTTCTCATTCCAGCCATTGATTAATTTGCAAATTCGGTCCACCAAATGCTGGAAGCAATCAGTCCTATCAATACCTACTTGAGTTGGTAAGCCAAGGTATTTATCATTCAAAGCTTCTGAGTCAATATTGAGCTCTGTACATACCGCCGTCTTGTCCGCTTCCTGGGTATTGGGACTGAAAAATATGCTTGATTTCGGATCACTTACCATCTGCCCCGAACTAGCACAGTACATATCGAGCACCCGTCGAAGAGTAGTGGCATTTGCCATGTCAGCCTTCATCAAAATCAGAGAATCGTCGGCGAATAGTAGATGAGATACCGACGGTGCCCCCCGGCACACTCTGACTCCTTGTAAGCCACCAATTTCTTCTTCACGTGTCAATAGACTGGATAGGCCTTCAGCACACAGCAAAAATAAATATGGTGATAGAGGATCACCTTGCCGTAGTCCCCTAGTTGGTATGAACTCCTCTGTTTCATCAGCATTGAACCAAACCCTGTAGTTTACAGTCATTACACACTCCATAATCAAATTTATCCATCTCTGATCAAAGCCCAGCCTGGTCATCATATCTTTCAAAAAACCCCACTCAACCCGGTCATATGCCTTGTGCATGTCAAGTTTTACCGCACAGTAACCATTATTTCCTTGTCTCCTATTTTCCAGAGTATGGAGACACTCATATGCAACCAAGACGTTGTCTGTAATCAAGCGCCCAGGAACAAACGCGCTCTGATTCAGGCTAATATTTTCGGGTAGTATTACCTTCAATCTATTTGCAAGAATTTTTGAAATTATCTTGTACAGCACGTTACACTGACTTATTGGTCGAAACTGTGTGATTAGCTCGGGTTCATTTACCTTTGGGATCAGCACAATTGCAGTTTCATTCCACCATGCGGGTATTCTCCCTTCATTTAGAGCATCAAGCACTTCACTTGTGATTTTGTTTCCAATGAGTGGCCAGAATTTCTTAAAGAAAATGGCGTGCATGCCATCGGTCCCTGGTGCTTTGAAATCACCAATGGAAAACAGAGCCTTCCTCACCTCTTCTTCGGAGAAAGGTTCCAGTAATTTCCCATTCATCTCCCTAGTAACTTTCGGGCTAATCATACCTAGTAGCTCCTTATCAGTACCATTAGCTTCTGAGGTAAATAACTCTGAAAAGTAATCTTTTATAATCGGCTTGATCTGCTCGTTACCTCCCCTCCAACTGCCCTCTTGATCTTTAAGCTTCACGATCAGATTACGTTTTTTCCGCGCCCTAGCATAGTGATGAAAGTATGTGGAGTTTCTATCACCAAAAGTTAACCAGTTAGCACGGCTACGTTGCATGTTGTACACCTCCTCTTGTTCCAATACTTTCTCTATTTCCTCTGTCAAATACTCATGTTTCCGCAAATTTTCTTCAGTCATATCTAGCCTCAGAATATGTTCCAGCTGCCTAGATAGTTCGCTTAGACGCACCTTGGGCCTTTTCAGAACCTTTGCATCCCAAGCATGGAGCGACGATTGAACTTCTGCCACAGCCTTAGCAATATCACCATTATGTTTCTGTAAACCTTCTTCCCAGGCCGAGTTAACAATTTCTCCAACCCCCTCCTCTTTAAGCCATTTACCTTCAAATCTTTTTCTATGAATCCTCCCCGATCTTGCAGTTTGCTTATAGTACTCAGTATCGAGAAGGATAGGCCTATGATCCGATCTTCTCATCTCTAGATTTTGCACACAAGCATAAGGGAACATTTGTGACAAGTCTTCATTAGCGCATGCTTGATCCAATCTTTCTCGAATACCTGGCCCTCTATTGCTCCTCTTGCGGCGCCATGTGAATTTATCTCCAATGTATCCTAGATCTTCGAGTCCACAATCTGATAGAGCTTCTCTAAATGCTTGCATATAGGATATAGGTCTCGGGTTTCCTCCCTCCTTTTCTGTACTGTAAAGAATTTCGTTCCAATCACCGAAAACCACCCATGGTCTATCTGATCGGCCATGAAGTGCTCTAAGTCTCTCCCACGTCTTGTACTTGTTCTCCCAAGCTGGTTCTCCATACATTCCAGTTAAACGCCACCCACCATCATTCTGATTACCTGCGACGATCACATCAATATAATTAGCATGAATTGTTTTTAGGTCAATGACCACGTTGTTCTTCCAAAGCATCAGTAAGCCTCCTCTCCGTCCATCACTTGGAGCTATTAACATTCCATCCATCCTCAACTTCAGTCGTAAATTTTCTCCCCCCACCCTATCCAAATGTGTTTCGGAAAGAAACATTACATCTGGATTACACCGCTCCTGAGTATTCTGGAGCGCACGAACTGCCGCAGCGTTGAGGAGGCCACGGTAGTTTGATGCTAGGGCTCTCATTGGTCCCGGCGGCGCCCCTCGAGGGAGCCCGCCAATGGGAATTTGTTTGAGTTTTGCTTCTGAACCACTGTTGTTTTCGCTCTCTTATTTCCACTGCTATCTGCCGAATTAGCACTCTCACTGTCCTTTACTCCATCATTCAGCATATCCTCCTCTTCTCCTTTTTCCTTTATAGCTAAGATATCTGTTCTACCACTTGTTAGATCTTCATTCTCCTGGCTATCCTCAGGGAATAGCCTCTTTTTTACTGCAGTTTCCTTTTCTTGCATGTGTACATCCTGTTGTTTAAGAGGGCTAGTACCTGTGTCTCGTAGGTCTTCGTCATCTTCCTGGCTATTACTCGAGTAGAAGCGACCTGTGGATTTCCCCATCATCCCTCCTCTGCTTGATCTATCCCCTCTTCCACCACCAAAACCCCCCCGAGGTGCATACCGAACTGGGGGATTGGCATATAGCCAAGATTTAAATTTCAAATCTTTCTCATCATGTACTCCTCTGCCACATTCTTTCTCCTCGTGTCCAAGTTTCCCACACACTTCACAGAACATCGCGAGTTTTTCATACCTCATAACATATAGATTTCGTTCCCCCTTCCGGACCACAGACACAAATCTTGTAAGAGGCATTCTCACGTCGTAATTGACACGTACCCGCACATAGTTGCCTCTGCTTCCATCCGGCCTAACTTCAGTCACCTTGAGCCCCTGGCTTTCTACAAGCTTGGTTACAATATTGACCTTACAGTAAGCCTCCGGGAGCTCATGAATTTGTGCCCACATTGGAAGAATATTGAGTGGCACATCCTCTGCCCTAGAGAATCCATCATATTTTCCGAAGATCACCGCCCAATTCCGAAAGAGCCAAGGGCCCTTTTCCATCACCCGTTCCCAGTCTCCAAGACAAAACACTTGTATGGTGAAAAGATTTTCTCCTATTGCTCTGAATTTTACTCCTTGTGCAAGGTTCCACGCTGCCCGCATCTCGTCGTAGAACGCCGCCTGGCTAAAACCTTTGTCGGTTTGGACTTTGGCTAAAGCTAGCCATTGGACGCTTGTTTCGATCTCCTGCTCCTCATCGTCTATGATTACGTCGTTAAAATCCTCCTCCTGGAGGTCCAAGCCCTCCAGCATTACATCAATGGGACGATTGGTTCTTCCCTTAGGATCTCGACTCGTTCCCGCTCGCGAATCTGCACTAGACGCCATTGCTAGCACCCCTCGACGAAGGTTCCGTCAGAACCCTAACCCTGTCCCTGGTTCCGATCAAAACGTTCCAAGGCCGGGCAGGAGATCCAGGTCTCCCCCTTTAATCAGCCCGAGAACTTTGATCGGGGTCGGAGTAGAGGACGGATCGGAATCCGGTAGGGACTCTTGCCAGCGCGCCGCCAAGAGGAAGGAAACCCTAGTCGCCTAGGGGAAAAAACCTCACGTGTACTCCCTCCGTTCCAAAATAGATGACTTCTATTTTGTCCATATATGCATATATGTGGACTAAAACATATCTACATACATGCATATTTGGACAAATGGAAGTCATCTATTTTGGGACGGAGGGAGTACCATGTTTCCTCTCTTTTTGAGAAACAACGTAGAGGCAACTATCAGCGTTGCGCACCATTTTCCTGGCATAATCCAATCTTCTGAAGCACGACCTGTTAGGGCATGTACAACCCAACCTCTTACAGAGACGCTTGTGTGAAAAAAAAAAAACTACAAAATATATCTATGGGCTAAGCGTCCTGCCTAGCAACGCTGGGCGCTTTATCTGGTCGCTAACTAACTCTAAATCTAACGTCAAACAGTCTTGCGCTGAAGAATAGGAGCCTTAGCGCTCGACTCTTGTTTTTGCGTAGACGCTAACTAAATTCCTGGTCTCTAGCGGAAATTGGGCCTAAGTACTGGGATTTAGATCCTAGCGTCCCTCCTAAGAGGCTGCGTTGTACGTGCTCTTATGAAATATTCATACATAAATTTCATTCTACACGGTGAGGTCAAATATCGCTGCCGTGCTTTCTCCTGGGCGCATCCACACATGTTCAGCCAGTCCTAAGCACAATCTTAAATCACTTATGCAACCGTAAGTGATAACAAACAGGCAGAACTGCATTCTCAGTACTGTTTGTCGTCTAATCTGGGACAACTTTATGTATCAAGAACCATCTCACACAAACAAAACCAAGGGACTTGATTTAGTCGCAGATTTTATGCATCAAGAACCATCTCACGCAAACAAAACCAAGGGACCCGATTCAGTCGCAGAACGCAGGAAGTGGAACCAAGAAAATAATGATACCAGCACAATACAATCTTAACTATCTGATGTTTCTTGGCAAAGCGAAATAGGCAATGTGCATGCGCACATGAAAGTACATTGCAAAACTGAGGTGCGGTACAGCGTTAAGTTAATCCTCACACCAGCTGCCACTCGTCACCTAATCTTCCTGCAGCGCCTTCATCAAGTATAGTCTGTTGAAATTCTGGCCAGCAACCCTGCAATAGTAATGGCAACAACCAATATGAAAGTCGATAATATCAGCACCAAGGATAGGCATAGCAACCACGCAAAAAAAAGATGGTCGTAGTAATTGTCACAGAATCCATACCCATTGATGTGGTTGCAGTAACTGGAGATCTGGTTGGTTACAAGATAACCCTCTAAACGTGATGGCTCAGGAAGTGGCTTGAAGATCGGGTTGGATGGATCTTCCTCTGGCAATGGCTCCTCGCCAGCATTTTTTCTCGCAATGTTCTCTTGCCTGTAGTAGCACAAATAGTAAGGGGGGTATTAATTAGCAACACATTTGCTTGTTCTGGAAGGCAATTTCTTTGAATGATCCAAGAGCTAATACAATATATATCAGCCGCTTTTACCTTCTCTTCTGAAGCCATGCCTGCTGCTGTGTCTGTTGCCTTCCTAGGTTGCGATAGTAATATTGGAACTACATCACATGGAAACACTCTGTCAGACAAATATATCTATTATTTGGATCATAAAGTTGCTCTCAAGAAAATTACCTTGTTCTGCTCTGATGAAAGCCCATCCATGCATCCAATCATAAATTCCAAGTTTCTTTCCATAAAGGGTGCGGTCGACAATTTAAGGCGGTCAAAGTCACACTGGAACCAGAAATGAAAAATATATAAGCCCAGGAAATGCTAAAAAGACGAAGACAGCAAATTTCATACAAAAGCATTTGCTGAAAAAACCACAACCTGTGAAACAGGTGACTCAGGTTCCAGCTCCTTCATGAAGGCACTGACAAGCGCGGAGTTGGACACCTTAATCTGCGCAGATAAAAAATATATAACACGTAAGGAGATCTATTTAGCTGCCGCCATGACTGAAACGGAAGATATGAGCGCATACCGGTATCTCCTCGAAAATATCAACCCATGACAATTTCTTTTCCCTTAGCCTGTAAAATAAAGGGTCATTTGTATGTACAATGTTCACGGCTTAATAAAAGCACTGAGTCATAGAAATGAAACCGTACTTCTCTCCAGTCAAACCATTGTTACGGTAAAGATCCATAAACGAGTCTGTAAGTTTCAGGGCTTTGAGAGCTAGCACTCCTTGGCTAGACCTAGATGGGTCATACACGATGCACACACATCTACGGATGTTCTCCTGCGATATGTAAATGTCATACAACATGGAAAATAGGAGAGCAAATTTATAAAAGCATTATGATCTTAGAACCTAGTCCAACAGAAGTATGAAGCTGATACTGGAAAACGGTTTAAGTGAAAACTCAAGGTTCATGAGTATGCAGTTCACGCTGTACATGAACTTATTTAACCATATAATTGCATCAGTTTTTGTTTTTGTGAAGTGTTTGAAACTTGAATCCCAATGCCTGCTATTGTTTAAATTTAGTGCATACTTGAAATCCAAAACTGTAAACCTGTGAAGTGTTACACAGTTTATTTTGTGCCCCAGGACATGACTATCAGATTAGACCAATGATGTAGGCATGGTGGAAACTAATTTGCAAAAGTGTGTTGGTTAAAATGAGGGATACAGTAAGGAAAATATTCAAAGACGGGTTTGTTAGTACAATATATGTGAAATGGTGGAACAGTAACATGCAGCCTATATCTCCCTCGACAACAAAAAATGCAGCTTGTTTCTTTTTGCCATACCTGATAGTTCATAAATGTTTCAATCAGCTCAACAGTCTGGAAAGAACCAAGCAAGCAAGACTGATACCTGTAAGCATAGGTAAAAACAAAAGCAATGCAAAGGTCAAAACATAAAATTTATCTATAGCAGAATATTACCTTGATGTCTTAAATTTAGTAGCGGAGCATAACATGAATAGCAGTAGAAAGCTAGAAGCCGCAGCATAAGCAAGATGCAAAGATAACCTCAAAAATGTTGGACAGGCAGTAACGACGTAATACTAATGTAGCTCAACATGAAATATGTTGGACAAGCACCACGACTCAATAACTCTTAATGATATATTACAATAAGGAATATACACAATATTGTAAACAAGGCTTGCAATTTATAACCACAGACAAGAGTATATCAGTACTGTAAACTATATAACTTGTGTTCACTGAACACAAACCACTTGAATGCTAACCCTCAGATTTCCCTAGTCACACACCCAGAAGTCAAGATTTGTAATTTGTAAACACGGACACTAGCATATGAACAATGTTAACTGTATACCCAGGCAGACCCAGGAGTCTAGGCTAATGTTAACCCTCAGATCTCCCTAGTTACACAGGCAGACCCAGGAGTCTAGGCTATTGCTCCACATAATAAACAAACCTAGCAGACTCCCATGAACTTGAGTATCAAAAAGATAACTAAATGTCATAATCAATTTGAAAATTTATCTAGTTACGAACTTTGACGTCTAACATATTCCATAAAGTCCCAGCAGAATACGCACCTAGTGACTATGCCCAACACTATTTGATTCTTAGTGCCAACAGCAGTGCAATACTGCATTGGCAAACGAAGATATCTCAATTATGTTTGGCTGCAATATTTACTAGACGCCTGCAATACCATCAATATACGAAAAAAGACAGGATATCATGTTGATTAAAAACAATGAAAAAACGCGCATAGCAACAAGTACGTCAGTGCACATGTATAGTCATAGTTGTTTCGATATGCAAGATTAAGGAACATAAATACATGCAGATCTACGATTTTGTCAACACACATATCAAATATCTCAACGTGACACCTACTCCATATTCCATGATGAATTGAATACAAATATGGAATCGGATGAAAATAGCTTCACATACCATCCAACGGTATTATTGTCAACATTAACCTCCCTCAAGCACCTCATCATCTCAAGCTGATAGTTAGCACCATCTGCATCTGCTTCCTCGTCGTCCTCTCTTATCTGCAGTGATAAGGTAAGTATTAATAGCATAGAAAACAGACAAAACACAAGTATCCTGGAAGTAACACTGCCAATAATGACAAGGACTCACAGGGAAAGGGAAACAGTTGGTCACTTCCAGATCACTACCAACATCCAAACCAAGCAGTTGACCTGTAACCAGAGCAGGCGCAAACTCTTCACAGTGCTTAATGATCTTCAGGACAGCCTGGATAGTAAGAGGAAAACATATGATAATGAGAAGAAGTTACACTAACCCAGCTCTACGTACAAAAGAGGCCGTTGCTAGTCATGGGAACACCAACCCACTGCTAGTATAGTGTAGCTGATGAAACTTGCTTAAACCAGGTGAAAGTTTTTGTTCGATGTCAACCATTTGTACACATTTTTTGACAAGTAAATATTTTGGTTTGACAGGATTGGGCTTGGAATAACATCTGAAACTACAAAAACTACCTGGAGTTGAAGAACACCAATATTAATCATATTCCTAGAAACCCGAGATACTATGTTCGATTATTTTATCACTCTATGCATATCATAGATAAGTAGCAACGATTCCCTTTTACACGTGCAAACATATTATAATCAGAAGATTGATGTTCTAGTGATCTCGAAAGTTTATTCCGATATATTATGTTCAAATGTAGTACTGATACTGATTCTACCAGGCATGAATGTCAAGGGGGTAACATAGAGGTGAAGTGAACTGTGGTACATCTATTGGGTGAGAGAGTATACAAGGAAACAGCATACAGTTGGTGGACTTCCCCGATGTAAAAGCATCAACGGCCTCAATCTAAATGCTAATAAAACCACGTTTGTGGGGGTGTGCTTGTGGCTGATGGGACTAAAACACAAGTAGCGCGAGCTTCACCACACAGACAGATCCATCGGAACGCGAGAGATTCCATCACTTCCTCTCATGCGTCAGCCACCAAATCAAACGAGCTAAAATAGCGTATGCAACGCGAGACTCTACCGAACGAACACAAAAAGAAGGGAGATCGAGAGCAATTACCAGGCCCTCCATCTTGACGACGCGGAGCGGCGGCGCCGCCTCCTCGGTGACCGCCGTCATGGCCTGCAGGAACGACTTCCCTGCCGCCGCTGCAGATCAGCCAACCAACAGCCCGATGGCATCCAGAGTTAAAGGAGTGTAAGAAGACAGCGCGTGAAGATGAACAGACGAGGGTTAGGGTGTCGCTTACGGTTCGCCATGGTTTCTCGGTGGTCGGCGGCGCGGGGGCGCGATGAGGGGTCGGAGGGACGGCGCGAGGAGGACGGGAAGGAGAAGGGAGGGGGAGGATGTGCGGGCTAGGGTTTTTGGTGTTGTGAGGCCAGAAATTCCGTCGAGTCTGTCCTGATTGATGTGCGGCGCAGATCTGCTCCGGTTTCGCTGTACAACTGCAACAGATACGTGCTCTACGTTTGCCCCTCAAAAAAAGGTTACTACGTCCAGAAGTTCGCAAGTGGGACGGTATCCCATTCGAAAGAAAGGTTTTCTAATGGAAGGTTCGGAGAGTTCTCCTCGTGTTTCACTCGAATTTCAAATTTCAGAATACTAACCGAATTTCAGATTTCAAATGTCTATGTGCATATGCTGGTAGAAACAACGCTCCCCGTATTTAAAAACACGAGTAAACTCCAGGTTTTCTCGTTAAAAGCAGCATAAACTCCAATGTTAAAAAACAAAAAATATGCTAAGATATTTCAAAATACATCTCAAAGATCCACTAACCAGCTAAAAAAAGCCCCATTAACATAAATAAAAAAGTTATTACTAGCTTCCACAGAAGGGGCACAGCCTTAACTCATCCAAGCAAGGCACCCATATATATTTATCATGACGGTCATTCCCTTGTTGCACTTATCGTGGCTACTCTAAGTTGTTAGTATTGTCATTGTATATACCTATATGGTACAGCTCATGTCTTGCATCTGCTCAAATTGTAGAGAAAAAAACATGCATGCTAGAGGGTTATAATAGATTGCACGATTTATCGCGTGGCACGCGTGATTAGCAACCCCAAACTAAGAACAATGGATTGCATGAATTTATATTCAGTGGGTTTTGATAGGTGCTCTCATCCTCAAGAACATGCACCCTAGGCTTAGGGTGAACATTCAGTTGTCCCTCGCCTCTTCTCTCAGTTGCATCTCGTGCTAGTCGTGTGTTTGACTTCACGTCTTGCATCTCCTTTAACTTTGGATGCCATCATGTAATACATTCCCTCATTTATCTTCCTCGCCTCTTTCCTCGTCGGCTCGACATGCCCCATGTTGAAATGCATTGGCTCTCGTTGTCTCACATGAAGACATAGCTACCCCATCCTCGATCTACATTGTCATCAACGATGTTAATCTATTAGGCCTTCATCTATGCCCAAAGGGGTTCTTATTATACCAGTGGCGAAGCCAGAGCAAAAAAAAAAGTGTTGCCGACTCTTGTTATTATAATTCAGTCTTCCACTAATTAGCCATATCACATACTAATTTAATGAAGGTTTACTAGCTCGCCACTCACATTTCTAATCGCAAGCACGGTCAACCCCTCTCCTTCATTCTAATTGCTCCACTGTTGCTCAATAATCGTTTGTTCCATCAGCTATAAAGATTATGTATTCTCATAATAGTTTTAGAAATCATTATTATAGTTCTTATATCATGATTTATGTTTTTTTTCCTATTAAGTTATTGTAATATAGTCACTATGTAACTACTTTTAAGAATAAACATGCACTTTTAACTAAGGTCCTCAATTCCCTCGTCCCCCAACACGACTTCGCATTCGTTCTTTCTTACCCTCATGGAGACACAATCTCTCGGTTGAGGTGGGCCCTTCATGTCTGCCTCATGCTGGTGGTCGAGGCCATATCTTTTCTTCTTGATTTCTTCACCCGCGTGACATTTGTTCTCCTATTTCCTCCCTCGGTTCGATTTGGGGTACTACCAATTAATGATTGTCTTTGTGGTTGATTCGGTTTGTGGAAGTTTTAGTGATTTTGGTCTGAAACGACTGAAAAGATCTGAACGTTTTGACATGTTTTGAATGAAGCTAGGAATGAGTAAAGAATATTTCTAAATTCGTGAACTTTAGCTTCTATGAAAAATGATAAGATTATAGTACATGTTTTCTCAACATTGTTCATGGGTTGCATGCGCTTTGCACTTTTTTTGTAACCGTGATTGTGACTGAGATTTATTGCTTGAGATTTAGTAAAGTTTTTTTATTAACAGTAGCGAAACTGGGTCTTGATATTGATTTTATTAGGTATCTCACCACATATGCCGAATCTTAATTGTAGCAAATCCGAATCTTAATTGTCGAAATGCGGCATAAATAACAAAAAGAAGTGGACCACGCAATTCCGTCCTCCATATTGCAAAGACATGATTGATACAGATGTATGAACCATTGACATCTTACTAGGGAACTGTTACAGTTGCACTTTGAGAAAAGAAACAACTAGAGGGTAAGGAAGTTTTCAAAAGACAACGTTGGAGCTCTCATAAGAAAACACCGAAGCTCTCAAAATGTAATGCCAAAGATAAAGATGAAGCTCTGAATTCCATCTTGTATTGCGGCGAAAAAAAAGGTATCGGCTTGTCTTAGACAAAAAGAAAAGAAGTTGAAGGTTGGCATGGACAAAGGTCGCAAGTCGTCGGATCCACACCTAAAAGAAGAGGTGACGCTTGATACGTCTCAGACGTATCTATAATTTTTGATGTTCCATGTTGTTTTCATGCCATATGCTACATGTTTTCTATGCACTTTATGTCATTTTTATCGATTTCCTGTGACTAACCTATTAACAAGACGCTACAGAGTCAGTTCATGTTTTCTATTGTTTTTTGTTTCAGAAAAGTTGTTCTTGGAATATTCTCGGAATTGGACAAAACAAAATCCCAGGGTCTTCTAAATTTGTCACGTACACGGAGTCCGGAGGGGACCCGGAGGGGACCCTGGAGCCACCAAACCATAGGGTGGCACGTCCCCCCTGGCCGCGCCACCAGGTGGTGTGTCCCCCTGGCCACCCACCGACGTTGCTCTTTCGCCTATTTAAGCTCCTTCTCGGGTTAACCCTAAATACCCGAGCCTCCATCCACGAAAAGTTCGTAGTCGCCGTCATCGTCAACCCTAGTTTGGGAGGGTTCTGAAGCTCTCCCCGGCACCATGCCAGGAGGGGGAATCATCACCGGAGGGCTCTTCATCATCATGCCTGCCTCCAGAGTGATGCCTGAGTAGTTCATCCTTGGACTACGGGTCCATGGCAGTAGCTAGATGATTGTCTTCTCCTCTTTATGCCTCATGTTTAGCTCTTATGAGTTGCGTAACATGATCAAGATCTTCTTATTGTAATGCTACATGTTGTGTTTGCCGGGATCCGATGAATATTGAATTCTATGTCAAGTGATTATCAATCTATCATGTTTATGTTATTTATGATCTTGCATGCTCTCCGTTACTAGGTATATGCTATGGCCAAGTTTATACTTTTAACTCCAAGAGGGAGTATTAATGCTCGATAATGGGTTCATGCCTCCCTTTCATTCACGCTCGAGTGACAGATATGTACCGGATGGGGGATGTGTTGTTGCCATTAGGGAGAAAACAACAATGTTTTCATTGTTTACATTACACACTTCACTTAAGGCAATAATATGTTGCTTGCAACTTAATACCCGAGGTTTGATTGGATGACGCTCCGAGGGTGGATTATTAGTCATAGATGCAGTTGGACAACGGTCTATGAATTATGTTGTAATGCCCGCATGAATCACATAGTAATCATCATGTCATGCATATGCACTACAGCGCAGCCTTTATATTTTTCAATTGTCAAGCTGTAATTTGTTTACCCAGCATGTTATCTATCTTTTATGGAGAGACATTACTAGTGAACTGTGGACCCCGGTCCATTCTTTTACACTAATAATACAACCACTACAAACATTGTTTTCTTTATTGCAATCATTATTTTCCTCTCATTCAGTGCCATCACTGTTCTCTTTTCATTTACTGCAAACAAGTACTTTTTTCCACACTATACATCTCATCCTTTGTGTTAGCAAAACCGGTGAGATTGACAACCTCACTGTTTCGTTGGGGAAAAGTATCTTGATTGTGTTGTGCAGATTCCACGTTGCTGCTGAGCCTGATAGTGCGTCCTGCCAACTTCAGTTGTCATCAAACTTTAGAAGCGATTTCTTTCTCCTACTGGTCGATTAAACCTTGGTTTCTTTCGAAGGGAAAACTTGCCGCTGCACTCTTCATACCTTACACTTGGGGTCTCCCAACGAGTGTGTGTTTACCCGCCATCAAGCAAGTTTTCTGGCGCCGTTGCCGGGGAGGAAGAGGATTTATGCAAGGGGAGTCTTTCACCTCTAATCTCTTTACTTTTCTTTTGTTTTGCTTAGTTTATTTTATATTTTTATTTCGTCTTCTTTGCTTCTCTATATAAAAAACGCACAAAAAAATAGTTCTTATTATAGTTGTTATTTTTGTTACCCTGTTTTTATTGTCCATCATGATGCTCCCCAAGTTCACCCTGAAAGACTTATCAATAGGTAGTGGTTCTATAATTGGAAAGGATAATATTGAAGAATTCTTTAATCATGTTAGCAGGAACAAAGATTTTGAGGATAGATCCATAGTAGAACTTGCTCCCAATTATGTTGGAGCTTCTTTAGTTCACATGTTAGAGGATAGGTTTGTTAACCTTAACCCCATAATGCATCAAATGTTTCTTAACCTAAATGATGTTGAGGACACTGAAAAGAGAGATTTTATTCTCAAAATTTTGCTTAAAGAATTTGGAGATGTTGCTATAGAAGCTAGGAAAGTCTTTGATCGTTTTAAGATGCTAGGCTCATGTGTAGATGTTATTGGTGCTCTTGAAAACTAGATAAAACTGAACCTAAAAACAAGAAGGAAATCAAAATACCAATACCTTTTAAACTTGTAGGAATGCATGAAGCTTTAGAGAAAAAAAATTATTGGATTGTTCCTAAAAACCCATCTGATGAAAGTAGTGCACCCAAGAGTATTGACAGAGGTACATATGAAATTCTATAGATAAAATACAATGCATTGTTGAGGAGGTTTCACTTGAAAATACTCGATTCGTGTTTCCTGGGTCTAGCTAGAAGGCGTTAAAGAAAAGCACTTCTTGGGAGATAACTCATGTTTTTTTTTTGCAATGCTTTCTTCTGTTTTCTTTGAGTCAAGGTGTTGTTTACTTATGTAGAAACTCATTTTTAACTTTATTTTCTCGTATTTGTTGTGCCAAGTAAAGTCTCTAGTGAAAAGTTGATGTTAGATTTCGATTTCTGCACAGGAAACAGATTTATGTCGTCCACAGTTAAAATCGTATAAATTCACACAAAGATCGAAATGACATGCAAATTTTTATGCTTAATCCTTAACTATTTCTGAAACTTTTTTTAGCTCTGAGTTTTTCGATCTGAGCAACGTAGGTTCCTTGAAAAAAATCGTCTTTATAGACTTTTTTTGGTTTTGACAGATTCTGCCTTTTTACTTGCATTCTCTCTTTTACTATGTTGAGTGGATTTCTTTGCTCCACAAAACATTAGTGGTTGTAGCTAATTTTTAAAAAGTATTAATAATGCTTGTGTCCATGGAGAACATGTGAGTTTTTGATTGTGCACTAACCCTCTAATGAGAATTACTTTGAGTTTGGTGTGAAGCAAGTTTTCAAGGGTCAAGAGAAGAGGGTGATTGATACGTCATAAAGGTATCCTTAAATTCTGATGTTCCATGTTGTTCACACTATTTATGTCATTTTTATCGATTTCCTGGGACTAACCTATTGACAAAATGACACCGAGCCAATTCCTGTTTTCTGCTGTTTTTAGTTTCAGAAAAAATCTTCTGGAAATATTCTCGGAATTGGAAGATTTGAAGCCCGAAAGTCTTAGAAAGTTGTTGCGCACACAGAGTCTGAGGAGACCCAGAGGGGGGCCACAGGGGCCCCACACCATAGGGCGGTGCCCCCCTGGCCGCGCCATGGGGTGGTGTGGGCCCCCTGGCTTCCCACCGACGTCGCCCTCTCGCCTATTTAGTCTCCTTGAAGGGTTAACCCTAAACACCCGAGCCTTTTCCACGAAAAACATCCGCAGCCGCCATCATCATCAACCATAGTTCGGGAGGGTTCTGGAGCTCTCCCTGGCACCCTGCCGGGAGGGGGAATCATCACCGGAGGGCTCTACACCACCATGCCCACCTCCGGAATGATGTGTGAGTAGTTCATCCTTGGACTACGGGTCCATATCAGTAGCTAGATGGTTCTTCTCTCCTCTTTATGCCTCATGTTTAAACCTTGTGAGCTGCCCTACATGATCATGATCATCTTATTGTAATGCCTCATGTTGTGTTTGCTGGGATCCGATGAACATTGAATGTTATGTCTCTTGATTATCAATCTATCATGTTCCTTTCATGTGTATGTTATTTATGATCTTGCATTCTCTCCGTTGTTAGTAGATGCTCTGGACAAGTAGATGCTAGTGACTCCAAGAGGTAGTATTTACGCTCGATAGTGGGTTCATGCCTCCTTTGCATCTGTGCTTGAGTGACAGAAACGTGACGGATGGAGGATGTGTTCTTGCCATTATGGAGAAAACAATGATGTTTACATTGTTTACATTACACACTTTTCTTACTGCGATTATATGTTGCTTGCAACTTAATATCCAAGGTTTGCTCGTATGACATTCTGAGGGTGGATTTTTAGTCATAGATGCACTTGGATAACGGTCTATGGCACCGACTTCAAAGGCAAGTAACACACCATCAACTACCCATTATTTTCTATATGCATTAGTTGATTTTTGAGTAGTATGCATGATAGGATATTTTACTAAGTTATATTATGCTATGCTATTATCCTAGTAGTGTGTAACCATCCATTTACCTTATCCTTATATCCTTAGAACTTGATAGATGCTATGCAATGTTACAAATTGTTTTTACTCGATGTTCTGGAAAAATTCTAAGTAACAACTTCAATGAACCACCTGGGTGGATTTGGTTGCATGGCTGATGAGAGTTGAGTGTCACCCCGAGGGGTGTTCACTTGAGGAATGCCACCAGGAACAAAGTTATTTTTATGTTCCCCAAGTTTTGATTGCTTCCAGTGCAGCCTTTGGTCATATGGGCTCTGGCTTAGTCGATTAAGTTGTGTGGACTCTACCTATGGCTTGACAAGCAGATGTAGCAGAATTATAGGTGGAACGGGTCTTGCTGGTTGGTAGTTTTCATGCTTCTAAAAGACTTCGATTCAATTCTCTCCTTTCCTTAATACATTCAGCATGTATAGGACGTTTGGGTGAAAAGTGTATAAGGGTGAAAGTGCACAACCTCTGCAGAGTTAGAAACTAAGATCTTAGCCGTGTCCCCGGTTATGGACAACATCGAGTAGATGGACAAGGATGGACGAACGAATCACATCACCATTTTCAATAAGTAAATTTGCCAAGTAAACAGTAGTCGTGGTGCTTGGATTTCAATCCAATGCTGCTACCCCTTTTGAGAAGAAAAGTTTGTTTTACAAAAGAAACAGGAGAAAACTTGCTTTATGCAAAAATAGCCAAAACTCCACCAAGCCAAATATGCATTTAGATATAGTCTTTCCATTTTATATCCACCATAGTGTTACTTGCCAATACATTAATTGTATTGACTCCCTTGTGGCTGCATCCATCATGCAGATGTTTCTGAAGACGAGTGAGGATTTCGTTTAGGATCTTGAGACTATCGCCAACATGTTTTGCCTATGGCACATGAAGAAGATGGGCTCAATGTTGTTCTATGTTTTCCTCTGTAATTTTGTTTCCTGCTAGTCTTCTGAGACTATGCAAGTTGTAATCGTATTTTGTAAAGACTGAATCATGCGATGTAATACATTTTGACGCATTTGCATGATATTTCATTTTGAACTGTGGTGCTAGCAATTGATCCAGGGACTAGCACAATAACACAAGGTTCTTGCATTATTTAAATGTGGGAACGCTACAAAATGGTTTCAGAGCAAAGTGTCCAACGTATCTATAATTTCTGATGTTCCATGATGATATTATGCCAATTGCTACATGTTTTCTCCCTTCTTTATGTCATTTTTATTGATTTTACGGACTAACCTATTGGCAAGATGTCATAAAGCCAGTTCCTTGTTTTCTGTTATTTTTAGTTTCAAAAAAGTTGTTCTAGAAATATTCTCGGAATTGGAAAATTCGAAGCCCGGAAATCTTAGAACTCCCGAAGGTTCCACGGAGTCCCGAAGAGACCCGGAGCTGAGCCTCTAGAGGCCCACACCATAGGGCGGCGCCCCCCCTTGGCCCCGCCGGGGGGTGGTGTGGGCCCCCCAGGGCTCCACCGCCTTTGCCCTTTCGCCTATTTATTCACCTCCGAAGGAAAACCCTAGGCACTTGTTCAAATATCCCTAAGAAGTTTCGTAGCCGCCGTCGTCGTCAACCCTAGATCAGGAGGGTTCTGAAGCTGTCTCCCGGCACCCTGCCGGAGAGGAGATCATCACCAGAGGCCTCTTCATGACCATGCCTGCATCCAGAGTGATGCGTGGGTAGTTCATCCTTGGACTACGGGTCCATAGCAGTAGCTAGATGGTTGTCTTCTCCTCCTGTGTCTCAATGTTTAGATCTCGTGAGATTGTTCTTATGTAATTCTATGTGCTGTGTTTATTGGTATCCGATGAATATTGAACTTATGCCAAGTTGATTATACTCGTTATTGAGATGTTATTTGTGATCCTGCATGCTTTCCATTGCTAGTGGTTGCTCTGGCCAAGTAGTTACTAGTGACTCCAAGAGGGAGTATTTATGCTCGATAGTGGGTTCATGCCTCCTTTTCGCCTGTGCTCAAGTGACAGAAACGTGACGTGGGAGGATGTGTTGTTGCCACTAGGGAGAACACAACGGTGTGAGTGCCCGCGTGTACAATCATTGCTTACATTACACACATTGTTTAATGCAAATATCTGTTGCTTGCAACTTAATACCTAAGGGGGTTCGACGATAACCTGAGGGTGGATTATTAGTCATAGATGTAGTTGGATTACGGTCTATGTATATTGTTGTAATTCCCGCACTAAATATCATATTAGTCATCATGTCATAAATGTGCACTATGGTGCAACCTCTATTTGTCAATTGCCCAGATGTAATTTGTTCACCCAACATGCTATCTTTTACGGAGAGACACCACTAGTGAACCTATGAACCCTGGTCCATTTTACAAAACTGTTAAACAAACCTCTAGAACTTCCTGCTTTTCTTTACTTACTGCAAGCATACACCATTTTCCACACTATACGTCTAATCTTTGTTTTCAGCAAGACCGGTGAGATCGACAACCTCACTGTACCGTTGGGACAAAGTATTTTGGTTGTGTTGTGTGCAGATTCCGCGTTGTTGCTGACACTGGTGAGGCGCCATCACCACCGTCAGTGGCATCAACCTTCCAAAGATCCTCTTTCTCCTACTGGATTGATAACCTTGGTTCTTAACTGAGGGGAAATTCCTACCGATGTGCTCATCACACCCTCCTCTTGGGGTTCCCAACACGCATTGCCAGCATCAAGGACTTTTTATGGCATCGTTGCCGAGGACTTAATCATCATCAAGAAGTCTCCCCGTCAAGGCACCATCCACGCAAACATCAAAGAATTTATGGCGTCGTTGCCGAGGAGAAAGAAGTCTTCTGGCAAGGGGAGTCTCTCACTCTCAACCTCTTTATTTTGTTTATTGTCTTGTTTTTATTTTTGTCTTGTTTCGCTTCTTTATATCAAAAACACACAAAAAAATAGTTTACTTTATAGTTGTTGTTTATTTGCTTTCTTTTATTTTGCTAAAATGAGTTCCTCTGAGAATACTAAGTTGTGTGACTTCACTGGCACAAACAACAATGATTTTATTTGCACACCTATTGCTCCACCTGCTCCTAATGCTGCTTTCTATTAAATTAAACCCGCTTTATTAAATCTTGTTATGAAAGAGCAATTTTCTGGTGTTAGTACTGATAATGCTGCTGATCACCTTGATAATTTTGTTGAACTATGTGAGATGCAAAAATATAAAGATGTGGATGGATATATTATTAAACTGAAACTATTTCCTTTCTCTTTGAGAGGAAGAGCTAAATAATGGTTGCTATCTTTTCCTAGAAATAGTATTGATTCATGGACTAAGTGTAAAGATGCTTTGATTGGAAAATATTATCCTCCTGCTAAGATTATACCCCTAAGAAGTGACATAATGAATTTTAAACAATTTGATAATGAACATGTTGCTAAATCTTGGGAAATAATGAAAACTATGGTGAATAATTGTCCCACTCATGGACAGACTACTTGGATGATTATACAAACCTTTTATGCAGGACTGAATTTCTCCTCAAAGAACCTATTGGATTCAGCTATTGGAGGTACCTTTAAGTCCATCACTTTGGGCAATGCAATAAATCTTCTTGATGATATGATGATAAATTATTCAGAGTGGCACACTAAGAGAGCTCCACAAGGTAAGAAGGTAAATTCTGTTGAGGAATCCTCCTCTTTGAGTGAAAGTCTTGATGCTATTATGTCTATGCTTGTTAATGGTAAAGCTAAAGTTGATCCAAATAATGTTCCTTTAGCCTCTTTGGTTGCTCAAGAAGAGCATGTTGATGTGAACTTTATTAGAAATAATAATTTTAACAACAATGCTTATAGAAATAATTTCGGTGGAAACAATTATAAGCCCTATCCTGCTAATAATGGTTATGGTAATTCTTATGGCAATTCCTACAATAATAATAAATGCTCTACCTCTGATCTTGAAAACATGCTTAGAGAATTTATTAGCACACAAACTACTTTTGATAAATTTGTCGACGAAAAGCTTGGTGAAATAGATGTTCTTGCCTCTAAACTAGATAGCCTAGCTATTGATGCTGATTTTCTAAAACTGAAGGTTTGGCCACATGATGTTAAAGAAAGTAAAACTTTCAATGCCATCCAAGTTCAAATCTATAATAATGTTAGGTTGATGGCTGAATTACGTGCTAGGTGGGAAAGAGAAGATGAATTGGCTAGAAAGAATAATATTGCTAGAGTTTACACTATCACCACCACTAGTAAAAATGAAGCTCCAAGTGCTAGTAAACCTCCTACTATCAATGGTAAAGTAGTTGGTCTTAACAAAGTCTCCACCCCTTCGGTGAAACGTGCTAAATTGCCTCAAATTGCTGAAATTGCTTCTGATAAAAGTGCTAAAAAATTTAGAGATGTGGGAGATAATGGTCCCATTACTTTTGATGATAATAATTTTGATTTTGATGATTGAATATCTTTGAAGTTATTATGTTTCTACAAAAACTTTCTAGAAGTCCCAATGCTAGTGCCATGAATATGGGTATATGACCTTTACTAAACATGTTACCAATGCTCTCATGAAAGTTAGAGAAGAAAAGCTGAAACTTGAAACATCTATCCCTAGGAAATTAGATGATGGTTGGGAGCCCATCATTAAGATAAAAGTAAATGATTTTGATTGCAATGCTTTGTGTGATCTTGGTGCTAATATCTGTGTTATGCCTCAAAAGCTTTATGGTATGCTTGATCTACCACCATTGGAACACTGTTATTTGGATGTTCATCTTGCTGATAATGCTAAGAAGAAACCTCTTGGTAGAATTGATGATGTTCTTATTACGGTTAACAATAACCTTGTCCTTGTTGATTTTGTTGTTATGAACATTGAATGCAATGCTTCTTGTCCTATTGTTTTGGGAAGACCTTTTCTTAGAACTGTTGGTGTTGTTATTGATATGAAAGAGGGGAGTATTAAATATCAATTCCCACTCAAGAAATATTGTGAGAAGTTTGGTGTGAAGGAACTTTTCAAGGGAGAAGAGAAGAGGATAATATGACCTGATCAAGAAGGGTGAAGAGCCTAAACTTGGGGATGGCCCGGTGGTACATCCCAGCAAATTCCAAGAAGACTCAAGCGTCTAAGCTTGGGGATGCCCAAGGCATCCCCTTCTTCGTCGACAAATTCTCAGGTCACTTCTAGTGAAACTATATTTTTATTCGGTCACATCTTATGTGCTTTACTTGGAGAGTCTTTTATTTTTACTTTCAGTTTATTTTTATTTTTGCAATAAGCTTGGTTGGATTCCAGCATTATTTTATTGGAGAGTGACACGCTCCCCTTTTTCATGGGAATACTTTGTATTCTTAATCTTTGCCTGGCTGCTGCATTTATTTAGCTCTTGTTTTGCATGCATCTCTTATCAGAGCTGTTAGTTTTAGTAGTGTTATGTGAGTACTATCATGTTTTCTTGTTGTATCATGTAGAGTATTTGTGTTAAAACATATCTTGTATGGTGCTTGTTGGGAAAAGAAACTGCTGCTTGAGGTAGATTTTATAACGGTGCACGTAGAAGCTTGTATAGACTGTGGCTAGAACTTTTTCATGCCATGCTAGATGTTATTTTAGTTTTTTAAAGCCTTGTGGTTATTGAGTAGCATGAATAGCCTCAAATAGATAAGAGTGTTTAATATGCCATTGAAAGAATCATGAGTTGTTCTTGTCATATTAAAGCATAAATTTGTGGTATTCTTCTTTGAATGTTTTATTTGGTTGACTTGGCGCATGATCACACCATGTTTATGACTATGAACCAGTCACGAATAGCCTCCATTACCATTTAGTTTTTTAACTTGTGATACCACTTATGCTTTGATTAATGATGTTTATGTCGCTATGCATGATTATGGCTCTTATGCGCTCTTGATTTGTCGCTCCCAGTCTTTTGCTAGCCTCCACCTATACTGAGTATGAGCTCTACTCGTGCATCCAACTCCCTAAAACCAAAGTTTTCCTATTGTGTCCACCATACCTATCTACATGTTTCACTTCCACTCCAATTAAATTCCTCATGCGCTATCTTTAAAACTTTCAAAATTACTCCTGTTTTGTGTTCCGGTTTTTGCTCATGAGGACGTCAATAGAGAATCTTTATCTCACTTGTTGATTGGATTTCACACCCTGGACTAGTGGCTTCATCCGCTTATCCAATTGATAGAAGAGATGGCAGCGGGGTGCCCAGCCCCAAATTAATGCAAACAAATTCTCTTCATTATTTTTGCCCCTGAATTATCAGTCAAAGCATAATTGTGTAAACAAAAGAGAAAGAGGGATGACCTTCTACCGAGATGCGTCCTTCACATGGGAGCCGCTCTTGTGAAATCTAGTTGGCTTGTGACATACTGTATTTTTTGTTTACCATTCGTTGACACTAGCATACACCTCTCTTAAAATATAGACACTCCTCCATGGTATGTGATTGTTGGCAGGCACCCGAGGATTTGGGTAGCCATGGTTTGTGTAAGATGATGGGAGGAGTGTCAAAATTTTAATACCTATGTTTAATAAAATAAAAGCTCTAGCACATGAGTGATCCCTGCTTGCCTCCGCTACGGGCCTTTCTTTTACTTTTATGTTGAGTCTCCATCTTCTAACTTTATGCACAGTTGAGAGAGCATTTTTGCCATTCTGAGTTTTATGTGCATTTGTCCCATAAACATCATTAATTGATTCATGAAGTGTTATTGCGTGTTCTCCAACTATTTGTTCTAGTCTTCCTCATGAACTTTGAAGGTGTCCTAGCATTTATGTTTTGTCCCACTCTTAAGGACTTACGAAATACCACCTTGCCATGCTTTCTTTATACTTGAAACAAACGTATAACTTTCAATGCATTGTTATTCATGATCGTTTATTTGAGTTACTTCTCATGATGCAAAGTGATTTCTATGCTTTATCATTAAAGTTCTATTTATCATGTTTGTGTTAAAAGTTCTATGATCTGAGCTTACATATGCTTTTACATTATTATGATCAAGTTTATGTTAGTAGCATGTCACCTCAGAAATTATTGTGTTTTTATCGTTTACCTACTCGAGGACGAGTAGGAACTAAGCTTGGGGATGCTTGATACATCTCCAACGTATCTATAGTTTCCGATGTTCCATGATGATATTATGCCAATTGCTACATGTTTTCTCCCTTCTTTATGTCATTTTATCGATTTTCCGGACTAACCTATTGACAAGATGCCACAGAGCCAGTTCCATGTTTTCTGATGTTTTTAGTTTCAGAAAAGTTGTTCTGGAAATATTCCCGGAATTGGAAAATTCGAAGCCCGGAAGTCTTAAAATTCCCGAAGGTTCCACGGAGTCCCGAAGAGACCCGGAGCGGAGCCTTTGGGGGCCCACACCAAAAGGCGGAGCCCCCCTTGGCCGCGCTAGGGGGTGGTGTGGGCCCCCCAGGGCTCCACCGCCTTTGACCTTTCGCCTATTTATTCCCCTCCGAAGGAAAACCCTATGCACTTGATCAAATATCTCTTAAAAGTTCCGTAGCCGCCGTCGTCGTCAACCCTAGATCAGGGGGGTTCTGAAACTGTCTCCCGGCACCCTGCCGGAGAGGAGATCATCACCAGGGGCCTCTTCATGACCATGCCTGCATCCGGAGTGATGCGTGAGTAGTTCATCCTTGGACTACGGGTCCAAAGAAGTAGCTAGATGGTTGTCTTCTCCTCCTGTGCCTCAATGTTTAGATCCCGTGAGATTGTTCTTATGTAATTTTCATGTGTTGTGTTTGTTGGTATCCGATGAATATTGAACTTATGCCAAGTTGATTATACTCGTTATTGCATATGTTATTTGTGATGTTGCATGCTTTCCGTTCCTAGTGGTTGCTCTGGCCAAGTAGTTACCAGTGACTCCAAGAGGGAGTATTTATGCTCGATAGTGGGTTCATGCCTCCTTTTCGCCTGTGCTCAAGTGACAGAAACGTGACATGGGAGGATGTGTTGTTGCCACTAGGGAAAAAACAACGGTGTGAGTGCCCGCGTGTACAATCATTGCTTACATTGCACACATTGCTTAATGCAAATAACTGTTGCTTGCAACTTAATACCTAAGGGGGTTCGGACGATAACCTGAGGGTGGATTATTAGTCATAGATGCAGTTGGATTACGGTCTATGTATATTGTTGTAATGCCCGCACTAAATATCATATTAGTCATCATGTCATAAATGTGCACTACGGTGCAACCTCTATTTGTCAATTGCCCAGATGTAATTTGTTCACCCAACATGCTATCTTTTACGGAGAGACACCACTAGTGAACCTATGAACCCCGGTCCATTTTACTACACTGTTAAACAAACCTCTAGAACTTCCTGCTTTTCTTTACTTACTGCAAGCATACACCATTTTACACACTGTACGTCTAATCTTTGTTTTCAGCAAGACCGGTGAGATCGACAAGCTCACTGTACCGTTGGGACAAAGTATTTCGGTTGTGTTGTGTGCAGATTCCGCGTTGTTGCTGACACCGGTGAGGCGCCATCACCACCGTCAGTGGCATCAACCTTCCAAAGATCCTCTTTCTCCTACTGGATTGATAACCTTGGTTCTTAACTGAGGGGAAATTCCTACCGATGTGCTCATCACACCCTCCTCTTGGGGTTCCCAACACGCATTGCCAGCATCAAGGACTTTTTCTGGCGTCGTTGCTGAGGACTTAATCATCATCAAGAAGTCTCCTTGTCAAGGCACCATCCACGCAAGCATCAAAGAATTTATGGCGCCGTTGCCGGGGAGAAAGAAGTCTTCTGTCAAGGGGAGTTTCTCACTCTCAACCTCTTTATTTTGTTTATTGTATTGTTTTTATTTTTGTCTTGTTTTGCTTCTTTATATCAAAAACACACAAAAAAAAAGTTTACTTTATAGCTGTTGTTTATTTGCTTTCTTTTATTTTGCTAAAATGAGTTCCTCTGAGAATACTAAGTTGTGTGACTTCACTAGCACAAACAACAACGATTTTATTTGCGCACCTATTACTCCACCTGCTAATAATGCTGCTTTCTATGAAATTAAACCTGCTTTATTAAATCGTGTTATGAAAGAGCAATTTTCTGGTGTTAGTACTCATGATGTTGCTGATCACCTTAATAATTTTGTTGAACTATGTGAGATGCAAAAATATAAAGATGTGGATGAATATATTATTAAACTAAAACTATTTCCTTTCTCTTTGAGAGGAAGAGCTAAAGAATGGTTGCTATCTTTGCCTAGAAATAGTATTGATTCATGGACTAAGTGTAAAGATGATTTCACTGGAAAATATTATCCTCCAGCTAAGATTATACCCCTGAGAAGTGACATAATGAATTTTAAACAATTTGATAATGAACATGTTGCTAAAGTTTGGGAAAGAATGAACACTATGGTGAAGAATTGTCCCACTCATGGACATACTACTTGGATGATTATACAAACCTTTTATGCAGGACTGAATTTCTCCTCAAAGAACCTATTGGATTCAGCTGCTGGAGGTACCTTTATGTCCATCACTTTGGGCAATGCAACAAAGCTTCTTGATGATATGATGATAAATTATTCAGAGTGGCACACTGAGAGAGCTCCACAAGGTAAGAAGGTAAATTCTGTTGAGGAATCCTCCTCTTTGAGTGAAAGTCTTGATGCTATTATGTCTATGCTTGTTAATGGTAAAGCTCAAGTTGATCCAAATAATGTTCCTTTAGCCTCTTTGGTTGCTCAAGAAGAGCATGTTGATGTGAACTTTATTAGAAATAATAATTTTAACAACAATGCTTATAGAAATAATTTTGGTGGAAACAATTATAAGCCCTATCCTGCTAATAATGGTTATGGTAATTCTTATGGCAATTCCTACAATAATAATAAAAGCTCTACCTCTGATCTTGAAAACATGCTTAGAGAATTTATTATCACACAAACTACTTTTGATAAATTTGTCGACGAAAAGCTTGGTGAAATAGATGTTCTTGCCTCTAAACTAGATAGCCTAGCTATTGATGTTGATTTTCTAAAACTGAAGGTTTTTCCACATGATGTTAAAGAAAGTAAGACTTTGAATGCCATCCAAGTTCAAATCTATAATAATGTTAGGTTGATGGCTGAATTACGTGCTAGGTGGGAAAGAGAAGATGAATTGGCTAGAAAGAATAATATTGCTAGAGTTTACACTATCACCACCACTAGTAAAAATGAAGCTCCAAGTGCTAGTAAACCTCCTACTATCAATGGTAAAGTAGTTGGTCTTAACAAAGTCTCCACCCCTTCGGTGAAACGTGCTAAATTGCCTCAAATTGCTGAAATTGCTTCTGATAAAAGTGCTAAAAAATTAGAGATGTGGGAGATAATGGTCCCATTACTTTTGATGATAATAATTTTTGATTTTGATGATTGCAATATCTTTGAAGTTATTATGTTTCTACAAAAACCTTCTAGAAGTCCCAATGCTAGTGCCATGAATATGGCCTTTACTAAACATGTTACCAATGCTCTCATGAAAGTTAGAGAAGAAAAGCTGAAACTTGAAACATCTATCCCTAGGAAATTAGATGATGGTTGGGAGCCCATCATTAAGATAAAAGTAAATGATTTTGATTGCAATGGTTTGTGTGATCTTGGTGCTAGTATCTGTGTTATGCCTCAAAAGCTTTATGATATGCTTGATCTACCACCATTGGAACACTGTTATTTGGATGTTCATCTTGCTGATAATGCTAAGAAGAAACCTCTTGGTAGAATTGATGATGTTCTTATTACGGTTAACAATAACCTTGTCCTTGTTGATTTTGTTGTTATGAACATTGAATGCAATGCTTCTTGTCCTATTGTTTTGGGAAGACCTTTTCTTAGAACTGTTGGTGTTGTTATTGATATGAAAGAGGGGAGTATTAAATATCAATTCCCACTCAAAAAATATTGCGAGAAGTTTGGTGTGAAGGAAATTTTGAAGGGTCAAGAGAAGAGGATAATATGACCTGATCAAGAAGGATGAAGAGCCTAAACTTGGGGATGCCCCGGTGGTACATCCCAGCAAATTCCAAGAAGACTCAAGCGTCTAAGCTTGGGGATGCCCAAGGCATCCCCTTCTTCATCGACAAATTCTCAGGTCACTTCTAGTGAAACTATATTTTTATTCGGTCACATCTTATGTGCTTTACTTGGAGAGTCTTTTATTTTTACTTTCAGTTTGTTTTTATTTTTTAATAAGCTTGGTTGGACCCTAGCATTATTTTATTGGAGAGCGACACGCTCCCCTTTTTCATGGGAATACTTTGTATTCATAATCTTTGCCTGGCTGCTGCATTTATTTAGCTCCTGTTTTGCATGCATCTCTTATCAGAGATGTTAGTTCTAGTAGTGTTAAGTCAGTACTATCATGTTTTCTTGCTGTATCATGTAGATTATTTGTGTTAAAACATATCTTGTATGGTGCTTGTTGGGAAAAGAAACTGATGCTTGAGGTAGATTTTATAACGGTGCACGTAGAAGCTTGTATAGACTGTGGCTAGAACTTTTTCATGCCATGCTAGATGTTATTTTAGTTTTTTAAAGCCTTGTGGTTATTGAGTAGCATGAATAGCCTCAAATAGATAAGAGTGTTTAATATGCCATTGAAAGAATCATGAGTTGTTCTTGTCATATTAAAGCATAAATTTGTGGTATTCTTCTTTGAATGTTTTATTTGGTTGACTTGGCGCATGCTCACACCATGTTTATGACTACGAACCAGTCACGAATAGCCTCCATTACCATTTAGTTTTTTAACTTGTGATACCACTTATGCTTTGATTAATGATGTTTATGTCGCTATGCATGATTATGGCTCTTATGCGCTCTTGATTTGTCGCTCCCAGTCTTTTGCTAGCCTCCACCTATACTGAGTATGAGCTCTACTCGTGCATCCAACTCCCTAAAACCAAAGTTTTCCTATTATGTCCGCCATACCTACCTACATGTGGTATTTCACTTCCACTCCAATTAAATTCCTCATGCGCTATCTTTAAAACTTTCAAAATTACTCCTGTTTTGTGTTCCGGTTTTTGCTCATGAGGACGTCAATAGAGAATCTCTATCTCACTTGTTGATTGGATTTCACACCCTGAACTAGTGGCTTCATCCGCTTATCCAATTGATAGAAGAGATGGCAGCGGGGTGCCCAGCACCAAATTAATGCAAACAAATTCTCTTCATTATTTTTGCCCCTGAATTATCAGTCAAAGCATAATTGTGTAAACAAAAGAGAAAGAGGGATGACCTTCTACCGAGATGCGTCCTTCACATGGGAGCCTCTCTTGTGAAATCTAGTTGGCTTGTGACATACTGTATTTTCTATTTACCATTCGTTGACACTAGCATACACCTCTCTTAAAATATAGACACTCCTCCATGTTATGTGATTGTTAGCAGGCACCCGAGGATTCGGGTAGCCATGGTTTGTGTAAGATGGATGGGAGGAGTGTCAAAATTTTAATATCTCTGTTTAATAAAATAAAAGCTCTAGCACATGAGTGATCCCTGCTTCCCTCCGCCAAGGGCCTTTCTTTTACTTGTATGTTGAGTCTCCATCTTCTAACTTTATGCACAGTTGAGAGAGCATTTTTGCCATTCTGAGTTTTATGTGCATTTGTCCCATAAACATCATTAATTGATTCATGAAGTGTTATTGCTTGTTCTCCAACTATTTGTTCTAGTCTTCCTCATGAACTTTGAATGTGTCCTAGCATTTATGTTTTGTCCCAGTCTTAAGGACTTACGAAATACCACCTTGCCATGCTTTCTTTATACTTGAAACAAACGTATAACTTTTAATGCATTATTATTCATGATCGTTTATTTGAGTTACTTCTCATGATGCAAAGTGGTTTCTATGCTTTATTAAAGTTCTATTTATCATGTTTGTGTTTAAAGTTCTATGATCTGAGCTTACATATGCTTTTACATTATGATGATCAAGTTTATGTTAGTAGCATGTCACCTCAGAAATTATTGTGTTTTTATCGTTTACCTACTCGAGGACGAGTAGGAACTAAGCTTGGGAATGCTTGATACTTCTCCAACGTATCTATAGTTTCTGATGTTCCATGATGATATTATGCCAATTGCTACATGTTTTCTCCCTTCTTTATGTCATTTCATCGATTTTCCGGACTAACCTATTGACAAGATGCCACGGAGCCAGTTCCATGTTTTCTGATGTTTTTAGTTTCAGAAAAGTTGTTCTGGAAATATTCTCGGAATTGGAAAATCCGAAGCCCGGAAGTCTTAGAATTCCCGAAGGTTCCACGGAGTCCCGAAGAGACCCGGAGCTGAGCCTTAGGGGGGCCACAACATAGGGCGGCGCTCCCTCCTTGGTCGCGTCGGGGGTGGTGTGGGGCCCCTAGGGCTCCACCGCCTTTGCCCTTTCACCTATTTATTCCCCTCCGAAGGAAAACCCTAGGCACCTAATAAAATATCCCCGAAAAGTTCCGCAGCCGCCGTCGTCGTCAACCCTAGATCAAGGGGGTTCTGAAGCTGTCTCCCGGCACCCTGCCGGAGAGGAGATCATCACCGGAGGCCTCTTCACCACCATGCCTTCCTCCGGAGTGATGCGTGAGTAGTTCATCCTTGGACTATGGGTCCATAGCAGTAGCTAGATGATTGTCTTCTCCTCCTATGCCTTAATGTTTAGATCTCGTGAGCTGCCTAACATGATCGAGATTGTTCTTATGTAATTCTATGTGCTGTGTTTGCTGGGATACGATGAATATTGAACTTATGCCAAGTTGATTATAATCTTTATTGCATATGGTATTTTTGAGCTTGCATGCTTTCCGTTGCTAGTGGTTGCTCTGGCCAAGTAGTTGCTAGTGACTCCAAGAGGGAGTACTTATGCTCGATAGTGGGTTCATGCCTCCTTTTCGCCTGTGCTCGAGTGACCGAAACGTGATGGGGGAGGATGTGTTGTTGCCACTAGGGAGAAAACAGCGGTGTGAGTGCCCGCATGTACAATCATTGCTTACATTACACGCATTGCTTAATGCAATTATCTGTTGCTTGCAACTTAATACCTAAGGGGGTCGGATGATAATGTGAGGGTGGATTATTAGTCTTAGATGCAGTTGGATTAAGGTCTATGTATATTGTTGTAATGCCTGCACTAAATATCATAGTAGTCATCATGTCATGAATGTGCACTACGGTGCAACCTCTATTTGTCAATTGCCCAGCTGTAATTTGTTCACCCAGCATGCTATCTTATATGGAGAGACACCATTAGTGAACCTATGAACTCCGGTCCATTTTCCTACACTGTTAAACATCCTCTAAAATTTCCTGCTTTTCTTTACTTACTGCAAGCATACACCATTTTCCATATTATACGTCAACTAGTAAGTATGCACGTGCAACGCACGCTCTATAAGACATCTCTTCTGATAAAAAAGAAACATTGTCTTACAAATTATATGTGGTAAAATGTGATATTTACTTTCTTTAAACTGGATCTCTTCGGTATTTTCATTTCAGAAAGGAAACCCCCACTCCTTCCTTTTCAGAGACAAGACCAAGATGTCTTAATTTTTGTGGCCTGACTTCTGCACAAAGAAACAAATATGAAATGTTAATAAATCTCAATTAAACATTTGAAACGAATAATAAAAAAAATACTGCAACACCTAGCTGCTTGTTTAATGGAAAATAAAATTGTTTGACATGAGAATTCTAAAGAAAAATAGACACACAAGCGCATATTTTCTGGAAATCATTTAGGCCTTACGTACCATCATTCAACAAGAACCGTCGACAAGTATCATCTAAGAAGAAATAGTCTCCAAGTCAGGTTCTTTCACTTGATACATGAAATAGACTAACATTATTCTTTTAACTTGCTCGTTCTCTTGGGCACCATTATAAAATTGGAAAAAGTCTCAGGAGTGTAGCCTGACATACCAGCAAAAAGACAGTACGGTCATAAGGTCATCTGGAGACAATGAAAAGAGCGATACACGTGTACAAAATTGGAACTCAATAGGATTATGGAACCCTTAAGGTGAAGTGGTGGACTGTACTCTAAACTGTGAATTATGTTTTTATAAGAAAATAGATAAACAATTAAACAAGCCCCGACTGGCTGCACCATCTTGATTCGGGTATGGGTACGATCAGCCCTAGAAATGCCCGTGCTAGAAATCAAGTATGATCATGACGAGCATCATCGGGTCCAAAGTGTCAACAGCTACACTGCAAAGGTCACTCTTCTCCGCTTTTCCATCGATCCTGAAGAAAAATAACAGAGGTACTCAAGATTTGTGGACCTCGGATCGCCTGGCCATCAGGGGTTGGCCCCACAACACTGCCTGCAAGCTTTGTAAGTGCCACGTCGAGACAGCCAGGCATATCCTTTTCGAATGTCGTTTCTCCAAACGCATTTGGATGGCATCGGCCTGCTGGCTTTCTTGCCCCTCCTTGGTACAGGACATTGGGAGCGGGCGCCCCACGGTCCTGCAGTATTGGACCTCCATGGCTAAGTCGCCTTCGAGCTGCCCAAAAGGTTTACTTACGGCGATGATCATGATTGGGTGGGAAATTTGGAAAGAAAGGAACGCCAGGACTTTCAACGACGTCGCCTCTCCGCCTTTTGTGCTGCTGCAAAAAAATAAAGGACGAGAGCAAAAACTGGATTTTGGCTGGGGCCAAGCACCTTGGAGATATCTTGCAATAAGTGTCCTATTTTGTTTTTCCCCTTTTTTGATGGCTTAGGTCAAACCATGTTTAATCCTTCTATATCAATAAAATAGGCAAATCTTTTGCCCGTTTCAAAAAAAAGATTTGTATATCTTACGTTCTTCCAACGTAAGTGTTTATGCAGAGAGATATTTGAAGGTGCTTCTTTGTTACTGTATTAGTCTTTCATAAATGCTCAGTTTTTAGAGTAGTGCACTGATGTAAGATTCTAGTGTGCCGTCAGGTGAGGATAAAAAAACATCAAAAGCTCAAACAAAGTAAAAAACTTGTTACCACAAAAGGATGTAAATTTTATGGTTAGTGACCGTGAGAGGCCTATCTACCTAGTTGAAATGAGATATGTGTAAGCTGTTGGAGCCAATTTCTCTGGGGTGGTAATGATAGCAATAAGCATCCAGTTGAATGATTTTGGAAATAGATAACTGAGATAAGATAAAACGAGTTAGTCTAATTAAACAAGCGAATGATTAACTCAACTATATGAAAATAGCAAAGGAAACATTATCAACGAAATGACTCAATTTTACCTCTAGAACATGGGCTATGAGGAAACATATTCCGAGAGAAAATTATCCAATTTTTTAGTATGTTTTGATCGACAAATTCATAGTATGGAAACTGCAAAATGGTCCACCGTAACATAAGAAATATTGTTTCTTGGGGACCATAGAGGGAAAATGATTTAGTAAATAAATAAAGAAAAGGGATGCGGAAGAAGAAACTTATAAGCAGAGTTACATTTAATATTCTATGGTCTTCCTTACCATATCACGGCAGAGAATCAAAATTTCATATAGACCTAGACCTGTATCCAAAATTAATACTTGGTATAGTTACTACTACCTCCGATCCTAAATAAGTGACACGAGGTAAGCAAATATTTATGCTTGTTTAGTTCATTTTTCCCGTCACTTAATACGTACTGGAGGGAGTACATAATTGGGGAACAAACACCTACAGGCTCAAAGTCTACCTCTGATCCTAAATAAGTGACGGGATCTAAGCAAAGATTTATGCTTTCATTTTCCCGACCGGAGGGAGTACATAATTGGGGAACAAACACCTACAGGCTCAAAGTCAACCAGTTTCATATTATATGTGACAAACAATATGCTTTGATGTATTTTCTTTCTTCAAGAACACAATTTGACTTCTCTTACCACTATGTGATCAAAAGATTCTAGAATGCAGATCCCCCTTTTATGTCTTATATAACTTGAGTACGGGTATAAAACTCAGTTGGCTGAATTAAAACTGTTCAGAGTTTGTAGCCTTGTAACCTAGAACTGCATGGGTTTAAAACTCAAATTCAAAAGACATGACTATAACAAACTAAATATGACGCAACCAGGGAAAACAATGGCTCGTCATGAAGCATATTACTAAGATCAGCAACGGTGAGGTGCACGTTAGGGCCAACAAAGCATACCAACAGGTCAATTCAGGATATCATAGGGATTCCCAACCCGAGTTAGAGATGGAATTAATCAAACTTGCTGTTTCAAAAATATGAAAAACACACGCACTCAACTGTCCTCGCCATGCAGCATGTAGAAAATCGATGTGACATCACGCTGCTAGGCACAGAAGCTCAGGTCATCCATCTGATGGGAGTGCTATGATCCTGGTGGCGGGGATGAAGGGCGCCAACATCTGCGTCGTCCCAGTCCAGGCTGCAGAAGAACAACGGCCACGTCTGCTTTTCCAACCGATTCCGAATGGAGAGACGGCGGAAGCAGGAACGCCGTCAATGTCTCAAGGAGGATGGGTGGCGGTTGTGCATCCCCAACCATGCGTGCAATGACGGCGACGGCTAGACTTGCTTCACGAGGATGAGGGCTGGCAGCTAGGCTTGACTCAAGAGGTTGAGGGCGGAGTCCGGTACTGAGTCGTGCGTGTGCAGGGCTGATCTGTGACGTAATTTTCGGATTTAAGCAGAGAAGTTGCGCATGCGAGTAGTTAGCGGATATATATTTTGCAAGCATGGTCAATGGTAGTCAAGGGACGGAAAGGAGCGTGAGTTTAGGGTGGGGAGAACAAACAATCGTGGACCGTGTGATGTACACAGATGAACGGTGGAGATTCAATTTTCCCACGAAGTTTTGTCTTTTATAATTAGTGGAGAATCTTTGTTTTCAGCAAGACCGTTGAGAGTGACAACCTCACTGTACCGTTGGGACAAACTATTTTGGTTGTGTTGTGTGCAGGTTCCGTGTTGTTGCTGACACCGGTGAGGCGCCATCACCACCGTCAGTGGCATCAACCTTCCAAAGATCCTTTTTCTCCTACTGGATTGATAACCTTGGTTCTTAACTGAGGGGAAATTCCTACCGTTGTGCTCATCACACCCTCCTCTTGGGGTTCCCAACACACATTGCCAGCATCAGTTGCATGTAGGTTCGAGCCCTTAGGATTGGGAAAACCCTTTTGATCAAATTTATTAACTCCTTTGAGTATTTTTGGATCCTAGCGGCATAGTGAGATGAAGCGGCCCGGACCAACATTAAATGTCCACGTACATGAGACCGGTTCCCTGATTGGCTTGCGGGTCAGTATCTCTCACTATAGTGAATATCCAAATTTCAGTAAGTTGTTAATGATCTGATGATCACCATGGAAGAAGACTTCATATTTTCTAAGTACCTCTACTCGTCTCGTATCTAGTACCTCCTTACCTTATGCTCTTATGACTTATGTTTACTCCTACACTTCAAACTCAAAGATGATGGAACTTCAACTTCGCAATCGCTAAGGACTTCCAACTTAAAGATGAAGAGCTGCAACTCCACCACCACCATGGACTTCAAGGACCCTAGGATTTAACCTCGATTATATTCTAACATAGCTAGAATAACTTTCCTTCTAGCACTTCTACCTATTGTTCAATCTTCTAATATCTTATCTCCTTTATAAATGACCAACCTAATTGAATCACTCAAGAAGGGCCCATTGATGACCACGACTCTGGATTGTGAGACTGAATTTCCAAAGGCATTGAATAACCTAATGATAAGATTAGAATTTGGAGGAGCAGCACTCTCTAAAGGTTTTCCCTTCATTGAAGATGGCCAAGAGTATTGGTGGGTGCAACTTCACCTATACGGAAGGAAGGAGTATGAACACAAGACATAAGGGGACTACATCTTCACCAACCCACAACAGTACACTTCATTCTTCAAGAAAGCTATATGTGCTGCATGGGAGGCAATCACAGAATTTGGAGGAAGACTTACGTGGAGAATTTGTCACACTCAGAAGGATCTACAGGAAGCTGAAGAAGATATTAACGCCCTTGAAAAGGAGTTGAAGATGTACAAGAACATAGAGATCATCGTGAAGAGTTATGATCCATCCTAGTAGTTGACCACCATGGAAGAATGCGTTAGCTAGAGTTTGTGTTTGAGTATTGACCAATCAACTTGTGATATGGCAATTCTAGAGTGTTTTGACCTGCAACTAAGTTGTTTTGCTTAAGTTTTTGAAAAATTAAGTCCAAATTTCGAAATTTGTTTAAGAGATAAAATAATTTAAGTGGTTGTTTTTTCCTTTGTTGTTTTTCTCCTTGTATTGTGCATGGGTAGGAAATTTTTCTTCTCATAGCTCTATCTATCTTTTACTCATCGATGTTTAAAACCCACAGATGCCTCCTCGTCGCGACCCCAACAACAACAACAACAACAACAATGAGGACAACAACAACAACAATGATGCCCTACAGCAGATGCTCACTTCCCAAGACCAACTTCTACAGATGATGACTCAGTTTGTAGCAGCAATGATCAACAACAACAACAACAACAACAACAACAATCCTCCACCACAACCCCCAGTGGATAGACTTACTATATTTTTGTGACTTAGGCCTAACAGGTTCTCATATGCTACTGATCCTGTTGAGGAAGATGACTGGCTTCGTTCAATCAATAAGGACTTAGTGACACGTGAGTGTACACATGCGGAGAAGGTGAGATTGACCGCACATCTGTTACAAGGACCGGCTGCAATGTGGTGGGAAACTTACCAAGTGACTCATCCACTAGAAGGCATGCCTTGGGATGATTTCAAGGAGGGATTCCGCAATGCACATATCTCATCTGGGATAATGAACCTCAAGAAGGAGGAGTTCCGTAGTCTGAAGCAGGGAGGTAGAACCCTAAAGGAGTATATGGATGATTTCCATTCTTTATCGAGGTATGCACCAGAGGAAATTGACACTGATGCAAAGAGGAAGGAACAATTTCTCAATGGACTTAAAGGGGACCTAAAGATACCCTTGTCTGTAGAATATGCCCCAAATTATCAAACTCTGTTGGATCAAGCCACTACTTTGGACAACAACATGACGAAGGAGGAAAACAAGAAGAGGAAGTACAATAATGGTGGAAAATGCCACTCTGGACCCTCACATAAGAGGCACACATCCAATTGAGGACACAATTTCCACAAGCATGAGAACCATCACAATGGTGGGAATGGACACACTCATAATGGTCATGATCACGTTGAAGGACTCAAGGAAAACAATGGTAGCAGCAATGGTCACTCAAATGGAAATGGACACCACAACCACAATCATGAGAAGAAGAGGGATCTTAGTCAAGTGATGTGCTTCAAGTGCAGAAACAAGGGACATTATGCAACTGATTGCCCAGAGCAGAAGACTGCAGAAGCTGCCTAGCCCAACCCATTCCATAAAGGGCATGTGAATCATATCAACATGGATTTTGTGAATGGTAACCCCTAACTCATTTTATTCCATCACATGTCCCATTAACCCAATTGCATGGTGAAAGTACAATTTCAAGAATATTCTTTTAAGGGTGGTAACCCACCTCATAAACTTTTCCAACCTAATTGCTAGCCTTCTCGAATCTCGAGACGAGATTCCTTTTAAGGGGGGGGGGGGGGTAGTCTGCAACATCCCAGGATTTGGAAGTTTATAAAAAAAATTAAACCCTCATGCATTCATGAGCGTCATAGCCTACTTGCATTTTTTTTGCATAACAATTGGTTTCTAATTTGCTAAATACAAAAAATTTAGGTGATATTACTTATTAAACCACATCTTGGATTTAAATATTTTTCTAAAGTAAAGTATTTTATTTTTGGGAAAGATTAGTACCAAAATGTTCTATTTTTCATAAGCTTTCCAAAACATATTTTATCAAAAATTTCTGAAAAGTTTTGACAAGTTTATAGTTTAATTTGAATCAATTGTTTAAAAGAAAAAAGAAAAACAGAAAAGAAAAGAAAAGAAAAAGAAACGCAACACCCAGACCTCTCTCTCTTTTCCCTCGGCCCTGGCCCAACCCCCTTTTCCCCACCTTATCTGCCACACGCGCGTAGAAAGCCCACAAGGCTGCAGCCATCCCAGGGAGCAGCCCGCAGAAGCCTCTCTCTTCCGCTGTCAGGTGGACCCGCCCCACTGATCTCATCTCGACGCGCGCATGACGTCACCGCCCCGGCGTCCGTGCCCGAGCGGGACTTCGACTCCGGCCACCGCCTCTCCCCCGCGCCTAACCCCTTCCCCAAGGCGCCCCTCTCCTTAAATACCGAGGCTGCCTCGACGTCCGGACCCGCTCCTCGAAACCCTAACCCTAATACGCGCCGCCGCCGGGATTTCTCGCCGAGATCCGCCGCCGCCTCCATTAACGCCCCTCGGGTAGCACGTACCGTCGCCGTTCCACGCATTGGGAGGTGAAGACGAGGAAATGAGGGAGTTCGCCTTGAGGAGACGAGTCCGAGGAGCTCTGTGCCGTCTCCAGGGAGCACCGGGAACATCGTCGTCGTCGTCAACCGCAAGCCGGCTCCGCTGTCTTCTTCTCCTCTAGTGAGCACCCCCCCCCCCCGATCTTTTCCGTCCGTCGGATCGTGATCGTACGACCCTCGTTAGATTCCATCACGAATCGGTATCAGCGGACCAGATCGCGCCGTGTGGCCGCCTCATCACCGCCTCGTCAGCCTCCGCGTCCACTCCGCTCCAATCCATACGCGACACGTGGACCGCCCTGTCAACAGAGCCAGTTAGCACGATTTAAATCGAATTAAAATTCCAGAAAAATTGCAAAACTTGTACAATCTATAACTTTCGTTCTATAACTCCGATTTAGATGATTTTGACTTTTTTAAATCAGCACAATGTGTATTAATATGGGCTATTTAAATTTCAATTTTGGAACGTGTGCTCACATGTTATTTGTAGATCTCTATTAATCACTATTATGGGCATAACTTTTAATCTACAAACCCTTTTTAGGTGAAATAAATTGCTATGGTTTTGTTTTGATGTCCTCTATCCAGTAGAAGCTTTGGAAAAATTATTTGTGCAACTTTATAACAGAAACCCTATTAATCTTCATATTAGCCTATATTAAAACCCTAACGATACTAATAATTATATTTTGACAATAAATTTGTTTTTCATGCATCATAACTATGTTATTAACATCAGAGAACATCATTGTTAGTAATTATTGCTAGTTGTGAACTTTGTGCATTAATTTGATCATTGCATAACATGCATACATGTTTTTGTATTGTTATTTTGATTTCTATGTTATGTTTGTTATGTATGCTTATGTGTGGCTTGTTTTGCTCGTGATTGTTGTTTATTGTCTTTTACTTGTGTTGTTTAGATTTTAAGGAGAGAACATTCTTTTTGTGAAGAAAGGGTGATTGTTCTTCGCCAACTTCAAAGGCAAGTAACACACCATCAACTACCCATTATTTTCTATATGGATTAGTTGATTTTTGAGTAGTATGCATGATAGGATATTTTACTAAGTTATATTATGCTATGCTATTATCCTAGTAGTGTGTAACCATCCACTTACCTTATCCTTATAGCCTTAGAACTTGATACATGCTATGCAATGTTACAAATTATTTTTACTCGATGTTGTCGAAAAATTCTAAGTAACAACTTCAATGAACCACCTGGGTGGATTTGGTTGCATGGCTGATGAGAGTTGAATGTCACCCCGAGGGGTGTTCACTTGAGGAATGCCACCTAGGAACAAAGTGATTTTTATGTTCCCCAAGTTTAGATTGCTTCCAATGCAGCCTTAGGTCATATGGGCTCTGGCTTAGTCGATTAAGTTGTGTGGACTCTACCTATGGCTTGACAAGCAAATGTAGTAGAATTATAGGTGGAACGGGTCTTGCCGGTTGGTAGTTTTCATGCTTCTGAAAGACTTTGACTCAATTCTCTTCTTTCCTTAATACATTCAGCATGTATAGGATGTTTGGGTGAAAAGAGTACAAGGGTGAAAGTGCACAACCTCTGAAGAGTTAGAAACTAAGGTCTTAGCCATGTCCCCGGTTGTGGACAACATCGAGCAGCTGGACAAGGATGGACAGAAGAATCACATCACCATTTTCAATAAGTAAATTTTTCCAAGTGAACAGTAGTTGTGGTGCTTGGATTTCAATCCAATGCTGCTACCCCTTTTGAGAAGAAAAGTTTGTTTTACAAAAGAAATAGGAGAAAACTTGCTTTATGAAAAAATAGCCAAAACTCCACCAAGCCAAATATGCATGTAGATATAGTCTTGCCATTCTATATCCACCATAGTATTACTTGCCAATACATTAAATTGTATCGAGTCCCTTGTGGCTGCATATTCCATCATGCAGATGTTTCTGAAGACGAGTGAGGATTCCGTTTAGGATCTTGAGACTACCGCCAACATGTTTTGCATGTGGCACATGAAGAAGATGGGCTCAATGTTGTTCTATGTTTTCCGCTGTAATTTTATTTCCTGCTAGTCTTCTGAGACTATGCAAGTTGTAATCGTATTTTGTAAAGACTGGATCATGCGATGTAATAGATTTTGACGCATTTGCATGAAATTTATTTTGAACTATGGTGGTAGCAATTGATCCAGGGACAAGCACAATAACACAAGATTCTTGAATTATTTAAATGTGGGAACGCTACACCTATTTAATCCCCCCGAGACGTAAACCTTAAAGATATTCCATCGTCCCGAAAAACACCCGAGGCCGCCGTCATCGTCATCCCGAGATTGGGAGGGTTCTGGAGCTCTCCCCGGCACCCTGACGGGAGGGGAATTCATCACCGGAGGGGTCTACACCACCATGCCCTCCTCCGAAGTGATGCTTGAGTAGTTCATCAGTGGACTACGGGTCCATAGCAGTAGCTAGATGGTTGTTCTCTCCACTTTGTACCTCATGTTTAGATCTTGTGAGCTGTCTATCATGATCAAGATCATCTTTATGTAATGCTACATGTTGTGTTTGCTGGGATCTGATGAATGTTGAATGCTATGTCTTTTGATTATGAATCTATAATGTTATCTTCATGCATATGTTATTTATGATCTTGCATGCTCTCCGTTATTAGTAAATGCTCCGGCCAAGTAGATGCTAGTAACTCCAAGAGGGAGTATTTATGCTCGATAGTGGGTTCATGCCTCCATTCCATCTGTGCTCGAGTGACAGAACCGTGATGGATGGAGGATGTGTTGTTGCCATTAGGGAGAAAACAATGGTGTTTACCTAGTTTACATTGTTTACATTAAACACTTTTCTTACAGTGATAATCTGTTGCTAGCAACTTAATACCCAATGTTTGTTCGGATGATATTCGGAGGGTGGATTATTAGACATAGATGTAGTTGGATGACGGTCTATGTATTTTGTTGTAATGCCTGCATGAATCACATAGTAATCTTTATGTCTTGCATATGCACTACGGTGCAACCTTCATTTCTGTCAATTGCCCAGCTGCAATTTGTTCACCACACATGTTATTAATATTTCACGGAGAGACACCACTAGTGAACTGTGGACCCCAGACCATTTTCCTCATATCGATAAAACACCTACTGCTTTCATACTGCTTCACATTGTTCCTACTGTTTTCCACACCATACGTTTAACCTCTTTGTGTTCAGCAAAACCGGTGAGATTGACAACCTCACTGCTTCGTTGGGGCAAAGTGATTTGATTGTGTTGTGTAGGTTCCATGTTGCTGATGAACCGATAGTGCGCCCTACCATCTCAGCTGCTTCAACCTTCTGAAGTTACTACTTCCTCCTACTGGTCGATTCAACCTTGGTTTCTTTCTGAGGGAAACTTGCTGCTGTACTCTTCATACCTTCCTCTTGGGGTCTCTCAACGAACGTGTGTTCACATGCATCACCTACCTATATGTAGTATTTCACCGCCACTCCAAGTAAATTTTCGTGTGCCACCATTAAAACCTTCAAAATATTTCTCATTTTGTGACACTGTTTTAGCTCATGAGGAAGTAGTAGTTGGGTTTGTTATCTTCCATACTAATTAACTACCCCAACTTGCATGCTTCATCTGCTTGTCATTAATTTTGCAAAGAGCTGGTTAGACCATTATAACATCAAAAAGTTAAACAAACGAATAGGCACCCTGACGGGGGGATAGTAACCCGGTAGGCCAACCTCGAGGTGTAACCCGGCCCAAGATGTGCTGCACAGGATTCGGCTAAGGATAAGGAAACCTTTGGAAGGCCCGAAGTTTGTAGGCCTCGTAACCCGGATTGTGGGTTGCGGTAAGGAAAGCTAGGGTTTGTGAGTAGAGTTCGTGTAGGACTCAAGCTGCGCCTTGGAGGGCAAGCAAAGGGGGGGTACAGGTGTTTTATAAACCGGCCCCTAGGTTTAGTTCGCCAGAGATTCAAGTCATAGTTGTATCACCAATTATTGAGTATCCAGTATAGTTCATATTCGAGATCCGGCGAGTTGCTTTCCAGTTCTTAGGTCGCTTTTTGCCATGTCTTCCTTCGAGCTAAACCCTCTCCCAAATACCTGTGTCGACTTGCCCCAAGATCAGTTACCCCAGGTAACATCTGCCGTGATTATCCCTGTCGGGGGGTTACCCCCGAGTAGGGTAAAGACAGGTGGTAAAGGCCGCTTACAGAAGAGAGGTTTGGTCGAGTAGCCGACTACCGGGTACTCGCTACCCGGTCGACTGCTACTCGGTCTCACCTCAAGATGACCAGAAGGAGATATCAATCAAGTTCTACCCTGTCGAGTAGAAGAGATGGCCCGAGTAGAATTGGCGGGAACCTACTCGGGCATAAAGTCAAAGGAGCCGTTCTGACACAGGATCCCGCGTATCCTGGGTCCGTACTTGGCAGCATTCGAACTACTGTTCACGTGGGGACGGCCTGCCTGACAGTGACAGCATGGAAGCAGGCGGTGGCAGGATAAGGGGGGCCTACTCTGTGCCTAGGTACAGTGATACCAGTCTGTCCCCTAGTTTTGCCCAACGACTTTACAGAAGCAGCCAAGATCAACGACCAAAGCTGTCAGTGGGTACTCGGAGAAAGGACAGTGTGCACACTATGTCGACACTTGTCTAGATTTGGACGTATCCGGCTGGGCACCATGTATATAAGGTGCCCCGCCGCCTCCTGCGCGAGGCACGTACGCACACAGGCTCATAGTGAACCCTAGAAACCCTAAGTTCTTGACCTAGCTCTACTCGGAGAGGAGAGAAAGGCTACTCGGTAGCAATACCATTTGTACTATACCTACTCGGAGAGACATCGTAATACAGAGAGAAAGGCAGGAGTAGGGGTTTTACCTCCTCACGAGGGCCCTGAACCTGGGTACATCGTGTTGTTTGTGTTGTGTGGATCTCACCTCACGCGGCTACTCGTCGCGTGATCCCTCCCCGGACACCTCCAGCGTCCATCGTCCCCACATCTTTAGCCATCCCATGGCATCTGCCGTGAAACCACCACGACAGTTGGCGCCCACCGTGGGGCAACCAGCGGCGCTGGTTGGAGTTTCTGTTCGGACGGGATCTTCATCAGCGGAGCGCGTAGTTTGTGGCCTTGTCCACAGATTCGGCTCCTTCGACTTCGTCACCGACAATGCCGGCTGTTTCGGCGGTATGGCCATGCCGGAGGGCGGCTCGGTGATCTCCTTCGGCTCGCATCTCGTCTACGTCGCCACCGTCGCCAACAGCGCCTACCCCGAGCTGGTGCATGACGCGGAAGATCCTCCCGCGGTGGTTGCTGCTCGCGGAAGGCCCGCATGCAGCCCTGCGTGCTGCGCTGAGGTGATGGTGACGGGCTTGGCGGCAAACGCTGGCGTAGCTGCTACTGGCGCTGCGGCCGTCGTCGAGGAGGTTGACGACCCGCCCGCGGGTGGCAGGAACCACCGGCCCTACGAGAAGGAGAGCAACTTGCCGCCTTCCACGTCTACGGTCATCCCCACGTCTGCCGTGCGAACCGGGATGCCCACTCCCACCGACGTCGAGCTCCTAGCCGCGAGGGAGCAGCTGGAGCGGCAACGCCAGGAGCTGCTCGCCGAGCAGGCGGAGTTGGAGAAGATCAGGCTAGAGCCGAGTCTAGACCAGCTCGAGTACAACAAGGCTCACGGCTTCACGCCGGTGGCCAGGAGGCCCAGCAGAGTGGGTGCTACGCGGCGCAACCTGGGCGCCGAGATGGCGACTGTTGCGGAGGAGCCCGCACAGTCGGCTACCGCGAACACCTTCACAAGGCCAAGGTACAGCACCCCCGCCAAGACGCTCAGAGCTGCGCAGGCTGTGGCTGCCGAGTTGCCGCGCCTAGATGGAGAGGCGCGTCTCAGGCAGCAGGAGAGGCTCAACGAGTTGGTGCTGGAGGCCGCCAGGCAGAACGAGGAGTTCCGCAAGGCCAACCCGGGAGCTGGAGCTTCGCAGGTGGTTCACTCGCATGCGGCAAGATCTAACGATCAAGCCTCATCTCCGCATCCTAGCCGCGAGAAGAGCCGCAGCGGGCGTTCGGGTAGAGACAGGCAAATGCAGGTGTATGACCCGGCTGCTGCCGCGAAACAGGTTGCTGTGCCGCAGCAGCCCGGGCAGGAACACAACGCTGCAAGAGCAGGCTCTCAAGCCCATCAAGCTCAAAGCCGTGTCCGAGAAGCCGCGCGTCCGGGTACTTCTCGGCAACCCGCAGCTCCGCCTACTCGGCAGAGGCAGCAGCCGCGCCCAGTGGCACCAGTCGCCAACCCGGTGGAGCAGCCCGCAGCTATGCAGGTGGATAGGTATGATGATGGCTACTCGGCTATGGAGATGGCCGGTTATGACATTCATGACCGTGTTGGTGAGCGCGTGTTGGCGCCTGGAGATGCAAGGCATCAGCTGGACCGACTCAGCTTGTCGGCGCGGCTTGAGAGCACGGGTCCTCCTGGCCCCGAGTGCTTTGGCCCGCGCATCATGAACGAGCCTTCCGTGAAGGGCTTTCAGCTTGCAAGAGGCACCAAGAGCTACAATGGTAGCACCAAGCCTGAAGATTGGCTCAATGATTACGTCACCGCGGTCCACATTGCGGGTGGCAACAGGAGATGGGCGGTGCGCTATGTGCCGCAGATGCTAGAGGGTCCAGCTCGCACTTGGCTCAACAACCTGCCCAAGCACAGCATTAACTGCTGGCTGGACTTCTCGGACGCCTTCGTCAGCAACTTCACCAGCACCTACAAGAGGCCGAATAGGCCACAGCAGTTGTCGGCTTGCCGGCAGCGAGAAGACGAGACGGACCGCGAGTACCTTACTCGGTGGAGCACCTTGAGGAACACCTGTGAGGGTGTGAATGAGGCACAGGCCATCACTTGGTTTGCGCAGGGTTGCCGACATGGCAGCATGCTTTGGCAGAGATTGCAGAGGGAGATGCCGAACACCCTGGCCGAGACCATCAAGATTGCGGATCAGTACGCACTCGGCGATCCCACTCAGCCATTGATGGACTCCTCTGAGCCGAGAAGGAACTTCAACAGTAGCAAGCGCAATGAGTTCCGCAACAAGCGCCGAGTAGATACTCGGTATGATCCCGAAGAGGTGAATGCAGTGAATGTCGGAGGCGGTGGTGGCCAAAGGCAGAAACCTGCTGGAGCCTACGGGCAGAACCAGAACCAGGGCCAAGGCAACAAGAAACCGTTCCGCACTGCGCAGCCGGGTAGAGGGAACTCCGAGCAGCCGAAGAAGTTTGTCTTTGATGACATGAAGGATGGTCCGTGTAGCTTCCACACTCACCACCCCTCAAGGCCTGCCAACCACACTACTCGGCAATGCGAATGGTGGGATGTGATCAAGAGTGATGGCTTGCCTCCTCCTCCTCCTCTGCCAGCTGCCAATGCTACTGTTCAGCCTACTCGCGCTCCCGCAACTCGGCCGCCAGTTTATCCGAGAAGAGAGAATGTCAACCAGGTGGCTTTAGGAGCCAACCGGAACTTCAACAATGAGAGATACCGCAACAACAACAACAACTACAACCGCAACAACAACAACAGAGGCAGCAACAACTATCAGGGCAACAACAATGGCAACAATGGCAACAATGGGGGCAATGGCTCCAACCAGTACCAAGAGCACCATGAGAGCTATATGATCTTCACTTCTGAGGCAGTCGACAAGCAGTCACAGCACAGGCGGGCCATGGAGGTCAATGCAGTGATTCCTGCTGTCCCGCACTACATGTACTGGTGCGACCAGGAGATCAGGTGGACTCGGGCAGATCATCCCAAGGTGATGCCCAATCCGGGTACCTATGCCTTGGTGCTGGATCCCACCTTCCTGGGCCCCGAGAAGAATGTGAGGTTCAGCAAGGTGCTGATCGACAACGGCAGCAGCATCAACATCGTGTACAAGGACACACTCGAGAAGCTTGGCCTGGCCGAGAACATGATGCTGCCTAGCAAGACCACTTTCCATGGCATTGTGCCCGGGATCTCTTGCAACCCGATTGGCCGAGTGTGGATTGATGTGCTATTCGGTACTCGGGAGAACTGCCGCACTGAGCGCCTGCAGTTTGAAGTGGTGGATCATCAGAGCCCCTATCATGCTCTACTCGGCAGGCCTGCTCTGAGCAAGTTCATGGCCTCTACACATGTGGCTTATCTGAAGATGAAGATCCCTGGTCCCAATGGCATCATCACCATCTCGGGAGATTACAAGAAGTCCATGGAGTGTGCCTCTGCTAGCTCTCAGCTGGCGGAATCAATGGTGATTGCTGCCGAGAAAAAGAAGATGTACGAGGTGGTGGCCATGGCTCAGTCCGCACAAGCTGGCGCACAAGGTGTGCCGAGTACTCAGCATGGTACTGCTTTCCAAGCTGCCAAGGAGACCAAGACAGTCCAGGTTGACCCCGAGTTCCCGGAGCGCGTGGCCATCATTGGTGCCGGGTTGGCCGAGAAATAGGAAAGCGCGCTCATCCACTTCCTCCGTGAGAATCGGGACGTGTTCGCCTGGACCAATGAAGATCTACCAGGAGTCCCGAGGGAGTTGGTTGAGCACTCTTTGCATGTGCGTCCTGACGCCAAGCCCGTGAAGCAGGCTTTGCGCCGTTTCGGGGATGAGAGAAGGAAGGCCATCGGTGATCAAATCACCAAGCTGCTGATCAGTAACTTCATCATGGAGGTGCTGCACCCGGACTGGTTAGCCAACCCGGTCATGGTCGAGAAGAAAAAGGAAGATCCCAAGGCTGCCACCGCATGGCGCATGTGCGTCGACTACACCGACTTGAACAAGGCATGCCCCAAGGATCCTTTCCCGCTACCTCGCATCGATCAGGTGATCGATTCCACTGCCGGCTGTGAACTGTTGTCTTTCATAGATGCCTACTCTGGTTTCCACCAGATTGCACTCAACCCTGCTGATCAAATAAAGACTGCTTTCATTACCCCGTACGGGGCTTATTGCTATCGTGTCATGTGTTTTGGCCTGAGGAATGCGGGTGCAACCTATCAGAGATGCATGCAGAAATGCTTGCACGACCAGCTCGGCAAGAATGTGCAGGTGTACGTAGATGACATTGTCATCAAAACGAATAAAACACATACTCTGCTTGCCGACTTGGAGGAAACCTTTGCTAACCTACGTAGGTACAAAATGAAACTGAATCCGAGTAAGTGTACCTTTGGTGTACCAGCTGGAAAGCTACTCGGTTTTCTGGTTTCTAGTCGGGGCATTGAAGCCAACCCGTCTAAGATAAAAGCTATTGAGAGCATGTCTTTGCCGAGATCATTGAAGGACGTGCAGAAGTTCACGGGTTGTCTGGCATCTCTGAGCCGTTTTCTGGGCCGAATGGGCGAGAAGGCTCTGCCTCTGTACCAGCTGATGAAGAAAAGTGACAAGTTTGTGTGGACTCCGCAAGCGGACGTGGCATTCAATGAGCTGAAAGCAATGCTGGCTAGCGCTCCCGTCTTGGCTAGTCCGCTACCCAAGGAGCCTATGCTGCTGTACATTGCCGCGACTAACCGAGTAGTCAGCGTGGTGATAGTGGTGGAGCGAGAAGAAGAAGGCAAGAGTGTGCAGCGCCCAGTCTATTATCTCAGTGAAGTGCTGTCCAGTTCCAAGCAAAACTATCCTCACTACCAGAAGATGACGTATGGTGTGTACCTGGGCGCCAGGAAGCTGAAACATTACTTCCAGGAGCATCCCATCACTGTTGTGAGCTCAGCTCCCATCTCGGACATCATGGGGAACAAGGAGGCGAGTGGCAGAGTAGCCAAGTGGGCGATTGAGCTAGCCGCGTACGCTCCCGCGTATACGAGAAGAGAAGCAATCAAGTCTCAGGTACTGGCGGAATTTCTTGTGGACTGGGCCGAGATGCAATATGAACCTCCTGCTCCAGTTTCCAACTATTGGAAGATGCACTTTGATGGCTCAAAGGTGAAAGAGGGCCTTGGTGCTGGCGTTGTGCTTACATCACCCAAGCGGGATCAACTCAAGTATGTGTTGCAGATTCATTTCAAGGCATCCAATAATGTAGCCGAGTACGAGGCAGTGGTGCATGGTTTGCGAGTAGCAAAGGAGGTTGGTGTGCAGCGCATTATCTGTTATGGCGACTCAGATCTGGTGGTGCAGCAAGTCTCAGGTACCTGGGATGCTTTGGATGCCAACATGGCGTCGTATCGCTTCTTGGTGCAGTCAATGACTGGGTTTTTCGAAGGCTGTGAGTTCCAGCACATTCACCGAGCAGAGAACGAAGCAGCAGACGAGCTATCCAAGTTGGGATCTTCTCGGCAGTCCATCCCGGCGGGGATTGCCTTGGAGCATTTGAGGAAGCCATCCATCAAGCCTTCCCCCAACTCGGAATCCATCTTTGTCCCTTCTCTGCCAAGTGAAGAATCTGACTCAATGGAGATTGACTGGGAGAGTGCTGCAGGGAACCCGGGGACTGCCGTCCTCTACTCGGGGACTGCCACTCCCTACTCGGGGACTGCCACTCCCTACTCGGGGACTGCCATTCCCTACTCGGGGACTGCCACTCCCTACCCGGGGACTGCCGTCCTCTACTCGGGGACTGCCACTCCTTACTCGGTGACTGCCATTCCCTACTCGGGGACTGCCACTCCCTACTCGGGGACTGCCATTCCTTACTCGGGGACTGCCACTCCTTACTCGGGGACTGCCGCCCTCAACCCAGAAGCTGTTGCACTCATTGAAGAAGTTCTCGCCAATCGGTCTGGGCTGCAGAGAAGCGCTCCTACTCCTCCTGTGCAACCACCAGAGCCTGTCCCAATGGAAATGGACGAACCAGTGTTTACCGTGCGGGAGACACCGAGTTGGGCAATGCCCATATTATCCTTTCTAAGGGACGGCACTTTGCCTGAAGATGAGGTGACTGCGAGACAGATCCAAAGAAGATCCAAGGGCTACACTATAGTCCGAGATGTGCTGCACAAGAGAAGTGCCACTGGTGTGCTGCAACGCTGTGTGAGCCCAGAGGAAGGAGAAGAAATCCTGGTGGAGATACATCAAGGGGAATGTGGGCATCACGCCTCTTCTCGGGCTTTGGTCAAGAAAGCTTTTCGGCATGGCTTCTACTGGCTCACTGCACTGCAACAAGCTGAAGATATTGTGAGGAAGTGCGCCGGCTGCCAGATGTTCGCAAGTAAGATTCACATGCCAGCTTCCGAGTTGAAAACAATTCCTATCACATGGCCGTTTGCTGTTTGGTGCTTGGATATGGTTGGTCCTTTCAAGCCGGCTAAAGGCAATATGACACACATCTTGGTCATGGTGGACAAGTTCACCAAGTGGATCGAGGTGAAGCCTATTCGGAAGTGCGATGGGGTCACAGCCGTGAAGTTCGTGAAGGATATAATCATGAGATATGGCTACCCGCACAGTATCATCACCGACAACGGCACCAACTTTGCAGAGGGGGCAATGGTGCGGTTCTGCAGAGATAAGCATATCCGACTAGACGTTGCGTCAGTCGCGCACCCTGCCTCCAATGGGCAAGTTGAGAGAGCAAATGGGATGGTACTGGCAGGCATCAAGCCAAGGCTGATTGAGCCGTTGCTGAAAACACCTGGGTGTTGGCTAGAAGAGTTGCCAGCGGTGTTGTGGAGTCTAAGGACTACCCCTAACCGGTCAACCGGCTACACGCCATTCTTCTTGGTATACGGGGCTGAGGCCGTGTTGCCAATAGACTTAGAGCATGACTCCCCCCGAGTAGCCCTCTACACTGAGGTGGAGGCGAGAGAAGCTCGAGAAGACGACGTTGACCTGCTTGAAGAAGCAAGAGAGCTGACTCTGTCACGTTCGGCTATCTACCAGCAAAACCTGCGGCGCTATCATAGCCGAAAGGTGAACCCAAGGGTTTTCCGAGAAGGAGACATGGTCCTTAGGCTTGTGCAGCGCACAGCCGGGATGCACAAGTTGTCTCCTCCATGGGAAGGGCCCTTCATTGTGAGCAAAGCGCTGCACAATGATGCGTACTATCTTGTAGATGTGCGCCCATCGCAGGCGAACAGGGCAGATAAAGCTGGAGAAGAAACCAAGCGTCCCTGGAATGTAGCTCTACTTCGTCGTTTTCATTCGTAAGCAAAGATGTGTATGTACCCTCTCATCCGAGTTGAAATTCTACTCTGCAATCTGAAATTGTTCTCGGGGACTGCCCTCGTCCAAAATTGCTCTAAGTGTTTTTCTTACTCGGCTTGTTCCTTTGTCTATTCGGTTGCTCCACTTCAGAACTCAAAAGTGCATTGAGTACTGTGTTTAAACCTATATGCCAACTCTTCGACTTTGCTGCTGTCCGAAACCCGGCTTCATGGCAAGCAAGAGAACAAGCAAAAGGTCAATGAGCACACGAAAATCACTAAGGAAGAAGGAGTGCAGGAACCGAGTAGACTGTGTGTTACTTTTTGTTCACCGTTTTCGTCTTCTCGGCTAAGTGGTGGGCTGCGTTATCATGATTGTTTCTAGCGGCTAAGTATTTGCAGCCTTGTTCCTTGATTCTTGTGACTCGAATACCAAACAAGCGACAAGTCGCAGGTAGAGCAGAGATGAAAAGACAGGGTGAATAAGAAATGCTACTCGGGGACTCGCATGGAAACACAACTCGGCATTAAGCCAGTGTCGTTCAAATTGATTAATGTCAACATAAACAGAGTGGGCATAAAAACTGAGTAGCAAGCAAGATAAAGATAGTCTGTTACATCTGCTCCCGGCATCCCGGGGATCTGATAAGTTTTCGAGTAAAAAAGAGTGTAGGTTGCTTCAAGTTGAGGAGGCAGTGTTCTCGGCGCTGGTCTTGGCAGCTGTTTCCTCGGCGGTGGTCTTGGCAGCAGCTTCTTCGGTGGCAGTCGTGGCGGCTGTTCCTTCGGTGCTGGCGTGGGTGGCATCCGCCTCCGTCTGCACGGCGGCGGATTCCTCCATCTCGGCATCCTCCTGGGTGGCCGCCTGCTCGGAAGTGGCCGTGGCCACCGAGACGGGTCCTGGAGCCGAGGAGGAGCCTGAAGCGTGGCCAGGAGGAGGCACCGTGTCGTCGAGAGCAGCACCTGAGGAGGTGCCAAAGTCGAGTGGCTCGCTGTCGATGTGCGCCCCTTCGTCTTCATCGCTACTCGCGACAGCGGCAGATTTTCCCTTCCCGGCCTTGCCCTTGGGAGATTCGAAGAAGTCACCAAGTTCTTCCTCTTCGTCATCATCTTCTTCGTCCTCGTACTCGGTGTCGGGTTCGGGGACGCCATCGATGTAGACCTCCGTCTCGGCGCACTCTGCGACCTCATACGCAATCTGCTTGCGCAAGGCCACGCTCTCGGCATCCGTCTCCCACTTGGAATTATTGCGCTTCCCGCGGATGCGCTGCATATCCAGGTTTTCATACCAAGATGCTATGCAGAGAAGCATCACGTCCGCACCGGCACGGGCTCCAGAGGCTCGCCATTTTTTCAGCTCGGCCTTCACGTTCTCCAGCTTGTGGGCGAGCTCCCGCATGTTTCTTGGCTGGGGGTCATGAGGCCAGAACAGCCGGTGGAGCTCAAAGCCCACATGAATCAAGTCAGTTCCGACGCCGACCAGCATTTCGAAGTAATCTTTGAGCACCAGCAAGCTGTCCTCGATATCAGCCCTGGTGTCAATTGGCTCACCCAGCGAAAGGCGAACTGCTCGGGCCTTGGCCACCGTAGGCGCAGAGGAAGATTCAAGACGAGGCCAGATATCTGAAATATCAAGTGGCAAGATCAAAAACCGAGAAGAGAAAAGAAGCCGAGAAGGAACAGGACCGAGAAGAAAAGATGCAATGAAGAGAAAACTTACCGATCAGTTGGCGGCGCAGCTGCTGCAGCTTGGTTCTCCAGGACTCCTCGTTGCCAATGTGCTTTGATTGGATCAGGCGCAAGCTATCCATCTGAGCGAAGAGATCAGCATTGGTCTTCTTCAAGGTTTCGCATTCAGACTCGAGGGCCCTCTCCTTGGCCTTGAAAGTGGTCTCGGCCTTGGCCTTCTCGGCGATGGCCTTGTCCCTCTCGGCGCCAATCTTCACGGTGATGAGGGGATAGTAACCCGGTATGCCAACTCCCAGGTGTAATCCGGCCCAAACGGCGGATGGACCAAATCCGGCTAAGAACAAAGAAGCTTCAGAAAGGCCCAGGGCTTGTAAGGATCGTAACCCGGATTGTGGGTTATGGTAAGGAAAGTTAGGTTTGTATATAGAGTTCGAGCAGGACTCAAGGAGCGCTTTGTATGGCAAGCCAAAGGGGGTATGAGTACTATATAAACCAACCCCTAGGCTTCGCCTGAGAGAGATTCAGGTCATAACTGTAACACCTATTATCGAGTATCCAGTATAATCATATCGAGATCCGGCGAGTTGTTTTCCGGCTCTTAGATTGCTTTTCGCCATGTCTTCCTTCGAGCTAAACCCTCTCCCAAATACCTGTGTCGACTTGCCCCTAGATCAGTTACCCCCGGTAACATCTGCCGTGATTATCCCACGACAGTTGGCGCCCACCGTGGGGCCTGCGTCCAAAGGTGTTTACATCACGGGAGAAGCTCGGAAGAGTATGGAGAACTTTGTCGTCGGCGGGATCTACTCCAATGACGAAGGAGAGCAGATAGTGGACAATTCCGGGTGGGAGTTGGAGCCGGATCACTTCGAATCCGGATCCATGGTGTCAATCGGCCAAATCAATATCTTCATCGGCATGGTACGTACGCTCAATTTGAAAGGACAATATCATGTGCATGTTACAGGGACTTCCAGCAGGGACAAAGGGGCGTTGAAGCAAACAGTGGATCCAGCCTCCTCGGCCACTTCGGGATCCTTGAGATGGGCGGAGCAAGAGGTAACATGGAGCAGAAGGGATCACCCGGAAGGAATAAAACACCCCGGAACCTTGGCATTAGTGGTGGCACCCCAGGTCAATGGTTACGAGCTGAAGATAGTCTTGTTGGTGTTACCGGCAGGGAAGTTTTTGGTGGAATAGCGAAGGGAATCTGTGACGTGACCCGAGTATTCGTGCAGCGACTTTGAGCGGATGGAGTTGGGTTGAACCCGGAACTCCACCCAAGTCTTTACCAGGTTAAGTCCGAGAAGGCCATGGGCTGAAAGGGCCGATAGTTCGGCCAAAAGGGGCCGAATCGCTTCCCTATCAGAGTCAGGAGCGAAAGCACTAAAAGACTCGGACGGCTCGAGGGGGGTCTCCGAGTAACCCGGCAGTTTCCTCTCACCGTCCGGAGAAGTGTCGTGGCAATAAAAGAAGGATAATTGCCAGTTTTTGGCGTCAGAGTTCAGGTTGAGAGGTGGCATCAGTGAGTGTTTGCGGCGCTGGATAGACACCCCGCCGCAGGTAAGAAGCGTTCCGTTACCGTTCTCATAGCATGGTTCGCATTGGAATAATTCGGTAAAAAGAACAAGGTTTGGCGGAGTGCGTAAGTACGACTCGGACAAAACTATGAAGTGGGTGATGTTCAGCATAGAGTTAGGCCCTATGTCGAACACCCGGAGGCCGTAGTGGCTCAAGACTTCCCGGAAAAAAGGGTGACCCGGAGGACGGAATCCCCGGGTCACATGCTCGGTAAAGCAAATTACCTCGTTCCCGATAGGAGTGGGACGGGTCTCATCGCCAGGAGCCCTCCAATGTATTTCCTTTTGAGAAGGAAGGATTCCTAGCTCGGCCATCCCATCTAGCTTGGCCTTTGTCGTTGAAGACCGACCCCAGTTGGCAGAAGTGGTTTGAGGGGCCTTTGCAGAAGCCGGATGTCTTCCTTGTCTTTTAGGAGCCATGGAGTTGACCTGCAAGGGACAGGAAATGTATGGAGTGAGATTCGGAGCATCAAATCATTCGGGTTTGGAGACGTCAAGGCGGTGAAGGCTAAAACAAGACCCGGGTAATGCGCTACGAAGCTAAGTGCTGAAGATTTTCCGGGTGTCGGATGAAGTTGAGTAAATTGTTAATTACTTACGTATTGAGGTGGGTTGGGTGAACATGGGTGGTTGCCCATACCTTACTGAGGAGGGATTAACTGGAAAAGAAGGATTATCCGGGTGTTAATGCGGCAGGCGGAAAAAACAAGGCGGAACGGATCTAGAATCGAAGGACTTGCAAGTAATCTTATATGAAGTTTAATGGTTAATAAGAGCGCGGAAATGAGTGGTGATTGCGTATCAGGTGCTTGAAGAAGCTAAGGACTATCGAAGCGGACTAATTTGATGGTTCCCTAAAATTGATTCGCGGGTTGACTCAGATCCAATCTTGGTCAAATTGATGAAATTGCCGGTTTCAGTTGGATGATTGAGAGGGGCTTACCGAAGGAGTTGAGGTCCGAACTGAGGCCGGTGCGCGGCGCGGCTTGAGTGTCTCACCACAGTCCTTGATGGAAGAAACAAGAGCGTGGCGGCGGGGCTCGATGGCGGCGCTGGAGAGCTCGAGGTCGGGTGTGGCCGGAGGTGGCCTTATCTCTGGAAGCGCGCGTGAGCCCGGCGGCCGGAACTGTGAGGGAGCGAGGAGAAAGAAATGACGAAACGAGGTGAATGGTTTAGGGTTACCCTCTGCTGATATTTATAAGGGAGGTAGTGAGCTCACCCGCGGCCAGAAAGCCGGAAATTGCGGAACAGTAATTATCCGCGCGGATTTGGCGTTGTGGGCGTTCGGAGCAAGGGTTCAAATATGGAAAGGCCCATTAGGCGTTCGAGGAAGGATCGAGCTATCGGGATAGCGAGCGCCTCAAGAATGAATTCATGAAGCCCGCGCTATCCTGGGGACTACTGATGAGGGGATAGTAACCCGGTATGCCAACTCCCAGGTGTAATCCGGCCCAAACGGCGGATGGACCAAATCCGGCTAAGAACAAAGAAGCTTCAGAAAGGCCCAGGGCTTGTAAGGATCGTAACCCGGATTGTGGGTTATGGTAAGGAAAGTTAGGTTTGTATATAGAGTTCGAGCAGGACTCAAGGAGCGCTTTGTATGGCAAGCCAAAGGGGGTATGAGTACTATATAAACCAACCCCTAGGCTTCGCCTGAGAGAGATTCAGGTCATAACTGTAACACCTATTATCGAGTATCCAGTATAATCATATCGAGATCCGGCGAGTTGTTTTCCGGCTCTTAGATTGCTTTTCGCCATGTCTTCCTTCGAGCTAAACCCTCTCCCAAATACCTGTGTCGACTTGCCCCTAGATCAGTTACCCCCGGTAACATCTGCCGTGATTATCCCACGACACACGGCATCTTGGAGTGCCTTCTGAAGCTGAACCTGCAGCTTCTCCATCTCGGTGGTGTGGTCCTTCACCAGAGTAATGGCCTGGTCGGCTAGCTGTTTCTCCACCTCCGCTGGCTTGACGCACTCTTGGTGTGCCTCAGCAAATGACTTATGATCTTCTGCGAAAAGATAGACGAGGTTAGTAAATAAGCAGAAAGGAAACAGATTCAAGTTCAAGCCGAGTAAACAGCAAATTCACCTTCAAGTCTCTTTATGGTGGCTTCGGAGTTCGCCACGAAAGTGCGGCATTTCTCATGCTCATCGACCAAGGCCTTCAGTTTGTCTGCAGAGAAGGAAAGGTTAGCGCGTGAGAAAGCAGAAGCGGGCGTAAACATAAAACGCAGAAACCGCGTGGCTAAAGGCGTACCTTGCACTTCGGCCAGTTGTTGGGTGCTGTCGTTTGCATTTTTGCTCGCGACCTCAGCAGCTATCTTCTCCTTCTCCAACGCAGCAATTCGCCTCCTGGCAATGGAGTGGTTCCACAGAAGGATGCGGTACAAGTGTGTCCGCTTAAGGACGCTATCCTGAGAAGCGAGAAGAAGCGAGTTAGAAAAAGCAGAGAAGATTCAACCCGAGTAGGAGGCTACTCGGAGAGTATCCATCTACTCGGCTAGAATCTCGGGGACTGGGGGTGATGGTAAAGAACAAGGAAGGCGAATAGAAGAGAAGGAATCTCAACTCGGAAAAGGGCAAAAAAGACTTACTGCGTAGCTCTGTTCGATATCTTCGGCGTTCTTGCGGTGCAAGAACATCTTGGCTGCGAGGGTTGCGGTATCAGTGGAGACGGACATGGGCTGGTGTCCCAGATCAATCTTGTTCCAATCCACGCGGTAGTGGTCGATGGAGCCAAGGGTCAAGCCGTGCCATTTCTCCTCTCCGAGAACCCTGCTGTCCCACCTGGCGCTGATGTGGCCAACAGTGTCCAGTACCTGCTCAAGACCCTTGGAGGTTATTGGCTTGTCTTGGGCTCCCCGAGAAGCAATATTGACGGGTTTGTTTTGAGCTGGATCGAAGGGAGGAGTATTCCTGGCTACAGCTTTCCTTCCCTTCTGAATAGCTAAAGCTTTATCTTGGGGAGGGAAGCCGATGGTGTGCTGTTGGATAACCTCGATCATGTACTCCGGGTAGCAAGGCTGGCCAGCAGCGCGAGCGTCCGCAGAGAGCGCAGCAGGAATGGGGCCGGACTCGCGGATCACGAGCGCTCCGCCGATGGATGCGCCTTGGTCTCTGGCCCTTTTCTTCGTTTGCTCCTTCTCGATTCTTTGCTTCTCGAGATCCTCGGGTTTCTTCCCGTCAGACTTGGCCTTCGTCTTCTCGGCGGCAGTCTTCTCGGCAACTTGCTTCTCGGCCTTCCTCTGCTCAGCCTTCGCTTTTTTCTGCTCAGCCTTGGCCTCCTCAGCAGCCTCCTTATCAGCAGTCTCCTTCTCAGAAGGGCCTTTCTCGGAACAGTAATCCCTCAGAGCATCAAGGGCCTGTTGCCTGGCTACTCGCCCAGGAGGGCTGGATGTGTCCTTGCTCTGTGGCGACGAGGAGGAAGTTGGTGGTGTAGGGCCTTGCGCAGTTGGTGGCGTAGGGCCTTGCGCAGTTGGTGGCGCCGCAGATCCATCGCCCGGTGCAGCTCCTGGCTGAACACTACTCGGTGCGCCGCCCGGCAGTGGGTAGACATCTGCTATGGTAGCATCCGCGGCGGTGTCGTCTGTCACCAGCGGCTCGGCAGTGATGTTCTCTTGTGTAGCAGCCTCGGTGGTGGGCTGCTCCCGTTCTACTTCTGGCCGCTCAAGGGCGGCGGCGTCTTGCATTTCTTGTTCTTGGTTCTCCTCGGCGTTGCTAGCCGGAGGAGAAGGGGGTCTCTCTTCGTGAACGGTGGTATCTTGTGCTGCCGGCTCTGGTTCTGCTCCTCGAGCATCACTAGCCTGTGCGTTGGTGGCAGCAGCATTGGTGGCGTCGTTCTCGTCGTCAACAAGGTCGATCAGGGGTACTGCTGTCTCCCTGTCTTGGTCGGACGCAAAGGCTGCGTTCGCATCCATGGCAGGACTGCAGAGAAGAAAGAAATCAGCGATTGGAAGAAGATTTGGGAGAAAACAGTATTACGCGGGAAGGAGGGCAAACGAGAAGAGAACTCACGCAGTGGTGGATTTAAGCTGTCGTCGGGGTTTCTTTACAGTAACCTTCTTCTTCTTCTCGGCGGCCTCCTCCTTCTCGGCGGGCTTCTTCTTCTTGGCTGGAGGTGCCTGTACTCCGCTGCCGGTCCGCTTGCGGGTTTCGGGAGGGGCAGTAGACAGAGGTTGAACGACAAGGGGCGCATCGCCCTCATTCTCGTCCTCATCCTCGTCGTCCTTCTCCGCAGCGGCCTCATCTGAGAAATTCAAAAGAGAAGAAGGAAGAATCAGAAACAGCAATGCAAGGGGTTGGTGTTTCTCAGAAACAAACAAGATTAAAATAACAATACCGTGAGAGCCTTCATCCGACCAAGTGCGGAGAGCATCGCGCTTGTCAGGAACGGGGCTGCTCTGTTCCGCGTCATCAGAAGGCAGCATGTCATCCTCCTCGCGGTCGTCGGACCAGTTTTCCTCAAAAACTTCGCGACTCTCAATCAACTGTCGAGTAAGAGTCTGAAAGACAGAGAAGGATAATAAGTTAACCGAGTATCAGGATGGAACTCTACTCGGATAGGCGTGCAAACACAAAGCACACTAAGCCTATGCAGTTTTCTAAGTGTTCTACCCGGATAGGCGTGCAAACATAAAGCATACTAAGCCTAAGCGCGAGTCGACTAAGTGCTCTACTCGGTGCACCAAGTGCTTGCTAGTCGGGGCGGAAAGGGAAGTTATCTACTCGGGAAGCAGAGGCGAAAACAGAGTAAGAACAGCGTACCCGGGCAATCGGTTGCGTGCGGCTGTACGGGACGAAACCATACCGCCACTTCTCGCTAAGGCTTGTCTTCAGAATGTTCTTGGCATGATAGGCAACGTCGACGTCGTCGATTTCGATGGTGGTGGTCCTGGTGCAGTCGCGGGGGCCTCCCATGTAACACATGAGATGGCAGCGCTCCTGCAGAGGGAGCACTCGGCGCTTGATCCAGCACACCACCGGGTCATCGTTCTTGAGGCCCAGTTGCTTCAGCTCGCCGAGTCTGTCTTCTATCTCGATGGCGATTTCGTCGATGGTGGGCTTCTCCTTCCAGTTCGACCCGAGTGGAGCACGATTCCTCCAAGCGGGCAGGTTGATTCGATCATCAACCGCACCCCCTTCCGTGGCGGGGACGTTCTTGACATAGAAGAACGTCTGCTGCCACATTCGGCAGGAATCCAGCCCCTGGATGCGGGGATGATTCGTCCCGGTCCGCTGCACCATCATGGCACAACCCGTGTCGGTGGCGCGGCCGATGCCTGCGGCGTCTTTCTTCCCGACTGACTGTTGGCGAAGATTGAAATACCTGAGCCACGTATCAGTCGTGGGCCTGATGCCGAGGAAAGCCTCGCAGACCACGGCATGGTAGGCGAGGAAGACGACCGCGTTGGGCGGCAGATGATGCATCTGCAGCCCGAAGTGGTCGAGGAATTTGCGTAGGAAGTCGGAGGCGGGCAGTCCAAAGCCGCGCTCGAAGTGCGACATGAAGACCACCCGCTCGCCGTCCCGTGGAGCTGGCACAACCTCGTCGTCAGGTGCCCGGCACTCCACGCCGGGGGGAACCCTTCTGCTGGTCACGAGCCAGGCGAGATTGGCCTTGGTGACGGAGGAACCCGCCCAGCTAGCCTTGGCCATCGTTGCGAGTGGGAGGAGTGGATGATTTTCGAGTGGAGTTGCTCGGTGGAGTGAGTCCGCGGCGGCGCGGAAGCTTGCGCGGCGGCGGAGGGCTCGGTGGCGAAGAAGAACAAGAGGCGGAAGAGGAAAAGTGCAGGGAAGGGAAAAGGAAGTTACCGCGGGGGTATTTATATCTCCCTCGCGAGATTACCGTTACCACCGCGGAAGTGGGATCGACTGTGGCGTGTGGTGGGTCCTGTGGCCGGCTAGAAACGCACACAAGCGCGGGCTGCGCGCGTAACGGCCGCATTTGATCCCACCATCAGATCGTGGCCAGTAATTGCGCGTGATGGGACATGACGGCCGGTGGGCCCACAGCGTGAAAACTGGACACGTGGCGTCGTGTCCTGGGCAACCAAACGACGAGGTCGTGGATGCTTGACACGTGGGCAGTGCCTGCGTGAAGGGCTGGATGTTGCTCTGCGCTGCAGAGGCTCAGTTTGCGAATTTTCGCTAAGTCTTTTTACTCGGAAGCAGAGTAGAAAGCAACTGCTACTCGGAAAGGAAGAAACTCAAGGTACTCTCCAGATAGCTACTCGGAGGTTCTACTCGGCATCTTGAGGTTCAAGGGCTGAGATGCAAAGGCTGGTTTTAAGCTGGCCGAGCCTAGTGAACAAGTTCGCAAGACTCAACCAGCTTCGGGGACTGCTGTCGGGGGGTTACCCCCGAGTAGGGTAAAGACAGGTGGTAAAGGCCGCTTACAGAAGAGAGGTTTGGTCGAGTAGCCGACTACCGGGTACTCGCTACCCGGTCGACTGCTACTCGGTCTCACCTCAAGATGACCAGAAGGAGATATCAATCAAGTTCTACCCTGTCGAGTAGAAGAGATGGCCCGAGTAGAATTGGCGGGAACCTACTCGGGCAGAAAGTCAAAGGAGCCGTTCTGACACAGGATCCCGCGTATCCTGGGTCCGTACTTGGCAGCATTCGAACTACTGTTCACGTGGGGACGGCCTGCCTGACAGTGACAGCATGGAAGCAGGCGGTGGCAGGATAAGGGGGGCCTACTCTGTGCCTAGGTACAGTGATACCAGTCTGTCCCCTAGTTTTGCCCAACGACTTTACAGAAGCAGCCAAGATCAACGACCAAAGCTGTCAGCGGGTACTCGGAGAAAGGACAGTGTGCACACTATGTCGACACTTGTCTAGATTTGGACGTATCCGGCTGGGCACCATGTATATAAGGTGCCCCGCCGCCTCCTGCGCGAGGCACGTACGCACACAGGCTCATAGTGAACCCTAGAAACCCTAAGTTCTTGACCTAGCTCTACTCGGAGAGGAGAGAAAGGCTACTCGGTAGCAATACCATTTGTACTGTACCTACTCGGAGAGACATCGTAATACAGAGAGAAAGGCAGGAGTAGGGGTTTTACCTCCTCACGAGGGCCCTGAACCTGGGTACATCGTGTTGTTTGTGTTGTGTGGATCTCACCTCACGCGGCTACTCGTCGCGTGATCCCTCCCCGGACACCTCCAGCGTCCATCGTCCCCACATCTTTAGCCATCCCATGGCATCTGCCGTGAAACCACCACGACAATCCCACGACAGTTGGCGCCCACCGTGGGGCCTGCGTCCAAAGGTGTTTACATCACGGGAGAAGCTCGGAAGAGCATGAAGAACTTCGTCGTCGGCGAGATCTACACCAATGACGAAGGAGAGAAGATAGTGGACGGTTCCGGCTGGGAGCTAGAGCCGGGTCATCTCGAATCCGGATCTACTGTGGCGATCGGCCAAATCGGTATCTTCATCGGTATGGTACGTACGCTTGATTTAAGAGGACAATATCACGTGCATGTTACAGGGACTTCTAGCAGGGACAAAGGAGCATTAAATCAGGCGGTGAATTCAACTTCTGCGGCCGTTCCGAGATACCTGAGATGGGCGGAGCAAGAGGTGACGTGGAGTAGAGGGGATCACCCGGGAGGAATAGAGCTCCCCGGAACCTTGGCATTGGTGGTCGCTCCGCAGGTCAATGGTTATGAATTGAAAAAAGTCTTGATGGATGGAGGGAGCAGCATCAACATCCTGTATTGGGAGACCTTCTTGCGCATGAACCTCAAAGAATCACAGCTACAGAAAACTTCGACAGTTTTTCATGGAATCGTGCCGGGTCATTCGGCGCGCCCCGAAGGAAAAATCACATTGGAGGTCGCTTTCGGAGAGTCGGTGGATAATTATCGCGTGGAGTGGCTCACGTTTGAAGTGGTCAACTTGCACAGTCCTTATCATGCACTGTTCGGAAGGCCGGCTTACGCCAAGTTCATGGCTAGGCCGTGCTATGTGTATTTGCAGCTAAAGATTCCGGGCCCCAAACGGACCATCACCATCCATGGGAGCCGGGACATAGCAGCTGAGTGCGATGAAGGGGATTCAGTGATGGCTGAGCAAGCTTGCAGAAAGGAAGAACTCAAATATTACCGGTCTCAAGTAGATCCGGATGATGGCACGGCATTGAGAAGGCCGGACTCCGAGGACGAAAGAGTGAAGTTTAAAGCAGCACAGGACACCAAGAAAGTAGATTTCGTGGAGGGAGATCCCACTAAGCAGTTCACTATAGGGTCTAACTTGAAAAGCGAGCAGGAAAAGGCTCTTGTGGAGTTCATTCGTTCAAATGCGGACGTATTTGCTTGGACGCCCAGCGACATGCCGGGCATCCCCACTGAGTTAGCGGAGCATAGTTTGCACGTGGATCCCAAGGCTAGGCCCGTGAAGCAGGGCTTGAGAAAAATGAATGAGGAAAGGAGAAGAGCCATAGGCGAGGAAATCGCGCGGCTATTGACTGCAGGTTTTATCATGGAAGTATTTCACCCGGACTGGCTAGCAAATCCGGTTCTTGTGATGAAAAAGACAAACGAGTGGAGGATGTGCATCGATTTCACAAGTCTCAATAAACATTGCCCAAAGGATCCGTTCGCGCTACCAAGGATAGACCAAATCATAGACGCGGTAGCCGGGAGTGACTTGCTGTGTTTCCTGGACGCATATTCGGGATATCACCAGATTAAACTCAAAAGGGAGGATTGGGAGAAAACGTCGTTTATAACCCCTTTTGGGGCCTTCTGCTACAAAACCATGACATTTGGATTGAAGAACGCGGGTGCAACTTACCAGCGGTGTATTCAGAAGTGCTTCGAAGATCAAATTGGGCGCAATGTGCACGCTTATGTGGATGATGTGGTTATCAAGACCCGGAAGGCAGAGATATTTATCGATGATCTAAAGGAGACGTTCAAAAACTTGAGGAGATACCAGATGAAGCTTAACCCAACCAAGTGCGTGTTCGGAGTTCCGGCTGGGAAATTACTTGGCTTTATAGTCTCCGAGAGAGGAATCGAGGCAAACCCGGATAAAATCAAGGCCATCCAGAATCTGAAAAAACCGGAAAATGTGAAGCATGTTCAAAAGCTTACGGGCTGCGTAGCAGCCTTGAGCCGATTCATATCCAGACTTGGAGAAAAGGCAATACCTTTGTACCGGATCTTGCGGAAATCAGATAAATTCGTGTGGGATCAAGAAGCAGATGAGGCGTTTGAAGCACTAAAGAAGCAGCTATCTGAAGCACCAGTACTAGCGGCGCCGGGTCCTAAAGAGCCTATGTTGCTATACGTGGCAGCTGGCCCCCGAGCTGTTAGCGCAGTAGTTGTCGTGGAACGCAAAGAGGATGGGAAAGGTTACCCGGTTCAGAGGCCGGTTTATTACGTCAGCGAGGTATTATCAGAAGCAAAGCAGCGCTATCCACATTGGCAAAAGTTGGTATTCGGGGTCTTTATGGCCAGCCGGAAGTTGAAGCCGTATTTCCAAGAACATCCCATAACAGTGGTTAGTTCAATACCAATGTCGGATATTATCAGAAACTCGGATGCGACGGGAAGAATAGCCAAGTGGGCAATAGAGATGGGGGATTATCATATCAGCTACGAGCCTAGGTCAGCAATCAAGTCCCAGGCTTTGGTCGATTTCGTTAACGATTGGACGCACACTGGAATGGCTACCATAGTTCCAAATTCCGAATCATGGACCATGCACTTTGATGGATCAAAGCAATACGAGGGATCAGGAGCTGGAGTGGTGCTGACATCGCCCAAGGGAGACAAATTGAGTTACGTACTGCAAATTCACTTTGACTGTTCAAATAACGTGGCCGAGTATGAGGCCCTATTGCATGGCTTGAAGGTAGCCAAGGAGATGAACATTAGAAGGATACGATGCTTTGGAGATTCGGATCTTGTGGTACAACAGGTATCAGGAACTTGGGATAGAAAGGACGCAACTATGGCAGCGTACCGCAGGGAGGTCGATAGGGTTGCCGGGTGTTTTTCCGGGTATGAGGTGGAGCACATAGACAGAAGAAAAAACGAGGCAGCAGACGCACTCGCCAGACTCGGCTCGCGCAGAGAGCCGGTCCCACCTAATGTTTTCCTGGACGAGTTATGGCGACCATCAGTTAAAACTGAGTCTGAGGAAGAACTGGCAAATCAAGACCCGGATTTGGAACTCGTGGCCACAGTACGTGCCGTTCCCGAGTGGACAGAACCATACCTGGCCTACCTATCACGGGGCGAGTTACCAGAACAGGAGGTGTTAGCAAGACAAGTTCTGAGGCGAGCGAAAGGATACTCCATTATCAGTGGGGAGTTATACAAGAGAAGTGCAGCAGGAGTCTTTTTGCGCCGCGTAGCACCAGAGGAAGGCCGACAGATTCTTAAGGAAATCCATGAAGGTGATTGCGGGCATCACGCATCCACAAGATCCCTAGTGGCCAAAGCCTATCGACATGGATTCTTCTGGCTCACGGCTCTAGCAGACGCGGAACGATTAGTAGCAAGGTGCGACGGATGTCAAAGGTACGCTCGCCAAACCCATGTGCCGGCTATGGAATTGCGAACCATCCCGTTAACTTGGCCATTTGCTGTATGGGGTATGGACATGGTTGGCCCCTTCCACATGTCACCATGCAAGAAGACACATCTTTTAGTGGCTATCGATAAGTTTACCAAGTGGGTCGAGGTTATGACAGTTACCAATTGCGAAGCAGCTACAGCAGTCAAGTTCCTGAAAAGAATTATCTACCGGTTCGGGTACCCTCACAGCATAATTACCGATAATGGAACCAACATGTCCCTTGGAGAGATGGAAAAATTCTGTGGCAACAATGGAATCCGGCTCGATGTAGCGTCAGTGGCTCATCCACAGGCCAATGGGCAAGTAGAGAGAGCAAACCAAGAGTTGCTTCGTGGATTAAAGCCGCGATTGCGAGTTCCTTGCGTCAGGGCCGCTGGAGCTTGGGTCGAGGAACTTCCTTCAGTGGTCTGGGGTATCAACACTACATCCAACAGATCCACTCAGATGACACCCTTCTTCATGGTCTATGGGGCAGAAGCAGTATTACCAAGCGATATTATTCATGATTCACCAAGAGTGGCAGCTTATGTTGAAGTAGAGAACGAAAAGACCCGGCAAGATGCCGTGGATATGTTAGAAGAGCAAAGGGAACAAGCCTTGGGAAGATCCGCCATATATCAGCAAGATTTACGGAGGTACCATAGCCGGCGTGTGAAAACCCGGGTCTTCCAGGAAGGAGACCTGGTTCTGCGCCTGGTTCAGACAAACGAAGGAAAACACAAGCTATCACCACCGTGGGAAGGACCTTTCATCATAAGCCGGAATCTGCATAATGGGTCATATTACTTGATAGACGCAAGGGAAGAATCGGCCATAGATAATGACACTGCTCACACCACTGCGCCTATGCAAGAAAGAGACAGACCATGGAACGTGGCTCAGCTACGCCCGTATTGTACTTAGCAAGGACTATGTTGGTGCACGGGAATTAAACGATGTAACAGGCAGCAGGTTTCAGACGTACTCTTTTCCTATCCAGGGTACCCTTGGGGACTGGACGGGTTTTTAATGAGGCGGCCTGCTGACCTAATTTTCTCATATCAAATAAAGAGGTGATTATCAATAAAAGAGGCAATTATCATTTGTAGAGTGTGTATCTCTAGGTCTTGAGGGCTGGTCGCTCATATAAGCACGGCTGCAAACTCAAAAAGACCCGGCCTCGATGCCAATGAGTTATAGGGGCTGGTTACTCGAAAACGAGTACGGCTACAATCTTATAACCGGACAAAGAAGTCCAAATTTCTCGGCTATTCTTACTTAAGCTCGATGTGACTCGCAACAAAGTGGCATGATTTGTTCGCTTACGATTACTGTCAGACATGAAGCCCAATGGGACTTGCCTGACCTCGTTTTCGTATCGATGTAACAACATGATATCCACGCGAAAGCCGGCTTACAGTACAAGATAGTCGAAAGGGTCATCTAAACCACAAGTTATGCAGAGTATAAGGCTGACAGCCGGAAACTCAACGATTATTAAGCATAACTTCAAATCTATAAAAGTCCTGGGATACTTGAGAATCTAGCGGCAGGCAATTCATTCTCTTTTCAAAAAAATCATGTGTTCTGGGCGCGGAAATCCGGACCTGGGGACTTATGAGTTTTGAAAGAGAAAAAGTGTTGTTCAGTCGTCAAAGTTCCAAGGAACCAAACATCATCCGGGTCTTGGGGGCTTGGGGACTTTGTACTAAGTCCGTTCGCCAAACACCCACGAAACCCGGAAGCCGGGTCTCACAAAAGGAAGAATAAAGAATTGTGGGTATCAGGAATAAGACAAGTAGGATATCAAGAACAAGTGGGTGCAAAAGCATATAAATCGAAAGCCCAAAGAGGCGCAAAGCGCATCGGGAGTCCAGAATGTATTACAAAGCCTCACTAAAGCATCAAAGGAGCACAGGCGCTCCATCCAAAAAATAAGTTGTTTCAATGACACTTCGCCGACTGATGCATATGAAATAATAGGCGACACTCAATACTCTAAGCCGCAGGGTCCATCTTGGCTTTGCCCTTGCTGTCGCTTGTGGTAGCAGCGCCACTCGGGTCAGTGGCAATGCCGACTCGCGCAGGTGGAGGGACGACAGGAGTAGAAGTAGCAGGCACAGAGTCGGCTTCGGCCTTCTTCTTGGCAGCCTCTTCCCTTATGTTGGCCGCTTCCTCCTTCCACCGGGCAAGCATGTCATATGGCTTGGGGCGGTCCGCCTTGATAATCTTGTCGTTAACATCATATGCAGGAAGAATGGTATCAATCTCCAAACCATCGGCAATAACGCTAGCCGGGTGACGGACTTCTTTTTGAATAGCCTTGAAGTCCTTAGGCGAAAACTTTGATCCATCCGGGTTGAACTCCGGAAACCCGCCCATCAGCTTGGCCGGCTCTAGCTTAGGAACATAAGCTTTAGCCAGCGCGAGTCCTCGGGTCACACCAAATCGGCAAGATGAACGCTTCCATTGCCAAATCCACTCAGGGATAGTGGAGCAGAATTCTAGCAATTTCTTCATGTTGCTTGGCCTGATACCCGGCAGTCGCAGCTCGTCAAGAATCCAACCAATTCCGGCACTAAGCTGCCAGATAGTGTCCTTGATAAGTGTCAACTTGGTAGTGTCATCTTCTTCAGGGGCTACGTCACACGGGCCTATTAAAAAGACAAAGGACAAGTAATAAGTAAAGGGATACGGTTGTCCATCTAGAGCGAATCCGGATCATAAGTGCTAAAATTCAGAGATCATACCAGTTGCAACACGGTGGATATCAGCAATCTGCACTGAAAGAGTCGTCAGCCTATCTTCGGCCAAGTGAGCTCTTTTCCGATATTTCCTCATGATCTTTTGGCTCCGGCGAGTCTCAGTTTCAGCTGCTTCGCGAAGGGCCGTTTACTTTTCGATACGCTTGGTGGCCTTGGCTAGCTTTTTCTCAGATTGCGCAACGAAGTCCTAGGAGAAAAACCGAAGAAGGGTCAGTCGGAAATATCATGCAAAGTTCCAAGCAAATTACTGAGTAATTCACTTCGAACTTGGGGACTATATGAGGAAACAGATGATATTACTCGGGTTTACTTTGTGTTTGGTTATCAAGGCATCTAGTATATTTTCTTCATTGGCCCTCAAGGTGTAGAGGGCATCAAGCATCTGGGCAAACGTCATGTCTTCAGGGCGAAGTCTTGAAGGACCGGAAGATTGGCCTTCCTCTTGAAGGACTTTTCCGGGTCTTGGGGTTGGAACCCGGACTATCTGAGTGTCCGGGTTAGGAGAACCCGGCTTGGTCTCCAGGATGATATCTTCGTCTACTTCTTCAGAGGATTTGGGTGATGCGGTTTCCGGTGGAGCTGGGTCCTTAAAGGGGTCTTGATCCTGTCCGTCCTCAGCCCCGTCATCAGCAGCAACATCCATGTTAATATTTGGCTCCTCATCTCCTCGCTTTTCCGCTTCGGGAATATCCGGGTCACTGTTGGTAACTTGGACACTAAAGGGAAAAAGGGATATAGTGGTTAGTTGCACGTATTAAAAAGGTTAATAAGTGCAAAAGAATATCGAATAAAGTCACTTACCCGGTGTTCACAGTATAGTCCGGTGGGAGCTTGCTGCTGGAGGCAGATGATGTCGTAAAAGATACCGGCTGCGGTACCCGGAATTGCCCGGCGAGTGGATGATTAGGAGATGGACAACGTTGAGGAGATTTGGGAGGCTGAGGTGGAAGAGTGCTAACTCGATGAGCAGGTGAAGTGGAGATACCCGGGTTAAGGGGATCATCCCCCGGGGAACTCCGGGTCACCCTACGTTTGGCCGGGGGGGGGGGATCCTTCAAGAATGGTGAATGCGATAATTGTTCATTAAGTCTATGCATAGTATCAAAGGAGTAGGGCTCAGAAGACATGGAGGAGAAGGGAACCTTTGCAACTACCCCTCTGGCCTTCCTCTTGGTTCCGACCGTAGTTTCCTGGTCGGATTCGGTGGCTTCCGGGTCATCCTCTTCCTCTTCCTCCTCGTCCTCTAACCCTGAAAGTTGAGTATGTGTCAGACGAGGAAAAGATGGGTGATAGGAAAGATAGCACAGGTAAAAGGTGAATATAAGATTAGGGAAGATACCCTCGTCGTGTTCAACCGGCTCATCCTCCTCTTCCGGGTCTTGGGAAGGAGGAGAGGTTTCGATCCTCCAGAAGGGATCGTCAGCCTGTGATCAAAGAAACGAAAGCAAGAGTTAGAAACTGCAGCAGGTAAAAGTGCCAAAATAAGCTAAAGGAATCAGGTCTCACCACTGGAGCTGGGTGCTCCCGAGTAAATGGGGGTAACCCGGTGACATTTTTTATCACCTCTAGCTTCTCCGTCAGGAAGCTTTTGATGGTCTTGTTGGTGTCACCGACGACAAAGTTCTTGGTGGAGTATCGGAGCGAGTCCGTGATGTGCCCCGAGTATTCACACATTAACTTGGTACGAATGGAGTTGGGCTGAACCCGGAAATCTACCCAGGTCTTTACCAAATTAAGTCCAAGAAGGCCTTGGGCCGAGAGAGCAGCTAACTTAGTCAGCAAAGGCTGGATTGCCTCCCTGTCAGAGTCAGGGGGAAAATCGCTGAAAGATTCGGAAGGCTCAAGGAGACTCTCCGAGTAACCTGGCAACTTCCTCTCGCCATCTGGGGAAGTGTCGTGGCAATAAAAGAAAGATAATTGCCAGTTTTTGACGTGGGAGTTCAGGTTCAGAGTTGGCATGGGTGAGTGTTTGCGGCGTTGGATAGACACTCCACCGCAAGTAAGAAGCGCTCCGTCGCCGCTCTCGCGGCACGGTTTGCAATGGAATAGTTCAAGAAAAAGAGCCAGACTTGGCGGAACGCACAAGTATGACTCGGATAAAACAATGAAGTGGGTAATATTCAACATAGAGTTAGGCCCTATGTCGAATACCCGGAGGCCGTAATGGCTTAAGACTTCTCGGAAGAAAGAGTGACCCGGAGGACGGAATCCCCGGGTCGCGTGCTCGGTGAAGCAAATTACCTCATTTCCGGCGGGAGTGGGCCGGGTCTCGTTGCCTGGTGCCCTCCAGTGTATGTCCTTTTGAGAAGGAAGGATTCCTAGCTCGGCCATCCCGTCTAGCCTGGCCTTTGTTGCCGTAGACCGGCCCCAATTTGCAGAAATGGTTTGGGTAGCCTTTGTCGGGGCCGGCTGTTTCCCTTGTCTTTTTGGAGCCATAGAGTTGACCTGCAGGGTACAAGTAAGAGGTACAAGGAGTAAGACTCGGAATATCGGATTATCCGAGTTTGGAGTATTAAGCCGGTACGAAGACTGAAAAATATCCGGGTAACGCCTTACGGAGCAAAAGGTTGTGAATTGTCCGGGTGATAAATGCGGTTGAGGAAATCACTAGTTACTTACGTATTGAGGTGAGTTGGGTGAGCACGGATGGTTGCCCATGCTTCTATTGCAAGTAAAATAGCTGGAAAGGGAAGATGTTCCGGGTGTTAATCTGGTAAGCGGAAAATCGAGGAGGAACGGATCTAGATGGGAAAATTTGCGAGTGACCCTACAGAAGATTTGATGGTTAATAATGGTAAGGGGATGAGTTGTGACTGTGTATCAGGTGCTTAAAGGAGTTGAGAAGTATCGAATCGATCCAATTTGGTGATATCGGAAAAATAAGTTACGGGAGGACCCAAATCCGATCTTGGTTAAATTGAAGAAATTGCAAGGCTAAATTGGACAGCTGTGAGAGGATTACTGAAGGGATTGAAGTCTGGAGCGAAGGTGTCGTGAGGTGTGGCTTGAATGCCCCTTCATGATCCTTGGCGAAAGAAATGAAGATGCGACGGTGACGCTCGATGGCGGCGCAGGATGGCTCGAGGTCGAGCGCGGCCGGCGACGCTCTCGCTTTTGATGGTGTGCACGAGTCTCTGGCGGCGGTGTTGCAAGGAAGTAAGGAGCAAGGGGAGAAAGAGAATGCTGAGGTAAAGTAAAGGGCCTAGGGTTACCCACCGGACACTATTTATAAGAAGAGGATGAACCCATCATAAAGGCCGGAAGCCGGAAATTGTGGGATAGCAATTATCCACGCAAATTTTGTGACGTGTGCGCCAAATGTGGAGTAAAGTACTCTGTTAATAAGAGGAGGTACAATTTACCCCGAGGTGTCAGGGATCAGTATCGAGTGTAGGATCTTAACGTTTCGGGATTCAGATTTGGAGAAACAAGCTAGATACTCGGAGAAAGGCCGGGTTACTGTATGGTCGCCATGGAGCCGTGCTTAGCTGCTTGTCAAGGCAACCTGAACCGGCCTCCATGAGCTCGTGTGTTTTATATTTTCTTTCAGGGAATAGCAAGCGCTTCAAGGAGGAATCCGTGAAACCCACGCTATTCTGGGGACTACTGACGGGGGGATAGTAACCCGGTAGGCCAACCTCGAGGTGTAACCCGGCCCAAGATGTGCTGCACAGGATTCGGCTAAGGATAAGGAAACCTTTGGAAGGCCCGAAGTTTGTAGGCCTCGTAACCCGGATTGTGGGTTGCGGTAAGGAAAGCTAGCGTTTGTGAGTAGAGTTCGTGTAGGACTCAAGCTGCGCCTTGGAGGGCAAGCAAAGGGGGGGTACAGGTGTTTTATAAACCGGCCCCTAGGTTTAGTTCGCCAGAGATTCAAGTCATAGTTGTATCACCAATTATTGAGTATCCAGTATAGTTCATATTCGAGATCCGGCGAGTTGCTTTCCAGTTCTTAGGTCGCTTTTTGCCATGTCTTCCTTCGAGCTAAACCCTCTCCCAAATACCTGTGTCGACTTGCCCCAAGATCAGTTACCCCAGGTAACATCTGCCGTGATTATCCCACGACACACCCCTCCATGGTATGTGATTGTTGGCACATGATGGAGTGTTGACACACGCTTGTTGGGAGACCCAAAGTGCAAGGTGTGAAGAGTGCAGCAACAAGTTTTCCCTCAGAAAAGAAACCAAGGTTGAATCGACCAGTAGGAGGAAGAAGCACTTCTGAAGGTTGATGCAGCTGAGATGGCAGAGCTCACTACCGGTTCAGCAACAACGTGGAACCTACACAACAAAATCAATTCACTTTGCCCCAACCTAACAGTGAGGTTGCAATCTTACCGGTTTTGCTGATAACGAAGAGGTTAAATGTATGGTGTGGAAAACAGTATGAGAACAATATGAAAATAGCATTAGCGGTGTGAAAACAGTGGAAGCAGTGGTTGTATTATCAGTATGAGAAAATGGACCGGGGTCCACAGTTCACTGGAGGTGTCTCTCCACAAAAGATAGCTAACATGTGTGGTGAACAAATTACAGCTGGGCAATTGATAGATAATGAAACATGCATGACATAAAGATTAATATGATATTCATGCGGGCATTACAACAAAATACATAGATTGTCATCCAACTGCATCTATGACTAATAATCCACCCTCTGAATATCATCCGAACAAGCGCTGGGTATTAAGTTGAAAGCAATAGATTATCTCAGTATGCAAAGTGTGTAATGTAAACAATGTAAACAAAGTAAACATCGTTGTTTTCTCGCTAATGGCAACATCACATCCTCCATCTGTATCGTTTCTGTCACTCGAGCACATATGCATAGGAGGCATGAACCCACTATCGAGCATAAATACTCCCTCATGGAGTCACTAGCATCTACTTGGCCAGAGCATCTAATAACAACGGAGAGAATGCAAGATCATAAATAACATACACATGAAGACAACATGATAGATTGATAATCAAAAGACATAACATTCAATAACCATCGGATCCCAGCAAACACAACATGTAGCATTACAAATAGATAATCTCGATCATGTGATGCAGCTCACGAGATCTAAACATGAGGCATAAAGAGGAGTGGACAACCATCTAGCTACTTCTATGGACCCGTAGTCCAAGGATGAACTACTCACGCATCACTCCGTAGGCGGGCATGGTGGTGTAGACCCCTCCGGTGACGATTTTCCCTCCCGACAGGGTGCCAGGGAGAGCTCCGAAACCCTCCCGATCTCGGATTGACGATGACGGCGGCCTCAGGTGTTTTTCGTGGAAAAGTGGTCTATCTTTAGGGTTCACACATCGGGGAGAATATATAGGCGAAAGGGCGATGGCGGTGGGCGCCTGAGGGGCCCACACCACACCAGGCGCGGCCAGGGGCGTGCCACCCTATGGTGTGGCCCCCCTCCGGGCCTCTTCGGGACTCTGTGGAACCTTCGGGAATTCTAAGACTTCTGGGCTTCGAATTTTTTCCAATTCTGAGAATATTTCCAGAACAACTTTTCTGAAACTAAAAACATCAGAAAACATGAACTGGCTCTGTGGCATCTTGTTAATAGGCTAGTCCCGGGAAATCGATAAAAAATACATAAATTGTAAGGAAAACATGTAGCATATGGCATGAAAACAGCATGGAACATCAAAAATTAAGGATACATTTATGATGTATCAGCAGGCACCCGAGGATTCGGTTAGCCATGGTTTGTGAAAGCCAAGGTTGGGAGGAGTGTCATACTATATAAAGTGCATGATATAATGCCTAATATCAATAATTTGAAACTGCTCTCAACTTGTTTAATATGGAAGATAACACGAACTCTATTACCATTCATTGACATGAAAAATCACCTCCCAAAATAATTTTTATTTATGTTTTATAAATAAAAAGCCCTAACACATGTTAATCCCTTCTTCCCTCTGCGAAGGGACAATATTTTACTTTATTGTTGAGTCACCATCTCTTCTTTGAGAACCTTCTCGGGAGAATAACTGCCATTCTTAGTGTGATGTGCTTGTCCCAGAACACAGCTGATTGTGGTATAACTTTGATGCTTTTATCTTTGACTAGCACAATGCCCGTGCTTTGCCACGGAGCAAACAAAGTTGTCATGAACCTGGTGACAATGCAACAAACGAAACAAATAGATGATTAAGTAATAGGTATAAGGTCGGTGAAAACTTTCACATCATGGGATTTATAGCTAAAAAGTCTAAACCAATCACATATGTTTACATAATGAAGGTTGTGACAAAATAGGAGAAAGTACTTGAGTAGGTTGCCATGCTAGCATGTGTAGAACGGCTTCTTTCAATCTTTGAAAAATCCTAATGCTTCATATTTAGGACGAATAATCTTTAAAACATATGAAATAGAAATAATATATACAATTTGTACAGGAACATAAAAAATAATATGAAGCAAAAACACTATCAGATTATTCGGCCTTAGTAAAAACGGCCATTTAGTCGCAACAAAGTTGCTTACTAATCTATGCTATAGTAGGTTTCTCTGTCCCCACAATGTATCTATTTTGCTCGGCATCAGCACGGTTGAAGCTACCGGCTGCTGTCAAGTGTCAACACGGCCATCCCTGATCCGGACCCTGGAGTGTATCTGTGGATGTCCGGTGAAACTCTTCAAAATCTTTTTGGCCCTGCACATTGAGAAAATGATCACATCTGCTTCTATGCAGAAAACTGCAGTGTTACCCCTTTGACCACGTAGGACAAAACAAATTTAAGCCATCTTATTTATTTTTTAGAAGAAATTTGATAAAATACGAACAAAGAGGAGTTTTTGAGGGTAAATCATGCGCAAAATTTCCCTGCTCTTTAATCGTTGCTCTGAATCCAACTTTCTCTTCTACGACTTTTTCCAACCAAAGATCCCAGGTTCTGAAGACAAACAATTTAGGATTTTATATCTCGATTTTTGAACAAGCATCAACCTGCCGCATCTTGGAGCTGAGAAGGAATACCGGGAGGAACATGTTAACCATCTCGGAGGCATCAGCGAGGCCCGCGTTCGTTTCCTCCGGCAAGCATTCTGCGCCTAGCGCCAACAACTCCGTCGACGATTGCCAGGCCCGAGATTGCTCCGTCACACCAAGATTAAGTTTCACCAGGAGAGCACGGAAAAGCAAACGCCTGGTCATCCAGGCAGTCGATGGGAGCGAGGTCATTGCCGGCAGCGTGGACGGCCGATGGAGAAGCTAAATTAGCGCAGGGGTGGCGGATCTAAACAGGATTGAGACCTTGAGTTATCCGAGAAGCAGCCATGGTGACGTCCGGACAGCAGCATCATCTGTCGCTGGTTTGGCATTGGCGTGCATGAGCTCGAAAGCATTGACGGGCACCGATGGAGGCCCCAGCTCGCGGGTGCCACCTGGGGGAATATCGCCGACCATGTCGTAGATTCCCTCAACGGCCTTGAGGAACTCCTCAGCCTGTTTGGACTATCGCGTCACGTGTCTCATCTTGCGCACCTCCTCGGCCGCCGTCTCGGCAATGGCATGTTCCTTGGCCGCGTCGTGGGCCTGAAGTCTTCGCACTGCATCCAAGAGTGTGTCGCGGGCGTGGTTCGTCGCCGCCTTGGGCATCCACCAAGCGAGGTCCCCGTTGAGATCGACGGAAACAGCTTCGGTGTTGCAGACCATCGAGGAGATCAGGGAGGGCTCGTTCTGCACGGGGTCAATTTTGTTGGTGTATATTTGGTGCGGGAGGAGGCGTCCTTCCCGTGTCATGGAAGTCATACATGAACCGGGCTAGGTACGAAAATGTTAGGGTGAGCCCGTTCGGGAGCTCTCGAGCTCCCAGCTCCGATGTCGGAGCGCGTGGAGCGGCACTGAACGCGTCATCTCCAAAGAACCGGAAGTATGCAGCGGAGCGGCGCACAGTTCATTTTTGCGGAGCAGCCTTTACCTCGCTCCTCGTTTGGGCAAAATCCGGATCTGCTCGAATTACAGAAAATGCCACCGCCAAGTGATATACCTGAACAGGTACACGCTCGTATTTCTTTCATCTCTTCTCTCTGTCGTCAGCAGGCTAAAAAAACAGAGACGGGTAAGCTAGCCAGCGCTCGCGCCGCCAGTCGATTTCATGGGGCGCCGCCGGTCTAATCGCTCGCGCCGATGTATAATTGAGGCCACGTCTGACTCATCTTGCTCTCATCTCCGATTCAAGGACGCTCGCCGCCGAAATCAAGAACATACATGGACGCAACTGGTTTTATTGTTCCGCCGCCAGGAGCACCTCACCACGACGACGTCGCCAGGAGCTCCGCACGGCCGCGTGCTGACCTCCACGGCGAGCAATTGCCTGATTTCCGATCGACCTTGACCCCAACTGTGTTCAATGTTAAGGCCAAAAAAGTTTCACGCAGCACTATTAGGCTCAAAATAGCAGAACGGGCTCCATCCGCCTGGAGTGGGATGGCAGCCCACGTTCACGCAGAGCGGAGCGAGCGAAACGCTGGTCTCGCTTCCTGATCTCTATTGGGCAAGCGCTCATCATGAAGTTGAGCGGAGCCAAGGAGAATACCAGAGCGGCGGGTTGCCGAACAGGATTGTAAACTGAACCGACCAGGACTTGTCTACGTACCAATCGGCGACCGGTATTAGCACGTACGAAACTAATAAAATCAGCTAGGCAACGGCACGATGGTACGACTTACGGGTGGCAGGGTGGGTAATTTCTCTAAACTTTAGGAGCAATTTTAATGACCTACCAAACCAAACCAAACCAAGAAAGACTTAACGCCTTTATTATTAGGTATAGATACATCTATTTCTAGTCTTCACTTGAACTGACAATTATGTTTTGCTCCATAATTAAGGGAAAGAGAGATACCCCTTTATCATATCTTATTATGAACATTGCAATCTTGCAAATATATATATCTCATGTCGCTTATTATTAGTGAGTTGGTATCTTTCATGGTTTGCATAACTATTAGTCACTTTATTTGCATACTCCTTATTATGAATTGCCTAAGTACTTGATCATATAGTGAGAATATATACATCATATGAAGCAAATGTGTTTGTAAAACTTCTTTTATCACACTTAGTTGTTAACTGAATTGCTTGAGGACAAGCAATAAGCTAAGCTTGGGGAAGTTGATACATCCAAAATGTATATACTATCCCGAACACTTTTGCTGTTCTTTTCCTCTAAACTTGTGAGGTTTTGATACAACTAACACGGATTAACGCTGTTTTCAGCAGAATTGCCTGGTGTCTCGTTTTGGTGAATAAATCCAACTTTCAGGAAAATGCTCGGAAAAGATTGCAAATCCCTATTTTACCCGAAGACTCCTGGTGTCTATGTGTTGACACTCGTTGGTAAACCCCAAGAGAAAGGTTGTGAAGAGTGCAGCGGCAAGTTTTCCCTCAGAAAGAAACCAAGGTTGAATCGACCAGTAGGAGAAAGAAATCACTTCCGAAGGTTGATGCATCTGATGTTGGCAACATGGAATCTACACAACACAATCAAATTACTTTGCCCCAACGAAGCAGCGAGGTTGTGAATCTTACCAGTTTTGCTGAAACAAAGGATTGGACGTATAGTGTGAAAAATAATATTTGTTTGCAGTAGATGAAAGAAAACAATAATTACAGTAGGAAAACAGTGGTTGCAGTGGTTGTATATCAGTATAAAGAAATGGACCGGGGTCCACAGCTCACTAGAGGTGTCTCTCCAAAACAAATACATAACATGCTGGATAAACAAATTACAACTCGGTAATTGACAAATATAAAGACTACACCGTAGTGCATATGCATGACATGATGATTACTATGTGACTTATGCGGGCATTACAACAAGATACATAGACCGTTATCCAACTGCATCTATGACTAATAATCCACCCTCACAGTGTCATCCGAGCAAAACTTGGGTATTAAGTTGCAATCAACAGATAATTGCATCAAGAAAAGTGTGTAATGTAAACAATAAAATCATCCTTAGACAAAGCATTGTTGCTTCTTCCCTAATGGCAACAACACATCCCCCACCCGTTACGTTTCCGTCACTCGAGCGTTAGTGAAAAGGAGGCATGAACCCACTATCGAGCATAAATACTCCCTCTTGGAGTTACAAGCATCAACTTGGCTAGAGAATCTACTAGTAACGGAGAACATGCAAGATCATAAATAACATACACATGAAAGAACACGATATATTGATAATGATTGGACGTAGCATTCAATATTCATCAGATCCCAGCAAACACAACATGTAGCATTACAATAAGATGATTTTGATCATGTTAGACAGCTCACAAGATCTAAACATGAGGCGTAAAGAGGAGACGACAACCATCTAGCTACTGCTATGGACCCGTAGTCCAGGGATAAACTACTCACGCATCACTCCGGGGGCAAGAATGGTGATGAAGACCCCTCTGGTGATGATTCCCCCTCCCTGCAAGGTGCCGGAGAGAGATCCAGAACCCTCCCAAACTAGGGTTGACGATGACGGCGGCTGCAGATGTTTTTGGTGGAAAAGGATCGTCTTTTTAGGGTTAACCCTTCGAGAAGTATAAATAGGCGAGAGGGCATTGTCGGTGGGCAGCCAGGGGCCCACACCACCCCTGGGCGCGGCCAGAGGGGGGGCGCGCCACCTCATGGTTTGGCCCCTGAGGCCCCCCTCCGGGTCTCCTCTGAACTCCGTGTACGTGACAACTTTCTAAGACTTATGGGTTTTGTTTCGTCCAATTACGAGAATATTTTCGGAACAACTTTTCTGAAACTAAAAACAACAGATTACAGGAACTGGCTCTGTGGCATCTTGTCAATAGGTTAGTCCCAGAAAATCCATAAAAATGACATAAAGTGTATAAGAAACATGTAGCATATTGCATAAAAACAACATGGAACATCAGAAATTATGGATACGTTTGAGACGTATGAACTCCTAGAGCCAGAAGACGAGACGGAGAGGGGCCCACACCACCTGGCTTCGCGCCTCCTAGGCCGCGCCGTGGTGTGGTGTGGCCGCCTCGACCACCCCCTCGAGCCCCCCTTTCGACTAATTAATCCCTCTAGCCTAAAAACATCAGGGGGTTCATCATATTCTAGAGAGACACACCAGAGCGCCACCGCCGCATCGAAACTCAATTCGAGGATCATAAGTTCCTGTTCTGGCACCCTGCCGGCACAGGGATTCGGAGGAGATCATTGCCATCATCATCGCCACCACCTCTCCATCAACCATCCATGATTCCCCCATCCATGTGTGAGTAATCCCCATTTTAGGCTGCGAGGGATGGTAGGGATTGGATGAGATCATTCATGTAATAATTGCCAGATTGTTAGGGCATGTCGCCTAGTATCCATTGTTACTGCTATCTATCATTGTTGCAACTTGTTATGCTTAATGATTGTTACTAGGGCCCGAGTGCCATGATTTCATATAAGAACATGTTATTGATTCATGAGTATAATTATTGTTTTCGATCTTACCTGCAAGTTGTATACACATATCGTTGTCCGGAACCTGGGGCCCCAAAGTGACATCAATTGGGATAACCGGAGGGGATGGCTGTGATGTGAGGATCACGTGTGTTCATGGAGTGTTAATGCTTTGCTCCGGTGCTTTATTAAAATGAGCACCTTAATTACTAGTAGTTTCCCTTGAGGCCCCGCTGCAAACGGGCTGGTAGGACAGAAGATGTTGTGCAAGTTTCCAATTGCGAGCACATACGACTAAATATGGAACACATGCCTACGGTTTACCTAGTACTTGGATGCTTTATCATTATTTATCTGCAATTTCCCACGTTTTGATTATTATATGTCCATGCAACGCCCGTTCATCCGTCCCTATGCCTACAATATTTTAATCTTGTTGTATACTACAATTACTGTTGGTGTCTTCATTTCATTCATGCTATTACTTTACTACTACTACTGCTATAAAACTGTTGATGTTGATAAAATGTTGCGAGCAAGTCTATTTCCAGGTCCAGCTGAACTGACAACTCATCTGTTAAGGCTTATAAATATTCTTTGGCTCCCCTTGTGTCGAATCAATAAATTTGGGTTTACTTTCCTCGAAGACTGTTGCGATCCCCTATACTTGTGGGTCATCAGACATCCATATCAAAACGCTCGCAATCTTCTCCAGCTTGGTGGCACTTGAAGACATGATACAGCAGGTTCACAAGACCACCACGGATGACATCCACATTGCCAGCTTGAGGAGCAATGTTGCATGTGAACAGGCAGAGGAGAACATTGTAGAAACGCTTGAGATCCTTGTTGGTACCTACACTTTCGGAGACACAATGCACATGCATCCTCTTTCCTAGATCATCACCATGGATAGGATAGCCTGGGAGCTTAGAGAGCCTCAACATGGAAGACTCGCACCTGTGGCGCCCAGTCATCCATGTCAAAGGGATGTCCTCATCTTGACCAAAGCTGATAGTAGCAAAGAACTGCTGAACAACTTGAATGTTGATGTTTTGCTGGATGCCAATAAGATTCTCAAGACCAAGCTTATTTGACACCCAAACTGCTTCCTTGAAATAAGACTTGCTGCCCAGAGCATCTAAGGTTTGAACCTTTTTCTCACACACAGGATGACGCAACTTGTCATAGATTCCAATTTGAACCAGCTCCTGTTCCTTCCTCCAATAGTAATAGGTCTGAGAAGTGCAAGCCATGGTGAATAAACGCTGCATCCTCATAGCCCTATACTCGCTCTTGCTTATGTCTAACAGAGTGGTTATGCGATCAAACCGAGCTTTCTTAGCAAGCTCCTTCCTTTGAAACTCAGCCTCTGTTTCTTCTATTTCATGCTCTAGGTTGATAGCCCTGTTCTGAACCCTAGCACTAGTCTCTGGATCAGTTATCAGATAGTGCGAGCATGAACCGGTATGGATGTTGCTTCCTTGGCTCGATGTTGGGGTTGGAGGAGGAGGCCTTGGTCCGTTTACCTATGAATAAGGAGTGTAGAAAGATAGCAGGAGGATAAGCATGCATGTCCAGAAAAACAAATGAGGAACCATCAGGAGATTCTGGGCAATAAAATGATGGATCTACACCGGAGTCTCCCATCGCAGGGGCAGAATCTCCGGCCTACCGGAGTCTCCGTTATGGAAGACCGGAATCTCCAGCCCTACATTTCTACCATGGAAGACTAGGGAAGTGCATCTAAAAACCACCTTGGTCAAACCTGGAGAGAGGGATAGAGAGGTACCCTTGTCCTTCATGGTGCTCCAAATAGGGGAGGGTGAGCTCCCACTATGGAGTGGTAGAGGAGTGCCAACGATGGTATAGTCCGATAGCGGAGATGGCAGCCGAACGACAACCTTGGAGAGGGGCGGCGTCGCAGGAGAAGTTTGGGGTCGGGAGTGGAAGAGGAGTTGTTAGCAACTCCCAACCCTGATCCCTTTTTTTACTCCACAGGAACCGCCCAGACCGGAGCCTCCATCCTAAACCCCAGAGTCTCCGATGTTCTAGAGTTTCCGTGTTTATGGCGGAGATTCTGTTCCGACCGGAGTCTCCGGTGTTGCACACCAGAATGTCCGGCCCCAACTTTCCAGAAATTGCATATTTTAGTGTGGGACATGCATGTGGCTAGATGGGAACTGGTTTTTAGGGAGTTTTGGCTTGGGATAGAAACACAAGCTGGAATGGTACGTCACACCCAAAACTTGCAAGATCCAATCAAATAAAAGCCAAGAATGAGTGTGTTTTCCATAAAACCACCAACACAAGAGGTATGCAATGAAATCAAAATAAGAACCAAACAATACCAACTCTTCAAGGATAAGAGGTTGGTAGCCTAGGCCACCATGTAAGAGAGTATGGTATGTCACCGTGAAGATATATCTTGGGTGCATTGTCATATCTCAACATTTTAGCTCACAATTCAACATTAGAAAAGAGAGATATAAATAAATTTTACTTTGGGCATAGTGGGAGGAAGGAGATCCCAATATGTTAGAACAACACTCCCTCTATGTCCATGCCTACTCCTCAACTCATACATATGGTCAACTATAGGTGTGTATGCAAGATCCTAAAGTCAAGCTCCTTGAATCGATGATATTTAGATCATTCCTCAAGAACATAAATCTTGTATCATCAAGGGGCTTCGTGAATATATCGGCAAGTTGATCCTTGGTGGGCACATATGCTAGCTCAATATCTCCACGGGCAACATGATCTCTAATGAAGTGTCGACGAATCTCAATATGCTTCGTTCTTGTATGTTGCACCGAGTTGTAAGCAATCTTGATAGCACTTTAATTGTCGCACAAAACAGGCACTTTGTCACAATGGAAATCATATTCCTTAAGAGTTTGCCTCACCCACAACAATGAGTGAAAGCACTAGCAGATGTCACATACTCGTCTTTGGTGGTAGAGAGAGATATGCAATTTTTCTTCTTAGAAGACCAACTCGCCAAGGATCTACCAAGGAATTGGCAAACTTCGAAAGTCGATTTCCTATCATCTTGATCACTAGCCCGATCCGAGTTCGTGTACCCACTAAGAGAGAAATGTGCCCACTTTGGGTACCACAACCCAAACCTTGAGGTATGAACCAAATATCGAAAGATACGAACCACCGTCTTTCAAATAGGAACATAGTCGATGGACCGCCATCAAATGGCTTTCCTTAGGAGCCTCTTGATACCTTGCACAAACTCCTATACTCAACACGATATCGGGTCTAGAAGCACACACATAAAGCAAAGAACCAATCATAGAATGACCCAACTTTTGGCCCACATCTTTACCATCCGGATTGCGCTTGAGATGACACTTGTTTTGCAATGGAGTGATCTTCCCTATAGTATCTTGGAAGTTGAAACTTTTGAGCATGTCTTGGGTATACTTGTCTTGAGAGATGAAAGTCCCACAAGCCAATTGCTTGATATCAAAGCCAAGGAAGAATTAGAGCTCTCCCATCATAGAGATCTCAAACATGTCAGTCATAAGCTTTGAAAATTTATCACTGAAAGCTTGATTAGTTGAGCCAAAAATAATATCGTCCACGTATAGTTGGCATATGAAAATCTCCCCCTTAACCCTTTTTGTGAAAAGGATGGGATCCATTTTCCCAACTTCAAACCCACGGTCTTTCAACAATTCTCTAAGGTGCTCGTACCACGCACGTGGTGCTTGTTTAAGCCCATAGAGCTCCTTATCGAGCTTGTAGACATGGTTAAGGAAGTTGGGGTTCTCAAATCCCGGTAGTTTCTTAACATATACCAACTCTTTCAATGGACCATTTATAAAAGCACCTTTTATATCCATTTGTTGCAATTTAAAGTTATGCGAAGATGCATATGCAAGAAGGATACATATGGACTCAAGGCGAGCCACGGGGGCATAGGTTTCATCAAACTCAATGCTTTCCACTTGTGAGTACCCTTGAGCCACCATTCTGCCTTGTTCCTTATGACAATACCATGCTCATCTTGCTTGTTCTTGAATATCCACTTGGTGCCAATAACATTGCAGTAATCTTTGGGATTCTCGACTAGCTTCCATACTTTGTTGCGCTCAAAGTTATTGAGTTCATCATGCATAGCTTCCAACCAATCCGAATCCTCAAGAGCCTCAAATACTTTCTTTGGTTCCACCATGGATATGTGAGCTTGATGCTAACTTAAACTTGCCAATTGAGCTCTTGTGGATATTTTGCCTCTTACATCACCCAACACCTTATCGTCAGAATAGTCAATTCTTTTCAAATCCCTAGCAATCCTTGCTTCATGAAGGGATTCGGTCTCCTCATTGTTGCGAGGAGAGATCACTTGATCATCTTGATCATTCGGGTCCCCGTCTTCACCAGTTTGTTGGACTTGATCATCATCATGGCTTGCTTCAACATGAGATGAAGAAGGTTGATCTTGGCTAGCTCGAATAATAGGAGACCTTGGTTCTTACATAGCAACTTGATCAACAAGAGGAGGGTCTTGAAATTGTTATTTGGTTGGTGCATCACTTGCTCCATTGGCATGTTCTTCTAATATAGAAGAGGGCTCCACTTGAGTAGAGCATAGTATTCTCGATCCGCCACAAGGTGTCCCTCAATGGGGCGTAAAAATCCCATACCCATTCCTACTATGGATTCTTGAGGAATTTCAACATCTACATTACAAACATGAAATTGCGCCACTTGGGAGCCATCATTTCTTCGAACGCCACACTGCTAGATTCAATGACAATCCGTGAGGACTTGTCAAAGACTCTATAAGTGTGGGATTCGGCACCATAACCAACAAATGTACCCTCAAGAGATTTAGATTGGAATTTAGACAAACAACTCCTTTTACCACATAGACACACTTACAACCAGAGACACAAAAGTAGGAGATATTTGGTTTGTTGTTGATACGTTGCAAACATATCTAATTTTTCCAACCACTTTTCTTGTTGTTTATCCTCACATTTGCATGATTTGGATCAAACTAACACGGGCTAACAATGTTTTCAGCAAAATTACCCTTGGTGTCTAGTTTTGTGCAGAAATCCATTTTCTTCAGAAAATTCCAGAAAAATTCAAGAAATTATTTCCCCCTGAAAGACTCCCACAACCCGAAGGACGGCCGGAGGGGGGCCACTGGGCCTCCGGGGGTCCCACCCGCGGCCCCCCTCTAGCCACACCTGGAGGGCCCCTGGGGGCCTGGGACCACCCCTAGGGTCCCCTTTGGCATTAAGTCTCCTTCGTCCCCGAAATGCGGAACCCCTGAAGGATTTTCCCGAAAATGATCCAGAGCTCCGTCGACATCCAAAACCCTAGTTTGGGAGACAAAAGTTCATGTTCTGGCATTCTGTCGGGATGGGGATTGGAGGGAGATCGTCGTCGTCATCACCATCACCTCTCCATCAACCATCCATGATTCCTCCTTCGATGTTTGAGTAATTACCTGCTGTGGGCAGAGGGATGGTAGGGATTATATGAGATTAGTCATGTAATAGATCACGAGATTGTTAGGGATTGATGCCTAGTATCCACTGTTGTTGTTTATTATCGTTGTTGCAACTTGGAGTGCTTAATGATTTTCACTTAGGGCCTGAGTGCCATGATTTTAGATATGAACATGTTATGTTTTTAAGAGTATAATTGTTGTTTTGGATTATATGTAATATCTGTGTACACTTATTATTGTCTGGAACCCGAGACCCCAAGGTGACATGGTTGGGATATCGGAGGGGATGGACTCTAGTTCGACGATTACATGTTTCCATCATATGTTAATGCTTTGCTCCGGTGCTTGGTAGAACAAGTATCTTAATTATAGTTCCTTTTTGACCCCACAAAAACTGGATGGTAGGAAAAAAGATGTCGTGCAAGTTCTTATTGCAAGCATGTACGACAATTCTCGGGAAACATGACTATGATAGTTTGTGACTTGGATACTCTCTTATATATTTATGCTGCCTTTTGTCACCTCTATTACATGGTTAATCTCATTCATGCAACGGCCGTACATCCATCCCTATACCTACGGTGTTTTTATAACTGCTTCTTAATCCGTTTACATTCACTACTATTGCTACTACTATTTTACTGCTACTGTTACTATTAAACCACTTCTATATCACCATTACTACTAATAAATCGCGTGAAGCAAGATACTTTTCAGGCACAGCTGAATTCACAACTCAGTTGTTACGGGTTATAAATATTCTTTGGCCCCCTTGTGTCGAATCAATAAATTGGGCTATATTTACTCTCGAAGACTGTTGCGATCCCCTACACTTGTGGATCATCAAGACTATTTTCTTGCGCCATTGCCAAGGAGCATAGCTTTTGTTGTAAACTCACTTGAGAATTATATTGTGCGATGCAATTTTTTCCATCGTGAGAAAGAATACTGATCCTAAGGTTCCTATTGAACATGGCATTATTGTATGTACATGTGTAGGTTTGGGTCAAGTATTTACCTGTCTGTCACACCTCCTAATCTCCCGTTTAACCTGTAGGTAGCTTGGGAGATAAGTCTAGGTTGTGTGCCTTGTACCTATATATGTGCACTATGCACCTGATCAATGAATAGTGTTGCATCCATTATCTGTTCTACATGGTATCAGCCTAAACACATCTTCCTACCCTAGCACCGCCGCCACTGCAGCTCGTCCTAGCTTCCGCCGCCGTTGCTGCTCCTCCTCTACCTCTTCTCTCCTGAGCCGTTGCCTTCTGCTTCAACTCTTCTTTCTCCCAGCCCAGTCCGTCGTGGAGCGGCGGGTACACCCCTGGACAGGGGTTGTCCACGCCTACACTATGCCGATGCCTCGCGCGCCGGCTCCTGATCTTCTAGGTCGCCCGCCCGGCTGGTCATCAGGCGTTTTTCGCCGTGCCTCAGCAGCATGGCGCATCTTCGGGGTTCTGCGGATACCCTGCTTGACCACCACAGCCGCCCTCTTAGTCGACTTTTGACCCGGCGCTTCTCACCGCCCCTACTCCAACAAACTATGGCGGTGGAGGTGATTGGTTCATGGACACAGGAGCTACTTCTCACATTGCGTATAACACTGGTAATCTCAATACTTCTCGACCTACCGCCACCTCCGCCCGTATCATTGTCGGTGATGGGTCTACCCTTCCTATCACACACATTGGCCGCACCTCGTTTCCATCATCATTTGCATCATTGTCTCTTAACAACATAATTGTCTCACCACACCTTATCAAAAACTTAGTATTTGTCCGTCCTTTAACTCGTGATAATCCTGTCACTGTTGAGTTTGACGAATTTGGTCTTTCTGTTAAGGATTCCCGCACCTGGATGGTTCTGCACCGCTGTAACAGTCCTGGCGATTTGTACCCCGTACTGTTATCGTCATCATCTACCACTGGTCCAGTCGCCCTCTCCGTCGGCATTGATCTTTGGCATGCTCGTCTCGGTCACCCCAGCTCCGCTGCACTTCGTCATCTCCTTAAGGGATTTTCCTTTTCATGTAATAAAACCGATTCTCATACTTGTCATGCTTGTCATGTGGGTAAAGATGTTCAACATCCATTTAGCTCTACGTCCACTATAGCCTTGTTTCCTTTCCAGTTTATTCATAGTGATGTTTGGACTTCTCCTGTTGCAAGTAGTACCGACTACCTATATTATCTTGTGCTTTTGGATGATTTTCTCACTATGTGTGAACGTTTCTGTTACGCCACAAGTCTGATGTTGCACACACACTTATAGCATTCTTCGTCTATGTATCCACTCAGTCCGGTCGTACCATTCTTGCTCTCCAAACTGATAATGCAAAGGAATTCGACAGCCATGCTGTTCGCACGCTCCTTAGTGCTCATGAAAATATTTTTCGTCTCACTTGTCCCTACACCTCGCAGCAAAACGGTCGCGCTGAACGCATTTTACGGACCCTCAACGACTTTGTGTGCACCCTTATTTTTCATGCCAATATTCCTGCCCGGTTTTGGCCCAATGCTCTCGCCACGGCGACCTTGCTCATCAATCTCCAACCATGTCGTGCTCATTGGCACTATGCACCACATCGCCTTCTCTTTGGATCACCACCTTCCTATGATGAATTCTGGGTTTTCGGGTGTCTTTGCCTACCTGGTGTTTCTTCCACTACACCTCATAAGCTGGCTCCCCGTTCTATGGCATGTATCTTCCTTGGTTCTCCGTCCAATACTAAAGGATATCGCTGCTATGACCCGGTCTCTCATCATGTGATCACATCACGACATGTTTACTTTGATGAAAGGTGTTTTCCGTTTCAGCAGGTTTCTCCATCGGCTATGGCTTCATCCTTGCCGCCAACACTATCGGAAGGCCCCGCGGGACCTAGTCGGCTCCCGGTCAGACCAGCTTTGGGTCCCAGCGTGTCGGTACCCACGCTTGAGTCAGCTGGTGGATCGGCGATTGTGGCTTCCTCGGTCTTGGTTGCCTCTGTCACCCCGCGTGCGCCATCTCCGGCTACCTCGACGACATCCGGTTCAGTGTCCTCGGCTACCTCGGGCTCGGTCATGGCTCCTACGGAATTTCATCGCCGGATGCTGCACCACCACCTTCAACTCCCATGATGACCCGTGCTCGTGGAGGCATCACTAGGCTGGGCCAACGTTATCCCGCTGATGAGTACGTCTGCATTGCATCGACTACTACGCTATCACCGGTTCCTACCTCAGCATGTTCCGCTGTTCGTGACCCTTTGTGGTCTGCGTCCATGCGGCAGGAGTTCGACGCATTATTGCGGAACCGCATGTGGCACCTCGTCCCTCGGCCACACGCCAATGTCATCAGTGGAAAGTGGGTGTTTCATCATAAGCTCCATCCTAACGACAACCTCGAGCATTACATGGCTCGTTGGGTGGTGCGAGGCTTCCGGCAATGCGCGACGTTGACTTCACCGACACCTTTGCCCCGGTTGTCAGATCGGGCAAGATCCGCACCGTCCTCCAGCTTTCTGTGTCTCGCACCTGTCCTTGTTCACTAGATGGATGTCTCCAATGCATTTCTTCATGGCCATCTTGATGAACAAGTGTACTGTCAGCAGCCCACTGGCTTCATCGACGACGTGCATCCCGGCTACGTTTGTTTGCTTTCACGCTCATTGTATGGGCTCAACCAGGCGTCGCGTGCCTGTTACCAGCGCATCACAGCCTTTCTTCATCAGCTTGGGTTTCTCTCCACTCGCTCAGATGCCTCGTTGTTTGCATACAACTAGGGCACTGATACAACATACGATATCATCCTCACGACTTGCACCAACGCTCTACCTCAATGATTCATTGATCTTCTTAGCGCTGAGTTCGCCCTGAAGGATTTGGGGCCGCTCCACTACTTCCTTCGAATTGAGGTGGTGTGCCGTGCATATGGCTTTTTCATCCACTTGAGGCAGTGTGCTCAAGAGCTTCTTGACCGTGTTGGCATGCTTAATTGCGAGCCCGCGGCTACAACGGTGGATACGAAAGCCAAGATCTCTACCACTGTCGATACATCGTTGTAGATTTCATAGACGGGGTGCCATGAGACTACCGATAGAGAAGTGGGGGGACGTGATCGTATGATGAACAATGACACAGGATTTACCCAGGTTTGGTACGTCGCAGTAATGCGGCGTTCCTACTCCTGCAATCTCACTATTCAGGACTAAAGCCTGGAGTATACAAAGTACAATGTGAGGTTAGGTTTAGCTACTCGTCAAGGATCAACCTCTCGGCGAGTTAGCCTCTAGCTTCTTGTCTTTTTTTCTTATCTCCCGTCCGACTTTATATAATAGCCGGGTTAGGGCTTACAGAAAAGGAAACCTAGAAGACTACGGTATGTGCTAACTTGGAAAGGAAGGAATCCGCCTTCTACTCCAAGCCGTACCACGTGGGCCGTGATCCAGGTTCTTCTAGAATCCGGCTTCCATGCATGAGCTTACTGGGCCGCCCAATGGACCGTAACCCATTACCATTTAGGCTACCCTGGTAATCCGGCACTTTAGACCACCATCTGATATACCCCTAATTGGTATATATCCGACAGTAGCCCCCAAGAAGTTAAGACTTTGATTCGCCGTCTTTCGTCAAATGTGCATTCTTTCCGAGAAATACTAGCTTTCTGTCTTGATTCTTCTTTTCCTTTAAGCAATGCCGTAACGCAAAACTCGGATTTCAGAAAATCCGGCTTCTCTTCCACGAGCCTTCATGGAGAAGGAACTTCCTACGTCAGCGCTTCAATCATGCTGACGTCAGGGACGTTTGGGTTTCGAGCGGGAAACCCTGAAACGTATCTTTGACATATTCTCGCGGGAAACAAGGAGATAGCAATAATCACCCGTCGTTTCATTTCCCGGAATTTCCGGCGAGTGACACGCGTTGATCATCCAACGGTCAAAAGAGCCGTTAGCACGTATCGCGACGGATTTCCGGCTATAAATAGTCGTTTCCATCCCCTCCGGCAAACCTTCCGCTTCCCAGTTCTCATCGCCTCAAGCACTTAGCGCCCAAGCACTGTGAGCAGAGCACGACCTAAACGCACGCTCGCACCAGCCCCGTTTGCAACCTCGCCGGAGTGCACGGATTCTTCCTCACGCCGCCCAGGAATGGCATCTCCGAACGCTTCCCCGGCTCGCTCCGTCGCGGCGGAGATATACGACATCATCAACACCATGGACCCCATGGTGGATTCGCCTCTCCGCACCACCGGCGACGAGCCGGAGAAAACCACCAGCGGCCAGGCCAGCGAGGATCCGCCTCTCTCTGCCATGAATCTGTCCGCGTCCTCCTCCGTGCCGTCTCCGCCGTTCGCGCCCGAGACAGCGGAGGAGAAGATACTTCTCGTCAGAGAAGAGCTCGCGGCCGCGTCTGCCGCTGCGTCCGCTGCCGCCGGGGCGGAAGACGAAGGGGAAAATGCCGGCAACTGGGCCAGAGAAGCATTCCTCCCTCCCTTCTTCCGACAATGGAGAAGGAGGGGTTACTGGTGAAGGTTAAATGGCGGAGCCCGGAAGACGAGTCGGAGCCGTTGCCCAAAGACGGAGAACGCGTTCTCCTTACCTTCCATATCGCCAGAGGTATGGGTTTTCCGCCGTCCGCCTTTTTCCTCCAGATTTTGGACCACTACCACATTCAACCCCATAATCTGCCTCCCAACTCCATCCTCTACTTAGCCGGATTTCAAGCTCTTTTCGAAGGGTATCTAGGTTTAGCTCCTAGGTTAGACTTCTGGCAGTATTGCTTCGGGGTTAAGCGAAACCCTTCCGAGGGTGCACTCCCGACTTGCGGGACCATATCCTTCACCCTGCGTAGATTCAGGGAGGATTGGTTCCCCAAGATCAAGACCTCGGAATCCGTCAAATTTTGGACGGGTTCCTTATTCTACCATCCCAATGTTCCCTTTCCCGGAAAAACCACCGGGGTTCCACCTTTCGCTAATACCGCTGCCGTCCCCCAAGAAAACTGGGGGACAGAAGCAGTGCAGTCTTTGCCGCCAGATCTTCTCAGGATCAAGCGTCGCATCGCAAAACTCGTCGCCTCCGATACACCTCTAACTGGCATGGACACAGTCCTATGCTAGTTAGAGAGGCGAATTCATCCTTTGGCTGATCACGGCTCTCGCCTTCTATGTGATTACACGGGAGCTGCTGCGCTATGCGGGCGACGTACAAGTCTTTGTCGGCAAAAGACTTGCGAAAGCGCGTAAACCAATTGGTCGCCTCGCTTGACCAATATGAAGAAAGCCGGCCGGTGTATACAACATCTAACCCGGCCCCCAAGGTACGGTTTTCGCCCCTTGAGTTTGTATTCTTTCTGCTTTCTCGGATTTTATTTTAACCCGACCTTTTCCTCTTTGACAGATCCTTGAACTTCCCGAGTCGGATCTTGCTTCTGACGCCGAGCTGGACGAATTGCGCGCGAACTTCGCTGGCGACCGTAAACGCAAGAAGATTTCCACCTCGCAGGAAATTATCGATCTTGACGGTGTTCCCGTCGCTACTTCCAGGTTTGTTCGTCTGGGTTTTCTCGATTTATCGGAGTTTTTTCCTTTGTCTCAGAGATTTAACTTTCCGGCATTTATCTTTTTTAGCTTGGCCCCCTCAACTCTGAAGCCTAAGAAGCTAAAAAGGCTTAAATCTGTGGCCAGCAGAGGTCCACACCCTTCTCCTGCTACTGCCCCGGATACCCCAGTAATAGTTGCAGAAGAGCATGCTGCTGCCCCCAACGCCGAAACCCAGCAGACCAGCCAGCCTATTGTGCCAGAAACGGACACGAGGGAAAGGGCGGTCCAGGAAGTGGGAGGTCCCTCTCGAGCAACTGAGGAGGAAACCATTCCTACCTTCGATAAAGATTTCAAGAATATCAATGAGGGCATTAGCGCTGCCGGGTCTCTGTTTGCAGATTTTGCAAAAGAGTTCACCGAAACTTTGTCAGGTTTACAGCGGATGAGCCAGGTAATATCTCTAACCCCCAAGCAATAAGTCAAATGCATTCTTTTAACTTAGTGCTTAATCCTTATTATGCTTGCTGCTAACTTCAGCCTTTTGTTTCATTTCCGTGTTTCAGCAAACCGCTAAAAGTATAAACCTGGAAGTTTTTTGTCGCACCCGGAATTCTAAAGGATACTCGCCGTTCCGTTGAACAGTAGTAGATTGGATTACGGGGCTTACCGGCACCCGCGTCCTCTTACGAGTAGGCCAACACACGTATGTGTGACAACCAACCCCTATCTGTTCAGCGTCGACGTAAACTATCCCATAGAAATCAGGACACTACCATTGACATACTTCATACCATACACACATGGTACGTCAACGGCTTTGAACAAAATGATAACACAGCATATCTCTAAGACACAAAAGATTGAAATAAGTTGCAAATAGCTCTCACTAGAGCAGAGATAGCAAATACAATCATCCAGAGGACACATGCCCCAACATAACATCATTACATCTCAGCAGAAGCATTCAAAGGGTCTGAGTACAGACAAATCCAAATAGGCTTAAGAAGCCGGAAACTGAAATAAAGACGGAGCCCATCCACGTAGTCTCGGATCCTGCCCGGGTCCGCTAACTACTCGTCAGCAGCCTCGTCAAACTCCACGTAGTAGCCGTCACCTGGATCCTCGTAAGCGTAGTCTGCGGAACCACAGCCCCAAAGGGGTCAGTACATAGACGTACTGGCAAGCAAGACTCACAGTTCACCAAAGGGTAACCCGTCAACACCAAGCACAGATGCCTTGGGTTCAACGGAAGAGAGGGGATATGAAAGATGCTGCAACTGGCTGCACTAACCAACTACAGAGATTCTACCACTTCCGACTAACAGAAAGGAGATAAGATCGAGTATTGTAACCAACTGAAAGATAATTTCAAACAAACCCATCCTGGATCTCGCCCCTTATCCAAAGAAGCAATCCGAGGATAACTCACATAGTTGGAATAAGGATGAATCAAGTTATTGTGTCAATAATACTATTACTAGTCAAGTTGTTAATCATGGGGTGAGATTGTGAGTCATTAGGTTTAAGTTGTCCTGAGTACTTGTTAGCTAGTACTTTCACCAAGTTAACCATAACCGCGGAAAACACGGCATCTCGAGAAGATTATCCCTGCAGGGTTGCACCAATTTGGCCGTACACGTATGAATAACCCGCCAGATGGGATGCCTCCCACCAAGCGGGGCACTCAACACAACTCGACTCTTCTTCGCATCAAGCCCAAAGCACCTTGGGCGCACGGCTAATCGAGCCCAGAAGAAAATGGACCCTCATAGCACTCTAAGAACGTGTCCCCCTATATGCCGACTACGAAAGTTCCACCCTGCGCTGGGCTCGCAAAAATATGCATGCGGCAAATGGAAAACACGAACTAAATGAGATGATTTGGACGAGATGCGAATCGAATCAAATTGAGGGGGGCGCCCATACTCGCTTCCCACATGCGGGTAGTGCGCTCATCATGGATCAGTAGACAAGACCCTTTTCCTATTAGGGTCGACACTAGCAGGCCTCAAAACCACGTAGGGCCTCCTGCCGGTGCCTTATCATCAAATTATTATTTAACAATAACATTAGCATGATTGATTGATTGATTAAACATCGAGCCCCCAGAACATAATGAAAATATAGTAACTGAAAGTAACGGGTAACAGACTCGAGCAAAACAACCTAAGCATGCTAGTAAGACACTGGCTCCATCAATGGGGTTGTAGGAGGGGTGGTGAGGCAATATCAGGGTTAAGGGATTCATGTGATAGGTTCGTAACAGAAACAACGACTACTAAGGCTAGCAGAAATAGACAACGGAAAGTATCGGTAACCAGGGTTGAAAGGAACACAATGGTTCATGTGAGTGATAACTTGCCTGCAAACTCAGCAGCCGGGTACTGAGCTAGATCCTCAGAAGGGGTGCTGTAAAGATCGTCTGTCTCAACGTCGTCGTCTATTCGAGAAGAAGCAAACAAAAAAGAAAGAAATATAAACAATCATTATCATGGCATAGTGCACAATCATGGGATGATGCATGTCAATTTAATAGATGCATCAAAATAAACTAGTTAACATGGTAACACAATTTAACTGGACCCCTATGCAATTGGATTGCATATGGAAAAGGTCCAGGGATTGAGGTGGAAACAAATGACCTACAATTTAATTACCATGTGAGACTTTATTACCATGATGCATGCATGATGCTAACAACATAATAACAACAAAAGATGCAAGTGGAAAAGGAATTTAACAAGTGTGGAAATGGTTTAATAAGTTTGGAAATTTTTGGTTACTTAAACATGTCCCACAAGTATTTGTTGTTTTCATCAATTTAACATGTTCAAAACAAATAACAAAATTCATATTTGAAAAGAATACCAAATTTTAGTTGGATTACATGTTTCAAATATTGAAAAAGGAATTAGGATGAATTTATTATGACTTAAACAATATTAAACAAGTTTTAAATGAATTTAAAACAAGTTTGAATATTATTTGAATTTTATTTGGTCAAAACATAAATTCAAATTCACATTTGAAAAGTTCATATTTTTCTAGTTTGAAAACATATTTTGCATGTTCAAAAATAATTTATTTGGAGCAAGTTATGATTTTATCAAATTTAAATGAATTAAATAAGGATTAAATTATTTAGGCAATTTAAATTATTCAAACCATGAAACAAAATTTATATTTGAAAAGGTTATTTGAAATAGCATGGAAAACATATTTTATTTGCATTTATTGGATTAATAATGAATTAGTTATTGAATTTAGCAAATTGCATTTGAATTATTTGAATTCAAATTTGAATTGCATTTTGAAAATTCAAAACAGGAAACAAATGATACCAAAAGGTAGACAATTTAATAGACTAGCACACATATTTTATTTTCATTTATTGGAGTTATAAAACTAAAGTTGTTGTCAAAATACTTTCAGGGACCAATCTGTGATTTTTAAGGACTGGTTTTAAAAACAGCAACTGTTAAAAACTTTTGTTACCGTGTAGAAGCACACCCTAGCCACTGCCAGGGGGGCCCTGGCCTGCGCGTGCTCACGTGGCTACTGTGTGGCTGACAGGGGGCCCGCCCTGTCAGCGTGGCGGTGAAAAAAAGGGTGGGATTTCTCCCGGGGGGAGCCAGGACTCGAACCCAGCCCCCCTCGCTCGCGCTGCGTTAGACTGAACCAGTGCGGTGTGTGCGCTTCGTTGTCAGTAAATGCGAAGCAGAGAGGATAACGTTCAGATCCAACTCGTAACTGAAAATAAACGCGCGCTGGACTAAACTTTCTCTGACAGAAGCAAGATCGCCGGCGGGATAGACGTGCCCGTGCTCGATCTGGAAGCAGCTGTGGTGCAGGGGTGATGGATGCGTGCGTGCAAGCAACAGAGGGGAAGGAGGAGAGGAGGAGACGATGGTGGCTCACCATCGTTTGAAGATGTTGTAGAGGTTCGAGGAAAGCTCGCGGCCGGCGGCGATGTCGCAGATGGCGGCGCAGCTGTGGTTGCTCTCCGTGGGTACTCGGGTGTCAAAACAGAAGAGGGTGACGAGGGGGTTTGTTTCCAGCACTTAGCTAGGTAGGTGGAGATGCATGGCGACGGCGGTGGGCGAGGATTCAGACGGTGGTCGCCGGTGAGGAAATTTCAGAGAGGGGAAACGACGGTGGGAGGTGGCGCTCGACGGCGGAGGCGAGGGGAAACAGTGACCTAGGGGCTAGGGTTGGCGGCGCGCTGCCCTAGGGTTCTTATAGGGGGTGCGGGCGACTGGTGGCCGTCGAAGGCGTCGTACTGCCGCCGTGGCGTGCTCCGATGCACGCCGTACCGCGGAGGACGACGGTGTCGGCTGATTAACGAACCGGTACGCGTGGTTAGCGGGCTGGGCTGCGCGCGCGAGGAGAAAAGAGGGAAAATGGGCTGGGCTGGGCTAGCTAGGTGTTGCGCGCGCGACCGTTTGCTTCTTTTTTTTTTGCTTTTTGTTTTTTTTTGTAGCAATAGAAAAGGGAATAGATTGGAGGGTTTTAGTGTTAGGAAAAATCCTAGAAAATTAGGGTGAGCTTATTATGTCAATTTCAACCAATTACCAAGTTTGGATTTCAAAAACATTTGAATTTTGGTACTGTTTGAAATTGGATTGTGTTTGATTTGAATTTTTATTACTAAATGGTTATTGAACAATATGTTTAAGAATAGGGTGATCAAAGAATTTAATTGGAAACAAAGAGCACAAAATTGTTTTGATTATTTTTATAATTTCAAATTGGTGTGCTGTTTGAATGGTTTTAGTTTGAATTTGAGTAATTTGTTAATTAATGAATTAATATTGAAAACAAGGTTTTTATTAGGGTGACCCCTATTGATTAAATAGAACAATTATGATTATAATTTGTGTGGTACTTTTATAACTTTCAAATTATGTGCTGTTGATGATTTGCTTTGAATTTGAAACCACATTGGAATTAATTAATTGAAATAAAAAGCACCATTTTATTAATTGATCAAGATGGAATAATATGAAAACAAATGGGTTGTTTTTATTTGAGACTTTTATTTAAAATGTTGTAACAGAGCAAGTATGAAATAGAGTTTGGAAATAAGTTGAATTTCAAATGTGAAAACAATTAAGAACAGATGCAAAACAAATAGTAAACAATGCAAACAAATAATTAAACATGATGACATGATGCAATACTTTAATTAAACAGGAAATCAAACATTCTAAGGGATATTTTCATACTTGGGATGTTACAAAACGCCCCCCTGAAGGAATCGCGCCCCGAGATTCCTTACTGAGAAACGAAAAGGTCCGGATACTTCTTGCGAAGATCCTCTTCGGTCTCCCATGTTGCCTCTTTATCGGAATGATGAGACCACTGCACTTTCAAGAACTTGGTGCTCTTGATGCGAGTCTTACGCTCGGTCTCATCGAGAATACGAACAGGGTGCTCCTCATAAGATAGATCATCTTGCAGTTCAATGGATTCATGATCAACTGCACGATCTGGATCTTTGAAACACTTCTTGAGCTGGGACACGTGGAACACATCGTGCACCTTGGATAGTTTTTCTGGAAGCTCAAGACGATAAACATTTTCTGCCCGCCTTGAGAGAATGTTGAAAGGACCAATGTATCTTGGTGCCAGCTTTCCTTTCACACCAAAACGATGAGTGCCTCTGAGGGGAGTTACACGGAGATATGCTTTGTCACCAGGTGCATAGATCATATCCCGGTGCTTGCTATCATAGTAACTCTTCTGACGAGACTGAGCAATCTTGAGATTGTCACGAATGATACGAACTTTCTCCTCGGCTTCCTTAACAATGTCAGGGCCTAAGAGTGAACGTTCACCAGCTCCAGACCAATTGATTGGACTCCTGCATCTGCGGCCATACAATGCCTCAAATGGTGCCATGCCTAGGCTTGCCTGGTAGCTGTTGTTGTAGGAGAATTCAGCATATGGAAGGCAATCCTCCCATTTCATGCCAAAGGAGAGACCACATGCTCTGAGCATATCCTCGAGAATCTGATTGACTCTTTCGACTTGCCCCGGAGACTGAGGGTGATAAGCTGTGCTGAACAGAAGTTTGGTGCCCAATGCATCTTGGAAACTCTTCGAGAAATGAGAAGTGAAGATACTTCCACGGTCTGAGCTTATTTCCAAAGGAACACCATGAAGAGGAACAATCCTTGGTGTGTAGAGCTCTGCTAACTGGCTAGCTGAGATAGTTTCCTTGACAGCAAAGAAGTGAGCTACCTTAGTGAGACGATCAATAACAACGAAGATTGCATCGTTGCCCTTTTTGGACTTTGGAAAACCAGTAACGAAGTCCATTTCAATCATGTCCCACTTCCACTCAGGAATTTTCAGAGGTTAGAGTAGACCTGCTGTTTTCTGATGGACTGCCTTAACACGTTGACAAACGTCGCATTCAAAAACGTATTGAGCAATTCCACGTTTCATGCCAGGCCACCAATACAGAGTCTTGAGATCCTGGTACATCTTTGTACTTCCAGGGTGGATGGAGAGAGGAGTTTCATGAGCCTCCTTGAGAATGATATCTTTGAGGCTTTGAATCTGAGGAACTGCAATGCGTCCTTCGAAGAACACAGTTCCCTTGTCATCCATTGAGAAGGACTTGAATTTATCATTGCCTTCCTTGATGTGCTCTACAATCTTCTTGATTTCAGTATCACGAAGTTGTTCAGAACGAATCTTGTCCTCGAGAGTTGGTCTGGCTGTCAAGCTAGCAAGGTAACCTTGAGGAACAAGACCAAGGTTCAGCTTCTGGAATTCTTCATGAAGTGGAGGTTGGCTTTCCATGATCATGAGATTATTGCAATATGACTTGCGACTGAGAGCATCGGCCATAACATTAGCCTTGCCTGGAGTGTAAGAAATGGTGAGATCAAAGTCTTTAATCTTTTCAATCCATCTCCTTTGCCTGAGGTTTAGATCTGGCTGAGTGAAGATGTATTTCAGACTCTTATGATCGGAAAAGATTTCAGTTTTGTTACCCAACAAGTATTGTCTCCATTTCTTGAGGGCAAACACAACTGCTGCAAGTTCAAGATCATGTGTGGGATAGTTTTGCTCATGTGCATTCAACTGACGTGAAGCATAAGCCACAACTTGACGTTCTTGCATAAGAACTGCACCTTGACCTTGGAGAGATGCATCGCAGAATATCTGGAAAGGTTTGGTAGTATCTGGGCCAACCAGAACTGGTGTGGAAGTGAGTTTAGTCTTGAGGAGATTGAAACTCTCATTACACTATGGAGTCCAAACGAACTTCTTGTCCTTCTTTGTGAGATCAGTGAGAGGTTTGGCAATCTTGGAAAAGTTTTGGACGAAATGACGGCAATAGCTAGCCAAGCCAAGAAAACTTCTGACTTGCTTCACCGTCTTAGGAGGTTTCCAATCAACAATTGCCTTAACCTTTTCCGGGTCAATGGCTATGCCTTTGGCAGAGATGATATGACCAAGGTAAGCAACTTCTGGAATCCAGAACTCACATTTACAGAACTTGGCATACAGACGATGCTCGCGAAGTTTCATGAGAGTGAGACGAAGGTGTTCTCCATGCTCTTCCTCAGATTTTGAGTAGACCAGAATGTCATCAAGATATACCACAACGAACTTGTCGAGGTATTCATGGAAGACAGAATTCATGAGTCTTGAGAACGTCGCCGGTGCATTGGTGAGACCAAAGGACATGACGGTGTATTCATATAAACCGTACCGAGTGGTGAAAGCTGTCTTAGGAATATCTTCCTTTCTGATCTTTATCTGATGGTAACCCATCCTCAAGTCCAACTTTGAGAATATTGAGGCTCCAGCAAGTTGATCAAAAAGATCATCGATACGAGGAATTGGATACTTGTTTTTGATGGTTTTCTCGTTGAGAGGACGATAGTCAACCACGAGTCTTTTTGTTTGATCCTTCTTGGCAACAAACAGAGTTGGGCAACCCCAAGCGGAGGAACTAGGCTGAATGTAACCTTTCTCCATGTACATATCGATTTGCTCCTTCAACAATTTTAGTTCAGGAGGAGCTATCTTGTATGGATGCTTAGAGATTGGAGCAGTACCTGGTTCAAGCTCGATCACGAACTCAACTGCTCTGTCCGGAGGCATCCCTGGCAACTCTTCTGGAAAGACGTCAGGGAATTCACAAACCACCGGAACATTTTCAATTGCAGGAAGGGGTTTAGCATCGAGGTTGAACAGCTGAACAGAACTTGATCCATATGGAGAATAGACTATCTGGCCTGAAGGGTGAGAGAGAGTTATTGACTTTTGAGCACAGTCAATTTTAGCTTTGTGGGTCTTCAACCAATCCATACCCAGAATGACATCAATGTCAGAATTTCCCAGCAACATGAGTGAAGCAAGGAATATGCGACCTCCAATTAGGATCTGATTGTCCTTACTTATCTTGGAAGTCAACATTTGCGGTCCCGGAGAGTGAACAGTCATTTGATTGCTTAGCGGAACCAGAACTAGGTTGTATGCTTTTGCAAAGATCTTTGATACAAAAGAATGCGATGCTCGGTATCAAACAACACTTTAGCTGGAATAGAGTTTATGGGTAATATACCGAGAAGGACGTCAGCAGCTTCCTCAGCTTTGTCGGCCTTGATATGATTCACCCTCGCGGTCCTCCCGACAGGCCTGTTGTTGGAGTTGAAGGCTTTAGCCGGGGGAGCACGAACCATTGCCTGGTTGGTGTTGGGTCGAGGAGGTGGAGGTAGCTGCCTCTGAGTGCACTTATCAGCATAGTGTCCAATATCCTTGCACTTGTAGCAAGTGACGACACGAGGAGGACCTGGCCTTGGCTGCCCCATTGGAACCCTCTGACTCTGCATCTGAGCTGGGTTGGGTGGGCGGGGAGCAAAGCCTGGAGAAGCTTGGGCATATGGAGTCCGAGTGACAGCAGCATTTGGCACCCAGATGCGGCGCTTCTGCGGAGGGGTGGTCATGTTGGAGGAGGAACCACCCTCACGTGAGTGCTTGCGGGACTCCTCGAACGCCTTGCGCCCATTTTCCTCATTGAGCGCGGTGTTCACGAGCTCCTCGAAGTCCTTGCACTTGATGTTGGTGAGAGCGTACTTCAGTTCCGGGTTAAAACCTCGGCGGAACCTTGCCATCTTCTTGGCTTCAGTGGACACCTCATCACCAGCGTATCGAGCGAGACGATTGAACTCGTTCTGGTAGCCAATGACGTCCAGCTTGCCCTGCTTGAGAGAGCAAAACTCCTCACGCATCCTTTCCATGAGACCATCTGGGATGTGGTGCTTCAGGAAGGCATCCTTGAAACATCCCCAGGTGATAGGATAGCCAGCTCTCATGGTCTGGTAGTTCTCCCACCAGGTAGCTGCCTGACCCTTCAGTAGGTAGGTGGCATACTTGACCTTATCTTCCTTAGCAACGTGAGCAATGTCCAGAGCCCTGGCCATCTCCCTGATCCAGTCATCAGCGTCCAGAGGCTCACGTGTTGCCACGAAAGCTCTCGGACCCATACTGAGGAACTCCTTGATGCTGACCCGCGGAGCATTCTGGTTGTTGTGCTGGTTAGCCTGGATCTGGGCCATCTGAGCCACGACCTGAGTCATCTGAGTCAACAGCTCCGTGAGCGGAGGTGGTTCAGGCGGGTTGCTCCTTGTTGGCGGCATCCTCAATAGACATGCATTTTAGCACAACAACGGAAAAGGATAGACTTGGTAACCGAAAGATAGATTATTCCGACGCATGAATAGATAACCAACAGGTACATCATCACATGTTCAAATACATCAGAATATCCAACACACCAATACCTGGTTCGAAAGGCAAAGGATAACTAAACATAGCTAGGAATGGATACATCGGTACTCCCATGCTCATCACGCAGGACGGCGGTGAGTAGTACGACGAGAGATACGGTGAGGAGGAATCCCACGGAAGTAGGTAGAACGACGATCCACGTAGACCGGGACTGCTCTGAGAGCAACTCTCGGTGTGGTGAAGTAGAAAGCGTCGTCTCCCTGTGCTCCAAAGCGTGGAATCCCAGTGTAACCAGCTCCGAGGTTGAGGAGTGGACCTCTGATCGGCTCGTAACCTCCAGCATCTGGCAGACTACGTCCAACTGTCTCATCTCCAACAAAGTCTGTGGTGTACGTAGCCAGACGAGTCAAAGCAAGGTAGAGCTGCTCCCTGACTGAGGCCAACTCCTGAGAAAGTGTGGTGGCAACAACGTCACTGTGCCTCACAAACTGAGCGGTGGTGTGCAGCCTGGTGTTATCATGCTCGTAGACATCCAGGTTGTCGTAGAGGGTGAAGTGAGCTCCCGCTGAAGTGATGTAACCACGGGGGATGTGGCGATAGATAGAATCGTCAAACCCCCAGTAGTCAGCACGGAGGACGGTGAGACTCACGTAAGCTGCCTGCTGCACGGCCATATCCACTGTGGAACCTACTGCCTCGTAGCGGTGGACAACGCTCATGCCATCATCTGACAGAATGTAGACGATAGCCTGGTAGTAGGTCTGGTTAAACTCTCGCTGCTGCTCGTAGACCTGGTACTCTGGTGCCCAATGGAACCCCAGATAAGTGACCATGTCTCTCAGCATCTCCGGATAACCGGCGGTGCTCTCGCAACGAGTCATCCGAACCACCTGCGGATAGAACCTGAGATCCATCTGCAGATGATTTGGGAGGTTTTGATTAGACGCCGGTAGAGAACTGAAGTGGAAAGCAACAACAGGGTTCAACGGACGATAAGGATGTTGAAAAGAACATGATATTGAAGCAACATCGGGAAACACGAGACCAAAAATCCTGAGGTACTACGGAGAACCCAAAACACGTGAAACCCTAACTTGAAAGTTTGGGTGAGAAGATAAAACAATGTTGCACTTCCTTACCAGAAAAGGGTGGGTGGGTGGGGAAAGAAGAAAAATGGCAGAATTCCTACTCTCACGCTTCATTTTTCCTATATAGCTACAAAATAGTTTCTAGACTCAACTGCGACCAGTAAAAGGGATCCTACAGGCAGACAGGCTCTGATACCATTTGTCGCACCCGAACTTCTAAAGGATACTCGCCGTTCCGTTGAACAGTAGTAGATTGGATTACGGGGCTTACCGGCACCCGCGTCCTCTTACGAGTAGGCCAACACACGTATGTGTGACAGCCAACCCCTATCTGTTCAGCTTCGACGTAAACTATCCCATAGAAATCAGGACACTACCATTGACGTACTTCATACCATACACACATGGTACGTCAACGGCTTTGAACAAAATGATAACACAACATATCTCTAAGACACAAAAGATTGAAATAAGTTGCAAATAGCTCTCACTAGAGCAGAGATAGCAAATACAATCATCCAGAGGACACATGCCCCAACATCACATCATTACATCTCAGCGGAAGCATTCAAAGGGTCTGAGTACAGACAAATCCAAATAGGCTTAAGAAGCCGGAAACTGAAATAAAGACGGAGCCCATCCACGTAGTCTCGGATCCTGCCCGGGTCCGCTAACTACTCGTCAGCAGCCTCGTCAAACTCCACGTAGTAGCCGTCACCTGGATCCTCGTAAGCGTAGTCTGCGGAACCACAGCCCCAAAGGGGTCAGTACATAGACGTACTGGCAAGCAAGACTCACAGTTCACGAAAGGGTAACCCATCAACACCAAGCACAGATGCCTTGGGTTCAACGGAAGAGAGGGGATATGAAAGATGCTGCAACTGGCTGCACTAACCAACTACAGAGATTCTACCACTTCCGACTAACAGAAAGGAGATAAGATCGAGTATTGTAACCAACTGAAAGATAATTTCAAACAAACCCATCCTGGATCTCGCCCCTTATCCAAAGAAGCAATCCGAGGATAACTCACATAGTTGGAATAAGGATGAATCAAGTTATTGTGTCAATAATACTATTACTAGTCAAGTTGTTAATCATGGGGTGAGATTGTGAGTCATTAGGTTTAAGTTGTCCTGAGTACTTGTTAGCTAGTACTTTCACCAAGTTAACCATAACCGCGGAAAACACGGCATCTCGAGAAGATTATCCCTGCAGGGTTGCACCAATTTGGCCGTACACGTATGAATAACCCGCCAGATGGGATGCCTCCCACCAAGCGGGGCACTCAACACAACTCGACTCTTCTTCGCATCAAGCCCAAAGCACCTTGGGCGCACGGCTAATCGAGCCCAGAAGAAAATGGACCCTCATAGCACTCTAAGAACGTGTCCCCCTATATGCCGACTACGAAAGTTCCACCCTGCGCTGGGCTCGCAAAAATATGCATGCGGCAAATGGAAAACACGAACTAAATGAGATGATTTGGACGAGATGCGAATCGAATCAAATTGAGGGGGGCGCCCATACTCGCTTCCCACATGCGGGTAGTGCGCTCATCATGGATCAGTAGACAAGACCCTTTTCCTATTAGGGTCGACACTAGCAGGCCTCAAAACCACGTAGGGCCTCCTGCCGGTGCCTTATCATCAAATTATTATTTAACAATAACATTAGCATGATTGATTGATTGATTAAACATCGAGCCCCCAGAACATAATGAAAATATAGTAACTGAAAGTAACGGGTAACAGACTCGAGCAAAACAACCTAAGCATGCTAGTAAGACACTGGCTCCATCAATGGGGTTGTAGGAGGGGTGGTGAGGCAATATCAGGGTTAAGGGATTCATGTGATAGGTTCGTAACAGAAACAACGACTACTAAGGCTAGCAGAAATAGACAACGGAAAGTATCGGTAACCAGGGTTGAAAGGAACACAATGGTTCATGTGAGTGATAACTTGCCTGCAAACTCAGCAGCCGGGTACTGAGCTAGATCCTCAGAAGGGGTGCTGTAAAGATCGTCTGTCTCAACGTCGTCGTCTATTCGAGAAGAAGCAAACAAACAAGAAAGAAATATAAACAATCATTATCATGGCATAGTGCACAATCATGGGATGATGCATGTCAATTTAATAGATGCATCAAAATAAACTAGTTAACATGGTAACACAATTTAACTGGACCCCTATGCAATTGGATTGCATATGGAAAAGGTCCAGGGATTGAGGTGGAAACAAATGACCTACAATTTAATTACCATGTGAGACTTTATTACCATGATGCATGCATGATGCTAACAACATAATAACAACAAAAGATGCAAGTGGAAAAGGAATTTAACAAGTGTGGAAATGGTTTAATAAGTTTGGAAATTTTTGGTTACTTAAACATGTCCCACAAGTATTTGTTGTTTTCATCAATTTAACATGTTCAAAACAAATAACAAAATTCATATTTGAAAAGAATACCAAATTTTAGTTGGATTACATGTTTCAAATATTGAAAAAGGAATCAGGATGAATTTATTATGACTTAAACAATATTAAACAAGTTTTAAATGAATTTAAAACAAGTTTGAATATTATTTGAATTTTATTTGGTCAAAACATAAATTCAAATTCACATTTGAAAAGTTCATATTTTTCTAGTTTGAAAACATATTTTGCATGTTCAAAAATAATTTATTTGGAGCAAGTTATGATTTTATCAAATTTAAATGAATTAAATAAGGATTAAATTATTTAGGCAATTTAAATTATTCAAACCATGAAACAAAATTTATATTTGAAAAGGTTATTTGAAATAGCATGGAAAACATATTTTATTTGCATTTATTGGATTAATAATGAATTAGTTATTGAATTTAGCAAATTGCATTTGAATTATTTGAATTCAAATTTGAATTGCATTTTGAAAATTCAAAACAGGAAACAAATGATACCAAAAGGTAGACAATTTAATAGACTAGCACACATATTTTATTTTCATTTATTGGAGTTATAAAACTAAAGTTGTTGTCAAAATACTTTCAGGGACCAATCTGTGATTTTTAAGGACTGGTTTTAAAAACAGCAACTGTTAAAAACTTTTGTTACCGTGTAGAAGCACACCCTAGCCACTGCCAGGGGGGCCCTGGCCTGCGCGTGCTCACGTGGCTACTGTGTGGCTGACAGGGGGCCCGCCCTGTCAGCGTGGCGGTGAAAAAAAGGGTGGGATTTCTCCCGGGGGGAGCCAGGACTCGAACCCAGCCCCCCTCGCTCGCGCTGCGTTAGACTGAACCAGTGCGGTGTGTGCGCTTCGTTGTCAGTAAATGCGAAGCAGAGAGGATAACGTTCAGATCCAACTCGTAACTGAAAATAAACGCGCGCTGGACTAAACTTTCTCTGACAGAAGCAAGATTGCCGGCGGGATAGACGTGCGCGTGCTCGATCTGGAAGCAGCTGTGGTGCAGGGGTGATGGATGCGTGCGTGCAAGCAACAGAGGGGAAGGAGGAGAGGAGGAGACGATGGTGGCTCACCATCGTTTGAAGATGTTGTAGAGGTTCGAGGAAAGCTCGCGGCCGGCGGCGATGTCGCAGATGGCGGCGCAGCTGTGGTTGCTCTCCGTGGGTACTCGGGTGTCAAAACAGAAGAGGGTGACGAGGGGGTTTGTTTCCAGCACTTAGCTAGGTAGGTGGAGATGCATGGCGACGGCGGTGGGCGAGGATTCAGACGGTGGTCGCCGGTGAGGAAATTTCAGAGAGGGGAAACGACGGTGGGAGGTGGCGCTCGACGGCGGAGGCGAGGGGAAACAGTGACCTAGGGGCTAGGGTTGGCGGCGCGCTGCCCTAGGGTTCTTATAGGGGGTGCGGGCGACTGGTGGCCGTCGAAGGCGTCGTACTGCCGCCGTGGCGTGCTCCGATGCACGCCGTACCGCGGAGGACGACGGTGTCGGCTGATTAACGAACCGGTACGCGTGGTTAGCGGGCTGGGCTGCGCGCGCGAGGAGAAAAGAGGGAAAATGGGCTGGGCTGGGCTAGCTAGGTGTTGCGCGCGCGACCGTTTGCTTCTTTTTTTTTTGCTTTTTTTTTTTTTTGTAGCAATAGAAAAGGGAATAGATTGGAGGGTTTTAGTGTTAGGAAAAATCCTAGAAAATTAGGGTGAGCTTATTATGTCAATTTCAACCAATTACCAAGTTTGGATTTCAAAAACATTTGAATTTTGGTACTGTTTGAAATTGGATTGTGTTTGATTTGAATTTTTATTACTAAATGGTTATTGAACAATATGTTTAAGAATAGGGTGATCAAAGAATTTAATTGGAAACAAAGAGCACAAAATTGTTTTGATTATTTTTATAATTTCAAATTGGTGTGCTGTTTGAATGGTTTTAGTTTGAATTTGAGTAATTTGTTAATTAATGAATTAATATTGAAAACAAGGTTTTTATTAGGGTGACCCCTATTGATTAAATAGAACAATTATGATTATAATTTGTGTGGTACTTTTATAACTTTCAAATTATGTGCTGTTGATGATTTGCTTTGAATTTGAAACCACATTGGAATTAATTAATTGAAATAAAAAGCACCATTTTATTAATTGATCAAGATGGAATAATATGAAAACAAATGGGTTGTTTTTATTTGAGACTTTTATTTAAAATGTTGTAACAGAGCAAGTATGAAATAGAGTTTGGAAATAAGTTGAATTTCAAATGTGAAAACAATTAAGAACAGATGCAAAACAAATAGTAAACAATGCAAACAAATAATTAAACATGATGACATGATGCAATACTTTAATTAAACAGGAAATCAAACATTCTAAGGGATATTTTCATACTTGGGATGTTACAAAACGCCCCCCTGAAGGAATCGCGCCCCGAGATTCCTTACTGAGAAACGAAAAGGTCCGGATACTTCTTGCGAAGATCCTCTTCGCTCTCCCATGTTGCCTCTTTATCGGAATGATGAGACCACTGCACTTTCAAGAACTTGGTGCTCTTGATGCGAGTCTTACGCTCGGTCTCATCGAGAATACGAACAGGGTGCTCCTCATAAGATAGATCATCTTGCAGTTCAATGGATTCATGATCAACTGCACGATCTGGATCTTTGAAACACTTCTTGAGCTGGGACACGTGGAACACATCGTGCACCTTGGATAGTTTTTCTGGAAGCTCAAGACGATAAACATTTTCTGCCCGCCTTGAGAGAATGTTGAAAGGACCAATGTATCTTGGTGCCAGCTTTCCTTTCACACCAAAACGATGAGTGCCTCTGAGGGGAGTTACACGGAGATATGCTTTGTCACCAGGTGCATAGATCATATCCCGGTGCTTGCTATCATAGTAACTCTTCTGACGAGACTGAGCAATCTTGAGATTGTCACGAATGATACGAACTTTCTCCTCGGCTTCCTTAACAATGTCAGGGCCTAAGAGTGAACGTTCACCAGCTCCAGACCAATTGATTGGACTCCTGCATCTGCGGCCATACAATGCCTCAAATGGTGCCATGCCTAGGCTTGCCTGGTAGCTGTTGTTGTAGGAGAATTCAGCATATGGAAGGCAATCCTCCCATTTCATGCCAAAGGAGAGACCACATGCTCTGAGCATATCCTCGAGAATCTGATTGACTCTTTCGACTTGCCCCGGAGACTGAGGGTGATAAGCTGTGCTGAACAGAAGTTTGGTGCCCAATGCATCTTGGAAACTCTTCGAGAAATGAGAAGTGAAGATACTTCCACGGTCTGAGCTTATTTCCAAAGGAACACCATGAAGAGGAACAATCCTTGGTGTGTAGAGCTCTGCTAACTGGCTAGCTGAGATAGTTTCCTTGACAGCAAAGAAGTGAGCTACCTTAGTGAGACGATCAATAACAACGAAGATTGCATCGTTGCCCTTTTTGGACTTTGGAAAACCAGTAACGAAGTCCATTTCAATCATGTCCCACTTCCACTCAGGAATTTTCAGAGGTTAGAGTAGACCTGCTGTTTTCTGATGGACTGCCTTAACACGTTGACAAACGTCGCATTCAAAAACGTATTGAGCAATTCCACGTTTCATGCCAGGCCACCAATACAGAGTCTTGAGATCCTGGTACATCTTTGTACTTCCAGGGTGGATGGAGAGAGGAGTTTCATGAGCCTCCTTGAGAATGATATCTTTGAGGCTTTGAATCTGAGGAACTGCAATGCGTCCTTCGAAGAACACAGTTCCCTTGTCATCCATTGAGAAGGACTTGAATTTATCATTGCCTTCCTTGATGTGCTCTACAATCTTCTTGATTTCAGTATCACGAAGTTGTTCAGAACGAATCTTGTCCTCGAGAGTTGGTCTGGCTGTCAAGCTAGCAAGGTAACCTTGAGGAACAAGACCAAGGTTCAGCTTCTGGAATTCTTCATGAAGTGGAGGTTGGCTTTCCATGATCATGAGATTATTGCAATATGACTTGCGACTGAGAGCATCGGCCATAACATTAGCCTTGCCTGGAGTGTAAGAAATGGTGAGATCAAAGTCTTTAATCTTTTCAATCCATCTCCTTTGCCTGAGGTTTAGATCTGGCTGAGTGAAGATGTATTTCAGACTCTTATGATCGGAAAAGATTTCAGTTTTGTTACCCAACAAGTATTGTCTCCATTTCTTGAGGGCAAACACAACTGCTGCAAGTTCAAGATCATGTGTGGGATAGTTTTGCTCATGTGCATTCAACTGACGTGAAGCATAAGCCACAACTTGACGTTCTTGCATAAGAACTGCACCTTGACCTTGGAGAGATGCATCGCAGAATATCTGGAAAGGTTTGGTAGTATCTGGGCCAACCAGAACTGGTGTGGAAGTGAGTTTAGTCTTGAGGAGATTGAAACTCTCATTACACTATGGAGTCCAAACGAACTTCTTGTCCTTCTTTGTGAGATCAGTGAGAGGTTTGGCAATCTTGGAAAAGTTTTGGACGAAATGACGGCAATAGCTAGCCAAGCCAAGAAAACTTCTGACTTGCTTCACCGTCTTAGGAGGTTTCCAATCAACAATTGCCTTAACCTTTTCTGGGTCAATGGCTATGCCTTTGGCAGAGATGATATGACCAAGGTAAGCAACTTCTGGAATCCAGAACTCACATTTACAGAACTTGGCATACAGACGATGCTCGCGAAGTTTCATGAGAGTGAGACGAAGGTGTTCTCCATGCTCTTCCTCAGATTTTGAGTAGACCAGAATGTCATCAAGATATACCACAACGAACTTGTCGAGGTATTCATGGAAGACAGAATTCATGAGTCTTGAGAACGTCGCCGGTGCATTGGTGAGACCAAAGGACATGACGGTGTATTCATATAAACCGTACCGAGTGGTGAAAGCTGTCTTAGGAATATCTTCCTTTCTGATCTTTATCTGATGGTAACCCATCCTCAAGTCCAACTTTGAGAATATTGAGGCTCCAGCAAGTTGATCAAAAAGATCATCGATACGAGGAATTGGATACTTGTTTTTGATGGTTTTCTCGTTGAGAGGACGATAGTCAACCACGAGTCTTTTTGTTTGATCCTTCTTGGCAACAAACAGAGTTGGGCAATCCCAAGCGGAGGAACTAGGCTGAATGTAACCTTTCTCCATGTACATATCGATTTGCTCCTTCAACAATTTTAGTTCAGGAGGAGCTATCTTGTATGGATGCTTAGAGATTGGAGCAATACCTGGTTCAAGCTCGATCACGAACTCAACTGCTCTGTCCGGAGGCATCCCTGGCAACTCTTCTGGAAAGACGTCAGGGAATTCACAAACCACCGGAACATTTTCAATTGCAGGAAGGGGTTTAGCATCGAGGTTGAACAGCTGAACAGAACTTGATCCATATGGAGAATAGACTATCTGGCCTGAAGGGTGAGAGAGAGTTATTGACTTTTGAGCACAGTCAATTTTAGCTTTGTGGGTCTTCAACCAATCCATACCCAGAATGACATCAATGTCAGAATTTCCCAGCAACATGAGTGAAGCAAGGAATATGCGACCTCCAATTAGGATCTGATTGTCCTTACTTATCTTGGAAGTCAACATTTGCGGTCCCGGAGAGTGAACAGTCATTTGATTGCTTAGCGGAACCAGAACTAGGTTGTATGCTTTTGCAAAGATCTTTGATACAAAAGAATGCGATGCTCGGTATCAAACAACACTTTAGCTGGAATAGAGTTTATGGGTAATATACCGAGAAGGACGTCAGCAGCTTCCTCAGCTTTGTCGGCCTTGATATGATTCACCCTCGCGGTCCTCCCGACAGGCCTGTTGTTGGAGTTGAAGGCTTTAGCCGGGGGAGCACGAACCATTGCCTGGTTGGTGTTGGGTCGAGGAGGTGGAGGTAGCTGCCTCTGAGTGCACTTATCAGCATAGTGTCCAGTATCCTTGCACTTGTAGCAAGTGACGACACGAGGAGGACCTGGCCTTGGCTGCCCCATTGGAACCCTCTGACTCTGCATCTGAGCTGGGTTGGGTGGGCGGGGAGCAAAGCCTGGAGAAGCTTGGGCATATGGAGTCCGAGTGACAGCAGCATTTGGCACCCAGATGCGGCGCTTCTGCGGAGGGGTGGTCATGTTGGAGGAGGAACCACCCTCACGTGAGTGCTTGCGGGACTCCTCGAACGCCTTGCGCCCATTTTCCTCATTGAGCGCGGTGTTCACGAGCTCCTCGAAGTCCTTGCACTTGATGTTGGTGAGAGCGTACTTCAGTTCCGGGTTAAAACCTCGGCGGAACCTTGCCATCTTCTTGGCTTCAGTGGACACCTCATCACCAGCGTATCGAGCGAGACGATTGAACTCGTTCTGGTAGCCAATGACGTCCAGCTTGCCCTGCTTGAGAGAGCAAAACTCCTCACGCATCCTTTCCATGAGACCATCTGGGATGTGGTGCTTCAGGAAGGCATCCTTGAAACATCCCCAGGTGATAGGATAGCCAGCTCTCATGGTCTGGTAGTTCTCCCACCAGGTAGCTGCCTGACCCTTCAGTAGGTAGGTGGCATACTTGACCTTATCTTCCTTAGCAACGTGAGCAATGTCCAGAGCCCTGGCCATCTCCCTGATCCAGTCATCAGCGTCCAGAGGCTCACGTGTTGCCACGAAAGCTCTCGGACCCATACTGAGGAACTCCTTGATGCTGACCCGCGGAGCATTCTGGTTGTTGTGCTGGTTAGCCTGGATCTGGGCCATCTGAGCCACGACCTGAGTCATCTGAGTCAACAGCTCCGTGAGCGGAGGTGGTTCAGGCGGGTTGCTCCTTGTTGGCGGCATCCTCAATAGACATGCATTTTAGCACAACAACGGAAAAGGATAGACTTGGTAACCGAAAGATAGATTATTCCGACGCATGAATAGATAACCAACAGGTACATCATCACATGTTCAAATACATCAGAATATCCAACACACCAATACCTGGTTCGAAAGGCAAAGGATAACTAAACATAGCTAGGAATGGATACATCGGTACTCCCATGCTCATCACGCAGGACGGCGGTGAGTAGTACGACGAGAGATACGGTGAGGAGGAATCCCACGGAAGTAGGTAGAACGACGATCCACGTAGACCGGGACTGCTCTGAGAGCAACTCTCGGTGTGGTGAAGTAGAAAGCGTCGTCTCCCTGTGCTCCAAAGCGTGGAATCCCAGTGTAACCAGCTCCGAGGTTGAGGAGTGGACCTCTGATCGGCTCGTAACCTCCAGCATCTGGCAGACTACGTCCAACTGTCTGATGGAAACGTGCAAAGCGCTCATCTCCAACAAAGTCTGTGGTGTACGTAGCCAGACGAGTCAAAGCAAGGTAGAGCTGCTCCCTGACTGAGGCCAACTCCTGAGAAAGTGTGGTGGCAACAACGTCACTGTGCCTCACAAACTGAGCGGTGGTGTGCAGCCTGGTGTTATCATGCTCGTAGACATCCAGGTTGTCGTAGAGGGTGAAGTGAGCTCCCGCTGAAGTGATGTAACCACGGGGGATGTGGCGATAGATAGAATCGTCAAACCCCCAGTAGTCAGCATGGAGGACGGTGAGACTCACGTAAGCTGCCTGCTGCACGGCCATATCCACTGTGGAACCTACTGCCTCGTAGCGGTGGACAACGCTCATGCCATCATCTGACAGAATGTAGACGATAGCCTGGTAGTAGGTCTGGTTAAACTCTCGCTGCTGCTCGTAGACCTGGTACTCTGGTGCCCAATGGAACCCCAGATAAGTGACCATGTCTCTCAGCATCTCCGGATAACCGGCGGTGCTCTCGTAACGAGTCATCCGAACCACCTGCGGATAGAACCTGAGATCCATCTGCAGATGATTTGGGAGGTTTTGATTAGACGCCGGTAGAGAACTGAAGTGGAAAGCAACAACAGGGTTCAACGGACGATAAGGATGTTGAAAAGAACATGATATTGAAGCAACATCGGGAAACACGAGACCAAAAATCCTGAGGTACTACGGAGAACCCAAAACACGTGAAACCCTAACTTGAAAGTTTGGGTGAGAAGATAAAACAATGTTGCACTTCCTTACCAGAAAAGGGTGGGTGGGTGGGGAAAGAAGAAAAATGGCAGAATTCCTACTCTCACGCTTCATTTTTCCTATATAGCTACAAAATAGTTTCTAGACTCAACTGCGACCAGTAAAAGGGATCCTACAGGCAGACAGGCTCTGATACCATTTGTCGCACCCGAACTTCTAAAGGATACTCGCCGTTCCGTTGAACAGTAGTAGATTGGATTACGGGGCTTACCGGCACCCGCGTCCTCTTACGAGTAGGCCAACACACGTATGTGTGACAGCCAACCCCTATCTGTTCAGCTTCGACGTAAACTATCCCATAGAAATCAGGACACTACCATTGACGTACTTCATACCATACACACATGGTACGTCAACGGCTTTGAACAAAATGATAACACAACATATCTCTAAGACACAAAAGATTGAAATAAGTTGCAAATAGCTCTCACTAGAGCAGAGATAGCAAATACAATCATCCAGAGGACACATGCCCCAACATCACATCATTACATCTCAGCGGAAGCATTCAAAGGGTCTGAGTACAGACAAATCCAAATAGGCTTAAGAAGCCGGAAACTGAAATAAAGACGGAGCCCATCCACGTAGTCTCGGATCCTGCCCGGGTCCGCTAACTACTCGTCAGCAGCCTCGTCAAACTCCACGTAGTAGCCGTCACCTGGATCCTCGTAAGCGTAGTCTGCGGAACCACAGCCCCAAAGGGGTCAGTACATAGACGTACTGGCAAGCAAGACTCACAGTTCACGAAAGGGTAACCCATCAACACCAAGCACAGATGCCTTGGGTTCAACGGAAGAGAGGGGATATGAAAGATGCTGCAACTGGCTGCACTAACCAACTACAGAGATTCTACCACTTCCGACTAACAGAAAGGAGATAAGATCGAGTATTGTAACCAACTGAAAGATAATTTCAAACAAACCCATCCTGGATCTCGCCCCTTATCCAAAGAAGCAATCCGAGGATAACTCACATAGTTGGAATAAGGATGAATCAAGTTATTGTGTCAATAATACTATTACTAGTCAAGTTGTTAATCATGGGGTGAGATTGTGAGTCATTAGGTTTAAGTTGTCCTGAGTACTTGTTAGCCAGTACTTTCACCAAGTTAACCATAACCGCGGAAAACACGGCATCTCGAGAAGATTATCCCTGCAGGGTTGCACCAATTTGGCCGTACACGTATGAATAACCCGCCAGATGGGATGCCTCCCACCAAGCGGGGCACTCAACACAACTCGACTCTTCTTCGCATCAAGCCCAAAGCACCTTGGGCGCACGGCTAATCGAGCCCAGAAGAAAATGGACCCTCATAGCACTCTAAGAACGTGTCCCCCTATATGCCGACTACGAAAGTTCCACCCTGCGCTGGGCTCGCAAAAATATGCATGCGGCAAATGGAAAACACGAACTAAATGAGATGATTTGGACGAGATGCGAATCGAATCAAATTGAGGGGGGCGCCCATACTCGCTTCCCACATGCGGGTAGTGCGCTCATCATGGATCAGTAGACAAGACCCTTTTCCTATTAGGGTCGACACTAGCAGGCCTCAAAACCACGCAGGGCCTCCTGCCGGTGCCTTATCATCAAATTATTATTTAACAATAACATTAGCATGATTGATTGATTGATTAAACATCGAGCCCCCAGAACATAATGAAAATATAGTAACTGAAAGTAACGGGTAACAGACTCGAGCAAAACAACCTAAGCATGCTAGTAAGACACTGGCTCCATCAATGGGGTTGTAGGAGGGGTGGTGAGGCAATATCAGGGTTAAGGGATTCATGTGATAGGTTCGTAACAGAAACAACGACTACTAAGGCTAGCAGAAATAGACAACGGAAAGTATCGGTAACCAGGGTTGAAAGGAACACAATGGTTCATGTGAGTGATAACTTGCCTGCAAACTCAGCAGCCGGGTACTGAGCTAGATCCTCAGAAGGGGTGCTGTAAAGATCGTCTGTCTCAACGTCGTCGTCTATTCGAGAAGAAGCAAACAAACAAGAAAGAAATATAAACAATCATTATCATGGCATAGTGCACAATCATGGGATGATGCATGTCAATTTAATAGATGCATCAAAATAAACTAGTTAACATGGTAACACAATTTAACTGGACCCCTATGCAATTGGATTGCATATGGAAAAGGTCCAGGGATTGAGGTGGAAACAAATGACCTACAATTTAATTACCATGTGAGACTTTATTACCATGATGCATGCATGATGCTAACAACATAATAACAACAAAAGATGCAAGTGGAAAAGGAATTTAACAAGTGTGGAAATGGTTTATTAAGTTTGGAAATTTTTGGTTACTTAAACATGTCCCACAAGTATTTGTTGTTTTCATCAATTTAACATGTTCAAAACAAATAACAAAATTCATATTTGAAAAGAATACCAAATTTTAGTTGGATTACATGTTTCAAATATTGAAAAAGGAATTAGGATGAATTTATTATGACTTAAACAATATTAAACAAGTTTTAAATGAATTTAAAACAAGTTTGAATATTATTTGAATTTTATTTGGTCAAAACATAAATTCAAATTCACATTTGAAAAGTTCATATTTTTCTAGTTTGAAAACATATTTTGCATGTTCAAAAATAATTTATTTGGAGCAAGTTATGATTTTATCAAATTTAAATGAATTAAATAAGGATTAAATTATTTAGGCAATTTAAATTATTCAAACCATGAAACAAAATTTATATTTGAAAAGGTTATTTGAAATAGCATGGAAAACATATTTTATTTGCATTTATTGGATTAATAATGAATTAGTTATTGAATTTAGCAAATTGCATTTGAATTATTTGAATTCAAATTTGAATTGCATTTTGAAAATTCAAAACAGGAAACAAATGATACCAAAAGGTAGACAATTTAATTTAGACTAGCACACATATTTTATTTTCATTTATTGGAGTTATAAAACTAAAGTTGTTGTCAAAATACTTTCAGGGACCAATCTGTGATTTTTAAGGACTGGTTTTAAAAACAGCAACTGTTAAAAACTTTTGTTACCGTGTAGAAGCACACCCTAGCCACTGCCAGGGGGGCCCTGGCCTGCGCGTGCTCACGTGGCTACTGTGTGGCTGACAGGGGGCCCGCCCTGTCAGCGTGGCGGTGAAAAAAAGGGTGGGATTTCTCCCGGGGAGAGCCAGGACTCGAACCCAGCCCCCCTCGCTCGCGCTGCGTTAGACTGAACCAGTGCGGTGTGTGCGCTTCGTTGTCAGTAAACGCGAAGCAGAGAGGATAACGTTCAGATCCAACTCGTAACTGAAAATAAACGCGCGCTGGACTGAACTTTCTCTGACAGAAGCAAGATCGCCGGCGGGATAGACGTGCCCGTGCTCGATCTGGAAGCAGCTGTGGTGCAGGGGTGATGGATGCGTGCGTGCAAGCAACAGAGGGGAAGGAGGAGAGGAGGAGACGATGGTGGCTCACCACCGTTTGAAGATGTTGCAGAGGTTCGAGGAAAGCTCGCGGCCGGCGGCGATGTCGCAGATGGCGGCGCAGCTGTGGTTGCTCTCCGTGGGTGCTCGGGTGTCAAAACAGAAGAGGGTGACGAGGGGGTCTGTTTCCAGCACTTAGCTAGGTAGGTGGAGATGCATGGCGACGGCGGTGGGCGAGGATTCAGACGGTGGTCGCCGGTGAGGAAATTTCAGAGAGGGGAAACGACGGTGGGAGGTGGCGCTCGACGGCGGAGGCGAGGGGAAACAGTGACCTAGGGGCTAGGGTTGGCGGCACGCTGCCCTTGGGTTCTTATAGGGGGTGCGGGCGACTGGTGGCCGTCGAAGGCGCCGTACTGCCGCCGTGGCGTGCTCCGATGCACGCCGTACCGCGGAGGACGACGGTGTCGGCTGATTAACGAACCGGTACGCGTGGTTAGCGGGCTGGGCTGCGCGCGCGAGGAGAAAAGAGGGAAAAGGGGCTGGGCTGGGCTAGCTAGGTGCTGCGCGCGCGACCGTTTGCTTTTTTTTTTTGCTTTCTGTTTTTTTTGCTTTCTGTTTTTTTTGTAGCAATAGAAAAGGGAATAGATTGGAGGGTTTTGGTGTTAGGAAAAATCCTAGAAAATTAGGGTGAGCTTATTATGTCAATTTCAACCAATTACCAAGTTTGGATTTCAAAAACATTTGAATTTTGGTACTGTTTGAAATTGGATTGTGTTTGATTTGAATTTTTATTACTAAATGGTTATTGAACAATATGTTTAAGAATAGGGTGATCAAAGAATTTAATTGGAAACAAAGAGCACAAAATTGTTTTGATTATTTTTATAATTTCAAATTGGTGTGCTGTTTGAATGGTTTTAGTTTGAATTTGAGTAATTTGTTAATTAATGAATTAATATTGAAAACAAGGTTTTTATTAGGGTGACCCCTATTGATTAAATAGAACAATTATGATTATAATTTGTGTGGTACTTTTATAACTTTCAAATTGTGTGCTGTTGATGATTTGCTTTGAATTTGAAACCACATTGGAATTAATTAATTGAAATAAAAAGCACGATTTTATTAATTGATCAAGATGGAATAATATGAAAACAAATGGGTTGTTTTTATTTGAGACTTTTATTTAAAATGTTGTAACAGAGCAAGTATGAAATAGAGTTTGGAAATAAGTTGAATTTCAAATGTGAAAACAATTAAGAACAGATGCAAAACAAATAGTAAACAATGCAAACAAATAATTAAACATGATGACATGATGCAATACTTTAATTAAACAGGAAATCAAACATTCTAAGGGATATTTTCATACTTGGGATGTTACATTTTTGGAAAACTTACCGTCAAGAATAAGGAGGTTAGAAACCTTCTCTCTATTCTTGATGTTAAGGAGGCGGAGCTGGCATCATCTCAGCATTAGCTGGAGGAAACGACAGGTATTTGATTTCTCCGTGGTTTCAATCTTATGCATTTTTTCTAAGTATTTTCCGAGTTTTTCTTACTCGGTATTTTTACTTGCTTTTCAGCTGCTTTGGAGAAAGCCAAGCAATTTGTTGAAGATGCCGGCAATGCCGAGAACCTCCGCCGGGAGAATCTGGACCTTCATAAGGAACTTATGAGGGTTCATAAATAACTGGAGGCCAGCCAGCTGGTTGTTGGCATTGCTCAGTCCAATGCCTCCAACCAAGCTGAGAAGGACAAAGCAACTATCCGAGATCTGGAGAATGCTTTGACCCTTCGCCTGGAGGAGGGCTCCGAGATGGATAAGATCCTCGGTAAGTATTCTGTTATTACCGGATTGTCGATGTTTTATATCTTTCTCTGCTTTTTCCATAACCCTTTGGTTATTTGTCTGAAAAACAGGAGACGACCCAGCTCTTACTCGGATTGAAAAGATCCAAGCTTTTGGGAAGGTCTTCACTGCGCTCAAGGCTGCGGGGATGTTGCTCGTCAACAAATTCCTTCCCACAAGGACTGGGGAGTTCTCGGAAGTAGAGAAACTTCCGGGAGCTATCATGGAGGAGGCGGAGTCCAAGGAATCCACCTTGCACTCCGCGACACGTGGTGGTGCGCGCATGGCTTTAGGGCTTATGCGCATGACTACCCCTCTGCCAAATCTTGGCGCGTGGCGTCTGGCATCCCGCAAGGGTATACGGAAGCTCAGCGGACCAACATCTTTGACCAGATCAAAGGTCACCGCAACCAAGATTGCTTCCATGGTCAACATCCCGATCTTCTACCCGGAAGAGGCAATCCCGGAGACTCCTGAAGAATCCTCCAGCGAAGATGACTCGGATGCTTGAAGGAGAACTCCGGGTCCTGGGTAAATAGGAAATAGGAGCATTACCGAACTTATGTTGTAAACATTATTTTAATGCTTCTATTCTTTTGAATGAACAAGAACTCCGTCGTTTGCAGCAATGTTATCTAACTATTTTGCAAGTTTTTCGGGTTATTATTCCTTTATCTTCTAAATTCTCTGGTTTTGTATGCTTTAACTGTCCTTAGTGCTTGAAATGGCTCGATAGCGTTTTAATCTTCATGACGAGTGACTGGGTATGACCGATCAGTCTAAAACTCGGAAACATGGATCATGCTAAAGGCATTTTTGCTTACTAGCTCCAGTGACCCAGCACAAAAATAATCATATAATATTTAGAGATCAGTAAGGAATTTTTTCATGAAACTCAGGCACGCAGGCACAATCTGGGTTTCCTTAAGCCTTTTTTAGGCTGAAAATCATTCAGTTTTTTAACGCCGAGCACGCAGGCACAATTCGGGTTAACATTGAGTATTTTGAAAGATCATTGCGAAATAGATAAGTCGGAAATATGCTTTATACTATAATAAACATGTAAAAACATAGAAGTATGGATTCCAACAACTTTATTTCATGATCTCAAAGATGTTTACACAGAAATTGAACTAATTATAGAAGGGACGTAACTGCTGGATACTCCAGGGTCTCTTTGTCTCTCCTAGTTCATCATCTATCTTTCTTTTTCTTTTGCGATTCGGCTTCTCGGGATGATCTTCCGTATCTCGAATGTCTATAAGATAGTATGATCCATTTTCATAGCTTTTCTAATGACGAATGGTCCTTCCCATACTGGGGCCAATTTGTGCTTTCTTTGTTGTACCAATCTTAGCACTAGGTCACCTTCTTTAAAAGAACGATGCCTGATTTTCCGACTATGATAACGTCGTAAACCTTGCTGATAAATGGCGGATCTTTGAAGAACAAGCTCTCGTTCTTCTTCTAAGAGATCGACGGCATCCTGTCGTGCGCTTTCGGCATCTGAGTCATCGAAATCCTGCACTCTTGGACTGTCATGGATCATGTCCGTTGGAAGAATTGCTTCCGCACCATAAACTAGGAAAAACAGGGTTTGCCCTGTTGACCTATTTGGCATCGTTCGAATGCTCCAAAGCACAGAGGGTAATTCTTCCACCCATGCTCCAGCTGCTCTATGAAGAGGAGATTCGAGTCTTGGGCGTATTCCTTGCAAGATTGAGCTATTCATTCTTTCAACTTGTCCATTAGATTGCGGGTGTGCCACAGATGCAAGATCTGGGCGAATTCCCGTTTGTCGGCAATATTTTGCCAACTCTCCAATGGAGAAATTTGTCCCGTTGTCAGTTATTATGCCGTGTGGAGCGCCATATCTCATGACTACGTCAATGATGAAATTTCTGGTAGTTACACCGTCAAGTTTTTTGATGGGTTTAGCCTCCACCCACTTGGTATACTTATCCACTGCAACGAGTAGATGTCTAAGTCCGCCTCTTGCAGTTTTGAATGGTCCCATCATATCTAGCCCCCAGACCGCAAATGACCATGTAATAGGGACAGTTTTGAGTGATTGGGCTGGCATATTTGTCTTCTTGGCGTAATACTGACATCCAGCACATGTATTCACTATGTGCTTAACATCTGTCTTGGCTGTTAGCCAGAAAAACCCTGCACGGAATGCTTTTTTGACTATGCTTTTTGATTGAGCATGATGTTCGCAATCTCTAGCATGGATTTCTTGCAGGATTTCTCGTCCTTCTTCTGGCGAAATACATCGCAGAAAAATTCCGGTAGTACTGCGTTTATACAGGCAATCGTTGATTACCGTGTATCCTTTGCATCGACGCTGTATTTGTCTTTGCAAGACTTTGTCTGCTCCATCCGGGTACTTCTGATCAACTAAGAAGTTTAAATATGGAATTGTCCATTCCGGGTTAACGAGCATGACTTCGATTGACTCGGAAACCAAAGGATAGTCGACATCTCCACCTTTTATCGATGGTTCGTACAAATGCTGGACAAACACACCTGGTGGTAGGATTTTCACCCTTTCTGATCCCATGCGGGCCAATGCGTCCGCGTTCCAGTTTTCTTCCCTTTTGACGTGGAGCACTTCAAATCCTAGGAAACAGATTGCAAACTCGTCCACCATTCTCCGATATTCGGCCATGATGGGACTTTTGGCGTCCCAAGTTTGGTTGAGCTGGTGCTGTACCAAATCTGAGTCACCATAGCATAAGATGCGTTTAACACCTATTTCTTTTGCAATATGCAAGCCATGAAGCAGAGCTTCGTATTCTGCCACGTTATTACTGGCATTGAAGTGTATTTGTAATACATACTCCATTGTGTCTGCTTTAGGGGATTTTAGGACTACACCAGCTCCGGCGCCTTCTTTCATTTTGGATCCGTCAAAGTGCATGATCCAGTATTCTGACTCCGGCATTGGTTTCTGTCCAGTCGGCGACAAAATCTGCCAACACCTGGGATTTTATTGCCGTCCGGGGTTGGTACTTAATGTCAAACGATGCTGGCTCGATGCCCCATTTGGCTACTCGGCCTGTTGCCTCCGCATTGTTTATTATATCCCCTAGTGGTGCTTTACATACCACTGTTATGGAATGTCCTTGGAAGTAATGACGAAGTTTCCGCGATGCGAAAAACACGCCATATGCCAGTTTTTGATAGTGTGGGTACCTTTGTTTAGACTCGGAAAAAACTTCACTTACATAATATACCGGATGTTGATCTGGTATGCTTTGATCATCTTTCCGCCTTTTCCACAACTATTACTGCGCTGATAACCCGGTTTGTAGCTGTGAGGTACAATAACATGGGTTCTTCGTCTTTTGGGGATGCTAAAATCGGACATTTCATCAAAGTTTCTTTCAACTGGGTTAAAGCTGCATCTGCTTCTTCTGTCCACTCAAACTTGTCGGATTTCTTCAACAGTTTGTATAATGGCAGAGCTTTGTCCCCTAGCCGGCTAATGAACCTGCTAACGGCTGCTGCAGAACCCGTCAATCTTTGTACATCTTTCACGCACGTGGGCTTGGAGATGTTTAAGATTGCTTTGATCTTTTCCGGGTTTACTTCTGTTCCTCTATGAGAAACGATGAAACCCAGAAGTTTTCCTGAGGGAACCCCAAATACACATTTTAATGGATTCAACTTCATCTTATAAGTGCGCAAATTTTCGAAGGTTTCTCGCAAATCTTCAAGGAGTGTGTCCTTTTCCTTGGAAACGACGGCAATGTCGTCCACGTACACATGGACATTTTTGCCAATCTGACTATATAAACATCGTTGCATGCAACGCTGGTAAGTTGCACCTGCGTTCTTCAGGCCAAATGGCATGGTTATGTAATAGTACGTTCCATATGGGGTTATGAAGGAATTTTTGATTTGATCTTCTTCCTTCATGCGTATTTGATGGTACCCGGAATATGCATCCAAAAAGCATAAAAGCTCAGAGCCAGCAGTGGCATCTATTATTTGATCGATTCGCGGTAACGCAAATCTATCTTTTGGACACAATTTGTTCAGGCCGGTATAATCTAACACATACTAAGGACAGTACTGTCTTTCTTCGGGACTAATACTTTGTTTGCGGACCATTCAGTATGTATAACTTCCCGGATAAAATCTGCTGCCAAAAGCCGGATAATCTGCTCAGCAAGTTCCCTGGGTACGCCTGGCATGTCTGCTAGACACCATGCGAAGATGTCCTAGTTCTCACGGAGGAACTTGATGAGCTCGCTTTCCTATTTGTCGGTCATCCCAATTCCTACTACGACAAACTTTGTCGGATCTTTAGGATCTAGGATTACCTGTCTTGTATTCTCGGAAGCTTTGAAACTGTCTGCGGGCTTCCGGCTTTCTTTTCCTGCCGGCATTTCTATCGGTGATACTTCTTTGGCCAGCTCCTTCAATTCTTCCTTTGCTATCACTTTTTCTGCACAAAGGGCGTTTTCTTTTTCCAGCTCGTTTGCCAATTTGAAGTCTCCGTTATGGTGATTACTCCTCCTTTTGGCCCTGGCATGTTCAGCTTGTTATAGATATAACATGATCTTCCCATAAATTTGGCGAAAGCTGGACGTCCGAGTATTGCGTGATACACGCTTTCGAACGACACAACCTCGAAGGATACTTTTTCCTGACGGAAGTGATCTTTTTCTCCGAAGGTTACATCTAGGGAAATTTCTCCTAGGGATCGTGCTTGTCTGCCAGGGACGATGCCGTGAAAACGTATGTTGCTGTGGTTGAGCTGAGTCTCGGCGATTCGCAGATGCTTCAGTGTATCCAGGTACATTATGTTGATACTGGATCCTCCATCCATTAGCACTCTTTTTAGCCTAGTGTTTTTAACAATAGGGCTTACAACTAGAGCTTGCGTGCCGGGTTCTGGGATATTTCCGGGATGATCAGACTGATCATAGGTGATTGGTGTATTTGAGTACTTCAAGAATTTCGGGGTTGCAGGGACAACCGCGTTTATTTCTCGGAGTGTTCTCTTTGCCACCTTTGCTGAGGGAGTTGCCAGGAAAGTTAGGTTGCATTCTCCGTCAACTCTCGGAAACTTAGGCTTGCCTTTTCGCTGTTGTTCCTAGATTTTTTTGTCAGTGTCCGATTCACTGTCTTCTTTTTCAGCTTCTGGCTTTTGCTTGTAGAATTTCCTCTTGGAATTCTTCCCTTTGCTTCCGGATCCTGCACTGCCTTTGGTATGCTTGTTCAGTCGGCATTGTGCGTTAGTATGGGTGGGTTTCCCAAATTGCGAGTGGTGGACACAGTTTTCCGACTTGATTTTTTCCCACTCTTCTTTGGTGTAGTTTATCGGTTCTGTGCTTCGTCCTTTCCACCTGCTCCCATTTTCTCTTCCAAAGGCTATGTTAACTTCTTTGGGTTTTTGTGTTGCATCAGGAGTTCCTTTTTTCTCAGGGCGAGGGGGCTTTTTGGCCTGGATCAAAGTATCGATATTGCCGCATCTCGCTCTGATATCGTCTTCGGTCGCTGCATGCTGATTGGCGGTTGTAAGCATAGATCCGAGATCTTTATGCTTTTTGGAACCGATCATGAACGGTACGAGTCCGGGTTTTGACCCATTGACGAAATCATGCATTGCTTGTACGTCAGTTACTCCAGAGCAACTATTCTTCATTGCAGTCCACGTATAGTTCATCTTCAAACTGGGTGCAACGGTTTAGCTGGTTGATGCTGTTTGGGCGCTTATAGGTTCCCCGGAAATGCGGAGTAAACACTGTAGCCATATCATCCCACCTGTCGACAGTTCTTGATGGTAACCCATTGATCCAATCTCTGGCTCCATCCAGTAACATTAGGGGGAGAAATTTTACTGCATCTAGGTCTGTCTCGTTGTTAATCTGGACGACTGTGTAATAGTCTGAGAGCCAGGTATCCGGGTTTGTGCTACCAGTGTATTTTTGGTACGTTGGACCAACTTTGGCGAAGGCAGAATGCAGAGTTATCCTTCGGATCCTATCAGTGAAACACTTAGGTCCAAAGTATAAATCATCTCTTTCCGCTCTGTCAATATGTGCGGAGTATCTGCCGGCTGAATGGATAGAAGGGGATCTGCTCCTTTCTTTTCCATTGTGGCGCGAACGCGCTTTTGTGGTATTATCTCTATTTCCTCCGTGATCGTGCCCTTTGGGATAAGGTGAAGTTCTACTCCTGTGTCTTTCCTTATTCCGGGCGTCCGGGATCTTTCACATCTGTGAGGTATATCCTGTCTTCCAGCATTTTCAGCGGGGCGTCTCGGAGGCGGCATTGCTTTTCCGTCCTTCCGGTTTTTCTCTTCCCGATCGCGGGGATTAGCTCCATCTTTCGGGAGATGGGATCCGGTTCTGGACGCTTCATCCTTATTGTTGGGCTTTTTCTTGTCCTTTCTCGGATCTAATTTCTTCTCTTTCGAATTGTTTGAATCTCGAGGTTCTTCCGGTCCAGGTGCTCCAACGGCGCATGTAGTTTTTTTTGTATAGGGAGGAGTCGTCGTGCAACTTCCCTGATCTCTCTTGCCCTCACTGTTGTTGTTGCAATGCTTTTCCTAGGAAAGCATACACCCCTTGAAGTTTTTCGCCATTGGAGTACATATCGTTGTTGAGGATGGCGAACGCTGCTTCCGCGTTTTCTGCTGCAGTTTTGTATATTGGTTCGCCTCTGGCATCTTTGCCGTTTACCTGCTTTTGCCAAGATGGGTTGTGAAACCTTTCTTTTGGCGGCAGTACTTCCAGTCTTGCGATTCCGGGTAACCGTGTAGGTTTAATGCCAGATCTATTCTTTCTCTAGTATTCCTCAATTTCTTCCTGCTTGAGCTTGATGTCAGCCTGGTTTTTTTGGAGGTGTTCTCGAGTTCGGAATAGATGTTGTTGCTGCCTTTGGAGAGGTCTCCTTCGGGCTTCCAACACTTCAGGAGGCTCGTGTGGTCCCACTAGTGTTTGAAGTAATTCTTGTTCATCTTGTTCTGTCATTGGCGGAACAGGGATTTCCTTCGTTTTCTTCTCTGAAGGTTTTACTCCGCTTGCATCTCCTACTTCCGGGCTTTCATTGGCTGGATCAGCCGATTTCTTCTTCCGGAGCTTGTACTGGAGTTTTTTGGCAGCTTTGTGTTTCTTCTTGGAAGAGGGAGGTGTTTTAGAGGGTTCTTCTTCTGTCAGTTCTTTGACATCAGGATATGTTGGAGAAGTTTCTCCTTCTTCTCTCTCTTCCTCTGGAGGAGGCGTCCTAGGGCTTTCCTGACTGTCGGCATTCGTGTTTTCAGCCGGTTTTGCCATTAGTACTTCGTGGAATCCCTCTTGAAGATATTTAACCTTTCTTTCGAAAGCATCCTCATCTTCGTCTTCGCAATCAAAATTATCTGATCCAGTTTCTGATTCCAACCTCGCTTCTATGGCGGCTAACACGGAATCAGCTTCCGAGTTCGTCTTTAGGTTGACAGATGTCGGATCTTCCACCTATATTGTGGGATTGTTGTTTTCTGCCTCTTGCACGGGATTGCTTTCATCCGTGTTTTCGGCGATCTCGGATTGCACCATGCCGATAAAGTGCGATGCAACAGTATATCGACGATCTGAGCAAAATCCGGCGTCATAGTCGTCTTCGACTGGGTATAGGGCGGGTGGGATTAATTTGCTTCCACCGCAGAATCCCATTGCTTCTGCAGTTAATCCGATAAAGATGTTTGCAGATCCAATCGGTAAAACGCAGGCACTTACCAGATGATTCCGCGCCGGCATGTACGATCTGTTGTCGAGGAAGCGCCCGACGTCGTTGTCGAATTCCAAGCTTCCGACCGTTATGGTATTGCCGATTCCGCCGAGTATCCCCTGTCGAAACATAACGCCTGACGTCGCTGGCCCCACGGTGGGCGCCAACTGTCGAGACATCGTAGTAGATTTCATAGACGGGGGTGCCATGAGACTACCGATAGAAAAGTGGGAGGACGTGATCGTATGATGAACAATACACAGGATTTACCCAAGTTCGGTATGTCGCAGTAATGCAGCGTTCCTACTCCTGCAATCTCACTATTCAGGACTAAAGCCCGAAGTATACAAAGTACAATGTGAGGTTAGGTTTAGCTACTCGTCAAGGATCAACCTCTCGGCGAGTTAGCCTCTAGCTTCTTGTCTATCTTTCTTATCTCCCGTCCGGCTTTATATAATAGCTGGGTTAGGGCTTACAGAAAAGGAAACCTAGAAGACTACGGTATGTGCTAACTTGGAAAGTAAGGAATCCGCCTTCTACTCCAAGCCGTACCACGTGGGCCGTGATCCGGGTTCTTCTAGAATCCGGTTTCCGTGCATCAGCTTACTGGGCCGCCCAATGGACCGTAACCCATTACCATTTAGGCCACCCTGGTAATCCGGCACTTTATACCACCATCTGATATACCCCTAATTGGTATATATCCGACAACCACCGATGGATCTCCAGCATCAGATGCCTCATTATACAGGTCCATCATTAGTGCGTTGCAGTACCTGACGCTCACTCGTCTAGAGTTGTAATATATTGTTCAGCAAGTGTGCCTTCATATGCACTCTCCTCGTTACTCTCATTGGTGCTTGGTGAAGTGGGTTATGTGGTACATCCGCGGTCATATGGATCTCGACATCACTTTACAAGCATCACCATCCAGCGATATCGTTTCTTACTCGGATGTTGATTGGGCTGGCTGCCCGGACACTCACCGCTCCACATCTGGATACTGTGTGTTCCTTGGACCTTCGCTCATATCTTGGTCATCCAAGCGGCAACCCATGGTTTCATGGTCCAGTGCTGAGGCGGAGTATCGTGTTGTGGCTAATGTTTTTGTTGAGTGCATGTGGCTTCGACAACTTCTCCACGAGCTTCGTCACCCCGTCAACAAAGTCATTATGGTTTATTGCGATAATGTCTCTGCCGTCTACCTCTCCGCCAATCTGGTTCATGATCGTCGTACCAAGCACATCGAGTTGGATATTCATTTTGGCCGTGAACACGTGGCTCTTGGGAAGGTTTGAGTACTCCATGTTCCCACGTCGCAAAAGTTCACCGATATAATGATCAAAGGCTTGCCGACGACCACCTTCGAGGAGTTACGGTCCAGTCCGTGCGTCGCCAGACACGACACTATTGTATGTGCGTTGTAGGTTTGGGTCATGTATTTACTTGGCTGCCATGCCTCCTAATCTCCTGTTTCACATGTACGTAGCTTGGGAGACAAGTCTAGGATGTGCGCCTTGTACGTTGTACCTATATATGTGCACTATGCACCTGATCAATGAATCGCGTTGCATCTATTCTCTATTCTACAGTTCCAATATTACCTTCCGCCACAAGGAGAAGTACAACTATGAACACCGATGTTGCTCTCGATTCACATTCTGTTTTAAGTAAGCTTGTTGCCCCATCGCATGCTCCGCGTGCTATTACTGCTGAGTATGATACTATGTTTGATGAATTTGATGATGCTTCCACTTTACTTGATACCTCTAGTTCTCTGGGTCCCTTTTTAGACACACAAATTGCTAGAGCTAAAAAAACTGAACATGATGAAATTTTAGATAAACTGTTATCTATCCCTGAAAAATCACCTGAATGACCTGATGTAGATAATGATAGGAATTATTATTTAGAGAAAACTTATACACTTTGTGATGACTTCTTTAAATAATATATGAGTTATAAAACTGCTCCCGACCCTGGGAGCATTAAGAAGCTGCTTGAGAAACATTCCATGAAAAACAAGTTTACTCCTCATCCTGAATTTGCTAAATCTCATGTGTACATTAAAGATGAGAAGTTTGATTTCTCTATTGATATTTCACTTTTTACTATGGTTGAAACTGAACCCTTTGATCGTATAGAAAATAAAGATGTTGTAGCCCACTTGACTAAACCGTTTGAGATTGCAATTTTTTCTGATGAGAATTTGATAAGAGATTATTATGTTGTTCAGTTGTTCCCTTTTTCATTAAAAGGGGATTCTAAAGTGTGGTATGATAATTTTCATTATGCTTGCATTGATACTACTCAATGCTTGACTCGTGTCTTTTGCGAGAAATATTTTCCTGCTCATATGCAACATGCTGCTTTACAAAAGATTTTTAACTTCAAGCAATTGGAGGATGAGAAACTTCCTAAAGCTTGGGGGGAGGTTTTGTGCTACACCCAATGGTAGGCATGATCGTAGTATACTTAATAATGAGATTTTTGATATATTTTATAATGGACTAACCACTGAATCTAGGACATACCTGGATAGTTGTGCTTGTTGTATTTTCAGGCAAAGAACTATAGACGAAGCTGAAGAATTATTGGGCAATATAGACAAGAACCATGATGATTGGGATATTCCTGAACCTACACCATTTCCTACACCCAAGAAGAGAGGAGTTCTATTCCTTAATCCCGAAGACATGCAAGAAGCTAAGAAATCTATTAAAGAGAAGAACATTAAGACTGAATATGTTAAGAATCTACCTCCAATTGAAACTCTATGTGAGCCCACCACTCACCCTCCTATGGTAAAGGTACATTCTCTTTACAATTTAATGCTAGTGATATTCCTTATGATAAATCTCCTGAACAATGCTTAGATGAATTTGATGATTTCATTATTAAACAAACCCATTTTAATGCACAAGTGCAAAATAAATTGAATGAGAATTCTCTTTGTATCAAAAATTTGCATGCTACTTTAGGAAGAACTATTAACGATGTTAAAGGTCTTGTTAAACACTTTGAAATGATTTAGACTGTCGGAGATATGCCAATTAGGGGTATATCTGGTAGAGGAAAAATGTCGGATTACCAGGGTGGCCCGTAGGCAGTGGGACATAGTCCATTGGGCGGCCCAGTAAGCTGACACACATGAAGCCAGATTCTAGAAGAACCCGGATCCCGACCCAATACGTGATCCGACGTGTAGAAAAAGTCGAATGTCTTACTTTCCAAGAGTAGAGATACTTTCCGTAGTCTTCTAGGTTTCCTTTCTGTAAGTCCTAGTACGGCTATCTATATAAAGCCGGACAGGAGTTGTTGTTGAAAGACAAGGGAGAATAACGTAGAGAAGTTCTAAATAGCTAGAAGCCAATTCGCCGGGAAGTTCATCCTCGCCGAGTTAGCGAAACCATACTCACATTGTACTTTGTATACTTCAGCCTTCAGCCCTGACTTAGTGAGATTGCAGGAGTAGGAACGCCGCCATAGTCGCGACGTGCCGAACGTGAGTAAACTGTGTCCTCGTTCCCACTCAACCATGTTTCCACCCACGACTCTATCGGCAGACTTTGTGGAACCCCGACCATAAACCTAACTAAGAAGACTCGGCAGTTGGCGCCCACCATGGGGCCAGAGGCATCGGGAGTCACGTTTCGAGCGGGGATACTCGGCGGAATCGGCAACACAATCACTATCGAAAGCCTGAATTTCGATGGAAACGTTGGACGCTTTCTTGACAATGGATCGTATATGCCGCCACGGAATCACCTGGTAAGTGAATGTTTCCTTCGCATTGGATCTGCTAACGTTTTTATTGGTTTGACGGCAAAAGCTATGGGATTCTGTGGTGGAAGTAGCTTTATCCCACCCGCCCTATGCCCGGTAGATGAAGGCTTTGAAGCCGGATTCATTTTCAGATCTGCCCTATTGATACTTTAGGGCAGACCAAGATTCATTGGCTGCATATCGCCAAAGCATGACTGGGTTTTCCGCCTCTCAGGAGATGTCCGAACCTAGATCGCACTTAGTTGGCATGGTGCCATCCGAGATCGCCGAAAACACGAAAGTCGAAAATCATGTGGAAAAGGCAGAAAGCGTTGATCCGATAGAAAAAAGTGGATGACCCAGAATCCGCCGATTTGGCGACAAGCTCAAAAACCAAATCTATCTTAGCAGCTATCAAAGCAAAGTTAGACTCGGAAACCGGATCTGCAGGGTATAACATAGATTCCGATGATGAGGATGAAGATGGTTTAGAAAGAAAGGTCAAGTTCATGCAGGGAAGCTTCCGCGAGGTACTCATGGCAAAGCCAACCGCAAGGTCGGATGCCGAGGAAGAAGAGGAAACAAGTCCCAAAACACCTCCGCCGGCTGGTGAGGAGGAAGGAGAGGAAGAATATGGTGATAAAAGCCTATCTTACCCCGATGTCAAGGAACTGGCAGAAAAAGAACCGCATAAAAATCCTCCATCTTCCAAAAAGAAGAAGAAATCCGCTAAAAAGTTGTTCTCCAAAGCACATAAGAAAAATACGGATAAATTGGCTGATATAGCCAACCAGAACCTGGAAGTCGGAGGAGGCAGCGGCGTAAAGACGGAGGAGAAGACAAAGAAATAGATTGAAGTAGTGCATGTTCTCCAAATGTCAGAATAGGAAGAAATCGACCTAATTCAAACCCCGGTTGCAAGAGATGAGCCACCAGAAGTGCTGGAAGATAGAAGACAAGCAATAATGCGGCAACACCAACATCTTTTCCAGACTCGGGAAAATCTCCTCAAAACCAAGTTGTCGTCAAATTGCAGCAGGAAGAACTCGAGGAATATGAGCGCCGAAACAGATCTGGAAGTAAACCCACGAGGTTACCCAGAATTTCAAAGCCGGAAGAACGGCCAGCTAAACAACGGTTTGAAAATCCGTCTTGGCAAAGGCACGTTAACAGCACAAATGCTAAGGGCGAATGCATCTATAAAAGTGCAGCCGAGAACGCAAAAGCTGCCATTGCCATCCTCAATTACAACCTCTACTCCAACGACGAAAAGCTTCAGGGAGTATATGCTTTCTTAGGAAAAGCATTACAACAGCAGTAGCGAGGACAAGCACGTTCAGGTAAGTTACATGATGATTCGGCTTTATGCAAAACTGCCATGTGTGCCGCTTCAGCGTCAAATCCAAGCGAACATGGAGATTCGGGAAGTTCAAAGGGAAAGAATGAAGATCCCAAAAAGGACAAGAAAATCCCGGATAACAAGGATGCAGCGTCCAGGACAGGATCTCATCCGCCGAAAGGCGAGAATAACCCCAAACCCCGTTTTGATAAAAGACCGGGAGGACAAAACCCAGAAGGATAGAAAAACAATGCCGCCTCCGAGATACCCGGCTGATAAAGCCGGAAGATATGATCTCACAGGCACAAAAGATCCCGAACCCCTCCAAGGAATAAAGAACGTGTAAGGAGCAGAACTCCACCTTATTCCAAAGGAAGGGCTGCCGGAATATACAAGGATGAACCCAGACGAGCGTATTCATGCAACAATGAACCAGAGAGAAGTAGATCCCCTTGTGTTCATTCAGCCTGAAGGTATTCCGCACACACAGATAAGGCGGAAAGAGACGATCTATATTTTATTCCAAAATGTTTCACTGACAGGATCTGCAACACCAATCTACATGCTGGCTTTGCCAAAGTCGAGCCAACTTATCAAAAGTATACCGGAAGCACAAACTCGGATACATGGCTCTCAGATTACTATACTGCCATCCAGATAAATAAAGGGACGGATTTGGAAGCTGTAAAATTCTTACCCCTGATGTTACTGGATAGAGCTCGAGACTGGATTCATGGACTTCCATTAAGAACGATGGACAACTGGGAGGATATGGCTAGAGTCTTTGCTCAACATTTCCGCGGCACGTATAAACGCCCCAAAAGCATTAACCAACTGAACCATTGCTTCCAGTATGACGATGAGTCGTATGTCAAATTTATCTCAAGATGGACTGCAATGAAGAATAGCCGTTCTGGAGTAAGTGATGTTAAACCAATGCATGCTTTCGTCAATGGACTGAAACCCGACCTCGCACTGTTCATGGTGGTTCTAAAACGCTCAAGTACCTAGGTTCTATGCTAATAACCGGCAATGAGCACGCAACGGCCGAAGATGACATTATAGCAAGAGGCATAAATATTGATGCATTGGTACAAGCAAAAAAGGCTTCTCGCTCTAAAAAGAAAACCACTCCAGAAGCACAGCCAAGCCCAAAAAAGTAAATGCAGCCTTTGGAAATGATAATACCAACAGATGGAAAGGAAAAGGTGTAGAAAGCAGGGAACCTATCTCCTAGTCTAAGGAAGAGTGGGAAAAGATGAAAGGGGAACCTTGCATTCACCACACGTAGTTTGAAAAGCCTAACCATAAAAACCAGCAATGCCGGCTTAACAAGCACATGAAGAGCGGTGTGAAGCCGGGAATAAAGGAAAGAATTCCAAAAGAAAATTCAACAAGCAAAAACCGGAAGCTGAGAAGGACGAAAGTGAGTCCGATACTGACGACAAAATCCAGGAGCAACAGAGGAAAGGAAAACCTAAATTCCCGATAGTCGAAGGAGAATGCAATCTAACTTTCCTTGTGACACCATCAGCTAAACAAGTGAACCGATTGTGGCGAGAAATCAACACCGTCGTTCCACCAATGCCAAAGTACTTACAGTATTCAAAGATGCCAATTACCTGGGATTAGTCTGATCATCCCGGTAATATCTCGGAACCCGGCACACAAGACTTGATAGTAAGACCAATTGTGCAAAACACTAGGCTCAAGAGACTGCTGATGGACGGAGGATCAAGCATCAACATTATGTACCTCAGTACTCTGAAGAAATTGCATCTGTCACAAACCCAACTCAAGCATAGCAATGTATGTTTTCACCTCATTGTTCCTGGCAGGCAAGCGTATTCCCCAGGAGAATTTCCCTAGAAGTAACCTTCGGAAAGGCATACCACTTCTTCCAGGAGATGATTTCATCTGAAGTAGTACCATTCGAAAACGTGTATCACGCAATACTCAGACGTACAGATTTCTCCAAGTTCATGGCTAGGTCGTACTACATCTACAACAAGCTTAAGATGCCGGGACCAAAAGGTGGAGTAATTACTATTGAAGGAGATTTCAAATTGGAAAATGAGCTAGAGCTGGGAAACGCCCTTTGCGCCGAGCAGGTAATAGCAAAGGAAGAGCTAAAAGAGCTAGCTAAAGAGGTATCGCCGACAGAAATGCCGGTAGGAAAAGAAAGCTGAAAGCCGACCGACAGCTTCAAAGCATCTGAGAATACAAGTCAGATCATCATGGACCCCAAAAATGAGAATACGTCATGGTGGGAACAAGAATGACTGACAAACAGGAAAGTGCGCTCATCGAGTTCCTCCGTGAGAACGGGGATAACTTCGCCTGGTGTCCTGCTAATATGCCAGGTGTACCCCGGAAACTTGCTGAGCACCAATTGAAGGTTATTCCAGGATCAAAACCCGTCAAACAAGGTCTCTGTCGTTTTCATGGAAGAAGGCGGAAGACTATAGGCAAAGAAATCATCCCGCTTTTAGCAGCTAATTTTATCCGGGAATTCATACATACCAATTTTTGTGCAAATACGGTATTAGTCCCGAAGAAAGATACTACTACTCTTAAGATGTGTATATATTATACCGGCTTGAACAAATTGTGCCCAAAAGATAGGTTCACTTTCCCGCGAATCGATAAAATAATAGATTCCACTGCTGGCTTCGAGCTTTTATGCATTTTTGGATGTTTATTCCGGGTATCATCAAATACGCATGAAAGTATAAAACCAAATAAAAACTTCTTTCATAACTCCTTATGGAACGTATTAGTACATAATCATGCCTTTTGGCATGAAGAATGTTGGAGCCACATACCAATGTTGCATGCAAAGATGCTTGCATGAACAGATAGGCAAAAACGTCCATGTTTACGTGGATGACATTGTCGTTGTTTCCAAGGAAAAGCATACACTCCTTGAAGATTTACGAGAAACTTTCAGTAATCTACACACTTATGAAATGAAGTTAAATCCATTAAAGTGTGTATTCGGAGCTCCCTCAGGAAATCTTCTGGGTTTTATTGTTTCTCATAGAGGAATTGAAGTAAACCCGGAAAAGATCAAAGCAATCCTAAACATCAGAAGACCTACGTGTCTAAAAGATGTCCAGCGATTGACGGGTTCCGTCGTCTCCGTAAGCATGTTTATAAAACGGCTTGGTGATAAAGCTCCGCCATTATACAAATTGTTGAAGAAATTTGTATGGACAGAAGAAGCAGACAAAATACTAGCCCAGCTAAAGGAAACTTATGAAAGCTCCAATTTTGGCATCGCCTAATGACGAAGAATCAATGTTACTGTATCTCATAGCAACTAACAGGGTCATAAGTGCAGTGATAATCGTGGAAACACGGAAAGATGAACAAAGTATTCCAGACCAATTTCTAGTATACTACATCAATGAAGTATTCTCGGAGTCAAAACAAAGGTATCCACATTATCAAAAGCTAGCATATGGTTGATTTTTTGCATCTCGAAAACTCCGCCATTATTTCAGGACATTCCATAACAGTGGTAAGCAAAGCACCACTAGGAGATATTATAAACAATGCAGATGCAACAGGTAGAATCGCCAAATGGGGCATTGAGCCTGCTGCATTTGACATTAAGTACTAACCCCGGACCGCAATTAAATCCCAAGTGTTGGCCGATTTTGTAGCTGATTGGACAAAAGCCATGGAAAACACGCCCATGCGGGAGTTGGAATATTGGATCATGCATTTGAAAGATCCAAAATGAAGGAAGGCGTTGGTGCAGGTGTGGTGCTCAAATCTCCAAAAGGCGATAAAATGGAGTATGTGCTTCAAATTCACTTCAATGCCAGCAATAGCATGGTAGAATATAAAAAACTATTGCACGACTTGCACATTGCAAAGGAAATAGCCGTGAAATACATATTATGCTACAGAGACTCGGATTTAGTACAACACCAGCTTAACCAGACATGTTATGCCAAAAGCCCCATAATGGCGGAATATCGGAGAACTATCGACGAATTTGCCATTTTCTTCCTAGGGTTTGAAGTAAACCACGTCAAATGGAAATTAAACTGGAACGCGGATGTTTTATCCCGGATGGGCTCGGAAAGGGTGAAAACTGTACCACCCGGTGTATTCGTCCAGCATTTGTACGAACCATCGATCAAAGGTGGAGATGTTGACTATCCCCTAGTATCCGAGTCAATTGAGGTCCTGCTCGTAATCCCGGATTGGACAATGCCATACCTAAATTTATTAGTCAATAAAAAATTCCCGGATGGAGCAGATGAATTCTTGCAAAGGAAGATAAAGCGACGGTGCAAAGCATACACGGTAATTGATGGCTACCTGCATAAACGCAGCATTGCCAAAATTTTCCAGCGTTGCATTTCATCGGAAGAAGGACGACAAATACTGGAAGAAATACATGTTGTAGAATGCGGACATCTCGCTCAATAAAAAAGCATAGTTAAGAAAGCATTCTGAGTAGGATTTTTCTGGCTTACAGCCAAGAAAAACGCCAAACACATAGTTAACACATGTGCCGGATGCCAGTATTACACCAAGCAGACGAATATGCCGGGCTCAAGCACTCAAGAATATTCCCATAACATGGCCGTTTGCGGTCTAGGGGCTAGAGATGATGGGGCCATTCAAAACTGCGAAAGGCTGACTTATACATCTACTCGTGGCAGTAGATAAGTATACCAAGTGGGTGGAATCTAAACCCATCAAAAAGATTGACGGTGTGACTGCCAGAAATTTTATCATAGACATAGTCATGAGATATGGCATGCCACATAACATAATCACAGACAATGGGACTAACTTTGTAATTGGAGAGATAGCAAAATATTGTCGGCAGACGGGAATCCGCCTTGATCTAGCATCGGTGGCACACCCACAATACAATGGCCAAGTTGAATGTATGAATAGTTCAATCTTGCAAGGTATATGCCCAAGACTCGAATATCCTCTTCACAGATCAGCTAAAGCTTGGGTAGAAGAATTGTCATCCGTACTTTGGAGCATATGCACAATGCCGAATGGATCAACGGAGCAGACGCCTTTTAAATTGGTTTATGGTACAGAAGCCATGCTTTCAACGAACATGGTACACATAGCCCTAGAATGCAGGCATACAATGAGACGGATGACGAAAATGCACGTCAGGATGTCGTCGATCTTTTGGAAGAAGAACGAGAACTTGTGTTGTAGAGATTCTCCATTTATCAGCAAGGATTACGGCGATATCATAGCCAAAAATCAAGCATCATTCTTTTATAGAAGGTGTCGAATCCCTGACTCGACAAGTCCCTTAGGTGACCCTATCGGGTTTCGATTAGGAGAAGTCATGGGCGCTGGTGAGATCGTCGGCTAGACAGAAGGCAAGATTTACCCAGGTTCGGGGCCCTCGTAGAGGTAAAACCCTTACTCCTGCCTCGTGTCGATCTGTATTGGATGATTAGATCGGTTACAGGTTGCTCGAATCAAGAGTAGATCTCGAGTTCCGAGGCTTTTTGGTCGTGCGGTATTGCTTGTCCCTCTCCCTGAGGGCTCTCCTGGCCTTATATAGATGGCCAGGTCTCGAGTCCTGCCCGGAGAGGATTCAAACCCTAGCTTAGGTCGGTTACAAAACTACCTAACTTAACCCGCAAGTTGGGTGCGGGTGGGCTTCTGGTAGGCCTTCTGGAGTCTTCCAAGGGCGCCTCTTCTTGGGCCTTGACATTGGGCCTGAGAGGGGGTGTGTCACATCCCAATTTTGGAATACCTGATAACACAGTTGTTTTGCTAATTGCTTGACAATTAAACTTTGATTGTAGTTGTTTGAGTGCAACTAAACAAACTAATTATATAATCTTACATGGCTAAGAAATTGAAAACAAAATATTCAACATATTGTTCCAATGACCTTGGTAATATTTTCTAATGTAAATATTGATCATGGCCATATTTTCTAAAGTAAATATTGATCAAAGAGTTTTCCAAAAACATCTTATGAATCCAATACTTGTTGAATATTATTCCAAGACCTAAATTAAGAAAGAGGAAACACTTAATAAATTTCCCTAAAAAGATTATCAGAAAAAGAGGCATTCTTAAATGCTTCACCAAAATATTATCAAATGTTTTTCCAACCTTGGAAGATTAAAAACAATAGGATTAGAGAGCATTTACTTGCTATCTCTAGTCACATAAATATTTTGGCAAAGCATTGCTAAAGAAAAGCCAAGTGCTTTATTAAATAGAAATTCCAATATTTCCAGAAACAGAAAACTAAAACAAGTTACTATTGGAAACTTTCTTAAAATGATCTGAAATTAATACCATTGCTTCCTTATATCAAATAAGGAACACACACAAGAGGAGACCAAGAATTGAATCCATTAAAGCCCTGAAAACATGGTTTTTCTCCACAGCAACATTTGGGATTTTGAACAAGTTTGTTCTACAAACTTCTTCCAAATGCCATGAAATAAATACCACATGCTCTATATCATAAATGAGGATGAAAACCAAAAGGGCACAAGTTTTTGAATAATTTAAGTTTCCAAAAACCCCTGTTTTCTTCACAGCACCTTTTTAAAATTTGAACAAGTTTGTTCTATGAAGTATCTCTAAATGACTTGAAATTTCTACCACATAAGGAACACATCAAATAAGGAATGTGTGCCAAAAATTATAATTTTTGGAATCTCCTAAGTAGGTTAATAAATTCAATGTCCATTTTTGTAATAATTCAAATTTGAACAACTTTGAATTATAAAGTTTATCCAATGGAGCCAATTTTCATATATGTTGTGTATCTTAACTAATAAGAATTTTGGGCAAAAGGAAATTAAATTTTAACTTTGTTTGCCTAGGGAAAACATCCATTTTCTGAGAGTACAGGGACCTACTTGTAATTTTCCAGGGACTAATTTGTAAGCTGAGTCACATTGTCATCTTCTTCTTCCTGTAGCTCACGTAGCAGGCATGGAGGCCCATGCTTCTTTGCTTCGATTGGAAGCAAACTAGATGATAAAAACCCCCCATGTGCATCCTACCTGCCCCCTCTCTCTCCCCCCCTCGAACACTCTCTCTCTCCTCTCAAAATATCTAACCCGAAACCCTAGCTATGGAGGTCGCCGTCGTTCCGGCCGATTCCGAGCTCGCCGCCGGTCGCCGGTGGTCCCATCGTCTCCGCATCGTCGTGGTGGTCCTAGGTGCAAATGGAATCGAGGCGGGAGCCCTCGAGGTGGCCGCGCCATCCGGTTCTTCCCCGAGCCCGACGGCACTCCGGCGAGCCATTCCCGCCGGCGCACTCCTCCTCTGCCCTCCCCGATTGGTCCAGCACGTCTAGGGTAAGCAGGGGAGCCACCCCGACCACTTTCCCCCCTCCCTAAACCCCTTAATCGCCGCCGAGCCGCGCGAGTTTCCGGCCGCCGTGCGCCTCCCGTCGCCGGCCTCCCTCCGGTTGGTTCCAGGAAACGAGAGTGCCTCAGTTAGCTCGCCCGCGTCGTGTACGACTCGTAGATAGTTTCGTTTCGCAAAATGGTGTACGGAAACGCTAGATTGTTGCTCGCCGGAGCTCCTCCCGCCGGCGGTGACGTCGGGGTGACACAGCGATGGCGTCATGCGCCCTTGACCGCGCGAGAACACGTTGAACCTGCCCGTGGGCCTGGCGCTTGCCCGCGTGGCTGCCGCGTGGCCTACTGGCCCGCTGGTCAGCCACTGCGGCTTGCTTCCCCCGCGGTGTAGATCGACCAGGCCGGCCCAATAAGTGGATCTGGCCCTCCCTCGGTTATTTTTCCATTTTAATTTTACAGAGAAAGTGCATGGTTACTTTTGGCTCAAAAAGGCAACTTAAAATATGAATTTGGCCAAACCAAAATTCACAGATGTAAAGCAACTAAATCTAAACCACCTCCAACTTGAAGATCTACATTTGGATGAATAGATCTGAAATGAAAAATGATTTGGCAACAGGTACCAGAAACACCAAAATGAGCACCATTTTTATTTTACAACTCAGAATGAAGTGAGGCCAATTGCATTGGAAAGCCCTTGAAATTTCCTAACAGGAGCATTTAACCTCGTTTCCAAATTCATTGTATTTTTGAAATGGCATGCAATTTGGTAAAACACCAGAGAGCACTTTGGTGATTTTTATAAAATAATTAAAAATGATTTTTGATGCAAACTCAACTGGATGGTCTTGTATATGTTTAGGGCTATCAAAACCTAGAAGGGTTTAATTTTTAGAGCATCCTATAAAATTTGGTGGACAGATCCTTGTTTCACCTATTTCTGCCATTTTGGCATTTTAGGAAATTAAATTGAGTGATTATATTTTTGTGTTGCAATGTTGTTTTCTAGCATGTAAAAGTTGTGTGAACTTGTTTTCTAAGTGTTACTTAGATATTTTAGCATGTTAGATTGTGTGGACTTGAGTGGAGAAGAAATAGAACTTTTGTTATTAACATATGTTTTATCTCTAATTAATATTTTGCATAGTATTTTTGAGTGATAAATTATGTGCAAGCACTTGGATTGTTGTGTTGAGATTTTTAGATACAACACCTTGTTGATACTTATATTTGGTTAGTATCACCTCTGATAGCTTGCATTTGAGTTGGTAGAAAAGCATGAATAGCTTTGTCATGACTATGAGAATGGTTATGGAAAAATTCCCTCATGTGTGGAATTTTGACATAATCATTTGTGGTTTTGTGACCACATATTTTTGGGTTGTATCCATAGGTCCAGTAGCATTTTGATAAGTTTGTTATGAGTACTTGACCCCTAAAGTTTTCACTTGTGTGAAAACAATAACATGAGTAGCAGTGCCTTGCTTATTTAAGCACCCTATTATTTTCTGCTAGTATTGTTATTGCACTAGAAGCTTGTTTAGTATTTTGTTAAATTTTTAGCAAGTGGACCAGAGGCATTGTGACCTCTTAATGCTTTGATATGCTAGTGGAACACCCACTGGTTTCATTGCATTTTTGGTGGAAACATTATTTCCCCCACACTAGATGTGTTTCTTTTATGTATGTTTTGAGTAGATCTTTAAATGCTTTTTAGGATTTTTGCTAGATTAATTCTCATGAAACTAGTACCATTTAGGTACTGTTATTTTGGTTATAGAACCTCTAGATACTTGGTGCTTGTGTTTGAAATAGATTTAAATAGAAATGCTTGAAGTCTAAATTTCATACTAGGATATTCATGTATGCTTTTTGTCTTGTTTTCCCTTAGGGAAAAATATGAATCTTTGGTGTGGAAACCAGAGGATGGAATGTCCTTGTGGCATTATTATCTTAGGGTTTTCACCTCTGATAGGTTTCCTCTTAAGTAGCATAAAAGCATGAATAACACTTGGATGACTAGGAATTAATCTCCTCACATGTGTAGTATTTTAAGCATAGTTTTTCCTTGTTTCCTAGCTATGCTTTTTATGTTATTTTGTGGAATCCAGTAGCATTTATGGTACTGGTTAGAGGAGTATTTTGCCTCTGCTAGCTTGCACACTTGTGCATAAAATTAACTAGTGTAGCCTAAACTAGTCTAGTATTTTTCCTAAATTTTCTACTAGTATGAGTAGGAGTTTTTGGATGCTTGTTTGTTTGTTTTGAGCACTTTTATAAAAGTGACCAGAGGCTTATTAACCTCTTGGTGAGCATATTTGCTAGTGGAACACCCACTGGTATGTTTGCCTCATGGTGGAAAAATAGGTTTGACTTGTTGTCATGAGCTTATTTCACCACTTGAGTAATTTAGCAAATTATGTGTGCTAGCCATAGAGATTGTTGTGGGAATGCTTAGACATCAAAATGTGTTTTATGTGACACCCTACTGTCTAGTAACATGTGCTTTACCCCACTGGTCCATGGTGTTCTTAACTAAAAATCATTGAATTGGCCACACATAAACACTAGGAAAAAAGCAGACTTTTCAACTATAGTTTTTATGCCAATTTTTCTTAAGGGAAAAATTGAGAACTTGGGTGGTACTTCTTGATTGCTTGCTGTATGTATTACTTGTAGCCTTGTTTGTCTTGTTTGGTTCTGAATGTGTGTCCTTTATTCTCTTTTTACGGCGTTAGAAAAACGAAGAGGAAGGAAGTGTCGTGAAGCTCTGTTTCAAGTTCCAGTCACTCCAACAACCAGGGACACAAAGAGATACCAGGCAAGCCATCCTGATGCTTGCTGATACAATACTTATCATTATCTATCATGCATGTTTTACCTTTGAAGTTTTACAAAAACTTGATTATCAAAACTATTTTTGATGTGGCTATTACTACTATACTAGTATATAGGTTACTATTATGCCAGTAGTTAAAACTTGGTAATACCAAGCCCATAGGCCACCTTATGGTATTTAATACCATCAAATATACTAGTCCCTAAGTGGACACCCTAAAATTGTGATTCTACGAAACAAAGGCTTTACGGAAAAACCCGGAGAAAAGGCGGATCCTTGTTCTCCGGAGGAATGTGGAAGTGGTCATTTTTGAGAAGGTGGTGTTTTCAAAAATGACACATAACCTAGTCTTCGCCGGACAACCTTTACCGTACTGCCACCCTACCCTAACATGGGCACGGGGCTTAACTTGAAGTTTGTTCTTATTAGTGTGTGCTATCTCACTTGCTATAAGGGGCGTCGTACCCTCGAACCGAATGTCGTCAAAACTCCCAATGTTGAGGCATATAAAGTGTGGGATTAATTTTCCCTCCGGATGCATTCATTGAGGCTCCTGGCTAGGCAGGGTGGGACTTGATGCCGGGGAGAACAACCTCAATCGAGAGATAGGCATATTCTAGCTTGAACATAGTGGATGGTTATGATCAGATACCTGATGTTTACATACTGTTGTTACAGTCCGTGGTTGTTTCACGGGAGGTGTACTGGATCTGGTGGATGTGTACACCTCTGCAGAGTATAACTTTTTCGAAGAAGCCGCGTCCTCGGATATGGACAGTTGAATGGCCATGTAGCTAGCATTGTGTCAATGTTTTCAAAAAGAGTTTTTGAAAGGGAATTTTTGGAAAGGAAGTGTTGAACTTGTGAAGTTCGGAAAGGAATGGAAACTTATACCGTGGAGGTATCGTCGATGATGAAAAGCCAGATGTTGTCATACAAAACAAAGTGTTTTGCAAAGAAAACCTTTTCTACTCTAAGCAAGAATTCTGGAAACTGATTCCAAGAAGTTCTGCAAAGAGAAAATATTCTTTAACAAAGTTTTACAAAAAAACTCTTGTACATGTGATATCTACAAGAGAAATAAAACTAGATTATTTTCTTCTGAAGTATCTTCTTCAACGAAGATACAGATTAACCTGACTGCAACTGTGGTGTCATCATATATGAACACCATTGATAGTGAACCCTATTTATAGCCTACCTATTCCACCATATAAGCATATTTGCATGTTGGTAAGTGACATGATGGATGTCTTGCTGAGTACATTCAAATGTACTCATTATGGTTTCGCCCCTGGTATCTACTTATCAGATTTTGAGAAGGAGCCTCAAAAGGAGATCTATGAAGAGGAGTACGGAGTTGACGGCTTTGCGAACTAGGATTGTCTCCGGGTCAGCAGCCTGTAGGTTAAGGCGTGACTTGGGCTCAACTACGTTGTGTTTTATTTGTCTTCCGCTGTGTTTGATAAGTTGCCTGCCCCATGTGGCAGTTGCGTTAAACTTGATCATGTGATCTTTTATGTAATACCTTTATGTATTCGTGTAATGGATGATGTATTTCTGTGTGCCAACTGTGTATGTTGTTCACGACTGATCTTTCTGGGATCGTGAATGTATGCATACGTAGGGTTTCAGACTGCCGGTCTGGGGGCCTTACAGAGTTGGTATCAGAGCCATCCTGACCTTAGGAGACCTTAGTTAGCATGGACGTCAGATAGGAAAGAAAAGTATTTTTGAGTAAAAACCTATTTACAATCTACATTATTTTTATCTACGGGAATTTTAGTATATTTTCCCTCCTTTGTATCTTTTCAAAAGATTCTAAATGCATATCAAGGGCGTCCTTGAACAGTGGTTCGAAGGGCGGGCCTTGCAGAGTTGGTATCTCTCTCGGTTAAGAGTTTATTTCTTACTTGTTTGCAACTGCTCCGCTCTGTTTTTAAAACATTTCCCGCTTTTGAAGTTTTCTGTTCAGAAAATAGTTGGGGTTTCAAAAACAGATTGTTGCATAGCATTACCTCTCTCAGTTAAAAGTTTTTATCAAAACTTTACTTCTAGTATCTTGTTTTCATCAAAAAAACTTGTATACTTGCCGATGTCCCGAGAAGACCAAAATAATTACCTAGCTCTACAGTAATGTTGGTCAGCAGTAGAAATAATTCTTTAGCCACTTCTAGGATTTTGGATCATTCCCCGACGTAGCTCCAATGGAGCCTTGCTTGTGTGTTTTGGCTTGCTTATGTGTGTCCGTAGGACTTTGTGCTATTGTGTGGTGTAGATTTTGGTTCATCTAGGCTTCTATATGTTTGTGGGGTGCTCAAAATTTGCAGATTTGTGCTTGCCCCGCTCTTGTTTTTGAATCGCCTCGTGTTAATTTTTTGCAAGCAAAAATGTTTGTATAGCATTCAAAAACAAGAATTTGTTGCTTAGACTTATACTTGTTTTCGCTTCATAATGCGACCCGTCGTGAACCACCACCATCTCTCCCACAATTAATGAAAACACCATTGGGCCTATATAGAGGACCATCAAGCCACACGAGCTGCTAGCGTTGCTAACAATGCTGCACTCCAACATATAAAGCTCCAACAACGACAACCTTGAAAGAAGAAAAGGCGTGAATGCACCAACCACTACTGACCAAAACTTCTATGTTTGTCTGTTTGCAAAAGACTCTTTTTACCTTGTTGGCTAAATGTTGCACATTTTTTTGTTATGTTCCCTTTTAAAAGACCAAATAAGAGAAATCCCCTTTTAAGAGTTATATACCTCCCTCCTCTGGAGAAAGGTGAAAAAAAAAATAAGTCTTTACATGCCATGATGCGCAACCCCCTAAAAAAAGCCAATCCAAAGAGCACAATTCAATATTCGACGTACGATGACGCTAGTCGTATCTTGTTTGGCAAACATTATTAAATAAAAAACTAACAAGATTAACATGCTTTGTCTAATCTTAGGTTGACACCTAACCAAAGCATGTGAAATACTGACAACTCTTTCTAAACCAAGGAATTAAGTGACTTACGACACTTTTTAATTAAGTGGTAAAAAGGTGAAGTCACGAGAAAATAAGATGATGACCTATTCGTTTACTAGTCAATAGGATATCATGTGTATCTACTTTGGAAACCAAATTTTAATAGACATTGTAGGTACCATGAAATTCGGGGTTTAGAAATTAAGTGAACGATGGAATGGTTATGAAAGATCTAGAAAACAACAGTTTTCCTGTTGTTGTTTTTTTTGTGTGCTCTTGATTGAAATGAATTTGTGTTTTATTCAATCTTGCTTCCTAACTTATATGGAGTTTTTAGGACTTGTTATTATGTTGTTTTATTACAATAAGTCTACCCTAGAAAGTGTGTGCATGATTGGAAACTCGAACAAAAATGAAATAGCATTTGTTACCTTCTAGTTTATTATTTGGATTGTTGAGTGGGCAAATCCTTATAGATTTGTTGTACCTAGATTTTTGTTATGGTTATGATAGATCCAGTACCAATTTGGTACTGTTATTTTACATGTTGTTATCTTCATTAACTTGCATGTGATCTTATAGCAAAGCATGAGTAACATTTGTTATTTTTCCAGTTTTTATTATTTGGAAGTTTGGTGAGAGCTAGATCTGTGTATACTTTCTTAGTAGATTTTGTGCTATGTTTTTCCTTGAGTCCACTACCATTTAGGTACTGATATTTTGATGCTTGTACCTATGTTAGCTTGCATGTATTTTAATAAAACAGCATGTGTAAGAATTGCTATCAATATGCACTAGTATTGCTTCACTAGATTAAATAGCCTTATATTTTTATCTTGTATGCAAAGTTTTTTTCATGAGTAACCAGAGGTTTAGTACCTATTTTTGCCTTGGTATTAGTAGGCCATAGCCCACTGGTCCCATTGCATTTTGGCTTGAGGATGAAAATCCCCAACCATACACCTGTGTGAAAATAACATGTTTCACTATGTGATTGATTTCTATTTTCCACCATGGAAAATATAATTGTTTGTTCTCACCTATGAAAGTGAGAAGTTTATCTCTTATTAGTAAAGACTAATATGTTTTAGGTGTGATCCTTTTGTTAGCATAATATTCCTTAGGGGTATCATGTTAAGAAATGTTTCACTATCGTGTGCTGAAATTAAATTGTTCGCAAATAAAATAAATTCCTCTTGATTGGTAGATTGTTTGTGAATGATTTTAATTTGAGTGTATGGATTTTTGAGAAGGTTTAGATAACTTTTCATTACTTGCATAGCTACTGGTTGTGTGAGTTATACCTTGCTTGTTTGCTAGTAATTGGTTAAAGAAAACAGAAATTGCTAGAAGAAAATTTCTGCATGATTAATAGTTGTATCATGGGATTGTTTTGATGTTTGTGCTTACTAACATGAGTAAGTTTTGTGTACTGTTATTAGGTACATTTATGTTCATGACTTGCTTGTTTAAATTTAAACATCATGATAGCATTGTTTGCTTCTCTAGAGTGAAACTAGTTTCACCACTAGAAAATGGTGATTTTTGCTCTAGTATTACCCTCTTTTTATTTTATGAGTATATGTGTTGATATAGCATGTTTAGGAAGTTATTACTTCTGTTATCATGCCATGAATTATTTTAGTTTCATGTTCTATGGTTATAGGATATGATTACCTCTTATAGCATGCTGGTGTAGATTTTTCATACTAGTATGTTATTTGTGCAGTCCTGTTTTTATGCCTGTGAAATAGGAGTTTCATCTTGTGTAAAGATGGTGTTTTAGAGTATCTTTATGATTGAATTAATTGGTTTTTAGCTACTGGTTGTTTGCTAATTTTTCATGATTGATGGATTCCAAAACCTCTAATAAACAATAACCTAGTGAATAAATAGTCTATTCATCTGTGGTGTTGTTTGCTTGCTTATTGGATTTTGTTTAAATGTTTTACCTTAGCATGAGTTTATACTTGTGTTATGTTTGTGCTTAAGAGTATCTTAAGAATCTAAAACATCCAACTAAAATCATGAACACTTTAAGTGATAGTTGCTTGTGGTGAGTAATACCCACTGCCATGGGTATTATTCTGTCTGTTTATCTTACCATAGCAACCTAACCTTTGCACCCACAAGCTATATTTTTTAACTTATTATGTACCATGTTAGGTGAGTGGTACACCACTCCATATGTGTTATGTAAGATGTGGGTTATAGCTAGGAACTCATGTAAAAAAAAAATTAACGGTACATTTCCAGGTAATTCTGCACTAACCTTAATTTTTGTTCAAACTAGGAAACAAAAGTTTTGGACCTAAAACAAGTACTGGTGTACTTCTTTTAATAGTGAATTCACTAATTTAGGGATGTACCCCGCCTCCCAAGAAAAGTCAAAGGGGGGAAGCACCTGCACTCCAACACTAACATTGTGTTTGTTGGCCCTCCCTTACTCCTCGCCTGTGAATCTCGGGGACGAGATTCTTTTTAAGGGGGGAAGACCTGTCACATCCCAATTTTGGAATACCTGATAACACAGTTGTTTTGCTAATTGCTTGACAATTAAACTTTGATTGTAGTTGTTTGAGTGCAACTAAACAAACTAATTATATAATCTTACATGGCTAAGAAATTGAAAACAAAATATTCAACATATTGTTCCAATGACCTTGGTAATATTTTCTAATGTAAATATTGATCATGGCCATATTTTCTAAAGTAAATATTGATCAAAGAGTTTTCCAAAAACATCTTATGAATCCAATACTTGTTGAATATTATTCCAAGACCTAAATTAAGAAAGAGGAAACACTTAATAAATTTCCCTAAAAAGATTATCAGAAAAAGAGGCATTCTTAAATGCTTCACCAAAATATTATCAAATGTTTTTCCAACCTTGGAAGATTAAAAACAATAGGATTAGAGAGCATTTACTTGCTATCTCTAGTCACATAAATATTTTGGCAAAGCATTGCTAAAGAAAAGCCAAGTGCTTTATTAAATAGAAATTCCAATATTTCCAGAAACAGAAAACTAAAACAAGTTACTATTGGAAACTTTCTTAAAATGATCTGAAATTAATACCATTGCTTCCTTATATCAAATAAGGAACACACACAAGAGGAGACCAAGAATTGAATCCATTAAAGCCCTGAAAACATGGTTTTTCTCCACAGCAACATTTGGGATTTTGAACAAGTTTGTTCTACAAACTTCTTCCAAATGCCATGAAATAAATACCACATGCTCTATATCATAAATGAGGATGAAAACCAAAAGGGCACAAGTTTTTGAATAATTTAAGTTTCCAAAAACCCCTGTTTTCTTCACAGCACCTTTTTAAAATTTGAACAAGTTTGTTCTATGAAGTATCTCTAAATGACTTGAAATTTCTACCACATAAGGAACACATCAAATAAGGAATGTGTGCCAAAAATTATAATTTTTGGAATCTCCTAAGTAGGTTAATAAATTCAATGTCCATTTTTGTAATAATTCAAATTTGAACAACTTTGAATTATAAAGTTTATCCAATGGAGCCAATTTTCATATATGTTGTGTATCTTAACTAATAAGAATTTTGGGCAAAAGGAAATTAAATTTTAACTTTGTTTGCCTAGGGAAAACATCCATTTTCTGAGAGTACAGGGACCTACTTGTAATTTTCCAGGGACTAATTTGTAAGCTGAGTCACATTGTCATCTTCTTCTTCCTGTAGCTCACGTAGCAGGCATGGAGGCCCATGCTTCTTTGCTTCGATTGGAAGCAAACTAGATGATAAAAACCCCCCATGTGCATCCTACCTGCCCCCTCTCTCTCCCCCCCTCGAACACTCTCTCTCTCCTCTCAAAATATCTAACCCGAAACCCTAGCTATGGAGGTCGCCGTCGTTCCGGCCGATTCCGAGCTCGCCGCCGGTCGCCGGTGGTCCCATCGTCTCCGCATCGTCGTGGTGGTCCTAGGTGCAAATGGAATCGAGGCGGGAGCCCTCGAGGTGGCCGCGCCATCCGGTTCTTCCCCGAGCCCGACGGCACTCCGGCGAGCCATTCCCGCCGGCGCACTCCTCCTCTGCCCTCCCCGATTGGTCCAGCACGTCTAGGGTAAGCAGGGGAGCCACCCCGACCACTTTCCCCCCTCCCTAAACCCCTTAATCGCCGCCGAGCCGCGCGAGTTTCCGGCCGCCGTGCGCCTCCCGTCGCCGGCCTCCCTCCGGTTGGTTCCAGGAAACGAGAGTGCCTCAGTTAGCTCGCCCGCGTCGTGTACGACTCGTAGATAGTTTCGTTTCGCAAAATGGTGTACGGAAACGCCAGATTGTTGCTCGCCGGAGCTCCTCCCGCCGGCGGTGACGTCGGGGTGACACAGCGATGGCGTCATGCGCCCTTGACCGCGCGAGAACACGTTGAACCTGCCCGTGGGCCTGGCGCTTGCCCGCGTGGCTGCCGCGTGGCCTACTGGCCCGCTGGTCAGCCACTGCGGCTTGCTTCCCCCGCGGTGTAGATCGACCAGGCCGGCCCAATAAGTGGATCTGGCCCTCCCTCGGTTATTTTTCCATTTTAATTTTACAGAGAAAGTGCATGGTTACTTTTGGCTCAAAAAGGCAACTTAAAATATGAATTTGGCCAAACCAAAATTCACAGATGTAAAGCAACTAAATCTAAACCACCTCCAACTTGAAGATCTACATTTGGATGAATATATCTGAAATGAAAAATGATTTGGCAACAGGTACCAGAAACACCAAAATGAGCACCATTTTTATTTTACAACTCAGAATGAAGTGAGGCCAATTGCATTGGAAAGCCCTTGAAATTTCCTAACAGGAGCATTTAACCTCGTTTCCAAATTCATTGTATTTTTGAAATGGCATGCAATTTGGTAAAACACCAGAGAGCACTTTGGTGATTTTTATAAAATAATTAAAAATGATTTTTGATGCAAACTCAACTGGATGGTCTTGTATATGTTTAGGGCTATCAAAACCTAGAAGGGTTTAATTTTTAGAGCATCCTATAAAATTTGGTGGACAGATCCTTGTTTCACCTATTTCTGCCATTTTGGCATTTTAGGAAATTAAATTGAGTGATTATATTTTTGTGTTGCAATGTTGTTTTCTAGCATGTAAAAGTTGTGTGAACTTGTTTTCTAAGTGTTACTTAGATATTTTAGCATGTTAGATTGTGTGGACTTGAGTGGAGAAGAAATAGAACTTTTGTTATTAACATATGTTTTATCTCTAATTAATATTTTGCATAGTATTTTTGAGTGATAAATTATGTGCAAGCACTTGGATTGTTGTGTTGAGATTTTTAGATACAACACCTTGTTGATACTTATATTTGGTTAGTATCACCTCTGATAGCTTGCATTTGAGTTGGTAGAAAAGCATGAATAGCTTTGTCATGACTATGAGAATGGTTATGGAAAAATTCCCTCATGTGTGGAATTTTGACATAATCATTTGTGGTTTTGTGACCACATATTTTTGGGTTGTATCCATAGGTCCAGTAGCATTTTGATAAGTTTGTTATGAGTACTTGACCCCTAAAGTTTTCACTTGTGTGAAAACAATAACATGAGTAGCAGTGCCTTGCTTATTTAAGCACCCTATTATTTTCTGCTAGTATTGTTATTGCACTAGAAGCTTGTTTAGTATTTTGTTAAATTTTTAGCAAGTGGACCAGAGGCATTGTGACCTCTTAATGCTTTGATATGCTAGTGGAACACCCACTGGTTTCATTGCATTTTTGGTGGAAACATTATTTCCCCCACACTAGATGTGTTTCTTTTATGTATGTTTTGAGTAGATCTTTAAATGCTTTTTAGGATTTTTGCTAGATTAATTCTCATGAAACTAGTACCATTTAGGTACTGTTATTTTGGTTATAGAACCTCTAGATACTTGGTGCTTGTGTTTGAAATAGATTTAAATAGAAATGCTTGAAGTCTAAATTTCATACTAGGATATTCATGTATGCTTTTTGTCTTGTTTTCCCTTAGGGAAAAATATGAATCTTTGGTGTGGAAACCAGAGGATGGAATGTCCTTGTGGCATTATTATCTTAGGGTTTTCACCTCTGATAGGTTTCCTCTTAAGTAGCATAAAAGCATGAATAACACTTGGATGACTAGGAATTAATCTCCTCACATGTGTAGTATTTTAAGCATAGTTTTTCCTTGTTTCCTAGCTATGCTTTTTATGTTATTTTGTGGAATCCAGTAGCATTTATGGTACTGGTTAGAGGAGTATTTTTCCTCTGCTAGCTTGCACACTTGTGCATAAAATTAACTAGTGTAGCCTAAACTAGTCTAGTATTTTTCCTAAATTTTCTACTAGTATGAGTAGGAGTTTTTGGATGCTTGTTTGTTTGTTTTGAGCACTTTTATAAAAGTGACCAGAGGCTTATTAACCTCTTGGTGAGCATATTTTCTAGTGGAACACCCACTGGTATGTTTGCCTCATGGTGGAAAAATAGGTTTGACTTGTTGTCATGAGCTTATTTCACCACTTGAGTAATTTAGCAAATTATGTGTGCTAGCCATAGAGATTGTTGTGGGAATGCTTAGACATCAAAATGTGTTTTATGTGACACCCTACTGTCTAGTAACATGTGCTTTACCCCACTGGTCCATGGTGTTCTTAACTAAAAATCATTGAATTGGCCACACATAAACACTAGGAAAAAAGCAGACTTTTCAACTATAGTTTTTATGCCAATTTTTCTTAAGGGAAAAATTGAGAACTTGGGTGGTACTTCTTGATTGCTTGCTGTATGTATTACTTGTAGCCTTGTTTGTCTTGTTTGGTTCTGAATGTGTGTCCTTTATTCTCTTTTTACGGCGTTAGAAAAACGAAGAGGAAGGAAGTGTCGTGAAGCTCTGTTTCAAGTTCCAGTCACTCCAACAACCAGGGACACAAAGAGATACCAGGCAAGCCATCCTGATGCTTGCTGATACAATACTTATCATTATCTATCATGCATGTTTTACCTTTGAAGTTTTACAAAAACTTGATTATCAAAACTATTTTTGATGTGGCTATTACTACTATACTAGTATATAGGTTACTATTATGCCAGTAGTTAAAACTTGGTAATACCAAGCCCATAGGCCACCTTATGGTATTTAATACCATCAAATATACTAGTCCCTAAGTGGACACCCTAAAATTGTGATTCTACGAAACAAAGGCTTTACGGAAAAACCCGGAGAAAAGGCGGATCCTTGTTCTCCGGAGGAATGTGGAAGTGGTCATTTTTGAGAAGGTGGTGTTTTCAAAAATGACACATAACCTAGTCTTCGCCGGACAACCTTTACCGTACTGCCACCCTACCCTAACATGGGCACGGGGCTTAACTTGAAGTTTGTTCTTATTAGTGTGTGCTATCTCACTTGCTATAAGGGGCGTCGTACCCTCGAACCGAATGTCGTCAAAACTCCCAATGTTGAGGCATATAAAGTGTGGGATTAATTTTCCCTCCGGATGCATTCATTGAGGCTCCTGGCTAGGCAGGGTGGGACTTGATGCCGGGGAGAACAACCTCAATCGAGAGATAGGCATATTCTAGCTTGAACATAGTGGATGGTTATGATCAGATACCTGATGTTTACATACTGTTGTTACAGTCCGTGGTTGTTTCACGGGAGGTGTACTGGATCTGGTGGATGTGTACACCTCTGCAGAGTATAACTTTTTCGAAGAAGCCGCGTCCTCGGATATGGACAGTTGAATGGCCATGTAGCTAGCATTGTGTCAATGTTTTCAAAAAGAGTTTTTGAAAGGGAATTTTTGGAAAGGAAGTGTTGAACTTGTGAAGTTCGGAAAGGAATGGAAACTTATACCGTGGAGGTATCGTCGATGATGAAAAGCCAGATGTTGTCATACAAAACAAAGTGTTTTGCAAAGAAAACCTTTTCTACTCTAAGCAAGAATTCTGGAAACTGATTCCAAGAAGTTCTGCAAAGAGAAAATATTCTTTAACAAAGTTTTACAAAAAAACTCTTGTACATGTGATATCTACAAGAGAAATAAAACTAGATTATTTTCTTCTGAAGTATCTTCTTCAACGAAGATACAGATTAACCTGACTGCAACTGTGGTGTCATCATATATGAACACCATTGATAGTGAACCCTATTTATAGCCTACCTATTCCACCATATAAGCATATTTGCATGTTGGTAAGTGACATGATGGATGTCTTGCTGAGTACATTCAAATGTACTCATTATGGTTTCGCCCCTGGTATCTACTTATCAGATTTTGAGAAGGAGCCTCAAAAGGAGATCTATGAAGAGGAGTACGGAGTTGACGGCTTTGCGAACTAGGATTGTCTCCGGGTCAGCAGCCTGTAGGTTAAGGCGTGACTTGGGCTCAACTACGTTGTGTTTTATTTGTCTTCCGCTGTGTTTGATAAGTTGCCTGCCCCATGTGGCAGTTGCGTTAAACTTGATCATGTGATCTTTTATGTAATACCTTTATGTATTCGTGTAATGGATGATGTATTTCTGTGTGCCAACTGTGTATGTTGTTCACGACTGATCTTTCTGGGATCGTGAATGTATGCATACGTAGGGTTTCAGACTGCCGGTCTGGGGTCCTTACAGGGTGTCCTTACCCGCAGGGTCCAAGATCTATGTCTTCGTCAGTAGCCCCCGAGCGTGTGCTCGATTGGGATTTATTTCCAATCGGGTAGACGGTCAGACCTTTTTTGATCTCCTCTTGGAAGTTCAGCTCGACAGTTGTTGTCTTTGAAGGGTGTGTTCCCTGTTTTGTGAGTTAAAACGCTCGAGTATCGAGCAGCATAGGTGCCAGTTTTTGCGGCTTTATTTGCAGAAGGATGTGACACAGTAGCTTGGCTCTCCCGAGAGATCAGGGCCAATTAATTGCGACTAGGGCAAAAACATTCCTAGCCTACACAGATTCGAGACCTCCGACTCGAACCCGATGAGGTGATTGTTGCGACTGGGCCGTTGTGGACTTATCGAGTCGAACTTAACCTATGAGGGTACCTGGCGCGTCCGCTAGGATTTTTCTTCGTGTTGTTGACACGAAACTATGCCGGAGGACGCAGCTTTCGAGTGCGATTCCAGGCCCAAAAGAGAGATCTTTCTGGGTCTTACCTTCGTATTCGAAGAATACGGCATCCAGATGTGCCTAGTCGGCTGAACAATCCAGGTTTTTATGATGTATAATTATCACGTGTAGGAGAGGTAGGTTTTTTCCACCCGATGAATTTGTTTGAGCTCCATACGAAAGAAGTTTCGTGTTGGAAAAAACCAAGTCCGTATGAAAGAGTTTTCATGTTCGGGATGCTGTGCCCATACGAAAGAGTTTTCGTGCATAGGGTATTTTCCTCTCTGTTCAAAGAGGTCTTGCTTTATGAACTGTTCATGGAAAAGTTGCTTTTATCCGAAGGAATTGATATTCGTACGAAGATAATTTCGCGTTTGAACTTCCAGTCGAAAAGATCTCAATTTTGAATGACGCCCGCCATGACGTCATGGCGCACTCCTCTTCTCCCGATGGGACGTGACGGAGTGGTAGCAGATGGTGGCCCACCTTGTCAGCTTTTTGACCGGGAAACGAGACGTCGTTCCCGTTTTTTACGCGAAACGCGCAGTAAATGCGCACGATCTTCTGTTAAGATCGTGGCATGAAACAGCGCAGGCCGCCGCTTCGTTTCATCCTTACGCGTGGCAGCCGTGATAGGTGCCACGTAGCGCATCGTACGGCTGAGATTGCCTTGCCCCGTGTATAAATAGGGGTGTTAGTGCCGCAGTAAAATTTACCCCGCTCTCTGTCTTCATCTTCTTCCTCGCGCCCATCTTCGTCTTCCCCGTGCTCGAGCTCTTGCTGCAAACAATGGCTGGCGGAAAGAAGCGCGGCGCTGCCGTTTCTGCGTCCGGCGAACCTTCCGCGCAACCCGCGCCCCGCGCCGGCGACTGGCGTTCTCCCAACACCACCGCAAAATGCATCAAGGAGATGCAGCGGGAGGGGTTGCTGCCGGCGGAGGCGGAGAAGCGCGTCCGCCTCGGGAAAAAGGAAGAGGTACCTAATCCCCAGTCGAACGAGCGCGTGGTCTTTGTGGACCACGTGACTCGGGGCCTCTCTTTTCCCCTTCATCCCTTCTTCCTCGGGTTGCTGTGTGCCTATGGCATACAGCTTCATGATCTCCCCCCGAACGCGGTGCAGAACATCACGTGCTTCATCGTGTTCTGCGAGTGCTATCTTGGCATTCGCCCGCACTGGGCGCTGTGGAAGGCGCTTTTCAAGGTCCGGATCTTCCGCGAGAAGTCGCGGGTGGAGTCCGAGCTTGGCGAACCGCTTCGCACCGGCGGCTTCGGGATCCAAGCTCGACAAGAAAGCAGCTACTTCAACATGCACTTCGTCGACTCCGCCCAAAGCTGGCGGAAAAGGTGGTTCTACGTCGTCGACAACACCTCGGGTGGGATTGTAGAGTTCCACCCGTTCGCTGTTTTGACCAGGCGAAAGTCTTGGGGGCACAAGATGTCAACCGAAGAGACGCAGACTGTTGCGCCTTTACTCGCGAGAGTAGCCGCTCTTCGGGACCAGACCGCGGGAGTTGTGCTCAACGGGATGCATCTGGCGAGTATCTTCTTGAAGCGCAGGATCCAGCCGCTCCAACAGAGGCCCTCTGCCATGTGGGAGTATCAGGGCTCAGAAGATCCCAGTCGAGTAAGCCGCGAGGAACTTTCGAATGTAGAATTCGAGAAGAAAATCGCGGGTATCACCCGACTGAAGGTTGGAGAGAAATTCCCCGATTGCTCTGTTCAAGCCTTCGCCGCCTCAAATCCTCCCCCAGCCGAGGTTAGTTTCTTTCTCTTCTTTCGTTTTTGAGTTGTTCCTCTTTTCTCCGTTCAGAGTCTTAGTCGATAAGATTTTCTTCACCTTCTTCTTGTATTTGCAGAGCCTAGCCATGGCGGACTGCTACCCGCCAACCACGGGGGAAGCCGCTTCAGAGCAAGTGTCGAGCCATCAAGACGGCCCGATTGACACCAGCGTCGCCAATGCCTCTTCGAGTTCAGAGCACGATTCTTCGGATGACGTTGCGGACTCGAATGGCGCTCCGACGAAACGTCGTCGGGTAGATGAGGACGAAGCTACCTCCAAAGACAAATCTTTGGAAGCATCGCCCGGTCAGGCTCCTATCCATGCGACTCCACTGCGCTCCCTTGCTCCTTCCCCTTCGATCCCAGTGATGACGCCCGCTTGGAATGCGGACTTGTTGGATGACGACGAGGATGATGAGTAAGTGTTTTTCCCTTAATCTTGGTCGAACATTTTCTGCGCTTCGATATCGACTGTTTCTATCTTTCGATGCAGTCTGCAGGCGATCAGTCCTCGCAGGTACGCGGCTGCTGTTCCTCCCGAAAAGAGGAATAAGGGCAAGGATGCGGGTGAAACTCCCACCACGGGCACCGTCCAAAACTCCCCTAGAGCAGCCCCCGAAGTCGTGACAATGGTGCGTGAAGCTCCAAGCTTTGCCGCCAGGGCTTCTGCTTCTAAGGAAGTGACGGATAGCTCTGCGGATCCGCTGTCTCGCGCCTCTGGCCAGGTAAGCTTCGTCTTCCGTCTTGAAACCATAATTTATTTTTATCGGGTGCACGACAGTGCTCCCGATGGGAGTAGCCCCCGAGGCTGTAGTCGATCGCATGCGATCGGCCACAGGCTCAAAGTCTAGTTTAATTCCTCTTCATGCTTTAATTTTCATCGGGTGCACGGCAGTGCTCCCGATGGGAGTAGCTCCCGAGGCTGTAGTCGATTGTAAATAATCGGGTACAGGCTCAAATTTGATCCTTTTAACTCTTCCGTCTTCGCGCTTTTGCAGTCACTTGTTGATTCTCTTGCGGCGATTGGTCGCCGCGTCGTTCTCGCTGACTCGGATTGCAAGTCTCTTCGAGCGGACCGCAACCGACTCCGGACTGAAAAGGATCTTCTTAAGGGTGAGCTCTATCGTTTCCCTGTCTTCCACACTCCATTCATTCTTGATTTTTTGACAAGCGTCTCTTTGCAGCTCGACTTGAATTTGCAGAATCCGAAAAGGTCAAATTCTCTGAACAGGTAACTGCTCGAGAGGCTGACCTGACGGCCATTCGACAAGAGCTAGAGGCTTCCCGTATGCAGTCGGAAGACTTCAGTCGACAGCTTGCGGACGCGCGGAAGTCCTTGAAGGAGTTAGAGAAAACCGGCAGTAAGGCCGACATCGAGCTTGTCGGGTTCCTCCGTCCCCTTGCTGAGCGCTTCGCGGGTAAGCGTGTTGGAATTTCGCGATTCTGATTCTTCACTTGGCTGTAGTTTGCTAAGTATTATTTTCTCCCTTCGCAGGTATTCTGGATGTTCCTCTAGAAATCCCTGGACTCCAGCGGATGGATGTGGTAACCGATACACTTGCCCAGCTTAAAAGGCACGCTGATGGAGTTTTCTCCATGGTCAGTGATGCCACCCAAGTGCTGGGGCAACTGTACGGTCGCCTCCTCGCCAACGCCACTCCTGCACCTGCGCTAGATGATATGTTGAAGGTCTTCTCAGAAGGAAAACTTCTGGATGCCTTTGCAGTCGCTCAATCGGAGGCTGGCGCGAAGACTGCGATCCAGTTTGCTCTGGCGCACGGAGTCGAAGGGTTGGAGGAGGCTTACTCGTCCATTCCAGTCGATCCTTCCACGGGCAAAAAGGTACGGCTCTCTCGTTTTGGCGAGCAAGCCGCCATTCTTGCTTGGAAGCTTTCCGAGATTTTTGCTCGGAAGAAGGGAGGGTCGACTGGCGCTAGTGGGAGCACCAATGTAGCCTCGTAGCTTTTTTTTTATTTCCTTCTTTGAATGTAATGAACCTTGGGATGTATTCCCGTACTTTTGTTGTCCTTTATCGAAGCATTTATCCTTTGGAGTTTTTATTCTTCCTGTTTGTACCTTTGTCTCCCGATGGGAGTAGCCCCCAAGCGTGTTTAGTCAGATGTGCGACTAGAAACCACTCGAGTAGGGCATCTCACTTCTTTCCTTGTGCCTCTTACAGGCTACTGTGTTTGCCGCGGAAACTTCTGGTGGACGTGGTAATCCAGTAAATCCACTTGTGGCCGCCGTGGGCACTTTTGCTGGCCTTCGTGATAAGGTTCAGGAGGGTGAGCGTAGGCTGAAAGCTTTGCGCGGGGTGGCTGATGTGGCGATATCCAAACAGAAATTGGCGGCTGAGCGCGAACAATTTCTGATGGACGAGCTATCTTCAGTTGCGAGGGAGTTGCTATGTAAGTGGTGCAGCCCCCGTGCATTTTTCTCCTTTTGTATTCTTCAGCTGACTAAGTGCATCTGCCCTTCAGTTGTTAGACCGAATGACAGGGAGGAAAAGCAGTGGGTGGAAAACCACATTCACCAAGAAGCTAACAGCCCAAAACCTCATGCGAATAACTTCTGGTCTGATCGCAGTCGAGTGCTGCAGGCGAGAATTCTCGTGGGTTCTTTTCACGAGGTATTGATCGCGATGGATGCGGCTTTTATCCACTCGAAAGGGGTCCCGAAGACTGGAGCTATCTACTCAGGTTGTTTAGTCGGGAAGGGGAGATTCGCACGTGCGTACGCAAACAGATGACGTGCGGCGCGGTTGTGGCTCTCTCCTTTGTCCGAATATGGCATCCTGAGATAGATTTGAACTCCGCAGCTCGGCGCCCAGATTATGCAATCGAGGACATCACACCTTTTTATGATGCTGTACGCCCTGCAGCCGAGAAGATTATCCGAATGACCTCTGAAGAGGTAGATAGGGTCTTAGCGACTGAGAATGCTCGGCGTTTTGACTGATCTGTCGGATGTGAATATCCTGTAAACTGTTTATAGTTTGTAAAAATCGTTGTAAGGTGTGTAACCTTGTATTTGATGATATTTCTTTGGGATGCTAAGTTCTTAGGTGTAGCCCCCGTGTGTGCGATGGGGTGTGTACCTGTGACTTTTAGCATGCAGTAAACAAGAAGCTTCGGGTAAATATGATGAGGAAATCATGTATTTTTATTGCAATGACTGAGAAGTCATGTATTCGAGCTACAAAATTGGCTAGTATAGCCTTATTGTTGTAGAAACAAGTAAACCTAAGGGTAGAACTTGCGGAGTTGTGCAATATTCCATGGATTGGAATAGATTCCTCCGGTCGCTGGATTCTTGAGCCTGTAGGCTCCTCCTGGGATAACTTCGTGTACAATGAAGGGTCCTTCCCAAGGTGGTTCGAGTTTGTGTCCTTCCTTCTGCTTGAGCCGCAATACTAAGTCACCTACCACGAATGACCTGTGGCGTATGCGGCGACTGTGATAGTTGCGTAGCGATTGTTGATAAACTGCGGATCTTGCGAGTGCGATGTCCCGCATTTCGTCGAGTGCATCCATATCGTCTGCAAGTGCTTTGTTGGAGGTTTCTTCGCTGTAGGCCACAACCCGTGGGGCGCTGAATCGAACTTCCTCGGGAAGGACTGCTTCCGCCCCGTATACCATAAAAAATGGTGTGTATTTTGTAGACCTGTTTGGGGTCGTCCGTAGGCTCCAGAGTACGGAGGGTAGCTCCTCTGCCCAATGCCCTGCTGCGGGGTGCAGACGGTCGAGTAGTCGTTTCTTGATCCCAGCCGAAACTAAGCCGTTGGATCTTTCGACTTGTCCGTTTGTTTGCGGGTGGGCGACCGAAGCAAACTTGAAATTGATGCCTTTCTCTTCACAGAACTGCTGTGTTTCCTTTGCCGTAAAGTTTGTGCCATTATCTGTAATGATGTCGTGTGGCACACCAAATCTGCATATGATGGAATCGAGAAACTCCACGGCGCATTGGGCGCTGGCCGAAGTTACTGGTCTTGCCTCTATCCATTTTGTGAATTTGTCGACTGCGACCAGCAGATGTGTATATCCACCGGGTGTGGATCTGCGTAATGGTCCAACCATGTCTAGCCCCCACTGTGCAAAGGGCCAGGCGATGGGTATCATGTGCAACTCCGTAGCGGGTGCGTGCGGCTTTGGTGCGAATCGCTGGCAGGCGTCGCATCTATCGACCAGGTTTTTTGCATCGGTGGCTGCTGTGAGCCAGTAGAATCCTGCTCGAAAGGCTTTCCCCAATATCGCTTTCCAGCTAGCATGATGTCCGCAATCACCCTGATGTATGTCTCGAAGTAATTCCTTGCCGTCTTCGGGTGCGATGCAACGCTGAAGTATTCCCGAGATGCTTTGTTTGTATAATTCTCCGTTAACCACCCGAAAGGATTTGCTACGCCTGATTAGCTGTCGAGCCTCACGTGGATCGGCCGGGAGCTGTTTGTTTAGCAGGTAGTCGAGATATTTCTGCGTCCAGACTGGTTCGACCAGGAAAACCTGCCGTGATATGTTATGAGTAAGCTCGAGAAGCGCGATTTGCGGGCTGACCTCTGTTTCCATTGCTGCGGGTGTTTCTGCGGGTTTCTTCAGTTTGATCGATCTCTTAATCATCCGCTCGAAATATATCCCTGGCGGTATGGGTGTGTTCGTGGAACCCATGTTGGCCAGTCTGTCTGCTTCTTCGTTGCTAGATCTTGCAATGTGCTTTAGCTCGCACCCTTTAAAGCTTCCTTCGAGTAGGTTATACATGTCGCGATATGCAGCCATGTTTTCGGCAATGGCGTCGCATTCTTTCATTGTTTGCTGCACTATGAGGTTGGAATCGCCGTAGATCATTAATCGGGTAGCTCCACAGGCGATTGCCATCTTCATTCCGTGCAATAATGCTTCATATTCTGCGTCATTGTTCGATGCCGGGTCATCGGGTGGAAAATCCAGTCGCAAGACGTACTGCAGTTTGTCTCCGCTAGGTGAGATGAGGACGATTCCAGCTCCTGCTCCTTCGTTTCTCTTGGATCCATCGAAGTACATTATCCAATTGCTCGTATACTCGGGTGGCCCGGGTGTTTGCAGCTCTGTCCATTCGCTGATGAATTCCACGAGAACTTGTGATTTGACTGCGTTGCGTCCAGCATAGGTGATGTCCCAGGCGCCCAGCTCGATGCTCCACTTTGCTATTCTTCCGGATGCCATAGGGTTGTTCATGATTGTCCCGAGTGACGCATCATTAACCACTGTGATGGCGTGTTCCTGGAAATAATGTTTGAGCTTTCGAGCTGTGAGAACAACCCCGTATGCGAGCTTCTGATAGTGAGGGTAGCGTTGTTTGCATGGCGAAAGTACTTCGCTGATGTAATATATTGGTCTTTGAACTCCGTATGCTTTGCCGTCTTCAGGTCTTTCGACTATGATCGCTGTGCTGATGACCTGGTTTGTGGCGGCTAAGTATAGGAAAAGTGGCTCCCTTTCTTGCGGTGTCGCAAGGATGCGCCTGCTTTGCAAGGACCGCTTCAGATCTGCGAACGCTTTTTTAGCTTCGGGCGTCCATTCGAATTTGTCCGTCTTCTTCAGTAATTTGTAGAAGGGTAGTGCCTGCTCTCCCAATCGTGCGATGAATCTGCTCAGGGCTGCTAGTCGTCCTGCGAGCTGTTGTACTCCGCGTAGATTGGTTGGCTCCTTCATAGTCAATATGGCTTGTATTTTCTCCGGGTTGGCTTCGATGCCTCTGGCGGATACCAGGTACCCGAGAAGTTTGCCTGCGGGGACACCGAAAACGCATTTGGTCGGATTGAGCTTGATCCGATATGCGTTAAGGGCGTCGAATGTTTCTTTGATGTCCTCGAGGAGTGTGTCCTCCACTCGAGTTTTGATGATGATGTCGTCGACGTACACTTGTACATTTTTGCCAATGAGATTGGCGAGGCATCTTTGCATGCAGCGCTGATATGTTGCGCCTGCGTTCTTCAGCCCGAAGGGCATTGTCGTGTAGCAGTATACACCGTGTGGTGTGATGAAAGCCGTCTTCTCCTCGTCTTCCTTTTTCATGCGGATTTGATTGTATCCTGAATAGGCGTCTAGAAAGGAGAGACGCTGGCAACCTGCCGTAGAGTCCACGATCTGGTCGATTCGTGGTAGAGGAAAGTTGTCCTTGGGGCAGTGTTTATTTAGCGACGTGTAGTCGATGCACACCCGAAGGATATCCGTGTTTTTCTTGGGGACCAACACCGGGTTTGCTAACCAGGTGGATATTTTGATCTCCCTGATGAAGTTTGCGGCTAGCAATCTGTTTACTTCTTCTCCAAGCGCTTTCTGCTTAGGTTCTGAAAATCGTCGAGTCGTCTGTTTGATAGGTTTGGCGTCAGGAAAGACTTCGAGTGAGTGCTCGGCAAACTCCCTGGGTATTCCTGGCATATCTGAGGGCTGCCAGGCGAAAATCTCCCAGTACTCACGGAGGAGTTTGACGAGCGCGCCTTCCTATGCTGGCGAGAGGGTTGTGGAAACCATCGCCGTCTTCGCGGAGTCTGTCGGGTGCACTTGGTGCTTGCGAGTATCGCTGTTGGCGCTGAATTCCAGTCCGGGTGCGTTTTTCTTCGTGAGGGGCATAACGGAGTGGTCCGTTGTTTTTGCTAACTCTTGAAGTTCTTCTTGCATCCCGAAAGATTTTGCGATCTCATTAAATTCTATGTCGCACTTGTCCGATTTCTGGAAGTCTCCGTCGATGGTGATCACACCGTATTCGCCAGGTAGCTTGAGCTTCAAGTATGCGTAATGTGGCACAGCCATGAATCTGGCGAACGCTGTTCGACCAAGAATGGCGTGGTACTGTGAGGGCCAGTCGACGACTTCGAAGTCCAGGAATTCCCTTCTGTAGTTGCGTGGGGAGCCCAGTACAACTTCTAGGTTGATTGTTCCGAGTGGACGGATTGCTTTGCCCGGAACTATCCCGTGGAAGGATGTTTCTGATTCCCTTAGGCCGTCCAGATTTTTGTTCATTCGACGGAGTGTATCCGCGTAGATGATGTTGATGCCACTGCCACCGTCCATGAACACGCGGGCCAGGTCATAATTGCCAATTTGAGCTTGAATGACGAGGGTGGCGTGTCCCGGCCGATAGACTCGTGGCGGGTGGTCTTCTTTCGAGAACGTGATTGGCTGATCGGCCATCTTCAGGTACTCGGGCTTTGTTGGTGGCGTCTGCACTGCCATGCATATTTGTCTCGAGTTAGTCTTTTGAGCTCTGCGAGAGGGGCATACCTTCTGTATCATCCCGAGGAGTTGTCCGTGCGGAGTCGGGTATGTATTTGCTCCCGCGTTTTGTTGTGGTGGCGCTGGCAATGCGGCGAGCGCCATGTTTGGGTTGGTCGGTGGAGGTGGAGGCGGTGGTAGCTGGAATTGTTGTCCCCCTCCTGGCAGTGGTGGATAGTTTTGGGTGGAAGCGAATCTTTTCTTGGCGAGCGCGTCCGAGATTTCGATGAACTTTCGGCAATCCTTGAGAAGGTGTGTTGCCTTAGTCTTGCCCGTGCGCTTGTCTGTGAACAGATGTAGCGAGCAGTACGCATCGAGGTCTTCCTTGGGTGATTTTTCTTCTGCTTTTGGTTTCCACTCGCGACTTCCGCGACGACCGGAGTCGCGACTTCGCGTGAATTCTGCTGCCACTAGTTCTTCTCTATCATCGTGGTCGTAATATTTTCTTCTCTTCCTTCGTCCGTGGCGGTCGTCCTCGTGTGCAGGTGATGATCCTCTTTCGTTGCGTACTGCGTCTTCTCCATTGGCCCATTTTTCGGCTATGACCATGAGCTCCCCGATGGTTTTGGGCGCGGCTCTGCCGAGCTCTTCTCGAAACGCGGTTCTTCTTGCTCCTTTGGCGAAGGCCTCAATCGCCACTTCTTCAGAGATTGTCCCTGCGGTGTTCCTGAGCGTGTTCCACCGCTGGATGTACTCTCGGGTGGATTCACCGCTTTTCTGTTTGCAGGCTCGTAGTTCTTCGATTGTAGCCGGTCTCTTGTAGGTCGACTGGAAGTTCTTGCAGAAATCACGGTGCAAGTCATCCCACGATGCGTAGCAAGATCGCGGTCTCCTCTCCAGCCAGCTGCGAGCTGCTCCGGCTAGGTGCAAATTGAGGTATTGCATGGCCGTGTTCTTGTTACCACGTTGGCATTTCACTGCCGTGAGGTAGTCGCTCAACCATTGAGAGGGCTCGAGTGAGCCGTCGTACTTCGTCACTTCCGTGCTGAGCTTGAATCGCTTGGGTAGGGGTGCCTCGCGGATACTACGGGCGAAACATAGTGCGCCGCAGGTTTCGTCATCCGAAGAGCCGGACGATGATCGATCGCGATATCTTGACGCCCTTGCTCTATCCACTTTGTTTTGCGCGATGTCTGATCGCGCGTCCCGTCCGGGTTGATCGCGATCGGAGTTCTTCCGTGGTTCCTTGCTTCGTTTGCGTGAACGGCTGCCGCGGTGTCGCGGGCTTTTTTCTCTCGGGCTGTCGTCGCCACTGCTTCGACTGTCATCACGGCGGCGGGCTTCTTTCCCTCGTCCACGACGTGGTGACTTGTCTTTTCTCGGGGAAGAGCTTCTGTGCCTGCGGGGCGTTCCCTTTTCCTTATCTTTCTCCAGTCGCTCCTTCTCCAATTGTTCCTTGCGATCGTGAGAGGCGAGCCTTGCGGCCGCCAGCCCTAGACCTTTGCGAATGTGCTTGTATTGTTCCACCCGGGGATCGCTATCCGTTGGCTGATTCATCTGCATGTAGGTTGCTGCGGCTAGGATCGCAGCAGCTGGGGTTTGCGGGTAGACGTTGCCATCGTCGTCGACCCTCATGAAAGAAGACGTGGTAGACCTGTTGGTTCCAGCCATAGATTCGTGGTCCCTCGTCGACGCTGCGGGTCCTTTCCCCCTAGGTCGGGTGCCGACTGAAGGTGTGTGGGATAGCTCGGCTCGACGTTGGCTTGATCATCCGCCGCTCTCCTGCGACGGGCTAGATCTGCTCGGGCATCTTTGATGTTTGAGGCCGCCCTCACTAGGTGATAGTGGTAGGCGGTTAGGTCTTCCTGTGTGGCTCCCGCCGCAGGCGGCTGGCTCTTTCGCATGGATTCCTTGGCTCTTTTCCAGGCTTCCCGCGAAACGCCGATTATATCGCGCTCGGTCGCGCTATATTCAGTTTCCGAGGGCTGTTCCGACCCTGCCATGCAGACTTGGGCCAGTTGTGGTCCGTGTGTCCTAGGCGTAGATCGAAAAGCTCTCTGCACCCGAGAGGGTTCCTCTGTCGAGAGGGTGTGGTAGTCGACTGCGTTGTAGCGGATGGACTCGCCGCTTTTTCCTGTCGGAAAGCGCGAGTTGGCGGTTCCAGATTCGGTTTCAGATTCATCTGAGAAGTGGAGGATCCCGTCTCTGTTCGCCATGAAGTTGAAGCTCCCGAACGTCAGGGTGACGCTCTTCTCCAGTTCCTCGAACGCCGGGCGAGATTCCGGCGAGTGAGGCGTGACCACGACAGATCCGATCCGTATAGGATTGTTCGGAGCCGTAGTCGTTGGTTTCCAACGGGAGTTGGATGTCGATGAAGCCGAAGATGCCGGTGATCCAGCGCCCGCGTTTCCCACAGACGACGCCAATTGTCGAATCCCTGACTCGACAAGTCCCTTAGGTGACCCTATCGGGTTTCGATTAGGAGAAGTCATGGGCGCTGGTGAGATCGTCGGCTAGACAGAAGGCAAGATTTACCCAGGTTCGGGGCCCTCGTAGAGGTAAAACCCTTACTCCTGCCTCGTGTCGATCTGTATTGGATGATTAGATCGGTTACAGGTTGCTCGAATCGAGAGTAGATCTCGAGTTCCGAGGCTTTTTGGTCGTGCGGTATTGCTTGTCCCTCTCCCTGAGGGCTCTCCTGGCCTTATATAGATGGCCAGGTCTCGAGTCCTGCCCGGAGAGGATTCAAACCCTAGCTTAGGTCGGTTACAAAACTAACTTAACCCGCAAGTTGGGTGCGGGTGGGCTTCTGGTAGGCCTTCTGGAGTCTTCCAAGGGCGCCTCTTCTTGGGCCTTGACATTGGGCCTGAGAGGGGGTGTCCTTACCCGCAGGGTCCAAGATCTATGTCTTCGTCAGAAGGTGACTTAGTGCTAAGAAAGGTGCAGGAAAGAAATCACAAATTAGCCCCAGTATGGGAGGGGGCTTTTTTCATTAGCAAAGCTATGAAAAACGGGTCATACTACCTTGTATATATTCGGGACGAAGAGCATGACCCGAAAAACTTGAATCGCAAGAGGAAAAGAAGTATAGATGTATAACTAGGAGAGATGAACAGGACATGGAGCATCCATCAGTTACGTCCTTTCTATACCTAGTTCAATTCTATCTAAACATTATTGAAATCATGAAATAAAGTTTGTCAGAAAAGCATGCAAATTATTTTTATGTCTTTTTGTTAAAAGCATGTTTCGTCTTTTCTATTTCCCAATGATCTTTCAATCTGTCTCAGTGTTAACCCAAATTTTTCCTGCGTGCTCGGAGTTAAAAAACTGAATGCTTTTGGCCTGATAAGGCTAAAGAACACCAGATTGTGCCTGTGTACCTGGAGTTCATGCCTTAGCTCCTTATTTTCTCAAGTATTATCTGATTGTTTGTTAGCTGGGGCGTTGGAGTAATAAGTTACAGTGCTGAAGTATGACGCGTGATTCCGAGCTAAGACTGACTGGTTGACAAAAGCGGTTCCTCGGCGTGTAGATTTCATACTTTTGAATCACTCAAACATTACATAAAGCTAAAGCATACAAACCAAAGAACTTAAAAAGAAAAGGAGGCAAATTTCACTTGCAAAGATGATTGAAACTGCAAAAGCATAGATTGTCTATACAAAATAAGCATACATAACGCATTACATAGGATTATTACATCATAATGGCAAGTAATGCATTCCCCCGAGTGTCATCATTTGCAGGACATGGATCTAAATAGCGTTGACAAAGTCTTCAGTGTTGTCGTCCTCGTCGGTGTCACTCGAATTCTCCGGAGTAGAAGGGATCACCTCCTCCGGATAGAATGTGATGGTAGAAACCATCCAAGCAATCTTGGAGGCATGCCCTTTAATGGAGTCAAAAATCTCCGCCCTTTGCTCCTCAGTGTATCCCTGAGGAATGCCAGTGGAGATGCGCCATGAATTGGCAGTGGGGTAGTGCATTTTCATGAGCCTAAGGTCCACGCGCACTCCAACATGGGTGGCAGATTTCATCTAGCTTTCGCGTTGGTCGATGACCTCTGCAAGCGCATCCGGAAGCTGCCCTATGTATGAGTACTTTCCTTTTTATCCGGAAGGAACTTGTTAATAAGTTTCTTTCCGGTTTTCTTCATTTCGTTGATAAAGGCCCCAAAGTCTCGGACGCGGTCGAGCCGGGAAGAAGAAGCATCGCCTTTTGCTGCAAAGTACAAGAGGGCAGATATAAGCAAACATTCAGATGAAAAGTATGCACTTCAAAAACTGAATGATAAAACTGGTAAAAGTTCGAAACTTACCAAGGATTTTATCAATCTCGGCGACCTCCTCAAGCCGGGGATGGAGAGAAGCCTCAAGATCCCTGATGGTTGTTCTGTCTTTCTCGGCCTGGGCCGTAAAGCCGAGATTCGGATAAAGCTAGCGCTATCTGGATTTTTTCCAAGTCCATTTGAAGCTTCATATTAATTTTATGAAGCTCCAAGTTATCATAGAAAAGCTGATGCGCATTGCCAGCATCCGCGGCATCCTGCTTAGCTTAAGCAAGTAAGGCTGCAAAAAAGGAAAAAATTTGAGTTAAAATACGAAAACATTCAAAATGAAAACTCACAGGATAGAAAAGCGTTTAAGGAAAGAACAGTATGCTTACCAGTATTCTCCTTAAATTGCTAATATCAGTGATTTTGGCTTCCTTCTATTCAGTGATAACAAGGAGGGATTTCACCTCTTTGTTCTTCATGTTTAGTTTGCGAAAAACTTCCATGTTTATGATCTCGGCAGTTTGCTGTAAGAAAAGTACATACACATGGTTAAACCCGAAGGATGAAAATCTAAAAAGCATTAATACGAAAAAGAATACTTCCGTGTTAATATTTGGGGGTTGGATGAATACCTCGCTCATCCTTTGAAGTCCCGAGAGCATCTCAGTGAACTCCTTGCTATATTCGGAGAAGGAGATGCTCATGTGGTGGATTCCATCTTGGATGACCTGTCGAGACGAGAAAGCGTAATTATTCCGGATAATTAGGCCGCCTTGTGGCCAAGGAAAACTTAAGGGAGCTCAGACAAATCGGTTTCTAGCCCATCAATGCATATAGCCATGTTCGTCAAAATAGGCTTCTTGATTTACCTTGAACTTCTCGTCAAAGCATGGAATCTCCTCGTAAATAGGGACGAGGGAAGGCCCTCCTTCTTTAAATTGTGCCGCCCTTTCCTGCGCATCTGGTGTGGATGCATCGGGTTGGCTGGCCTGACTGGGGAAGGGAAAGTAGGACTCCTCTAAGGGAGCAGAATGGTCCCCTGTAGCATCCGCCTTAGGGGTTTCCGGGACGACGGCAGGGGAAGGTTTTGTCCCCCTGCGAGAAGTAACCTTTTGTTTCTTCCGGCCTTTCCCCTTCAGTGGAGTGCGAGAGAGACTAGAAAAGGGAGAAAGACAGAAAAAATAAGCCGGAGAAGAAAGTATTCTGTCTCAAAGGAGGAAAGTATGCAAAATACTTGGAAGTGGCAACGACAACTCCGTCAAGGTCGATAACTTCGATGGAAGCAGGAATTTTATTGTGTTTCCTTCCACCAGCCGCTGCAAAGCGGGCTTTCAGCGTCTCCTCCTCGTCGGTAGCAACAAGCTGATCCTCTGTGAGAGTTTCAAGCTGCAAAAACACAAATAAAGCATAAGTATACATTTCTAGGCGCAAAGAAGCAAAGAATCCCATCCAAGTACAGAAAATTATGCTTTACCTTGGGAGGAGGGTTTTCTACGTTGACATTGGCATGCTTTCTTCATACTGGTCGCGAGTGGCCACCATATGATTCACCCTCTCCCGGAAGACTTTTTCTGACATTGCAGTCGAAGTTACGCGCATTTTGTCATACGGGCCAGAGTACTCGCAGAGAAGTCGGACGTTGCGGAAGGAAAGAGGCTAAATCCGCCTTCCGAGACAGCACACAACCGTATCCATTCCTTTAAGAGGAGGAGTGGATACGACGAGTTTGGCGATCCATCTTTTTATGCGAAGGAGGTTTGGGGGAAGAACCGAGACTGCATCCAGAGCCCGGTTATCTCTGGGAGTAGCCACAGAATTTTCAAAAGACGGAATGTCAGTATCCTTTCCTAGGATACACGACATCCGGATGATAGAAGAAGGAACCTGTCCAAAACTTGACGGATTCCGAGGTCTTGATTTTTTGAAACCATATTTCCCTACCTCGGTGCAAGTTGAAGGATATGGTCCCACAGACCGGAAGAAGTCCGTCAAAGGTGTTTCGCTTCACATTAAAGAAGTACTGAAAGAAATCTAGTCTAAGTTCTATTCCTAGATATCCTTCAAATAAAGTCTGGAAGTCGGCTATGTACAGAATGGAATTCAGAGGAATATTGTGGGAGTTGAACTCCGTAGTGTTGAAGGACTAGGATAAAGAAGGCGGACGGCAGAAATCCCATACCTCGCAAAATGTGGGAGACAAGGATTACCCTTTCTCCGTCTTTTGGGTGAGGTCCAGTGTCTTCACTTTCCAACCGCCATTTTCCATTCTCCACGAATCCGTTTTTCTCCAGGCTTGACAAAAGGGTCAATGCAGTATTGCACTGACTCCAATTGCCGGCTTCCTCTCCTTCATCTTCTCCACCACCACCGGCGTCCTTGCCTTCCGCATCCTCGCCAATGCGAGCAGTTTCATTGTCTCTCGATTTGGGGACGGGAGGAGGCAGAACAGAGGATGTGGGAGGAGGCGCCGATCCGAAGGCGGAAGTGGGATCTCTGCTCGCTGGAGTTTCCGTGGTGGTCTCCGTAGTGACAGTGGTGGTGACCGGAGGAGCCACCGGAGCCGAGGACAAGGATGAATCCGGCGTCGATGCCGTGGTAGAGGCGTGTGTGGGAGGAATCATGGGGCCCGTGGCTGGCACCATGACAGCGGGGTCGACGAAGACCTCGGCCGTGCGGGTATGGCTTCCTGCGTCCATTTGCTGGTGGCGCTGCCGTAGGCTAGAGCTCAGGCCATCGATGATGCAAACTCCGGCGAGGTTCTCTCTCTTTCGAAAGCGGGAGCGCTTGGGAGCTGGAATGGTCTCGAATAGGTCGCATGAGTGGAGAGAAGAGGAGACGGAAGAATCAAGGGGCTATTTATACATGCCTTTACCATGGAGATGACCCCAATGACTAAATTAGCTGTTGGATGATTGACGCGTGTATCGCAGTAAATTCCGGGATGCGGTGAGCCGGCGTAATGATGGTTATCTCCTCGATTCTCGTGCAAAATCTGTCAGAGATATGTTTTGAGCCTTTGAATGAAACCACACGTCCGTGACGTGAGCATGATTTTCTCGCTTACGTCACAAGTTCCTTCTCCGCGAAGATTCATGGAGGAAATGTCGGATTCCGGAAAACCGAGATTGGCACAAAAATTTTGTTGAAAAGAAGATTCAAGACCGACGTCTGACTTTTTGAAAGGCATGAAATCTGGGAAAATACAACGAGTGGAAGTCTTAACTCTAGTTGGGGGCTACTGTCGGATATATGCCAATTAGGGGTATATCCAGTAGAGGCCAAAGGCCGGATTACCAAGGTGGCCCGTAGGCAGTGGGACAGAGTCCATTGGGCGGCCCAGTAAGCTGACACACATGAAGCCGGATTCTAGAAGAACCCATATCCCGGCCCAATACATGATCCGACGTGGAGAAGAAGCCAGATGTCTTAATTTCCAAGAATGGAAATACTTTTCGTAGTCTTCTAGGTTTCCTTCCTGTAAGCCCTAGTCCGTCTATCTATATAAAGTCGGACGAGAGTTGTCGAAAGACAAGAGAGAACAACGTAGACAAGTTCTAAAAAGGTAGAAGCCAATTCGCAGGGAAGTTCATCCTCGCCGAGTTAGCGAAACCATACTAACATTGTAATTTGTATACTTCGGGCTTCAACCATGATTTAGTGAGATTGCAGGAGTAGGAACGCCGCCATAGTCGCGACGTGCCAAACCTGGGTAAACTATGTTCTCGTTCCCATTCAACCACGTTTCGATCCACGGATCTATCGACAGGCTTTATGGCACCCCAGCCATAAACCTAACTAAAAAGACTCGACACAGACTATATTAAAGCAACTTACTAAATGTGACGCCCCGAGATCGGGCACTATGCAGATTTCAGCATTCCCGCCAAAATCCACATAATAACCAATTCCAGGTTGCCACTTGTGATAACATTACAATAGTTCACGAATAATCCACAATTACAACAGAAACAGATAGATACAAGATGACTCAAACGAGCCAGGGATACAACTGATACAATACAAAGATCCAAATAACAGCGGAAGAAACAACATGGCGTCCGGCTACGGACAAGATCCAAATTGGACTAAGAGTCCTGAAGATAACCGAGAGCGTCCAATCCCTGCCCAGGCCAAGCCGGAGGGATTCCCAAGCTAACGTCGTCAGACTTCAAACCTGTTGACTGCAATGTTGAATATGCAGCCACGAAAAAGATTCGTGGGTCAGTACGGTTAAGTACTGGCAAGTGGATAAACCATACTCACAAGATACCGGCGTAGCCAGTCATCACAAGATACAAATACTTTGGGGTCAACGGAAAGGAAGGGGTTATTGCAAATAAGCGACCGCAGGCTGCACTAACCAACTACAGAGAGATACTACAACTTCCGGCTAACAGAAAGAAGATAAGATCGGATTATTGTAACCAACTGAAAGATAACTTCAAACAAACCCATCCTGGATCTCGCCCCTTATCCGAAGAAGCAATCCGAGGATAACTCACACAGTTGGATTAATGATGGTTCAGATTATTGTGTCAGTAAGCCTATTACTAGTCAAGTTGTTAATCATTGGGTGTAAGGTTGTTAATCATTAGGTTTAAGTTGTCCTGAGTACTTGTTAGCCAGTACTTTCACCAAGTAATCCATAACCGCGGAAAACACGGCTTCTCGAGAAGATTATCCCTGCAGGGTTGCACCAATTTGGCCGTACACGCAAGAATAACCCGCCAGACGGGGGATCAACCCACCAAGCGAGGTACTCTACACAACTCAACTCTTCTTCGCATCAAGCCCAAAGCACCTTGGCGCACGGCTAATCGAGCCCAGAAGAAAATGGACCCTCATAGCACTCTAAGAACGTGTCCTCCTATATGCCGACTACGAAAGTTCCACCCAGGATCCAAGGGCTCGCAAGATCATGCATGCAGCAAATGGAAAACCCGAACTAAATGAGGCGATTTGGACGAGATGCGAATCGAGTCAAATTGAGGGGGGCGCCCATACTCGCTTCCCACATGCGGGTAGTGCACTCATCATGGATCAGTAGACAAGACCCTTTTCCTATTAGGGTCGACACTAGCAGGCCTCAAAACCACAAAGGGCCTCCTGCCGGTGCCTTAACAGCAAATTATTATTACCATTAGCATTAGCAGGATTGATTGTTTGATTAACCTCGAGCCCCCAGAACATAATAGAGTAGTAACAGAAAGTAACGGGTAACAGACTCGAGCAAACAGCCCTAAGCATGCTAGTAAGACACGGGCAACAAGCAATGGTTATAGGTATGGAGGTGAGGCAATATCAAGGTTAAGGGATTCATGTGATGGGTTCGTAACAGAAACAACTACTACTAGGGCTAGCAGAAAAGAACAACGGAAAGAATCGGTAACAAGTGATGAAAGGAAGCCATATGGCAGCAAGTGAGTATACTTGCCTGAGATCCCGCAAGGTAGCAGAACTTGTCGTTGCTCACATCATCTCAACGTCCTATCCGGGAAGAAGCAACGAACCTCGAACAAACACCGGATGCAACAATTACTACTACGGCAAAAGATCCAGCATGATCAAGATATGGATGCATGACAAGTTAAAGATGCATCAGAATAAACTAGTTGACATGATAAACAGTTTTAAATGGACCCATATGCAATTTGAGTTGCATATGAAAAGCCCATGTATTTTGGTTAGATTATTTGTTTTCCAACTAATCAACAGGTGAGGGTGGATTAGCATGATGCATGGATGAGGAAAACAACAAAATAACAACAATAGAACCAATTGAAATAAGGTTTAACAAGTTTGGAAATTATTGGTTAAGTGTGGAAAGTTTGGTTACTTAAACATGTCACACAAGCAATTGTTGTTTTCATCAAGTTAAAGTGTTCAAAACAAATAACAAAATTTATATTTGAAAAGAACATCAAATTTTAGTTGGATTACATGTTTCAGATATTGAAATTGGAATTAGGATGAATTTATTATGAATTAAACAATATTAAACAAGTTTTAAATGAATTTAAAACAAGTTTGAATTTAATTGAATTTTTGTTTGTTCAAAACATAATTTCAAACTCACATTTGAAAAGTTCACACTTTGATGGTTTGAAAACATATTTTGCATGTTCAAAATTATTTTATTTTGAGCAAGTTATGATTTTATCAAATTTAAATGAATTAAACAAGTATTAAATTATTTAGGCAATTTAAATTATTCAAACCATGAAGAAAAATTTATATTTGAAAAGGTTATTCAAAATGGTATGGAAAACATATTGTATTTGTATTTATTGGATTAATAATGGATTAGTTATTGAATTTAGCAATTTGCATTTGAATTATTAAAATTTGAATTTTAAATGCATTTGGGAATTTCAAAACAGTACACAATTGGAATATTTGGAAAGATGATTAAATTTGGAACAACAAACATATACAACTTGTATTTATTGGACTTACAGATTAAAAGTTATTAAAGTTTTAGGTTTAGTGTTTATTTCTGCAATTTAAAAGATTAGATAATAAAACAGAAACGTAGGAAAACTTTTGTTACCGTGCGGTGGGCTAACCCTAGCTACTGCCGCGTGGGCCAGGGGAACAGCGTGGTGCTGTGTGGCGCTGGGTCTATGACGGGTGGGGCCTGCTGCGCGCGATTGGGAAAGAGAAGAAAAGGGTGCGGCCGTTGGGTGTCGAACCCGCGACCTGCCGCGCGGACGGAAGGAGCTGAACCAATGCGTTACTGCTGCTGTTGTGTTCAGGTAGGGTGGCGACTGAATAAGAGGCAAACTACGATGTGGTTGTTAACTGTCGACTGAAACTCATCACCGGACAGGTTCAGTTTGCAGCGACTCGGACGGAGACGGCCGTCGACGATCGTTCTCCGGTGGCGTACGGGGTGGAGTTGGTCCGGAGGGGATCTGTTTTCCTCCCGCGAGCGCATGTGCGTGCGTGCACGTACAGGAGGGATAGTAAGGAGGAGTGGAGGCGGAGCGCACCTGCTGTGGTCGTCGACGATCAGAAAAAGGAGCAGAACCGGAGGGGAATTCCGGCGACGGCGCGGGCTCCGCGGCCCCTCCCAGCAAACGGCGAAGGGGCGCGGCGGTAGAGGAGATAGTTGCGGTTCCATTCCCGCCGTCAGCGGCCCGTGGCAGTGCTCAGCCCCCCGGCGACGAGCGCCTTCTTCTCCGGCCAATGGAAGTTCAGAGGAGGGACAGGAGGTGTGGAGTTTCAGATACAGAAGAAAGAAAATCGGGGGGGGGGGGGGAAGAGAGGACGGCGGCGCAGGAGGAAGGGGTCTAGGGTTGAGGGGGGAGGTGGTGGATGCTTTTATCGGGGAGGGAACTAGGTACGGCAGTGATCCTAGAGGGGGAGGAGGTGATCGACCGGTTCTGATGGTGGTCGTACAGCTGCTGACGACAGGTTGAAGAAAGCGACAGAAAGAGGGGGTGGGCCAGAAAAGAAAAGAAGTGGGCTTGGGGAGAAGAAAAGGAGAGGGGTGGGCTGAGAGGAAGTAATGGGCTGACTGCCTCCTTCTAGTTGTTTTTTTTTTTTCTTTAACTCTCTTTTTTTTTGTAAAGGATGCAAGAGGGAAAGGGAATAGAATTTGGGGGGGTTTAGGGTTTTCTTTCTTTTATGCATTGTTTGTATTAATTTTCAGAATAGAAATTTAAGCAAATGTTTACATTGGTTCACAAGTTTGAAAGCTTAATTGGATTTAAAGTTGTTAAGTGAAATTTTCAAATAGGGTGGTGAGGGTGTTTATTTGGTAATTAAGTTTATTAATTTGCAAAACAATAATTGAAAACAAGTGTAGTTATTGATTTCAAGATTTGGTAATACTAGTTTGATTTGAATTTTTGGAATTGGCCAATAGGGTTTTTAATAACAGGGAAAAAAAAATTTAGTAACAGATTAAAACAAATTCAACCAGTGAAAAACAATTGAGTGGTTTAGTTTGAAATTTTGAAATTGGAAATTTTGAGCAGGGGGTGAAAGTTTAAATTGTTTTGAAGTTTGATTTGTTTTGAAAAACAGAATGCAATGCTCATGGGATGCATATGATGCAAGCAAAAAGAAAACAAACACTCTCTAATAGGGTAACACCCCAGGTGTTACAGACGATACCACTAACAAGGGATTGCGCCCTCGCAATCCACCTGCTAACCCGGGAGGGGAAAGAAGTTCGACTATCGATTCTTCGTGCTTCCGGTTGATCTCCTCGACACCACTAACGAGGGCTTCTCGACACCACTAACAAGAGATTCTTGCTCGGAGTGACGACGATGTTCTTCCACCAGGAACCTTCCGATGATCGAACCTATTAGGTTAAGGGCTCAGAAAACGTCCACCCACGTAGGATCCTAACACTTTGAAAGATAGACAAGGGGGGAGACTCCAAAACAAATAAGATGGGAGGGGAAATAGAATAGGGATAAGGAGAAAACAAGAATCCTATTGAGATGTTTTTTCCAAAATAGTTTAGCAGAAATAGTTTTTTACACTCTAGAAACAACGACCGTTAGCAAGGTTTTCCTACAGGCTTGCGGACCCGTTGCTTCGATAACCATTCGTATCGAAACAATCTCGGGAATCGGAACCAAGGCTCTGATACCATTTTGTGACGCCCCGAGATCGGGCACTATGCAGATTTCAGCATTCCCGCCAAAATCCACATAATAACCAATTCCAGGTTGCCACTTGTGATAACATTACAATAGTTCACGAATAATCCACAATTACAATAGAAACAGATAGATACAAGATGACTCAAACGAGCCAGGGATACAACTGATACAATACAAAGATCCAAATAACAGCGGAAGAAACAACATGGCGTCCGGCTACGGACAAGATCCAAATTGGACTAAGAGTCCTGAAGATAACCGAGAGCGTCCAATCCCTGCCCAGGCCAAGCCGGAGGGATTCCCAAGCTAACGTCGTCAGACTTCAAACCTGTTGACTGCAATGTTGAATATGCAGCCACGAAAAAGATTCGTGGGTCAGTACGGTTAAGTACTGGCAAGTGGATAAACCATACTCACAAGATACCGGCGTAGCCAGTCATCACAAGATACAAATACTTTGGGGTCAACGGAAAGGAAGGGGTTATTGCAAATAAGCGACCGCAGGCTGCACTAACCAACTACAGAGAGATACTACAACTTCCGGCTAACAGAAAGAAGATAAGATCGGATTATTGTAACCAACTGAAAGATAACTTCAAACAAACCCATCCTGGATCTCGCCCCTTATCCGAAGAAGCAATCCGAGGATAACTCACACAGTTGGATTAATGATGGTTCAGATTATTGTGTCAGTAAGCCTATTACTAGTCAAGTTGTTAATCATTGGGTGTAAGGTTGTTAATCATTAGGTTTAAGTTGTCCTGAGTACTTGTTAGCCAGTACTTTCACCAAGTAATCCATAACCGCGGAAAACACGGCTTCTCGAGAAGATTATCCCTGCAGGGTTGCACCAATTTGGCCGTACACGCAAGAATAACCCGCCAGACGGGGGATCAACCCACCAAGCGAGGTACTCTACACAACTCAACTCTTCTTCGCATCAAGCCCAAAGCACCTTGGCGCACGGCTAATCGAGCCCAGAAGAAAATGGACCCTCATAGCACTCTAAGAACGTGTCCTCCTATATGCCGACTATGAAAGTTCCACCCGGGTTCCAAGGGCTCGCAAGATCATGCATGCAGCAAAGGGAAAACCCGAACTAAATGAGGCGATTTGGACGAGATGCGAATCGAGTCAAATTGAGGGGGCGCCCATACTCGCTTCCCACATGCGGGTAGTGCGCTCATCATGGATCAGTAGACAAGACCCTTTTCCTATTAGGGTCGACACTAGCAGGCCTCAAAACCACAAAGGGCCTCCTGTCGGTGCCTTAACAGCAAATTATTATTACCATTAGCATTAGCAGGATTGATTGTTTGATTAACCTCGAGCCCCCAGAACATAATAGAGTAGTAACAGAAAGTAACGGGTAACAGACTCGAGCAAACAACCCTAAGCATGCTAGTAAGACACGGGCAACAAGCAATGGTTATAGGTATGGAGGTGAGGCAATATCAAGGTTAAGGGATTCATGTGATGGGTTCGTAACAGAAACAACTACTACTAGGGCTAGCAGAAAAGAACAACGGAAAGAATCGGTAACAAGTGATGAAAGGCAGCCATATGGCAGCAAGTGAGTATACTTGCCTGAGATCCCGCAAGGTAGCAGAACTTGTCGTTGCTCACATCATCTCAACGTCCTATCCGGGAAGAAGCAACGAACCTCGAACAAACACCGGAAGCAACAATTACTACTACGGCAAAAGATCCAGCATGATCAAGATATGGATGCATGACAAGTTAAAGATGCATCAGAATAAACTAGTTGACATGATAAACAGTTTTAAATGGACCCATATACAATTTGAGTTGCATATGAAAAGCCCATGTATTTTGGTTAGATTATTTGTTTTCCAACTAATCAACGGGTGAGGGTGGATTAGCATGATGCATGGATGAGGAAAACAACAAAATAACAACAATAGAACCAATTGAAATAAGGTTTAACAAGTTTGGAAATTATTGGTTAAGTGTGGAAAGTTTGGTTACTTAAACATGTCACACAAGCAATTGTTGTTTTCATCAAGTTAAAGTGTTCAAAACAAATAACAAAATTTATATTTGAAAAGAACATCAAATTTTAGTTGGATTACATGTTTCAGATATTGAAATTGGAATTAGGATGAATTTATTATGAATTAAACAATATTAAACAAGTTTTAAATGAATTTAAAACAAGTTTGAATTTAATTGAATTTTTATTTGTTCAAAACATAATTTCAAACTCACATTTGAAAAGTTCACACTTTGATGGTTTGAAAACATATTTTGCATGTTCAAAATTATTTTATTTTGAGCAAGTTATGATTTTATCAAATTTAGATGAATTAAACAAGTATTAAATTATTTAGGCAATTTAAATTATTCAAACCATGAAGAAAAATTTATATTTGAAAAGGTTATTCAAAATGGTATGGAAAACATATTGTATTTGTATTTATTGGATTAATAATGGATTAGTTATTGAATTTAGCAATTTGCATTTGAATTATTAAAATTTGAATTTTAAATGCGTTTGGGAATTTCAAAACAGTACACAATTGGAATATTTGGAAAGATGATTAAATTTGGAACAACAAACATATACAACTTGTATTTATTGGACTTACAGATTAAAAGTTATTAAAGTTTTAGGTTTAGTGTTTATTTCTGCAATTTAAAAGATTAGATAATAAAACAGAAACGTAGGAAAACTTTTGTTACCGTGCGGTGGGCTAACCCTAGCTACTGCCGCGTGGGCCAGGGGAACAGCGTGGCGCTGTGTGGCGCTGGGTCTATGACGGGTGGGGCCTGCTGCGCGCGATTGGGAAAAAGAAGAAAAGGGTGCGGCCGTTGGGTGTCGAACCCGCGACCTGCCGCGCGGACGGAAGGAGCTGAACCAATGCGTTACTGCTGCTGTTGTGTTCAGGTAGGGTGGCGACTGAATAAGAGGCAAACTACGATGTGGTTGTTAACTGTCGACTGAAACTCATCACCGGACAGGTTCAGTTTGGAGCGACTCGGACGGAGACGGCCGTCGACGATCGTTCTCCGGTGGCGTACGGGGTGGAGTTGGTCCGGAGGGGATCTGTTTTCCTCCCGCGAGCGCATGTGCGTGCGTGCACGTACAGGAGGGATAGTAAGGAGGAGTGGAGGCGGAGCGCACCTGCTGTGGTCGTCGACGATCAGAAAAAGGAGCAGAACCGGAGGGGAATTCCGGCGACGGCGCGGGCTCCGCGGCCCCTCCCAGCAAACGGCGAAGGGGCGAGGCGGTAGAGGAGATAGTTGCGGTTCCATTCCCGCCGTCAGCGGCCCGTGGCAGTGCTCAGCCCCCCGGCGACGAGCGCCTTCTTCTCCGGCCAATGGAAGTTCAGAGGAGGGACAGGAGGTGTGGAGTTTCAGATACAGAAGAAAGAAAATCGGGGGGGGGGGGGGAAGAGAGGACGGCGGCGCAGGAGGAAGGGGTCTAGGGTTGAGGGGGGAGGTGGTGGATGCTTTTATCGGGGAGGGAACTAGGTACGGCAGTGATCCTAGAGGGGGAGGAGGTGATCGACCGGTTCTAATGGTGGTCGTACAGCTGCTGACGACAGGTTGAAGAAAGCGACAGAAAGAGGGGGTGGGCCAGAAAAGAAAAGAAGTGGGCTTGGGGAGAAGAAAAGGAGAGGGGTGGGCTGAGAGGAAGTAATGGGCTGGCTGCCTCCTTCTAGTTGTTATTTTTTTTTTCTTTAACTCTCTTTTTTTTTTGTAAAGGATGCAAGAGGGAAAGGGAATAGAATTTGGGGGGGTTTAGGGTTTTCTTTCTTTTATGCATTGTTTGTATTAATTTTCAGAATAGAAATTTAAGCAAATGTTTACATTGGTTCACAAGTTTGAAAGCTTAATTGGATTTAAAGTTGTTAAGTGAAATTTTCAAATAGGGTGGTGAGGGTGTTTATTTGGTAATTAAGTTTATTAATTTGCAAAACAATAATTGAAAACAAGTGTAGTTATTGATTTCAAGATTTGGTAATACTAGTTTGATTTGAATTTTTGGAATTGGCCAATAGGGTTTTTAATAACAGGGAAAAAAAATTTAGTAACAGATTAAAACAAATTCAACCAGTGAAAAACAATTGAGTGGTTTAGTTTGAAATTTTGAAATTGGAAATTTTGAGCAGGGGGTGAAAGTTTAAATTGTTTTGAAGTTTGATTTGTTTTGAAAAACAGAATGCAATGCTCATGGGATGCATATGATGCAAGCAAAAAGAAAACAAACACTCTCTAATAGGGTAACACCCCAGGTGTTACAGACGACACCACTAACAAGGGATTGCGCCCTCGCAATCCACCTGCTAACCCGGGAGGGGAAAGAAGTTCGACTATCGATTCTTCGTGCTTCCGGTTGATCTCCTCGACACCACTAACGAGGGCTTCTCGACACCACTAACAAGAGATTCTTGCTCGGAGTGACGACGATGTTCTTCCACCAGGAACCTTCCGATGATCGAACCTATTAGGTTAAGGGCTCAGAAAACGTCCACCCACGTAGGATCCTAACACTTTGAAAGATAGACAAGGGGGGAGACTCCAAAACAAATAAGATGGGAGGGGAAATAGAATAGGGATAAGGAGAAAACAAGAATCCTATTGATATGTTTTTTCCAAAATAGTTTAGCAGAAATAGTTTTTTACACTCTAGAAACAACGACCGTTAGCGAGGTTTTCCTACAGGCTTGCGGACCCGTTGCTTCGATAACCATTCGTATCGAAACAATCTCGGGAATCGGAACCAAGGCTCTGATACCATTTTGTGACGCCCCGAGATCGGGCACTATGCAGATTTCAGCATTCCCGCCAAAATCCACATAATAACCAATTCCAGGTTGCCACTTGTGATAACATTACAATAGTTCACGAATAATCCACAATTACAACAGAAACAGATAGATACAAGATGACTCAAACGAGCCAGGGATACAACTGATACAATACAAAGATCCAAATAACAGCGGAAGAAACAACATGGCGTCCGGCTACGGACAAGATCCAAATTGGACTAAGAGTCCTGAAGATAACCGAGAGCGTCCAATCCCTGCCCAGGCCAAGCCGGAGGGATTCCCAAGCTAACGTCGTCAGACTTCAAACCTGTTGACTGCAATGTTGAATATGCAGCCACGAAAAAGATTCGTGGGTCAGTACGGTTAAGTACTGGCAAGTGGATAAACCATACTCACAAGATACCGGCGTAGCCAGTCATCACAAGATACAAATACTTTGGGGTCAACGGAAAGGAAGGGGTTATTGCAAATAAGCGACCGCAGGCTGCACTAACCAACTACAGAGAGATACTACAACTTCCGGCTAACAGAAAGAAGATAAGATCGGATTATTGTAACCAACTGAAAGATAACTTCAAACAAACCCATCCTGGATCTCGCCCCTTATCCGAAGAAGCAATCCGAGGATAACTCACACAGTTGGATTAATGATGGTTCAGATTATTGTGTCAGTAAGCCTATTACTAGTCAAGTTGTTAATCATTGGGTGTAAGGTTGTTAATCATTAGGTTTAAGTTGTCCTGAGTACTTGTTAGCCAGTACTTTCACCAAGTAATCCATAACCGCGGAAAACACGGCTTCTCGAGAAGATTATCCCTGCAGGGTTGCACCAATTTGGCCGTACACGCAAGAATAACCCGCCAGACGGGGGATCAACCCACCAAGCGAGGTACTCTACACAACTCAACTCTTCTTCGCATCAAGCCCAAAGCACCTTGGCGCACGGCTAATCGAGCCCAGAAGAAAATGGACCCTCATAGCACTCTAAGAACGTGTCCTCCTATATGCCGACTATGAAAGTTCCACCCGGGTTCCAAGGGCTCGCAAGATCATGCATGCAGCAAAGGGAAAACCCGAACTAAATGAGGCGATTTGGACGAGATGCGAATCGAGTCAAATTGAGGGGGGCGCCCATACTCGCTTCCCACATGCGGGTAGTGCGCTCATCATGGATCAGTAGACAAGACCCTTTTCCTATTAGGGTCGACACTAGCAGGCCTCAAAACCACAAAGGGCCTCCTGTCGGTGCCTTAACAGCAAATTATTATTACCATTAGCATTAGCAGGATTGATTGTTTGATTAACCTCGAGCCCCCAGAACATAATAGAGTAGTAACAGAAAGTAACGGGTAACAGACTCGAGCAAACAACCCTAAGCATGCTAGTAAGACACGGGCAACAAGCAATGGTTATAGGTATGGAGGTGAGGCAATATCAAGGTTAAGGGATTCATGTGATGGGTTCGTAACAGAAACAACTACTACTAGGGCTAGCAGAAAAGAACAACGGAAAGAATCGGTAACAAGTGATGAAAGGCAGCCATATGGCAGCAAGTGAGTATACTTGCCTGAGATCCCGCAAGGTAGCAGAACTTGTCGTTGCTCACATCATCTCAACGTCCTATCCGGGAAGAAGCAACGAACCTCGAACAAACACCGGATGCAACAATTACTACTACGGCAAAAGATCCAGCATGATCAAGATATGGATGCATGACAAGTTAAAGATGCATCAGAATAAACTAGTTGACATGATAAACAGGTTTAAATGGACCCATATGCAATTTGAGTTGCATATGAAAAGCCCATGTATTTTGGTTAGATTATTTGTTTTCCAACTAATCAACAGGTGAGGGTGGATTAGCATGATGCATGGATGAGGAAAACAACAAAATAACAACAATAGAACCAATTGAAATAAGGTTTAACAAGTTTGGAAATTATTGGTTAAGTGTGGAAAGTTTGGTTACTTAAACATGTCACACAAGCAATTGTTGTTTTCATCAAGTTAAAGTGTTCAAAACAAATAAAAAAATTTATATTTGAAAAGAACATCAAATTTTAGTTGGATTACATGTTTCAAATATTGAAATTGGAATTAGGATGATATTATTATGAATTAAACAATATTAAACAAGTTTTAAATGAATTTAAAACAAGTTTGAATTTGATTGAATTTTTATTTGTTCAAAACATAATTTCAAACTCACATTTGAAAAGTTCACACTTTGATGGTTTGAAAACATATTTTGCATGTTCAAAATTATTTTATTTTGAGCAAGTTATGATTTTATCAAATTTAAATGAATTAAACAAGTATTAAATTATTTAGGCAATTTAAATTATTCAAACCATGAAGAAAAATTTATATTTGAAAAGGTTATTCAAAATGGTATGGAAAACATATTTTATTTGTATTTATTGGATTAATAATGGATTAGTTATTGAATTTAGCAATTTGCATTTGAATTATTAAAATTTGAATTTTAAATGCATTTGGGAATTTCAAAACAGTACACAATTGGAATATTTGGAAAGATGATTAAATTTGGAACAACAAACATATACAACTTGTATTTATTGGACTTACAGATTAAAAGTTATTAAAGTTTTAGGTTTAGTGTTTATTTCTGCAATTTAAAAGATTAGATAATAAAACAGAAACGTAGGAAAACTTTTGTTACCGTACGGTGGGCTAACCCTAGCTACTGCCGCGTGGGCCAGGGGAACAGCGTGGCGCTGTGTGGCGCTGGGTCTATGACGGGTGGGGCCTGCTGCGCGCGATTGGGAAAGAGAAGAAAAGGGTGCGGCCGTTGGGTGTCGAACCCGCGACCTGCCGCGCGGACGGAAGGAGCTGAACCAATGCGTTACTGCTGCTGTTGTGTTCGGGTAGGGTGGCGACTGAATAAGAGGCAAACTACGATGTGGTTGTTAACTGTCGACTGAAACTCATCACCGGACAGGTTCAGTTTGCAGCGACTCGGACGGAGACGGCCGTCGACGATCGTTCTCCGATGGCGTACGGGGTGGAGTTGGTCCGGAGGGGATCTGTTTTCCTCCCGCGAGCGCATGTGCGTGCGTGCACGTACAAGAGGGATAGTAAGGAGGAGTGGAGGCGGAGCGCACCTGTTGTGGTCGTCGACGATCAGAAAAAGGAGCAGAACCGGAGGGGAATTCCGGCGACGGCGCGGGCTCCGCGGCCCCTCCCAGCAAACGGCGAAGGGGCGCGGCGGTAGAGTAGATAGCCGCGGTTCCATTCCCGCCGTCAGCGGCCCGTGGCAGTGCTCAGCCCCCCGGCGACGAGCGCCTTCTTCTCCGGCCAATGGAAGTTCAGAGGAGGGACAGGAGGTCTGGAGTTTCAGATACAGAAGAAAGAAAATCGGGGGGGGGGGAAAGAGAGGACGGCGGCGCAGGAGGAAGGGGTCTAGGGTTGAGGGGGGAGGTGGTGGATGCTTTTATCGGGGAGGGAACTAGGTACGGCAGTGATCCTAGAGGGGGAGGAGGTGATCGACCGGTTCTGATGGTGGTCGTACAGCTGCTGACGACAGGTTGAAGAAAGCGACACAAAGAGGGGGTGGGCCAGAAAAGAAAAGAAGTGGGCTTGGGGAGAAGAAAAGGAGAGGGGTGGGCTGAGAGGAAGTAATGGGCTGGCTGCCTCCTTCTAGTTGTTTTTTTTTTTTCTTTAACTCTCTTTTTTTTGTAAAGGATGCAAGAGGGAAAGGGAATAGAATTTGGGGGGTTTAGGGTTTTCTTTCTTTTATGCATTGTTTGTATTAATTTTCAGAATAGAAATTTAAGCAAATGTTTACATTGGTTCACAAGTTTGAAAGCTTAATTGGATTTAAAGTTGTTAAGTGAAATTTTCAAATAGGGTGGTGAGGGTGTTTATTTGGTAATTAAGTTTATTAATTTGCAAAACAATAATTGAAAACAAGTGTAGTTATTGATTTCAAGATTTGGTAATACTAGTTTGATTTGAATTTTTGGAATTGGCCAATAGGGTTTTTAATAACAGGGAAAAAAAAATTTAGTAACAAATTAAAACAAATTCAACCAGTGAAAAACAATTGAGTGGTTTAGTTTGAAATTTTGAAATTGGAAATTTTGAGCAGGGGGTGAAAGTTTAAATTGTTTTGAAGTTTGATTTGTTTTGAAAAACAGAATGCAATGCTCATGGGATGCATATGATGCAAGCAAAAAGAAAACAAACACTCTCTAATAGGGTAACACCCCAGGTGTTACACTAAAGTGCAAAAAGATTTATTTGCTAAAATCTCTGGTCAAATTAAAGAACAAACTTGTAGTGTTAAAACTAGAGGTGGTTCTTTCACTTAGGATCCTCTTTATCTTGAGGGACACCAAAAAAATCTTAAACAAGATTCTCAAATGCTAGATGAAAATGTTTTTATCTCTCCTAAATCGAAAAACAAGAAGAAACATAAAAGAATTAGAGAGGCTAATGATAATAGCAATGTTGTTAATAAAGAACCTAATAAAGATCCTAATACTATATCTATTTCTGATGTTATAACTGAAAGTGGTAATGAGCACGATAATGATAAGAATGATGCTTCCAATAAGAAAGAAAGTAAAGTAGAACCTGAAAACCCTCCTAAGAACAAAAATTATGATAAATAAGGTTTTACTACTCAGAAACGTGGTAAAGAAAGAGAACATTGGATAGGAAAACCTATGCCTTTTCCTAGTAAGTCTCTCAAAGGTAAAGAAGAATAACATTATCATAAATTTTGTGAGTGGATGAAACCTCTCTCCTTGAAAATTTCTTTGGCTGATGCTATTAAATTTCCTCCTTATTCCAAGTATATGAAAGATATTGTTACTAATACGAGGAAAATTCCTAATGAGGCAATTTCCACTATGCTTGCAAATTATTGCTTCACTGTTAAAATTACTAAGAAGCTGGGAGACCCATGTATTCCTACCATTCCTTGATCTATCAAAAATAATTTTGTGAGAACTGCTTTATGTGATCTTGGTGCTAGAGTTAGTGTTATGCCTCTCTCTCTCTATTTATAAGAGAATATATGTAGATAAATTTATTCATATTGATATATTTTTGCAAATGACTGATAAATCTACTGCTATTCCTATTGGCATTTGTGAGGATGTTCCTATCCAAGTTTCTAATTGTTTAGTATTAACTGACTTTGTTGTGTTGGAAATGCCTGAAGATGAAAATATGTCTATTATTTTTGGAAGACCTTTTCTTAACACTCCAGGCGTTGTTAGGGAAGGTCACTCTCAATGTCAATGATAAAGAACATATTTTTTATTTCCCAAAGAAGATTGATAATAAATATGGTCTAAACTCAGTTGAAAATATTGAGACCATCAAGATTGAAGAATTCTATTGTCCCATTCAAGTGCCACAAAAAGAATATGATGATTGGGACTATGTCTATCAAAATTGAGGTAACATGATTGTTATAGTGAAGTGCAAAGTTTTATTTCATATAAAATTGGTTTGGTGACAAGACTTGATCAACCTTGTTGACGAATTAGTTTTAAATGAATAAAACTATCTTTTGACTTTGTTTTCTTTTGTTTTCTTATGTTTCCCACTTGTTTTCCTCTCTTTCCTCCTCGTTTTCTCTTGCTTCCATTTTTTCCCACCTTTCTCGGCTTGTTTTATTTTGTTTTCTTATGCTTCCCACTTGTTTTCATCTGTATCCTACTCGTTTTCTCTTGCTTCCACTTTGTTTTCCAACTTTGCCACCTCGTTTTCACATGTTTTCATCGGGCCCAATCTTGTTGTCTTTTGTTTTCACCTTGTTTTCTCATGTTTCCTCTTGTCATTTTCATTGTAGCTTGTCTTCTAACTTCTGTAGGATTAGTTTTCCATCATTTTGTAAACATTTTTCAGCGTTATAATCATTCATTGAAATTTTGGAATTTCCCAAAAAAAAAGTTTCGCGAAAAATGCCAGAAAATCCAGGGAACCCACCTGTCACCCATGGGGCAGCAGGCGCGGTCACCCCCTAGGCTGTGCCCAGGGCCCCACTGCTTGAGTGCTTGCTCCCCATTCTTTCTCTCTCCCGAGAAACACCTTTGCTCCCAGAAAAATTTGAGTTCTTGATGTTCTTCCTCGTATTTCTTCGATCTCCTCATTTAGCCAACCATTTGTGCAGAAATTTGATACATCTCTTCTCCGGTATGTGACTCCTCCGCCTGTATTTGTATATTTATGTTTGGTATTGTATATATTGAGTATTTTGCTACACTAGGTGGTTGGTTATTTGAGCTTTCATGCTTGTTTTGACTTGATTTAAGTTGTTTTGAAGAATGTATTAGCTCTCCTAAGGCGACTAGAGTGGTTTCCTATAACATTTATCCTCATAGTTAAATTTTATTGGGCTTGCTAAATTTTTTTTAGAATAGGAGTATGAAGAAGTTATAGATGCAGTTCGATTATTGTCTATGTATCATGTTGTAATGCCTGCATAAATCTCATAGTAATCATAATGTCTTGCATATGCACTACAGTGCAACTTTTATCCCTGTCAATTGCCCAGCTTTAGTTTGTTTACCCAACATGTTATCCATCTGTTTTGGAGACACACCACAAGTGAACTGTGGACCACGGTCCATTCTTTTACACTGATAATACAACCACTTCAAGCACTATTCTTTTTTACTGCAAACACTGTTTTCCTTTAATTCACTGCAATCATACATCATTTTCCACATTATACATCTAATCCTTTGTGTTAGCAAAACCGGTGAGATTGACAACATCACTGTTTCGTTGGGGCAAAGTATCTTGGTTGTGTTATGTGCATATTCCATGTTGCTGCTGAGCCTGGTAGTGCGCCCTGCCAACATCAGCTGTCATCAACCTTCAGAAGTGATTTATTTCTCCTACTGGTCCGATTAAACCTTGGTTTCTTACTGAGGGAAAACTTGTTGATGTACTCTTCATACCTTCCTCTTGGGGTCTCCCAACGAGCGTGTGTTCTCATGTCATCAAGCCTGTTTTCTGGCGCCATTGCTGGGGAGGAAGAGGATTTCTGCAAGTGGAGTCTCTCACCTCCAACCTCTTAACTTTGTTTTTGTTTTTCTTAGTTTAGTTTATCTTATCTTGTTTGCTTCTTTATATGAAAAACACAAAAAAAGAGTTGTTATTCTGGCTGTTATTTTTATCCTGTTTTTAATCTCGCTAAAATGAGTATTCCTGAAGTTGAGGTTTGTTCTTTCAAGCAACAAGGGGGATAAAGTTTGAAAGATGTTTGGTATAGAATAAGTGATGCTCATCATAGATGTACTAAAAAAATATTCTACCTTGATCCTTCTTAGGATTTTTTATGTTGGTATTACTATCTAGTATAGGTATGTTCTAGACACTCTTATAGGTGGTAATTTTCTGGGAACTCCTTCTTTGGAAGCCTATAATTTAGTTCAAAGTTTAGTAGGAACACCACCTATTAAGGTTGTTAAAACCGAGATCACTTAGAACATGTTATAAAAAAGCTGAACTCTTGATACGTCTCAAACGTATCCATAATTTCCGATGTTCCATGTTGTTTTCATGTCTTATGCTACATGTTTCTAATACACTTTATGTTATTTTTATGGATTTTATGGGACTAACCTATTGACAAGATGCCACAGAGCCAGTTCCATTTTTCTGCTATTTTTAGTTTTAGAAAAGTTGTTCTGGAAATATTCTCGAAATTGGATGAAACAAACCCCAGAAGTCTCAGAAAGTCGTCGCACACACGGAGTCCGAAGGAGACCCGGAGGGGGGCCTCAGGAGCCCCACACCATGAGTCGGCGCCCCTCCCCCTCTGGCCGCGCCCATAGGTGTGGTGGGCCCCCTGGCTGCCCACCGATGTTTTCCTTTCGCCTATATAATCCCCCCGATGCATAAACCCTAAATGAATCGGCCTCCATCCACGAAAAGTTCCGTAGCTCCGCCGCCGCTGCCGACAAGTTTCAGGGGACAGAAATCTCTGTTCCGGCACCCTGCGGGGACGGGGAAGTGCCCCCGGAGCCATCTCCATCGACTCCACCGCCATCTTCATCGCCGTTGTTGTCTCCCATGATGAGGAGGGAGTAGTTCTTCCTCGGGGCTGAGGGCTATACCGGTAGCTATGTGTCTCATCTCTCTCTCCCATGGTGTGATCTTTGTGTGATCATGAGCTTTGTAATCTAGTTGAATAAGTAGATGTTACTCTTCATCTGTAATGCTACTCAAGTGGTTTTTTTATGAGATCTCCGTAGACACTTTGATCACGGTGTAACGGTGACAGTGTGTGCACCGTGTGGTTTAGCATGATATTTAGATTTTGTGTTGGATGACCCTATGAAATTGTGGTGTTTGATGGAGGGATGATAACCCGGTAGGCTAACGCCAAGGAGTAACTCGGCCCAAAGGACGCTGTGCAAGACCCGGCTTAGGATAAAGAAGCTTCTAGAAGGCCCAGGAACGAAGGCCTCGTAACCCGGATTGTGGGTTCCGGTAAGGAAGTTTAGGGTTTGCAAGCAGTGTCCGGGTAGGATTCAGAGTGCGCCTTGGAGAGTAAGTCAGGGGGTCCGGATGTTATATAAGCCGGTCCCTAGGTTAGGGTTAGACAAGCTTTTACGTGAGGAAGAACCCGCTCGCCAGATCGAGAGATTTCGAGTATCCATTGTAACACCAGTATCGAGCTAATATATTTAGATCGTAGACTCGACGACTTGATGCCAGCTACCAGATCGCATATCACCATGGTTTCCTTCGAGCTAAACCCTCTCCCAAACACTCGAGTCGATTTGCCCCAAGACAAGTTACCCCCGGTAACGTCTGCCGTGATTATCCCTCGACAGTGTTGGTTTGGAACCATCTAGGTATCATGGTGATAGCATGGGGGTTACCTGGATGGGGAGATGCAAACTCTAAGGAGTGCTCTTATAGCCCTACGCAATGATTGGTGTTTGTTATCCGACCGGAGAGTGATTAGGAGTAGTATAGTGAAGAGAGGATATTTATGAATTCAATTATGTTATTATTGTTGAGAGTGTCCACTAGTGAAAGTATGATCCCTAGGCCTTTTTTCTAAGAATGAACCATTTTTTACAATCAGTTCTGCTACTTGTTTGCTTGCTGCCATTTTTGTTTCAGATTGCTATTATCACTTATAATCATCTATACTACTTGTATTTCACTGTGTCTTCGTTGTACTAGTAAACCTATACAACTGACAATTGTATTAGGTGTGTTGGGGACACAAGAGACTTCTTGTATCGTAATTGCAGGGTTGCTTGAGAGGAAAAACTTTGACCTCTTCCTCCCTGAGTTTGATAAACCTTGGGCGATGAACTTAAGAGAAACTTGCTGCTGTTCTACAAACCTATGCACTTGGAGGCCCAACAATGTCTACAAAAAAAGAAGCATGCGTAGACAACAAGCTATTTTCTGGCACCGTTGCCAGGGAGGTAAGGTAAAAGGTACTCACATCCTGTGTGAGTGCTCCAAGGTATTTCCTTTAGATTCTGCAATTATATCTTTTTGTTTCTTGTTTTCACTAGTTAGGATTATTTTTACTTGTTCCTTATTTTTATCTTTAGGCTTAATGGGAAAAAATGAGAGAGCTTTATATATTTATCTTGAATTAGGACATGATGCTTTTGAAGAGAAAATTAAAAAAACCTATAGAGCTTTATTTGCATGCTAGTAGCAATGTTATTAGCATTTATTCTCTGAACACCATTATTGCTAATTCTATGGAAAAGTCTAAGCTTGGGGAATCTAGTTTTTATGAAAATGATCTTTTTAGTCCCCCAAGCATTGAGGAACAAATTTAGATGATACTTTGCCTCCAATATATGATTATTGGAATGATTGTGGTATTCTAGTTCCACCTACTGTTGAGGATAAAGTTCATTATGATTATACTATTCCTCCAATTTATGATGATTGCAATGATGAATATGATATTTCCAGTCCACCTACTATTGAGGATAAAATTAATTACGATTGCAACATGCCTCCTATATTTGATGATTATGGTTATGAGAATAAGAATGATAGCTATTTTATTGAATTTGCTCCCACTATTACTAATGAGAAGGATTTTACTTATGTGGAGAGTAATGGTAATAATTTTATGCTTGATCATGATAAAAAAATGCTTTATGTGATAGCTATATTGTTGAGTCTAATCATGATGCTACTAAGTATTATTTTGAGCGAGGAAAATATGGTTATGGAAATTTTCATGTTATTAAATTTCCTCTCTTTATGATGAAAGTTTTGAGCTTTCTATTGTGTTGCTTCTATATGCTGGTTTCTTTAAGATCCACTGGTCAGTATTAAAGAGGAAGACAAGTTTCATATATCTCAATAATATTAAGTCTCCTCTCTTTATGTTAAAAGTTTTAAAGTTGCACTTATTTTGCCTTCCTATGCTAGCTTTGTGCTTCATTGATTTGTTTTCTTACAATGCTCCTATGCATAGGAAGAGTGTTAGGTATAAACATGTTTTATATATGCCTCTTGATGCTCTCTTTTATATTTCAACTCTTATCCTTATGTGAGCACCTTCTCAAATTATCATGCCTAGCTAACCCATGTTTTTGTTTTTGCAATGTTTTCTTCTGTTTTATTTGAGTCAAGGTGTTGTTTACTTCTGTAGCAACTCCTTTGTATCTTTATTTCCCCGCATTTGTTGTGCCAAGTAAAGTCTCTAGTGAAAGTTGAAGTTAGATTTGGATTTTTGCGCAGGAAACAAATTTCTGTTGTGCACCGTTAAATTCGTCTAAATTCACACAAATATCAAAATGACCTGCACATTTTTGTGCTTATTCCTCAGCTAATTACAAAAAAAATCTAGCTTTGCGTTTTATGATGTGAGCAACGTAAATGCCTCTAAAAAATCCGTCTTAGTTGGAACCCAGCATTCTTGTGTGGGAGAGAGACACACTCCGCTTTTTCATATGAATACTCGTATTTTTCATTAATCATACTCGTATTCCTCGTTCTTCATCTATCTGCTGCAAATCCTTTTAGCTCTTGTTTTTCATGCATCTCTTATTCAAAGTTGTTAGTTCTTGTAGAGTAGTAGCACTCTCTTGTTTCGTTGATAAATCATTTGGAGATTTTTGGTTTAAATAAAGTGATTGGTGTTAGAAAGCAAAAAGAAGAAAATCATGCTTATAACGGTGCAAAAGAAGCTTGTTTAGACTGTGGCTAGACTTTATCATGTCATGTTAGATATTATTTTAATTCTAGGATTTGTAGTTATTTTTGTAGCATCACTTGTCTCAAATATCTGAGAGTGCTTAATGTGCCATTGAAAAAACCATGAGTTGTTTTTATCATATCGAAGCATAATATTGTGGTATTCTCCTTTGAATGCTTTATTTTGTTGACTTAGCGCATGCTTACACCATGTTATGACTACAAACCAGTCACCTCTAGCCTCTACGATCATTTAGTTTTTGACTTGTAATACCATTTATGCTTTGATTAATAATATTTTTGTCGCTATGCATGATTATGGCTATTATTGATCTCTTAGTTTGTCGCTCCCAGTCTTTTGCTATCCTTTGCCTGTACTGAGTATGATCTCTACTCGTGCATCCAACTCCCAAAAACCAAAGTTTGCCAAATGTGTCCACCATGCCTACCTATATGTGGTATTTAACCGCCACTCCAAAGTAAATTTCTCATGTGCAACCTTTAAAACCTTCAAAATTATACCTGTTTGTGATCTGCTTTAGCTCATGAGGAAGTAGTTTAAATTTTATTGTGGTTCATGTCAAGCAAACATCTTCTCCCTATTTCACCCGATGAGTATGGAATTTGTGCTCATTTAAATTTGCAGAGAGTTGGTGCCAATTAATATAACCAAAAAGGCACTTCCCCATGGATTGATGAAAGTTGGTGGGTACCCGTGGATATGGCTAGCCCTGGTTTGTGAAAAGCATGGTGGGGGAAGTGCTAAACTAAATAAACAATGGAAAGCGCTCTCTAAAGTCTAAAAACCTTGCTTGGCATGAGTTATGATAAGTTTTTCATTACCTTTCGGTGACATAAACATACACCTCTCTAAAAACTTGTTTTCAATACCTCTGTTTAAGAAAATAAAAATCTCTAGCACATGAGTTAATCCCTGCTTCCCTCTGGGAAGGGCCTTCGTTTACTTTTATGTTGAGTCTTCATCTTCTAACTTTACGCACAATTAAGAGAGCACAGTTGTCATTCTAAGTATAATGTGCATTAGTCCCAAAGATTATTATTGATTGATTCATGACATGTTATTACTTATTCTCAAATTATTTGTTTCTAGTCACCACTTGAACTTTGAAGGTGTCCTAGAATTTATGTTTTTCTCTCACTTTTAAGGACAAGCGGAATACCACTTTGCTATGTTTTCTGTATGCTCTAAACAAATGTATAACTTCCAAGTGCATTATTATTCATGATCTCTTATATGTGTTACTTTTCATGTTGCAACATGGTTGCTAAGTTTTATTCTTAGAATTATATCTATAATGTCTATGTTTAGAGTACTATGATCTCAGCTTGCAAATGCTTTTACAAATATGATGATCAAGATTATGTTGGTACCATGTCACCTTAGATTTTTTTTGTTTTATCGTTTTACCTACTCGAGGACGAGTAGAACTAAGCTTGGGGATGCTTGATACGTCTCAAACATATCTATAATTTCGGATGTTCCATGTTGTTTTCATGTCATTACCTACATGTTTTCTATACACTTTATATCATTTTTATGGATTTCCTAGGACTAACCTATTCACAAGATGCCACAGCGCCAGTTCCTGTTTCTGTTGTTTTTTGTTTCAGAAAAGTTGTTCTGGAAATATTCTCATAATAGGACGAAACAAAATCCCAGGAAGACTCCAAGAGCCCGAAGGACAGTTGGAGGGGGGCACTGGGCCTCCAGGGCGGTGCCAGCCGCGCCCCCCCCTCTGGCCGCGCCTGGAGGGCCACTTAGGCCTGGGACCACCCCAGGGTCCCCAAGTATCCTTTGTCCCAAAACGCGTGATGGCGTGTGGACACACGTTCGTTGGGAGACCCAAGAGGAAGGTATGAAGAGTACAGCAGCAAGATTTTCCCTCACAAAGAAATCAAGGTTTAATCAGACGAGTAGGAGAAAGAAATCACTTCTGAAGGTTGTTGACAACTGATGTTGGCAGGGCACACTAACAGGCTGAGAAGCAACATGGAATCTACACACAACACAACCAAGATACTTTGCCCCAATGAAACAATGAGGTTGTCAATCTCACCAGTCTTGCTGAAAACAAAGGATTAGACGTATGGTGTGGAAAATGATGTTTGTTTGCAGTGAATGAAATGAGAACAGTGTTTGCAGTAAAAGAGAATAGTGTTTGCAGTAGGTTGTATTATCATTGTAAAAGAATGGACGAGGTTCCACAATTTACTAGTGGTGTCTCTCCATAACAGATAAATAACATGATGGGTGAACAAATTACAGTTGGGCAATTGACAAAATAGAGGTTGCACCATAGTGCACATACATGCCATAATAGTTACTATAAGATTCATTTGGGCATTACAACATGATACATAGACCGTCATCCAACTGCATCTATGACTAATAATCCACCCTCAGGACGTCATCCGAGCAAACTTTGGGTATTAAGTTGCAAGCAATAGATTATTGCATTAAGTAAAGTGCATAATGTAAACAATAGAATTATCCTTAGGCAAAGAATTGTTGTTTTATCCCTAGTGGCAACATCACATCCACAATCTTAGAAGTTGATGTCACTCTCCCAGATTACTCGAGGTATGAACCCACTATCTAGAATAAATACTCCCTCTTGGAGTCACAAGTATCAATTTGGCCAGAGTATCTACTAGAAACGAAGAGCATGCAACATCACAAGTAACATATATGATAGATCTATAATCAACTTGGCATAGTATTCAATATTCATCGGATCCCAACAAACACAACGTGTAGCATTATAATAAGATGATCTTGATCATGTTAGGTAGCTCACAAGATTGAAACATGATGGCACAAAATTTGAGAAGACAACCATGTAGCTACTGCTATGGACTCGTAGTCCAAGGATTAACTACTCACACATCACTCCGCGGGCATGCATCATGCTGAAGAACCCTCCGGTGATGATTCCCCTCTCCGGTAGGGAGCTGAGGAGAGCTTCAGAACCCTCCCGAACTAGGGTTGACGACGACGGCGGCTACGGAAATTTTCGTGGATGGAGGCTCGGGTCTTTAGGGTTTTCCCGAGGAAGAAATTATATAGGCGAAATGGCGATGCCGGTGGGCCCCTAGAGGGCCCACACCATGTGGTGGCGCGGTCAGGGCGCTTCCATGTGGTGTGGCCGCCTCCCTAGCCCCCTTCGAGTCTCCTTCGGACTCCGTGTACGTGTCAGCAAAATAGGGACTTTGGATTTTGTTTCGTCCAATTACGAGAATATTTACAAAACAACATTTCTGAAATCAAAATCAGCAGAAAACAGGAACTGGCGCTGTGGCATCTTGTCAATAGGTTAGTCCCAGAAAATGCATAAAAATGCTATGAAGTATATAGAAAACATGTAGCAATTGGAATAATATTAGCATGGAACATAAGAAATTATAGATACGTTGGAGATGTATCAACGCGGAAAACCCAAAGGATTTTCCCGAAAATGATCTGTAGCTCCGCCGACACCTGAAACCCTAGTTTGGGAGACAAAAGTTCATATTGTGGCACCCTGTCGGGACGGGGATTAGCGGGAGATCGTCACGATCGTCGTCTCCATCACCTCTCCATCAACCCTCCATGATTTCTCCTTTGATGTGTGAGTAATTCCCTGTTGTACGCAGAGGGGACGGTAGGGATTGGGTGAGATTATTCATGTAATAGATCACGAGATTGTTAGGGCTTGATGCATATTATCCACTATTGTTGTTTATTATCCTTGTTGCAACTTGGAGTGCTTACGGCTTGTCAATTAGGGCCCGAGTGCCATGATTTCAGATCTGAACATGTTATGTTTTCACGAGTATAATTTTTGTTTTGGATCATATCTACTAGTTGTATACACTTATTATTGTCTGTAACCCGAGAACCCAAGGTGACATGGTTGGAATATCGTAGGGGATGGACTCTAGTACGAGTATTACATATTTCCATCGTATGTTAATGCTTTGCTCTGGTGCTTGGTAGAACAAGTACCTTAATTACCATTAGTTCCTTTTTGGCCCCGCAATAACGGGATAGTAGGACAAAAGATGTCGTGCAAGTTCTTATTGCAAGCATGTTCGACAATTCTTGGGAAACATGCCTATGATAGTTTGTGACTTGGATACTCTCTTATATATGTGTGCTACCCTTTGTTACCTCTATTACATGGTTAATCTCATTCATGCAACGCCCATACATCCATACCTATGCCTACGGTGTTTTTATAACTACTTTTTAATCAGTTTCCATTCACTGTTATTATTGCTACTACTGTTTTACTGCTACCATTACTATTGAACCACTGCTGCCATTATATCATCGTTACTACTAATAATTTGTGTGAAGCAAGATACTTTTCAGGTGAAGTGAATTGACAACTCAGTTGTTAAGTCTTATAAATATTCTTTGACTCCCCATGTGTCGAATCAATAAATTAGGTCATATTTACCCTCTAAGACTATTGCGATCCCCTACACTTGTGGGTCATCAGTTGCAGGTGAGAATTTCATATGGATTTTTCATTAAGCCTTTGCAGAGGTAGAACCGGTTTGATGAATGACATGCCGTATAGATGGATTCGGCCCATAAATATGGAGGAGATTCATATTCCGCCAACATGGACCTAGCCATATCCATAAGGGTCTGGTTCTTCCTTTCAGCTACACCATTTTGTTGAGGGGTATAAGCAACAGAATATTGATGATGAATTCCCTCTTTACTAAGAAAATCATTTAGGGTGTAGTTCTTGAGCATGGATCCATTATCACTCCTAATGGACAAGATGGTAACATTGTGTTGACATTGAACTTCATTGGAGAATTCGATGACGGCTTGTTGGGTCTCACTCTTCAACTTGAAGAAATAAACCCAAGTACATCTTGAATAGTCATCAACAATCACCAAGCAATACTTCTTTCCACCAAGACTTGCCTCAGGCACGACACCAAAGAGATCCACATGAAGAAGTTCCAAAATCCTCTTTGATGAAATAATAGTCTTGCTTGGGTGGGGGGAATCATGCATCTTTCCTTCAACACAAGCCCTACAAACACGATCTTTATCAAAGGAAACATTTCTTTTCGTCCGAGGATGTGGCCACCCTTGTGAAGGCTTTGCAAAGTTCTCATGTTGATACGGGATATGTGGGGATTCCACAACCACTACACGTCGGCCTTTCCGAAGAGACACATCGCTTGAGTGTTGGTTGACCCCGAAAAGTCTACCACGTACAACTCATTTTAGACGTGCCCCACGAAAGCGACATCAAGAGTCTTTCTCCACAAGAGGACCACGATGTCAGGTTCAAAGAAGACGGAAAAAACCATCTTACCTAAAGCACAAACTAAAGTAAATTTTAACCAAGGGATTCGACAAGCATGACATTCACAAGAGCGATGTTAGGAGAAACAACCATGTTGCCAAAACCCGTTACCTCAGATTTGGACTTATCTTCGTAAGTGATGGTTGCATGATTTATATTTGGCCTCAACTCCGTCATAAGCTCCTTGCTTCTGGTCATATGACTTGAAAATCCACTATCAAGTATCCATTTTGACCCACTGGAAGCTGTAACATCCAAGTATGAAAACCCCTAGTTGTTTTACTTCTTGTTTTATTTTAAAGCAATGCATCATGTCATCATCCCCATATTTATTTCCGTTTGCATTGTTTTCATAATAAAAGCCAAACTTAATCAACCTTTGTTTTCACACTTGTCTGTTACCTTTCTTTCAAATAAAGATTTGCAAACCCAAAAACATAACCATTTTTGAATTCATGTTGATACCAAATCAAACTATTTCAACATTGCCTAATTATCTTAGGGGTACCCTATTTAAAATGTTGGGTTTTGTTAATGATCTTTAATATTAAAAATATCACCTAAATTTGGTTCCAATTTCAAAAGCCATCAAACATTTAAATTTTTGAAAATAAAAGTTGCCACATGTTAGTTTTTGACCTAAGGAGCTTCTCCAATTTTTTTTCAAATTTTTTCCATCAACCAAACCTATTCTTTTCTTACCAATTCAATTTCAGCAGGAAAAAAAAAACACAAACCGAAATAATAAAAGGAAAAAAACGTTTAGGTGGGGGAGAAGGCCCAGCCCACCGTGTTGGCCCGATACCCCCCATCTCCTACCTCCGTACAGGAGGTGACGCCATGGAGAAAGCGACAGCCTCCTCCTCCTGAGCCACTCGATGCTCCTCCCCCTCCTCTATATCTCCCCCTCTCTCCCTCCCGAGCCAAACCCTAACCCTAGAGGCATCTTCCCCCTCCTATCTCCCCTCAGCCGCCACCATCGAGGGAGAAAACCTCCTCTGTACTGTGCCACGGCCATCGCCGCCGGAGCACATCGCCGCCGCGTCCGCCCGCCTCCGGCCGTCCCGAGTACCCCCACGCGAAGCCGGTACCATCTTGTTTCCATTCCCACTCCTTCCCTCTCTTTTCCCCTGTGTTTTGGTCATCAATTTCTTCCACGAAATCAACTCGAGTGCCCTCTGTTCGTTCGTTTCAGTAACGATCTGAAGATCGTGTGTTCAGTTTGTGCGTGCAGGTTCAGTACCCGGCGTTTGCAGCCTCAAAACCAAACCAGCACCGCATCCTTCAACAACCGCAGCGCTAGCCCTTCTGGTTTGGTGCGCGCGCTCTGAAGCCTCAGGTCTCGAGGTCGAATCCCCAAACCCCCACCCCTTTTCTGTCTATTTATTTCGAGTTGGATGCACGCAGTTCTGAACAATAACCACCCCGAGGCCCCCTTCCTAGCACCAACGTTTAGCCATCCCACTGGTTAGCCCTCAGATGCAGGAAGCAGGAGGTGAGGGGTTCGAGTCCCCCCTCCTGCAACATTAACCAAACTTTTTGTTTCATTTGTTTTGGTACAGCCCCTTGTTGGAAATCACACCTAAGCCCCTGGCCCTTATTTCTAGCCCCTGAAATAATTATTTCTAAGTCCCTAGATCCATAAAAATGGCAGATTTACCCCAAATTTTGTAAATTGCATAACTAAATCATCCTAAATCCAAATCCAACAATTTTGATATGTTTTCAATACCAAATTAAATGTTCTATCCAAATATAAAATTTGTTTACTGTTTTGAATATTTTAAATTGGTGCAAAATTTGAATTCTTGTCAAATTCCCTTAAATTTGCAAAATTCATAACTTGTTCATAAAAATTCCAAATTTCACAAACCAAATATGTTTTTCAATCAACTTTTCATGTACTTTCCAAATATAAATTTTGTTTTCTGGTTTGAATAATTTAAATTGCCTAAACAATTTAAATCTTGATTAATGCAATTAAAAATTGTTTAATATTGTTTAATTCATAATTAATTAATCCAAAGTCCAATTTCAAAATGTGAAACATGTAATCCAACTAAAATTTGATAACCTTTTCAAATATCAACTTTGTTATTTGTTTTGCACCCTTTAACTTGATGAAAACAATCACTACTTGTTTGACACCATTAAGTAACAATAATTTCCAAACTTGATTAACGTTTTCTAAAAATGGTTAACTATCATTCCAATTGCATTTAAATTGTTATTTTCTTGTTATTCATCATGCATGCATCATGCTAACTCACCAACACCTGATGCTTAGTGTTAGAACAATTAATTCAACTCTAAGGCATGGGTTTGCCATATGCAATCTTTGCATATGGAATCCATTTAAACTTGTGTATCATATCCACTAGTTTATTTTGGTGCATCTATTAAACATGACATGCATCATCCCAATGTTTGTGCACATATGCCATGTATTGATTGCCGTCTTCCTTCGTTGTTGTTTTTGCTTCTTCCCGCTTAGACGACGACGTTGGTACCGACGAGCCTTACGACACCACTACCCAGGACCTAGCCCAGTACGAGACTGAGCTGCCAGGCAAGTTATCACTCACATGAATCATCGAGTTCTCTTCCACACTTGTTGTCGATACTATCCTTTTGTCTACTATTGCTAGCCCTATGTATCGTTGCTATTCTCCGAACCCATCACATGATTCCCTGAACCAATGATATTGCCTCACCTCCATACCCACAGCCTTTGTTTGTGCCTGTTCTTATCTAGCATGCTTAGGGTTGCTTTTGCTCGAGCCTGTTGACGGTTACTTCTTTTATTATCGTGCTATTATTATCTGTTATCGTTCCGGGGGCTCGATGTTAATCAATCAATCCTGTTAATGCTGCTGTTAATAATAATTTGATGATAAGGCACCGGCAGGAGGCCCTTTGTGGTTTTGAGGCCTGCTAGTGTCGACCCTAATAGGAAAAGGGTCTTGTCTACTGATCCATGATGAGCGCACTACCCGCATGTGGGAAGCGAGTATGGGCGCCCCCCTCAACTTGACTCGATTCGCATCTCGTCCAAATCGCCGTACTAGTTCGGGCTTTCCATTTGCTGCATCATATGCAGGTACGAACCCGAGGCCAGGGTGGAACTTTTGTAGTCGGCATTTAGGGCGGCGTGGTCTTCCAGTGCTATGAGGGTCCTCCTTTTCTTCGGGGGGCTCGATTAGCCGCGCACGCACAGCACGCGGTGCTTTGGGCTTGATGCGAAGAACAGTTGGTTGTGTTGAGTGTCTCGCTTGGTGGGTTTGATTCCCATCTGGCGGGATATTCTTACGTGTACGGTTACTATGGTGCACCCCTGCAGGGATAAATCTTCTCGAGAAGCCGTGTTTTCCGCGGTTATGGATTACTTGGTGAAAGTACTGGCTAACAAGTACTCAGGACAACTTAAACATAATGATAACCATGTTTCACCCAATGACTAATAACTTGACTAGTAATAGGTTATTCACACAATAACTTGATTCACCTTATTATAACGGTGTGAGTTATCCTCGGATTGCTTCTTCGGATAAGGGGCGAGATCCAGGATGGGTTTGTTTGAAGTTATCTTTCAGTTGGTTACAATTCCTCGATCTTATCTTTTCTATTAGCCGGAACTATTAGTATCTTCTGTAGTTGGTTAGAGCAGCCCGCTGCAGCTTTTGTTATACCTATCTTCTTCCGTTGATCCCAAGCATCAATGCTTGTGTTGACGGGTAACTCCTTGATGAAGTGTGAGTCTTGCTTGCCAGTACGTCAAATGTACTGACCCCGTTGGGGCTGTGGTTTACGCAGAGTACGACTACGGCTACGATGATCACCAGGATGGCTACTTTGTGGAGTTCGACGACACTGCAGACGAGTAGTTGGCTGGACCCCGGGCAGGATCCAGGACCTACGTGGATGGGCTTCGTTTTTTCGTTATTTTCTCCGGCTTCTTAAGCCTTGGATTTGTCTGTACTCAGACCCATTTGATTGCTTCCGCTGATGTAATGGATGATATGTTGGGACATGTGTCCTCTGGATGAGTGTTTTGCTATCTCTGCCTTAGTGAAGGCTATTTGCAAACTTATTTCATTCTTTGTGTCTTAGAGACAGTTTGTGCTATCATTTCGTTCAAAGCTGTTGACGTACAGTGCGTGCTTGAATATGAAGTACGTCGACAGTAGTGCCTTAGGTTCCTAGCGGATAGTTTACTTCGACGGTGGGAGCAGGGCTTGTGTTGTCGCGCATAAGCGCAGGCCTACCAGGAAGCTGGGACGTGGGAGCAGGTATGCCCCATAATCCAAGCACCTGACTTCCAGTTCGTGCGATGAGTATCCTCTAGAAACCGGGGTGCGACAAATGGTATCAGAGCCTGTCTGCCTGTAGGATCCCTTTTTACTGGTCGCAGTTGAGTCTAGAAACTATTTTGTAGCTATATAGGAAAAATGAAACGTGAGAGTAGGAATTCTGCCATTTTTCTTCTTTCCCCACCCACCCACCCTTTTCTGGTAAGGAAGTGCAACGTTGTTTTCTGTTCTTACCTAAACTTTCAAGTTAGGATTTCACGAGTTTTGGGTTCTCCTTAGTACCTCAGGCTTTTGGTCTCGTTTTCCCGATGTTGCTTCGATATCATATTCTTTTCAACAAACTTATCGTCCGTTGAACCTTGTTGTTGTTTTCCACATCCTTTTTCATCTACCGGAGTCTAATCAAAACCTTTCCCAATCATCTGCAGATGGGTCTCAGCTACTACCCGCAGGTGGTTCGCATGACTCGCTGTGAGAGCACCGCAGGTTTTCCGGAGTTGCTGAGAGACATGGTTACCTATCTGGGGTTCCGTTGGGCACCAGAGTACCAGGTCTACGAGCACCAGCGAGAGTTTGACCAGACTTGCTACCGGGCTATCGTCTACATTCTGTCGGATGATGGCAGGAGCATTGCACACCAGTACGAGGCAGTAGGGTCCACAGTGGATATGGCAGTGCAGCAGGCAGCGTACGTGAGTATCACCGTTCTCCGTGCTGACTACTGGGGGTTTGATAAGTCCAGTTTTCGTCACATCCCCCGTGGTTACATCACGGCAGCGGGAGTTCACTTCACTGTCCACCGCGACATGGATACCTACGAGACTGATAGCTCCAGGCTCCAGATCACTGCCCAGTTCGCTAGTCACAGTGATGCCGTTGCTTCCGCACTTTCTCAGGAGTTAGCCTCAGTCAGGGAGCAGCTCCACCTTGCTCTCACTCGTCTGGCGACGTACACCACAGACTTTGTTGGAGACGAGCGCTTCGCACGTGTCGTTCAGCCAGCTGGTCTTCCGTTGCCAGATGCTGGAGGTTACGAGCCGATCAGAGGCCCACTTCTCGACCTCGGAGCTGGTTACACAGGGATTCCCCGCTATGGAGCACAGGGAGAGGACGCTTTCTACTTCACCACACCGAGAGTTGCTCTCAGAGCAGTTCCTATCTACATGGATCGTCGTGATACCTACTTCCGTGGGGTTCCTCCTCACCGTATCTCTCGTCGTACTACTCATCGTCGTCCTGCGTGATGAGCATGGGAGTACCGATGTATCCGTTACTAGCTGTGTCTAGTTTATCCTTTCGTTTTCGAACCATGTATTGGTCTGTTGGATATTCTGATGTATTTGAACTCATGATGTACCTGTTGGTTATCTATTCATGCGTCGGAATAATCTCTCTTTCGGTTGCTGAGTTTATCCCTTCCTATTGTTGTGCTAAAATGCATTTCTGTTCAGGATGCCTCCAACAAGGAACACGCCTGAGCCACCGCCGATCGCGGAGCTTTTGACTCAGATGACTCAGGTCATGGCTCAGATGGTTCAGGTTCAGAACCACCAGAACAACCACCACCAGACTGCTCCAAGGGTCACCATCAAGGACTTCCTCAGTGTGGGTCCCAAGGCTTTCGTGGCAACACGCGAGCCGCTGGATGCTGATGACTGGATCCGTGACGTAGCAAGAGCCCTGGAGATTGCTCATGTTGCGGAAGAGGACAAGGTCAACTATGCTGCTTACCTACTGAAGGGTCAGGCAGCCTCGTGGTGGGAGAACTACCAGGCCATGAGAGCTGGCTATCCTATCACTTGGGGTTGCTTCAAGGATGCCTTCCTGAAGTACCACATCCCCGATGGTCTCATGGAGAGGATGCGTGAAGAGTTTTGCTCGCTGAAGCAGGGCAAGCTCGACGTCATCGGCTACCAGAACGAGTTCAATCGCCTCGCTCGGTATGCTGGAGACGAGGTGTCTACTGAGACCAAGAAGATGGCAAGGTTCCGCCGAGGTTTTAACCCGGAACTGAAGTACGCTCTCACAAACATCAAGTGCAAGGACTTCGTCGAGCTCGTGAACACCGCGCTCAATGAGGAGAATGGGCGCAAGGCGTTCGAAGAGTCGCGCAAGCACTCGCGTGAGGGTGGTTCCTCCTCCAACACGACCACCCCTCCGCAGAAGCGCCGCATCTGGGTGCCAAACAGTGCTGTCACTAGGGCTCCAAATGCCCAAGCTTCTCCAGGCTTTGGTCCCCGCCCACCCAACCCAGCTCAGATGCATGGGCAGAGGTTTGCAATGGCGCAGCCAAGGCCAGATCCTCCTCGTGTCGTCACTTGCTTCAAGTGCAAGGAGACTGGGCACTACGCAGATAAGTGCACTCAGAGGATGCTGCCTTCTCCACCACCTCGCCCCAACACCAACCAGGCGATGGTCCGCGCTCCTCCGCATAAGGCCTTCAACACCAACAACAGGCCTGTTGGGAGGACCGCAAGGGTGAACCACGTCAAGGTTGACACAGCTGAGGAATCTGCCGACGTTGTTCTCGGTACATTACCCGTAAACTCTAACCCAGCTAAAGTGTTGTTTGATACCGGAGCATCGCATTCGTTCGTGTCAAAGATCTTTGCTACAGCAGTTAAACTACCTTTTGTTGGTTTGGGTTCCCCGCTAGTAGTAAACTCCCCTGGAGCAACTATGCAAACTTCCAAGATCAGTCATGAGAATCAGATCTTAATTGGAGGTCACATATTCCTTGCTTCCCTCATCCTGCTTGGAAATTCTGACATTGATGTCATCCTTGGCATGGATTGGTTGAAGGCCAATAAAGCTACGATTGATTGTGCTAAGAAGTCAATAACTCTGTTCCACCCTTCCGGCCAGATAGTCTATTCTCCGAAGGAATCAAGTTCTGTTCAGCTGTACACCCTGGATGCTAAACCTCTACCTCTGCTTGAGAATGTTCCGGTGGTTTGTGAATTCCCTGATGTCTTTCCAGAAGAGTTGCCAGGGATGCCTCCGGACAGAGCAGTTGAGTTCGTGATTGAGCTTGAGCCAGGTACTGCTCCAATCTCTAAGCATCCATATAAGATAGCTCCTCCTGAACTGAAATTGTTGAAGGAGCAGATCGATATGTACATGGACAAAGGTTTCATTCAGCCTAGTTCCTCCGCTTGGGGTTGCCCAACTCTGTTTGTTGCCAAGAAGGATCAAACAAAAAGACTCGTGGTGGACTATCGTCCTCTCAACGAGAAAACCATCAAGAACAAGTATCCACTTCCTCGTATCGATGATCTTTTTGATCAACTTGCTGGAGCCTCAATATTCTCAAAGTTGGATTTGAGGATGGGGTACCATCAGATAAAGATCAGAAAGGAAGATATTCCTAAGACAGCCTTCACCACTCGCTACGGTCTATATGAATACACCGTCATGTCCTTTGGTCTCACCAATGCACCGGCGACCTTCTCAAGACTGATGAATTCTGTCTTCCACGAATACCTCGACAAGTTCGTTGTGGTATATCTTGATGATATCCTTGTCTACTCAAAATCCGAGGAAGAGCATGGAGAACACCTTCGTCTCACTCTCATGAAACTCCGCGAGCATCGTCTATATGCCAAATACTCCAAATGTGAGTTCTGGATTCCAGAAGTTGCATATCTTGGTCATATCATCTCTGCCAAAGGCATTGCCATTGATCCTGAAAAGGTTAAGGCAATTGTTGATTGGAAACCCCCCAAGACGGTGAAGCAAGTTAGAAGCTTTCTTGGCTTGGCTAGCTATTGCCGTCGTTTCGTCCAAAACTTTTCCAAGATTGCTAAACCTCTCACTGATCTCACAAAGAAGGACAAAAAGTTCGTTTGGACTCCACAATGTGATGAGAGTTTCAACCTCCTGAAGACTAAACTCACTTCCACACCTGTTCTAGTTGGCCCCGACACTACCAAACCTTTCCAGATATTCTGCGATGCATCTCTTCAAGGTCTAGGAGCAGTTCTTATGCAAGAACGTCAAGTTGTGGCTTATGCTTCACGTCAGTTGAACCCACATGAGCAAAACTATCCCACACATGATCTTGAACTTGCAGCAGTTGTGTTTGCCCTCAAGAAATGGAGACAATACTTGTTGGGTAACAAAACTGAAATCTTTTCCGATCACAAGAGTCTGAAATACATCTTCACTCAGCCAGATCTGAACCTCAGGCAAAGGAGATGGATTGAGAAGATTAAAGACTTTGATCTCACCATTTCTTACACTCCAGGCAAGGCTAATGTTATGGCCGATGCTCTCAGTCGCAAATCCTATTGCAATAATCTCATGATCATGGAAAGCCAACCTCCACTTCATGAAGAATTCCAGAAGCTGAACCTTGGTCTTGTTCCTCAAGGCTATCTTGCTAGCTTGACAGCCAGTCCAACTCTCGAGGACAAGATTCGTTCTGAACAACTTCGTGATAATGAAATCAAGAAGATGGTAGAGCAAATCAAAGAGGGCAGTGATAAGTTCAAGTCCTTCTCTATTGATGACAAAGGAACTGTGTTCTTTGAAGGACGCATTGCAGTTCCTCAGGTTCAAAGTCTCAAGGATATCATTCTCAAGGAGGCTCATGAAACTCCCCTATCCATTCACCCTGGAAGTACAAAGATGTACCAGGATCTCAAGACTCTGTATTGGTGGTCTGGCATGAAACGTGAAATTGCTCAATACGTTTCTGAATGCGACGTTTGTCAACGTGTTAAGGCAGTCCATCAGAAGACAGCAGGTCTACTCCAACCTCTGAAAATTCCTGAGTGGAAGTGGGACATGATTGAAATGGACTTCGTTACTGGGTTTCCAAAGTCCAAGAAGGGCAACGATGCAATCTTCGTTGTTATTGATCGTCTCACTAAGGTTGCTCACTTCTATGCTGTAAAGGAAACTATCTCAGCTAGCCAGTTAGCAGAGCTCTACACAGCAAAGATTGTTCCCCTTCATGGTGTTCCATTGGAAATAAGCTCAGACCGTGGAAGTATTTTCACTTCTCATTTCTGGAAGAGCTTTCAAGAAGCATTGGGCACCAAACTTCTGTTCAGCACAGCTTACCACCCTCAGTCTCAAGGGCAAGTCGAAAGAGTCAATCAGATTCTCGAGGATATGCTTAGAGCATGTGGTCTCTCCTTTGACATCAAATGGGAGGATTGCCTTCCATATGCTGAATTCTCCTACAACAACAGCTACCAGGCAAGCCTAGGCATGGCACCATTTGAGGCACTGTATGGTCGCAGATGCAGGAGTCCAATCAATTGGTCTGGAGCTGGTGAACGTTCACTTTTAGGCCCTGACATTGTTAAGGAAGCCGAGGAGAAAGTTCGTATCATTCGTGACAATCTCAGGATTGCTCAATCTCGTCAGAAGAGCTATTATGATAGCAAGCACAGGGATATGGTCTATGCACCTGGTGATAAGGCATATCTCCGTGTAACTCCCCTCAGAGGAACTCATCGTTTCGGTGTGAAAGGAAAGCTTGCACCAAGATACATTGGCCCTTTCAACATCCATTCAAGACGTGCAGAGAATGCTTATCGTCTTGAACTTCCAAAAAAACTATCCAAAGTGCACGATGTGTTCCACGTGTCACAACTCAAGAAGTGTTTCAAAGATCCAGATCGTGCAGTTGATCATGATTCCATTGAACTGCAAGATGATCTATCTTATGAGGAGCACCCTATTCGTATTCTCGATGAGACCGAGCGTAAGACTCGCAACAAGAGCACCAAGTTCTTGAAAGTCCAATGGTCGCATCATTCTGATAAAGAGGCAACATGGGAGACCGAAGAGGATCTTCGCAAGAAGTATCCGGACCTGTTCATTTCTCAGTAGGGAATCTCGGGGCGCGATTCCTTCAAGGGGGGGCGTTTTGTAACATCCAAGTATGAAAACCCCTAGTTGTTTTACTTCTTGTTTTATTTTAAAGCAATGCATCATGTCATCATCCCCATATTTATTTCCGTTTGCATTGTTTTCATAATAAAAGCCAAACTTAATCAACCTTTGTTTTCACACTTGTCTGTTACCTTTCTTTCAAATAAAGATTTGCAAACCCAAAAACATAACCATTTTTGAATTCATGTTGATACCAAATCAAACTATTTCAACATTGCCTAATTATCTTAGGGGTACCCTATTTAAAATGTTGGGTTTTGTTAATGATCTTTAATATTAAAAATATCACCTAAATTTGGTTCCAATTTCAAAAGCCATCAAACATTTAAATTTTTGAAAATAAAAGTTGCCACATGTTAGTTTTTGACCTAAGGAGCTTCTCCAATTTTTTTTCAAATTTTTTCCATCAACCAAACCTATTCTTTTCTTACCAATTCAATTTCAGCAGGAAAAAAAAAACACAAACCGAAATAATAAAAGGAAAAAAACGTTTAGGTGGGGGAGAAGGCCCAGCCCACCGTGTTGGCCCGATACCCCCCATCTCCTACCTCCGTACAGGAGGTGACGCCATGGAGAAAGCGACAGCCTCCTCCTCCTGAGCCACTCGATGCTCCTCCCCCTCCTCTATATCTCCCCCTCTCTCCCTCCCGAGCCAAACCCTAACCCTAGAGGCATCTTCCCCCTCCTATCTCCCCTCAGCCGCCACCATCGAGGGAGAAAACCTCCTCTGTACTGTGCCACGGCCATCGCCGCCGGAGCACATCGCCGCCGCGTCCGCCCGCCTCCGGCCGTCCCGAGTACCCCCACGCGAAGCCGGTACCATCTTGTTTCCATTCCCACTCCTTCCCTCTCTTTTCCCCTGTGTTTTGGTCATCAATTTCTTCCACGAAATCAACTCGAGTGCCCTCTGTTCGTTCGTTTCAGTAACGATCTGAAGATCGTGTGTTCAGTTTGTGCGTGCAGGTTCAGTACCCGGCGTTTGCAGCCTCAAAACCAAACCAGCACCGCATCCTTCAACAACCGCAGCGCTAGCCCTTCTGGTTTGGTGCGCGCGCTCTGAAGCCTCAGGTCTCGAGGTCGAATCCCCAAACCCCCACCCCTTTTCTGTCTATTTATTTCGAGTTGGATGCACGCAGTTCTGAACAATAACCACCCCGAGGCCCCCTTCCTAGCACCAACGTTTAGCCATCCCACTGGTTAGCCCTCAGATGCAGGAAGCAGGAGGTGAGGGGTTCGAGTCCCCCCTCCTGCAACATTAACCAAACTTTTTGTTTCATTTGTTTTGGTACAGCCCCTTGTTGGAAATCACACCTAAGCCCCTGGCCCTTATTTCTAGCCCCTGAAATAATTATTTCTAAGTCCCTAGATCCATAAAAATGGCAGATTTACCCCAAATTTTGTAAATTGCATAACTAAATCATCCTAAATCCAAATCCAACAATTTTGATATGTTTTCAATACCAAATTAAATGTTCTATCCAAATATAAAATTTGTTTACTGTTTTGAATATTTTAAATTGGTGCAAAATTTGAATTCTTGTCAAATTCCCTTAAATTTGCAAAATTCATAACTTGTTCATAAAAATTCCAAATTTCACAAACCAAATATGTTTTTCAATCAACTTTTCATGTACTTTCCAAATATAAATTTTGTTTTCTGGTTTGAATAATTTAAATTGCCTAAACAATTTAAATCTTGATTAATGCAATTAAAAATTGTTTAATATTGTTTAATTCATAATTAATTAATCCAAAGTCCAATTTCAAAATGTGAAACATGTAATCCAACTAAAATTTGATAACCTTTTCAAATATCAACTTTGTTATTTGTTTTGCACCCTTTAACTTGATGAAAACAATCACTACTTGTTTGACACCATTAAGTAACAATAATTTCCAAACTTGATTAACGTTTTCTAAAAATGGTTAACTATCATTCCAATTGCATTTAAATTGTTATTTTCTTGTTATTCATCATGCATGCATCATGCTAACTCACCAACACCTGATGCTTAGTGTTAGAACAATTAATTCAACTCTAAGGCATGGGTTTGCCATATGCAATCTTTGCATATGGAATCCATTTAAACTTGTGTATCATATCCACTAGTTTATTTTGGTGCATCTATTAAACATGACATGCATCATCCCAATGTTTGTGCACATATGCCATGTATTGATTGCCGTCTTCCTTCGTTGTTGTTTTTGCTTCTTCCCGCTTAGACGACGACGTTGGTACCGACGAGCCTTACGACACCACTACCCAGGACCTAGCCCAGTACGAGACTGAGCTGCCAGGCAAGTTATCACTCACATGAATCATCGAGTTCTCTTCCACACTTGTTGTCGATACTATCCTTTTGTCTACTATTGCTAGCCCTATGTATCGTTGCTATTCTCCGAACCCATCACATGATTCCCTGAACCAATGATATTGCCTCACCTCCATACCCACAGCCTTTGTTTGTGCCTGTTCTTATCTAGCATGCTTAGGGTTGCTTTTGCTCGAGCCTGTTGACGGTTACTTCTTTTATTATCGTGCTATTATTATCTGTTATCGTTCCGGGGGCTCGATGTTAATCAATCAATCCTGTTAATGCTGCTGTTAATAATAATTTGATGATAAGGCACCGGCAGGAGGCCCTTTGTGGTTTTGAGGCCTGCTAGTGTCGACCCTAATAGGAAAAGGGTCTTGTCTACTGATCCATGATGAGCGCACTACCCGCATGTGGGAAGCGAGTATGGGCGCCCCCCTCAACTTGACTCGATTCGCATCTCGTCCAAATCGCCGTACTAGTTCGGGCTTTCCATTTGCTGCATCATATGCAGGTACGAACCCGAGGCCAGGGTGGAACTTTTGTAGTCGGCATTTAGGGCGGCGTGGTCTTCCAGTGCTATGAGGGTCCTCCTTTTCTTCGGGGGGCTCGATTAGCCGCGCACGCACAGCACGCGGTGCTTTGGGCTTGATGCGAAGAACAGTTGGTTGTGTTGAGTGTCTCGCTTGGTGGGTTTGATTCCCATCTGGCGGGATATTCTTACGTGTACGGTTACTATGGTGCACCCCTGCAGGGATAAATCTTCTCGAGAAGCCGTGTTTTCCGCGGTTATGGATTACTTGGTGAAAGTACTGGCTAACAAGTACTCAGGACAACTTAAACATAATGATAACCATGTTTCACCCAATGACTAATAACTTGACTAGTAATAGGTTATTCACACAATAACTTGATTCACCTTATTATAACGGTGTGAGTTATCCTCGGATTGCTTCTTCGGATAAGGGGCGAGATCCAGGATGGGTTTGTTTGAAGTTATCTTTCAGTTGGTTACAATTCCTCGATCTTATCTTTTCTATTAGCCGGAACTATTAGTATCTTCTGTAGTTGGTTAGAGCAGCCCGCTGCAGCTTTTGTTATACCTATCTTCTTCCGTTGATCCCAAGCATCAATGCTTGTGTTGACGGGTAACTCCTTGATGAAGTGTGAGTCTTGCTTGCCAGTACGTCAAATGTACTGACCCCGTTGGGGCTGTGGTTTACGCAGAGTACGACTACGGCTACGATGATCACCAGGATGGCTACTTTGTGGAGTTCGACGACACTGCAGACGAGTAGTTGGCTGGACCCCGGGCAGGATCCAGGACCTACGTGGATGGGCTTCGTTTTTTCGTTATTTTCTCCGGCTTCTTAAGCCTTGGATTTGTCTGTACTCAGACCCATTTGATTGCTTCCGCTGATGTAATGGATGATATGTTGGGACATGTGTCCTCTGGATGAGTGTTTTGCTATCTCTGCCTTAGTGAAGGCTATTTGCAAACTTATTTCATTCTTTGTGTCTTAGAGACAGTTTGTGCTATCATTTCGTTCAAAGCTGTTGACGTACAGTGCGTGCTTGAATATGAAGTACGTCGACAGTAGTGCCTTAGGTTCCTAGCGGATAGTTTACTTCGACGGTGGGAGCAGGGCTTGTGTTGTCGCGCATAAGCGCAGGCCTACCAGGAAGCTGGGACGTGGGAGCAGGTATGCCCCATAATCCAAGCACCTGACTTCCAGTTCGTGCGATGAGTATCCTCTAGAAACCGGGGTGCGACAGAAGCATAGTCCTACAAGAAATCATTGACTTGAGTTAGGGCCCATGGAGGGTCATCTCATGTTAGCAATAAGGGTCTTGGGAACCCAAATAATGTAGTCAATGTAACCCTCATAAGGACCAACATATTTAGCTTCCACAACATCATAATAATCAACAAATAAGAAATGGTGAGGATTGTTAGTTCCAGTGGAGTTGCTACGAGTGATTTCATTCCTAATGACAACACCACTTTCACCAACATTCTTCTTTGCTTGTGTGGGCTTGGACTTCTTCTTGTTCTTATTTTTCTTTTTCTTGCTCTTGGCAACATAGACAAGACCGTGCTTACCATTTTGTGGCCTTGGAGCAACCACGTTCTCAATATTAGGTCCCTTGACCTTGATTCATGTAAGAATGTCCTCAATAATATTTGCATGATCACAAGAACAATTAGAAGTACTAGGAACATTGAATTGATCTAGTCGAGTTTGAAGTTGTTCATGTGACTTGGTGAGGGTAGAGTATTCACCCTCCAAGGCCTTGTGATCCTTGGTGAGCTTCTCTAGCTCCTCGGTTAGTTTATCATGACCAACACCAAACTCAATTTTTTTTAGCCACTTTATATTTAGCAATATCACGATCACGTTCCTTAGTGATATTAGACATTAACTCATTATGTTACTATTCAATAGTCTCAAGTTTCTCCTCGAGAGAGACTCGAAGCTCATGCTCTTACCCAAGAGAAATTTTAAGAGATGCCTTTTCAAGAGCATCCTCTCTCTCATTTTCACCTTTCTTCTTAAGGGCCTCTTGGGCCTCTCCAAATTGGCTCATGAGAAGATCAAAGAAACTTTTGGTATCACCTTGCAAGTTAGACATAAAGAGACCCAAGGAGGCAATTTACTCCTCTACACTAAGATTAGAAAGATTATTATTTTCATTTTGAGTCTTAGAGTTGGAAGAAGATGACACCTCGGTGGCATTTTCCATGAAGCACTTTGCGGATGGTTGGGGAAGATTCTCATTGGGGTGTTCAAAGAGAAATGGAGTCTATGAAGATGCAATAGCAATAGCAGCCACTTCACTTGTGTATTCTTCTTCTTCATCATCATCATCATCCCCGGAATCATACTCTTCTTGACTCACTAGCACAAACCTTGAAGTTGGCTTCTTGTTGTAGGAGTTCTTCTTTAAGAAAGGCTTCTTGCGAGGGAGCTTTGACTTATCCTTGAGAACAAGTCTCCCTCCTTGAGTTTCTCTGTTCTCCAAAGGGCACTAGGAAACAAAGTGATACTTGTCTTGAAAATTTAAACAAGACCTCACTTTTTGAGTCCCTTCCTTGCCATAATTTGACTTGGTCTTCTCATCAACATATGCCTTGGCCTTGGGAGGGTTCTTCCAAAACTTTTTAACGGCAAGAGCAATAAAGTCCTTAAGCACCGGATCATAGTCTTGGGCATTTAGAGTAGCCAACTCTTCTTCTTATTCAACATTTTTTTTCATGCTTCACCACCTTGGTCACAACCTTGGCCTTCAAAACAACGGAGGCCCATTTGTGCATTCCAAAAGCACGAGCATGAGTGTCTTGAGCAATATTTGTTTGAACTTGAAAGGATGCCATCTCTTGCATGACCTCGTCTGAAGTCATGAAATGGTAGTTGTGTCTTCCTTGAAGGCACTTCAAGTACACATGATCAAATGGCATGAGGGCACTCACATACTTCCTCTTGATCCAAGCATCATCAACATGAGTGGCACCAAGACCACTAAAAGCGGTAGCAAAGGTTTGAGTCTTCGGTACATGTCCTCTTGGCTTTCACCATCATGCATATAGAACCCTTCGGCCTCATTGCTCAAAGAATCAAACCTATTTCTCTTCATGCTTTCATTTCCCTCAAACATGGAGACAAGAGCATCCCATGTTTCTTTGGCGGTGGAGAATTGTTAAATGTGTGGCATGATCTTCTCACTCGCGGCTTGTTGGATCATGTGCAAAGCCACAAATTTGAGTTGGCAATCAACCACTTCTCTTGTTGTCAAGTTCTTTGGATCAACGATCTTGTATCCATCTTCATTGACTCTCCATAACTCAATGCAAGAAGAGTCCAAGTGAGTTTTCATGAAATATTGCCATTGGCCAAAAGAATTTGCATCAATTTTAGGAGGGTCACCCCTATTGTTTATATGAGGATGTGGGATAGGAGTATTGGGAGAGTACCATCGGGAACCTTATGGTAATATTTCTCTCCATCCTTTCCCTTAGAAGATGAAGATTTATTAGGATGTGGGGTTTCACTTTTAGTATATTCACCCTCATCCTCCTCACTTTCGTCATCCGGAATTACTTCGGTAGACTCCATTGATGGGGAAGTCGTATACTTGGTTTTCATGAGTTTCGTTATCATTTCACGCAACTCTTTCATTTGGGTATCCATGGAGGAGGTCAAAGAATTTTGCAATTCCTTGCGATCATCCATGGTGGTCGGTGTCGTGGACACAGTAACTTCCTCTCTAATGGCCATACTAACTCTTAGGCGGTTAAGCCCGAATTAGGAGCCGAGGCTCTGATACCAATTGAATGGATAGTATGGTCACCTAGAGGGGGTGAATAGGTGCTAACTCCAAATTTTAATACTTTTTCCTTTTAGGCTTGATACAAAGGTAAATTCTCTAGATATGCAACTACGGGGAATTTACCTATATGGAAAGAGATACACTAAGCAAGATACAAACACAAAGTAAAGGTAAAGGATAGAAGTAACCGATAGCGGAAACACGCGAAGACAAGGATATATTCCCGAGTTCCTCCCTTTGAGGAGAGTACGTCTTGTTGGAGGGGGTGTGAGTTTCGCCACGAAGGCCTACTCAACGCCACAAAGGCATCAACCTATTCTCTGATGAACTTCGCCACAAAGGCCTAGTTCACCTTCCACTATTATTTCCCTTCGAGGCGGAAATCAGAGCTTTTACAATGAGCTTGAGGCACACACCCACAACTGAATTGGGGGCTCTCAACAACACCAAGAATCTGCTACAAACAAGAAGTGAGTAACAATGAAGTCTAGGTTTTCCCTGGTGAATGAGGGGGAAATGAAGAACGGCTTGGTGAAGATGTAGATCGGGGCCTTCTCCTTCAATCCTCCAAAGATCAACGAGTTTGGGTGGATGGATTGAGAGATCTCTTGAGTTTGGTGAGCTCAATTAATGGAGACTTGAATGTTGGACGAGCTAACCAGAGGTGGAAGAACGGGAGGGGGTATTTATACCCACTCCTCAATTTCTAGTTGTTTGAGGTGTTTCTGCTTCTGTAACACCGGAGACTCCGGCCTGAAGCCCGGAGACTCCGGTCTAACAAAGACACCGTCAAGTTTCCGCACAGCCAGAAATTTTGCGAAAGTCTGAAGACTCTGGCAACTTTTCGTACCGATTCTAGGAGGTGACACCAACTTCGTATGCGCGCAGGGAAAGGCTTGAGGGCGGAGATTCCGGACTTCGCAGGCTCGAGACTCCTCCAAGTCTCCGCACACTTTCTGATAGGATCCACGGAGTGACACTAACTCGCCAAACATGCAGGGAAAATTCTTAGTCCGGAGACTCCGCCCCCTGCACATCGGAGACTCCGGCTATGCCGGAAACTCCGGACAATCTCCGGATACTTTCCGGTGAGGCACCAGTGGGTGACACCACTTGTTCTTCTCGCTGGAAAATCCTGAGTCCGGAGACTCTGGTCTAGAACCCCGGAGCCTCCAACCTAGAGAAAACTGCCAGCACCTCTAGTTCATTTTCTTCCTTTTTGGTAAAATAGTCACCATAATAATGTCATCAAGAGCGCTTAGTAACATCAACATAGTGCTAAAATTATACTAATGTTGTGATCAAACACTCAAAACCAATTTAGATGAGATATGCGCTTTCAACACGAACGAGGACTCAACAGCCTCCTTCCCTCTATACGGGGAGGGCACCTCTTCCAAATCCACCACGGTATGTCCTAGGTTTTGCTTCCATTTTGAGTTTATCCCCAACTTGTTCCATTGGAGTGGATTTGAGTTGCTACCTACGGTTGTAGATTCATATAAAGCATGTAGTTACAATGTCCGGGGTGTCATATCCGTGTCGAACAAGTCCCTCCATGGCAAGATGCGCATTTTGGAGATTTAGATTTCACAATTGAGGAAAAGAAGAAGATTGAACAAAAGCTTGAACTTGTTTGACAAACAAACTGGAATTTGGAGGACATACCTAAAAAGATTGAAGAAGAGAAAAAGAAAATAGAAAAGGAGAAGATAAGCTTGCAAGAAGAGAAGATGAAGATGGAGTTGCAACTCGCCTACATTGTCAGTGATTACAAAAGTAGGGCGGATGCAACTCGGATGAAGCCGAAAAATATGAAAAAACATGTCATCGAGAAGGGGATTCATGTCCTGCAAAATGCAAGGTTATCTTCTCCTTTTCTATTTTCGAGAAGGGGATTCATGTCCTACAAAAGTTATGATTATACTTGTTATGTACGAGTTATCTATGTGCACTAGGTAAATAGATTATGTGCAAAATGCAAGGTTGCATGTACTGCATGAATTTGAGGAAGAAGTTTAGACTTCATCGTTGTAGAAGACCAAATTTGTGGGTTGACCGATCACTGTTCAAGGACATGCTTTTGGGGTGTCGGGTTGGAGTTGGAGATGCTCGATGCAGGTGGTGCTCGTCATGGCATTGACTTCACTCCACTCCTGACTTCACTACTTAACTGACGAGCTCGACTCCTTCGTCAGACTCGTGCAGCGACGTCCTTGACATGGTCCTTGTCATGACATTTTTCATTCAAAAAAGGATCTTCATAGTAATTTTGTAAGGTTAGAATCCTTAGGAATAATTCCTATGTGGGATTCCCTCAAAAAAAATCATATGTGGGATATTTGATTTAGGATTTAGTCCTGCAGAAAAAATTATAATGATTCTTTTGCACAAATTCCATAGAACATTTTTCACCCACTAACTGAATTCTTCGTTCCTATTGTGATGCAGTCATAGCAAAATATCAGAGCAATTTTTTTTAGTAAAGATATGACCAAGTTTTTTTAACTCAGCCCAAGAGACCATGATCTGAACGTCTATCATCAGGCAATTTTCAAGAGTGGAACACAGCTGATGCTCCATTATCTTCAGCTAATAAGAACATAGACCATACGAACAACATAAAAAGAAGTCAATGCGGTAGAAGAAGCTGACTCAATTTTCCATATATATTAGCCGCATGCCACTGAAGTACACCAGATGAGTGCTGAATCTTTGAAGAAAGAGTTAGCCATCTACAGTGATTCGGAGCACATGGCACAAAACTGTGACAACGAAAAATCATCGAAAAGCTATAGAGGCCTGCACAAGGTGACCCAATTCTCAAAGCAATCGAGGGAATGGCTGTTAAATAAGCTGTGGCGTCCTCAGCCCTTGGTTCTTAGTATTGTGATGCTGCCTTTGCCTCCCTCAGTTCTGATCCTTGTCTTGCCAATCACTGGCTTGCCGGAGAAAGCTGAAGTTCCCAGGATTTCTGGAGGCGGCTTTGGAGGAGCATGGATTCGCTGATTTATATCCTTTAGAGTGACATCTCCTTCCTCCCAAGATGGTTTGATAATGGTAAAAGGGTACGCTATAGTTGAAGTTACATTTTTCTTTACCCGTATCATCGAGCTTGCTCCTAGTAGGGAAAGCAGAACCAAATGATGAACATATTAAGAACTAGAGGTTCAGCTATGTAAGATAAGTTGATAAATAATAAGATGTTGTCAAATTGAAATACCTTTAGATACTTTGAGCGTCGAAAGTTTCCTAGTCTCCTGCATTATGAGGCTTTCTGTCACTGGTACAAGCTCACTTGTTCCTGTCGTAGATAGACAAAAGAGTTAAGTTACTGGACAAAGCTACAAAACTTGGTTTCAGCAAGGCTGCATGGTTGTCAAACAACAGAAAACTGCACAAACTGAAAGTACTCCGTACAACACAATGCCACTGTACAAAAGATACAAAACAGAATACTCATTACAAACATCCCCGGGAAAATTACTGACAATATGGGGAACACGTGCATAGACTGGAAACTCTGACAGAAAAATGAATGGACTTATTTATAATCAAAGATGCTACAGAAAATATGCTTTGCACTGACCTGGCACATCACTTTCACAATCAATATATGTAACACTCTCCTGGCTAGAGGGCCTAGAAACCAAAGACGAACTTGTGATGATTGAAAAATAATGTGAACTAAAATAAATTGGTTTTAACGGAACCAGATAGGAACGTACATTTGTTCAGGTGTGAAATACATAGTACTTCCATCAGAGTAAGTTTCCAACTGACTCTCTGATGGCCCGTAGAGTGCCAACTGATTATCTGATGGCACGTAGGGTGCTCCATTTGACAAGGGGCTTATCTTATCTGATACCAAAATATCCAATTAGCAAAAAAAAAGTAAGAGGCATGGCAGTAGGCAGGTGTCCGACACCAAGACATATATATGGTAAAAGGACGAACCAAAATCATTTGCATCGTGCTGCATATCCCAATTTAAGCTCTGGGGCTCATCAGTGCAAAGCAATGAATTCTCTGTTACCTGAGACATGGATCAACAAAGGAAGCGATAGTGTAAGGGCTAGCAGAACGAGACGAACTTATAACATAGCCAGGTACTAGTGAACCACCTCAGATGTGACAAAATTAGAACCCATTTCATGATCTCCAACTTCTGGTTGACTGGACTCAGAAGGGTACTCCAGGACACGTCGCCGCTTTGACTCACGAGACTCCTCTGGATCCAGTGTCTCCTTGCAGGTGATATCTGCCACAAGTAACGTATTCCTTTAAGCAAAACATTCAAGTGTACATAGACTGGTAATTCTCAGAAAAAGAAGCTTCCTACCAGCAATGTCAAAGAAGGCACGGCAGTCTCGTAGAGGAGTTTGGTTCCCCAGCAATCCCAGTAGCTCATCTTCATCATCATCTCTGTTGAGGCAATCCCACACGAACTTGGCAACATCTGTGAACATAACAATGAAATGGTAAGTCGAAAAAAGAAGTAGAGTCTATGACATGGAGGTTTGGTTATGGGTTTGAGCGACGTACCTTGATTTGCGTCGGTAGGTTCGCTATGCTCTCTCGCTTGCCAATCCCACAGACTGCAGCAAGAATTAGGAGATCAGGTACAGATTCAACTGAAGTAACACATACATGGAAATAGTTGTGCAATGTACTTGGTTCTGTGGACAGTCAAGACATGGCTCGGTTTCAATTACACAAACTGAAGACACTTGTTAAAATTAAGGGGTCACAGAGATGATATATAAAATTTTAGTTGGACGTGTAAGGGTACAAGTAGCAGGAATAAAATCTACACATGCCTTTGCCTCCTCCTAGCATCCCAATTGCATCAAAAGCAACAGCAGGGGCGTGCATCAGGGCAAGGAGGACAGACATCCCGAATCAAAGAAACGATATCGAGTTCAACATTCCGAACGCATAGATGGGGGCACCTAAGTAAGAATCATCGAACCGGGTCACGCAAATCCATCAAATCGGGGCAAGATCTCTCCATCTCTCGGATCGATAGAAGCCGCCGCCACGGGAGCACCGGAATCCCCGTCCGTCTCAGCGGATTCTAACCCCCGTGCTAAGTCTGACAGAAGAGCCGACCAAACCGCCCCTCGATCCCCCTCCATCCTCGAGACCCCCGACCGAGAAACCGCATCCCCGCGAGAACGGAACACGTAACAAGAAGAAAAAGAAGAACAGATAACTAACAACAGGAACCCGCTCCCCTCGCAAGCACGCACATTTGGTCGTTGCTGCCCTCGCCGGAAGGGGCGCCTCCACCTCCGCCTCCGCCCCCGGCGCGGGTCGGGTCCATCGGCCCCCGGAACTAAGGGCGGCCACGACTAGCCGTTGCGACGGTCCCCTCCCCCTCCCCTCTCCTTTGACTGTAGTGGACTGGACGGACACGGGACGACAAACAAAAAAGCAGGCGCTGCTGCTCCTCCGCTGTCTACTCGAGCGCGGCTCGGGGGGCGCCGCATTTGTAGTCCGAGAAAGCCGAGGCGTGGGGGAGAGAAAGGGAGGAGGGGCCAAAATAGAAAGAAACGGGGAATGGAAAATCCGGTGGGGCCAGCAGCGCAGGTGGGCTGGCCAAGAAGGCCGTTAGCCGCCGCGTGCCTTCGCGCTCTAGGCTGGGTTTTTTCCCCGCTGCTGGTGCACGGCTAGCAGCAGTAATGGCTTGCCCAGACCGGGACGGGCCATGGACGTGGCCGAGGTCCAGCTAGCCATTTCCAAAGATTTCCCCTTATCTTTTCATCCTACATTTCGCACCTGTAAATACTTGGCAAATATGATGTGTCCTGTGCTAACACGATTACCGCTGGCAACCAATCACGCGACCGTTGGGAGTCATGTGACCCCACCGTCGGTTAACTCGTGCCTAATTTGGATCGTGCAGTAAAGAACAAATCTACTTGTGTAAATATGCTATGACACCCAACCTCTATGCTTAGAAGATAAACAATGTGTGATGTTTTGTTTAGCATTATTATTATTTGGGAAGCGCTGAGCGTGTTCCGGAGGATCGGAGCTACCAATCCTCCGCATGGAGCACGCGACACGTGTCCGTAGATGGATCATCACGCGCACAAAAGCGGTACCGCACATAGAAAAAGGTAAAAAAAAAAAACGCTCACGTGATAGAAAAAGTCAAAGCGCCTCCCCTGTCTCCTTGTGACACCGTGTCGCCCCTCCATGAGATCTGCCTGTCGCCGGAGAGAGAAACGTCGCCGCAGCTTCGCTGGCTACCGCGCTTCTTCGATGACAAAAAAGAAAATTCCTGTAAAACGCTCCACGAATTTGCATCAAAAATGAAAAAATTGCTACAAAACTTAAAAACATTTGCACAAAAATTCAAAATCAAAAATATATCAGGAAAGAAATTTGCTATAACTGATTCGTGGATCTGCATCAGAGGCGGAAAAAATCTGCTACAAACCATTCAAGATTATGCATCATAGGAAATAAAAAATTCTATATCTGCCTCCGAGGACTTGCATCAAAAGAACAAAAAAAATTGCAATAAATCTTCACAAAATTTGCACCACATAAAAATTGCTCCTGTACGCCCCTTGCGTGGTGCTGGAGAGGTCGAGCACGGGGACGCTGGCGGTCATGGAAGCGGGGAAGGCGGAGGTTGGGCGATTAGCGACCGACTTCTATGGACGTGGGCGAGATCGAGGACGACTTTGAACGGCGGCTGCAGGGCCGCTCACCGGAGCCAGCACCGCCGCCACCACCACCGGAGTGGAGGACCGCAGTTTTTGGTATCCGTTGAAGTGGAGACGGCTCACGGCGCGCAAGGGAGACCGAGGTGGGGAGCGTCGGCGTGCCCGACTTTCTACTCCGCGGTGTTGATCCTGCTGCTTGGATAGGCCATGGCCATGGCGACGTGTGTGGTGTCGCGGGGGCACTTTGTTGAAAAGAGAGGAGACAAGAGGAAAGAGGAAAACATAAGGCGAAGGTGGAGGCGAGAGAATGAGTGGAGGAGGAGACCCGGCAAAAAGATAAGGTGGGAGGTGGGATTTTCTATCGCTATGTTGGGACACGCGGCACGCAACAAGAGCGGAGGATGACAGACGCGAAATCCTCCGGGCGATAGGCATTGTTTCCCTTATTATTTGTGCTTTTGAAAGTAAAAAAACAAACGAGTGGAAACTGCCATATGGATGCTCGCTAATTATCTCGCATCGGTGGGTTTTCTAAATTATAATCGCATCTCGATTTTAAATGCAAATCAACTTTTGCTCGTGCTCGGTAGACATCGGGCAATGTTCCCGAAAGAAAATCTTGTGGTGATGTTTTATTTTTGGGTAAAACGTGGCAACGGATGTTGGTCTATAGCCTCACGACACAACAACGCCAAAAACCATGATGATGGCCATAAGGAGGAGGAGGGGGGAGGACCTTACAGACGTTTAGACAACAATGACAAATGCGGTTGGCAACAAAGACGTGGTGAGTACCAGTGACCGAATGGGTAATGAGCCTCCAAATGGATAAGAAAAATATAGATCCGTCTACGGCGGTGATCCGGTCTTATTGGAAGCGTCGGCTGATCTACGGGTAGAGGGTATGCATGGTGAAGAGGTTATCACAAGGAAGAAGAAGTCATAGATCAATAGACTAGTATTTTTGCGAAAATGCTACAACGGTGAACCCCCTATATTTATCGCTTATGAATGGTTATGTGCGGAGAAAGGGAGATTTTTCTGTTGCGGATACAATGACAAACAAGTTACATACAAATGAAAAATGAACGATTGCATTGTGGCACACCAAATTTTACCACCACAAGTCTTAAAGTTGGTTCATCTTGCTAACTTTAGAAACAAAACGAAGGAAAAAATCATACCGCCACCACCTTTTAGGGTGATATCGTTCTACGATGATATGAATGCACAATATCACCCTAAAAAGTTGATAATGTTACACAAAACACTGTGATGGCTCTGGAATAACATGTAACCACCATGCCACAAATTTTAAGATAAAAGTTCCTTTCGAACATTGATAAAACAAGAAAAAAAACTAGAGAAATAAATTATGTAAATAGCTCATGTTCAATGTTTATTTAACTAAAGAGTTCATTAATTGTGGAGGTGTGCTCTCTCTTGGCTATACTCCAGGCTTCTTATTCATTGGCATCGAGAAAATTTTGTATTTGTTTCATGCTTGCACATAGATAAGGCAAGGGGGCGAATTCACCAGGTAAGCTTCCATAGGCTCGAGCAACCCTCCATTTCCAGCAAGAAATCATCAAATATGTACGTATCAATAATGAGTGATGATGAAAAAACAACATTTTGTTCGGGAAGCAAATAATTACTAGAGTGAAGCTAAAGTAAATCTCTTAACAACCAAAGACATACGTCATATGTTCGCGACAACACTACAACAACGACTTCTTATCTTAACAACATGGTCGTGTTGCCTTTTAAAACTACACACTTAGTTTTTTGAGCCTACCCTATATTTTTATCTTAGATGCAAGGTGGTATATTTATACTAAATTCATATGCATAGTAGTGAAGCTATTTTGAATTCTCGTTTATGTAGATCATGCACGTCAAGATTTATATGATCTTCTTTTCCTATTTGTAAAATTTCGAGCTATGCCATCATAGTTTTTGCCACCTGCTAATTTCCGATTACCAAGGGTACTAGTAACAAGCCTCGGAACGAGTTTAACAATGGTAGACGACGACAATGGTCAAAAAGTGTTGCAAGGTTTATAAAATTTCATGTATATTAACTATTTTCCATCTCATCTCCATTGTGCAATGGGCTAATATTGTCCATTTAATGTACAGTTAATTCTCTACATAAGATTTTCAAAAACCCAAATACAAATGTATGCGGTCTCATGACATAAAAAACCATCACATCTTTGACAAATGCTACTTTAGTCCTCCATGTTGCACCTCTTGACCCTTGTACGAAAAAAAGGCATGTGCTATCTTTATGATATAGAGGGCTAGCGAAGTCACACCGTCAAGCACTCAAGCTGGTAGAGTGAACTTCACATTGTTATTTAGACTGCAATATTGGTTATCCATATTATCATTACTTCCATTATCACCAGCGATGCAACATTGTAACTTGAAAAGTATGTGCATGGAAAAATATTAGTTGAAGAATATAATAGTTGTTTACCTATTGAGGTAATAATAGAAGAAATATGCGTATAAAAATGTTGCACGAATCCTGCTATCCAAGGAATATTGATATCCAAGTTGTTCAAGCAACAAGATCAGACACACTATATTTCTTCTTCAATCTGTATAAAGTATAAAATTTAACACAAAATCAACCAGATCAGAGATGTCATACTTACTATATGTACATAATATGGATAAGTGGAGTAGCGATAAATCCAGTTGATAATGTACAATGCTCGGTATGCGCTGTATCATGACATTCAGCGAATAAGTGAAAATACTCATGTTCCCTAGCAATGAAAAGTTGAAACTAAATATAGTGTTTAATAAGATTCATATGATATTTTCTTCTGAAAATTACTATTTAGGCTCATAGCGTAGATTTGTAGTGGCATAACTTCTGACCCTGTCTAAGAAGGGTCATTTGGAGATGACAAATGAGGAATGTCAAACAAGAAATACTATTGTCCCGGTAAGTACCAAACACTAATATGTGAAGCATGCATGCGGAAACTTCACTTATTCAAATCACAACGAACCAATAAGCTGACCAGAGAAACTCATCAGATTTTTTCCAACCAAGGAGAGCACACTACTCACCTATTCCTCTACCCTGTTTTCTGTAGGGGAGATCATCCAGTGAGGCAAGTCTCCAAGTTTATCATTGATTTCAACTTACCATTTAGCCAAATTCGCAGTTGCAACTTACCTAAATAGACTTGTGAAATACCGATTGCTTGGGTGGTTTATTAGTTTTGTGGCACGAAAGAAATGAACCAATTCATTACTTTACTGGAATGAGAAATTGACATAATTATGTCTAAAGATTGCGTTAGGATTGTGGGTTAAAATTGCAAATAATCATTTTCTCAACTGTGAATCATTCGACACATCAAACAAAACATCCATGAATACCCAATAAAGAGGAACTTTCATTTATGAAACCTCCAATGATAGTAAGATTGTAGTGCTACTTTTCTCTTTAGTTCCATGGATCGAGAAATTTAAATGGATGGCATCAATAAGTATTAGCGAGATTCTTAAATACATTACAAGGCAATATTATTGAAATAGATGAGAAAATCAAACACATGAGAGTGTGCATTGTTTTGTATATTTAAATTAATATAGTATTGTTGCTATATCATATCAAAGGAAAACAAGGGTAAGCGAGAAATACTAACATAATAACAGTGCAAATGCTTAATGCTTGACCTTGAAAAGGTAATGTAAGAGAACAAAGTGTATTACATATCTAATCTACATACAAAACTATATGCATCACAAACCATATGTCCTATGTAGGCTATAACACATATCGTGAACAATGGTAAAAAAGACAAACTGGGTTATAACAACTTCGAAAAAATCCACTTTCCAGCGAACCATGCAACATAAGTTGTTATATGCACAAAAGCAAGTGACTTACCCTAGGAAGAATATGTATTTCTCAGTTAAATTATCAATGTTTTTGTACGCCGGAGTAGTAAGAGTTGAGGAAGAATTGCAACAACTTCTAGATAAATGGAAAGTGTTCACATCAACTAATTAAAGATAAAAAAAATATCCCGATCATTATTTATGTAAGTAAAGAATGGAAGGTGAAATGCACAACATAACATCTACACGTTCAAGAAAGCTAGCTTCATAGAATATCTCCTTGAAAGTGGATCTCTCATGTATAAGCAAGGCCAGGATAAGACATACGAGAACAATAAAATGATGTCGAAATGTGTCATGCTCCTTATCATATGATCTATGGACCATTTTGTGGCGCCTTGTATACAAAACAATTGAGACTGAGCCACCCAAGAAAATCAGCTTCATAACTGAATTGTACGGGGATATGAAGATTATAAAAATATCCAAGTAACGAGTAGCAAAAACAAGAGCATATAACTCTTGTGTCTTAAAGGAAACACCTAAAAGGAGAAAAAACGCAGAGACTGCATTTTATCTCACAATACTCTTATGTAAACTACAATTATCCAGCACGCTGAAGAGGATGAGACCTCAAAAATCCCCATGGTGAGGGACCTGAGGTTTCGTAAGGAAAAAAGGCGTTGGTGGACTACTCGGCTAGACGGGTTACTGCCCGCCTAATTGGTTATTTCGACGGGGTGAAGACATATTACAAGGGTTCGCCAAGATTAGATCTGGCAGTGTTCTTGACTAGGGTTACTTGGTTTGCTATGACCCCCTAACGTCGTTTATATATGTAGCCGGGTCTCGGGGGTCGTACATGAGTAGGACTCGACTACGAGTCGGTTCTAACCTCTCCTAACTCCTTGAGCAAGTCTTTCCTTGCGTCTGCTTTGGCTTGGGCTTCCATGGAGGGCCTCAATACAGTTGCCAAAATTCCCTCTTGAGGTGCCCCTTGGTGGACCGCACTCGGTAGGCCCATCGTGGGGAGTCTTTCGGGTACCCCACGTCAGTAGCCCCCGAGTGGTTGATGGATTCGAAGACTTGTCAAGGAACTCAAACTCCAAAATCAAAGTGACTCGATGCATCCACGTGCTCTGTTTTTAAGGATACGGCCAAATGGGTTTGACTCGCTCGACTGGTCGAGGTCAATTAATCTCACTTGGAAGAAAACACCATTGGCCTACTCAGGCTTTGAGTCCTCGGGATCGAATCCGGAAAAACCTGGGGTAACTCGACTCGCGCTGCTAAGGCCTTACCGAGTCGAATTCTAGTTGTCAGTTATTTTACCCAACGCGTTCAGGATTTTCATCACACTTGTTGGTGTGGAAAAAAACACCAGGTAGTGCAGCAGAGGTGCAGCTCCCAGGAAGTTGGAACTAATCCGTGAGTCTTACCTTCATGCAATGAGCATGACATCCAGAGTTTCAACACAGATGTGTGATCTAGGGAATAGATTGCTTTGGCGCATTTCGGTCGAGTCATCTTATTTGGGTCACAGAGGATAAATCTCAACTCGTGTACTTTTTTAAAAGACCTCGTACATTATGAGTGAGTCAACTGGAACTGGAGTGATATTTTTTATCACCCGAGTCCTTCTTCCGTCAAGTGACCACGTCACCTGATGACGTACCTGTCAGGCCAATGGATACCAGAGTATCCTGGCCCGTCTGCTGTGGCCCAGCCCGGTGGGCGTTCGAGACCCCATCAAGGGTTCCTCACGAAGAGGAGTCCCCTCCGCAGGACTTAATCCTCGTCAGAGATCGACCGGCATGAGGTTGGTCCCTCTAAAGGAGCTACATCTTCTACATTTGGAGAGGATCTCTACCTCGCCTCCCGCTCCTCTCTCCAGAGGACATTCCTCTCAGGGGGAATAGGCCATGTGCGGCTTCTGTGCATGCTGGCGAAAATGGCGTAGAGCCGCATAACCCCTTTGGCGGCAGTTGTCGTTCTCGTGTATAAAGCATGGGCGACAGCTGCGTACACCAAAGCGCCACCCCAAGACTTCCTCTTTGGTGCAAGAAGACCAAACGACTCTACAAGATGGAAGAAACGTCATCAGGCGCCTGATACGTCCAAAACTTATCTTGTTTTCCGAACACTTTTCATATTGTTTTCTTCTAAACTTATGAGTTTCGGATACCACTAACACGGACTAACGCTATTTTCAGTAGAATTACCTTGGTGTCTCATTTTTTTGCAGAAAACCCAACTTTCGGGAAATTGCCCAAAAAAGATCCCGTTGGTCCTAAAACACCAGAAGACCCCGGGAGCCAGAAGGGATCCATGAGAGGGGCCAGGAGGGGGGCACACCACCCCCTGCCCCCCTCCCCTTGGACGCGCCGCCAGGTGGTGTGGGCCACTCCCTCACCCCCTTGGACTCCCCTTTCGACTACGTATGCCCCGTAACCTAAAAACCGAGGGGGGTTCGTCACATTCCACAGAAACACAACAGAGCGCCGCCGTCGCCTCGAAACTCGATTCGGGGATCAGAAGTTCCTGTTTTGGCGCCCTGTCGGGACGGGGATTCGAAGGAGATCATCATCATCGACACGGCCACCTCTTCTCCATAACTATCCATGATTCCCTCGTCCATGTGTGAGTAAACACCACTATAGGCTGAGAGGGATGGAAGGGATTGGATGAGATTGATCATGTAATAATGCCAGATTGTTAGGGCATAGTGCCTAGTATCCATCGTTAGTGTTTTCTACCGTTGTTGTAACTTGTTATGCTTAATGCTTGTAACTAGGGCCCGTGTGCCATGATCTCAGATCATAACATGTTATTGTTTCATGAGTATAATTATGTTTCTTGATCTTATCTGCAAGTTGATTACACATGTCATTGTCAAGAACCCGAGGCCCCAAAGTGACAGAAATTGGGACAACCGGAGGGGATGGTTGTGATATGAGGATCACGTGTGTTCATGGAGTGTTAATGCTTTGCTCCGGTGCTTTATTAAAATGAGCACCTTAATTACTAGTAGTTTCCCTAGAGGCCCCGTTGCCACGGGCTGGTAGGACAAAAGATGTTGTGCAAGTTTCTCATTGCGAGCACGTACGACTATATTGGAACACATGCCTATGGTTTGCCTAAATGTTTGATGCTTTATTATTATTATCTGCAATGCCCATGTTAGATTATTACATGACCTATGTTATTCATGCAACGTCCGTCCATCCATTCCCTCTATGCCTATGGTACTTCCCATCCTGTTGTTTTCGGCGATTGCTACTGCTTTTACTATTTTACTACTGCTGTTATTTTCTTTCTACTTCTGCTATAAATTTGTTACCACTGATAAATTGTTGCGAGCTAGCCTACTTTTAGGTGCAGCTGAATTGAAAACTCAGTTTTTAAGGCTAATAAATATTCTTTGGCCCCCCTTGTGTCGAATCAATAAATTTGTATTTTACTTCCCCCGAAGACTGTTGCAATCCCCTATACTTGTGGTTCATCAAGACTATTTTCTGACGCCGTTGCCGAGGAGCATAGCTTTATTTATTTGCTCATTTGATCGTGATATTGTTTGCTCAAGCCATTCATCATGGGAAAGACTCGTGATGGAAAAGTTCCTATATTACCATCCACTACAAGAAGAGGTACAACTCTGAACACATATGTTGCTCTTGATTCACCGTCCGTTATGAGTAAGCTGATTACTCCACCACATGCTACTGTTACTTCTGATGAGTCTCGGAACGTTTCTGATACTTTTGATGATGCTTCTGTTGTCCTTGATGATACTGGTTCTCTAGGTCCTTTCTTAGATGCTACTATTGCTAAATCCAAACAAATTAAAAATGCTGAAATTTTTGTTGAAAATATTGGTACACCTGTTAATTCACCTGAGTTTATTGATGGTCTTGATGAAACCTATATTGAACTTAATGATGATTTTATTGAAGAAGCTCTGCTACTACTGGTGCAAGTTCTCTTAATAGTCTTCTTGCAAGACATGCTATGAAATATACATCTTATCTTGATGCTAAGTTTGCCACATCTCCCATACACATTAGAGATAAGGATTATGATTTCTCTTTAGATTTATCTTATATATCTATTGTTGAGAAGGAACCTTTTTGTGGAAGTGAAAGTAAAAGTGCTATGGAACACATGAATGAGCTTTCATCTTTGAGTAGTTTATTTTATGATGATACTAAGCTACGTACTTATTTTGTTACCAAGATCTTCCCTTTCTCATTGAAATATGAAGCTAAAATTTGGTTTAACAATCTGTCACCTGGATCTATTACTGATCCTATGGATTTGGTTAATGCTTTGTTTCAAAAAAAAATCCTGCTAGTGCCCAACATGATGTTGTGAGGGACATCTTTAACTTTGAGCAAATTGAAGGAGAAAAATTGCTTGAATCTTGGACAAGGTTTTGTTCTTTGATAAGAGCTAGCCCTGGATATCCATTACCTGAAAATGAGCTCTTAGATATATTTTATAATGAACTAACTGTTGAATCTATGACATACCTGGATAGTTGTGCTGGTTGTGTTTTCAGGAAAAGAACTCCAGAAGAAGCTGAGGAATTAATGGCTAAAATAGCCAAAAATAATGATGATTGGAATATACATGAGCCTACACCTACACCAGAGCCAACAACAATACCAACACCCAATAAGAGAGGGATGATTGAATTAAATGATGAAGTGATGAAGGAAGGCAAGAAATCTCTTAAAGAGACGGTTATTAAATCTGAAGATGTGAAGAATTTACCTCCTATAGAAGACTTATGTAAGCCTATTCCTCATCCATCAACTGTTGAGGTACACTCTCTCCAATACTTTGATAACAGAGATATTCCCTATTTGAAACCACCTGCTCAATGCTTAGATGAATTTTATAATTTATGTTGTTAAGCAAGACAACTTTAATAGGAGAGTGCAAAACCATCTTATGGAAAAATCTAGAGCTATTGATAATTTGCATGGTATTATTAAGAGAACCTCTAATGATGTTAAAATGCTTGTTAAACATTTTCAAATGGTTTAAACTCAAATTGATCAACTTACTAGAGTGCAAAAAGACATGCTAGCTAATGATTCTAGAGATAAACATGTTTGTGAAATAATTACTAGAAGCGGTGTTTCTACTCAGGACCCCTTGTATCCTGAAGGACATCCTAAAAGAATTGAATAAGATTCTCAGCAACCTAAAAACAATAGTTCTCCTTCTGAGAAAAACAAGAAGAGACATAAAAATGTTCTAGAATCTCCTGAAACTGCTAAAGATCCTAATAGTATATCTATTTATGATGCTGAAACTGAAAGTGGTAATCATAAAAGTGATGCTTCTGATAAAGAAGAAACCATAGCTGAACCTGAAAAGCAAACTAAAACCGTGAAGTGTATTAAGGAGGATTTCATTGCTAATAAACATGGTAATGAAAGAGAGCCTTGGGTACAAAAAGCAATGCCTTTTCCTAATAAGAAACACAAATCAAAGGAAGAAGAACATTATAAAAAGTTTTGTGAATGGATGAAACCTCTGTTTTTGCAAATCCCTTTGACTGGTGCTATTAAATTGCCTCCTTATTCTAAATATATGAAAGATATTGTCTCTAACAAAAGTAAGATTCCTAATGAGTAAATTTCCACTATGCTTGCTAATTACTCTTTCAATGACAAGGTTCCAAAGAAGCTTGGAGATCCTGGTATTCCTACTATCCCTTGTTCTATTAAAAATAATTATGTTAGAACTGCTTTATGGGACTTGGGAGCTGGAGTTAGTGTTATGCCTTTCTCTCTTTATAAGAGACTCTCTCTTGAAAAATTGATACACACTGATATATCTTTGCAAATGGCTCATAAATCTACCGCTATTCTTGTTGGTATATGTGAGAATGTTCACGTTCAAGTTGCTACTAATTGTTTGATATTACCTGAATTTGTCGTGTTGGAAATGCCTGAAGATGATAATATGTCTATTATTCTTGGGAGACCTTTTCTTAACACTGCAGGGGCTATATGTAAATTGCTTGTGTTCTACCTTTAAACCTTCAAAATTACACATGTCTTGTGCCCCTATTTCAGCTCATGAGGACGCAAATAGAGAATGTTTACCTCACTTGTTGATTGGAATTTACACACTTGGACTAGTGGCTTCATCTGCTTATCCAAATGATAGAAGAGCTGGCAGCGGGGTGCCCAGCCCCAAACTTAATAATACAACTTATCTTCACTATTTTTGCCCCCCATTTATCAGTCAAAGCATAATTGTGTAAACAAAAGAGAAACATGGATGACCTTCTATACCAGTTGTGTCCTTCAATGGTAGCCTCTCTTGTGAAGTCTAGTTGGCTTGTGACGTACTGTATTTTCTGTTTGCCGTTCATTGACATAAACATACACCACTCTCAAAATTGTTTTCAATACTTCTGTTTATCAAATGAAAAGCTCTAGCACATGAGTTAATCCCTGCTTCCCTCTGCGAATGGCCTATCGTTTACCTTTATGTTGAGTCAGTAAACCTACTCATTTCTGTCTTAACCAAGCATTTGAGTTGTTGTGATCCATCCATCTATATGTTAATTTACTCAATCATGTCCTATATTCTTCCTTGTTTAGTACAAGGTTTTTTATCTGATCGAATACCACTTTGAAAGTTACCAATGACTGCAAAGAGACTATTATGATTGAGCATGACAAACTCTGCCATATAATCTCTAATATAAAGACTCTGATCGAAGGATAAGTACTCTGTTAATTGTTCTCTGGCAAAGAATGAAGTTTTCCTTCACCAATTATGATTTCCTTTTTTCACCTTTATTCATTTCCCACTACTTGTTTCAATTTTAATTATATGAGAGGAAGTTGCTATCTAAAATGACTTGTGCATTGATAGATGTGATCTTCTTGTCCGTATTTAATTTATCGACACCTCACTCCATAAACATGTGATCATGTTTACTGAGTTTAGTTTCGCTTGGGGACAAGCAAGGTCTAAGCTTGGGGGAGTTGATACGTCCATTTTGCATCACCATTTTATATTGTTATTTTCTGTTAGTCATCGATATATTTCATGTTATGATGCATTACTTATGTTATTTCATCTGCATGTTTCATAATTTTTGGAGAATAAACACCGGGACCAGAAATCTGATGGAAAAAAGCACCGTCAAGACACCCTATTTCAGAAGATCAGAAGAAGAGGGGGATATCAGAGAGGTCTTAGAAGTTCAGAGGAGGAAGCCAGCCAGAAGGGGAGCAAGAGGGGGGCCACGAGGGGCCCACACCATGGGGTGGTGCGCCCCCCGGTCACGTCGCCAGGTGGTGTGGCCACCCTGGCCCACCTCTGGTCGCCCCCTTTCGTGTACTTGACCCCCTGGGAACCGTAATCCCGAGAACATCATCGAGGAAATATGCTGCCGCCGCCTCGAAGCGGAAAACAATAGAGAGAGAAAAGTTCTCCGTCAGGGAGAAATCACCGGGGAAATTCCTCCCCGGAGAGGGGAAATCATCGCCATCATCGCCATCATCACTTCGTGCATCATCAAGATTGTCATCGTCATCATCACCACCACCAGCACCATCACACTCACCGTCCACCTTCATCCCGCTGTAACAATTAGGGGTCTTTATCGTTGTTTTCCACTAGATCTCTCTCCCGGTGTAGATTACTTGTAGGTAGTTAATGCTTGTGAGATTTACCGGTGTTTACACTTTATGACCAGATTGTTATTCGTCATTATATCACCTCTGATCATGATCCATATGATGTCTTGTGAGTAGTTCGTTTAGTTCTTGAGGACATGGGATAAGTCAAGATGTTAGTAGTGGAATTATGTTGAAGTAATATCTAGTGGTTTGATATTTAAGTTGTGGTGTTATTCTTCTAGTGGTGTCATGTGAACGTCGACTACATGATACTTCACCTTTATGGGCCTAGGAGGATGCATTGTGTATTTGGCTACTAATTGTGGGGTTGCCGGAGTGACAGAAACCTAAACCCGTTAGGAAACCGATGCACGAGGGAGTGTAGGATCCTAGAGTCTAAGGATGTGGTTAGATATATCTTAATTACTTTCTTGTATTTGCGGATTATTGCAAGAGATTTAATCACAAGTATGTATTAGTCCTAGTTCGGCGGTGCATTAGCATAGGTTCACCCGCACAGCACCTATCAAAACAATAAATATTAATCAATCGTATGAAACGGAAGTGCTTGCGGAAGTTCTCATGTGTCCTCGAGAACGTTTAGTAATCATAAGTAGAATAATCGTCTTGTCCTTTGATCTCAAAAGGATTGGGCCACTCGCTGCATTTCTATTTTTTGTGTTTTATTTACTCGCACTTTATTTATCTGCTATATCAAAAACCACCAAAACCCCGTTTGCTAGTGTTTACAGTGAATCCTCTATCCAACCTTCTTGTCAACACCTTCTGCTCCTTGTTGGGTTCGACACTCTTATTTATAGAAAGTACTACGATACACCCCCTATACTTGTGGGTTATCAGGACACCCTCCTGCTGCCTCACCATATCGCCATCTTCTTGGGCTCTACAGAATCGGACAAGCTCAACTACGAGGCACAAGGAAAAAAGGGGAGCACGCACCGGGATTCTCACCTCGTGCCGTAGCACCACACTGTTTGCTTGCGCCACCTGAGGAAGGACCCCGCGACCAGGAATGCCTAATAGCAAACACCACTAGGGACAGACGGGGCGTCATCAAGCCTATGATTCTTTTCCAAGCGGGCCTTGCCGAGGTCCTCGTAATCATCTGACCGCGCTAGTCGCAAAGGATCAATATGGAAACCTTCATCGGCCCCATCTTCCTCCTCATCCGAGGAGACCACCATCATTCGACACTTACTCGATTAGGATGATACATCCATTTTGCATCACCTTTTTATATTGTTATTTTATGTTATTCATCGATATATTTCATGTTTTGATGCATCACTTATGTTATTTTATCTTATTTTGCATGTTTCATAATTTTTGGAGAATAAACATCGGGACCAGAAATCTGATGGAAAAAGCATCATCGGGATACCCTATTTCAGAAGATCGGAAGAAGAGGGGGGACACCGGAGATGTCTTGGAAGTCCAGATGAGGGATCCAACCACGAGGGCCGGAGGGGGGCCACCAGGGGCCCACACCATGGGGTGGCGCGCCCCCCTTGGCTGCGCCGCCAGGTGGTGTGGCCATCCTGGCCCACCTATGGTCGATCTTTTTCGCGTACTTGGCCCCCAGGGAACCCTAATCCCCAGACTATCATCGAAGAATTATTCCACCGCCGCCTCGGGGCGGAAAACACCCGAGAGAGAAAAGCTCTTTGGCAGCGAGAAATCTGTCGGGGAAATTCCTCTCCGGAGAGGGGAAATCATCGCCATCGTCACCATCATCGCTCCGGGCATCATCAAGATCGTCATCATCATCATCACCACCACCATAACCATCACCCTCATCATCCACCGTCATCCCGATGTAACAATTAGGAGCCTCTATCGTTGTTTTCCATTAGATCTCTCTCTCCCGGTATGGATTACTTGTTAGTAGTTGGTGCTTGTGAGATTTATCGATGTTAGCACTCTATGACCAGATTGCTATTACCCATTGTATCACCTCTGATTATGATCCATATGATGTCTTGTGAGTAGTTCGTTTAGTTCTTGAGGACATGGGAGAAGTCATGATGTTAGTAGTGAAGTTATATTGAAGTAATATCTCGTGGTTTGGTATTTAAGTTGTGGTGCCATTCTTCTAGTGGTGTCATGTGAACATCGACTACATGATGCTTCACCTTTATGGTCCTAGGAGGATGCATTGTGTATTTGGCTACTAATTATGGGGTTGCCAGAGTGACAGAAGCCTAAACCCCCGTTAGGAAACCAATGCACGAGGAAGCGTAGAATCCCGGAGTTTTAAGGTTGTGGTTAGATTTATCTTAATTACTTTATTGTATTTGCGGATGCTTATGAGGGGTATAATCACAAGTATGTATTAGTCCTAGTTGGGCGGTGCATTAGCATAGGTTCACCCACACAACACTTCACAAACCAACAGATATTAATCAACCGTAGCGAAGCGAAACCACTTGACGAAATTCCCATGTGTCCTCGACAACGTTTGGTAGTCATAAGTAGAACAACCAGCTTGTCCATTGCTCGCAAAAGTATTGGGCCACTCGCTGCGATATTATTTACTGCACTTTATTTTCTCACACTTTATTTATCTGCTACATCAAAAAACTCCAAAAACTTGTTTGCTACTAGTATTTACAGTGAATCCTCTATCCAACCTGCTTGTCCATAATTTCTGCTCCTCGTTGGGTTTGACACTCTTATTTATTGGAAGTACTACGATACACCCCCTATACTTGTGGGTTATTAGAGACGCCAGCGAGTCCGCGCCCTGGTGAAGGGCGTTAGTCATCTTGCAGCCCTCAACGCTCTCCTCGGTGAAGTCCAGCGTGTACAGGTTTTGTTCACGTCACTCCGTCCCCTCGGCAAGGGGCCCCATCGGTCGAAGCGCAGCATCACGACCAGAATCATCTCCTTCTCCTAAAGGTCATAAAGGGGAACCACGCCGGGAGGGAATGTCGACAGTGATGGATCAGCCATCAGCAGCTTCAATACGCCCAAGAAGGACTGGTGCGTGAGGGGTCGCAAGTCAAGCCTCATCTCATACTCAGGGTCGGCGTAGAGACATATGCACATCTCATGGCCCTGAAGAGGGGTGATGCGTTGTTTGCTGAATTCACTCACAATCATGGAGAAAGTGAGGCTCTCATCATACAGCGCGTTCACGCGCTCCATTAGCGACCTCACGCTGGCGCCACCAAGCTCCTCCTGGCCCCATCCTGAATGTCTCGAGGGCGATGAAGAGGAGAACTTGAAGAGGTTGCTAACTTGACGCATGTCCACGTACAACCAGTGCGTATGGAAGTTGGCCACTGATACGTCATAGACGTATCCTTAATTTCTGATGTTCCATGTTGTTTTCATGCCATATGCTACATGTTTTCCTTACACTTTATGTCATTTTTTATCGACTTCCCGGGACTAACCTATTGATAAGATGCCACAGAGTCAATACATGTTTTCTGTTGTTTTTAGTTTCAGAAAAGTTGTTCTGGAAATATTCTCGGAATTGGAAAATTCGAAGCCCAAAAGTCTTAGAACCCCGAAGGTTCCATGCAGTCCCGAAGAGACCCGGGAGGGGGGCCCTGGAGTCCCCACACCATGCCTCTGCGCGGTTGGGCCCCTGGCCGCGCCGGGAGGTGGTCTGGGCCCCTCGGGCGCCCACCGCCATCGCCCTTTCGCCTATATATTGTAGCGTCCTAACTTTTGATAAAGATAGAACACCCGTGTATCCTGCTATTCCCGGGATCTCTGATAGCATACACATGACACAATGAATATTCATTGCAATAGCATCATTCTACATCGTTGATCCAGTGGATAAGAAACAAAATAGTCTTACCATTGGCATAGACAACATGGACTAGCCCAATGACAGAGTTTCCAAGTAAACACAGCGGAAATAAATCATCAATGAGCCTTCTTCATATTCATGCGCCACGGACAGAACATGTTAGCGATAGACTCGAGATTCTAAACGAAATCCTCACTCGTCTTCAGATTTATCTGCACGTTGGAATATGCAGCCCCCACGGGGGAAGAAATCAGTACAAACAATGTACTGGCAAGTGACACTAGTATGGTGGCAGTTTTGAGGAATAACTAGCTACCTTATATTTTGCTACTAGAGTCTGGGCTATTTGCATAAAGCCAGTTTTGTCCTATAATTGATAAATCATTTTAATAAAAATGAAGACTTTTAGTACAACCATCATGGCTAAATCCACCATGAAGGTTGACTATTCATCATGGCTAAATCCACCATGAAGTTTGATAAATCATCATGGCTAAATCCACCATGAAGTTTGAAAATCGTCATGGATAAATCCACCATGAAATTTGGTAAATCATCATGGCTAAATCCACCATGAGGTTTGATTGTGGCATCATGGGTAAATCCACCATGTGCCCTAAACGGGGTTTCTACCATGTTTTATTTCATTCAGAAAAGATGAGGAGATCCTTCGGCACCAACTCTGTCTAGCTTCTCAACTGGCCCATAACCAGGGACACGGCTAAGATCTTAGTTTTAAACTCTGCAGAGGTTGTGCACTTTCACCTTGAGACTCATCCTCCCCAAGGGAAGAATGGGACAAGATCTTTGGGAAGAGGGATTCAACCATACCAGCATGACTCCATGCTCCTAAAATTCTACCAAACAATGTCATACAACAGGATGAACCCCACAACTTACTTAATCTTGGAAGAACCCATATTACCTCAAGGCTGCATTGGAAGCTAACTAAACAGTGAAGACCTACAAATCTCTTTAATCCTGGGTGGCAATCCACAAGTGTACCCTCGGGTGATAACCACCACATCCATAGCTAAATCCACCATGAACATGGGCCTGAGTAGCCACTCAACATAATCCATTCATACCAATCCACCCAAGTGTTTCATCGGGTTGTTAATTTTCAATTTTCAAAACATCACAACCCAACAAGTATCATTTATAGTTGTGATAATATTCTGGCATAGCTAAACTAGTATCTAGTAGAGGTTTCAGGTTGGCTACACACTACTAGGTATTTCTAAGCATAGCATATACTTTGGAAAATGAATAAAATCACCTAAGATGCATACTAGTGAAAACACTAATGCAAGGTAAAACAAAGGTGGGACATGAGCATCACTATCCTTGTGGGAGTTGTTATAGAGACACTCTCTTTACAAATGGAACGTTGCTCTCTGTACAATCTAAACAATACAAATAAATAACAATAAAAATCAATTCACCAACATACAAACAAATATACAATACATAAGCATAACAAGTTATTCAATTTGATTGGTGTTAACATGGACAAGGTTTTGACACATAAGTCAATATGCAAAATGAACTATGATGAGATGGTTATTGTTTGGTCTTTTATGGAAAGTTCTAGTTTATCACATTAATTCAATTTATAAAATGGAATTATAGTGTTTTGGGTTAGGTTTAACACACAATTCAATTTGCAAGAGAATTATGGTAAAAGGGTTTAGAGTTAGCTACTAGGGCATGGGTTGGTCAAGGTCACAAATATTACACGAGGTTTGTCTTAAGGGTTTTAGAAAACAAAATCATGATCGACGTGATTTATTTCATGGCTTTGGTTTAGTAGGGTTGAAGAAATTTACAATATGGAATTGTAAATTTACAAAAGGTGGTGGGCTAGGATTTTTTGGTCCAAAAATTAGTTTTCATAAGGTCAACATGACATGGGTGTTGGTTTTGATCAAAATGATCACACCACAATTTTCCTAAAGGGGGTTTCCATCAAACTACACTTAATTTATAATGGATTATTACTATGGATGTATTATATGTCAAATATTACATGGAATGGGTTCTTTGGTCACAAATAGGTTACTAAATGGAACAATTTTCTAGAAGAAAACTAATTAAAATTATTTACAGAATTAAAACAAGGTGCAAAATACTCACATGATCATTTAAATTCTAAACTCCATTTTAATTGGTCCAATTATTATTTTGGGACATAGGGTATGAAATTACACATCCTAAGGATTCCAAAAATATTTTATTTGCAATTTTTGGATTTATAGAATTTTAATTATGCCACAAATCATTAAACAAACATATTTAAATTTGAACCAATTTAAGTTTGTAAAATTTGAATTTGGACAGTGCCAAAATTTTCTAAATCTTGTGCTGATTTCAAAAACTTCAAGTTTGCTAAATTTGGGATTTGGATAAAAAGTTATGAAGGTTTCTAGTTACAGGGGTGTTTCTGCACAACTGCCTTTTTAATTCTATTCGGAATAAAATAGAAAAGGGCTATTACACGTGGCGCTTCCTGATTGGCTCTGGCTAGCTGACTGAGCGCTGGCGTGGCTGCTGACTAGGCATGCCACGCGGTTGTTTTCTATTGCTCCATACTGCTTCGCTTAATGCTATATAATCTTAGCCATCGGTGCGGATTCGACGAACAAGGATGGATCTGAGAAAACTCACCGACGGCTAGTGTTCAGGGACGCCGGAAAATGTTGTGCGACGGGGCAGGGTGTCGGTGGTACACGGCAAGACTCTCCCGGGGTATCCTTACTCAATGGAGGACACCACAGGGTGCGCCATTCCACGGAGAGCTCAATGGTGCGAACGCAGTCCTCAGTGGTTGCCTCTGTCGGCGAGGACGTGCACACGGAGGCGGCGCGGTTTCCGACAGCCTCGGGAGTGCTCGACGGCGACGATGGGATGAACAAGAAATACAGAGGGGTGGCTCAGGAAATGAGTAGACCACGACGAGTCCACGGGGACTACAAGGGGCGGCTCTGACTCGTTTAGCCCGCCGGAATTGCAGATCGCGGCGACGGAAGGGTGGATCTCCGGCGAAGAAATTGTGGAGCCTTGGGGCACCGTTGAGTGAGGGATGAGAGGGTAAATGAGGAGCGGCTCCAGGGGCACGTATAGAGAGGTTCAGAAGAGGAGATCGTGGGCGACGCGGCGCAGGCGTGCGCGCGGATTTCTCGCTAGATGGAAGACGGTGATATCACGGTAACGTCAGGTGGGACCGTCCTATCAGCGAGAGAAGAGGGAGGCAGGCCGCCGAGTGGTCTGGGTTATGGTTTCCTTTGCTCTGCGCGGTGGATAGCGAGGTGGGCTCGGGTGGGGCTGTCTGTTTTCTCTTTTTTTTATGAGAGTCATTTATCTTTTCCTGTTTTATTCAACAATTCATAACTTTTATTTGAAAAATCCAATTTGTATCAAACTAATTTCTAAATACTTGTAGTAACAAACTGTTTTAAATAGAAGCATGTTTTTGTTGTTTTCAATACTTTTAAATTTCTAAATTTTGAAAATATGGATAATGCCTTAATGATACTAAAAATCATTTTTGAATAGAAAACAATAATTAATTGGAATTTGGGTTTAATAAAATTAAGAGAGGTGGTCTTAAATGTATATATTTATTTTCAAGGTCTTTTACTTGTTTTCAAAACAAAATAATTTATATAATTAGTTTATTGGCTATTTCTTGATATAAAACTTGAAGGCATTTGGAAATAATTTGATTCATATGAAATAATTTTTGAGGCATGGAGAAAAATTGGAGATAGTAATTCTATGATTTTTAATATCTTGAACATTTTCATAGTTATAAATGTGTTGAAAACGTGTTTGCTAAGAAGAAAATATTTCTCTTTATAATGGAAACTAAATTTTAAAAAAAGTCTTAGGGTTTAAGAAAGAAAGTTAGTTTGGATTGTTAATTCCAATTTTATTGAAATGCTTATTGTTTTCTTTTGTTTCTTGAATCTCATTTGGTTTTTGGTGACTTGTTTAACATGAAAACAAAAGTTTTCAATTTTTTGTGATTTTTGAGTTTCTCCAAAAATCAAGGATGTTACAGATTACCACCCTTAAAAGAAATCTCGTCCCGAGATTTGGGAAGGCTAGAAAGAAAGATAGGTTTGGGTATCTGGGCTTAAAACAACTGGGTGGCTACCACCCTTAAAAGAAACTTTTGTGGGTGAGCTAAAGCTCTTGTCCATGTGGCTACTGGGTCTACTATCTCTTCAGGTGTTGAGCCACACTTCAGCCTCCATAATATCCTTGTATATCATGTATCCACTCCTGGTAGGTATTTGTAGTCTTGAATCCATGTTTTCATCATGTAGGTCTTTATGTGACCATATTCACCTCCAATAGGATGAGTCTATTCACATAGCTTGGAATGTGATTTTGCTCAACATGTCTTGAGTATAGCTTTCGCTTGCATTAGAACTCTATATCAACATAAGTCTGTTGAACTACTTTGGACACTAAGGGGTCACTCTTTGGGTTAATCAAAGGTCCTTGGGTCACTCTCAAATTTCTCTTCAGGTTTATGGATGATGTCAGAACCTAAGAATTTTCTTTCTCCTAGACCACTCCACAACAAAGATGTGGTGCATTTTCTTCTCATATAGAGCTTCAAATGGTGCCATCTCAATACTAGCTTGATAACTGCTGTTGTAGGAATTTTTTTGCATATGGTAAGTTGTCATCCCAACTAGATCCATAGTCTAAGGTACATGCTCTCAGCATATCCTCTAGAATTTGATTCACTCTCTTGATCTGACCATATGTTTGATAATGAAACACTGTGTTGAACTCTAGTCTGATTTCTAAGGGCTCATGTAGTTGCTTCCAAAAGTGTGAAGTAAACCGGGTACTCCTATCGGATGCAATACTCTTTGGAACATCATGAATGAAGACAATCTTCTACATGTATATATCAGCCAACTTAGCACTAGTGTAAGTGGTCTTTACTGGCACAAAGTGTGCTATATTTGTCATACGATCAACCACTTCCCACATAGAATCATATCCTGCTTTGGTTCGAGGTAATCTAGTGAAGAAGTCCATACAAATTTGTTCCCGTTACCTTGGCGATCTTTCATCATGTTGTTGTGTCCCTTGAATGCAAACACCATGCTATTTATCATGAAACTCTCATGGTAGGAAATGTCTTCAACTGTGATTCCTCCAAGATTGGCTTTGTCCTCTCCGAAGTTTTATACGTTTCACCAACACTTGCCTAACATACGGTTATAATAATATTCTACCATTCTATGGTTCAGGCTTAACGTTGTTGCCTCTCCAATAGGTATGTCACTCTAGATTTAACATTCCTCATAACAGAGCGAATGAAATGAGTAGTCGTCATGGTAGCTACTCCACATCGCACTCAAATAATTTCTATGTATTTGGTATGGTAAATCTCGTATGATAGCACTAGGCCACCTTACCTGTCTAACAGATAGTTTCCCACCTGTAAGACAAACCTGAACTAAACTATCATTTCTCCAACTAGTGGGGTTGTGTAAACTCTTTGCACCTCTAGTTGAATAGTTGCATCTTCTTCATATGTCCTTCTCATAGAGTAGGTAGCTCTCTATGATGTCTTAGTTTATGTGCTTCTGACTCCACATGTCTATCATCTCTTGTTGATGGACTTGTAGCTCCTTAGGATAGAGGTGTCTTGATCATGGATGTTATTGTTCCTTCACACAAAAGAACTGAATCCTCAAATCTTTGGTATTCCTCAATTGGATGGTTGTCTCAAAAGGTGCTCTTGGGCGTCGAGTAAGTTGTTGCACTCCAATTTTGACACCCACTATCGTGGGTAAATAAGTATGGAGTTGGGTTTGGTTTGGTTTGGTTTATCATGGATGAGTAGAGATTTAGAAAGAGACTAAAGAAGGTTCCTACCCAAACACAAAATAGCAAGGCAAATCATCTTACTGAAGGGAATATGCCCGACAGGCAATAATAAAATTGTTATTATCTTATTCATTTTTATGATGAATGTTTATTTCTCATGCTAGAATTGTATTAAACGGAAACATTAATACATGTGTACTTAATAAACAAACAACGGTTCCTAGTAAAGCCTCTCTTTTAACTAGCTCGTTGATTAATAGATGATCAAGGTTTCCTGATCATGAACATTGGATGGTGTTAATAACGGGGTCATATCATTACAAGAATGATGTGATGAACATAGACCCTAACTAATTATAACAATACGATCAAGTCATTTAGTTTACATTGTTATATCAAACATACGAAGTAACTTATTCGTTAGACCATGAGATCATGTCAATCACTGATACCGGAAGGATGCTTTGATGTCATCAAACGTCACACCGTAACAGGTTGACTATAAAGGTGACGTTAGGTATTCTTAAAGTATTAGTTGAGGATCATGGATCAAGAGTGGGATTTGTCCATCCAAAATGACGGAGAGATATACTCTGGGCCCTCTCGGTGATATCACATCGAAACCGCTTGCAAGCACGTGATATGATCACAAGGATGTTATATCATGGGAACGAGAAAAGAGTACTTGTCGGTAACGAGATTGAACAAGGTATGGTTGATACCAATGATCGAATATCGGACAAGAAAAATATCGCGAGACAAAGGGAATAGTTCACGACGTTGATGGTTCACACGATCACGAGAGTCATCGTTGCATATATAGGAGTCATCACGGATCTCCAGATCCCGCTGTTGATTATTGATCGGAGAGGAGTCTCGATCATAACTATCTTATTCGTGAACTGTAGGGTGACACACTTAAGGTTCTATGACGCATTTGAGAGGATACGGAATATCGAAGAATGTTTTGGGCAGCACTGAAATTGTTTTGGGAAAAATTGAAATAGTTCAAGGGGTTTTTCTTCAAATGGTTGTTAATAGAATTAACGAATGATTCGAGGTGTTATATGAAAATGTTTGTTAATGTAATTAGCAAATATAAATAAAGAAATAAAAATGTTTTATTTATTTATTAAAGGAAAACATTTGGATTTTCCACGTGGGAAATAATGGGAAAATGAGTGGGTGTGAGTGGAGTGTCCACTCACATGATGAGGGAAGAGGTGGGGGCACCACCATGGGCTGGCCGCACCCACCTCTTGGCTACCTCCCCTTCCCCTATAAAAGGAGGGTGAGAGCTCTCCCTCCTCCACACACTTTCCCACCTCAATTCCTCTCCACCCGCTGCTCAAGTCCATGGTCTCCGGCTTGGCGAAGCCCTGACCGTGGGATTCTTATTCACCACCACGTCGTCGTGCTTCTAGAGTTCTGAGGGATCCTCTACTTCTGCGCCCCACTGGATTGAGGGAACAGAGGTCGTCATCAACCGTACGTGTGACCAATCACGGAGGCACCGCCGGATTGCGGTGCATATCTTCTCGCTTTCGGGATCGGTGTGAGTACAACTACGCCAACAACGAGATTTGATCTCGTAACGCTTTGTGTCTTCGATGGTATGTGTTCTCCTTAACCCTATCTTTGCCCGCTGCACTTTGTCTCCTAGATTAGATCTTGGCCTTTCGGGTGTCTCTCGTGTAGGAATTTTTTTGTTTTCTATGCAACGACCCCTTCACTTACAACAAGCAACATATAACAAGCATATAGCAAACATTAATCACTCCAATCATCAAGGTTTAACAAACAACCTAGTATTGTCATAACACACACAATTGTATGACCAATACACTAACACGTCAACGTTGTTCTAACAAAGTAACTAGATTGGTGGTCTCGTCTATATCTTCTTGGGTTTCTTCAAATCCTCCTCTTGATGTCTTGAATTGTCGATGTTCATGTATAAACCAAAGGTCATGTGAAAACTATTCCTTTCACTCCATGATTTTCACCAACCATGTCTTGATGGAAAACAAGAGGTAGGTCATCTATAACAAGAGAATAATATTTTGAAGGTGAATAATAGATGATTGGATATGAGAAATATAAAGATGTGATGTTTTATTTCTGTAGGTTTGAAGAAAGTAGATTTTCAATCCTAGGGTCTTTTTCCTAGTTCTAATCGAAACTTAGGGTCTCGATCCTACAGGCAACACTATGCTCTGATACCATTTTGTAGCATCCTACCTTTTGCTAAAGATAGAACACCTGTGTATCCTGCTATTCCCGGGATCTCTGATAGCATACACATGACAAAATGAAATATTCATTGCAATAGCATAATTCTACATCGTTGATCCAGTGGATAAGAAATAAAATAGTCTTACAATTGGCATAGTCAACATGGACTAAGCCCAATGACAGAGTTTCAAAGTAAACACAACGGAAATAAATCATCAATGAGCCTTCTTCATCTTCATGCACCACAGCCAGAACATGTTGGCGATAGACTCGAGATCCTAAACGAAATCCTCACTCGTCTTCAGATTTATCTGCATGTTGCAATATGCAGCCCCCACGGGGGAGGAAGTCAGTATAAAAAATGTACTGGCAAGTGACACTTGTATGGTGACAGTTTTTAGGAATAACTAGCTACATGATATTTGGCTGGTGGGGTCTGGGCTATTTGCATAAAGCTTGTTTTGTCCTATAATTGATAAATCATTTCAATAAAAATGAAGAATTTTAGTACAACCATCATGGCTAAATCCACCATGAAGGTTGACTATTCATCATGGCTAAATCCACCATGAAGTTTGATAAATCATCATGGCTAAATCCACCATGAAGTTTGATAAATCATCATGGCTAAATCCACCATGAAATTTGGCAAATCATCATGGCTAAATCCACCATGAGGTTTAATTGTGGCATCATGGCTAAATCCACCATGTGCCCTAAAAGTGGTTTCTACCATGTTTTATTTCATTCAGAAAAGATGAGGAGATCCTTCGGCACCAACTCTGTCTAGCTTCTCAACTGGCCCATAACTGGGGACATGGCTAATATCTTAGTTTTAAACTCTGCAGAGGTTGTGCACTTTCACCTTGAGACTCATCCTCCCCAAGGGAAGAATGAGACAAGATCTTTGGGAAGAGGGATTCAACCATACCAGCATGACTCGACGCTCCTAAAATTCTACCACCCAATGTCATACAACAGGATGAACCCCCACAACTTACTTAATCTTGGCAGAGCCCATATTACCTCAAGGCTGCATTGGAAGCTAACTAAACAGTGAAGACCTACAAATCTCTTTAATCTTGGGTGACAATCCACAAGTGTACCCTCAGGTGATAACCACCACATCCCTTGCTAAATCCACCATGAACATGCCCCTGAGTAGCCACTCAAGATAATCCATTCATACCAATCCACCCAGATGTTTCATTGGGTTGTTAATTTTCAATTTTTGAAACATCACAACCCAACAGGTATCATCAATAGTGTCGGATATATACCGAATAGGGGTATATCAGATGGTAGTCAAAGTGTCGGATTACCAGGGTGGCCCAAGTGGTAGTGGACTGCGGTCCATTGGGCGGCCCAGTAAGCTGACGCGCAGAAGCCGGATTCTAGAAGAACCCGGATCACGGCCCACGTGATCTGGCTTGGAGTAGAAGGCGGATTCCTTACTTTCCAAGTTAATAGTTACCATAGTCTTCTAGGTTTCTTACTCTGTATGCCCTAATCCGGCTATTATATAAAGCCAGACGGGAGATATGATAGATAGACATGAAGCTACAGGCTAACTCGCCGAGAAGCTGATCCTCAGCGAATAGCTAAACAGAACCTCACGTTGTACTTGTATACACAGGCTTTAGTCCTGATCAGTGAGATTGCAGGAGTAGGAACGTCGTATTACTACGACGTACCAAACCTGGGTAAACCCTGTGTTTTTTCCTTAGCGCAACCACGTCTCCCCACGTCTCTACCCGTAGTCTCATGGTACCCCCGTCTGTGAAAACTACTACGATGTCTCGACAAATAGTTGTGATAATATTCTGGCATAGCTAAACTAGTATCTAGTAGAGGTTTCCGGTTGGCTACACACCACTAGGTATTTCTAAGCATAGCATATACTTTGGAAAATGAATAAAATCACCTATGATGCATACTACGGAAAACACTAATGCAAGGTAAAACAAAGGTGGGACATGAACATCACTTGCCTTGTGGGAGTTGGTATAGAGACACTCTCTTTACAAATGGAATGTTGCTCTCCATACAATCTAAACAATACAAATAAATAACAATAAACAAGCAATTCACCAACATACAAACAAATACAACAAATATACAATACGTAAGCATAACAAGTTATTCAACTTGATTGGTGTTAACATGGACAAGGTTTTGACACATAAGTCAATATGCAAAAAGAACTATGATGAGATGGTTATTGTTTGGTCTTTTATGGACAAGTTCAAGTTTATCACAATAATTCAATTTATAAAATGGAATTATAGTGTTTTGGGTTAGGTTTAACACACAATTCAATTTGAAAAAGAATTATGGTAAAAGGGTTTAGGGTTAGCTACTAGGGCATGGGTTGGTCAAGGTCACAAATATTACACGAGGATTGTCTTAAGGGTTTTAGAAAACAAAATCATGATCAACATGATTTATTTCATGGCTTTGGTTTAGTAGGGTTGAAGAAATTTACAATATGGCATTGTAAATTTACAAAAGGTAGTGGTCTAGGGGTTTCTGGTCCAAAAGTTAGTTTTCATAAGGTTAACATGACATGGGTGTTGGTTTTGATCAAAATGACCACACCACAATTTTCCTAAAGGGGGTTACCATCAAACTACACTTAATATATAACGGATTATTACTATGGATGGTTTATATGGCAAAGATTACATGGAATGGGTTCTCTTATCACAAATAGGTTACTAAATGGAACAATTTTCCAAAATAAAACTAATTAAAATTATTTGCAGAATTAAAACTAGGTACAAAATACTCAAATGATCATTTAAATTCTAAACTCCATTTTAATTGGTCCAATTATTATTTTGGGACATAGAGTATGAAAGTACATATCCTAAGGATTCCAAAAATATTTTATTTGCAATTTTTGGATTTATAGAATTTTAATTATCCTAGAAATCATAAACAAACATATTTAAATTTGAACCAATTTAAGTTTGTCAAATTTGAATTTGGACACTACCAAAAGTTTCTAAATCTTGTGCTGATTTCAAAAAGTCCAAGTTTGCTAACTTTGGTCTTATGGATCAAAAGTTATGAAGGTTTCTAGTTAAAGGGGTGTTTCTGCAAAACTGCCTTTTTAATTCTATTCAGAATAAAATAGAAAAGGGCTATTACACGTGGCGCTTCCTGATTCGCTCGGGCTGGCTGTCTGGGCGCTGGCGTGGATGCTGACTAGGCATGCCACGCGGTTGTTTTCTATTGCTCCATACCGTTTCGCTTAATGCTATCTAATCTTAGTCGTTGGTGCGGATCCGACGAACAGGGATCTGAGAAAACTCACCGACGGCTAGTGTTCGGGGACGCCGGAAAATGCCGTGCGACGGGGAAGGGTGCCGGTGGTGCACGGCGAAGACGCTCCCAGGGTCTCCTTACTCAATGGAGGACACCACAGGGTGCGCCATTCCACGGCAAGCTCAATGGCGCGAACGGAGCCCTCAGTGGCTGCCTTTGTCGGTGAGGACGTGCAGACGGAGGCGGCGCGGTATCCGGCAGCCTCAGGAGTGCTCGACAATGACGATGGGATGAACAATAAAGACATGGGGGTGGCTCAGGAAATGAGTAGACCACGGCGAGTCCATGGGGACTAGAAGGGGCGGCTCTGGCTCGTTTAGCCCGCCAGAATTGCAGATCGCGGCGCCGAAAGGGTGGATCTCCGGCGGGGAAATTATGGAGCCTCGGGCACCGTTGAGTGAGGGATGAGAGGGTAAATGAGGAGCGGCTCCAGGGGCACGCAAGATAGGTTCATAAGAGGAGATCGTGCGCGGCGCGGCGCAGGCATGAGCGCGGATTTCTCGCTAGGTGGAAGACGCTGATATCAAGGTGACGTCAGGTGGGACCGTCCTATCAGCAAGATAAGAGGGAGGCAGGCCGCCGAGTGGGCTGGGCCGTGGTTTCCTTTGCTCTGCGCGGTGGATAGCAAGGTGGGCTCGGGTGGGGCTATCTGTTTTCTCTTTTTTTATGAGAGTCATTTATCTTTTCTTGTTTTATTAAACAATTCATAACTTTTATTTGAAAAATACAATTTGTATAAAACTAATTTCTAAATACTTGTAAAAACTCGAATGGCGGTCTCCTTCACCGTAAACGCCGTCGGGTGGGGGATGACGAGGCCACCTCCAAGGACAACTCTTTGGAGGAATCGCCCGGGAAGGAGCCCATCTCTGCAACTCCGCTGCGCTCACTCGCCCCTTCTCCTTCGTTCCCAATAATCCAAACCGCCTGGAATGCGGATATGCTGGATGAGGATGAAGATGATGAGTAAGTTTTTCTCCTTATTCTTGGTTGAACGTTTTCCTTCGCATCTTTGTTGACACTTTGTTTTTGCCGCAGCCTGCAAACTATTAGTCCTCGCAGGTACGCCTCTTCCCTTCCTCCCGAAAGGAGGAATAAAGCGGGATCTGGGGGTGACACTCCTACCGCCGATACTGCCCGGGATTCACCGAGCGTAGCCCCCAAGGCGGCGACTACGGAGTATACACTTCCTAGTTTCGCTGCTAGGGCTGCAATTCCGAAGGAGGTGTCCGGTAGCTCGACGGATCCTCTTTCTTCTGCTCAGGGCCAGGTACACCTTGCTATCTAACTCTTTAATGCTTTGTCAACTTCAAATTTATCGGGTGCACGTCAGTGCTCCCGATGGGAGTAGCCCCCGAGGCTGTAGTCGATAGCATGCGATCGGCTACAGGCTCAGAAATTGTCTTCTCTTTCTTCTTGGTTTCATCGGGTGCACGGCAGTGCTCCCGATGGGAGTAGCCCCCGAGGCTATACTCGAATGTTTACAATCGAGTATAGACTCAAATTTAACTCTTCTGATTCTTCCGTCTTCATGTTTTTTGCAGTCGCTTGTTGACTCCCTTGCGGTGATTGGTCACCGCGTAATTTTCGCTGAGTCGGAATGCGGGATCCTTCGAGCGGACCGCGATCGACTCGCCTCAGAGAATGAACTCCTAAAAGGTAAATTTTTCATCTTCTTTCGTTTTTATTTTTGCTTCCTCCAATATCTGTTTTCTGATGATCTTTGTCGCACAGCTCAAGTCGAGTCTATGGAGGCTGAGAAACGAGCGCCTCTACTCGGGCAGCTGCTCAAGAGGTCGATCTGGCGGCCATTTGACAAGAGCTCGAGGCTTCCCGTACGCAATCGACTGATCTTGAGGGAAAGCTTACGGCTGCCCAGCATGCTCTGAAGAGCTTGGAGGACGCTGGCACTAAGGCGGATGCTGACCTTGTCGGCTTCCTTCGCCCTCTCGCCGAGCGTTTCGCGGGTAAGCTGTTTTTATCTTGCAATTTTGTCTTCTATCCCGGTGAGTTTTTTGGGTCTTGACGTTTCTCCTTTGTAGGTTTTCTGGGTGCTCCTCTGGAAGTTCCTGGAGTCCAGCGGGTGGATGCGCTGACGGACTCCCTCGCTCAGCTCAGGAGGCATGCCGAAGGAGTTTGCACCTTGGTTGGCAATGACACCCAAGTGTTGACACAGCTGCATGGTCGCCTCCTCGTCAATGTTGTGTCTCCACCCACGCTAGGTGACCTGCTGAACATCTTCTCGGAGAGCAATCTCCTTGATGCCTATGCGGTCGCTCAGTCGGAGTCTGGGGCGAAGACGGCCATCCAGTTCGCGCTGGCGCATGGAGTTAGCGGCTTGGAGGAGGCCTACTCGGATCTCCCTGTTGATCCCTCCACGGGCAAAAAGGTAGGGCTTCGTCTTTTTGGCGAGCCAGCCGGAATCCTTGCTCGGAAGTTATCTGAGTTGTTTGCTCGTCTTAAGGGAGGGACCACCACAACAAGTTGCAGCACCACCGTAGCTCCTTAGTTTGTTTTTCTTTTATCTAGTCGCCTTGATTGTAATGAACCTTGGGATGTACTCCCGTATTTCCATTGTCTTTAATCGAGATGTTCTTCTGAAATGCTTCCCGTAATTGTGTGTTTCCTCCCGATGGGAGTAGCCCCCGAGCATCCGTCGAATATGCGACTAGAAATATCTCGAATAGGGCATCTTACTTCTTTCCTTGTATTCTTCTAGGCAGCTGGGGTTGCCGCGGAACCTTCAGGTGGACGTGCTATTCCAGCAAATCCTCTTGTTGCCGCTGTTGGGACCTATGCAGGTCTCCGTGATCGGGTCCAGGAGGGTGAGCGCAAGCTGAAAGCTTTGCGCGGGGTAGCCGATGTGGCGAAGTCCAAGCAAAAACTGGCAATTGAACGCGAACAGTTTCTGATGGACGAGTTAGCTTCTGTCGCTAGAGATTTGCTGTGTAAGTAATACAGCCCCCAATTCTTCTTTTGTCTTGTTTCCTTGTCTGATCGTTTATGTTTGCTCTTCAGTTGTTAAACCGGATGATAGGGAGGAAAAACAGTGGGTAGAAAACCACATTCTTCAAGAAGCTGGCAGCTCAAGGCCTCATGCGAATAATTTTTGGTCTGATCGCAGCCGAGGCTTTGTGTTGGCTACTTTGAAGTTCCGAGTCATCCAGGCGAAGGTTCTCGTGAGTTCTTTTCACGAGGTTTTGGTCGCGATGAACGCCGCGTTCTATCCGCTGCAAAGGGGTCCGGAAGATTGGAGCTATCTCCTCAGGTTGTTCGGGCAAGAGGGAGAGATTCGCGACTGTGTTCGCAATCAGATGACTTGCGACGCGGTGGTGGCTCTCTCCTTTGTTCGAATATGGCGTCCTGAGGTGAACTTCAATTCTATAGCTAGACTCCCGGATGGTCCAATCGATGACATTTCACCGCATTGTGATGTTGTTCGTCCTGCAGCGGAAGAAATTATTCGATTGACCTCTGATGAAGTAGATAGAGTGTTGGCAGCTGAAAATGCTCTCCGCCATGATTGATTGTAGGATGTAAATATCCTGTTATGATGTATAGTTTGTAAAAACTGTTGTAAGGTGTGTAACCTTGTATATAAATTTTCCTGTGATGCTGAGTTTAGGCGTAGCCCCCGTGTGTTTACGGGATGTATACCTGTAACTTTTAGCATGTAAGGATGAATAAGCTTCGAGTGAGTATGGTTGAGAAACCATGTATTTTATTGCGATGACTGAGAAGCCATGTATTCGAGCTACAAGAGTGGCTAATATAGCCTTATTATTGCGAGAAAAGTAAATCTAAGGATAAAATTTGCGGAGGTGTGCGATATTCCAAGGATTGGAATAGATTCCTCCAGTCGATGGGTTCTTCAGTCTACAGGCTCCACCTGGGATAACTTCGTGTATGATGAAGGGTCCTTCCCATGGTGGCTCGATCTTGTGTCCCTCCTTCTGCTTGAGTCGCAGCACCAGATCTCCTACTGCGAACGCTCTGTGGCGTATGCGGCGACTATGATAGTTTCGCGGTGATTGTTGATATACTGCAGATCTTGCGAGCGCAATGTCGCGCATTTCATCGAGTGCGTCCATATCTTGTGCGAGTGGCTTGTTGGAGGTTTCTTCGCTGTAGGCCACGACCCGTGGGGCGCTGAATCTGACATCCTCGGCAAGGACTGCTTCTGCCCCGTATACCATGAAAAATGGTGTGTAGTTTGTAGATCGGTTTGGAGTTGTGCGTAGGCTCCATAGTACGGAGGGTAGCTCTTCGGCCCAATGTCCTGCTGCTGGGTGCAGACGGTCGAGTAGACGTTTCTTGATGTCAGCTGAAACTAAGTCGTTGGATCTTTCGACTTGTCCGTTCGTCTGCGGGTGGGCAACTGAAGCAAACTTAAAGTTGATGCCCTTTTTCTTGCAGAATTGTTGCGTTTCTTTTGCTGTGAAGTTTGTACCATTGTCTGTAATGATGTCGTGTGGTACTCCAAATCTGCAAACTATGGAGTCGAGGAACTTGACGGCGCATTGAGCGCTAGCCGAGGTTACTAGCATGGCCTCAATCCACTTGGTAAATTTGTCAACTGCGACCAGCAAGTGTGTGTATCCACCCGGCGTGGACTTGCGTAGTGGTCCTACCATGTCCAGCCCCCATTGTGCAAAGGGCCAGGCGATGGGTATCATATGCAATTCTGTAGCGGGTGCGTGTGGTCTTGGTGCAAATCGCTGGCAGCGTCGCACCTGTCGACCAGTTTCTTTGCGTTGGTGGCTGCCGTGAGCCAGTAGAATCCTGCTCGGAAGGCTTTTCCCATGATTGCTTTCCAGCTAGCGTGATGTCCACAGTCTCCTTGGTGGATGTCTTGGAGTAATTCTTTGCCATCTTCGGGTGCGATGCAGCGCTGAAGTATACCCGAGATGCTCTGTTTGTATAATTCTCCGTTGATCACCCGAAAGGATTTACTGCGTCTGATTATCTGTCGAGCCTCGCGAAGATCGGCCGGGAGCTGCTTGGCGGACAAGTAGTCGAGATATTTCTGATTCCAGATTGGCTCGACCAGAAAAACTTGTCGTGATATGTTATGAATAAACTCGATGATGGCGACTTGCGGGCTGATCTCTGTTTCTGGTGCTGCGAGTGCTCCTGCAACTTTTTGATTTTGACCGATCGCTTAGTCATCCGTTCGAAATATATCCCTGGCGGTATGGGTGTATTTGTGGAACCCATGTTTGCCAGCCTATCTGCTTCTTCGTTGCTGGATCTCGCAATGTGCTTCTGCTCGCATCCCTTGAAGCTTCATTCGAGTAAGTTGTAAATGTCGCGATATGCGACCATGTTTTCAGCAATTGCGTCGCATTCTTTCATTGTCTGCTGCACGATGAGATTGGAGTCGTCGTAGATCATTAATCGGGTGGCTCCGCAGGCGACTGCCATCTTCATCCCATGCAACAGGGCTTCATATTCTGCGTCGTTGTTCGATGCTGGATCATCGGGTGGAAAGTCCAATCGTAGGACGTATTGCAGGTTGTCTCCCCTAGGCGATATGAGGACGATTCCAGCTCCTGCTACTTCATTTCTTTTGGACCCGTTAAAGTACATTATCCAGTTGCTCGTGTAATCAGGCGGTCCGGGCGTTTGTAGCTCTGTCCACTCGCTTAGGAATTCCACAAGTACCTGGGATTTGACTGCATTGCGTCCTGCATAGGTGATGTCCCAAGCGCCCAGCTCGATGCTCCATTTTGCTATTCTCCCGGATGCCATAGGGTTGTTCATGATTGTCCCGAGTGACGCATCATTAACCACTGTGATGGTGTGTTCCTGGAAATAGTGCTTGAGTTTTCGAGCTGTAAGAACAACTCCATATGCGAGCTTCTGGTAATGAGGATATCGTTGTTTGCATGGCGAGAGCACTTCGCTGATGTAGTAGATCGGTCGTTGGACTCCGTACGCTTTGCCTTCCTCAGGTCGTTCGACTACGATTGCTGTGCTGATGACCTGGTTTGTGGCGGCTAGGTATAAGTAGAGTGGCTCCCTCTCTTGCGGCGTTGCAAGGACGCGCCTGCTTTGCAACGATCGCTTCAGGTCTGCAAACGCTTGTTTAGCTTCTGGTGTCCACTCGAATTTGTCCGTTTTCTTCAACAGCTTATAGAAGGGTAATGCTTGCTCGCCCAATCGTGCGATGAATCTGCTTAAGCCGGCTAGTCGCCCTGCGAGCTGCTGGACTCTGCGTAAATTGGTTGGCTCCTTCATCGTCAATATTGCTTGTATTTTCTCTGGGTTGGCTTCGATGCCTCTGGCGGATACCAGGTACCCGAGAAGTTTTCCTGCTGGAACGCCGAAAACGCATTTTATCGGATTGAGCTTGATCTTGTATACGTTGAGGGCGTCGAATGTTTCTCTAATGTCCTCGAGGAGTGTGTCCTCTACCCGAGTCTTGATGAGGATGTCGTCAACGTACACTTGTACGTTCTTGCCAATGAGCTTGGCGAGGCATTTTTGCATGCAGCGCTGATAGGTTGCGTCTGCGTTCTTGATCCCGAAGGGCATTGTCGTGTAGCAGTATACACCGTGTGGTGTGATGAATGCTGTCTTTTCTTCGTCCTCCTGCTTCATCCGGATTTTATTATATCCCGAATAAGCGTCCAGGAAGGAGAGGCGTTGACAGCCTGCCGTGGAGTCCACGATCTGGTCGATCCGTGGGAGGGGAAAGTTATCCTTGGGGCAATGCTTATTTAACGACGTGTAGTCGATGCACACCCGAAGGATGTCAGTGTTCTTTTTGGGGACCAGCACTGGGTTTGCTAACCAAGTGGATATCTTGATCTCCCTGATGAATTTTGCTGCTAGCAATCTGTTGACTTCTTCCCCAAGCGCTTTTTGCTTGGGTTCTGAAAATCGTCGAGTAGTCTGGTTGATAGGTTTTGCATCCTGGAAGACTTCAAGTGAGTGCTCGGCGAACTTCCTGGGTATCCCTGGCATATCGGAGGGCTGCCAGGCGAAAATTTCCCAGTACTCACGGAGGAGTTCGACGAGCGCGCTTTCCTATGCTTGCGAGAGGGTGGTTGAGACCATCGCTGTCTTTGCAGAATCTGTCGAGTGCACCTGATGTTTTCGGGTGTCACTCTTGGCGCTGAACTCCAGCTCGGGCGCATTTTTCTTCGTGAGGGGCATCACGAAGTGATCCGTGGTTTTTGCCAGCTCTTGCAGTTCTTCTTGCATCCCGAAAGATTTTGCGATCTCGTTGAATTCAATGTCGCACTTGTTGGATTTCTGGAAGTCTCCGTCGATGGTGATTACACCATATTCTCCAGGTAATTTGAGCTTCAGGTACGCGTAGTGCGGTACTGCCATGAATCTGGCGAATGCTGTTCGACCAAGAATGGCGTGGTACTGTGAGGGCCAGTCGACGACTTCGAAGTCAAGGAATTCTCTTCTGTAGTTGCTTTGGGTGCCCAGCACAACTTCCAAGTTAATTGTTCCGAGTGGACGGATTGCCTTTCCTGGAACTATCCCGTGGAAGGATCTTTCTGATTCCTCAAGGCCATCCAGGTTCCTGTTCATCCGACGGAGTGTGTCCGCGTAGATAATGTTGATGCCACTGCCACCATCCATGAATACGCGGGCCAAGTCGTAGTTGCCAATCTGCGCTTGGATGACGAGGGCGGCGTGTCCTGGTCGATAGACTCGTGGTGGGTGGTCTTTCATCGAGAATGTAATCGGTTGGTCCGCCATCTTCAAGTATTCGGGCTTTGTTGGCGGTGTCTGCACAGCCATGCATAACTGTCTCATGTTAGTCTTTTGAGCTCTGCGAGATGGACATACCTTCTGGATCATGGCTAGTTGTCCTGCCGGGTTCGGGTACGCGTTAGCTCCGGCGTTTTGCGCAGGTGGTGCAGGCAGTGCAGCTAACGCCATGTTTGGATTTGCTGGTGGAGGCAGGGGTTGTGGCAGCTGGAATCCTTGGTGTCCTGCTCCTGGAAGCAGTGGGTAATTTTGACTGGCTGTCGGTCTTTTCCTCGAGAAGGCTTCCGAGATGTCAATAAACTTTCGGCAATCCTTAAGAAGGTGTGTTGCCTTAGTTTTGCCCGTGCGCTTATCTGTAAATAGATGTAGCGAGCAGTATGCATCGAGGTCCTCCTCGGGAGTTTTTTCTTCAGCCTTTGGTCTCCATTCGCGATTTCCACGACGGCCGGTGTCGCGACTTCGCGTGAATTCCGCCGCTACCATCTCCTCTCGATCCTCGTGATCGTAATATTTCCTCCTCTTCCTTCGGCCATGGCGGTCTTCTTCATGTGTCAAAATATGGTTGAGTGGAAAATATGTATTTTAAATTAACACGGTTAAGATTTTCATATTGATGAAAGGCTTAGGAGATATTGAGCATCAATATCTACAAGAGATTGATTGAAGCGCCTGATATGGTTGAGCCAAATTACATAGATGAAATATTGAAGTAAGTCAATATCGAAATGACAAGAAGGAGTTCTTGCCACATGGAAAAGAACTGAGCAATATTCAAGACACATGATGAGCATCATTGAAATTGAGATTTCTAAATCGTGTGTTCCATGCTATGTACACAATCAGATGAATCATGTGCTACAAAATGTTATAGCAGGATTATTCACATGATGATTAGACAACAGTGGGAGAGATCCTTATGCCATTTTAGAAATGTTAAGGATATGTTTTCCTATGTTGTAATGACAAAATATTCATTGTAATATGTTACACTAATAATCTTGTCATTTATTCAAGTAATTTTATCTCAATTAAAACATGTGATGAAAGGTAGCACAATAGGCTCAAAGAAAGTTCCATGCTGGATTTGAATGAGTTTCAAAATTAAAGTATTGTGACAGGTACTACAACTAAGGCTAAGTATATGTTGTGTTGACAACAAATAATATTAGTATTTTGTGTCAATGAGTTCTTTATTGAACTTGGTGTATTTCCAAGAATGCTGACATTATGAAGCTACATTTTCACAATGTTAGTAACATTAGTTTAAGCTGAGGAATTAAGGTCTCACCGATTGGCCAAATATATACAAAGCCATCTCATTAGAGAATGAGTGATGCATATAGACGCAAAGACATGCAAATACAATAGGACCTGAACAATTCAGATCTTTTGATGATGTTTACCACATGCGAAGCATGGTAATAACACTGGAACGTCATATGTGTTAAGTGCTTACATACTAGATTATTGACTCTAGTGCAAGTTGGAGACTGAAGGGAATATGCCCGAGAGGCAATAATAAAGTGATTATTATCTTATTCCTTGTTTATGGTAAATGTTTATTTCTCATACTAGAATTGTATTAACCGGAAACGTTGATACATGTGTGTTTAATAAACAAACAATGGTTCCTAGTAAAGCCTCTTTGTTAACTAGCTCGTTGATTAACTGGTGATCAAGGTTTCATGAACATTTGATGTTGTTAATAACGAGGTCATGTCATTAGGAGAATCATGTGATGAACATAAACCCAAACTAAGTATAACAATACAATCAAGTCAATTAGTTTATGTTGTTATGACTTACATACGAAGTAACCTCATTCCTTAGACCATGAGATCATGTCAATCACTAATACCGGAAGGGTGCTTTGATGTCATCAAACGTCACGCCGTAACAGGGTGACTATAAAGGTGTCGTTGGGTATTAGGAAAGTGTTAGTTGAGGCTCATGGATCAAGAGTGGTATTTTTCCATCCAAATAACGGAGAGATATACTCTGGTCCCTCTCGATGATATCACATCGACACCGCTTGCAAGCACGTGACTAGGTCACAAGGATTTCATATCACGAAACGAGTAAAAGAGTACTTGTCGGTAACGAGATCAAACTAGGTATGGTTGATACCAATGATCGGATCTCAGACAAGTAAAATATCGCGAGATAAAGGGAATTAGTTACGACGTTGATGGTTCACACGATCACGAGAGTCATCGTTGAATATATATGAGTCATCACGGATCTCCAGATCCCGCTTTTGATTATTGATTAGAGAGGTCTCTCGATCATGTCTATGTTATCCGCGAACCGTAGAGTGACACACGTAAGGTTCGATGAAGCATTCGAGAGGATACGGAATATCGAAGAATGTTTTGAACAATTATTTCGGGGAAAATTGAAATAGTTCAAGGTTTTTTTTTATCGAATGTGTTAATAGAATTAACAAATGATTCGAGGTGCTATATACAAATGTTTATTAATGGAATTAACAAATATTAAAATAAAGAAATAAAAATGTTTTATTTATTTATTAAAGAAAAACCTTTGGATTTTCTAAGTGGAGTTTTAAGGTAGCATGGGTGGGTTTGAGTGGGGCTTCCACTCACATGAAGAGGGAAGAGGTGGGGGAACCACCATGGCTGGCCGCACCCCCTTGGGCTGCCTCCCTCTCCCAATAAAAGGAAGGTGAGGGCTCCTCCTCCTCACACACTTGTCCCACCTCCTTTTCTCTCCACCCGCCGCTCCATTCAATGGTCTCCCGCTTGGCGAAGCACTGACCGTGAGATTCTTCACCACACCACATCATTGTGCTGCTGGAGTTCCGGGGGATCCTCTACTTCCGCTGCCCCGCTGGATCGAGGGAACAAAGGTCTTCATCGAGCTGAACGTGTGACCGATCACGGAGGCACCGCCGGATTGCGGTGCACATCTTCTCGCTCTCGGGATCGGCGTGAGTACGACTAGGACAACAACGAGATTCAATCCCGTAATGCTTAAAGTCTACGAGGGCATGTTTTCTCAGACTCTATCTATGCATGTTGCTTTCATCTCCTAGACTAGATCTTGGCCTTTCGGGTGTCTCTCACGTAGGATTTTTTTCTTCTATTCAACGAACCCTTCAGTAGATGCTAGTGACTCCAAGAGGGAGTATTGATGCTCAATAGTGGGTTCATGCCTCCTTTACATCTGTGCTCGAGTGACAGAAATGTGACGGATGGAGGATGTGATGTTGCCATTAGGGAGAAAACAACGATGTTTACATTGTTTACATTACACACTTTGCTTACTGTGATTATTTGTTGCTTGCAACTTAATACCCAAGGTTTATTTGGATGATATTCTGAGGGTGGATTATCAGTCATAGATGCAGTTGTATGAAGGTCTATGAGTCTTGTTGTAATGCCCGCATGAATCACATAGTAATCATCATGTCATGCATGTTTCATTGTCTATCAATTGCCCAGCTGTAATTTGTTCACCACACATGTTGTCTATATTTTATGGAGAGACACCACTAGTGAAATATGGACCCTGGTCCATTTTCTCATACTGCTAATAAAACCACTGCAATTACTGTTTTCACACTGCTTCCACTGTTTTCCGCACCATACATTTAACCTCTTTGTTATCAGCAAAACCAGTGAGATTGACAACCTCACTGCTACGTTGGGGCAAAGTGAATTGATTGTGTTGTGTAGGTTCCACGTTGTTGTTGAACCGGTAGTGCGCCCTACGACATCAATTGCATCAACCTTCAGAAGTTGTTTGTCCTCCTACTGGTCGATTCAACCTTGGTTTCTTTTCTGAGGGAAAACTTGCTGCTGCACTCTTCACACCTTGCGCTTGGGGTCTCCCAACGAGCGTGTGTCTACACTCCATCACTCCTCTGGAGGCGAAGGAAGTGTGTTTTGCCCCGAGTGTTCGAACCTCTGAAAGCTATCCTGTCTAGGACAGACGAGTTTTCTTCGACAAGTTCGAGGATAACATGTTTCTACCGTATGTTAATGCTTTGCTCTGGTGCTTGGTAGAACAAGTACATTAATTACCATTACTTCCTTTTTGGCCCTGCAGCAACGGGATGGTAGGACAAAAGATGTCATGCAAGTTCTTATTGCAAGCACGTACGACAATTCTCGGAACCATGCCTATGATAGTTTGTGACTTGGATACTCTCTTCTATATTTGTGCCGCCCTTTGGTATGTACATGGTCAATCTCATTCATTCAACACCCTTACATCTATCCCTATGCGTATGGTGTTTTTAGCGCTACTACTTATTCCGTTTACAGTCGTTGTTACTATTGCTACTACTGTTTTCCTACTACCGTTACTATTGAGTTACTGTTGTTGTTATATCACTGTTACCACTAATAAATTGTGTGAAGCAAGGCACTTTTCACGTGCAATGAATTGAAATTGGCAAGGCTTAAAAATATTCTTTGGCTCCCCTTGTGTCGAATCAATAAATTGGGCTATATTTACCCTCGAAGACTCTTGTGATCCCCTACACTTGTGGGTCATCAGATAGCCAAACTCATATTAGTATTTCTCCCTCGTACTTGCAAGAATCAAGCAAAGAAATGCCAATTTATAGAGAGTTTATCACAAAACACTTAGCTAGTAAAAACGGATGAAATGCGATGAAATCAAAATAAAATCCCAACTAAGATCCAACTCTTCGCAAAGAAGAGGTTGGTGTCCTAGACCACCATGTAATAGCACTATGGTGTGACATTGCGAAGATATATCTTGAATGCACTACCACTACTCAACATTTTAGCTCACAATTTAACATTAAAAAAAGAGATATAAATGTATTTTTACTTTGGGCATAATGGGGGGGAGGGACAACCCATTGTGTTAGGACAACACTCCCCATATGTCCATGCCTACTCATTATCCCAAACACATAGTCAAGTTTAGGTGTGTGTGCAATATTCTCAAGTAAAGCTCCTTGAATCAATGATATTTAGCTCATTTCTCAATAACATAAATATATTGAATCATCAAGGGGCTTCGTGAATATGTTGGCAAGTTGATCATTGGTGGGAACATATGCTAGTGCAATATCTCCATGTGCAGCATGATTCCTAATGAAGTGATGACAAATCTCAATATGCTTCGTTCTTGTGTGTTGCACCGGGTTGTAGGAGATCTTGATGGCACTCTCATTGCCACATAGAAGGGGCATTTTTGTAAAAATGAACATCATATTCTTTGAGGGTTTGCATCATCCATAACAATTGACTGCAAGCACTAGCCGCTGCCGCATACTCGGTTTCGTCGGTAGAGAGAGATGTGCAATTTTGCTTCTTAGAAGACCAACTCACCAAGGACCTACCAAGGAATTGGAAATCCCCCAAAGTCGACTTCCTATCGTCTCGATCACCAGACAATCCGAGTCTGTGTACCCACTGACAGAGAAATGTGCCCCCTTGGGTACCACAACCCAAACCTTGAGGTATGAACCAAATACCGAAAGATCCTACAATCCGTCGTCAAGTGGCTTTCCTTATGAGCCGCTTGATACCTTGCACACACCCCTACACTCAACACAATATCGGTTCTAGAAGAACAAAGATAAAGCAAATAACCAATCATAGAACGATACAACTTTTGGTCCACATCTTTACCATCTGGATTACGCTTGAGATGACACTTGGTTTGCATTGGAGTGACCTTGCCTTTTGCATCGTGGAAGTTGACCCTATTGAGCATGTATTGGTTATACTTGGCTTGAGAAATGAAAGTCCCACGAGCCAATTGCTTGATCACAACGCCAAGGAAGAATCTGAGCTCTCCCATCATAGACATCTCAAACCTGACAGTCATAAGCTTTGAAAATTCATCATTGAAAGCTTTATTAGTTGAGCCAAAGATAATATCGTCCACGTATAGTTGGCATATGAAAAGCTCCCCCTTAACCCTCTTAGTGAAAAAGGGTGGGATCGATTTTCCCAACTTCAAACCTGCGGTCTTGCAACAAATCTCTAAGAGGCTCATACCACGCATGTGGTGCTTGTTTAAGTCCATAGAGCGTCTTATCAAGCTTGTAGACATGGTTAGGGAAGTTGGGGTCCTCAACCCCAGTGGTTTCTTAACATATACCAACTCTTTCAATGGATCATTTAGAAAACCCCTTTTGACAACCATTTGTTGCAACTTAAGATTATGCGAGGATGCATACGCAAGAAGGATACAAATGGACTCAAGGAGAGCCACACGAGCATAGGTTTCATCAAAGTCAATGCCTTCCACTTGAGTGTAACCTTGATCCACTAATCTTGCCTTTTTCCTTATGAAAATTCCATGGTCATCTAGCTTGTTCTTGAATATCCACTAGGTGAAAATAACATCGTGGCAATCTTTTGGATTTTCAACTAGCTCCCACACTTTGTTGCGCTCAAAGTTATTGAGCTCTTCATGCATAGCTTCCACCCAATCTGAATCCTCAAGAGCCTCAGACACTTTCTTTGGTTCCACCATGGATATGTGAGCTTGATGCTCACTAAAGCTTTCCAGTTGAGCTCGTGTGGTTCTATTGCCTCTAAGATCACCCAACACTTTATCATCGGAGTAGTCCATATTCTTCAAAGCTCTTATATTTCTTGCTTAACGACGAGCTTCGATCGCCTAATTGTTGCGAGGAGGGATCACTTGATCATCTTGATCATTTGGGTCCCTATTTTGATCGGATTGCTGGCCTTGATCATCATTTTGGCTTGCTTCAACATGAGACGAAGAAGGTTGATCTTGGCTATCTTGAATGATAGGAGAACTTGGTTCTTTCATAGCCATTTGATCAATAAGAGGAGGGTCTTGAACTTGTTCTTGGGTTGGTGCACCACTTTCTCCATTGGCATGTTCTTCTAATGTAGACGAGGGCTCCACTTGAGTACAACATAGTCCTTCTCGATCCGCCACAAGGCGTCCCTAGATGGGGCTCAAAAATCCCACACCCATCTTCCCATGGCTTCTTGAGGCATTTCAACATCTACATTAGAAACATGAAATTGCGCCACTTGGGAGTCATCATTTTCTTCGAACACCACACTACTATATTCAATGACAATTCGTGAGGCCTTGTGAAAGACTCTATAAGTGTGGGATTCGACACCATAACCAACAAATGTACCCTCAACATATTTATCTTGTAATTTAGACAAACTAACTCCTTTTACCAAATTGAAACACTTACAACCGAAGACACGGAAGTAGGAGATATTTGGTTTGTTGCCGGTGAGAACCTCATATGGAGTCTTCATTAGCCTTTGCGGAGGTAGAGCCGGTTTGATGACTGACATGCCGTAGAGATGGCTTCGGCCCAAAGATATTGGGGAGACTTATACTCCTCCAACATGGACCTAGACATGTACATGAGGGTACGGTTCTTCCTGTTGGCTACACCATTTTGTTGAGGGGTATATGCAGCGGAATATTGATGACGAATACCCTCTTCACTAAGAAACTCATTTAGGGTGTAGTTCTTGAACTCAAAGACATTATCACTCCTAATGGCCATGATAGGAACATTGTGTTGACGTTGAACTTGATTGGAGAATTCATTGACGGCTTGTTGGGTCTCACTCTTCAACTTGAAGAAATGTACCCAAGTGTATCTTGAGTAGTCATCAACAATCACCAAGCAATACTTCTTGCCACCAAGAATTTCCTCAGGCACGACACCAAAGAGATCCACATGGAGAAGTTCAATAATCCTCTTTGATGAAATAATGGTCTTGCTTGGGTGGGAATTATCATGCATCTTTCCTTCAACACAAGCCCTACACACACGATCTTTGGCAAAGAAAACATTTTCTTTTAGTCTGAGGGTCACCCTTGTGAAGGATTTGGAAAGTTGTCATGTTGACATGGGATAAGCGGAAATTCCACAACCACCCAACGTCGGCCTTACAGAAGAGACACATCACTTGAGTGTTGTTTGACTCCGAAAAGTCTACCACATAAAACTCATTTTCGACATGCCCAATCATCATGATATGGATATAATGGGGGTACATGATGATTATTCATGCTTGAGTTGGAAGGAGATATTGAAGTTAATTGATGATTATTATAAGGTGAATTCCTTCTTAGTTGATTGTGTTGTTTGTGTTTACAAGAATGTTATACTACCTAAGCATATGTATTTATGTATGATAGGTTTATTGATAACACAAACATGGATGGAGGAGAACATCAAGAGGAGCTGGAAAACAAACATAGCAAGGTGGAAAACAAGTGCTACATGGTGAAAAACAAGATCATATACATGGAGGAAGAAGAAGGCACTGTTTCCCATGAGTATCCAAGAGAGGAAGAGAAGCCAGAAGTTAAAGAAGATGGAGTTGGGAAGAGCAAGGACATGTCCTTGGGGGGGGGGGTACCAGCCCATAGTCATTATTGATGCGCATTGGGGTGTAATGGGGCACCAAGGACATGTCGTAGGGAGTCACATACAGTTTGTAACTTGGACCTGCGAGTCCAAAGTGGCCGCACCCCCTAGGGTTCGGTTTGTATCCACTTGGTTGAGCCCAACCCGAGCTGGGATAGGTTAGTGGGTGCGCATTAGGGTTGCTGGCCGCACCCCCTCCATATAAACCTCTTAGGTGCGAATTAGAAAAGGTAGACCAAGTTAAAACATAAACCCTAGATTCCAGACTTGAACAATGTTCATCTGAATTTATCCCCACCGGTTTGGTGGTGTTACCATTGCAAATTCTGTGTGTTATCCACTGTTCTATTGGGAATTAGTAGATACATGACCACTCGCGGTCATTGATTACGTTGTGCAAGTGTGTGAGTTGAGAATATCCAAATGGACTGAGAGTTGTTGCATTAGCATCATGGATCAGCCGGAGAGGTTTCAGCGAGACACAAATTATCTATCATCAAATTATCGAGTGCTCAACGAGAATATCAGGCAACCCCTTTATCACAACATCAAGAGTCTTGCTCCACAAGAGGACCACGATGTCAGGTTCAAAGAAGACGAAAAAACCCATCTTCCGTAAAGCACGAACTGAAAGTAAATTGAAACCAAGGGATTAGACAATCATGAAATTCGCTAGAGTGATGTTAGGATCAACAACCACCTTGCCGAAACCCGTTACCTTAGATTTTGACTTGTCTCTATAAGTGACAGTTTCTTGATTTATATTTGGTCCCAACTCTGTCATAAGATCCTTTCTTCCGGTCATATGACTTGTACATCCACTATCAAGTACCCATTTTGATCCACTAGAAGCATAATCCTACAAGAAATCATTGACTTGAGTTAGGACCCAAGGAGGCCCCTCTCATGTTAGCAACAAGGGTCTTTGGAACCCAAATAGTGTAATCAATGAAACCCTCAATAGGACAATATATTTATCTTGCACAACACCATAATAATCAACAAATAAGAAATGGTGTGGATTGTTAGTTCCGGCGGAGTTACTATGAGTGGTTATGCCCCTAATGACAATACCACTCACACCAACATTCTTATTTGCTTGTGCGGGCTTGGCCTTCTTGATCTTCTTCTTCTCATTCTTGCTCTTAGAAACATAGCCAATACCTTGCTTGCCATTTTGGTGCCTTGGAGCCACAACCTTTCTAGACACTGGGTACCTTTTCCTTGATTCTTGCTAGCTCTTCCTTCAACCTAGCACTCTCCTCAATAATATTTGCATGTTCACAAGACTAAGTAATAGGCACATTGAATTAATATAGTTCAATTTGAAGTTGTTCACGTGACTTGTTGAGGGTAGAGTTTTCACCCTCCAAGGCATTGTGAGCCTTGGTGAGCTTCTCTAGATCCTCGGTTAGTTTATCATGACCAACCCCAAGCTCAAATTTTTTCCTTTTTAGCCATTTTATATTTAGAAGTAGCACGGTCATGTTCCTTAGTGAGTTTATACATTAACTCATTACGTGACTCCTCAGTAGTCTCAAGTTTCTCCTCAAGAGAGACTCGAATCTCATGATCTTCCTCAAGAGAATTTGAGAGAGATTCTTTTTCAATTGCATCCTCTCTCTCGATCTCACCTTTCTTCTCAGGATCCTATTGGGACTCTCCCAATTGGCTCATGAGAAGATCGAACTACCTCTTGGTCTCACCTTGCAAGTTAGACATAAATAGACCCAAAGAGGCAATTTGATCTTCTACACTAAGATTAGCAAGGTTGTTCTTTTCAATTTGATTCTTAGATTTGTAGGAATATGGTACCTTAGTGGCGTTTGCCATGGAGGACTTTGCGGAAGGTTGAGAAAGATTCTCATTGGGGGATTCAAAGAGTGATGACGATTATGAAGATGCAATAACAATAGCGGCCACTTCACTTGTGGTTTCTTATTCTTCTTCATCACTGGAATCATACTCTTCTTGAGCCACTAGCACAAATCTTAAGGATGTTTCTTGTTGAAATGTTTCTTCTTTAAGCGAGGCTTCTTGTGAGGGAGCTTTGACTTATCCTTGAGAACAAGTTTTCCTCCTTGACTTTCCTTGTTATCAAAAGGGCACTCGGGAACAAAGCGATACTTGTCTTGACAATTGAAACATTCCCTCACTTTTTGAGTCCCTTCCTTGCCATAGCTTGACTTGGTCTTCTCCTCAACAAATGCCTTGGCCTTGGGAGGGTTCTTCCAAAACTTTTGCACGTCAAGAGCAATGAAGTCCTTAAGCACCAAATCATACTCCTGAGCATTTAGTGGAGCCAAGTCTTCCCTCAATCCAGCCTCTTATTGTTAATCCACCATCTTGGTCACAACCTTGGACTTCAAACCAACAGAGCGCCCTTTGTGCATTCCAATAACACGAACATAAGTGTATTGAGCAAGCTTTGTTTGAACTGGAAAGGATGCCATCTCTTGCATAACCTCACTTAAAGTCATGAGATGGTATTTGTGTCTTCCTTGAAGGCTATTTAAGTCCACGTGCTCAAATGGCATGAATGCACTCACATACTTCCACTTGATCCAAGCATCATCAACACGAGTGGCACCAAGACCACTAAATGCGGTAGCAAGGGTCTTAAGTCTTCGGTACATGTCCACATGCCTGTCACCATCATGCATATCGAACCCTTCGGCCTCATTGCTCAAGACAGCAAACCTATTTCTCTTCATGCTTTCATTTCTCTCAAACATGGAGATAATATCATTCTATGTTTCCTTGGCGGTGGAGAATTGTTGAATGTGCGGCATGATCTTATCACCCGCGGCTAGTTGAATCATGTGCAAGGTGGTGTAGTTGAGTTGGCAATCAAACATTTCTCTTCTTGTCAAGTTCTTGGGGCCATGTGTCTTGTATCCATCCTCAATTACTCTCCATAGCTCAACGCAAGAAGAGTTCAAGTGGGTTTTCATGAAATATTGCCATCGACCAAAGGAATGTGCATCAATTTCAGGAGGGCCGCCTCTATTGTTTATATGAGGATGTGTGATAGAAGGATCGAGAGAGTATCGTACGGGGACATTGTGGTAATCTTCCTTTTCATCCTTTCCCTTAGCAGGGGGTTTCTTAGAGGAAGGAGCATCACTTTTAGTTTCCTCACCCTCATCCTCGTCGTCCTTATCATCCGGAATTTCTTCCGGAGGAATCAAAGATGCGGATGCCGGGTCCTTGGCTTTCAAGAGTTGCGTCATCAAATAACGCAACTCCTTTATTTGGGCCTCCATGGAGGTGGTCAAAGAACTTTGCAATTCCTTGAGATCGTCCATGGTGGCCGGTGCCGCGGGCCTGATGGTTTCCCTCCTCTCCGATGGTCATGCTAAACTCTTAGGAGGTCAAGCCCAAAATAAGAGTTGAGGCTCTAATACCAACTGAATGGATAGTATGGGAACCTAGAGGGGGGGGGGTGAATAGGTGTTACTTCCAAATTTTAATACTTTTTCGATTTAGGCTTGACACAAAGGTAAATTCTCTAAATATGCAACTATGGTGAATTTACCTATATGACAAGAGCTACACTAAGAAAGATACAAACACGAAATAAAGGTAAAGAATAGAGGAAACTGATAGCGGAAACACACAGAGATAAGGATGGAATCCCGAGTTCCTCCCTTTAAGGGGAGTACATATTTTTGGAGGGGTACGAGTTTCGCCATGAAGGCCTACTCAACGGCACAAAGGCCTCACCCCATTCTCCGATGAACTTCGCCATAGAGGCCTAGTCATGTTCCATTATTGATTCCCTTCGACGCAGAAATTGGTGCCTTTAAAAGAAGCTTGAGGCACACACCCATAACCGAATTGGGGGCTCCCAATAACACCAACAATCTTGCTACAATCAACAAGTGAGCAACAATAAAGTCTAAAATTTCCACAAGGAAACCCTAGACTTGAATCCCTCAAGTAAACGAGGGGGGAATGAAGAACGGCTTGGTGAAGTTGTAGATCAGGGCCTTCTCCTTCAATCCTCCAAAGATCAACTAGTTTGGATGGAGGGAATGGTAGAAATCTAGCTTTTGGAGAGCTCAATAAATGGATCTTAAATGCTTGGATGAACTAGAACTCTTGGGGAATAAGGAAGGGTATTTATACCCCTCAATAAATGTGGTTGTTGGAATGCAGGAATTGAATCGGAAATTCCGGTTCCAAACTGGAACTGGATATTCCGGTTGCATTGTCTGCTCCAGATCTACTCTAGATCCAGATGCCTTCAGCTGCCCGGCTGTCACCGGTCGTTTGCAGGTAGATTTGAAGTTCTGCACGAAGTCGTACTCGAAGTCTTCTCAGTAGTTGTAGCTATTTTTGGGCTGACTCTTCGACCAGTTTCTTGCGGCTCCCACGAGTTGTAGTTGAATGTACTGCATCATCGTCACCCTGTTACCTTTCTCGAACCTCACGGTTGTCAAGTAGTCATCCAACCAAGCCTTGAGTTCCTGGACGTCGTCGTACTTTGGGGTTTCGGCGGTCAGTTTGAATCCCTTTGGCTTCCTGGCCTGACGAATCTCGCGAGTAAAACAAGGTGGACCGCAAAGTTCCTCGTCATCCAAGTCAGGCGAGCTATGTCTCGAGTGCTCTGCCCAGGTTCTGCTGGCCCGTGGTTGTGTTTCTTCTACAACTCTTTCTCTGAGTATAATGTCCACCTTATTTTGCGTGATTTTGTTGCGCATGTCCTCCGGGTCCTCCTCATGGCGTGGCATGCGGGCTGGCCTAGCTTTTACTTTTCTGGCTCCCTAGGCGCTGTCGCTGCTCGCGAGGTGGATTTTTTTCCTAACTCGGCACTTGCAATGTTGAGTCCTTGCATCATTTCTCCATGAACCTCTCTACGGGGGTTGCCTAGGGTTGGCTTTATCGACATTAGATATGTTTGTACTTCCAGCAGCCTCTCGTTCAGAGTCTTGAGCACTATCTTTTCGGGTGGGTTAGGTTTCTTCGAGTGGTGCCCGAGGTCTAGTGCCTGTCGAGTTCCCCCCATGGCGTCAACTGCCATGTCTTCTGTTCGAGACCATCATTTGGGCGCGGGTGGTTTCTACACCCCGCCGCCCGAGGCTGTGCCCGCGTCTCTCTCTGCAGGGTGCGCACTATCCAACTCTTTTTGTATTATATTTAGTTTTTCCCTCTACCTGCTCAGCCTGTAGCGATAGGCTGCCCACTCTTCTGAGGTGGCATCTTATGGGAGGGGGCGGCTGGGTGGTGACCAATTCCATCGTGGCGGCCGATATGTGCACTAGAGGGTGACCCTCCTTGTTTTTCCTTTTTTTGGCTGCATACTCAAAGTTGATAGACTGGGCGATCCCATCGTGTCTGTGTCGTCGTCGTTTGGTTCTATATCTTCGGGTGGCAGGGATTTTGGTGGATCCTCTCCGAGTTCTTCTCCCTCTCCGACCACCATGTTGTGGGTTGCGTTTTTTTCTTTGCTTGGATCACTCACGTCCTCGTCGTTGGTTTCGCTGTGTAAAGTAGAGGGCTTGGATCGCCTGACCATCGCGACAAAGTGGAGGTGGGGGTCAGCGATAGAGGGGGTGCCCGAATTTCGCCTCCTCCTAGGGTGATGGTGGCGAGGTATTGACCGCGATAGACCCTGTCGCTTGAGAGCGGGGGGAGTCCTGCAGGCGTAGTACTCCCGTGCGACTCACGTCGGGCGCGATGCCGACGAGTGCTTGGTGAAGTAGATGGACCCAAAACGGATTGACTTCGCCTAGATCGATGAGTCGTAGTTCGAAGAAGGTGAAGCCGAAGAAGCCTCGAATCCAGAGCCCCAATTTCCCATAGACGGTGCCAATGAAGAGGATGGTACCTAAACAATCCCCATGGTGAGGGTCCTAGGGTTTCGAAAGGAAAAAGGCGCTGGTGGACTACTCGGATAGACGGGTTACTGCTCACCTGATTGCTTATTTCGATGGGGTGAAGACAGATTACAAGGGTTCGCCCAGATTGGATCTGGCGATGTTCTTGGCTAGGGTTACTTGGCTTTCTATGACCCCCTACCGTCTTTTATATAGGTAGTCGGGTCTCGAGGGCCGTACATGAGTAGGACTCGACTACGAGTTGCTCTAACCTTTTCTAACTCCTTGAGCAAGTCTTTCCTTGCGCCTGCTTCGGCTTGGGCTTCTGTGGCGGGCCTCAATACAGTTGCCAAAAGGCCCTCTTAAGGTTCCCCTTGGTGGACCGCACCCGGTAGGACCACCGTGGGGGGGGGGGGTCTTTCTGGTACCCTCATGCCAATGCTCATGAGGTGCGTCATGTCCCCGGTGAGCCCAAAGGCGTTCATCTTGCCGGACGATACGGGGCCTATCAGATCATGGGGTATATGTCTCTACGACCACAGACACAACGCGCCTCGACGTGTCTCTCCCGTCGCCTCGGCGTGGGCTCGTGCCACTGTCTCGGGGGTGGGATGTGAAAAGTTGAGGCGTGAAATACGATGCTCCCCGCTGTGCACGTGGCGTGGGGAATGTTGCATAATTTCAGAGGTACATATGGACACCGTGATGGTTGCGCATTTGGAGCCGCCGGATCAAATTTACGAGCGTTTACAACCATCCGATCTAAGACAAACAAAATATAGGAGACGTGTATTGCACATTTGGGTTAGGCCTTGTTGTCATAGGTACTTGTATAGGTTTTTACCAAATCTACTTGTGAAAATTACACAGAAAAAACTGCTACCCACTTGGGACAAATATGCAGAGAAAACTGCTACCTATTAAAAAAAATCCTAAAGAGTAAATACTATTATAAATCTGGAACCCATACAACATGACAGGAGCAAACTCTCAAATCATAAACATTGAAGTTAGTGGCTGGTGATGTTGTGTGTGAACTTGTTGTTGGAGATATGCCCTAGAGACAATAAAATTCAGTTATTACTTTATCTCAAAGTTCATAATTAAGTTTATGTCATCATGCTACAACCGCTATAGCACTTGAGAAGTGAATTTTGAAAGGAAAGTCTTTATGCTGGTGTGAAGACATAAACAAACAAGAGTTCTTAATCTCGCCTCTAAGATTAGCTTATGGTTTATGAGATGATCACAGTTTTCCCGATCATGGACTTAGTTAAAATATATAAGAGTTTATTGTTAGAGTAATAATAATACTGTATCAACCCAAGTATATGATCTTGCTAAAAGAGACTAAACAATTGGAATGTATTTAGCAAAGTACAGATAAAGTTGTGATTTACTATAATTCCTATACTATGAGAATATCTAGTGACCATACAATCGAAAGTTATACTTTGGATGTCTTCAACCCTCCACCGTAACAGAAGATCATAACGTTGACATCTAGGTAAAACCTAGAGCATGTAAAGGAACCGAGATCGTTCAAGACTAGTACTTAACTCCTCTAGACGATAGAGAGATACATACTCTGGGCCCTCTTAGTATCATCGATATCAACCAATCGTCTGTCCAGACACAGTGTGATTTATCACAAGGACATCGGGATATGGATGAGAAAAGAGGATGATACCGGAACAAGTTTTACGTGTTATGATCAAAGAGTTTGATCAGATTAGATTACATAGTCTCACCTCGTGATAATGTTGGTATCGTGAAGTTTAAAAAATAAGTGCAACGAGTAACTTGTAAGGTTCCCTCATTTTTGGTGAACACACATGAGCCATAATGGGCGTCCACGGCTCCACTGTTGGTTATTGTACGGTAAGTTCCCGAACATGTCTATGTGCTATCGAGGCTTTACAAGTCACACGTTTAAACCGTGCCAAAATTTAATTGAGAGAATAAAGTTGTTGCTACTGGTTTTATGAATGTTAGATATCAATACGATGGCACAGAAATAAGTCCGAACTCATTCAGTGAGGTTTCGGGGAAGTTACTATAAGAGAGAAATAATGCCGGTGTTAGGCAGAATTTATATGAGAGAAAATGAAGGACATGTGATGTCCCGGTATGTTAGAAATATGTTTCTACCATCAGTAGATAAGTTCGATGATTTTATCTATTGGGTTCATAAGGTTCCGGAAGAGTTTCAGGCAAAAATCGAGAATGGGGAAGGAGGAGTGGTGGAGGGGGGGGGGGCAGATTTTCCCCATGGCCGCATCCACTTAGTGGGGGATGGCAGGCGGTGCTGGGTTGCGTGTACGGGAATTTAAATTTTTTGCCATGCAAGATACGTAACCGCCAAGATCTATTTATGAAGATACAAGCGAATAGCAATTCCAATATCTAGTTCTCGAGATCGTGTACCATACACCATAGAAGCGGAAACGGTGTTGGTGATGATATCGATGCAGCTTGTAAAAGATCCTCATTCACAAGACCGTTGGTAAGGATGTTGCCGACTCCCCGTATCCAACATCTTGATCCAGCAAAATAAGGGTCTCACGTGTTACCCCTCTAAGAGTATGCACATATGTCGGGACCAGTTCTGCAGCGCTTCGCCGTTCAGAACTAGACGCCACAAGTGTTTATGAAGATGACGACCCCCTCTCCGGCAGGGTGCCGGACCAGGACTCCATAAGCCCTAGATTGGACTTTCGAGGTGACGACGCCTCTATATATGTTTCGTGGAAAATTTCCCTGTCCCCGACGTATTTAGGGTTAATGTGAATTTATAGGCGAAGAGGCGACGGGAGGCAATGCCCAGGGCCACGAGATGACCCCATGGTGCGGCCTAGGGGCGGCCGCGCCTAGCACCCCTCTGTTGGCCCCAGGGCTCCCCCCGGTTCTCCTTTGGACTCCGTCTTTGTTTCGGGCAAAAAATGATCTCCGTGGATTTTCAGGACATTTGGCAAATATTTTCTTCAGAACTTTGCTGAAACATAAAAACAATAGAAAACAGGAACTGGCTCTGGCCATCTTATTAATAGGTTAGACCATAAAAACATCCAAAAATGAAGGAAAACATGTAGAAAACATGAAAGAACATATAGAACATAGGCATGAAGCATACAAAATTATAGATACGTTTGGGATGTATCATTGTGTTCTAGGGTTAGCTATGACCCCCTCCCAGCCTTTATATAGGAGGCCGGGTCTCGGGAGTTCGTACATGAAAATAATTCATTTAGAGTCAGGTTCTAATCTACCCTTGGTTCGCAAGGAAAGCCTTCTCCGAGTTGGTCTTCTACCTGCGTCCATTGATGGGCTCTGGACCCAATGCTCTGTGGGCCTTCTCGAAGGCCCCCGTAGTTTGGGCCGTACTCAGTATGCCAATCGTGGGCGCCTATCGGGCATTCCCACGTCAGCGCCCGTGATGATCAACCCTGGACAAGGGAGAGCACCGGAGGAAAGCAATAAAGAGCTCCAAGCCGTGTCTCCAAACGTGATGCTCCCAATAGAGGTACGACGCCGAGGATGCCACCATCACATCAGTCCAACTTCGAACCTAGGGTTTCGCCCAAAAACATCTACCGAACCGAAGTGAGAGTGAGGGAAAGGGTGACACACCTCGACGACGCCTATAAAGAGGGAAACAACACTCACACAAGCCGTCTCCATCGGCACTGTCCAAAGACAAGCAAGACTTTCGTCCACATCGCTGCACCCCTCCCTCCATACCTCACCGGAATGAGGACATAGACGCCGCAACACCTTGCCTTCGAAGGTGGAACATCAAGATCCACCCGCGACCCGGACAGACAAGAGCCCACCTTTCTTCCATCTCCCACATGGCCGAGCAGCTGCAGCCCCCACCTTTGGCTAGCCCCTGCACGGTCGAGAAACCGCCGCACCGCTGCTATCACACTTCGGACAGCTGCGGCACAACCGGTCCACGTACATAGATCGAGCCCCAGATGGGTCCTGATTTAGCCAGTGTCGCCATGGCCATGACCATCGGCGCAACCAACTTCGCAACTTCTCGCCGCCTCCAGGAGCGACCAGAGACGACCGTGGCGCCGCCTCCAAGACTCCAGGCCGCCGCGCGGATGCAGACCTCTCGTCGCCGACTCTGCACCGTCGCCTCCAGGCCCATGCCTGCGCCTGCATGGCCGTGCGTCGCTCCGAGCTTCAGGCGCTCTGCCATGCCATCTCCAGCTCTACCGCAACCCATCTGCTCCCGCCGTATGCCGCAACCCAACACTGATGTCGAGCTCCGCCTACTTGAGAGTCTCCACAGCGCGTCTTCAGCACCCCAGGCGAGCTCTTGGTCCATCGCGAGGGGCCGTTGACGGCAGCGGTCAGGGGCGACTCCGGGAGAGCTCGCTCTCTAGGGTTTCGCCCAAAAACATCTACCGAACCGAAGTGAGAGTGAGGGAAAGGGTGACACACCTCGACGACGCCTATAAGGAGGGAAACGACACCCACGCGCGTCGTCTCCGTCGGCACTGTCCAAAGACAAGCAAGACTTTCGTCCACATCGCTGCACCCCTCCCTCCATACCTCTCCGGAATGAGGACACAGACGCCGCGACACCTTGCCTTCAAAGGTGGAACATCAAGATCCACCCGTGACCCGGATAGACAAGAGCCCACCTTTCTTCCATCTCCCACATGGCCGAGCAGCTGCAGCCCCCACCTTTGGCCAGCCTCTGCACGGTCGAGAAACCGCCGCACCGTTGCTATCACACTTCGGACAGCTGCGGCACAACCTGCCCACGTACACAGATCGAGCCCCGGATGGGTCCTGATTTAGCCATTGTCGCCATCGCCATGGCCATCAGCGCAACCAACTTCGCAACTTCTCGCCACCTCCAGGAGCGACCAGAGACGACCGTGGCGCCGCCTCCAAGACTCCAGGCCGCCGCGCGGATGCAGACCTCTCGTCGCCGACTCTGCACCGTCGCCTCCAGGCCCGCGCCTGCGCCTCGCTCCGAGCTTCAGGCGCTCTGCCATGCCAACTCCAGCTCCACCGCAACCCATCTCCTCCCGCCGTATGCCGCAACCCAACACTGATGTCGAGCTCCGCCTACTTGAGAGTCTCCACCGCGCGTCTTCAGCACCCTAGGCGAGCTCTCGGTCCATCGCGAGGGGCCGTTGACGGCAGCGGTCAGGGGCGACTCAGTGAGGGCTCGCTCTCTAGGGTTTCGCCCGGTCGCTTGCGCGGGGAGGGAGGGGAAAGTGGACGGGTGGGCTCTCAATATCACAACAAAACTTCAATAATACACCGGAAACATGAAAACGCGAGGTGACTCAAAATGGTTAAACCGAAAAGAAAGCCGGAGAAGAGAAGACCGAGAAGAACACCGACGCACCGACTGGTCCAAAAAGTCCAACCCATCCGTCTTCCCCGATCCGGAGACGGCAACCCGCTTCCCCTCTCCTCCCCACTCTCTCTACTCCTAAACCCCGCCACCGCCTCGTCCGGCCATGGCCGACGGCGCCAACCCCAACCTGACGTCGACGCCAAGGCAGAAGGCGGTACCGGACTGGCTCAACAGCCCGATCTGGTCCGCCCCTACCCCGCGCCACCGCTCCCCTCCCCGCGCCCCCTCCCCTCCCCCACCTCCCCCTCCCAAGCCGCATCGCGATCCAACCCCGCCACCCCCTCCTCCACCCGCGCCGCGCGACGGCGCCAGCTCTGACTCCGACTCGGACGACGTGGGAGCGGCCACATCGTCCCGGACCCACCTCGTCGCGGAGTTCAAAGCCGCGGTGAGTGCTGGCCTCTTGGCAATCTGAGACAGGGGACTTCGCTGTTGGCTTTGCTTCGCTAACCTGTTCCTTCGTTTTTGTTTCGGTGCGTGCAGCTGGAAAGGAAGGTGGTAGATCTGGGGGAGCTGCGGAGGCTTGCGTGCCAGGGCGTGCCCGACGATGCCGGCATGCGGCCCATCGTCTGGAAGGTCTGGGAATTATCCCGTCTTCTCCCTATCATTTTCATCATCATTCATTTGTCCGGTTTGTTTGGACCTGTCTGAATGTTTGCTCTCACTCACATGCTAGAGATATGAAATTAGCAAGAGACCAAGAGTTAGATTTTTCTGTCGCAATCCTTGTTGAGGACCTCCTATGATCGTAGTTGGTTTTGTATAGCAGTATGGCAGGATGCCCCGATTGAGTCGAGGATGTCGTTGCCATGGTTTAATTCATCTAAATCAGGATAATACCTTCCGAACAGATTGGTACACATTAGGCTGCCCACAGTGGGAGTAACATAAGTAGTAACAGCAATGCCGTGTAAGCAAAAAGTATGATGTGGCTGCTAATTAACGAGGGGAGAGACAAATAGAGTAACATAGCTAGTTACCATCACATAGGGCTTTACAAGATAAATTGAGTCTATAAGCTAGTAAATGAGACCATATATGTTACTACCTCTATATTATTTTGTACTATGGAGATAGTAACATGGACTAGTAACATATGCATGCTACTAATCTAAATTACTCCCCAATGTGGCCAGCCTTAGACTAGCCATAGTGCTAGTATCTTAGGTGGTATCATGCAAACTAGGCCCACCAAAATGCCGATGTGGCAACTAATTAAGGAAGAGAGAGAGAGAGAGGATTGGAGTATCATAGTACTCGTAGATACTATATCCTAGCACATAAAACTAGATATTTTAATAGCAAGCAAATCTTGTACTCCCTCCGTTTACTTTTATAAGACACACTACTTATAATTTCGATTTTGACCACATACATAGTTAAATGAGTGAATTTATGTACAAAATGAATCTAGATTCACTCATTTTAGAATGTATGTGGTTAAAATTGAAATGTCTTACAAAAGTGAACGGAGGGAGTACACATATTTGTATTGGGATTCTACAAACAAATAAATATGATATGACTATGATACTATTACATGATACTATGCACTACATGGGTAGTATCGTATACTAGTATCATATGCATGATACTTATTTATGATACTCCCCACTATGGCTAGTCTTAGATTTGTGCCTAAAAAATAGCCTTCATGTGTTTTGATCTTGAAACTTATGGGGCATTAATAATGAATTGAATTCACGAACATTTATTCTTACCTTATGTGAACTCCTAGGTCTCGTTCCTCATGGCATGCAGGAAATGCTCGTAGAATTTGTTAGTTGCTTAAATAAGTCCGAGAACAATCATGCTTCATGAATAGAATAAGTGTGCAATATGTACATAAACCTCTAGCAAGGTAAAGAGAGATCTTAGCATTATTTGAAACCGTTTATTATTGTGAAAACTGTGAGGAGTCATGACGAGTCTTTAAAAGAAAAATAGATAGTTAAGTAGATGCATTTTTTTAGGCAAGAAACCACTGCATAATGCTAGTAAAAACTGTAGTCTGGTAGTTAATATTTGTGGTGAGGCAAATGGTAGATGCAAATACGTTAACCACACACCTGCAGATTTACTTATTGCATTTTTGGTGCTGCTGATAGAAGGGCGTCGCACTCTGGTTTGTTAGGATGCTTCATGTGTTGGTTAGGATCCTGATTTGATGTTCAATCAGTTATTCAATGCCTAGTACTCGGGGAAGAAACCTTTCTTGGCAGTATCATAATATGTTGGAACCTAGTGGTTTAGTAAAATCATACAACCTATAACCGGATATTCTAGATTTAGGAAGTACCCATATGTTTCATGAATATACTTTGCATTGCCCTCACATGAGATTGGAGTGCTATTTCTGCTATGCATTTTGCGAGTTGTTTTTTCTGTACTTTATTTCATTACAAAGCACGGTTTGGAGCCAGTAGTCTAATTTTCATCTAGAGATCTGGGGAAGGCTGCTGTTATAGGTTTAGATTAAAGAAATTGTTGAACAAATATCAAGTGTTTGAGGTAAACGGATGTTGCTAAATCCTTTTTTAGTCTGGTGTGGTCAGTAATTTTTCCTTTTCCCCCTAAATTACAATTTATTTGACTTTTTTGATAGTTAGCAGCTTCTCTTGGGTTACTTGCCAACGGATCATGCTCTGTGGTCGTATGAACTGGAAAAAAAGCGGTCCCAGTACAGTGCTTTCAAAGATGAGCTTCTGGTTAACCCTGTAAGTTCTAAATGCACATACTAACATTGTATGTATGTTCTTTACCATTGCAAATTATGCGTTTAAATAGAAAGCATGCTTCCCTAGGAGGGCTAGGAGAGCAGCACTGTTGATGAATATCTATTTAACATCTATCCAAATCAATCACGCCCATGAAAAGTACTCCATCATGTGAATTTGCTTGATTTGGTGCTCGGCATGTAGACAACAACCTCATGCAGGCTGGTACACATTTGCCACCTAATTTTGTGCTAGGACCAGTCGACAATAAATGATATTCTAGGCGTTTAATAGAAAGCATCCTTCCCTAGGAGGGCCGTGAGAGCAGCAGTGTGAAAAGTACTCCATCATGCTGTGAATTTGCTGGATTTGGTGCTAGGCATGTAGACAACAACCTCATGCAGGCTGGTACAAGTTTTCCCTCCTAATTTTGTGCTAGGACCAGTCGACAATAAATGATTTTTTATCGAGTTGGTTTTGGGTAGCAAATGCTAGACATTTTTTTTTCTCAAGATGACATTTTCCACAAATGCCTGAATTACTTGCTGATTCATTCCCCCTCCAAACCCAGACACAGCAAATTGCTTATTTTACTGTGGTATAGTTTGTTAACTTACCTACTTTATGGTGGTTCTTCTTACCCATTTTTAACCACCCTGCTCAATATATTTTTGGTTCTGGTCAGTCAGAAGTTACCCGAAGAATGGAAATGACTATTTCCCAAAGGAAGGAACAAAATTCTGAAGGAACTGGGTTTCTCCCAAGGGCGGAAATTGTCCAGGACGAACATCCTCTAAGCCTTGGAAAAACTAGTGTTTGGAACCAACACTTCCAGGTAACGTTTCACTAAAGTTTCTTTGCTTGTGAGATATCTCCGTTTGCAATCCACTGGTTCGTAGCTGCTATGATGAATATCTTAGCGTTTTAGCTACAAAAATCATAACTGTTGCCCAATCTTCAGGAATCTGAAACTGTAGAGCAGATTGATAGAGATGTTAAGCGCACTCATCCTGAGATGCAGTTTTTCAACGCGGGCTCTTCTGATGCTTTGTCTAATCAGGTAGTCAATTTGGTGTATTGATATGATGCCAGTTCTTGCTTGTTTCTCTGGTACCTCTGTTTAGTCTAAATGTGATATATTTTTCTAGGAGTCACTGAAGCGTATCCTTACCATCTTTGCAAAGTTAAATCCGGGTATAAGATATGTACAAGGAATGAATGAAGTTTTGGCACCTCTCTACTATGTTTTCAAGAATGATCCAGACCAAAGTAATGCTGTAAGTTCTCTTTATGTCACTATTTGGTTCAGAAGAACTTGAGTTTAATGGTGATGAAACAAACTGACCATGTTAAAGACTGCTATCTTCAAACCTTATAGAGTTCTCCTTCAAAAGTCATAAGTGTTCATTTTAAATTTATTAATTATGATCCACCTGTGACTGTTGGATTTTCATTTTTGAATCATATTTACACCGAATGATGCAGTCAAAACAGCCAAAATCACACCTGTGACCCCCAAGTTAATTCGCTGGGGTTTTAAAATCCACATGTGGGATCATCGTTAGAACCATCATACTTGATGAACTGATCGAGTTAACAAACCAAAGTTCGCCTCGATCATTATGTATTGAACCGAGGATTTTCAAATTGGTCAACCTTTTAAACTGCCTGTTGAGTTCATGAGCAGGCAAGAGACAACCTGCCGAACTGAAACGTTTTTAGTTGCCAAAGGAAAAGAAAGCAAAAGCGATTCTAGTAGCGGCGGGCAAATTGGGAGCAGCCTAAACCGTGAAAACGGGGTTGTTGCCTTGTGAGAGCAATACAAGCGTTGTGCTGCTAGGCGATGCGCTTCAGTAATTTTTACTATTAAATCTTGTTATTAGCGAGAGTAGATAAAAGATGGTTTCAATTCTTCACCACTAACATTCAGCTCCAAATGTTGATAATCGAAAACCGAGAAGGTTGTCTCGATCACCGTTCAATCTAAATAGGAAAGCTGTTTTATCATTAGGAAAACTGTTCATTTAATATTATCGATACAAGTATCTGACATCGCAAAGCCTAATGGATAAGGTTTTGTTGCATCTTAATCAAACCACATGTGGAGCTCAGCTCCTAAGAAAATAATAAGAGACATCTAGTTTTGTTTCATAAGTGGCCTGCCAGGGAATAAGAATACTGCCACTTGATCTTTATTTCAAAAGTGGATTCAGGGCTGCAAGAATTGGCACTTTTGACCATGATATTCTTGTTCTGTTTCACGGCAGTTGGTATTTTGAACCAAGATATCCGCCCCGAATGCTTGGAGCTGCATCCTTTACCATTTTTCCCATATGAATTTTGCGCTCTTGTTGTTTTTGTGTTCTTAAACTTTCCTTTCACATCTTTGGTGTAGGGGGCGTTTTTGTCCTAATCCTCATATAAATGAATTTTCGCTGAAATGTGTGCGCACTGATCAAGAGTGCCAATTACTTTAAAACAGAAGCAGCACATCTCTATTTTCTAACAAAAGAAGAACTAAGAAAGAATCATGTCATTGTGCCAGTACAAAATGTCCAAAGAGTCAAAATGCATCTTCAAATTTTAGATTATAAACCCTACTACAAACTTCTAGAGAATTCTCCGGTGGAGTTAAGGCTCAACCTTAACTCGTGAACTTCTGGAGTTCTCTTCTTTAGTCTAGTCTACATGAAAAACTTGCAGTCCGTATTTTGAGGAGAAGTATAAGTATGATTATTTCTATGTACTAAAATCAGGTATACTTAATCTAAAAAATAAAATCAGATATACATGTGCCAACTGTTATCTTGGAGACATATTACAAGGAACCTGGTTTATGCTTTGTATTCTCCGTACTATTATTATGCATTTTGTATTTTGTGAAGCTACATTGCATAATACCACCCTGCTTCTGATTTGTTTAGGCGGAAATCATTCTCATTGACGCATGGATGCTAATATCAGATGACGTTAACCCTTGTACCGTGTGTTGCATTATGGCATCTTGATGACCATATACATTTTTCTTTTGTACGAACAGGCTTCTGCAGAGTCAGATGCTTTTTTCTGTTTCGTTGAGGTGCTCAGTGGATTTCGAGATAACTTCTGCAAGCAGCTTGACAACAGTGTTGTTGGTATACGCTCCACAATCAGTAAATTATCACAGCTCCTGAAAAGGCACGATGAAGAGCTCTGGCGGCATTTAGAGGTTGTAACCAAGGTATTGATCTAAAGTACTCTATTTCAATTGTTTAGAATTATATTGTCACATATACTTAACCTCCAATCATGACGCTTCCACAATTCCAGGTTAACCCACAGTTCTATGCGTTCAGATGGATCACCTTGCTATTGACACAGGAATTCAAGTTCCGTGACTGCATCCACCTGTGGGATGCGCTGTTAGGTGACCCAGAGGGACCTCCGGTAAGAAAACTTCCATTTATAGTTTTGTGGCGTGTGAATGTGTGCTACTTTTCAGTGCACACTAGATCAGACTTTTTCTTGTTTTATGTGCAGGACACCTTGTTACGGATCTGTTGTGCAATGCTAATTCTTGTTCGAAGACGGCTCTTGGCTGGTGACTTCACTGCAAACCTCAAGCTTCTCCAGAATTACCCACCGACAAACATTGATCACTTAATACATATTGCTAACAAATTGCGAGGGCTAGTTCCCTGTTGATTGATGGCCCTCCTTTTCTTTCCAATGTTTGTTTTTATGGTAGCCTGTCGTCCAGAAATTATGCATTAAATCTGTAAATGAACATCCATATGCCCATGTGGTGGCCTGGTGTAGTAGTTAATTTGAGCCCTCAGCTCCTTTTTTTTCCCTGTAATATGTGCCTTTTGGAGCTTGCTGTTTGTTTTGAGTACAGCTGTTTCATGGGCTACATAGTGCCTGATATACTAAGTCTCATTCGTGCCCGACAATGAGGTACTCCCTCCGTTCCTAAATATAAGTTGTTTTACTTGCGCTGAGTTTACTCGAATGTTAAGGGAAGTGATACTTTGTGGTTTTTTTAAGGGCCGCTTGGTTGATTGGATATTAGTCCAAACCCGGGTATTAAATTACGGAGCATCGGGGATTCGTTTCCTTTTCCCCTCCAAATTGTGCTGGGAGTCGAGAAATACAAGTGTCGGAATATACCAGGGTTAAATTAAATGACTTTCCAATGGAGGCTTAAAGGAAGTAATAAAAGCCATGTTCATCTCAAAAATAAATATAAAAGTACAAGTTGTATGGGGATCCTATCTTCTTCAATCATTCATATTATCCTCAAAAGGTTTTTGTCGACAAACTTTTTCTGGGAACTTCCAAATAGTACACGCAAAGTAGGGAAACTGCGATAGACATGGATAGTATTATCACACCAAAAGAAAATGAACCCAAGGAGCACAAATGAGAGCCGAGACATTGCATCGCGTCTGTTTGTGATTTGACAGACTATCACAAGTAGTTCAAATTTTGTTGCTGCAGCGCCTGCAAATTAATCTTCGCACTGTAGCCTACTACTCCTTATCAGCATAGGTGTTTGACTCTCGTCTAAAAACAAAGAGAGAGCTAGTGTCAGTAAATTATAACAAGAGTCAAGAACATGACCTAAAGCTTAAAACTAAACCAGCATCAATGAGGGTTGATTTATGATGGGTGGATAGGTTAACCTTGAACGGACATATATAAACGGAACAAGTAGAAGTAAATTTCAGAGGGTTTAGTTCTAAAATGTAACATATGGAAATATTATATTAGGTGCATGATGATTACAAACCCAGCATGCATCAATCAAATAGCTGAAACTCGGGAGGCATCAATGGCACATTAACCTATGGCATGAGAGAGTCAGAAAACAACAGTAATGGAACCAACTAACAAGACCTGAAATCCCAGATTCGTGGATATTTCCATTAAAGCACACATTTTAATCTTATTATCCATTTATGACACATGAAGTCTAATGTTTGATGTAAATTAGATGAATGGGTTTAACTACTTTGATAAATGATAAGTGGCGACATCAAATGATTATTTTCATCTGTGGAGGTGTTATGCATTTTGTAAGTGTCCGTGGGGACACCGAAATCCTACCAAATATTCACATGCTAGTGTCAACTCCACGATAATACTTGCTCTGTTCAACAATACATGACTTCTATATGTCTAGATATGGATGTATGATGTATTTTTGAACGAAGGGAGTTTGCTATTAGCGGACATTTCCCATGTATAACCACCATCTAGCAAATGTGGGAGTTAAAGGTAAAACATAGAATGCTTGGAACATTCTACGGGGAGAAAAACAGCTCTATTGAATCACTAGAGTAAAGATGGGAAATATATATATGGCAGGATGGAGGTACCTTAGACCCTTTGGAAAAACCGTAGTTGTTTGACACAGCCACAACCTCGCCTGAGGGAGATGTCATGCTTGACAAGGCTCTCTTTGAGCGAATGTCCAACGATGCTCAAACTCCATGGATCACATTGGAATTCCTCCAACAACTTGCCGGTGCTGTCACAGTGGAACATGTAACCCCTGGAGCAGCTGTAGACCAGCACATCTCCCTTGTCGGACAACACCAAATGCCGTAATTCTGAAATGTTGTACAAGCGGCTCTCGACTGGGAATTTGACATGGTACTTGAATGACCACACCTCCCTCTCATAGTCCTCAAGCAGCCAGATCTTGGCGACTTTCGATCCATCGTCCAAGCAGCTGAAGCCAATCGAACCATTCATGCCGCAGAGACGAGGGCAGAATGTGGTTGCACCGGCTGGACGGCGCATGAACCTGAATGATTCAGCCACCGTGTTGTAAACGACTATGCGGGCATTGTTGTGAGGAAGGAGGCCGGTGTCCCAGTGAAGGCAGTCGCGGAACACGACGGGTGGGGCATAATTCCGAGGAGTCATTCCGCGTCCGCCCCAGGACAGCATATCTGACGGAGCTCCGATGCACCTTGGCGAGCGCCCCCTCCGCACGAACAGGACGTAGTAGGAAGCTCCCTTCCAGTAGAGGACGCGGTACTCTCCGGACGGGCCGTGGAGGTACAACGCCACGACGTCGATGGGGCCTGCGGCGGTGAGGCTTGGGAGCGGAGCGCACTCGCGCGTGGTCGGGTTGCAGATGCTGTAGCGACCGTCGGAGAGGTAGACTAGGAGAAGCCCGTCGAAGGAGGCAAGAAGCTTGAAGCGTTCGTGGTCGTCGAACCCGAGGACGGGGCGGCCGCGCTCCGGGAACGGCAGGCCACCCTCGTTGCTGATTTCGCCGTAGAGCGTGACGAGGGGGAGCGACGGCTGGCGACGATGGTGGGCGCGGAGGAAATCCTGGGCTGACGTGAGGCCGCGCCAGGAGCGGCAGACCGCGCGGCAGCGGAGGATATCCTTTGACGGAAGACGGAGGAAGATCTCCCACACCACGATCTCGTCCGGGAGGTTGAGGGCTGCGGCGGCCACGCCGCGGCTGCGCTTCCATCTCGGCCTGCGTCGGCCTGCCGTGGGCTCGCCCTGGACCACAAAGCTGTCGTCGGTTCCGGTGGCGCCCCCTTGCTCGGCGGTTGTTGTATGGTTTTGGATCAGGAGAGACGCGACAAGGATCCGGCGGCGCGTCACCCGCGGGGGTATTCTCTTTCGCGCCACGCAGATTGTCCGCGCCATCGTAATGCCTTGCCAACCAGCAGCAGCAACCGAAACGACAATGACCTAGATCACAGCCTCGCACCGCGCCCACCAATACCGCGAGTATATATAGCCTTCAATTCCACGGCTCTCCTGATCTGATAATTCGAGTACACGGATGCGCCGCCACTTAAATCGTCAGATTGAGGATCCCAGTTAGGTTTTCATCCCAACTCTCCTTTTCTATCTCTCCTCAAAGATCCACGAACCTAAACAACCGACGCCCTGGACTCCCCAGCGGCCATTTGTGCCATTATGCCGCCGTCGGACGTCTGCTGCGGTTCATAGCGTCGCCGGTTGCCACCAGCTGAGTGGCGTATGGACGGCGCAGCCGGCAGCGGGGTGCGCACGCGCGGTCAAAGTGGCAGCGCATTTTTCACCGGTCGCAGCATTCAGCTTTCTTCTTTGTATACTTCGCCATGATAAAAAAAAAAATCCTACGAGGAAAGAGCCAGCGGCATTTTTATTTTTTTTAAACGAGAAATTACGAGCATAGGATTCAAGTTTTTGTTTTGTTTTTGAAATCCATAGGATTCAAGCTTGGGTGAATGGGAACTGGGAACATATCGACCTCTCTCTCCATCCCTAGGCTATGCCTACAACACTAGAGCTAAAACGCTTCGCTCCTCCGATGGTAGGACAGTGGATTGGACGTTTCGTCGCCCGTATACCCTAGCTCAGACTGTAAACATTTTTCGGCCGCCACTGAATGCGACCCCGAGACCCCTACGTCTAGCGACCGAACGCATGTTTTCGGTTCCCGTATGTCTTGTCCGGAAAGAGGAGGACTTAATGATTATTCGTTTTGCCGGAACCAGAAGTACAAATTGTTGTGGATAGGGATCCTGTAAAAACATCTTTTGAGGAATGAGCCAGACCCGGATATTTCTCAAGAACACTAGCTAAGGACCCTCATACTACCACTTGGATCTGGAACCAACATGCTGATGCTCACGATTTCGATAGTCATACTGGTGATTTGGAGGAGATCTCTCGAATCTGAAAGACCTAGCCGTCGCCGACAAGAAATCACTCCCCTCTCCGATGAGAAATCGCTCGTAGTTCCTACCGCCACCGGCGAGGATGTGGCGCGGCGGCCATGCGCCCAATTCGGGGCGCCACGCCGACAACTCGTCCGACGACGAGGAGTACAAGAAGGCGCCCGCGTCCGCGGTCGCCTCCGACGTCGCTCGCAAGCGCGGCGCCCGCAAGTACACCAACCAGGGAAGGGCGCCCCGCCACGCTTCCACTACAATGCGGTAGGAGAGCCCGAGCGCCAACGGGACGACACGACACCACCATGCAAGCAGCTACGGGGAAGGATCTTCGTCCGAAGCGCAATTGCTGACACCCAATAGGGAGGAGACGGGGGAAGGGGGGGGGGGAGCTCGTGCTCCATGACGCTGGGCGACGAAGACACTGTCCTCACCATGCTTCTCGCCCTCAGAAGTTCAAGAGCGCTGCGAGGCAGATTCCCTCAACCAGAGGCTGCTTGAGCAGGGGTTGTCCCTGGTGGCGGACTTCGAGGCGAAGTAGGCGGAATGGGAGCGCGAACGCATCGAGCAGAGGCGCTACGTCAACCTCGACCTTGAAGAGTAGGTACATGCACCGGCAACCATGACTCTGGTGAGTCCGTTTAGGTTTAGTTCAGCGCAGCTCTAGGTTTATGCCCTCTGTTTAGCTACGGTGAGATGTTGTATGATGTATCGCCGGCGACTATCTGATGAATGCAATCTCTGAATCTTCGCGCCTTTTTTACTTCTGCAAATCTACGGTTCCATTTTCAGTTGTTGTTCTACCCCGCGCTTCTGCAGACCGAAAAAGCTGTGAAAACGCAAACTGAAAATGAGTTTTTCAGTTCTGCATTTATGGGCACTGCTAGAATTGCTCTAACAGTGGCTGTCGGAGAGTGGTCTATCCTAGGAGAGGGACTCTCAAGAGGTTCGAACACTGGGGGCTAACCACACTCACTGCACCTCTCGAGAGGCCTGGACAGGAAAGCTCGGGGGCCAACGATGGTGACACGGAGAGTCTACCTAGGTTCAGGCCACCGTGCGGTGTAAAACCGTACTCCTTTTCTGATCGATTGCACTACGATTGGTGAGCTTGTGCTCTAGTTCAGACTAGGGATGCTCGGGAGTGAATGATCCGTCTCTCTGCGTGCCCCCTTCTACATGAGCGAGGGGCTCCTTATGTATCCGTCCCGGTCCTCTTTCCCGTTCATTCTTGGTGGGAAAGGGTACCACACAACGACGAGGAAGGTGTAGTACGCGCTTCGTCATCTTCCACAGTCTTGGTCTGCGGAAGACTGCGCCACCGCCCATGGCAGGGATGTGGGGCCCTTCGATGATGTTTCGTCCGTCTTGTAGCGTCGGCTTGGTCTTCTCTCACCGAAGAGGAAATCTTTGGGTGACGCTTTGGTGAGGACAGTTGTCTCCCAGGCTTTATACACGTGAATGAACATCTCCGCCAAAGGTACTCTGCAACACTGTTCTGCCTCCGTCAGCGTGCACATGCTTGCATGCATCATCATCTCATGGTGTGTTTCCTCCCGAGGGAAAAACCCTCTGGAGAGGAAGCGGAGAATCCGAGGCGGGATTCCTCTCCAAGGAAAAGATTGGGCTCATCCCTTGGGAGAGGCCAGCCTCCTTCTGGCGGTACCTCGAGAGGGGTGATTGTCTTTCAAAGGGGGAGTTCCTTCTTGAAGCATCCTCATGAAGGCCTTTTACTTGGGCCTGACTGGGCTGCAGCATACGGACCGTGGTACCTTGATATCCACTAGGCCGACAGTAGCCCCCAGACCCACGTGGGCACGTGTCCGAAGGAGGGGAGGCGGCGCGGGCCTAACAGGTACCGGGCCAATCGTGGACACGTGGCGTGACGGTTCATGGGGGATAACCCACAATCTCTTCGATGTGGCTGAAACACTCCACCGTCATAACTACTCTGGCGCCATGTTATCGAGTAGTCGCCACTTTGCCGCTGAGTCCCATCTATCAGCGGGGCTGCCACTCTTCCTCGATGCCCGGGTCCATGAGGAGATGTACCAACATGGAGAGGAGGAGGCTCCAAACCCTGTTATAAGTACAGGACGCGTCGTCCCCCTTGACGAAGGGATGGACCTTGGACCCTGCGAGTAAGGACACCCCGTCCTAGGCCTAAGGCTAAATCCCAAGAAGGGAATCCCTTGGAGTATTCTGGAATGCCCACTTGAAGCCCACCCGCAATGTCTTGCGGGCTAAGATAGGAAACTTGTAACCGACATAGGGTTAGAGTTTGAGTCCTCTCCGGGTAGGGTTTGAGACCTGGCCATCTATATAAGGCCAGGAGAACCACCGGGAGGGGACCAAGCAATACCGCACCACCAAAGCCTTGAGCTCGAGGTCGTACTCTCGACTTGAGCCACCACCATTGTAACCGATCTATTCGATAATGCAGATCGACAGAGGCAGGAGTAAGGGTTTTACCTCTACGAGGGCCCCGAACCTGGGTAAATTGTGCCCCTGTCTAGCCGACGATTGTCACCAGCGCTCATGGGTTCTCCTATTCGAAACCCTATGGGTTCACCTAAGAGATTTGTTGAGTCACAGATCCGACAATTGGCGCCGTCTGTGGGAACGGCGGGCGCTGGATCTCCGGCATCTTCGGCTTCATCGTCCAACTCACGTTGGAAACCTTTGACTTCGACTCCGACCAACCCTATTCGGATCGGATCTGTCGTGGTCACCCCTCACTCGCCGGAATCACGCACGGTATTCAGCAATCTGGAGAAGAGCGTCACCTTGACGTCCGGGAGCTTGAAGTTCTACACCAACAAGGACGGAATACTCCACTTCCCTAAAGAATCAGGATCTGAGTCAGGAGCCGTCGACTCGCGACCTTACCTAGAGAAAAGTGGCGAGTCCATCCGCTTCAACACCAGCAACTACCATATCCTCTCGACAGAGGAACCATCTCAAGTCCAGAAAGCTTTCCGAGCTACACCTAGGACTCACGAGCCACGACTGGCTCAGGTCTGCATGGTAGGATCGGAACAACCCCCAGAAAGAGAAAACAACGCGGAAGAACGCGCCGCAATCGGAGTCTCGCGTGAAGCTTGGGATCGAGCAAAAGAGGTCATCTGAACGAGCAAGCCACCTGCGGCCACTGCCCCACACGAAGACATGGTCGCCTACCACTATCACATAGTGAGAGCGTCCACCGTAATTAAGGAAGCTCGGATAGATCTGGATCGACGGAGAAGATTGGCGGATGAATCAAGTCAGCGCCGAGCCGAGCTGTCCCTAACGCCTTCCATCGGAACCCGACCCGCAAGGAAGGGGCACGCATCGAGAACTGCGACCATGGACGCCGAGTCTTTAGGCGGGATCAGCAGATCACTCGGACCTTCCCTTATGCGGGTTGACGAGGAAGGAAACGTCATCCCGCAAACTCCTGCTGCCGCGGTCTTAGCCGCAGCAACCTACATGCAAATGAATCAGCCGGGGGAAAACGACCCTCGAGCGGAACAATTCAAGAAAGTTCGGAAGGGATTAGGCATGGCAGCCGCAAGTCTTGCCTCCTATGATCGCAGGAAGGCTGCCGAACAGCAGTAGAAGGAGAAGGAAAAGGAAAAAGAGGCATCACGCAAGCGTAGGAGCGCTTCGCCTAGAAGAGACAAATCACCTCGCCGTGGTCGAGGAAAAGAAGCTCGGCGACGCGATGATAGTCGAAGCAGCAGCGAAGGTAGCCCGAGAAATAAAAGCTCGCGACATCACAACAGCCGTTCGCGAAAACGCAGCAAGGAGCCAAGGAAAGAAACTGATCGCGATCAACCAGGATACAACGCGCGGTCAGATATCGCGCAAAACAGGGTGGACAAGGCGAGAGCAGCAAGAAACCGCGCGCGCTCCTCGTCCGGTTCTTCGGATGACGAGACCTACGGCGCATTGTGTTTCATCCGCAGCATCCGTGAAGCGCCTCTACCCAGGAGATTCAAGCTCAGCACGGAAGTAACAAAATACGATGGTTCACTCGAACCTTCGTCGTGGATAAACGATTACCTCACGGCAGTAAAATGCCAACGTGGGAATAAGAACACGACTATGCAGTACCTCAACCTACACTTTTTTGGAGCGGCACGTAGCTGGCTGGAAGCAAGACCGAAATCCTGCTACGCATCATGGGACGATCTGCACTTCGACTTTTGCAAAAACTTCCAGGCCACCTACAAGAGACCAGCAAATATCGAAGAATTGTGAGCCTGCAAACAGAAGAGCGGCGAATCCACTCGCGAGTACATCCAGCGATGGACCACGCTCAGGAACACTGCAGGAAACATCTCAGAGGAAGTAGCGGTTGAGGCCTTCGCAAAAGGCGCCCGACGAACTGCTTTCAGAGAAGAGCTGGGACGAGCCGCACCCAAAACTATTGGGGAGCTGATGATCATAGCCGACAGATGGGCTAATAGAGAAGACTCAGTGAGCAACGAGAGGACATCATCACCCGCACCCGAAGATGACCACCATGGTCGAAAGAAAAGGAGGAAATACTACGATCACGACGATCGGGAAGAGATGGTAGCGGCAGAATTGACGCGAAACCGCGATAGTGGACGCCACGGAGGTCGCGAATGGAAACCAAAGGCTGAAGAAAAAACTCCTGAGGAGGACCTTGACGCATACTGCTCGCTACATCTATTTACGGATAAGCGCACGGGCAAAACTAAGGCAACACACCTCCTCAAGGATTGCCGGAAGTCCATCGACATCCACGAGGCCTTCTCGAAGAAAAGTAGATCAGCAGCTAGTCAAAGTTATTCGGCACTTCCAGGAGGAGGACACCAAGGATTCCAGCCGCCACAACCCCTACCTCCACCAGGAAATCCGAACATGGCGCTAGCCGCACTACCTGCGCCACCCGCACCAAACGCCGGAGCTAACGCGTACCCGAACCCGGCTGGACAGTTAGGGATGATACAAAAAGTCTGCCCATCCCGCAGAGCTCAGAAGACAAATACGCGGCAGCTATGCATGGCTATGCAAACCCCACCGACAAGACCCGAGTACCTGAAGATGGCGGACCAATCGATCACCTTCTCCATGGAAGACCACCCCCGCGAGTCTATCGACCAGGACACGCCGCCCTAGTAATCCAAGCGCTAATTGGTAATTACGAACTGGCTCGCGTATTTATGGACGGAGGCAGCGACATCAACATCATCTACCCGGATACGCTCCGCCGGATAAACAGGAACCTGGAGGGACTCGCAGAATCATAAACATCCTTCCACGGGATAGTTCCTGGAAAGGCGATCCGTCCACTCGGAACAATCAACCTAGAGGTTGTGTTAGGCAATCGACGCAATTACAGAAGAGAATTCCTCGACTTTGAAGTAGTCAACTGGCCCTCACAGTACCACGCCATTCTTGGACGAACAACGTTCGCAAGATTCATGGTAGTACCATATTACGCGTACCTGAAGCTCAAGCTACCCGGGGAATATGGTGTAATCACCATCAACGGAGATTTCCAGAAGTCCAACAAGTGCGACATCGAATTCAACGAGATCGCAAAATCTTTCGGGATGCAAGAAGAACTAGAGGAGATAGCAAAGACCATGGACCACTCCGTGATGCCCCTCACAAAGAAAAACGCGCCAGAGTTGGAATTCAGCGCCAACACCGACACTCGAAAACATCAAGTGCACCCGACAGATTCTGCAAAAACAGCGATGGTCTCAACTACCCTCTCGCAAGAATAGGAAAGCGCGCTCGTCGAACTCCTCCGTGAGTACTGGGAAATTTTCGCCTGGTGTCGGATATATACTGAATAGGGGTATAGAAGATGGTAGACAAAGAGCCGGACTACCAGGGTGGCCTCAGAGGTAGTGGGCTTAGGTCCATTGGGCGGCCCAGTAGTCCGACGCGCAGAAGCCGGATTCTAGAAGAACCTGGATCACGGCCCACATGATCTGGCTTGGAGGAGAAGACGGATTCCTTACTTTCCAAGTTACAAGTTAAACGTAGTCTTCTAGGTTTCTGGTTCTGTAAGCCCTAATCCGGCTATTATATAAAGCCGGACGGGAGATAGATTACATAAGGTTTTAGGTTCTAGGTTCTAGGTCCAAGTTTCACAAGCTCTACGCAACTCGCCGAGAAGCTCATCCTCGTCGAGTAGCTAGATCTATTCCCTCACACTGTAACCCTGTTATACGGGCTTTAGTCCCAATTAGTGAGAAGTGCAGGAGTAGGTACGCCGTACTGTCGCGACGTACCGAACCTGGGTAAAATCCCGTGTTCTGTGTTACTACGCTATCCCGTTACCCCACGTCTCTACCGTAGTCTCATGGCACCCCAGTCTATGAAAACTACTACGATGTCTCGACAGTTGGCGCCCACCGTGGGGCAAACGACGTCAGGCGTGAAATTCCGATCTGGGATACTCGGCGGAATTGGAAGATCGATCACTGTCGGAAGCCTGGAATTCGACGACGACGTCGGGCGCTTCCTCGACAACGGATCCTACATGCCGGCGCAAAACCACCTGGTAAGTGCCTGCGTGTTACCGATTGGATCTGCTAACATCTTTATCGGGCTAACTGCAGAGGCAATGGGGTTTTGCGGTGGAAGCAAATTTATCCCACCCGCCCTATACCCAGTCGAAGACGACTATGATGCCGGATTTTGCTCAGATCGCCGACAAAACAGTGATACGCACTTTATCGGCATGGTGCAATCCGAGATCGCTGAAAACACGGATGACGGAAATCCCGTGCAAGAGGCAGATAACAACCTACCCGTCATGGAGACGGAAGAACCAATACCCGTCACAGAGACGGAAGATCCGACATCCGTCAACCAGACGATGAACTCGGAAACAGAGTCCGTGCTTGCCGCCATAGAGGCGAGATTGGAGTCGGAAACCGGATCGGATAACTTCGACTCCGAAGACCAAGACGATGATGCCTTCGTAAGAAAAGTTAAGTCCTTTCAAGAGGGATTCCATGAAGTGCTAATGGCAAAACCAGCTGATACAACGGGTGCCGACAGCCAGGAAAGCCCTAAAACTCCTCCGCCATTGGAAGAGAGAGAAGACGGAGAAACTTCTCCGATATTCCCTAATGTCAAGGAGATGACAGAAGATGAACCTGTCAAAAAACCTCCTTCTTCCAAGAAAAAGCACCGTGCTTCTAAAAAACTCTAGTACAAACTCCGGAAGAAAAAGTCAGCTGATCTCGCTGATGAAAACCTGGAAGTTGGAGATATTAGTGGCACAAAGCCCGCGGAAAAGAAATCTAAGGAAATCACTGCTCCGCCAATGACAGAACTGGAAGAGCAAGAACTATTACAAACACCAGTGGGACCAGATGAACCCCCTGAGATGCTGGAAGCCAGGAGACAAGCTTTCCAACGGCAACAGCAACATCTGCTTAGATCTCGGCAACATCTCCAACAAACCCATAATGACATCAAAGTCATGAAGGAAGAAATAGAGGAGTACGAGAGAAAGCATAGATCTGCCTTAAAACCTACTAGGTTACCCGGAATTGCAAAACCGGAAGAACTGCCGCCAAAAGAAAGGTTTTATAACCCATCTTGGCAAAAGCAGTTAAACGGCAAAGATGCCAAGGGCGAGCCAATACACAAAACTGCAGCAGAAAACGCGGAAGCAGCGTTCGCCATCCTAAACAATGATCTGTACTCCAACGGGGAAAAACTCCAAGGGGTGTATGCTTTCCTAGGAAAAGCATTACAGCAGCAACAGCGAGGCCAAGAGCGATCAGGGAGGCTGCATGATAATTCCGCCCTCTGCAAAACTGTTACTTGCGCTGCTGGAGCACCTGGACCGGAAGAACCCGGAGATTCGGATAAAAAAGAGGATCCGAGAAAAGACAAGAAAAACCCCGACAACCGGGACGCAGCGTCTAGAACCGGACCTCATCTCCCGAAAGATGGATATAAACCACACGATCGGGAAGACAAACACCGGAATGACGGCAAAATAATGCCACCTCCGAGAAACCCAACTGAAAAAGCTGGAAGATATGATACACCTCACAGACGTGAAAGATCTCGGACACCGCCTAAAGATAAGGAAAGGTACAGGAGCAGGACTCCACCTAATCCCAGGGGGCGTGACAACGGAAGAGATAGAGATAACCTCGGAAAAGCGCGTCCGCGCAACAATGGAAAAGAAAGGAGCAGATCCCCTTCTGTCCATTCAGCCGGGAGATATTCTGCCCATATTGATAGAGCAGAAAAGGATGATCTATACTTTGGTCCTAAGTGTTTTACTGACAGGATCCGAAGGATAACCCTGCATTCTGGTTTCGCCAAAGTTGGTCCAACCTACCAAAAGTATACCGGCAGTACAAACCCGGATACCTGGCTCTCAGATTATTACACAGCCGTCCAAATCAACAACGGGACAGACCTGGAAGCTGTCAAGTTTCTTCCCCTAATGTTGCTAGACGGAGCCAGAGATTGGATCAATGGTTTACCATCAAGAACTGTCGACAGTTGGGATGATATGGCGAGAGTATTTACCCAGCACTTTAGGGGAACATACAAACGCCCAAATAGCATCAACCAGCTGAACCGTTGCACCCAATTTGAAGACGAACCATACGTGGATTTCATCTCCAGATGGACTGCGATGAAGAATAGTTGCTCTGGAGTAACTGACGTACAAGCAATGCATGCTTTCGTCAATGGCCTAAAACCCGGACTTGTACCGTTCATGGTTGGTTCTAAAAAGCACAAAGATCTCGGATCTATGCTTACAACCGCTAATGAGCATGCTGCAGCCGAAGATGATATCAGAGCAAGAGGAGGCAATATTGAGTCACTGATACTGGCCAAGAAAACACCTCGTTCTGATAAAAAAGGAACTCCGGAGTCAACAACAAAGCCCAAGGAGGTCAACATAGCCTTTGGAGGAGAAAAGGTGAACAAGTGGAAAGGCCGCAGTCCGGATCCAATCAATTACACTCCCGAAGAATGGGAGAGAATTAAGTCGGAACCCTGCGTCCACCACTCTCAGTTTGGGAAACCAACCCACACAAACGCGCAATGCCGGCTAAACAAGCATATGAAAGGCAATGCAGGATCCGGAAATAAAGGGAAGGGTTCCAAGAGGAAACCTGCCAAACAAAAGCCAGAAGCTGAAAAAGAAGACAGTGAATCGGACACTGATGACAAAATCCAGGAACAACAGCGAAAAGGCGAACCCAAATTTCCGAGAGTTGACGGAGAAGCAATGTTAACTTTCCTAGCAACCCCGTCAGCAAAGGTGGCCAAAAGAACACTTCGAGAAATAAACGCGGTTGTTCCTGCAACCCCAAAATTCTTGAAGTATTCCAACACACCGATAATCTGGGATCAGTCAGATCATCCCGGAAATATCCCTGAACCCGGCACACAAGCTCTTGTTGTAAGCCCTATTGTTCAAAACACTAGGCTAAGAAGAGTGCTGATGGACGGAGGATCCAGCATCAACATAATGTACCTGGATACATTGAAGCACTTGAAGATCTCCGAGTCCCAGCTCAATTACAGCAATATACGCTTCCACGGCATTGTTCCTGGCAGGCAAGCACGATCCATAGGAGAAATTTCCCTAGATGTCACCTTCGGAGATAAAGATCACTTCCGGCAGGAAAAAGTATCCTTCGAAGTAGTGCCGTTCGAAAGCGTGTATCACGCAATACTCGGACGTCCGGCTTTCGCCAAATTTATGGCAAGATCTTGCTATATCTACAACAAGCTGAAGATGCCAGGACCCAAAGGAGGAGTAATCACCATCGCCGGTGATTTCAAACTGGCAAACGAGTTGGAGAAGCAAAACGCCCTTTGCGCTCAAAGAGTTATAGCTCAGGAAGAACTGAAGGAATTAGCCAAGGAGGTATCGCCGAAAGAAATGCCGGCAGGAAAAGAAACTCGGAAGCCAACAGATAGCTTCAAGGCATCCGAGAATACAAGACAGGTAATCCTAGATCCCAAAGATCCGACAAAATTTGTCGTAGTAGGGACTGGGATGACCGACAAATAGGAAGGCGAGCTCATCAAGTTCCTCCGTGAGAACTGGGATATTTTCGCCTGGTGTCCAGCTGACATGCCAGGCGTACCCAGGGAGCTTGCTGAGCACCAACTCAAGGTTATTCCTGGATCAAAACCCGTCAAACAAGGTCTCCGTCGATTTGACGGAAGAAGACGGAAGGCTATTGGCAAGGAAATTATCCGGCTTTTAGCAGCGGATTTCATCAAGGAGGTAATCCATACTGATTGGTCCGCAAATCCGGTATTAGTGCCGAAGAAAGACACAACTGCCCTCAGAATGTGTATAGATTACACAGGATTGAACAAGTTATGTCCGAAAGATAGGTTCGCACTGCCGCGAATCGATCAAATAATAGATGCCACTGCAGGCTCCGAGCTTTTATGCTTTTTGGATGCATACTCCGGGTACCACCAAATACGCATGAAAAAGGAAGATCAAATCAAGAATTCTTTTATAACCCCATACGGGACGTATTACTACGTAACCATGCCTTTTGGCCTGAAGAACGCAGGTGCAACCTACCAGCGTTGCATGCAACGTTGTTTGCATAGTCAGATTGGAAAAAATGTCCATGTTTACGTGGACGATATTGCCGTCGTAACCAAGGAAAAAGATACACTCCTTGAGGATTTGCGAGAAACTTTCGAAAACTTACGCACCTACCAGATGAAGTTGAATCCATCTAAGTGCGTATTCGGGGTTCCCTCAGGAAAACTTCTGGGTTTATCGTTTCTCATAGAGGAATAGAAGTTAACCCGGAAAAGATCAAGGCAATCTTAAACATCTCAAAACCTACGTGCGTAAAAGATGTCCAAAGATTGACGGGTTCCGCCGCAGCCGTTAGCAGATTTATCAGTCGGCTGGGGGATAAAGCCTTACCACTATACAAACTGCTGAAGAAATCCGACAAGTTCGAGTGGACAGAGGAGGCCGACGCAGCGCTGACCCAGTTGAAGGAAACCTTGATGAAAGCTCCTATTTTGGCATCTCCAAAAAACGAAGAACCTATGCTATTATACCTTACGGCGACAAACCGGGTTATTAGCGTGGTAATCGTTGTAGAACGGACAAGGGAAGAGCAAAGCATACCAGACCAGCATCCGGTATATTACATAAGCGAAGTTTTTTCCGAATCCAAACAAAGGTACCCACACTATCAAAAGCTGGCATATGGCGTATTTTTTGCATCTAGAAAATTGCGTCATTATTTCCAAGGACATTCCATAACAGTGGTATGTAAAGCACCACTAGGGGATATTATAAACAATGCAGAGGCAACTGGCCGAGTAGCCAAATGGGGCATCGAGCTGGCGGCCTTCGACATTAAGTACCAGCCAAGAACGGCAATAAAATCCCAGGTTTTGGCAGATTTTGTTGCCGACTGGACAGTAGCAATGGAAAATACACCAATGCCAGAGTCCGAGTATTGGATCACGCACTTTGATGGATCCAAGATGAAGGAAGGAGCTGGGGCTGGCGTAGTCCTAAAATCTCCTAAGGGAGATATAATGGAATACGTATTACAAATACACTTCAACGCCAGTAATAATGTGGCAGAATACGAAGCTCTGCTTCATGGCTTGCATATTGCAAAAGAAATAGGGGTTAAACGCATCCTGTGTTATGGAGACTCCGACTTGGTACAGCATCAGCTAAACCAAACCTGGGATGCGAAAAGCCCTATAATGGCCGAATATCGGAGAACGGTGGATGAGTTCGCCATCTGTTTCTTCGGGTTCGAGGTCCTTCACATAAAAAGGGAGGAAAATTGGAACGCGGATGCGTTAGCCCGCATGGGATCAGAGAGAGTAAAAACTTTGCCACCAGGGGTATTCGTTCAGCATTTGCACGAGCCATCCATAAAAGGTGGAGATGTTGATTATCCTCTGGCATCCGAAACAATCGAAGTCATGCTCGTTAAGCCGGATTGGACAATTCCATATTTAAACTTCTTAGTCAATCAGAAGTACCCGGAAGGAGCAGACGAAGTCTTGCAAAGACAAATACAGCGTCGATGCAAAGGATATGTTGTAATTGACGATTGTCTGTACAAACGCAGTACTTCCGGAATTTTCCAACGGTGTATCTCACCAGAAGAAGGGAGAGAAATACTGGAAGAAATCCATGCCGGTGATTGCGGACATCATGCTCAATCAAAAAGCATAGTCAAAAAAGCATTCCGGGCAGGGTTTTTCTGGCTAACAGCCAAGACAGACGCCGAGCGCATAGTTAATACGTGTGAAGGATGTCAATATTACGCCAAGCAGACAAATTTGCCGGCCCAAGCACTAAAAACTATCCCCATCACATGGCCGTTTGCGGTCTGGGGGCTAGATATGATGGGACCGTTCAAAACTGCAAGAGGTGGACTTACACATCTACTGGTAGCAGTAGATAAGTATACCAAATGGGTAGAGGCTAAACCCATCAAAAAGCTGGACGGTGCAACTGCCAGAAATTTCATCATTGATTTAGTGATGAGATATGGCGTCCCACACAGCATAATAACCGACAACGGGACAAATTTCTCCATTGGAGAGTTGGAAAAATATTGCCAACAAACGGGAATTCGCCTAGACCTAGCATCTGTGGCGCACCCGCAATCCAATGGGCAGGTTGAAAGGATGAACAGTTCAATCCTGCAAGGAATACGCCCAAGACTCGAATCTCCTCTTCACAGAGCGGCGGGAGCATGGGTGGAGGAATTACCATCCGTACTCTGGAGTATTCGAACGACGCCAAATAGATCAACAGATCAAACCCCGTTTTTCCTAGTCTACGGGGCGGAAGCTATCCTCCCAACGGACATGATACTTGACAGCCCTAGCGTGCAAGAGTTTGATGACTCAAATGCCGAAGAAGCACGACAGGATGCCGTTGATCTCTTAGAAGAAGAGCGAGAGCTTGTGCTTCAAAGATCCGCCATTTACCAGCAAGGTTTGCGGCGTTACCATAGTCGGAAAATCAGGCATCGTTCTTTCAAAGAAGGTGACCTAGTACTCAGGCTGGTACAGCAAAGGAAACACAAATTAGCCCCAAAATGGGAAGGACCATTCGTCATAAGTAAAGCCATGAAGAATGGATCATACTATCTTGTCGATATTCGAGATACGGAGGATGATCCAGAAAAGCCGAATCGCAAAAGAAAGAGAAAAATAGATGATGAGCTAGGAGAGACAAAAAGACCTTGGAGTATCCAGCAGTTACGTCCCTTCTATACTTAGTTCAATATCTATGTAAACATCTTTTGAGATCATGAAATAAAGAAGTCAGAATTCTTACATCCATGTTTTTACAAGTTCATTGCAGTACAAAACGTGATCTTATCTATTTCCCAATGATCTTACAAAATACTCAATGTTAACCCGAATTGTGCCTGCGTGCTCGGTGTTTAAAAGCTGAACGATTCAGCCTGCTAAAGGTTAAAGGAAACTCGGATTGTGCCTGCGTGCCCAAGTTTCAAATTAGTTCCTTACCATTCTCAAAGTGTTATTTGATTATGGATGTGTTGGGTCACTGAAGCTAGTCGGTAAAATTGCCTATAGCATAATCCGTGTAATCGAGTTTCAAAACTGCTTGGTTCGTCCTCAGTTACTCGGCACGATGATTCTTATTGCTACCAGAGCCATTTCAAGCACTAAAGGCAGTTAAAACACATTTTCCGGATTACTTAGAAGATAAAAGGAATAACCAAACCCGACAAAACTTTGCAAGGAATTTAATAATTCACAACTGTAAAAGGCGGAGTTCTTGTTTCAGCAAAAGGTACAGAAGCAGTACAATATGAATTACATTGTAAAAAAAGAAAATGCTTCTGTACACATCCATCATCCAGGTCAAGTGCGCCCCCTTAAACTGCTGAGTCTTCATCACTGCTATCATCCTCGGGGGCTGCAGGCACTTCTTCTTCCGGATAAGTAATGGAGATATTCACCATGGAGGCAATCTGAGTGGCATGGCCTTCAACTTCATTAAAGATCGCATTTATTTGTGCTTCTGTACATTCTTGAGGAATACCGGATGCTACACGCCAGGATTTTGCATCAGGGTAGTGTAAGCGCATGAGGCCAAGTGCCATTCGCGCACCACCCCGTGCAGCAGAGCGAAGGAAAGATTCCTTCGAATTTGCTACCTCCATGATGGCATCCGGAAGTCGGTAAACTTCTGAAGATTGTATACTACTTGCGGGCAGGAATTTATTAATTAAATGCATTCCTGCATTTCTGATTGAATTCCATATCCTCCCAAAGGCCCGGATCTTTTCAGTCCGAGAAATTCCTGGAAAATTTCCTGCTTTTTTGACAAAAGCAAAGATTAGAGAATACAAGAAATATGACATGAAAGTATTGGTAAAAGAAGTCAACTTACCAAGAACCGCGTCAATTTCATCGCCCTCTTTCATACGAGGGAATAGCATACTTTCTAAATCATTGATAATAGATTTATCTTCTGTTGCCTGCAAAGAAGCCTTGGATTGCGCAATCCCAAGGGCTAGATTACTGGCTTCCAGTTCTTCTCGAACTTTTGAAAGTTCTCTTTGAAGGTTGGAGTTTTCTTCACGAAGTTGAGAAAAATAAGCAGTGTTTGCTGTGTGCTTCTTGGCTTTGGTTAAAGCAGCTGAAAAGCAGGGACAAAATATTCCGACATTACGGCAAGATCTAGCAATGATTTTGCAGCAAAAATCAATAAACACGAAGTAAAATACCGGTGGCTTTTGATAATTGCCGTTGAGACGACGCCAGTTCGTTGCTTTTTGACTCAATAACAGATTGAAGTTGTGACGCCCCGAGATCGGGCACTATGCAGATTTCAGCATTCCCGCCAAATCCGCATAATAACCGACTCCAGGTTGCCAGTTATGATAACATTACAATAGTTCTCGAATAATCCACAATTACAACAGAAACAGATAGATACAAGATGACTCAGAAGAGCCAGGGATACAACTGATACAATACAAAGATCCAAATAACAGCGGAAGAAACAAACGTCCGTCTACGGACAAGATCCAAATTGGACTAAGAGTCCTGAAGATAACCGAAGGCGTCCAATCCCTGCCCAGGCCAAGCTGGAGGGATTCCCAAGCTAACGTCGTCAGACTTCAAACCTGTTGACTGCAATTTGGAATTTGCAGCCACGAAAGAGATTCGTGGGTCAGTACGGTTAAGTACTGGCAAGGGGAATAAAACCCATACTCACAAGTTACCGGCGTAGCCAGTCATCACAAGATACAAATACTTTAGGATCAACGGAAAGGAAGGGTGTTATTGCAAATAAGCAACAGCAGGCTGCACTAACCAACTACAGAGATTCTATTACTTCCAACTATCAGAAAGGAGATAAGATCGAGTGATAGTAACCAACTGAAAGATAACTTCAAACAAACCCATCCTGGATCTCGCCCCTTATCCGAAGAAGCAATCCGAGGATAACTCACACCGTGGTATTAAAGATGAATCAAGTTATTGTGTGAATAACCTATTACTAGGCAAGTTATTAATCATTGGGTGAAACATGATTGATCATTATGTTGAAGTTGTCCTGAGTACTTGTTAGCCAGTACTTTCACCAAGTAATCCATAACCGCGGAAAACACGGCTTCTCGAGAAGATTATCCCTGCAGGGTTGCACCATAGTAACCGACACTCATGAATATCCCGCCAGATGGAGTGGCCACTCCACCAAGCGGGGCACTCAACACAATCCAACCCTTCTTCGCATCAAGCCCAAAGAACCTTGGGCGCATGGCTACTCGGGCCCAGAAGAAAATGGACCCTCATAGCACTCTAAGACCGTGTCCCCCTATATGCCGACTACGAAAGTTCCACCCGGGTACCAAGGGCTCGCAAGATCATGCATGCAGCAAATGGAAAACCCGAACTAAATGAGGCGATTTGGACGAGATGCGAATCGGGTCAAACTGAGGGGGAGCCCATACTCCCCAAATGCGGGTAGTGCGCTCATCATGGATCAGTAGACAAGACCCTTTTCCTATTAGGGTCGACACTAGCAGGCCTCAAAACCACAAAGGGCCTCCTGCCGGTGCCTTATCATCAAATTATTATTATTACCATTAGCAATTAACAGGTTTGATTGATTAACATCGAGCCCCCAGAACATAACTAAGTAATAACAGAAAGTAACGGGTAACAGACTCGAGCAAAACAACCTAAGCAAGATAGTAGGACACAGGCTCAAGCAAAGGTTATAGGAGTGGAGGTGAGGCAATATCAGGGTCAAAGGATTCATGTGATAGGTTCGTAACAGAAACAACTACTACTAAGGCTAGCAGAAAAGAATCAACGGAAAGAATCGGTAACAAGTGATGAAAGGCAGCCATATGGCATGCAAGTGAGTATACTTGCCTGAGATCCCGCAAGGTAGCAGAACTTGTCGTTGCTCACATCATCTCAACGTCCTATCCGAGAAGAAGCAACGAACCTCGAACAAACACCGGAATGCAACAATTACTACTACGGCAAAAGATCCAGCATGATCAAGATATGGATGCATGACAATTTAATTGATGCATAGAAATAAACTAGTTGACAAGTTAAACAAATTTAAATGGACCCATATGCAATTTGAGTTGCATAGGAAAAGCCCATGAATTATGGTTAAATTATTTGTTTTCCAACTAATCAACAGGTGCTAGTGGTTTAGTATGATGCATGCAAAAGGGGAAACAGCAAAATAACAACATTAGAATCAATTTAAGATAGGGTGTAGCAATTTAGAATTTTATTATTGATTTAGGGAATTTTTGGGTGCCTTAAGGGAACACACAAGTATTTGTTGTTTTCAACCATTTAAAATGTTCAAAACAAATAACAAAGTTGATATTTGAAAAGGTTATCAAATTTTAGTTGGATTACATGTTTCACAATTTGAAATTGGACTTTGGATTAATTATTTATGATTTTAACAATATTAAACAATTTTTAATTGAATTAAACAAGAATTAAATGGTTTAGGCAAATTAAATTATTCAAACCAGAAAACAAAGTTTATATTTGAATAGGGTATTCAAAATGGTATGGAAAACATATTTTATTTGCCTTATTTGGAATTAGTATGAATTATTTATGAATTGTTGCAAATTACAAATGAATTATTTGAATTCAAATTTAAATGGCATTTTGAAAATTCAAAACAGGAAACAAATGTGATATTTGAAAAGTTCATGGAATTTTGGTTGAGATACATATTTTGTTTGTGCAAAACAGAGTTGAAATGGCAAAGATATGGTTTATGTAAGTTATTTAGGGTTATTAAACATTTCCTGGAAAAGAAAAATAAGGAATTGGTCATTTGCACCGTGGTGGGCATACCCACGCTGGATGACATGCGGGGCCCGCGCCCGCGTGGCGCTGACGAGGCGGGTTGATCTCCACGGTGGCGCCCAGCTTCACCGACAGGTGGGCCGCTACCCCGCGTGGTGGAAAAACGAGAAAAAGATGTCGACCCCAGGGATCGAACCGTGGTCGCGGGGGGGGCGCGCGGGATCCTTTTGCCACTGCGCTGTAACTGAACTTATGTTCAGTGTTGCAGTTGCGGTGGCTTTCAGGTGAAGGACCCGGACTTGCTGCTCTCGTGAGACTGCATCTGCGAACTGCAGAACGCGACGATCGGAAAAGAAAAGGCGCCGGCGACCAGAACCAGCGACGGCGACGCGATGATTGGGCCACACATCTCAGAGCAGGAGGGAGGAGGGGCCCTAAGGCGAGAGGGAACGCTCACCTCGATGAGCTTCGACGGGCAGACATGGAGGCATCGGTCGCTGCAGATGGTGGCGACGGCGGCGGAAGAACTTGATGGCGTCGCCGCCTCGGTCCTCCTCTCGCCGGGCATCCTTCAGCAAAAGGGAAGGGGGAGGCCCCCTTGTTCCATTCCCGCCGCTGCCGGGCCACGACATGGCCGCGATCGGAGACGCCATGCCCGCCAAAACACGCCCACCGCAGCCCTCTTTGTGGAGTTTCAGACATTCAGACAAGCAGTAGTTGTGGAGATGAGATCGAGGGGGAGAGAGGGTGGCGGCGGCCTGGGGAGGAGAGGGGATTAGGGTTAGGGTTTGGAGGGCCTCGGGACCTTCTTGTAGAGGGGGAAAAGGAGCAGCACATGGGGGGGAGTTGGTGGTGTTGATGCTTTTCTGCACAGGGAAAACGACAGAGAGGGGGAAGGGGACCGTACGGAGGTGGAAGATGCTCAGATCGAAGGGGTAACGGGCCCAAGGAAGTTGGGCTTGAGGTGGAAAGGGAAAAAAATAGGGGGTGGGCTTTGGAAAAAAGATGATGGGGCTGCTTTCTCTCCTTGCTTGCTTTTCTTTTTATTTGTTTTCACTTATTATTTTTTGTAAGAGATAATGAGAGAGAGAGAGAGAGATAGAAAAGAAAATAGGGGTTTTCTTTTTATGGACTATTTGTGTTAAATTTTCAAAACAGAGATTAAAGCAAAAGGTAACATTATTTTCCAGGGTTGAAACTTTAATTGTTTTAAAGTTGCTAGTTGAATTTCAAATAATGTTGGATTTGGGAATTTTGGAAATACACAAATTTTATTGAATAAGTTCAAGCAATTATGAAAACATTATTAGCTTTAATTTTGTTTGCAAGATTTTAATTTTCAAACTCCCATTTGAAATATTGCCAAGTAGGATTTGATTGGATTTGGATGTGTTACTTGCTTTTACCATTAGGGTTTTGAACAATTTAATTTGTTTTGAAGTTTTGAGGGTTTTGGAAAACATGATGCAATGCTTATGATGCAGATGATGCAAACAAAAAGAAAACAAACTGGTAACACCCCAGGTGTTACAGACGACACCACTAACAAGGGATTGCGCCCTCGCAATCCACCTGCTAACCCGGGAGGGGAAAGAGGTTCGACTATCGATTCTTCGTGCTTCCAGTTGATCTCCTCGACACCACTAACAAGAGATTCTGGCTCGGGTTGATGACGATGTTCTTCCACCAGGAATCTTCCGATGATCGAACCTATTAGGTTAAGGGCTCAGAAAACGTCCACCCACGTAGGATCCTAACACTTTGAAAGATAGGCAAGGGGAAGACTCCAAAACAAATAAGATGGGAGGGGAAATAGAATAGGGATAAGGAGAAAAACAAGAATCCTATTGAGATGTTTTTTCCAAAATAGTTTAGCAGAAATAGTTTTTGACACTCTAGAAACAACGACCGTTAGCGAGGTTATCCTACAGGCTTTGCGGACCCGTTGCTTCGATAACCATTCGTATCGAAACAATCTCGGGAATCGGAACCAAGGCTCTGATACCATTTGTGACGCCCCGAGATCGGGCACTATGCAGATTTCAGCATTCCCGCCAAATCCGCATAATAACCGACTCCAGGTTGCCAGTTATGATAACATTACAATAGTTCTCGAATAATCCACAATTACAACAGAAACAGATAGATACAAGATGACTCAGAAGAGCCAGGGATACAACTGATACAATACAAAGATCCAAATAACAGCGGAAGAAACAAACGTCCGTCTACGGACAAGATCCAAATTGGACTAAGAGTCCTGAAGATAACCGAAGGCGTCCAATCCCTGCCCAGGCCAAGCCGGAGGGATTCCCAAGCTAACGTCGTCAGACTTCAAACCTGTTGACTGCAATTTGGAATTTGCAGCCACGAAAGAGATTCGTGGGTCAGTACGGTTAAGTACTGGCAAGGGGAATAAAACCCATACTCACAAGTTACCGGCGTAGCCAGTCATCACAAGATACAAATACTTTAGGATCAACGGAAAGGAAGGGTGTTATTGCAAATAAGCAACAGCAGGCTGCACTAACCAACTACAGAGATTCTATTACTTCCAACTATCAGAAAGGAGATAAGATCGAGTGATAGTAACCAACTGAAAGATAACTTCAAACAAACCCATCCTGGATCTCGCCCCTTATCCGAAGAAGCAATCCGAGGATAACTCACACCGTGGTATTAAAGATGAATCAAGTTATTGTGTGAATAACCTATTACTAGGCAAGTTATTAATCATTGGGTGAAACATGATTGATCATTATGTTGAAGTTGTCCTGAGTACTTGTTAGCCAGTACTTTCACCAAGTAATCCATAACCGCGGAAAACACGGCTTCTCGAGAAGATTATCCCTGCAGGGTTGCACCATAGTAACCGACACTCATGAATATCCCGCCAGATGGAGTGGCCACTCCACCAAGCGGGGCACTCAACACAATCCAACCCTTCTTCGCATCAAGCCCAAAGAACCTTGGGCGCACGGCTACTCGGGCCCAGAAGAAAATGGACCCTCATAGCACTCTAAGACCGTGTCCCCCTATATGCCGACTACGAAAGTTCCACCCGGGTACCAAGGGCTCGCAAGATCATGCATGCAGCAAATGGAAAACCCGAACTAAATGAGGCGATTTGGACGAGATGCGAATCGGGTCAAACTGAGGGGGAGCCCATACTCCCCAAATGCGGGTAGTGCGCTCATCATGGATCAGTAGACAAGACCCTTTTCCTATTAGGGTCGACACTAGCAGGCCTCAAAACCACAAAGGGCCTCCTGCCGGTGCCTTATCATCAAATTATTATTATTACCATTAGCAATTAACAGGTTTGATTGATTAACATCGAGCCCCCAGAACATAACTAAGTAATAACAGAAAGTAACGGGTAACAGACTCGAGCAAAACAACCTAAGCAAGATAGTAGGACACAGGCTCAAGCAAAGGTTATAGGAGTGGAGGTGAGGCAATATCAGGGTCAAAGGATTCATGTGATAGGTTCGTAACAGAAACAACTACTACTAAGGCTAGCAGAAAAGAATCAACGGAAAGAATCGGTAACAAGTGATGAAAGGCAGCCATATGGCATGCAAGTGAGTATACTTGCCTGAGATCCCGCAAGGTAGCAGAACTTGTCGTTGCTCACATCATCTCAACGTCCTATCCGAGAAGAAGCAACGAACCTCGAACAAACACCGGAATGCAACAATTACTACTACGGCAAAAGATCCAGCATGATCAAGATATGGATGCATGACAATTTAATTGATGCATAGAAATAAACTAGTTGACAAGTTAAACAAATTTAAATGGACCCATATGCAATTTGAGTTGCATAGGAAAAGCCCATGAATTATGGTTAAATTATTTGTTTTCCAACTAATCAACAGGTGCTAGTGGTTTAGTATGATGCATGCAAAAGGGGAAACAGCAAAATAACAACATTAGAATCAATTTAAGATAGGGTGTAGCAATTTAGAATTTTATTATTGATTTAGGGAATTTTTGGGTGCCTTAAGGGAACACACAAGTATTTGTTGTTTTCAACCATTTAAAATGTTCAAAACAAATAACAAAGTTGATATTTGAAAAGGTTATCAAATTTTAGTTGGATTACATGTTTCACAATTTGAAATTGGACTTTGGATTAATTATTTATGATTTTAACAATATTAAACAATTTTTAATTGAATTAAACAAGAATTAAATGGTTTAGGCAAATTAAATTATTCAAACCAGAAAACAAAGTTTATATTTGAATAGGGTATTCAAAATGGTATGGAAAACATATTTTATTTGCCTTATTTGGAATTAGTATGAATTATTTATGAATTGTTGCAAATTACAAATGAATTATTTGAATTCAAATTTAAATGGCATTTTGAAAATTCAAAACAGGAAACAAATGTGATATTTGAAAAGTTCATGGAATTTTGGTTGAGATACATATTTTGTTTGTGCAAAACAGAGTTGAAATGGCAAAGATATGGTTTATGTAAGTTATTTAGGGTTATTAAACATTTCCTGGAAAAGAAAAATAAGGAATTGGTCATTTGCACCGTGGTGGGCATACCCACGCTGGATGACATGCGGGGCCCGCGCCCGCGTGGCGCTGACGAGGCGGGTTGATCTCCACGGTGGCGCCCAGCTTCACCGACAGGTGGGCCGCTACCCCGCGTGGTGGAAAAACGAGAAAAAGATGTCGACCCCAGGGATCGAACCGTGGTCGCGGGGGGGGGGGGCGCGCGGGATCCTTTTGCCACTGCGCTGTAACTGAACTTATGTTCAGTGTTGCAGTTGCGGTGGCTTTCAGGTGAAGGACCCGGACTTGCTGCTCTCGTGAGACTGCATCTGCGAACTGCAGAACGCGACGATCGGAAAAGAAAAGGCGCCGGCGACCAGAACCAGCGACGGCGACGCGATGATTGGGCCACACATCTCAGAGCAGGAGGGAGGAGGGGCCCTAAGGCGAGAGGGAACGCTCACCTCGATGAGCTTCGACGGGCAGACATGGAGGCATCGGTCGCTGCAGATGGTGGCGACGGCGGCGGAAGAACTTGATGGCGTCGCCGCCTCGGTCCTCCTCTCGCCGGGCATCCTTCAGCAAAAGGGAAGGGGGAGGCCCCCTTGTTCCATTCCCGCCGCTGCCGGGCCACGACATGGCCGCGATCGGAGACGCCATGCCCGCCAAAACACGCCCACCGCAGCCCTCTTTGTGGAGTTTCAGACATTCAGACAAGCAGTAGTTGTGGAGATGAGATCGAGGGGGAGAGAGGGTGGCGGCGGCCTGGGGAGGAGAGGGGATTAGGGTTAGGGTTTGGAGGGCCTCGGGACCTTCTTGTAGAGGGGGAAAAGGAGCAGCACATGGGGGGGAGTTGGTGGTGTTGATGCTTTTCTGCACAGGGAAAACGACAGAGAGGGGGAAGGGGACCGTACGGAGGTGGAAGATGCTCAGATCGAAGGGGTAACGGGCCCAAGGAAGTTGGGCTTGAGGTGGAAAGGGAAAAAAATAGGGGGTGGGCTTTGGAAAAAAGATGATGGGGCTGCTCTCTCTCCTTGCTTGCTTTTCTTTTTATTTGTTTTCACTTATTATTTTTTGTAAGAGATAATGAGAGAGAGAGAGAGATAGAAAAGAAAATAGGGGTTTTCTTTTTATGGACTATTTGTGTTAAATTTTCAAAACAGAGATTAAAGCAAAAGGTAACATTATTTTCCAGGGTTGAAACTTTAATTGTTTTAAAGTTGCTAGTTGAATTTCAAATAATGTTGGATTTGGGAATTTTGGAAATACACAAATTTTATTGAATAAGTTCAAGCAATTATGAAAACATTATTAGCTTTAATTTTGTTTGCAAGATTTTAATTTTCAAACTCCCATTTGAAATATTGCCAAGTAGGATTTGATTGGATTTGGATGTGTTACTTGCTTTTACCATTAGGGTTTTGAACAATTTAATTTGTTTTGAAGTTTTGAGGGTTTTGGAAAACATGATGCAATGCTTATGATGCAGATGATGCAAACAAAAAGAAAACAAACAGGTAACACCCCAGGTGTTACAGAAGTGTTTTTACTTCTCTGCTTTTGAGGCTAAGTTTTTTCAAAACTTCCAAGTTTATGGCATCTGCGGAATGCTGAAACATGGAAATGAAAGCCAGATGCTTAAGTTTGAACAAGCATACAAAGAAGCATTAAGAATAATTTAGGGTTTCACCTTAATGCTTGGGGGCTAGAAGTATTACCTGGCTCATTTCTCGCAAGTCAGCCAAGGTCTCCTTGAATTCCCTGGCATATTCCATGAAAAGAATTCCAACATGGTGAAGGCCATCGTGTATGACCTGACGGGGCGAGAATGCGATATTATTGCGGATAACTAATCCATTTTGTGGCCAGGGGCGAACAAGAGGCGCAGGAGCAAAAAATTTCTTAGCTTCCGGACGAATATATCCGAGGTCGTCGAAAGGCTCTTCTTTCACCCGGATATCATCCGGAGTAGGAATGGATTCATTTCCAGCAGGTGATCGAAAATTTCCGCCCATTGGCATATTCGTTCTCCCCCTTTTTCCCGTAACTGCAGAAGGAAATTCTTCTTTGATAGTAGTTTGCCTCTTGCGCTTTTGGTTGTTGTAAAACTCGGCATGTAATTTGCTGATTTCAGCATCAGAAGCAAGATCATTTTCTCCAAGTTCGTCAAACCAGGAAAGAATTAACAGTATGTTAAAAAATGAAGAGAGAAGATAATCTGAGGAAACTCAGAAACAAGGGAAGGAAAGTACCTTAGGAACCAGATTTTCCGCATGATAAATGGCTAGACTTTCCTCAATCTGGCTATCGGCGGCAACTATCTGATGAAGGCGTTCTATAAAATCCTTCTTGCTAAAGGACCTATCTGTTCCTCTCATGCTATCTTCCGGTCCCATGTACTCGCAAAGAAGTCGGGAACGAAGGGATAAAGGTTGTACGCGACGTCCAAACCAGCATAAAACGATATCCTTCCCAACCAAAGGTGGTTGAGAAGAAGAAAGTTTGGCAATGCGCCGCTTTATTTTCATCAGGTTTTCAGGCAAATCCTCTGTTACTGCTAATGTCCAACTCTCGCAAGGAGTAGCGGCAGAATTAACAAAGGGAGGAATTCCGGTTTCTCTGCCGGGGGACGGAATGTCTTGGTGATAAAAGAAAGAACCTAGCCAAGATTGGTCAGGTTTCGGCATTCTTATCTTTGGATACCATTCTTCCCTAAAGTTTCTGAGGGTAAAAGATATGGTCCCGCAGATGGGCGAAACACCGTTTGTAATGTTATGTTGTACCTCGAAACAATAATGCCAGAAGTCTAAATTGGGAGTTATTCCAAGATACCCTTCGAAAAGAGCTTGGAAACTAGCTAATTGAAGGATGGAATTTGGAGAGATATTATGTGGTTGAACACCATAAAAGTTGAGGACGTCTAGGAAAAAGGCGGAAGGGGGAAAACCCATACCTCTCGTGATATGAGAGGTAAGGAGGACGCGTTCTCCTTCCTTTGGCTTGGGCTCTGGCTCATCCTTCGAGATCCGCCATTTGCCTTTAACTATTAATCTATCCCTTGACATCCGACGAAGGAGGACGAGTGAAGTATTACTCTGATTCCAAATTCCGACAAATTCTGCTTCTTCATCAGCTCCGGTGGAGAAGCGCTCAGTGCCACGGGAGTGAATCTTGATCCTCGCCGGTTCTGAAGCAAACGGCGGAGTTGTTGTGGCGCTTGGGCCCGCGACGTCCGCGGCGGCGGAAGCGTTTCCTCCGCCCGCCGCGGATGCCGTGGCCTTTCCCGGCTCGCCGCCGGCGTGCTTGGGCGACCCTAGCTGTGGATCTAGGTCGCCCAAAAGCTCGTCGATGGAGGCGCGAGCCGGTGAGGACTGCGGAGAGGCCATCTTCCCTGGTGATGTGTGTGCGCTCTGGCGTGCGAAGAGCTCGTCAGGGCAAGGTCTCGTTCTCGCTCTCAAGCTCGCGTTCGCAACAATGGTGAGGGCAGTGAGGGAGTGAAGAAGATTGCCGATGGGGACGAGGACGGCTATTTATAGCCTGAAAACCTCTAGATACGTGCTAACGGCTCTTTCGAACGTTGGATGTTTGACGCGTGTCAACCATCGAGAAATCCGGGAAACGGAACGACAGTGGAATGATGGTTATCTCCTCGTTTCCCGTGAGAATCTGTCAGAGATACGTTACAGGGTTTCCCGCGTGAAACCAAGCGTCGCCTACGTCAGCATGATTAAAGCACTGACGTCAGAAGTTCCTTTTCCGCGAAGGATCGCGAGAAGAAAAGCCGGATTTTCAGAGTTCCGAGTTTTATGTTACCATCTCCTTCAAAAGGAAAGTAGAAAGAATCAAGACTGCTGAATCAAGATTTCCCGGACAAATGCATTTGACGAAAGACGGAGAATCAGAGTTTTGATCCTTCCTGGGGGCTACTGTCCGATATATACTGAATAGGGGTATAGAAGATGGTAGACAAAGAGCCGGACTACCAGGGTGGCCTCAGAGGTAGTGGGCTTAGGTCCATTGGGCGGCCCAGTAGTCCGACGCGCAGAAGCCGGATTCTAGAAGAACCTAGATCACGGCCCACGTGATCTGGCTTGGAGGAGAAGACGGATTCCTTACTTTCCAAGTTACAAGTTAAACGTAGTCTTCTAGGTTTCTGGTTCTGTAAGCCATAATCCGGCTATTATATAAAGCCGGACGGGAGATAGATTACATAAGGTTTTAGGTTCTAGGTTCTAGGTCCAAGTTTCACAAGCTCTACGCAACTCGCCGAGAAGCTCATCCTCGTCGAGTAGCTAGATCTATTCCCTCACACTGTAACCCTGTTATACGGGCTTTAGTCCCAATTAGTGAGAAGTGCAGGAGTAGGTACGCCGTACTGTCGCGACGTACCGAACCTGGGTAAAATCCCGTGTTCTGTGTTACTACGCTATCCCGTTACCCCACGTCTCTACCGTAGTCTCATGGCACCCCAGTCTATGAAAACTACTACGATGTCTCGACACCTGGCAGCCCTCAGATATGCCAGGAATACCCAGGGAGTTCGCCGAGCACTCACTCGAAGTCTACAAAGACGCAAAGCCCATCAAGCAGACCACTCGACGGTTCTCAGAACCCAAGCAGAAAGCGCTTGGAGAAGAAGTAAACAGACTGCTAGCAGCAAAATTCATCAGGGAGATCAAAATATCCACTTGGTTAGCAAACCCGGTGCTGGTCCCAAAGAAGAACACCAACATCCTTCGAGTGTGCATCGACTACACGTCGCTGAATAAGCACTGCCCCAAGGATAACTTTCCCCTCCCATGAATCGACCAGATCGTGGACTCCACCGCAGGCTGTCAACGCCTCTCCTTCCTAGACGCCTACTCGGGATACAATCATATCCGAATGAAGCAGGAAGACGAGGAGAAGACAACATTTATCACACCTCACGGTGTGTACTGCTACACGACAATGCCCTTCGGGCTCAAGAACGCAGGCGCAACATATCAGCGCTGCATGCAAAAATGCCCCGCCAAGCTCATTGGCAAGAACGTACAAGTGTACGTTGACGACATCGTCATCAAGACTCGAGTGGAGGATACACTCCTCGAGGACATCAGAGAAACATTTGACGCTCTAAACGCATACATGATTAAGCTCAACCCGACAAAATGCGTCTTTGGCGTCCTAGCAGGGCAACTTCTCGGGTACCTGATATCCGCCAGAGGAATCGAAGCCAACCCAGAGAAGATACAAGCAATCTTGACAATGAAGGAGCCCACCAATCTACGCGGAGTCCAACAGCTCGCAGGGCGACTAGCCGCCTTGAGCAGATTTATCGCATGATTGGGCGAGCAGGTGTTACCCTTCTACAAGCTGTTGAAGAAGACAGACAAGTTCGAATGGACACCAGAAGCTAAGCAGGCATTCGCATACCTGAAACAATCCTTACAGAGCAGGCGCATTCTTGCAACACCACAAGAGAGGGAGCCACTATACCTATACCTAGCCGCAACAAACCAGGTCATCAGCACGGCCATCGTGGTCGAACGACCTGAGGAAGGCAAGGCATATGGAGTTCAAATACCAATATACTACATCAGCGAGGTACTCTCGCCGTGCAAACAACGATATCCTCACTACCAGAAGCTCGCATATGGAGTTGTTCTCACGGCTCGAAAGCTCAAGCACTACTTCCAGGAACATACCATAACAGTGGTTAATGATGCATCACTCGGTACAATCATGAACAACCCAATGGCATCCGGAAGAATAGCAAAATGGAGCATCGAGCTGGGCGCTTGGGACATCATCTATGCAGGGCGCAATTCCGTGAAGTCCCATGTACTCGTGGAGTTTCTGAGCGAGTGGACAGAACTACAAACACCTGGTCCGCCGAAATACACGAGTAACTGGATCATGTACTTCGACGGATCCAAGAGAAACGAAGGAGCAGGAGCTGGGATCGTCCTAATATCACCCAGAGGAGAGAAGCTGCAGTACGTCCTACGACTAGCTTTCCCACCCGACGATCCATCATCAAACAACGACGCAGAATACGAGGCCCTGTTGCATGGGATGAAGATGGCAGTTGCGTGCGGAGCCACCCGACTGATGATCTACGACGATTCCAATCTCATCGTGCAACAAACAATGAAGGAATGCGACGCTATCGCAGAGAACATGGTCGCCTATCGTGACATGTACAACCTACTCGAAGGAAGTTTCAAAGGATGCGAGCTGAAGCACATTGCGAGATCCAGCAACGAAGAAGCAGATAGGCTGGCGAACATGGGTTCCACAAACACACCCATACCGCCAGGAATATATTTCGAGCGGATGATAAAACGATCAGTCAAAGTCAAGAAAACTGCAGGAGCACCCGCAGCATCGGAAATAGAGGTCAACCCGCAAATTGCTATCATTGAGCTCATTCATAATATTTCGCGACAAGTTTTTCTGGTCGAGCCAGTCTGGACGCAGAAATACCTCGACTACTTGTCCGCCAAACAGCTCCCAGCAGATCCTCGCGAGGCTCGACAAATACTCAGACGCAGCAAATCCTTTCGGGTACTCAATGGCGAGCTATACAAGCAGAGCATCTCAGGCATACTGCAACAATGCATAGCACCCGAAGATGACAAGGAATTGCTGTGAGACATCCACCAAGGAGATTGTGGACATCATGCTAGCTGGAAAGAAATCATGGGAAAAGCTTTCCGAGTAGGATTCTACTGGCTTACAACAGCCAGAGACGCAAAGGACCTGGTCGACAGGTGCAACGCTTGCCAGCGATTCGCACCCAAACCACACGCCCCCGCTACGGAATTACATATGATACCCATCGCCTGGTCCTTTGCACAATGGGGGCTGGACATGGTAGGACCATTACGCAAGTCCACACCAGGTGGATACACACACTTGCTGGTCGCAGTCGACAAATTTACAAAGTGGATCGAAGCCATGCTAGTAACCTCGGCTAGCGCCCAATGCACCGTCAAATTCCTCGACTCCATCATATGCAAATTTGGAGTACCACACGACATCATTACTGACAATGGTAGCAACTTCACAGCAAAGGAAACACAGCAGTTCTCCGACGAAAAGGGAATCATCTTCAAATTCGCTTCAGTCGCTCATCCGCAGACCAACAACCAAGTCGAACGATCCAACGGATTGGTTTCGGCTGGCATCAAGAAACGTCTACTCGATCGACTACACCCAGCAGCGGGACATTGGGAAGAAGAGCTACCCTCCGTGCTATGGAGCCTCCGCACAACTCCAAATCGATCCACAAACTACACACCATTTTTCATGGTATACGGGGCTGAAGCAGTCCTTCCCGAGGATGTCAGGTTCAGCGCCCCACGAGTCGTTGCTTACAACGAAGAAACCTCCAACAGGGCACTCGCAGACGATATGGACGCACTCGACGAAATGCGCGATATTGCACTCGCAAGATCCGCAGTATACCAGCAGTCGTTGCGAAACTATCACAGTCGCTGCATACGCCACAGAGCCTTCGCAGTATGAGATTTGGTGCTACGGCTCATGCAGAAGGAAGGACACAAGCTCGAGCCACCATGGGAAGGACCCTTCATAATACACGAAGTTATCCCAGGTGGCGCCTATCGACTGAAGAATCCGACGACTGGAGGCATCTATTCCAACCCTTGGAATGTTGCACAACTCCGCAAATTTTATCCCTAGATTTACTTTACTCATACTAATAAGGCTACATTAGCCATCTTGTATCTCGAAAGAAAAACACATGACTTCTCAGTCATTGCAATAAAATACATGGTTTCTCAACCATAGCTACTCGAGTTTTCCATCCTTACATGCTAAAAAGTAACAGGTATACACCCCACAAACACACGGGGGTTACGCCTAACTTAGCATCACAGGAAGAATTTTATATATACAAGGTAGAAACCTTACAACAGTTTTACACAACTGCACAGAGCAACAAGATACATACATCCTACAATTACACATGGCGATGAGTATTCTCAGCCGCCAAAACCCGATCCACCTCTGCCGAGGTCAATCGAATGATTTCCTCTGCTGTAGGTCGAACAACCCTATAATGAGGAGCAATGTTGATTGGACCATCAGGGAGCCTAGCTACAGAATTGAAATTCACCTCAGGATGCCACAACCAGACGAAGGAAAGAGCCACTACTGAGCCGCAGATCATCTGATTGCGGACACACTCGCGAATTTCTCCTTCTCGCCCAAAAATCCTGAGAAGATGGCTCCAATCTTCGGGACCCCTCTCCAATGGATAGAAAGCAGAATTCATAGCAATCAAAACCTCGTGAAAGGAACTCACGAGCATCTTCGCCTGGATAACTCGAGACTTCACGGTAGCAAGCACAAAACCCCGGCTCCGATCGGGCCAAAAGTTATTCGCATGGGGCTTTGAACTGCCAGCTTCCTGAAGAATGTGGTTCTCCACCCACTGTTTCTCACTCCTATCATCCGGCTGAACAACTAAAAACTAAGGTACACGATCAAAGAAAGATACAAGACACAGAAGGCTAGGGGGCTGAATTACTTACAGAGCAAATCCCTGGCGACAGTTGCCAATTCATCCATCACAAACTGCTCACGTTCAACCGCAAGCTTCTGTTTGGACTTGGCTACATCTGCTACCCCACGCAAAGCTTTTAGCTTGCGCTCGCCATCCGCAACACGGTCACGGAGGCCTGCAAAGGTACCTACAGCGGCAACAAGAATATTCGCTTGGGCAGCAAGCCCAGCCGAAGACTCCGCAGCAATTCCGGCTACCTGGAAGAATACAAGGAAATATAAGGAATAAGATGCCCTATTCGAGATATAACAACCACCTATTCGACATGTGCTCGGGGGCTACTCCCATCGGGAGGAAACACATAAACAAATCAATTACAGGAAGCATCTCAGATATCAGAAGAACATTTCGATTAAACGATGAAAATACGGGATTACATTCCAAGGTTCATTACAATCAAAAGAGCGAGCTACGAAGAAAATATACTAAGGAGCTACAGCTGTGCTGCCACTCGCGGCAGTGCTCCCCCTACGACTAGTACGGGCGATCAACTCAGATAACTTCTAGGCAAGGACTCCAGCTGGATCGCCAAAACGACGAAGCGCTACCTTTTTGCCCAAAGAAGGATCGGCGGGAAGGTCCGAGTACGCCTCCTCCAAGCCCGTGACTCCGTGCGCCAGCGCAAACTGGATGGCAGTCTTCGCCCCAGAATCTGACTGTGCAACCGCGTAGGCATCAAGGAGATTGCTCTCCAAGAAAATCTTCAAAATATCACCCAGCGCAGGCGGAGACACAACGTCGACTAGAAGACGACCGTGAAGCTGCGTCAGCACTCGAATGGCATCGCCGATCAGGGTGCAAATCCCCTCAGCGTGCTTCTTGAGCTTGGCGCAGGAATCAGTCAAAGAATCCACCCATTGGACCCCAGGCAGCTCCAACGGGACGCCCAGAAGACCTGCAGAAAGAAATATTAAAATCCAAGAACCTACCGGACAATCGGAAGACAACAAGAGACCAAATGCAACTTACCCGCAAAACGCTGGGCCAAAGGGCGAAGGAAGTCGACAAGGTCGGAGTCCTCCTTGGTGCCAGCTTCCTCCAGCTTTGTCAGAGCGTCCCGAGCGCTCGCAAGCTTTCCTTCAAGGTCAGTCGACAGCTTGCGAGAGGACTCGAGCTCCTGTCGAGCAGCCGCCAACTGAGCCTCCTGAGCGCTTGCCCGAGTGGAGGCGTCCGCCTTCTCGGCCTTCAAAATTTCATCTTGAGCTACATAGCAATTGGGTCTCAGAATGGAAGAAATTGGCGTAATAACTAAAAATGGGACAAAAAAGGTCGATAAACTTACTTCGAAGGAGCTCATTTTCGGCGACAAGACAATCGCGATCCGATCGAAGGGTCCTGCATTCCGTTTCAGCAAGGATAACGCGACGACCAACGTCGAGTTGGGAGTCGAGGAGTGACTGCAAAAAACATAAAGATAGGAGAATCAGAGAAGAGAAGATTGAGCCTATACGCGATTGCAAACATTCGAGTATAGCCTCGGGGGCTACTCCCATCGGGAGCACTGTCGTGCGCCCGATAAAGAAAATAGAAGGGGTAAAGTATACATCTTTGAGCCTGTAGCCAATCGCACGCGATCAACTACAGCCTCGGGGGCTATTCCCATCGGGAGCACTGCCGTGCACCCGATAAAAAATCCTAATTAACGAAGCACAGTTTGAAGAAAAAAGCAGCAAGATTTACCTGGCCTTGGGCTAAGGAGAGGGGATCCGCTGAGCTACCCGACACTTCCTTCGGAGTCAAGGCCCCAGCAGCAAAACTAGGAATTCTGTATTCCGTACTCGCCGCAGTGGGGGCTGCACTCGGTGAATTCTGGACGGTGTCGGCGGTAGGGGTCCCACCCGCAGCTGCAGCTCTCTTCCTCTTTTCGTGAGGAAGGGAAGAGACGGATCTACCAGGGCTGATAGCTTGCAGACTACCATGAAGACAATACGTCAAAAGGCGCGAAAAAAGAATGTTCGACTAAGAACAAGAAGAAGAACTTACTCGTCGTCATCTTCGTCGTCCAACATATCCGCATTCCAGGCGGTTTGGATATTCGAAAATGAGGGAGAAGGGGCGCGCGTGCGTAGCGGGGTCACGATGAGAGGCCCCTTCGATTCCTTATCCAAGGAGTTATCCTTGGAGGTGGCCTCATCGTCCTCCACTCGGCGGCGTTTGCGGTGGAGGAGACCACTGCCCGACTCCTCCGCGTCATCCGAGGAGTCATGCTCGGAACTCGACGAGGCGTTAGCAATGCTGGTGTCGGCTGGACCATCCAGGTTACTCGCCAACAAGTCCGAGGCTTCCTCCCTAGAGATTGGCGGGTAGCAGGTGGCCACGCCTAAGCTCTACACAAAGAAGAAAGAAGAAGAAAAGGAAGAAAAAAATTCAGTCGACAAGATTTTCAAAACAAGAAAGAAACAAAGTCAAAGGAAAAAAGCAAACTTACTTCAGGTGGTGGAGGCCTTGACGCCTCGAAGGCTGCGACAGTGCAGTCGGGGAAGGCTTCACCCACCTTCAAGCTGGTGATGGCCGCGTTCTTCTTATCGAATTCAACATTCAAGAGTTCTTCACGGCTTACGCGACTGGGGTCTTCAGCACCCTGGTACTCCCACATCGTGGAAGGCCTGTCCTGCAGGGGCTGAATCCTGCGCTTGAGGAAGATGCTCGCCAGGTGCAGCTCGTTCAGCACAACTCCGGCGGCTTGGTCCCGAAGGGCAGCCACCTTGGCGAGTAGCGGGGTGACAACCTGATTCTCTTCAGCCGACAGCTTATGCGCCCAGGATTTCCGCCTCTTCAGGACAACGATTGGGTGGAATTCATGAGCTCCACCCGAGCTGTTGTCGATGACGTAGAACCACTTCTTTCTCCACCCTTGGGCGGAGTCGATGAAGTGCATCCCGAAGTATCTGCTGTCCGATTTCGCCTGGATTCCGAAACCGCCGGTTCGCAGCGGCTCGCCAAGCTCGGTCTCTACCCGCGATTTCTCGCGGAAGACACGGACCTTGAAGAGGGCCTTCCAGAGGCCCCAATGTGGTCGAATGCCCAAGAAGCACTCGCAGAACACAATGAAGCACGATATGTGCTGCACTGCATTCGGAGGCAGATCGTGGAGGTGTATGCCATAGACATATAGCAACGCCACGAGAAAGGGGTGGAGAGGAAAGGAGAGCCCGCGCGATACGTAGTCCGCGAAAACCACGCGTTCATTCACGCGGGGATTGGGTACCTCCTCCTTTTTGCCGAGGCGCACCCGCTTGTCGGCTTACGGAGGCAGCAACCCCTCCCTTGGCATCTCCTTGATGCTCTTGTTCGTGGTGTTGGGCGAACGCCAGTCGCCCGAGTGCGGTGCGGGTGGCGCGAGAACTTCTTCCGTCGCCCTCGACGAAGAAACAACGGCGCCGCGCTTCTTGCCCCCTACCATTGGCGCTGGTGCGAGCTCGGGGAGAGAAGAAGTAGAGAACGAGGAAGACGAAGAATGAGGAAGACGAAGGCTGGGGAAATTTTCACCGTTTCACCTAAGGCCTATATTTATACACAGAGCCGCCTAGTCCTGACCGTTCGCTGAGCCACGTGGCATCCATCGCGGCTACCGCGTGCGAAGACGAAACGAGAGGGCGGCGGATGCTGTTTCATGCCACGATCCTAACAGTGGATCGTGCACATTTACTGCACGCAGTTCGCGTAAAAACCGGGAACGACGTCTTGTTTCCGGTCAAAAAGCTGACAAGGTGGGCCAGCACTTCTGTTCTCGCTCCTTCACGTCCCATCGGGAGGATAAAGTGCGCCATGACGTTATAGCGTACATCATCAAGCTGGCAAAATCTTTCGAATAAAAGCTCCGAACACGAAATAACTTCGTATGGACAAATTGTGACGTGAAATTTCTTTCACAAAAGAGACAAGACCCTAAACACGAAAACCCTTCGTATGGGCACAAAATTCCAAACACAAAAACTCTTTCATATGGACAAAAATAGCTTGGTTTTCATACTTAGGAAACCATAGACCTAAAATTCTGCGGTGAGCAGATCCTGCCACTCCATCACACGATGTCTACACATCGCAGACCTGGATTGTTCAGCCGACTAGGCACATCCGGATGCCATATTCCTTCGAATGTGAAGGTAAGACCCAAAAGATCTCTCTTGAGGGCCTGGAATCGCACTCAAGCTGCGACCTCCGGTACAATTCCGTGTCAACAACACGAAGAAAAATCCTAGCGGACGCGCCGGGTACTCCCATAGGTTAAGTTCGACTCGGTAAGACCTCTACGGCTCAGTCGCAATGATCACCTCATCGGGTTCGAGTCGGAGGTCTCGAATCTGTGTAGGCCAGAACTAATTTTCCCCTAGTTGCAATTAATTGGCCCTGATCTTTCGGGAGAGCCAAGCTACTGCGCCACATCCTTCTGCAAAAAACAGCCATAAAACACAAGCACTTTCATCACTCGATACTCGGGTATAAAAAGCTCATCACACGGGGTATACACCCTCCAAGCGGAAAACGACCATAAAGGTTATCCGAAGGAAAGCAAGACGAAAAATCTGACCGTCTACTCGACTTGAAAAATCCCAATCGAGCAAACGCTCGGGGGCTACTAACGAAGGGATGGACCTTGGACCCTGCGAGTAAGGACACCCCTTCCTAGGCCTAAGGCTAAAGCCCAAGAAGGGAAGCCCTTGGAGTATTCTGGAAGGCCCACTTGAAGCCCACCTCCAATGCCTTGCGGGCTAAGATAGGAAACTTGTAACCGACATAGGGTTAGAGTTCGAGTCCTCTCCGGGTAGGGTTTGAGACATGGCCATCTATATAAGGCCAGGAGAACCACCGGGAGGGGACCAAGCAATACCGCACCACCAAAGCCTTGAGCTCGAGATCGTACTCTCGACTTGAGCCACCACCATTGTAACCGATCTATCGATAATACAGATCGACAGAGGCAGGAGTAAGGGTTTTACCTCTACGAGGGCCCCGAACCTGGGTAAATCGTGCCCCATGTCTAGCCGACGATTGTCACCAGGGCTCATGGGTTCTCCTATTCGAAACCCTATGGGTTCACCTAAGGGATTCGTTGAGTCACAGATTCTACACCCCTCCTGGACCCAGACGCACGCTCGTCCTTCTCTCCCTTCCATCTTTCTCAGAGGAGAAAAAGAGAGCATATGGCTCGTGGTCGGCGAGGTCGCGGATCCGCGGCGGACGCGACCGCATCTCCAAGACGTAACACATGAATCACGCTGGCAATCATAGAGGCACCAGAGGGATCCGGAGGCCATGACAGTGTAGTAGAGGGCTGCATCCCTACCCGATGTTAGGAAGATACGAGGGTGGCGCCGCATGGGTCCTTGGTGGGGCTGTGCGGCCGACTCCGTAGCAAGCTGTGGCTCCCGGACTCCTTCGCGAGGCCATCGACCCGCCCCAGAGGATGTGGCTCCAAATGGTTGGCTGCATCAATGGCCCATGGTGGGTGGCCATCGAGTTCTTCCCCAACGGTTGCCTGATGCTGGCGTAAGGGTGGAAGACCTTCGCCCTCTCCCAAAGTATGGAGGAGAAGCAGGTCCTCTACTTACGCTTTGATAGGGAGGACAAACTCTTCGTGAAGATCTTCGGGCGTCGCGGCAGGCGCAAAGAGTGCTGCGTCGAGAGCGAGAGCATCGATGACAGCAGCGACGAGAGCGGCGCCTCCGCAGGCGAGGATGAAGATGAGGAAAATTCCTCGAGCATCAAGGTGGAGGAGGGAGATTCTGACTCGGATTAGCGCGTGCGCGCCTCCATCTGGGGAGGAAGCCTGGCCAGTTGCTTTATCCTCTCATATGAGACCTTGGCCTTCTCCTCGGCTGGCTCCTCTTTTGTATGTCTTCCGTAGGCCCCGAGAGGGAATAAACCTCTCCAGACTTTTGTGCTCCTTCTCATTCCTGTAATGGATCCTACAACATGTCTGTTGTGCTGAGATGTTTCTTGTGAATAATTTTTTTAAATTTTAAGTCATGTTTTTCTTTCTACTACATTATATATTTCTTGAACGACTCGGAGGCAACTCCTCCAAGAGATAAAAGAGATGGGAGTGAGACTTAGCTGTTTTTTTTTGCGGTGCTGAGGGACTTGGCAAGGAGAGACGTGCGCCCGTGGAGGATCTCTCGAGAGACCTCCTGCCAATTCCTCGGGGAGGTTTTGCTCCTTGCCTTGTGAGGGAGGTGGTGCTTCCTACATAGGTAGAAATGTGCGTTTGTTGGTTCCGACATGGGCGCCTCACGAGGATGTCAGCACCAAGGACTTTGGTGAGGTGTCGTGCACGGTAGAGACCTGTTTAGACATATCTTAGTCACCTGGGTTTAATCTAATGGGAGCTTACCCGTGCATTGGTACCGACCCCACTCGTGAGTTTCCTTCGAGAGGAAATTCCCAAACGCGCACTCCTCAAGAGGCAAAGGATTGCCGAGGCAACAAATGAGCGACTAAGTTTACTCCTACGAGATGAGACCGTCCATTACAAAACGCTTGGGGGTGCCATGACCTTGTGGTCCCCCAAGAGAAACTTTACATCACCGTGCGGACACGAGACTCCCATTGTCATGGGGCTAAATATCGCGCGAGTTCAGGTGCATATCTTGAGGATGTAGTGGCCTTGTGGTGCCCTCAAGAAACAAAATTTTGCCCTGCCGGAGCGGGGCTCCCACTTGTGTGGTATAGAAGCTCCCGCGGCACTACAGAGACGCATGATGGGAAGCTCCATGAGACCCTCACAGAAAGAGGTCCTGGCATCGTTTTTACTGTGGTGTCACGGGCAGAACTTCCGTAGGTGTTGGATGTTCCACGGGTTGGGGCCGTTCCATCCTTCGTCTCCAAGCATTTCGCTCCGGGGCGCGTAATATGAGTCACCCGGAACGGGCCTTCCCACATCGATGAGAGCTTTTGCAAGACTTATCTGGAGAGGATCCTCCTAAGGACCAGGTGGCCCACCTCAGTGTGTGTGGTCTGATGTTGTTGCTATGGTAGCGACGCAACCCTTGCTGGTACCGTGCCACGCAGATGGATGTGCGGCTTCTTGCCTCCTCGAGGAGTAGCAGGTCCTCGGCGTGGATTTCTCCTTAATTTTCCTCGCTGCAAGCAAGGATTCGGGGATAACCATGCTTGATCTTGGTAGGGAGGACTGCTTCTGTTCCGTAGACGAGGAAGAACGACATTTCACCTATGGGATTTGTCGCGGTCGTGTGGATTGACCACAACACTGACATGAGCTCATCGATCCATTTCTTGCCATGGGCCTTGAGCTTGTGGAAGCTCCTCATCTTGAGGCCCTTGAGGACCTCGGTGTTGGCGTACTCCGCTCGGTCGTTGCTGCACGGATGAGCCACATAGGCATATTATATCTTTGTGCCAAGGTTGGCGAAGTAGGACCTGAAGAGGCCGCTGATGAATTGTGTACCATTGTCGGTGATGATGCGGTCGGGGACACCGAAGCGACACACCAAGATCTTGATGAACTTCACTGTAGACCTTGCCAGGGTGTACCGGACTACCTCCACCTCCGCCCACTTGGTGAATTTTTTGATGGAGACATAGAGGTAGCGGTAGCCCCTGAGCGCTCGCGAGAATGGTCCCAGGATGTCTAGCCCCCAGACTGCTAACGGTCAGGAGAGGGGGATGGTATGCAATCTTTGAGCGGGCTGGTGGACTTGCTTGGCATGAAACTATCATGCTTTATATGTCTTGATGAGCTCGGTGGCGTCCTTGAGGGTGGCGGGCCATTAGAATCCATAGCGGAAAGATTTGCCGACGAGGGTGCGCGATGAAGAGTGGCGGACGCAATTGCCTTGATGTATGTCCTTGAGGAGATCCATGCCACCATTCGAAGGGACACCATAGTGTGAACCTGTTGGGGATCCTCCGGTACAGGCTGTCGTCGATGACGCAGTACATTTTTTGCTTGGCGAGAGATGTGCCCTGCTTCTGCTTCGTCTTCAGGGAGGTCGCCTTTCTTAATGTAGTCGATGATGCCTTTGACCCAACATGCTTGTTCGTGAGTGAATGCCAGTATGAGGCGATACCCTGATGGGGCCCCACAATCTGGTACACCCTGGGTGGGAGCCGATGGGAGTTCCTCATCGAGGTGGTACGATGGATGGCTTCTCGAGTCTTTCTTCGAACACACCTGGAACTTGTGCCCATATTTTGGATGCCCTCTTGGCGATGTCGTCCACCTCCCCGTTGTCTCCTCGAGGGATATGTTGCAGCTCCATGCCGAGGAAATGCTTCTCGAGCTTGCAAACCTCCTCAAGGTAGCCTTGTAGCTTTTATTGGAGAAGTTCACGAGGAGTTACGAGTCTCCCTTGATGACGAGGCGCTAGATGCTAATGGCAATGGTGGCTATGATGCCGGCGAGTAGTCCCTCATACTCGGCGATGTTGTTGGAGACCTTGGCCTTGCGGGCAAAATGGAGCTGCACGACATAGTAGAGCTTGTCGCCTGTTGGTGATGTGAGCATGACGCCAGCCCCCGAGCTGTTGGAGGAGAAAGCGCCGTCGAAGTGCTTGGTCCAGAAGCCTGAGGCCAACTTCCCTGCCACCTCTGTTTCTTTCTCAGGATCCTCCTTGGGCGGTGGGTTAGTCCATTCCGCATTGAACTCTGCTAAGGCTCCTCCTTTGATTGTCTTGGTGGTGAGAAATTGAAGTTTGAAAGGCTATAGCTCGACCGCCCATTCCACGACACACCCTGTGGTGTTGGAACAGTGTAGGATTTGCTCCAAAGGGAAGGTGGACACGACCGTGATGGGATACCCCTCGAAGTAGTGGATGAGATTTCTGAAGGCGACAAGGAGCATGTAGAGGAGCTTCTGGTGCACAGTGTACCTCTTGCGAGCATCTCGAAGCACCATGCTAACAAAGTAGACAGGGTGTTGGACAAGAGTGGTCGCGGGAGGACTGGCAATGACCTCTTGAGTCGTGTCAAGGCTCTCTTGAGGTTTGGGGAGGTCCTCCTTGTGGAGGTCTTGCTGTGCGTCGATGTTCTCCCGGAGAGAGACTAGTAGGCTCCTTACTGAGAGGGTCCACAGTTTTCTTGTTTGCTACCCTCTCCGCGACGAGAGCAGCAATGGCTGTTTGAGGTGTTGCTGCTATGTAGAGGCGCAGTGGCTCACGAGGTCGCCGGGCGACCAAGATGGGCGAACTAGCTAGGTACCTCTCGAGCTCCTCAAATGCAGTTGCTGCCTAGGGGGTCCACTTGATGGGGCCCGTTCACTCCAGGAGCTTGAAGAATGGCAGATTCTTGTTGCCGAACTTGGAGATAAAATGCCCAAGAGACGCCACGCATCCCGCGAGGCGCTGCATGTCCTTGAGGCGTCGCGGAGGCTGCATCTCTTCTATGGATCGGATCTTGTCTGGATTGACCTCTATGTCGCTATGAGATAGCAGAAAGCGGAGTATCTTGCCTGAGGCAACCCCAAAGACGCACTTGTCGGGGTTGAGCATGATGTTTTTTTGACAATAAACGGTAGGGAAGGCCCCTACCGTGCCAATTTTTTTTATAGATTTTTCGAAAAGTATGTACAAAAGTGAGTTCTAGCTCATTTACAAAGCATCAAGCCATTCTTGCATCCCTTCCTTGAGACTAGGCTAAGATCTATGCATCACCAAAGAAAAAGGTTCTCTAAAAAAATTAATACAAAAATCTAAGATGATGACTTGATCATCAAAGATATAATTATTCATGTGAATACAGATGCTCCAACAACCAGTGAGGAGTATTTCCTTAGAATAAGACCTTGGCCCAAGAATCTTAGAGGTAGGTGCCCGGGGCAACGTTGTCAAGATGGCGTCCCTCTCCTCTCCCACCTCCCCCCCACCCCCTCCTCCTCCCATGGCGATGGTGACCGGAGATAGTAGGTATGGAGGCCCTCCTTCACTGGGATTTCTCCCCGGGACTGGCCGTGGAATCACAGGTTCGTCGTAGGTTTGGTTCACCCGTCACCTTCTCCCCTTCATCCGGTCTTAAGGAGTTCTTCTTGGTGGTCTCTTTTTCTTCGGCTTCTTTCAAACTCACGGAAGAGTCAGTGGGTTTGGCCCTTCAATCATGTATTGGGGGTTTTCACAAGGATTTCAAGGTTTATCAGCTTTCTGATGCACGATTCCGGTTTTCGGTGGCATCCAATAAAGTTGGCCATTTTATTTATCATCTCCGTGATCGTATTTGGCCGGATTTTATTTGCCATTTCACTCTCTTTAGGGGTGCTGACCCTAAGCTTACTGGTTTTGTTCACAATGTTCATCAATCGTGGGCTTCGAATGTTGAAATTCAGGAGATATCTCAACGATCACCCCTACGTGTCAAGCATAAGCTGCACGTGCTCGAGGCCAGTGCACGTCATGATCACTCTGCTTCTGCTGAACTGGCCAAATTTGGTTTCTTTCGTGCGTCTGAGGCACCCATACGATCAGCTCCTATCGAGCAGCCTAGGGTTTCTTCACCTACCCATGTGTTGGTAGATGATCAGCCGCCGCCGGAGTCCTCGCCGGCGTTGTCCTCAGCCAATACTATTATTTCTTTTGGAAAGTTCAATGCACCGGTTATTACGGGTGATCATTTTGGGAAAGGACATATTTTCTATTCTCCTTTATTTCGTCAGGAAATTGGTTCGGACTTGCCATCCACCACCCTCGAGAATATTGAAGATCTTAGAATGGCTGGTTATTCCGGGAAGGAGATTAAGGAGGCTCTATCTATTTCTTTTATCCCGCCTCAATCTCTGGTTTTTGAAATTTTGGGCCGTTGCTCCCGTTGTGGGCTCAAGGATCATCTGAAGCCCGAGTGCCCTGGTGTTTGCAAGAATTGTCAGATTATTGGGTTTAAGTGTGTTGACTGCGATTCATCGGAGCCTTTTTCTTGTCCTACCGTTATTGGGCCGTCTTACACATCGGGCCCAACTATGGACGCTAGCCCATTGGCCCCCCTCCGGGATATCACTGAATCTGGGCCTCTTCCATGCTGCTTCCGTTGCTTGGAATTAGGACATATTAGGAAGGATTGTAAAAATGATATTAAATGTCTTGATTGCTTTGGGTGGGGTCACTTTGCCAGAGATTGCCCGATTAAGGTATATTGCAGATACTGTCACGCTGCAGATCATTTTATTCCGGATTGCCCGAAGATTATATGTCGGCGTTGCAAACTACCGGGCCATCAATCTACAGCTTGCCGTCAACGGTTTTTATGGGTACCAAAAGGAAGTACATCTCCTAATTTGGTAACTGGGGCGGTGGTCGTTTCACATTCTGGGCCCACTCCAGCTTTGACTCCACAAGACCAAGTTGGAGAACTGGAACGCCTAGCTATTCCTCTCGGCACCTCCGCTCCCCCCCTTGAGCAGAGCGCAACAATGGCGAACTTCCCGGTCAGGCCTTTTGATTTCGTTTCTGCCTACTCCAACATAGATCCTGGGCCAGATGACCGTCTCCAACATGCTAGACTGGTGGTTGGTGATCCCCCCCCGCACTAATGAAGACTCCGCCATTGTTCTGGTAAATCCCCCTGTCTCGGACAATCTTCGTCGCACTGTTCTGGATCAGATTGTGGCTTCGGTCAATGAAGATTATGATAATATCATCACTGAGGCGGAGATTTCCATCCTAGGGGTGGGGCTTGTGAAATTTTCTTCTGCTGAAATCCGTGATATGATGGTGCGGGATAGCCCGCACCCATTTGATGTGTTTGATGAGGAGTCCTCTTTCACCTTCATTCGTCACGATGAGGGGATGAATATGCGAAGACCAGTTTTCAATCTTGATGCATGGATCCTTTTCCTGGCATTTCTCACGGATTACTTGACAGATTACTACATCAACAAAGCGGTGTCACTCTTTGGGAGACTTGTTCTCTGGCACCGTCCAGAGGCGAGCAGGTCGAGGGTACTGATGCGTGTCCAGCTGCGTAATACTCGAGAGGTTCCCCGCAACATCATCGTTACCAGGGTTTCATCTCTTCCTGGGCATGGAGTGTCTTGGACGGTGCCCGTTTATGTTCTCAATAGCTGCCAGGATCTGGCGGGGCTGATTGATACTGAAGAACCCCCTCCGCCTATGAATGCATCGCCGCACCCATATGAGCTCCCATATCTGACAACCATGCAGCAATATCATCTGGATATTCAGAGATTCTATGAGCAGCAGGCTGAGGCCAACTGGCAAGGTGATGTGATGGAGCAAGAGGAACCGCAAGAGGGTTGGGGACAGTGGCCTGCTGTGCCTCAAATTTATCTGGGTTTGGACATGAGGCAATATTTGGGGTACGATGGCCCATCACTGATGGATGGTGTGGCCAACTCGGATAATCTTTTTGATGATGCTATGGACGCCTGGAACGATCATGTTGAAGAGGTGGAACGTGCTGCGTTGGATGTCATTCTTGGGCACCCACCTGGGGTGCTCCACTTCAGACGTGCTGGTGGACAGTTGTCAGGTCTTGAGGCTCAGACTGGAGCTGAGTACTGGGTGTTTTTTTTGGTGTGCTCATGCGTCAGGTTTACACCCGCACTATCCTCCCCTCTGCACCCGTGGATGAGAGCATCTACTTGGGCCACCTTGTCAACGCCATCATCTCTGCGGGAATGCAACACATGTGGGCAAGTTTTATCAGTACTGGTGCCCCCGCTGACATCGTGCCGACATCTGTCATCCGTATCGCACTCCATCTGCCCCAGGTTCCTCCTGATCCTGCCAATTGGATATCTGTGGAGCTCTCTCCTATTCTACGCGACTATCTGTCTGCTGTGAGGGGAGCTGCAGAGGAGGTGCTTACAGGCCATTCTCTTCCTGACACCATGGAGATGGTTCGCGCAGACCTGAGATTTGTTTCTGACCTGCCCCAGATGGATGTTGCAGGGACTCATCACCCTAGCCCCTCGTCCACTCCATCTATGCCTATCATGACTCGGGCCAAGGCTCGTGCGAGTAATATCTCTACCCCACCTGTTGCTAGCCTTGTCAGACGTTGTACTAGGAATAACAACGATGGATTTATGCACATTGCCTTACCAGATAAGGCACCTAGGCGTCGCAGCTCATCTGTTCCCCGTGCGCTGGCACCTGCACAGATGCAGTTATCTGAGATGCAGCGCATTGGTGTCGAGGAGTGTGGACTTTCCCCTGAAGATGTCTCAGAAGAGAAGTTGCTCCGTGATCCGTCTGCCTAGCTGCTTCCTCCAGTCACTGTGGTGGACGTGGCAGTCGATTGTGAATCTGCTTATGGCAATTTATCGTTTGTTTTGTTGGGTTTTTAGCCCTAAGTTTTATGTGATCAAAACATCGTATGATCGGTACCGAACCTATTTTGTGGCTGTGTTGCATACCTTAGATGTATGCTTTATGCTATCGTTCAGCACTTGCTCTGTTCGCCAATCTTTCTGTCCATGTCTCCATCTACTTATGATCTGAAGCTTTGGCGAATTCTCTGTTGGTATATTCGGGGACTGAACAACCCAGATAAATGGCCGCTTATTCTCAATAAGATTGAGGAAAGTATGGATAATATTTTTTGTTTCCAGGAAACAAAAAGGGGTGAATTTGACACACATTTTATTAAAAAATTCGCTCCTAAGCGTTTTGATCGTTTTGAGTATGTTCCCTCTGATGGTGCTTCGGGAGGTATACTTTTTCTTTGGATCGGTCATCAATTCACGGGTGAAGTTTTGTTATCTGAGCAATTCGGCATTGTACTGCTCTTTACATCACTAGCATCGATGGAATCCTTCCACCTTACTGTAGTTTATGGATCCTGTGAAGGTCTTGCGCGACAAAACTTTGTAGCGTGGCTTTTTAGCTTGGATATTGCGGAGGACGCCCTATGGTTACTTATTGGTGACTTTAACTTCTATCGTTTCTCGGACAGTAGAAACAAACCTGGAGCTAATACGGAGGATATGAAGATTTTCAATGAAATCAGTAGTTTTCATGGTCTTATTGAGCTTCCAATCAAAGGTAGATCCCACACTTGGAGTAATATGCAGTTGGATCCCCTATTGACACAGCTAGACTGGTTTTTCACTTCGATTGCCTGGACCACCACATACCCCAATTCGATGGTCACTCCATTGGCTATACCTACATCTGACCATATCCCTTGTGTGCTATCCATTGGAACTTCCATTCCCAAAGCGGAAATCTTTCGATTTGAAAATTATTGGATTAGGATGCCTGGTTTTTATGACACTGTTAAAACTATTTGGGACATACATTGTCCAGGTGATAGTGCAAAGCGCATCTCATCTAAACTGAAATTATTGAGGAAAGGTTTGAGGAAATGGCAACAGAGCATCTCGACTCTTAACCACTTTATCTCAAATTGTAATAATACTATTCTTCTTTTGGATTCTATTGAGGATGCTAGGCCTCTATTTATCACGGAATGGAATTTTCGCAATGTGATCAAAGACCAGCTGGCCCATCTTCTTCGATGCAAATCGGATTATTGGAGAAACAGATGCACGGCCCACTGGGCTAAGAATGGCAGTGAAAATACATCTTTTTTTCACTCTATGGCTACCGTCAGTTATCGAGCCAACAACATCGCATCGCTTGTACGGGAGGACGGCTCCGTTACTTTTGATCATCATGAGAAGGCGACACTGCTCCGAAGTACATTTCAAGCACGAATGGGGATTTCGGTAGGCATCGATAAAGATTTTGAATTTTCCCGCTACCTCCTGCATCATGAGGGATTGGAATGCCTTTCCCGCCCATTCTCTCGTGACGAAATCGATAATATGGTTAGATCCTTACCTATTGATAAGGCTCCGGGTCCAGATGGTTTCAGCGGACAATTTATCAAAAGCTGCTGGCATATTATTAAAGAGGATTACTATAGATTATTTGAGGATTTTTGGCATGGAACTGTTAATTTACAGAGTATCAACGATGCATTCCTCACGATGATACCTAAGATCTCTGCTCCTAGCCAAGCTAATGATTACAGGCCCATTTCATTACTTAATTCCTCTTTCAAGCTTTTGACTAAGATTCTAGCTAATCGACTTCAAGAGCACATTTTATCTATTGTCCACCAGAACCAATATGGTTTTCTTAAAAACCGCAACATTCAGGATTGCATTGCTTGGGCTTATGAATACATTCACCAGGTCAAGGCATCTGGAGCTGAGGCAGTTATTATCAAGCTTGATTTCAGTAAAGCATTTGATGTTATTGAACATGATGCTCTCATACGTATTCTCATGGCCAGTGGTTTTGATGACAGATGGACGGGTTGGATTTAGTCTATTTTCAATACTGGTACATCTGCTGTACTGCTTAATGGAGTACCTGGCAAGAAATTTGTATGTAAGAGAGGGGTTCGTCAAGGCGATCCTCTCTCACCCATCCTTTTTGTGGAAGGTGCTGATCTTCTTCAGTCCATGGTCAATAGATTGATGATTGAAGGGGAGCTCACTGCACCACTCCCTATACCAGAGGCTGATTTTCCCATTGTTCAATACGCAGATGATACATTACTGATCACACAGGCTTGCTCTAGACAGCTATCAGTACTCAAGAATCTTCTTACTGTATTTGCAAAGGCCATTGGTCTGACAGTTAACTACTCCAAATCATGCATCATGCCACTCAATATCACGCAAGAACAACTGTTGGCCCTGGCCAATGTTTTTGGATGTTCGACTGGTGTTATGCCATTCACCTACTTGGGCCTCCCCCTGGGTACCACCAGACCCACAATTTCAGATCTTGCTCCACTAGCTGATCATATGGAGAGAAGATTGAATGCATGCTCTAGATTTCTAGATTATGGTGGGCGTTTAGTCCTGATACAATCGGTCCTATCTTCTCTTCCTACCCATTTTTTGGGCTCACTCAAGCTCCCTAAAACTATTATTCGCTCATTTGATCGTATCCGACGTCACTGCTTATGGGCCAAGGATGGAGGATCTGCTACACCTCAATCGTTAGCTGCTTGGGAGAAGGTGTGTAAGCCTAAAAAACATGGGGGTCTTGGCATCATGAATCTTGAGCTCCAAAATAATGCTCTCCTGATCAGATATTTGCACAAATTTTATAACCATTATGATACACCCTGGGTCAAACTTGTTTGGAACCTATATGATCACTCTCCACCACATGCTCAAGCCGTTAGGGGTTCATTCTGGTGGAGGGATATATTCAAGCTCATACCATTATATCGCAGTATTGCGCGATTCCGTATTGGAAACGGGTGTAATACTCTTTTCTGGAAAGATTATTGGCAGGGCAGCACTACACTTTGTGATCGTTGGCCTAGATTATATTCATTTGTACTTAATGAGGACTCATCCGTGGCTCAGATTTGTGATTCACATAATCTACAAGATACATTTGCTCTGCCTTTGTCTGTGCAAGCATATGAGGAATATCAGGACTTATCACAGGTTATCGAGCAACTTGATCTGGACCCATCTAGTCATGATCATGTGCTTTATTGCTAGGGCAATGGACACTACAGCTCTGCACGATTTTATAAGTTCCTCTTTGCTAATATCCATTGCCATCCCCTCATCAGGAAGATATGGGCTTCCAGATGCCTCCCTAAACTGAGAGTATTCTTGTGGCTCTTCTTCAATGATCGATTGAACACTAGAGATCTTATGAGCCGCCGAGATTGGCATCTACCTGAGGGTTATTCCTGTGTCCTATGTGACAGCAACACGTGTGAAACTGTTAGCCATCTGTTCTTTGAATGTAACTTTGCCAGGATTGTTGGATTGCTCTTGGCGTTCATTGGGATCTCTCCAAGACCTTACTGGATTACAAAGCTCGTGATCACATAAAGATCACACCATGGGAGAGAGAGATGAAACACATAGCTACTGGTAGAGCCCTCAGCCCCGGGGGAGAACTACTCCCTCCTCATCATAGGAGACAGCAAAAACGATGAAGATGGCGGTGGAGTCGATGGAGATGGATCCCGGGGCACTTCCTCGTCTTGGCAGGGTGTCGGAACAGAGATTTCCGTCCCCTGAAACTTGTCGGCGGCAACGGCGGAGCTACGGAACTTTTCGTAGAAAAAGGATGATATATTTAGGGTTTATGCCTCGGGGGGCATATATAGGCGAAAGGGCAACGTTGGTGGGCGCCTGAGGGGCCCACACCACTAGCCGGCGCGACCAGGGGGAGCACGCGTGGAGGCATGGTGTGGGGGCTCCAGGGCCCCCTGATACGTCTCCAACGTATCTATAATTTCTGATGTTCCATGTTGATATTATGCCAATTGCTACATGTTTTCTCCCTTCTTTATAGCATTTTTACACGTTTTCCGGGACTAACCTATTAACAAGATGCCAAGTGCCAGTTCTCTGTTTTCCGCTGTTTTTTATTTCAGAAAAGTTGTTCTAGTAATATTCTCGGAATTGGACCCCACGAATCCCGAAATTCCTATTTTCCCCGGAAGCATCCAAAAGTCCGAAGGAGAGCCGAAGACGGGCCCCAAAGGGCCCTCACCATTCCCAGGCGTGGGCCCACCCATGGCCGCGCCTGGGGGTGGTGAGGAGCCCCCGATGCCCCCCTGATGTCTCCCTTTCGCCTATTTATACTCCCCCGAGGGAAACCCTAAGGGAATCGGCGAAATTCCACGAAACCTTTGGCAGCCGCCGTCATCGTCAACCCAAGTTTCGGGGGACATATCTATGTTCTTGCACCCTGCCGGGACAAGGAAGTGCCCCCGGAAGCCATCTCCATTGACTCCACCGCCATCTCCATCGCCGTTGTTGTCTCCTATGATGAGGAGGAAGTAGTTCTCCCCCTAGGTTGAGGGCTCTACCGGTAGCTATGTGGTTCATGTCTCTCTCCCATGGTGTGATCTATATGTGATCGTGAGATTTTTAATCTAGTTGAATAAGTAGATGTTACTCTTCATCTTGTGCTACTCAAGTGTTTTATTAATATGAACTTTGGAGACACCTTGTCCTGCGGTGTGAAGGTGACAGTGTGCACATCGTGTGTATCTCCTCTATGAATTGTGGTGTTTGTCTAGTACCTTCTAGGGCGCTCATAGTGAGAGCGTGGGGTTAACTAGACATGGGAATGCTTACTTTAAGGAATGCGTTTTGTAGCCCTACGCAATGGTTAGTGTTCGTTATCCAACTGGAGAGGGTTAAGAGTAGCATAGTGAAGAGAAGATATTTAGTTATTCAGTTATGTGATCATTGTTGAGAGTGTCCACTAGTGAAAGTAGGATCCCTAGGCCTTGTTTCCAAGCATTGAAACACCATTTTCCACCATTTCTGCTACATGTTAGCTTGCTGCCATATTTATTTAAGATTGCTATTATTACTTATAACCATCCATATTACTCGCATTTCACTATCTCTTCGCCGAACTAGTGCACCTATATACCTGACAAGTATATTGGGTGTGTTGGGGACACAAGAGACTTCTTGTATCTTAATTGCAGGGTTGCTTGAGAGGGATATATTTGACCTCTACCTCCCTGAGTTCGATAAACCTTGGGTGATCCACTTAAGGGAAACTTTCTGTTGTTCTACAAACCTCTGCACTTGGAGGCCCAACACGGTCTACAAGAATAGAAGCGTGCGTAGACATCAAGCTCTTTTCTGGCGTCGTTGCCGGGGAGGTAAGGTAAAAGGTACTCACATCCTCGGGCGTGAGTGCTCGGAGTTATTTCCTTTAGACTATGCAATTTTATCTTTTTGTTTCTTGTTTTCACTAGTTAGGCTTATTTTTACTTATTCCTTGTTTTTATATTTACTAGTTAGACTTAATGGAAAACAACAAAAATATGAGAGAGCTTTATAATATTTATCTTGAGTTACGACATGAAGTGTTTGAAGAGAAAATTAAAAAACCTATGGAGCTTTATTTGCATGCTACTAGCAATGTTATTAGTTTGAATTCTTTGAATAACATTATTTCTAATGCTATGGAAAAGTCTAAGCTTGGAGAAGATAGTTTCGATGAATATTATATTTTTAGTCCCCCAAGTTTTGAGGAGGAAATTTTCTTTTCAGATACTTTGCCTCCAATATATGATGATTATAATGATCGTGGTATTCTAGTTCCACCTACTATGAATGATAACTTTTATTGTGATCATGATATGCCTTCTATATATGATGTTTACAATGATGAATATGTTATTTTCAGCCCACCTACTATTGAGGAGAAAATTAATTATGATTACAATATGCCTACTAAATTTGATGTTTATGGTGATGAGAATAATAATGATAACTATTTTGTTGAATTTGCTCCCACTTCTACTAATAAGAATGACTACGCTTATGTGGACAATATTAATTATTTTATGCATGTGGCTCATGATAAGAATGTTTCTTGTGATAGTTATATTGTTAATTTTATTCATGATGCTACTGAAAGTTATTATGAGAGAGGGAAACATGGTTTTATGTATCTCAATAATATTAAGTTTCCCCTCTTTATGTTGAAATTTTTGAAGTTGCACTTATTTTGTCTTCCTATGCTAGTCACTTTGTGCTTCATTGACTTGTTTTTCTACAAGATTATTTTTCATAGGAAGTGGGCTAGAATTAAATTTGTTTTACATATGATTATTGATGCTTTCTTTTTCTTCAATTCTTATTTCTCATGTGAGCATTTTCTCAAATTATCATGCCTAGCTAAAAGGCTTTAAAGAAAAGCACTTCTTGGGAGATAACCAATGTTTTTATTTTTGCATTTTTTTTCTCTGTTTTCTTTGAGTCAAGGGGTTGTATACTTCTGTAGCAACTCCTTTTTATCTTTATTTTTATGTATTATTTGAGCCAAGTAAAGTTGTGAGATCCTAGCGCAGGGCTCAATAGGATTAATAGGATACTCACATCAACAAGTTGCAACTTCTTTTCCGGAAGCTCATCTTGAAAGAACTCCAATGTTAAGCGTGCTTGGCCTAGAGCAATTTGAGGATGGGTGACCGACCGGGAAGTCCTTCCCGGGTGCGCATGAGTGAGGACAAAGTGCGCAGGAAAGACTAGTGTTGGTCCGTGGGGCCAGTCTAGAGGTCCTAGAGAGCTACCAGGGGTGACAACCGCCGACTACGAGGTGGCCGGGGTGTTACATTTTGTATCAGAGCCGACCCTCATGGTTACACGGGCGTGTGCGGGTCAGTGGGTGGACATGTGGGACATGTGCCGACACTGGACGCACAGACGAGTGCCAAGAGGGGAAGTTCTTGGATTGTAGGTTGACCGGCGAGGGCGTCGGTCATCTATGGGGGGAAGGATGTGAGATCCTGGCGCAGGGCTCAATAGGATTAATAGGACACTCATATCAACAAGTTGCAACTTCTTTTCCGGAAGCTCATCTTGAAAGAACTCCAGTGTTAAGCGTGCTTGGCCTGGAGCAATTTGAGGATGGGTGACCGACCGGGAAGTCCTTCCCGGGTGCGCATGAGTGAGGACAAAGTGCGCAGGAAAGACTAGTGTTGGTCTGTGGGGCCAGTCTAGAGATCCTAGAGAGCTACCAGGGGTGACAGCCGCCGGCTACGAGGTGGCCGGGGTGTTACAAAAGGCTCTAGTGGAAAGTTGAGACTATATTTCGGATTTCTGCGCAGGAAACAGATTTCTGATGTCCACTGTTAAAATCGTATAAAATCACGGAAAATTCAAAATGGCCTGAGTTTTTTTTTGTGCATCATCATGGGATATATACGCAAATTTTCTTAGTTGAACACTTTTTGATTTGAGCAACATAAGATTTTCGAAAAAATATCATCTTTACCTGCCATCTTGTTTTGACAGATTTCTGCCAATAATTGCATTTGCATCTTAATCTCTTTCTTTTGGTGTTCTTTTGAGAAAAAGAGTTTTAAAAGAAGTTGTGACAGTAGCTAATGTGTTTATGAGTGTTAGGCTTGTGTTGAAACTGAACCATGTGAATTTATTATTTCGATTGCACTAACGTTGCTAATGAAGATTGTGAGAAGTTTGGTGCGAAGGAAGTTTTCAAGGGTCAAGAGAAGAGGATGATATGACGTGATCAAGAAGAGTGAAGAGACTAAGCTTGGGAACGCCCCGGTGGTACATCCCAGCAAATTCCAAGAAGACTCAAGCATCTAATCTTGGGGATGCCCAAGGCATCCCTTTCTTCATCAACAATTTATCAGGTCACTTCTAGTGAAACTATATTTTTATTCAGTCACATCTTATGTGCTTTATTTGGAGCGTCTTTTATTTTTGTTTTCAGGTTGTTTGGTTTTCTTTTCTGTAATAAATAGTTGGATCCTAGCATATTTGTTTGGGAGAGAGACACGCTCCGCTTTTTCGTTAGAATACACTTGTGCTTCACTTATATTTGTTGAGTATTCATGCTTAGATATTTTAGTGCTTCCAGCTCTTGTTTTGCATGCATCCTTTGTTAAGAGCTGTTAGATTTTTTAGTTAGGTGGTTCTCATATGTGTGTTTGCTTGGAAATTGGAATGCTATTGTGATAGTTGGTATAGTGGAAAATATTGCATGGTCTTGTAGATCACTAAACTGCTTCACTTGAATCATTGCTGTTGTTTTGAGATATTAATTTGCTTAATGGATAAACGGGAATGACTAGTAAGTAGAAACTTTAATGGTTGGTCTAAGAAACTTGAAGACGTGTCACACTTAAATTACCACCTGATAGAAACAATGGTATATGATTGCTACGAGTGATACATTTATGATCGACCTTTTGATACGCGCTACGGTTGGGGTAGCTAACAGTGACTTGTCACTGCCACATAACCTCTTGAAGTGATTTGCGTTGTGCCTTGTAAGATGATTTTCATGCTGTAATCTTTTAACTCGTGAGTATATATTGCAGTTCCTGGCACTTCCACCATCCATATTTGCTAGCCTCTTCGGTACTGTGCATTGCCCCTTCTCACATTGAGAGTTGGTGCAAACTTCGCGAGTGCATCCAAATCCCCCGGGAGGACTTTGTTCTCCTACACATAAGCCCATATATTCTTCCTCAAAACAACCACCATACCTACCTATCATGACATTTCCATAGCCATTCCGAGATATATTGTTGCACAACATCCACCTCCATTATGTTACTTGATGATGAGCTTCATGGTTATTTATGCATACTGCTACACTGGCAGGAGCATGCAGTTGGATACATCAGAGATATTCCATTATGGGTTATGAGTACTAAAACTGTGATGATTCATTGTAATATAGGATGCTGCCCCTACCGGTGAGGATATATAAAAAATGAAAAATCCCAAAAAGAAAAAAGGGCCAAAGAGAGAATAAAGAGAGAGGGGCCGCATCACTATCCTTTATATATCACACTTGTGCTTCATGTTTAGCACCAATGCTTCAGTTTGGAGAAAGTTTTCATATTATCATTCACTCATAACTATGTGGGGAACTTTACATTATAGAACTTGGCTTGTATATTCCAACGATGAGCCTCCTCAAATGAGCTCTAGGTCTTCGTGAGCAAGCAAGTTGGATGCACCCCCACTAGTTCCATTGGAGAGCTTTCATACACTTATAGCTCTATGTGCATCCGTTGTGTGGCAATCCCTACTCCTTGCATAGCTTTGGTTGTAATACTTTCTCTTGTCTAATGACCACTTTCAGCTTTGTGATCCTTTCTTCCATTGACCTTCCAAACCCACCATAATGTTCTCTTTGCCATAACATCCCGGTGCCAGGGACCAACGCAGAACACTTGCTTGTTTTTAGTGCGCAAATAGTTTAATATCCAAGCATTGCATCGTGTGGAAAGCTTGACTTGATCCTAACATGGGTTGTGAAGATCGTTTGTTGTGCATGATATTGTTGTTCTTGAAAGCTTAAATCATCTCTAATAAACTTTGCACGGTTGATAGTCTTTTAGTATTGATTCATTAAAACTTTTACTTCTTTCTTATTTGTTTATGCATTACTTGTTGATATCAAATATAGATCACAATTTTAGTTCATTTTATCCTAGTTTACATGCTCTACTTTACATATTATGATCAAGATTGTGTGGTAGCATGCCACCTCAGAAATTATTTTGTTTTATTGTTTACCTACTCGAGGACGAGTAGGAACTACGCTTGGGGATGCTTGATGCATCTCCAACGCATCTATAATTTCTGATGTTCCATGTTGATATTATGGCAATTGCTACATGTTTTCTCCCTTCTTTATAGCATTTTTACATGTTTTCCGGGACTAACCTATTAAAAAGATGCCAAGTGCCAGTTCCCTGTTTTCTGATGTTTTTATTTCAAAAAAGTTTTTTTTGGAGATATTCTCAGAATTGGACCCCACGAATCCCGAAGTTCCTATTTTCCCTGGAAGCATCCAGAAGTCCGAAGGAGAGTCGAAGACGGTCCCCGAAGGGCCCTCACCATGCCCAGGCGCGGGCCCACCCCTGGTCGTGCCTGGGGGTGGTGAGGAGCCCCCGGTGCCCCCCTGACGTTGCCGTTTTTCCTATTTATACTCCCTCGCGGGAAACCCTAAGCGAATCGGCAAAATTCCACGAAAACTTCCGCAACCGCTGTTATCGTCAACCCAAGTTTCAGGGGATAGATCTCTGTTCTGGCACCCTATCGGGACGGCGAAGTGCCCCCAGAAGCCATCTCCATCGACTCCACCGCCATCTCCATCGCCGTTGTTGTCTCCTATGACGAGGAGGAAGAAGTTCTCCCCATGGTGTGATCTATATGTGATCGTGAGTTTTGTAATCTAGTTGAATAGGTAGATGTTACTCTTCATCTTTTGCTACTCAAGTGATTTATTAATATGAACTTTAGAGTCACCTTGTCCCGTAGTGTGAAGGTGACAATGTGCACATCGTGTGTGTCTCTTCTATGAATTGTGGTGTTTGTCTAGTACCTTCTAGGGAGCTCATAGTGACAGCGTGGGGTTAACTAGACATGGGAATGCTTACTTTAAGGAATGCTTTTTGCAGCCCTACGCAATGATTAGTGTTCGTTATCCAACCGGAGAGGGTTAAGAGTAGCATAGTGAAGAGAAGATATTTAGTTATTCAATTATGTGATCATTGTTGAGAGTGTCCACTAGCGAAAGTGGGATCCCTATGACTCATTTCCAAGCGTTGAAACACCGTTTTCCACCTGTTCTGCTACATGTTTGCTTGCTGCCATATTTATTTAAGATTGCTATTATTACTTATAACCATCCATATTACTCGCATTCACTATCTCTACACCGAACTAGTGCACCTATATACCTGACAAGTATATTGGGTGTGTTGGGGACACAAGAGACTTCTTATATCTTAATTGCAGGGTTGCTTGAGAGGGATATCTTTGACCTCTACCTCTTTGAGTTCGATAAACCTTGGGTGATCCACTTAAGGGAAACTTGCTGTTGTTCTACAAACCTCTGCACTTGGAGGCCCAACACTGTCTACAAGAATAGAAGCGTGCGTAGACATTACCCCCTCCGGGTCTCCTTTGGACTTTCTTGACCCTCCGGGAATTCTAAGACATCTGGGTTTCGAATCGTCCAATTCCAAGAATATTTCCAGAACAACTTTTCTGAAACTAAAAACAGTAGAAAACAGGAAGTGGCTCTGTGGAATCTTATCAATAGGTTAGTCCTAGAAAATCCATAAAAATGACATAAAGTGTAAAGGAAACATGTAGAATATGGTATGAAAACAACATGGAACATCAGAAATTATGGATACGTTTATGATGTATCAACATCCCCAAGCTTAGTTCCCACTCGTCCTCGAGTAGGTAAACGATAAAAACAAATACTTTCTGAGGTGACATGCTACCAACATAAACTTGATCATCTAAAATGTAAAACCATAAGCATAGCTGAGATCATAGAATTTTAACACAAGCATGATAAATATAATTCCAACAATAAAGCATAGCAATCACCTTGCATCATGAGAAGTAACACAAACAAATCATGAATAATAGTGCACTTGAAAGTTGTACGTTTGTTTCAAGCATAAAGATAACATAGCAAAGTGATATTTTACTGTACTGAAGAGTGGGGCAAAACATAAATGCCATGACACCTTTAAAGTTCATGAGGAAGACTAGAACAAATAATTTGAGAGCAAACAATAACACATCATGAATCAATTAATAATATTTCTGGGACAAATGCAAATTAAACTCAGAATGGCAACCAGGCTCTCTCAATTGTTCATAAAGTTAGAAGATCAAGACTCAACATAAAAGTAAAAGAAAGGCCCTTCGCAGAGGGAAACAGGGATCACTCATGTGCTAGAGCTTTTACGTTGTTAAACAGAGTCATAAAATGGTTGAAACTCCTCCCAACCTTTCTCACACAAACCATGGCTAAACGAATCCTCGGGTTCTTGCCAACAATCACATACCATGGAAGAGTGTCTAATTTTTAGAGAGGTGTATGCTTATGTCAACGAATGGTAAACAGAAAATACAGTACGTCACAAGCCAACTAGACTACACAAGAGCGGCTCCCATAGAAGGACGCATATGGGTAGAAGGTCATCCCTCTTTCTCTTTTGTTTACACAATTATGCTTTGACTGATAAATCAGGGGCAAAAATAGTGAACAAAATTTGTTGTATTACTTTGGGGCTAGGCACCCCACTGCCAGCTCTTCTATCAATTGGATAAGAGGATGAAGCCACTAGTCGAGGGTGTGAAAGTACAATCAACAAGTGAGACAAAGATTCTCTATTTACGTCCTCATGAGCTAAAATAGGAGCACAACACAAGAGTAATTTTGAAGGTTTTAAAGGTAACACATGAGCAATTTACTTTGGAGTGGCAGTTAAATACCACATGTAGGTATGTATGGTGGACACATTTGGCAAACTTTGGTTTTTGGGAGTTGGATGCACGAGTAGAGCTCATACTCGGTACAGGTGGAGACTAGCAAAAGACTGGGAGCGAAAAATCAAGAGAGCAATAATGGCCATAATCATGCATAGCGGCAAAAACATTATTAATCAAAGCATAAGTGGTACTAAAAGTTCAAAAACTAAATGATCATAGAGGCTATAAGTGACTGTTTTGTAGTCATAAACATGGTGTAAGCATGCGCCATGTCAACCAAATAAAACATTCAAAGGAGAACACGACAAATTTATGCTTCAACATGACAAGAACAACTCATGATTCTTTCAAAGGAACATTAAACATTCTCAGCTATTTGAGAAAAATCATGCTACAAAAATAACTACTAGGCTTTAGAATTAAAATAACATCTAGCATGACATGAAAAAGTCTAGCCACAGCCTATAAAGCTTCTATTTGCACTGTTATAAGCACGAAAACTGTACTACTGCTTTCCAACACCAAGCATTTCATAATAAAAAAACTCTCCAAGAGGTATAGAAAGGAAAAAAGAGAGTACTAACAAAACTCTACTAAAACTAACAACTCTGAATAAGAGATGCAAGAAAAACAGGAGCTAAAAAGGAATTTTACAGCAGCTAGAAGAAAAACTAAGAATACGAGCATAACGAGTATTCAAACGAAAAAGAGGAGCATGTCTATCTCCCACACAAAGAATGATAGGTTCCAACTATATTATTGCAGAAACAAAAAGAAAAGAAAACAAAGGAAAATAAAATAAAAACAAAGGAAAATAAAACAAAAACAAATAGACGCTCCAAGTAAATTTCATATGATGTGACCGAATAAAAATATAGTTTCACTAGAAGTGACATGATAAATTGTTGATGAAGAAGGGAATGACTTGGGCATCCCCAAGCTTATACGCTTGAGTCTTCTTGGATTTGCTGGGATGAACCACGGGGGTATCCCCAAGATTTGTCCTTGCACTCTTCTTGATCACATTATATCACTCTCTTCTCTTGACCCTTGAAAACTTCCTTCACACCACACTCAAAGAGTAATTCGCATTATAGGGTTAGTGCAACAATTAAAAATTCATGGTTCTACATGGGCACAAGTGCTATTGATACCTTTAAACATGAGCTACAGACACTAATGTTTCGTGAAGCAAACAAATTCACTTGACATCGTAAAAGAGCAAATGCAAGAAAAATGGCAGAATCTTCCAAAACCAGAACAGTCTGTAAAGACGAATTTGTTCGGGGCAGTTACCTTGGTCAGATCGAAAAACTTAAAGAACGAAAAAGTTTTGGAATTAGCCGAGGAATAAGAAAAAAAAATTTAGGTCATTCTGATCTTTATGGATTTTATACGATTTTTACTATGGACAGAAGAAATCTGTTTTCCGCGCAGAAATCCAAAACCAACTCCAACTTTCACTAGAAATCCAAAAAGGAGTTTGTACATAAGTATACAACCCCTTGACTCAAAGAAAATAGAGAAAAACAAAGCAAAAATAAAACCATGGGTTATCTCCCAAGAAGTACTTTTCTTTAAACCCTTTTAGCTAGGCATAGTAATTCTTATGATGCTCACATAAGGATAAGAGTTGAAAAATAAAAGAGAGCATCAAGAAGAAAATCTAAAACAAATTTAAGTCTAACCCACTTCCTATGAAAAAGAATCTTGTAGAAGAACAAGTCAATAAAACACAAAGTGGTTAGCATAGGAAGACAAAATAAGTGCAACTTCAAAAATTTCATAAAGAGGGGAAACTTGATATCGAGGAGATGCATAAGACTATGTTTCCCTCTCTCATAATAATTTTCAGTAGCATCATGAATGAAATTAACACTATAACTATCAGATATAACATTCTTATCATGAGCCACATGCATAAAAGAATTAATACTCTCCACATAAGCATAGTCATTCTCACTAATAGTAGTGGGAGAAAATTCAACAAAATAGCTATCATTATTATTCTCATCAACATAATCATCAAATATAGGAGTCATATTGTAATCATAATTAATTTTCTCCTCAATAGTTGGTGGACTGAAAATAGCATGTTCATCATTGTAATCATCATAAAGAACTCCAACATGATAGACAAGTTGTGTATTAGGGAGATGGTTTTGGGTAATCCCTCCATAACTATGACAAGTTTCATTGTAATCATAGCCTATGTTATAGCATCTTTTATAATAGTTATCAAAGACTGGAGGCATAGCATCATCATAAGCAATAGAATAGTTATCTTCCAATGTGCAACCATTTGTAAAAATATCATCATTTTTACAAGAAAGAGATGTATCAATCATATAATCATCAGTAGAAAAAGGATTTTCAAACACATCATCCACAAGCTCATAGTTTTCTATATCATCATAGGAAGAAACATTGATGGTACTACTGAAGGGGTCGTTGCATAGAAAACAAAAAATTTCCTACGCGAGAGACACCCGAAAGGCCAAGATCTAATCTAGGAGACGGAGTGAAACGGGCAAAGAGAGGGTCAAGGAGAACACATACCCTCGAAGACACAAAGCGTTACGAGATCAAATCTCGTTGTTGGCGTAGTCGTACTCACACCGATCCTGATAGCGAGAAGATGTGCACCGCAATCCGGCGGTGCCTCCGTGATCGGTCACACGTACGGTTGATGACGACCTCCGTTCCCTCGATCCAGCGGGGCGCGGAAGTAGAGGATCCCTCGGAACTCCAGCAGCACGATGTCGTGGTGGTGGTGAAGAATCCCACGGTCAGGGCTTCGCCAAGCCGGAGACCATGGAATGGAGCAGCGGGTGGAGAGGAAATGAGGTGGGCAAGGGTGTGTGAGAAGAGGAGCTCTCACCCTCCTTTTATAGGGGAGGGGGAGGAAGCTCAATAGGGGGGTGGTGCCCCACCTCTTCCCTCTTCATGTGAGTGGAAGCCCCACTCACATCCACTCATTTTCCCTTAAAACTTCACTTAGAAAATCCAAGAGTTTTTCTATAATAAATAAATAAAACATTTTTATTTCTTTATTTCAGCATTTGTTAATTCTATTAACAAAATTTTGCATATAGCACCTCGAATCATTTGTTAATTCTATTAACAACCATTCGATGAAAAAACCCCTTGAACTATTTCAATTTTCCCCGAAACAATTTCGGTGCTGCCCAAAATATTCTTCGATATTCTGTATCCTCTCAAATGCGTCATCGAACCTTAAGTGTGTCACCCTATGATTCGTGAATAAGATAGACATGATCGAGACTCCTCTCCGATCAATAATCAACAGCGGGATCTGGATACCCGTGATGACTCCTATATATTCAACGATGACTCTCGTGATCGTGTGAACCAGCAACGTCGTGAACTATTCCCTTTGTCTCGCGATATTTTACTTGTCCGAGATTCGATCATTGGTATCAACCATACCTTGTTTCAATCTCGTTACCTACAAGTACTCTTTTCTCGTTCCCATGATATAACATCCTTGTGATCATATCACGTGCTTGCAAGCGGTGTCGATGTGATATCACCGAGAGGGCCCAGAGTATATCTCTCCGTCATTTTGGATGGACAAATACCACTCTTGATCCATGATCCTCAACTAATACTTTCCGAATACCTAACGATACCTTTATAGTCACCCTGTTACGGTGTGATGTTTGATGACATCAAAGCACCCTTCTGGTATCAGTGATTTACATGATCTCATGGTCTAAGAAATAAGTTACATCGTATGTTTGATATAACAATGTAAAATTAATGACTTGATCACATTGCTATATTAACTTTGGGTATGTGTTCATCACATCATTCTTCTAATGACATGACCCCGTTATTAACAACATCCAATGTTCATTATCAGGAAACCTTGTTCATGTATTAATCAACGAGCTAGTTAAAAGAGAGGCTTTACTAGGAACCATTGTTTTTTTATTAAACACACATGTATCAACGTTTCCGGTTAATACAATTCTAGCATGAGAAATAAACATTCATCATAAACAAGGAATAAGATAATAACCATTTTATTATTGCCTCTCGGGCATATTCCCTTCAACTAATAGTACAACCATTATCATAAATTTAAGAATGGGTACCAAAGAGATTTTTAATATCAAAAGTAGTGTGTTTCTCCCAATCATAACCACTTTCATGAATAACATGCATAGGAAAACCATCGAGTTCAGACTCATCAAAAACTATAATAGGAGCAACATGCTTAGGGGGAGATATCGTTATCTCTCTCCTTTTACTCCTCTTGTTCTTCTTCTTTTTCTTATCTATAGGAGGGAGAGGCTTGAAAGGAAACTTCTCCACATACCCTGGTTTATTGTCAGAAACAATAGAAAAAACCTTGGAGGATTCCTCCTCTTCATTAATAAGATGAAAGAAAATATTAGACCTGTCATATTTTGGTAAAGTATCCTCTTTTATAATATTTTGTATGTAAGTATTTGCGTGGCAATTATTAACACAATAAATATGACAACCATGCATGACACTATTCATATCAAGAGCACTCATATCTACCAAAGAATTTTTTCTAGACAACTCTTCACACCCCAAAAATAATGTAAGTTCATCATGTTGATTAGGAGTGATCATGTCATCACAATACAAACTTGCAGTACTCATAGGATTCGAATGGTCACTATTATAGCCCGAGCATTGAAAATTCAAATGACCCACTTCACAACAAAGTTCACAAATAAAAGGATAAAGGGCACAAACGTTTTTTTACCAAGATCATCTAAAACCATGTCCCACTTTCTAGTTTTTTCATTCCTATGATGAATAAAATATTCTTATTCAATTGATTCTTTTCACAAGGTCTAAGTGCTCCACAAAAATTAACATGCTTATAAGAAATAGTACCTTCAGAAGTTTGTGCATGTTCATTGCAATCATTAATAACAATTTCATTTTTCATGCAAGTGTCTTTAAAAGTTTCATGATATATGTCCCCATTTTTTTAGGAACATTAGTATAAGAAGCAAAGGATCTATAACAACCGACAATCATTTGAGGATCAAGACCATATTTAGGACTAAGCTCTTGAAAATCAGCAGTTTCAGCGAAATACTTAATGCAATCATACTCATAGTTTATACCTGATTCTTTACCTTTGTCGTTATTTCATCCTTCATTATTGGTTTGATTTGTTTCAAGAAGATCCCATTTAGCTTCAACCTTCTTGCTTGAGAAAGAACCCTTTGAACATGCATCTAGATAATCCCTGTAATGTCCCGAAAGCCTTGCAAAAAAATTAGTAACAGTTATTTCGTTAGGAAGCTCATGGGTAGGACATTCAAGTATTCATGTTTTCAGTCTTCCCCAAGATTGAGCAACGCTTTCTCCATCACGAGGCCAAAGATTATAAATGTAATTCCTATGTAAATACAGTTCATGAGAAGAATAAAATAGAGATTCAAGATCCTTCCACTCCAAATGATGAGGATCATCTAGTAGCTCATACCACTCTGTTGATTTGTCTTTAAGTGACAAAGAGAATAGCCTCCTCTTAACTTGGTCCATTGAAATACCTCCACACTTGAACAACCCACATAATTCATGTATAAAGAGTAAATGTCACTAGGATGGACAATTCCATCTCCAAAATAGGAGTTGTTCTTGACACGTTCAACAATTTTATAGGTATTTTAAAAGGAATTTATCACATATGGGAGAACAAGTATCATCAGAGCAAATTTTCTCCTCTAAAGCCGAGGAACTTAAAAAGTTCATGAAAACTAGCTTCCCCAAGCTTAGAATTTTCCATAGTATTAGAAATAATGGTATCCAAAGAATTAATGCTAATAACATTGCTACTAGCATGCAAAAAAAGCTCTCTCATATTTCTGTTGTTTTCCATTAAGACTAACTAGTAAAATAAAAATAAGGAACAAGTAAAAATAAGCGTAACTAGTGAAAACAAGAAACAAAAACATATAATTATAGAATCTGAAGGAAATAACTTCGAGCACTAAAAAAGGATGTGAGTACCTTTTACCTTAGCTCCCCGTCAATGACGCCAGAAAAGAGCTTGATGTCTACGCACGCTTCTATTTTTGTAGACAGTGTTTGGCCTCCAAGTGCAGAGATTTGTAGAACAGCAACAAGTTTCCCTTAAGTGGATTACCCAAGGTTTATTGAACTCAGGGAGGAAGAGGTCAAAGGTATCCGCCTCAAGAAACCCTGCAAATACGACACAAGAAGTCTCTTGTGTCCCCAACACACCCAATACAATTTTCAGTTGTATAGGTGCACTAGTTCGGCGAAGAGAGAGTGAAATACAAGTAATATGGATGATTATAAGTGATAATAGAAATCTGAAATAAAAATGGCAGCAAGCAAACATGTAGCTGAGCCGATTGTAAATGGTGTTTCAATGCTTAGAAACAAGGCCTAGGGATCCTACTTTCACTAGTGAACACTCTCAACAATGATAACATAATTGAATGCATAAATATCTCTCTTCACTATGCTACTCCGAACCACTCTACGATCAGATAACAAACACCAATTCATTGCGTAGGGCTACAAAGCACACCTTAAAGTCGCATTGCTATGTCTAATTAACCCCACACTGTCAACTTGAGTGCCCTAGAAGGTACTAGACAAACACCAAAATTTCATAGGGTCATCCAACACAAGATATAAATATCATGCTAAACCACATGGTGCACACACTATCACCATTACACCGTGATCAAAGTGTTTACGGAGATCTCATAACAAAACCACTTGAGTAGCATAACAGATGAAGAGTAACATCTACTTATTCAACTAGATTACAAAGCTCATGATCACATAAAGATCACTCCATGGGAGAGAGATATGAAACACATAGATACCGGTAGAGCCCTCAGCCCCGAGGGAGAACTACTTCCTCCTCATCATAGGATATAGCAACGGAGATGAAAATGGAGGTGGATTCGACGGAGATGGCTTTGTGGGCACTTTCCCGTCCCAATAGGGTGTCGGAACAGAGATTTCTGTCCCCCGAATCTTGTCAGTTGCGGCGGCGGAGCTACAGAAATTTTTGTGGAAAAAGGCTAATATATTTAGGGTTTATGCCTTGGAGGGCATATATAGGAGAAAGGGAAACATCGGTGGGTGCCCGAGGGGCCCACACCACTAGCCGGCGCGGCTAGGGGGAGCCCGCGCGGAGGCATGGTGTGGGGGCTCCAGGGCCTCCCTCCGGGCCTCCTTACTTCCTTGACCCTCCGGGAATTCTAAGAAATATGGGCTTCGAATCGTCCAATTCTGACACTAAAAATAGCAGAAAACATGAACTAGCTCTGTGGCATCTTGTCAATAGGTTAGTCCCGGAAAATCCATAAAAATGACATAAAGTGTAAAGGAAACATGTAGCATATGGTATGAAAACAACATGGAACGTCAGAAATTATGGATACGTTTATGACGTATCAGTGGCACCCCGCGTCGATGATATTCGAAGGATTGATCGGCACACGCCATATTTTCTCAATTTTTCGTTCCGCCTTCGGTGATCAGCTGTTTATTACACCCCACCTTCATTCCAACAGATGGATACCAACGATGAGATGGCGGCGTACCTACCATGGAGGGATAGGAAGATATGGATGCCGAGGAAGACGAGAACCTGGAAATTCTTGCTTGCCTTGCATAGAATATGACGAGGCCGCCAATGCTGAATCAATGCGAGGATGCTCCAAATTTAGGAGGATAAAGAGCAAGCCGAGGATAAGGATGAAGGGCCATTGCATGCTCTTCGCTGATTACTTTGACGATGATCCAATATTTGATGCAGATGATTTTTGCCGTAGATTTAAATTGTTACTCACTGATGTGGGGATGATTCCTGGACCTATCGGGTGAGCCTACCCGGTCCAAGGAACAAGACCTAGGACCAAAGACAGGTGATATCCCGTGGTTCTAGAAGGCCCAACAGAAGCCCACTCGCAAGACTTGCGGATCAAGACAAGAACTCCTATACGTAATCTACTAGGACTCATGTAACCACCTCCTGGCTGCATATATAAAGCCAGGATGGAGGAGAGAAAAAGGAATCCAATCGAGGGAATCCAATCTAGAGAGAGGAACATACAAGCAACAACTAGACTAGGCAATACACGGGATACCCCGTACGCCTCACCATGGCATCGCCATTGTAACAACTCGACTATCTCGCCATAATACAGATCAGACAAGCAGGAGTAAGAGTTTTACCTCTACGAGAGCCCCGAACCTGGGTAAATCTTGCCTCCTTCTTAGCCGTCGAGACTACCAGCGCGTAGATCGTTCCTCTACTCAAAACCCTACCGGATCACCCGAGGGATTTGTTGATACGACTCTTCGACAATTGGTGCTGTCTGTGGGAACGACACGTGCTGGATCTACGGTCTCGTTGGCCTCATCTATATCAAACTTCGGGTCCTCGACCCCATGGATTCGATCTACTTCAGATCCTTCACCTTCATCGAGCACTCGCCGGCATCACGCACGGCCTTCATCGTCTACATCGACATCGTTCTTCACGCGCAGGTTGCAGGACAGCAGCAACGTACATATTGCGGACGTCATCAACGGCAGATCGAAACGCATCTGGAAAATTCCTTCGGTGGAAATATGCAAAATCAAATTATCTCTCGGCTCCAAGAAGAATCGGCTAATTCTGACGGTTAGATCTCCATGTATGTCCCGAACACTGAAGCCCTGTCAGAATCTGACGGAACTCCGCGCGACTTTGGGAAAATAATTCTCACAGTCGACTCAGACATCAATTCAAAGATCACACCGTTGAACATCTGCGTAATACAATCCCTCGTCACTCCGTCTTTTTTGAGCCAATTCCAACGGTTAGATCTCCGTTAGCGGCTCGCGCACTGCAACACGTTTTTGGATCTCTACGAGTTCGCGAATCCGGATCCTATTTCGGCAATTTGCGAGTCGACACAAAGACCAAGTAACGTCAACAAAACATGGCGACTCGCCATACTAGTACCCGGGGGCTCGACATCAACATTGCCCTCTGTGTACACACAACAAACATCCGCGACTCTGCCGCGTCAACTCGGTCCGGCGCGTCGAGTCCTTCGGGCAAACATCGCGACTCCGCCGCGTCGACTCGGTCCGTCGCGTCGAGTCGTTCGGACAAAAACCACGACTCCGCCACGTCGACTCGGTCCGCCGCGTCGAGTCCTTCGGACTAACATCGCGACTCCGCCGTGTCGACTCGGTCCGCTGCGTCGAGTCCTTCGGGAAGCATCGCGACTCCGCCGCGTCGACTCAGTCCGTCGCGTCGAGTCCTGCAGACAAACATCGCGACTCCGATGCGTCGATTCTGTCCGCCGCATCGAGTCCTTCGGGCAAGCATCGCGAATCCTCCGCGTCGACTCGGTCCGCTGCGTCGAGTCCTTTGGGAAGCATCGCGACTCCGCCGAGTCGACTCGGTCCGCTGCGTCGAGTCCTTCAGGAAGCATCGCGACTCTGGCGCGTCAAATCGGTCCGCCTCGTCGGGTCCTTCCGGGAAACATCGCGATTCCGCCGCACAACTCCGCTACATCGAATCCTCTCGACTAAGCGTCTCGGGGGCTGTCCTTCGCCGCCGCCACAATCGTTGCTCGGGGGCTATGCTGCGAAGTAGACGCACTCAAGAATTCGCCGCAGCCGCACTCGACACTCGGGGGCTGAGGCGCGAAACAGCCTCACTCGACACACGAGTCCGGTTCATCGATTCCGGCGATATATCTCGGCACCGCCTCGTCGACTACGGTAGTGTCATACAAAGATAAGTTCCTCTCATACGAGTCGACATATTTACCTTTTTTATGTGTTTCTAATCTGCTGTGAAGCTACACCTGACACTCGGGGGCTACGCCCCGTAAACTACATGTATACTCGACACCCGTCATTTTGCGCGCTACACTACCACATTTACACGCTACAACCCGAGTAGCTGATACTGCCTGACGTCGACCCTTGACTCCGACACGGTTTGCAACAGCAACTGACAGGTCCGCAAGGAGCATAGACAATGGCTGTCAGGCTAACGAAAGGGCTTGTCGTACGATGCAAAAGTGTCGCGTAGGATCAAATCATTGCCTACCAACAGGCCATACTCGACTCTGCGAGTCTATAAATTGTTGGTCACAACCAAGATTAACCCGAGCAACAATTTGTTCCATACATTTCGCTATACACAGCACTACCGCTACATTATTTAACCACATCCGATTATATGGCTGCAACTGCAACGCAGGAACCACAACATCGACACATACCCTCTTCCGGGAGTCGACGCATGTCCTCCTCCGCGAGCCAACAAAAGACAAGCACAAGGGGTTTGCTTCAGAACAACTTGAGCCTATGCCCGACTCTGCGAGTCGAGCATAGCCTCGGGGGCTACTCCCATCGGGAGCACTGCCGTGCACCCGACAAATCGAGGAAGCAACGTTGGAAAATCTTTGAGTCTAAGACCGATTACAAATAATCGCACATAGACTCGGGGGCTACTCCGATCGGGAGTGCTGGTCGCGCAACCGACGAGCGCTACACGCTCACTCGACGTACTACCGCGTCGGAAGCATCTAACACGCTGGCCGCGTATCTGAGGAGCTCTGTCAGAGTTCTTCATCCTGGTCCTTATTGTGGTCGTACAAACCGCATATTAACTCGGATGAAGAAAAGCAAAACATCAAACTTGTCCGTCTCGACGAGACGCATATGACAACGCGGGCAATTCGTGAAATCAGAACATCCTGAAGACTTTTCGGGTCCATCTTCTTGTGTGGACTAGGTGGTTGGGCGTCCGCGTCAACTACACGACTTCCACGTCGTCGTGCGACTTCGCTACGTCCGCGTCAACTACACGACTTCCCCGTGGGCTCCGTCCGCCGTGTCGAGTACACCGCCACCGCGTTGACGTCCTTCGCCTCATAGACTACACGATTTCCTCGTCGACTCCGTCCGTCGTGTCGAGTACACCTCCACCGCGTTGACTCCCTCCGCCGTGTCGAGTACATCTCCACCGCGTCGACTCCCTCCGCCGTGTTGAGTACACCTCCACCGTGTCGACTCTATCCGCCGTGTTGAGTACACCTCCACCGCGTCGACTCTATCCGCCGTGTCGAGTACATCTCCACCGCGTAATTACGTCATGCGAAAAAACGGGTGCACGACGGCACACTTCCGGTCAAAAGCTGACACGATGGGCCCTACGTGCCCTGCCCCACAACGTCACGACCCATCGGGAGCAGACGAGTGCGCGTTGACGTCATTGCACATCTCCTAACACGAAATTTCTTTCGCATAAGCACCCTGACACGAAATCTCTTTCGTATGGGAACATCAAGACGCGAAATTTCTTTCGCATAAGCACCCCGACACGAAATCTCTTTCGTATGGGCACACCAAGACGCGAAATTTCTTTCGCATAGTCACCCTGACATGAAATCTCTTTCGTATGGGCACATCAAGACGAAATTTCTTTCGTGTAAACTTAATAACGCGAAATCTCTTTCGCACAAGATTAAGAAGGAAGATCTCTTCACCTGAAGAATCGCAAGAACATGACTAAGGTCGCGAGTGTGCGGCTCCCGCAACTCTACCACATGATGTATTTACACATCATTATCCTGGATCGTTCGGTCGACTAGGCACATCCGGATGCCGTATTCTTTCGAGTACGAAGGTAAGACCCAAGGATATCCCTTTTGGGCCTGGAATCGCACTCAAGTTGCGTCCTCCGGTAAACTTTCCGTGTCAACAACACGAAGAAAAATCCTAGCGGACGCGCCGGGTACCCCTTTAGGTTAAGTTCGACTCGGTAAGACCTCCACGGCCCAGTCGCAACGATCACCTTGCTGGGTTCAAGTCGGAGGTCTCGAATTTGTGTAGGCCAGAACCGTTTTTGCCCTAGATGCAATTAATTGGCCCTGATCTTTAGAGAGAGCCAAGCGACTGAGCCACATCCTTCTACGAAAACAGCCAACACCAGGCATATTTACCACTCGATACTAGAGTATGGGAAAGCGCATCGCGCACAGGGTATACACCCTCAAAACCAGACAATTGAATAACCAATCAAGAACGGATTCTGAGTGTCCACTCGACAGATTCTCAGTCGAATAAACACTCGGGGGCTACTGATGTGGGGATGATTCCTGGACCTATCGGGTGAGCCTACCCGGTCCAAGGACCAAGACCTAGGCCCAAAGACAGGTGATATCCCGCAGTTCTAGAAGGCCCAACAGAAGCCCACCCGCAAGACTTGCGGGTCAAGACAAGAACTCCTATACGTAATCTACTAGGACTCATGTAACCCCCTCCTGACTGCATAGATAAAGCCAGAACGGAGGAGAGAAAAAGGAATCCAATCGAGGGAATCCAATCTAGAGAGAGGAAGATACAAGCCACAACAAGACTAGGCAATACACGGGATACCCCGTACGCCTCACCATGGCATCGCCATTGTAACAGCTCGACTATCTCGCCATAATACAGATCAGACAAGAAGGAGTGAGGTTTTTACGTCTACGAGGGCCCGAACCTGGGTAAATCTTGCCTCCTTCTTAGCCGTCGAGACAACCAGCGCGTACATCGTTCCTCTACTCAAAACCCTACCGGATCACCCGAGGGATTTGTTGATACAACTCTTCGACACTCACGTTGGTGCAAAGTGTGCGGGACCACGACCCAGGTTCAACTTGAAGAAAGGTGTTGTGGGAATGGTTGGTTTCTTACCAATCCAAAAGTACACTGCTGCTATGAGAATGTTTTCATATGGAGTCCCTATAGATGGTCAAGAGGACTATCTACGCATGTCAGAGTCCACGATTATCAAAGCTGTGTACATGTTCTGCAAGGCGACAATGAACAGAACGTATAGGAACCTAGAGAGAGGGGGGTGACTAGGTGCTACCTCCAAGTTTTAATAATTTTCTATTTAGGCTTGATAGAAAGGTAAAATTATCTAGAAATGCAACTACGGTGAATTTACCTATATGACAAGGACTACACTAAGAAAGATACAAACACAAAGTAAAGCTAAGGATTGAAGGGAACAAAGGTGGAAGCACGTGTAGTCAAGGATGTATTCCCGATATCCTCCTTTTGAGGGGAGTACGTCTCATTGAAGGGGTGTGAAGTTTTCCATGTAGGCCTACTCAATGCTACAAAGGCCTCACCCTATTCTCCAATGAACCTCTCCACGAAGGCCTAGTTCACCTTCCACTATTGTTATCCTTCACGGCGGAATGCCGAGCCTTTACAATGAGCTTGATTCACCGTATCCTTCACACACCCAATTGGGGGCTCTCAAGAACACCAAGAATCTGTTACAAGAAACAAGTGAGTAACAAGAGGTCTATGTTTTCCACAAGGAAACCCTAGACACAAATCCCTCAAGTGAATAAGGAGGAAAAGAAGAACAACTTGGTGAAGATGTAGATCGGAGCCTTCTCCTTCAATCCTCCAAAGATCAACGAGCTTGGCTGGAGAGATTTGCAGAAATCTAGCTTTTAGGTGATCTCATTAATGGTGGACTTCAATACTAGACGAGCTAGCTCTTTGGAGAAGATGAAGATGGGGGGGTATTTATACCTCTATACCATGTCTAGCCGTTGTAGAACCACTTACCCCGGAGTCTCCTGCCTAGGCCAGAATCTTCAAATACTCAGGGGTTGCTCCGGTCTTGCTTTGGAGTGGGCATATGCAAGATTTCACCATTTAGCAAAACAGAGGGCCGGATTCTCCGGAGAAACTCCATCCTCACCCCGGAAGAGGCCTGTGTAATATTTCACCAAAACACAAACCAAGAGGCCGGAATCTCCGAGGATACTCCGGCCATACTCCGGGTGGCCTTCTGCGAGTTTTCGCCAAGGAGCTAACTTGCTCTGTTAAGGGAGACCGGAGTCTCCGGGAAATTCTTTGGTGTTTACACACCGGAGTCTCCGGCCTGAATATCTCAGGCAGACAGAGAGTTGCTCTTATATTGCTTTTTGAGTACAATGCTTTCATGGGAAATACCTAAACATCTGTAACACTTGACATACAGTTAGGTGATCACCAGTGTTGTTATCTAACACACAAAACCAAACTAGGGAGAACTAAAAATGTTCTTTCAATCTCCCCCTTTTTCGTGTTATATGGCAACACTAGGATTTGCAAAAATAAATCATTGACACAAAAACTATCATGTTTCAAAGGATAGTATGGCTCCCCTTAATTGTGTGCCCTACATTTTTAGGAAGCACCACATCTAGGTACCAAGCCAGCCTAGAGAGAAACAACAACATGATAGAAATAAGAAACAAGATACATAATCACAAGAGATGGTGGATATCATACCTTTTGCACATTTAATGAGAATATACCGAAGATATCATTGCATTCTAAATATAGATCTCAACAATAGATGATAATACCATATGTCTCACAACCATAGGAACAAAGTTCAACAAACACAAATTAAATAGCAATAGTTCAACAACACAAACACAGATTTAAAGAGGACAGCAGATTTTAAGAAATAACAAAAGCATATTATTGTGTCCGTCCCTGCAAATCCCCACAACCTACTAGTGCAACTTCTCCCCCTTTGGCATCAAGACAGAAAAAAGGAAAGAAGGTTGATGCTATGCATTGTCACACCCTAGTTTTTGGAACCTTGTACTGTAGTTCAAGGAGACAAAAATTAGGGCCAACAATTTTTTTTATGACAACATGTTTGTTTGAACCAACATGTGTTTATGATCTTAATCATATTTTCAATGCAAGTTTTGTTTCTTTATAAAATCAATATCAATTTTTTCCTGAAAAACAATTCTATAATTTTTCCCTGATGTTATTTGAGTGATTTTATTCCAAGACTTGGATCATTCTTGATTGCATATTTTAATAAAATTTTAGCTTTGTTGGATCCGAGAAAACAAAATTTAAAAATGATTTATGGAAGTTTTCTTTTAAGTTTTCTATAGAAACTATTCCCTGAAAATATAGCCAAGTACCTGTTTTCCACCTTTGTTTTCACTGGGCTATAAAATGTTATTTTATGTTTTCTTAACTTTTATTTGTTACTTGATATATGGACTACAAATCCATAAGCTTTATTTTATTTTTGGAACATTAAAAATGATCTTTTGCTTGTTGTTTTTATGGAAGAAAAATAAGGCAGAAAGTTGAATTTTTAGAAAACAGAGAAAAACAAAAAGTACACCTTTTTCCACTTTGTTTTCATGGCTTTAAACTATTTCAATTTTGTTTCCAAAAGATGTTTCTGAAAGTTTAAAACATGGTTAACAATCTCCAACTTGGAAAACAACTATTGGGATTTTTCTTTCTGATGATTTTATCTGTTTTCAACACTTAGAAAATTCACTAAGTCCCTGTTAACTGAATTTTCTGAATTTTTTCAAAGCAGTTGCAGTTACAAACTTTGACAGTGGTTTTCAATTACTTTTTGGTCCAAACTTGAAATGCCACCTTGTCCCTTGTGTTGACTCCACATTGGATACCTTGGTATGCATCTAGAAGGTTTGGGGTGTAAAGAAAACAAGTGAGAAAAGTAGAGGGCAGCAAGGACACGACAGGGTATGGGCACACAGTGCAAATGGCTAATGTGGCCATCCCTTGCCTCTTCCTTCACCCAAAAGCCCTTTGACATTGCCCTTGACCCCCCTGGCGCTCACCCATGCCCTGTTGCATCATGGGCATGCCCCAGAGCGCGCTCCCGATCCTAAACATGCAAGACCGAGAGTGTCGTCGTGCCATGGAATCCATCCCCATGGCTTAAATCCCTCGCACCCGTGCCCCTTGCGCCACTGCACCCCACCCTACCCCACACCCACCCCGAGCAGCATCCACCGAGCCCGAGAGCTCTAGCGAGCTGCACAGGACGATTTTCCGCCGCCGTCTACCTCGCCGCTGCGGCCGCTCTGTGCCCGAGCCACTGCCAGGAGCCGCCACCGACCGCAGGCCCGCGCCCCTCGACCCCCTGCATCCCTGCACCCTACCCGAGCCCGCGCAGTTCCCGTCGCCGGCACGACCCCGAGAGAGAGAGAGAGACGAGGGAGGAAGGAGAGAGAGCCGTGGGCGTCGATCCGGAGATCAACGGCCCCCGTTAAACCACCGCTTTCCCATGCCCGGACTATGCGCGCGCCGCGCTAGGCCGCCTCGGCTACTATCTGGGCCGCGCCCGGAGTAACGCCAGCCCACGTTCTGTTTTCTTTTTTCCTTTTAGTTTTTACAGAATGTTGCTTGTTTGCTTTGACCCTGTTTAAAATAGTTTGAGTGCCAGTTATTTTCTACCAAAATTCATACAATTAGATATGTGTTTTCTTAACCATATCCAATTTTTGGATCTAGGTTTGCACTTTTAGTTTGGCCATGATAATTGTTTCGCCACAGAGTATCTGTGAAAGTGTTTTGGATATAACTTTTTGTGTGTGTCTTCTTTTTGGTGAAATCAAATTTCTTTGGATACCTAGTGAGTATATTTATCATTAGGACTTGGCCTCACATCAAGGTGAGTTACAAAATGGAAATGCCATCCATTTTGGTAAATGACCAGTAGGCTTTTCTAGGATTTTTAGAAGGAGTTTAAAAATGATTTTTGTGGTGAATCCAATTGGAGAGTTTGTCTATGACTAGATCTATCTAATCCTATCTTGAGTGGTTTTTTTAGAGCCATAGATTATTTTTGGTGAGCCTTTTTAGATACAACAACTTTTCTATTTTCTTGTTTATGTGTGTATTTGTTTGAAATAAAATGTTTGATTGTGTGAGACTTGTTTCCTAGCATGCATAGAGGTGTTACCACTTGTTATTAGGTTGTTTCCTTGCAGTACATCTACCTTAGTAAGTGTGTGCATGATTATAAATCTTTTGGAAATAGAAATATCATTTGTTTGTTTTCTAGTATTTATTTTTGACTAGGTTGTGTGAGCAAAACTTTATGTGATTGTGCACCTAAGTTTTTGATGTGTTTGAGTTGAGTCCAGTACCATTCTGGTACTGATATTAGGATGGTAGTATCTCTGTTAGCTTGCTTTTTATTTTGTAGCAAAGCATGTGTAACAATTGTTGGTTGTTTTCACTAGTATGAATAGCCTTGTATTGAAAGCTTTGTTGGATTAATCTTGTCATGTGTGACCATAGGCCTTGTTACCTCTAAATTCCTTGGTATTAGTGGGCCCATAACCCACTGGTCCCATTGCATTTTGGTTAGGGATACAAAATCCTCTACCATACACTTGGGTGTGAGTAGCATGTACTACTATATGTTTGCTTAGAATTTTCCACCAAGGAAAAATAGATGTCCTTTTCACTTATGTAAGTGAAGGGTTTAGTATTCCTTTGTGAATACTAGTATGTTTAGTTTTGGTTCATTTTTTAACATAATATTCCCTTAGGGGTATCATGTTAAGAAGTGTTTCACTATTATTTGTTTTAAATTGAATATTGTTTGCAAATAGAATGTTTTCCTTGTGATTGATAAATTATGTGTGGATAGATTTCATTGAATGTTTGGATTTTAGAAAGTGCTTAGTTGAGCTTGTTTTTAGTGTTTAGCTACTGGTTGTATAGCATGTATCTTGCTTGCTTAGTATTTGATTGTTAGGAAGGCATGCATCTTTAGCATGGTTTGATTCTTGCCAATTAGTTGTTTTCCATAGGATTATTTTAGTGTTTATTCTTACTAGCATGTGTAAGGTGTTGTGTGCTGTTAGTAGGTTTTTACCTTCATACATTGCTTGTTTAGAGTTATGCATCCTCATAGTGTTGTTTGCATCTCTAGTGATGAGCTAGTGTCACCACTAGATATTGTGAGATGCTCTGGTATTGTTGTCTTTTTATTTTATGAGTGTATGATTATTCTAGCATGTTTAGGATGTTGTTACTTCTGTTATTAGGAAATTACTTGTGGAATTTCTGGTTGTGATTAATTGTAGAATGTAGTTAGTTCTTATAGCATGCAGGTGTAGATTTTCATACTAGTATGCTGTTAGTGGACTCTTGTTGTTATGTATGTCTATCTTTATTATCCCTTGTAATGGTTGTGTGTTAGGATGTGTATTAGGACTTGTTACCATTGGTTGAGCTACTGTTTTTCTTAGTTATTTTCATGATTGATGGATTCCTTAGTTTTGGAGGTAGACTTAAGCATAGTCCGTAGCTAGCATATTCATCTGTGGCTTGTTTGCTTGCTGTTTGAAATTGCCTGAGTGTTTACCTTAGCATGAGTATTGTACTTATGTTATTATTGTGCTAGTGTTGTTGTTGTTCTTAGTATCATCTTGTTATCTATGCATTAGTTAGTAGTGAACTAGTTTGGTGATGTTTGCCTGTGCGTTGCTAATACCCACTGCCATGGAGATTGCTTTGATTGATTGTTGTATTTTAGTATTCTCACCTTTTTTTGCCCACAAGATATAATTTTAGCTTCTTGAATATCTTATTATGAGAGTGGTACACCCACTCCATATGTGGTATGTAAGATGTGGGAGGTGGTTTCTCAACCATATGTTTGTTTGACGACAGTTTTGTACCATGAGAGTTTGTGAGATAGTTTGCGCGTTAAATTTTGAGTGGTTGCGCTAGTATAAGTTTGCTTGTTGTATGCATTGCTTTGTTATTTGTTTACCTTATTTAGTTCTAAGTGTGTGTCTTTTATTTCTTTTACGGCGTTAGAAAACGAAGGAGAAGAAGAAGCAGTTGTAGAGCCGTGTGTCAAGTTCAAGCTACTTCAAGGCCAAGGACACTAAGAGACTTAAGGCAATCCATCCTGATGCTTGCTGTTACCACACTTACCATTATCTATCATGCATGTTTTGCTTCTAAAAGTTCTACAAAACCTTTGATTACCAAAAACTATTTTTGAATGACTACAACTACTATTAATATTATACTATTACTATGCCAGTAGCTGATACTTGGTGTTACCAAGCCCATAGCCACCATATGGTATTTATTACCATCAAAAGTATGAGTCCCTAAGTGGACACCCTAAAAATATGTTTTTGGAAAACAAAGGCTTTATGGACAAACCCGGTGGAAAGGTGAAGCCTTATCCACCGGAGGATTATTGAAGTGGTCATTTTTGGGAAAAAGGTGGTTTACAAAAATGACACATAACCTACTCTTCGCCGGACAACCTTTACCGTACTGCCACCCTACCTCAACATGGGCACGGGGCTTAACTTGAAGTTTGTTTTTGTTAGTGTGTGTTCTATATCAATTTGCTATAAGGGGACGTACTCCCTCGAACCGAATGCCGCCAAGTTATGAAACATGCGACACATAAAGTGTGGGATTAAGTTTCCCTCCGGACACGACAGTTGGGTCCTGACATGGCGGGGTTAGACCATGTTCTAGGGAGAAACCATGAATCTCCTGTCATGGCAGGGTCGGCCAAGTGCCGAGGATCAAACCCAACTGAAGAGATAGGCATATTCTAGCTTGAGCATAGTGGATGGTTTGGATCGGTTATCTGATGCTTACATACTGTTGTTATAGTCCGTGGTTGTTCACGGCGGATGTACTGAATCTGGTGGATGTGTACACCTCTGCAGAGTCAAACTATTCTGAATAGCCGGGTCCTCGGATATGGACAGTTGAATGGCCATGTAGCTAGCATTGTGTAAATGTTTTCAAAAAGGAGTTTTCCAAAAGGAGTTGGAACTTGGGATGCATTGAAAGAAGGAAACTTTGTACCGTGGAGATACCGTTGATGAAAAGACAGAAGTTGCTTTACAATAAGTTTTGCGAATAGAACACTTTCTTTTAACAAAAATTTACAAAACCTCTTGTACATGTGATATCTATAAGAGAAAGAAAACTATATTATTTTGTTTTGAAGTATCTTCTTCAACAAAGATACAGAGATTTTCAAAATCAACGATGATATATCTTTCATATATCATGGATAATGAAGCCTATGTATAGCCTACCTACTCCACTATATAAGCATATTTGCATTTTGGTAAGCTACATGATGGGTGTCTTGATGAGTACATTCAAATGTACTCATATTGGTTCCGTCCCTGGTATTTACTTGCCAAACTTCGAGAAGGAATCTCAGGAGGAGATCTACGAGGAGGAGTACTGAGCTGATGGACTGGCGAACTAGGATCGTCGCCCGGTCAGCAGCCTATAGGTTAAGGCGTGACTTGGGCTCTACTACGTCTGTGTGTTTTTAGTCTTCCGCTGTGTGTGTTGTGTGTTGCCCTGCGTGGCAGTTGTGTTAGACTTGGTCATGTGACCATGTCACTTTTGTAAGTGTTTTCTATAATCGTGTAATGGATATTGTATCTGTGTACCAACTTGATATGTTGTTCACAGCTTGTGTGATCTGGGATCGTGAATGTATGCATATCAGAGGTGTCCTTGAACAATGGTTCTAGGGGGACCTTACACGTATCCCATAGGTCACTCGGAGTCCTCATCCTCCTGACTCTCCTCATCTTCTGCATACTTAGAATCTTCCTCCTCATCTATGGAAGCTTGCTTCCCTTTGGCCACATTCGAGGTGGAAGGCTGAGAGGTAATATCACTGAAACCAGCCCAGTTGACTGTATCACAGTTCCACATGTTTTAGGAGATGACATTGTGAGACTTCTGACTGTCATCTGAGCTCTCACCATCAGCCCTATCAGATTTCTACTTTCCCTGAACTGCCTCCAACTCCTTCACAAGAATACCCTGGTTGTGGATGATCTTCTTGTTCTAAAAATAGAGATCATAGTTCTCCTTGTGGATAACAGTTTACATGAATATCATAGTCCTATGAAACCAGTTAAGCTGCTTCACCTTAGCCTTGGTTGGAGGAGAGAAATAGTCACCACCGGAAGTAGAAGGAGTAGCATTCTTCCTCCTAGACCGAGGAGCGGGATCCATATCCTCATCAGAAGCAAAAGGCACATGGGAGCGAGTAGGATCATCGTTGTGAGAAAGAATCTGGAGCTTCTTGGGCTTATGTGGTGTAAAGCCCCTCGGGTTCAAGCCTTGAACCTTGGTCAAGATGATCTTCATGACACAAGGAGCATAGATTAGAGTCTTCTTCTCCAGCCTAGACCACCATGTAAGAGAATTATGGCATGACATTGCAAAGATATATTGTGAATTCACTACAACTACTCAACATTTAAGCTCACAATTCATGAATTGAACATAGAGATATGAATGATTCTTACTTTGGAAATAATGGGGGAGGGAGATCCCAATGTATTAGGACAATACTCCCCCTATGCCCATGCCTACACCTAAACCCAAACACATAGTCAACTATAGGTGTGTATGCAAGATACTCAAGTCAAGATCCTTGAATCTACAATATTTCGCTCATTCCTCAAGCACATGAATCTTGAATCATCAAGGGGCTTCGTGAATATGTTGGAAAGTTGATCCTTGGTGGGAACATATGGTAGCTCAATATCTCCAAGGGAAACATTATCTCTAATAAAGTGATGACGAATCTCAATATGCTTCATTCTTGTATGTTGCACCAGGTTGTAAGAAATCTTGACAACACTTTCATTGTCACACAAAGGAGGAACTTTATCATAACGAACATCATAGTCCTTAAGATTTTGCCACATCCATAAAAATTGAGTGCAAGCAATAGCAGCTGCCACATACTCGGCTTTGGCGGTAGAGAGAGATATGCAATTTTGCTTCTTAAAAGACCAACTCACCAAGGACTTACCAAGGATTTGGCAAGCCCCAAAATTCAATTTCATATAATCTTGATCACCATCCCAATCCAAGTCCGTGTACCCACTAAGAGAGAATTGTGTCCCCTTTGGGTACCACAAACCAAACCTTGACGTATGAACCAAGTACCAAAATATTTAATGGACCGCCACTAAGTGGCTTTTCTTAGGAGCCGCTTGATACCTTGCACACACTTCTACACTCAACACAATATCGGGTCTAGATGCACAAAGGTAAAGTAAAGAACCAATCATAGAACAGTACAAGTTTTGATCCACATCTTTACCATCCAGATTGCGCTTGAGATGACACTTGGTTTGCATAGGAGTGACCTTCTCTTTAGCACCTTGGAAATTGAACCCCTTGAGCATGTCGTGGGTATACATGGCTTGAGAGATGAAGGTACTCTACTCAATTGCTTGATATCAAAGACAAGGAAGAATTTTAACTCTCCCATCATAGACCTCTCAAACCTGTCAGTCATAAGATTTGAAAATTCATCATTAAAATGCTTGATTAGTTGAGCCAAATATGATATCGTCAACATATAGTTGACATACGAAAAACTCCCCTGTAACCCTCTTGGTGAAGAGGGTGGGATCGATTTGCCCATCTTCAAACCCATAGTATTTCAACAACTCTCTAAGGTGCTCGTACCATGCACGTGGTGCTTGTTTAAGTCCATAGAGCGCCTTATCGAGCTTGTAGACATGGTTAGGGAAGTTGGGGTCCTCAAACTCTGCTGGTTGCTTAACATATACCAACTCTTTGAAAGGAACATTAAGAAATGCACTCTTCACATCCATTTGTTACAACTTAAAGTTATGATGAGATGCATATGCAAAAAGGATACAGATGGACTCAAGGCGAGCCACGTGAGCATAGGTTTCATCAAAGTCAATACCTTCCACTTGCAAGTACCCTTGAGCTACCAATCTTGCCTTGTTCCTTATGACAATCCCATGCTGATCTTGCTTGTTCTTGAATATCCACTTGGCGTCAGTAACATTGCAGCAATCTTTGGACTTCTCAACTAGCTTCCACACTTTGTTGCACTTGAAGTTATTGAGTTCATCATGCATGGATTCCAACGAATCCGGATCCTCAAGAGCCTCAAACAATTTATTTGGTTCCACCATGGAGATATGAGCTTGATGCTCACTAAAGCTTGCTAATTGATCTCTTGTGGTTCTTTTCCCCTTAGATCACCTAGCACTTTATCATTGGAGAAGTTAATCTTCTTCAAAGATCTATCAATCCTTGCTTCACGACGGGCTTTGATCTCCTCATTGTTGCAAGGAGGAATAACTTGATCATTTGGGTCCCCATCTTGACCGAAATGTTGGTCTTGATCATCATTATGACTTGCTTCAACATGAGAAGAAGAAGGTTGATCTTGGCTAGCTTGAATAATAGGAGAACTTGGTCTTGCAAAGCAACTTGATCAACAAGAGCAGGGTATTGAAATTTTTCTTCGGTTGATGCATCACTCGCTCCATTGGCATGTGTTTCTTGTGTAGACGAGGGCTCCACTTGAGTAGAGCATAGTTATTCTCGATCCACCAAATGGTGTCCCTCAATGGGGCGGAAAAATCCCACACCCATTCTTCTTATGGCATCTTGAGGTAATTCAACATCTACATTAGAAACATGAAATTGCGCCACTTGGGAGCCATCTTTTTGTTCGAAAACCACACTACTAGATTCATTGATAATCCGCGAGGACTTGTCAAAGACTATAAGTGTGTGATTTGGCACTGTAACCAACAATGTACCCTTGATAGGTCATAAACGTATCCTTAATTTCTGATGTTCCATGTTGTTTTGATGTTGTTTCCTACATGTTTTCTATACACTTTATGTCATTTTTATCGATTTTACGGACTAACCTATTGACAAGATGCCATAGAGCCAGTTCCCCGTTTTCTGCTGTTTTTTAAGTTTCAGAAAAGATGTTCTGGAAATATTCTCAGAATTGGAAAATTCGAAGTCCGGAAGTCTTAGAATTTCCGAAGGTTCCATGGTCCGAAGAGGCCCGGAGGGTGGCCACACCATAGGGCGGTGCGCCCCCCTGATACGTCATAAGCGTATCCTTAATTTCTGATGTTCCATATTGCTTCTTATTGTTTCCCACATGTTTGCTTTACACTTTATGTCATTTTTATCGATTTTCCGGACTAACCTATTGACAAGATGCCACAGAGCCAGTTCCATGTTTTCTGCTATTTTTAGTTTCAGAAAAGTTGTTCCAGAAATATTCTGGGAATTAAAAAATTCGAAGTCCGGAAGTCTTAGAATTTCCGAAGGTTCCACGGAGTCCCGAACAGGCCCGGAGGGGGGCCACAGGGTGGCCACACCATAGGGCAGCGCGCCCCACTGATACGTCATAAACGTATCCTTAATTTATGATGTTCCATGTTGTTTTCTTATTGTTTCCCACATGTTTGCTTTACACTTTATGTCATATTTATCGATTTTCCGGACTAACCTATTGACAAGATGCCATAGAGCCAGTTCCGTGTTTTCTGCTGTTTTTAGTTTCAGAAAATTTGTTCTGGAAATATTCTCGGAAATGGAAAATTCGAAGTCCGAAAGTCTTAGAATTCCCGAAGGTTCTACGAAGTCCCAAAGAGACCCGGAGGGGGGCCTCAGGGGCCCACACCATAGGGTGGCGCCTCCCCCCTTGGCACGCCGGGTGGTGGTGTGGGGCCGAGACCTCCACCGCCTTTGCCCTTTCGCCTATTTAATCCCCCGAGATGTAAACCATAAATAGATCCCACTTTTACCCGAGAAACACCCGAGGCTGCCGTCACCGACATCCCAAGATCGGGAGGGTTCTAGAGCTCTCCCCGGCACCTTGCTAGAGGAGGAAATCGTCACCGGATGGGTCTACACCACCATGCCCTCCTCCGAAGTGATGCGTGAGTAGTTCATCCTTGTACTACGAGTCCATAGAAGTATCTAGATGGTTGTTCTCTCCACTTTGTACCTCATGTTTAGATCTTGTGAGCTGCCTATCAGGATCAAGATCATCTTTATGTAATGCTACATGTTGTGTTTGGTGGGATCTGATGAATGTTGAATGCTATATCTTCTGATTATGAATCTACCATGTTATGTTCATGCATATGTTATTTATGATCTTGCATGATCTCCGTTATTAGTAGATGCTCTGGCTAAGTAGATGCTAGTAACTCCAAGAGGGAGTATTTATGCTCAATAGTGGGTTCATGCCTCCTTTTCATCTGTGCTCAAGTGATATAAATGTGACGGATGGACGATGTGTTGTTGCCATTAGGGAGAAAACAACAATGCTTTGTCTAAGGATGATGTTATTGTTTACATTACACACTTTGCTTACTGTGATTATCAGTTGCTTGCAACTTAATACCCAATGTTTGTTCGGATGATATTCGAAGGGTGGATTTTTAGTCATAGATGTAGTTGGATAACGGTCTATGTATCTTGTTGTAATGCTCGCATGAATCACATAGTAATAATTATGTCTTTCATATGCACTATGGTGCAACCTTCATTTCTGTCAATTGCACAGCTGTAATTTGTTCACCACACATGATATTGATCTTTCACGGAGAGACACCACTAGTGAACTGTGGACCCTGGTACTTTTTCCTTATACTGATAAACACCTACTTCTTTCATAATGCTCTCATACTGTTACTAATCTTTTCCTACTTTTTTCCACACCATACATTTAACCTCTTTGTGTTCAGCAAAACCGGTGAGATTGACGACCTCACTGCTTCGTTGGGGCAAAGTGATTTGATTGTGTTGTGCAGGTTCCACGTTGCTTCTGAACCGGTAGTGCGCCCTGCCATCTCAGCTGCTTCACCTTATGAAGTTACTCCTTCCTCCTACTGGTCGATTCAACCTTGGTTTCTTTCTGAGGGAAACTTGCTACTGTGCTCTTCATACCTTCCTCTTGGGGTCTCCCAACGAACGTGTGTATCACGCGCATCAAGCTAAATTCTGGCGCCGTTGCCGGGGAGGAAGAGAATTTCCGCAAGGGGATTCTCTCACTTCCAATCTCTTTACTTTGTTTTTGTTTTTCTTAGTTTATTTTATTTTGTCTTGTTTGCTTCTCTTTATCAAAAACAGAAGAAAAAAAAACAGTTCTTCTTCTAGTTGTTATTTTTGCTTTATCATGCTTGCTATCAATGGTTGATGTCTTTGAAACTAGATCTTATTGTCAATGTGGGTTCACGGATGAACAAAAACAAATATTATATGGAACACCGCTTGTCACAAAAAGGGATACATTTATGGGAGCAAATTAATAAATTGCATGACTATGCTAAAAACTTGTGCTCTACTTATAATGTTACTTATTTCTTTGATAAATCCTGTTGTTGTAGGAGGTATAAACACCTCCCTTTCAAATGTGAGTATAATGATGATGTTACAATATCTTCTTATGTTAAGGGAAATTATGAATTATATGACGTGGAAAAAATTAAAGAATTTATTGCTTGGAAGGATGCATTTGAAATTGCCTATTTGCTTGAAAGTATTGATGATGCACCTTATAAATATGAGATTTATTCTCTACTTGAATATTGCTTTGATAATTACAAGGATTGTAATTACTACATAATGGAATATCTTAATAAATTCTCTCAACCTAAGGAAGTAACTAATGACTTGCAGGAACCCATGGAAGAAGAAACTGCTGAATCTAGAAGCTCACTAGATGAAAAGGAGGAGGAGAGTGATGATCAAGAGGAGGAAGAATTGAGCTACCCATGTCCACCTCCCAATGATAGTAACTCTTTAACTCATACATTATTTGATGATATTGATACTTGCTATACTTGTGACCTTGATACTGCTATGAATGATACTTGTGAGAATGATATTGCTACTGCTACTTATGATAATCCATGCTACTTTGATAAATCTTATGATAATCCTCTTGATGATGGTCCTATGTTACTTGATGTTATAAATTATAATGCTACTGAAAATAGGATTTCTATACTGTGTCCTATACCTTTTAAGAGTGACCAATTATCTTGTTTTGCTATTGCTAAAAGTGGGAAAAAAGAGGAGCTGATTTTAAATTTTGATCCCACTCTTTTGGATCTTGATATGAATTGTGTGCTTTTAGACCATGAAAAACATGCTTTATGTTATAATTATGTTGTTGAGTTTGTTCATGACGCTACTGAAAATTATTATGACAGAGGAAAAAATGATTGTAGGAATTTTCATGTTACTCAAACACCTCTCTTTTTGTTGAAAGTTTTGAAGTTGCTCTTGTTCTGCCTTCCCACGATTTCTAGTTTGAGCTTCTTTAATTTGTTTATTTACAAGATTCCTATGAATAGGAAGTGGGTTAGACTTAAATTTGTTTTATACTTGCTTCTTGATGCTCTCTTTTTCTTAAATTCATATTTCTTATGTGACCATCTTCTTCACTTGAAAAAGGCGTTAAAGAAAAGCAATTCTTGGGAGATAACCCATGGTTTTATTTTTGCATTGTTTTTCTCTGTTTTCTTTGAGTCAAGGGGTTGTATACTTCTGTAGAAACTCCTTTGTATCTTTCTTTTGATGTTTTAGTAGTGCCAAGTAAGGTTTCTGATGAGAGTTGGACTTGGTTTTCGGATTTTTGCGGAGGAAACAGTTTTCTGCTGTCCACCGTAAAAAATCGTATAAAATCATGGAAAATCAGAATGATCTGAAATTTTGTGTGCTTATTCCTCAGCCAATTCCTCAACTTTTTAGTTCTTTAAGTTTTTAGATCTGAGCAACGTAAGTGCCCCGATTGTTTTTTTGTCTTTGCAGACTGTTTTGGTTTTGACAGATTCTGCCATTTTTCTTGCATTTACTCTTTTGCGATGTCAAGTGGATTTCTTTGCTTAACAAAACATCAGTGGCTGTATTTAATGTTTAAAAGTATCAATAGAACTTGTTCCATACATAACCCATGGATTTTTATTTGTTGCACTAACCCTCTAATGCGAGTTACTGTTTGAGTATGGTGTGAAGGAAGTTTTCAAGTTTCAAGAGAAGAGGTGATATATGTGATCAACAAGAGTGCCAGGTCAAAGCTTGGGGATGCCCCAGTGGTTCATCCAAGAATAATTTTAGAAGACTCGAGCATCTAAGCTTGGTGATTACCAAGGCATCCCCTTCTTCATCAACTATCTATCAGGTCACTTCTCGTGAAACTATATTTTTATTCGGTCACATCATATGAAGTTTAGTTGGAGCGTATGTTTTTTTCCTTTGTTTTCTTTGCCGAAATATTATCATTGGACCTATAATCCTTTTTTGGGAGAGAGAAACGCTCTGCTTTTTCATTTGAATACTTGCTATGCTAGTATTCTTAGTTTTTCTTCTAGTTACTGCAAAAATTCCTGTTTAGCTCTTGTTTTCATTGCATCTCTTATTCAGAGTTATTAGTTTTAGTAGTGTTATGTGAGTACTCTCATGTTTGATTGCAGAATGTAGAGGATTTTTTGTTAAATCATGTTTTGTGTGGTGCTGGTTGGGAAAAGAAACTGCTGCTTGCGGTAGAAATTTTTAACGGTGCAAGTACAAGCTTGTATAGAATGTGGCTAGAACTTTTTCATACCATGCTAGATGTTATTTTAGTTTTAAATCCTTGTGGTTATTGAGTAGCATGATTAGACTCAAATATCTGTTAGTGTTTAATGTCCCATTGAAAGAATCATGAGTTGTTCTTTTCATATTGAAGCATAAATTTGTGGTGTTCTCCTTTGGATGTTTTATTTGGTTGACTTAGCGCATGCTCACACCATGTTTATGACTATGAATCAGTCACGAATAGCCTCCATGATCATTTAGTTTTTTAACTTGTGGTACCATTTATGCTTTGATTAATGATGTTTATGTCACTATGCATGATTATGGCTCTTATGCTCTCTTGATTTGTCGCTCCCAGTCTTTTGCTAGCCTCCACCTGTACTGAGTATGATCTCTACTCGTGCATCCAACTTCCTAAACCAAAATTTTCCCATTGTGTCTACCATACCTACCTACATGTGGTAATTAACCTTCACTCCAAAGTAAATTGCTCATGTGTTACCTTTAAAACTTTCAAAATTACTCTTGTTTTGTGCTCCTGTTTTAGCTCATGAGGACGTAAATAGAGAATCTTTATCTCACTTGTTGATTGGACTTTCACACCCTTGACTAGTGGCTTCATCCGCTTATCCAATGATAGAAGAGCTTGCAGCAGGGTGCCCAGCCCCAAATTAATAACACAAATTCTCTTCACTATTTTTGCCCCTGATTTATCAGTCAAAGCATAATTATGTAAACAAAAGAGAAAGGGGGTCGACCTTCTACCCAGATGCGTCCTTCTATGGGAGCTGCTCTTGTGAAGTCTAGTTGGCTTATGACGTACTGTATTTTCTGTTTACCATTCGTTGGCATAAGCATACACCTCTCTTAAAATATAGACACTCCTCCACGGTATGTGATTGTTGGCAGGCACCCGACGATTCGGTTAGCCATGGTTTGTGAAAGATGGTTGGGAGGAGTGTCAAGTTTTTGTACCTATGTTTAATAAAATAAAATCTCTAGCACATGAGTTGATCCCTGCTTCCCTCTGCGAAGGGCCTTTCTTTTACTTTTATGTTGAGTCTCCACCTTCTAACTTTATGCACGGTTGAGAGAGCATTTTTGCCATTCTGAATTTTATGTGCATTTGTCCCAAAAACATTATTAATTGATTCATGATGTGTTATTTCTTGTTCTCTAATTATTTGTTCTAGTCTTCCTCATGAACATTGAAGGTGTCCTGGCATTTATGTTTTGCCCCACTCTTAAGGACTAGCGAAATATCACTTTGACATGTTCTCTCTATACTTGAAACAAACGTATATCTTTCTTTGCATTGTTATTCATGATCTTTTATTTGAGTTACTTCTCATGATGCAAAGTGATTGCTATGCTTTATTATTAAAGTTCTATTTATCATGCTTGTCTTGAAGTTCAATGATCTCAGCTTACTTATACTTTTACATTATTACGGTCAAGTTTATGTTGGTAGCATGTCACCTCAGAAATTATTGTGTTTTTATCATTTACCTACTCGAGGACGATTAGGAACTAAGCTTGGGGATGTTGATACGTCATAAACGTATCCTTAATTTCCGATGTTCCATGTTGTTTTGTTATTGTTTCCCACATGTTTGCTTTACACTTTATGTCATTTTTTATCGATTTTACGGACTAACCTATTGAAAAGATGCCACACAGCCAGTTCCCTGTTTTTTTGCTGTTTTTAGTTTCAGAAAAGGTGTGCTAGAAATATTCTCGGAATTGGAAAATTCGTAGCCCGGAAGTCTTAGAATTCCCGAAGGTTCCACGGAGTCCCGAAGAGACCCGGAGGGGACCTCAGGGGGCCCACACCATAGGGCGACGCCCTTGGCCGCGCCGGGGGATGGTGTGGGGCCCCATGCCTCCACTGCCTTTGCCCTTTCGCCTATTTGATCCCCTCGAGATGTAAACCCTAAATAGATCCCACTTTTCCCTGATAAACACCCGAGGCCGCCGTCACCGTCATTCCGAGATCGAGAGAGTTCTGGAGCTCTCCCCGGCACCTTGCCGGAGGGGAAATTGTCACCGGAGGGGTCTACACCACCATGCCCTCCTTCGAAGTGATGCGTGGGTAGTTCATCCCTATACTACGGGTCCATAGCAGTAGCTAGATGGTTGTTCTCTCCACTTTGTACCTCATGTTTAGATCTTATGAGCTGCCTATCATGACCAAGACCATCTTTATGTAATGCTACATGTTGTGTTTGCTGGGATCTGATGAATGTTGAATGCTATGTCTTCTGATTATCAATCTATCATGTTATCTTCATGCATATGTTATTTATGATCTTGCATGCTCTCCGTTATTAGTAGATGCTCTAGCCAAGTAGATGCTAGTAACTCCAAGAGGGAGTATTTATGATCGATAGTGGGTTCATGCCTCCTTTTCATTTGTGCTCGAGTGACAGAAATTTGACGGATGGAGGATGTGCTGTTGCCATTAGGGAGAAAACAACAATGCTTTGTCTAAGTATGATGTTATTGTTTACATTACACACTATGCTTACTGTGATTATCTGTTGCTTGCAACTTAATACCCAACGTTTGTTCGGATCGAAGGGTGGATTTTTAGTCATATATGCAGTTGGATAACGGTCTATGTATCTTGTTGTAATCCCCGCATGAATCACATAGTAATCTTTATGTATTTCATATGCACTATGGTGCATCACTAATTTCTATTAATTTCCCAGCTGTAATTTGTTCACCACACATGTTATTTTATTTTTCACGGAGAGACACCACTAGTGAACTGTGGACCCCGGTCTTTTTTCCTCATACTGATAAACACCTACTGCTTTCATACTGCTCTCATACTGTTACTACTGTTTTCCACACGATACGATTAACATCTTTGTGTTTAGAAAAACCGGTGAGATTGACAACCTCACTGCTTCGTTGGGGCAAAGTTATTTGATTGTGTTGTGCAGGTTCGGCGTTGCTTCTGAACCAGTAGTGCGCCCTGCCATCTCATCTGCTTCACCTTCTGAAGTTACTCCTTCCTCCTATTGGTCGATACAACCTTGGTTTCTTTCCGAGGGAAACTTTCTACTGTGCTCTTCATACCTTCCTCTTGGGGTCTCCCAACGAATGTGTGTATCACGCGCATCACCCCCTGCCCGCGCCGGGGGTGGTGTGGGCCCCTCGGGCCTCCACCGCCTTTTCCCTTTCTCCTAGTTATACCCCCCCCCCCCGATTTGTCAACCCTCAAAATATACCACTTCGTCCCGAGAAACACCCGAGGCTGCCGTCATCGTCATTCTGATACCGGGATGGTTCTGGAGATCTCCCCGGCACCCTGTCGGGAGGGGAATTCATCACCGAAGGGGTCGACACCACCATGCCCTCCTCCGAAGTGATGCGTGAGTAGTTCATCCCTGGACTATTAAGGCTAATAAATATTATTTGGCTCCCCTTGTGTCGAATCAATAAAGTTGGGTTTTACTTCCCTCGAAGACTGTTGGGATCCCCTATACTTGTGGGTCATCATTGATCGGCTCTGGAAAAGGTGATGTTTGCATCAGACCAATCCAGGAACTCAGGCGTTGCAGGGGGTGATATTTCCGCTAGATTCACCTTCCCGGTAATGAGCTTTTGGCTTCTTTTGGAGGGAGCACCTTTCTGTATCATGTATACTTTTCCTTTTGGCTCCGGGTATCTGTCCTCTTCCGAGTAACCCACCATATACAGATGTTGTATTGTAGCATTCACACATTTAAATAATATAAGAACATCTGTGTTATTGTGCTAGTCCCTGGATCAATTGCTAGCACCACAGTACAAGATAAAATATCATGCAAATGCATCAAAATCTATTATATCGCATGATCCAGTCTTTACAAATCAGTATTACAACTTGCATAGTCTTAGAAGACTAGCAGAAAATAAAGAAATATAGCGGAAAACAAAGAACACATTGAGCCCATCTTCTTCATGTGCCACAGGCAAAACATGTTGGCGATAGTCTCGAGATCCTAAACGAAATCCTCACTCGTCTTTAGAATCATCTGCAATATGGAATATGCAGCCACAAGGGAGTCAATACAATTTAATGTATTGGCAAGTAACACTATGGTGGATATAAATGGCAAAACTAATACTACATGCTTATTTGGTTGAGTGGAGTTTTGGCTAAGTTTTGCATAAAGCCAGTTTTCTCTTATCTTTTGTAAAACAAAACTTTCTTTTCAAAGGGTGGAAACATTGGATTAAGAACCAAGCACCACAATACTGTTCACTTGGTCAAAATTTTACTTATTGAAAATGGTGATGTGATTCTTCCGTCCATCCTTGTCCAGCTGCTCATAGTTGTCCATAACCGGGGACACGGCTAAGATCTTAGTTTGTTGACTCTGCAGAGCTTGTGAACTTTCACCTTCAGACTCAACTCAACCCAAACATCCTATACACCCTGAGTGCATTAAGGAAAGGAGAATAATCGAGACGAGATCTTTCAGAAGCAAGAATCCAACCCAATGGCAAGACCCGTTCCACCTATAATTATGCTACATCTGCTTGTCAAGCCTAGGCTGAACCCTCACAATTTAGTTGATCAAGACAGAGCCCATATGACTAAAGGCTGCACTGGAAGCAATCTAAACTTGGGGAACATCATAATCACTTTGTTCCCGGGTGGCATTCCTTCAAGTGAACTCCCCTCGGGGAGACACTCAACTTTCGACAGCCCCGCAACACCAATCCACCCAGGTGGTTCATTGAAGTTGTTACTTAGAATTTTCCACAACATCAAGTAAAACAATTTTTGTAGCAAGGCTAAGCATCCACTAAGTACCAAGTCTTCAAAAGTAATAATGTATAAGGATGGCTACACTCTACTAGGATATAGCATAGCATAATATAACTTAGTAAAATTTCCTATCATGCATACTACTCAAAATCAACTAATGCATATAGAAAATAATGGGTAGTTGAATGATGTGTTACTTGCCTTGTTGAAGTTGGTGAAGATGCCACACTCTCTTCACAAAGGATCGTTGCTCTCCGTACAATCTACTCATTGAAAACACAATAACAACATAAACAAGCATTCTAGCAAACAAACATACAAGTGTAGAAAACACACAGAGCAACTAACATATAAAAATTAACCAAGTTGGTTAGGACAAGGTCAAAGTTTTATTTTGAAAGGATTTATTCTCTAATGGTTCAATACATTCTAAGGAGTTTCCAAGGTTTTACTTGGGATGGACTAGGTTGACTTTGTAGAAGACTAACTTTATTTTAACTATACTTGTCGAGGAAGTTCCAAGAGTTCACTAAGGATGTTTAGGTTCAGTTGGTAGTAACCAAACTTTATTGAAAACATATTTATCTAAGAAGTTCCAAGATTTCACCAAGGTGATCTCACTATTTCAACTAAAGTATCACATCATAAAGTGTAACACTTAGTTGTTTTCATTCAAAACATTTGAGTACTCTAAGTTAGTCTTTCCATTTTGGTTTAGGGTAGGTCTAGGTTCAAATAACTTCTTAATAATAAAAAACACAATATAAAGTCTTGGGCTTTTCTATCTGGTTCAATGGTTGGGCAAAAACAACTTGTTATTCTTCAACTTGTATGGATTGCTCCAAGTCTTCACAGTCTTGTCTTTTTGAAGATCATCTCCATGCTTCTATTGTAATCTTTTTTCCTTGGATGGATTCTTCTCTTGATCTTGATAAATTATTCATGGGTTATACTTCACTAATTGTTTTGGGTATGGTATGGGCACAAATACCACTAAGTCAAATTGAAAAGAAAGAAATGGAAGGGGTAGGAAGAGAGAGGAAAATGTCTTCTCCTTGATTTTCTTCATACTCTTGTACTTCATTGAGTTTCTTCTTGTTGCTATGGAGTCTAAGTCCTTCCTTCAATTTCTTCAATGGTATTCCTCATAGCTCTTCATGTTGCCACCAAGTTGATATTGAAATTTCATTCTTGTGCTTGAGTCTTGATCTCCATTTTGCTGACTTGGTGAATTCATGAAGCAAGAATGGGGGAGTGGAGAAGATAGAAAACTAAAGTTCATTACTTGGTACTATATGTGATTGACACATTCTAAGGACTTGGCTTGGCTCCAAATAGACATAACATCAAGGAATAACAGTTGAAAACAATTCCTAAGACATGGTGAAAAATGGATGTATCACTATGTTGGGTTTTTGGTCAAAAGCACATGGTCATGGTCCAAGGTGTCCAAAATTGTTAGGCACTAATTTATCTGGTTCAAGGTTACCAAATGGAGCAATTTTGGTTAAGGAACCATAATCTAATTATTTATAGAATTAAATTTATGTCAAAAATACTCAAATATACCAATTAATTCTAAATTCAAATTCAACTTGACCAAAAAGTATTTTGGGACACAGGGTGTGAAATTAACCATCCTAAGGTTTCCAAAAATATTTTATTTACAATTTTTGGATTTGTAGAATTTGAATTACGCCAAATTTTATCAAACTAGCATATTTGAAAATGAACAAATTTAATTTTGTCAAATTTGAATTTGGCCAGTGCCAAAAGTTTCTAATTGTCAAGCGATTTTCAAAATGTCCAAGATTGTTAAATTTTGCCTTATGGATCAAAAGATATGATAGATCTAAGATGTAGGGGCTTTTCTGCAAAAATATCATTCTAATTTTAATCGAAAATAAATCCAGTGGTGGGCTGGGTTCAGATCTGCTATTTGCCGCGCTGGGCGATGGATAATGGGTGGCCTGGGCCGGCTATGCGCTGCGTGGGCGACAAATAACCAAATCAGCGCAGCTGACTGGCGCACACGTGGCGTAACCTAATTCGTTGATACCGATTCGTTTAAGTGGTATAACAGGAGCGGTCCGATCTAGATCTAGCGGACGGAAATAAAAGGGAGGGGATAGAGAGCTCACTGGGCGGCGGGGTCTCGCCGGAAATGGCTCGGACGGCGGAGCTGCGCTCGGGAATCGACGAAGATGGCGCTCTAGGGGTCCTCGAGCTCAACGGAGATGACGACGACGACGAGCGCGACGTGGTGAAGTGGATGGTCACAGTGGCGACGGATCCCGCTTACTGGTTCGTTGCCGCGGTGCAGACGGAGGTGCAGCGCACTCCGACGGCTCGGAAGGAGACGGTGTGGCTATTTGCTGCGACAAAAAACAATCAAGAGGGTATCAGGGGGATGCACCACGATACGGGAGAGAGGGTGGGGGCAGTATCAGCCTCGGGAGGGTGTTGAACTCACCGGAATCAATGGGAGAGGTCGTAGATAGGGTTTCAACTCCGGCGACTAATTGCGCCGGCCTGGGGGCACTAGAAGGTGAGGAAAGAGAGGGGAAACGTGGAGGGGATCTGTGGCTATTTATAGGCTCAAAGATGGCAAGGAATTATGGCCTTAATGGAGCGGAATCACAGGGATGGAAATCGGCCAAAAACTGCGTGCTTTCCTCTCTGTGAGGAAGACGACGGCGACGTCAGCGATGACATCATCCGTTATTTTTCTTTTTATTTCTGTTTTAAAGATTAATTCATAACTTTTGTTTTATAACCCCAAATGACTTGAAACAAATTTCTAAATTCTTGAATTTTCAAATACTTTCCAACTAACATTTATTAAACCAATTCTACATATTTTATTTTTGAATTTTGGAAATTTGAATAATTCCTTAATAGTTACTTAATGTTTTAATTTAAAAATTTATAAAACATAGTTATTGGTCAATTAAAATTTTAGTGACATTATAAATGTTGAAAACATATTTTTGAAAGTCCTTTCATCTTGTTTTCACAATTTTATATTTTGAAAATATAAATAAAACACTAATAGTACTTTAAAGCCATTTTAAAATTTAGAAAATAATAAATTGATGTTATTGTCTAAATAAAATTTCAGAGATATTTTACATGTCAGATATTATTTTTGGAAAGCCATTTTTAAACCATTTTCACATTTGATAATTTTAGGATATGAAGGATTTACTAATAGTAACTTAATGGTATTTAATTAGTTCATATCAATTAATTAATATTGTTGATCAATAAAATTTAGAATAAAACCACAAGTCATAATATTGTTTTAAAAACCCTCCTTTATGTTATTTTCAATCAATGCGCTTTATTTTTCACACCTTTATGTTTAAAATTTGAAATAACAATTAAAAGTTATTATTAAGTATTTTATTCTTATCAAATGTTGTTGAGGCTTGGAACTTTATTAAGGGTTATAAGTATTTGATTTTTTTTGCCTTAAAATATCATCGAAGTAATATTGGAGTTGCAAACATTTTAGGTAAGGGTTTGTTAATAAAAAGATATTCCCTTTATATAATAATAAATTTATTTTTTAATAAGGTTTTAGAGTTTAAGGAACAACTCATAATTGGATTGGTAAACTCAATTTCATTGAATTATGTATTATTTCCTTTTGTTTCTTGCTTCTCATTTGGTTCTTGGTGACTTGCGTGACATGAAAACAAAAAGTTTCAAATTTTTGTGATTTTTGCATTTTCCAAAAATCAGGGATGTTACACACTACCACCCTTAAAAGAAATCTCGTCCCGAGATTTGGGAAGGTTAGGAAGAAAGATTGGTCTGGGTGACTGGGTTCCAGAACAACTGGGTGGGCTACCACCCTTAAAAGAAACTTTTGTGTGTAGTCTATTTTCATTAGATTGGAGTGTAGATTGATTTGAGATTCACTTGAGTAGAAATTTCCTTCATGGTAGAGTTATAGACCATCATAGATCTGTTGAACTACCTTTGACAATGAGGGGTCAATCTTTGGGTCAATAAAAAGTCCTTGGGTCACCCTCCACTTGGTCTTTTGATGTCCTTGGCAATCTTCGATCTTGTTGTTGTCATCCTTGAAGGCAAACACCATGCTATTTCTAACGAACCTCTCATGGTAGGCAAAATCTTCCATTGCTTGATAGCTCCAAGGTTGGCTTGATCCTCACTGAAAATAGTACGTTTTCAGTAACACTAACATAGGTTCATTATTGTATTTTACCATTCTATGGTTCATGTTTAACATCGTCGTCTCTCTAATAGGTATGTCACTCAGATTTAACATTCCTCATAGCAAAAGTAAATAATGTGAGTAGTCACCATGGGGGCCAATCCATGTTGCACTCAATCATTACCTTGTACTTGGATTGATGAATCTTGTTTAATAACACTGGGTCACCTCACTTGTCTTACAAAAAGTTTCCAATATGTAAGACAAACTTGAGCTCAACTATCATTTTATCATACTATTGGGTTGCGTAAAACTCTTATGTAACATAAACTATATAGTTGTGTTTCTTCATTGTTTCTTCTCTTGGTGTAGTTGGCTCTGACATCTTCATAGCTCATGCAACTTGGGGTTCACTTGTCTTTCTTCACTTGTTGATTTGCTTGCTGCTCCTTATGATGTAGTTAGCATTGATCATTTATGTGATTGTTCCTTCACACAAAAGAACAATCTCAGGCTAACCTTCCTTAAATAGGATGGCTTGTGTCTCATTAGAGAACTGTTCATGACATTCTTGGGTGAAAGGGTTGTTGTTGCACTTCATATGGTAGCTCACTATGTTTGGTGGTATGGGTTTTGGTTTGGCTTAGCATGGATGAGTAGAGATAAGCAAGAGAGCTAAAGGAGGTTCCTACTCAAACACAACAGATCAAGGAAACTCATCTTGCACAAACACATAACAAACACTTATCAACACAGTCATCACACCAAACAACATGTTTTTTTTTGAAAACACTAATATTGTCATACCACACTCATTAGTATGATCAATATACTAACACGTTAACGTTGTACTAAGTAACTAGATTGGTGGTCTCATCTATATCTTCTTGAGTTTCTTCAAAAATATTCTCTCAATGTCTTGGGGTATTTTTGATTGTTGTGAAGTCTATGTTTTTCTTCAAGTTCTTCAAAAATCTTGAGTGTAGGTCTTCATGTGGTGAAAGTACTTCTTGCACTTCTTGGTATGATCGTCAACATTCCTGTCTTGAGGGTATTGAAGAGGTAGGTCCTCTAGAAAATTTGAAAGGTGAATAATAGATGAGATGATATGAGAAGAATTAAGATGGTTGTTTTGTTTCTAGAAAGTTTGAACATAGATTTTTTTTCAATTCTAGGGTCTTTTCCAAACTTAGGGTCTCGAATTCTACAGGCAACACAATGCTCTGATACCATTTTGTAGCGTTCCCACATTTAAATAATGTAAGAACATCTGTGTTATTGTGCTAGTCCCTGGATCAATTGCTAGCACCACAGTACAAGATGAAATATCATGCAAATGCATCAAAATCTATTATATCGCATGATCCAGTCTTTACAAATCAGTATTACAACTTACATAGTCTTAGAAGACTAGCAGAAAATAAAGAAATACAGCGGAAAACAAAGAACACATTGAGCCCATCTTCTTCATGTGCCACAGGCAAAACATGTTGGCGATAGTCTCGAGATCCTAAACGAAATCCTCACTCGTCTTTAGAATCATCTGCAATATGGAATATGCAGCCACAAGGGAGTCAATACAATTTAATGTATTGGCAAGTAACACTATGGTGGATATAAATGGCAAAACTAATACTACATGCTTATTTGGCTGAGTGGAGTTTTGGCTAAGTTCTGCATAAAGACAGTTTTCTCTTATCTTTTGTAAAACAAAACTTTCTTTTCAAAGGGTGGCAACATTGGATTAAGATCCAAGCACCACAATACTGCTCACTTGGTCAAAATTTTACTTATTGAAAATGGTGATGTGATTCTTCCGTCCATCCTTGTCCAGCTGCTCATAGTTGTCCATAACCAGGGACACGGCTAAGATCTTAGTTTGTTGACTCTGCAGAGCTTGTGCACTTTCACCTTCAGACTCAACTCAACCCAAACATCCTATACACCCTGAGTGCATTAAGGAAAGGAGAAGAATCGAGACGAGATCTTTCAGAAGCAAGAATCCAACCCAATGGCAAGACCCGTTCCACCTATAATTATGCTACATCTGCTTGTCAAGCCCAGGCTGAACCCTCACAATTTAGTTGATCAAGACAGAGCCCATATGACTAAAGGCTGCACTGGAAGCAATCTAAACTTGGGGAACATCATAATCACTTTGTTCCTGGGTGGCATTCCTTCAAGTGAACTCCCCTCGGGGAGACACTCAACCTTCGACAGCCCCGCAATACCAATCCACCCAGGTGGTTCATTGAAGTTGTTACTTAGAATTTTCCACAACATCAAGTAAAACAATTTTTGTAGCAAGGCTAAGCATCCACTAAGTACCAAGTCTTCAAAAGTAACAATGTATAAGGATGGCTACACTCTACTAGGATATAGCATAGCATAATATAACTTAGTAAAATTTCCTATCATGCATACTACTCAAAATCAACTAATGCATATAGAAAATAATGGGTAGTTGAATGATGTGTTACTTGCCTTGTTGAAGTTGGTGAAGATGTCACACTCTCTTCACAAAGGATCGTTGCTCTCCGTACAATCTACTCATTGAAAACACAATAACAACATAAACAAGCATTCTAGCAAACAAACATACAAGTGTAGAAAACACACAGAGCAACTAACATATCAAAATTAACCAATTTGGTTAGGACAAGGTCAAAGTTTTATTTTGAAAGGATTTATTCTCTAATGGTTCAATACATTCTAAGGAGTTTCCAAGGTTTTACTTGGGATGGACTAGGTTGAGTTTGTAGAAGACTAACTTTATTTTAACCATACTTGTCGAGGAAGTTCCAAGAGTTCACTAAGGATGTTTAGGTTGAGTTCGTAGTAACCAAACTTTATTGAAAACATATTTATCTAAGAAGTTCCAAGAGTTCACCAAGGTGATCTCACTATTTCAACTAAAGTATCACATCATAAAGTGTAACACTTAGTTGTTTTCATTCAAAACATTTGAGTACTCTAAGTTAGTCTTTCCATTTTGGTTTAGGGTAGGTCTAGGTTCAAATAACTTCTTAACAATAAAAAACACAATATAAAGTCTTGGGCTTTTCTATCTGGGTTAATGGTTGGGAAAAAACAACTTGTTATTCTTCAACTTGTATGGATTGCTCCAAGTCTTCACAGTCTTGTCTTCTTGAAGATCATCTCCATGCTTCTATTGTAATCTTGTTTCCTTGGATGGATTCTTCTCTTGATCTTGATAAATTCTTCATGGGTTATACTTCACTAATTGTTTTGGGTATGGGATGGGCACAAATACCACTAAGTAAAATTGAAAAGAAAGAAATGGAAGGGGTAGGAAGAGAGAGGAAAATGTCTTCTCCTTGATTTTCTTCATACTCTTGTACTTCATTAAGTTTCTTCTTGTTGCTATGGAGTCTAAGTCCTTCCTTAAATTTCTTCAATGATATTCCTCATAGCTCTTCATGTTGCCACCAAGTTGATATTGAAGTTTCATTCTTGTGCTTGAGTCTTGATCTCCATTTTGCTGACTTGGTGAATTCATGAAGCAAGAATGGGGGAGTGGAGAAGATAGAAAACTAAAGTTCACTACTTGGTACTATATGTGATTGACACATTCTAAGGACTTGGCTTGGCTCCAAATAGACATAACATCAAGGAATAACAGTTGAAAACAATTCCTAAGACATGGTGAAAAATGGATGTATCACTATGTTGGGTTTTTGGTCAAAAGCACATGGTCATGGTCCAAGGTGTCCAAAATGGTTAGGCACTAATGTATCTGGTTCAAGGTTACCAAATGGAGCAATTTTGGTTAAGGAACCATAATCTAATTATTTATAGAATTAAATTTATGTCAAAAATACTCAAATATACCAATTAATTCTAAATTCAAATTCAACTTGACCAAAAAGTATTTTGGGACAGAGGGTGTGAAAGTAACCATCCTAAGGTTTCCAAAAATATTTTATTTACAATTTTTGGATTTGTAGAATTTGAATTATGCCAAATTTTATGAAACAAGCATATTTGAAAATGAACAAATTTAAATTTGTCAAATTTAAATTTGGCCAGTGCCAAAAGTTTCTAATTGTCAAGGGATTTTCAAAATGTCCAAGATTGCTAAATTTGGCCTTATGGATCAAAAGATATGATATATCTAAGATGTAGGGGCTTTTCTGCAAAACTATCATTCTAATTTTAATCGAAAATAAATCCAGTGGTGAGCTGGGTTCAGATCTGCTATTTGCCGCACTGGGCGACGGATAATGGGTGGGCCTAGGCCGGCTATGCGCCGCGTGGGCGACAAATAACCAAATCGGCGCAGCTGACTGGCGCACACGTGGCGTAACCTAATTCGTTGATACCGATTCGTTTAAGTGGTATAACAGGAGCGGTCCCATCTAGATCTAGCGGACGGAAATAAAAGGGAGGGGAGAGAGAGCTCACTGGGCGGCGGGGTCTCGCCGGAAATGGCTCGGACGGCGGAGCTGCGCTCGGGAATCGACGAAGATGGCGCTCTAGGGGTCCTCGAGCTCAACGGAGATGACGACGACGACGAGCGCGACGTGGCGAAGTGGATGGTCACAGTGGCGACGGGTCCCGCTTACTGGTTCGTTGCCGCGGTGCAGACGGAGGTGCAGCGCACTCCGACGGCTCGGAAGGAGACCGTGTGGCTATTTGCTGCGACAAAAACAATCTAAAGGGTATCAGGGGGATGCACCACGATACGGGAGAGAGGGTGGGGGCAGTATCAGCCTCGGGACGGTGTTGAACTCACCGGAATCAATGGGAGCGGTCGTAGCTAGGGTTTCAACTCCGGCGACTAATTGCGTCGGCCTGGGGGCACTAGAAGGTGAGGAAAGAGAGGGGAAACGTGGAGGGGATCTGTGGCTATTTATAGGCTCAAAGATGGAAAGGAATTATGGCCTTAATGGAGCAGAATCACAGGGATGGAAATCGGCCGAAAACTGCGTGCTTTCCTCTCTGTGAGGAAGACGACGGTGACGTCAGCGATGACGTCATCCCTTATTTTTCTTTTTATTTCTGTTTTAAAGATTAATTCATAACTTTTGTTTTATAACCCCAAATGACTTGAAACAAATTTCTAAATTCTTGAATTTTCAAATACTTTCCAACTGTAACATTTATTAAACCAATTCCACATATTTTATTTTTGAATTTTGGAAATTTGAATAATTCCTTAATAGTTACTTAATGTGATTTTTAATTTTCAAATTTATAAAACATAGTTATTGGTCAATTAAAATTTTAGTGACATTATAAATGTTGAAAACATATTTTTGAAAGTCCTTTCATCTTGTTTTCACAATTTTATATTTTGAAAATATAAATAAAACACTAATAGTACTTTAAGGCCATTTTAAAATTTAGAAAATAATAAATTGATGTTATTGTCTAAATAAAATTTCAGAGACATTTTACATGTCAGATATTATTTTTGGAAAGCCATTTTTAAACCATTTTCACATTTGATAATTTTAGGATATGAAGGATTTACTAATAGTAACTTAATGGTATTTAATTAGTTCATATCAATTAATTAATATTGTTGATCAATAAAATTTAGAATAAAACCACAAGTCATAATATTGTTTTAAAAACCCTCCTTTATGTTATTTTCAAGCAATGCACTTTATTTTTCACACCTTTATGTTTAAAATTTGAAATAACAATTAAAAGTGATTATTAAGTATTTTATTCTTATCAAATGTTGTTGAGGCTTGGAACTTTATTAAGGGTTATAACTATTTGATTTTTTTTGCCTTAAAATATCATCGAAGTAATATTGGAGTTGCAAACATTTTAGGTAAGGGTTTCTTAATAAAAAGATATTCCCTTTATATAATAATAAATTTATTTTTTAATAAGGTTTTAGAGTTTAAGGAACAACTCATAATTGGATTGGTGAACTCAATTTCATTGAATTATGTATTATTTCCTTTTGTTTCTTGCTTCTCATTTGTTTCTTGGTGACTTGCATGACATGAAAACAAAAAGTTTCAAATTTTGTGATTTTTGCATTTTCCAAAAACCAGGGATGTTACATGTATTGACGCAACTTGTTGTTCTCTAGGTGCTCCTTGTGTTGGGGGTTGTTGCTAAGGTTGGGCGACTTCTGGTACTGGGGGAGATGGTGGCGCACCTATCGCCAGTGCCCCTGGTACAGCCGGGAACCCTGCCTGTTGGGCTTCTCTCTGTTTTCTGAAAGATGCTTCCATGAGTAGGTTGAATATGTGACATCCCTTCAATTTGTGGCTGGATTTGTGTATTCCGTTGTCATCGTTGTACATATAGTTTGGGGATGGCCCTTCGAGTGGCTGCTCGATTAACATGGGTGGTAATCCGTCTGCTCGGATCTTCCGTGGTTGTCACTCACGTTTCTGCTCATGTCTGTGTTTTTGCTCCTGTTCTCGCGGTTGCTCTTGCCCTTCCTACATTCATTACTGCGACTACCCGGGAACTCCGCTATTACTAACTCGGGTTACATTTCATCAAAGGTCCGGTTTTTGCGCTTCCTTCTTCTGTTTTGGTCATTTTTATATCTTTTGTTTCCTTCGTGAGCATAGGAGGTTCCATGCGATCTTCTTCAAGTGAGGGTGGGTGGGTGTTCGCGCCGATTCTTCGCCTTCCGCCCAACTGTTTGCTACTTCCATGAGTTTTCTCAGGGTTCTCACTCGGACCCGACCGATGTACTCCCTTAGGTCCATCCGGCGGAGCCCGTCTTTGAAGTTGTTGATTGATGTTTCATTCGAGATCTCCTCTGCGCTATTTTTTGGCGCGGTCCACCTCTGTATGTACCCGCGAATATTCTCGTTTGATCTTTGCATGCACGCCTTCAGCTGCCCGACTGTTATCGGTCTTTTGTAGGCAGATCTAAAATTCTGGATGAAGTCGTACTCGAACTCTTCCCAACAACTGTATTTGTTCTTGGGCCAGCTCTTTCGCCGATTTCTCACTGCACCATGAGCTGCAGCTGTATATATTGCATTGCTATCACTTTGCTACCCTTTTGGAATCTCGCGGCGGTCAGGTAATTGTGTAACCACGCTTCGGGTTCCTGATCGCCATTGTACTTGGGTGTTTCAGCTGTCAACTTGTATCGTTTTGGCTACCTGGCCTGGCGGATTTCTCGAGTGAAACAAGGAGGCCTATAGAGTTCCTTATCGTCCGAGTCAATTGAATCGTATCTCGGGTTCTCCACTCGAGTTCTAGTTGTCCTTGGCAGTGGTACTTCTGCCGCTCTTTCCCTATGTGATATGTCCACCTTGTTCTCCGTGAGTCAATTTCGCAGATCTTCTGGGTCCTCCTCATGACGTGTCACTCGGGTTGGTTTGGCTTTTCCCTTCGGCGGCCTCGCGGGTGCTGCCACCTGCGGGATGGATTTTTTCCCTAACTCTGAGCTTGCCATGTTGAGGCCTCGCAACATCTCCTTGTGTACTTCCCCGCTGAGGTCACTCAGCGTTGGTTTTATGTACATCAAGTACGTTTGGACCTGTAGAAGCTTTTCATGAGGCGTTCTAGGAGTCAGTTTCTCCATTGAATTGGGTTCTTTCTTTTCATGATCAAGATCCAACACCTTTTGGGTTCCCTTCATATACTCGGTCGTCATATTTGTTGTTCGCGACTATCATTTGGGAGCGGTTGGTTTCTGCAACCCGCTGCCCGAAGCTTCAGTCGAGTACATCTCTGGGAGACCCGTGTCGTCTAGCTCTTTGTACATCTTGTTCAGCTTCTTTCTTTGTTGGGCTAGCTTCCACTTATAAGCCATCCATTCCTCCGTGTTGGCGTCTGTTGGGAGAGGGAGGCCCTGCTCAACTAGCATAGTGACTAGTCCAATTGTCTCCTTTGACACGAGTAGTTATGGGCATCTCGTTTTACCCCTTTTGCATTTAGTCGCGGATCCAGAGTTAACGTGTGGAAGGAGTTCGCCGAGTCCATCGTAATCGCCTTTCGGGTCCTCATCTTCGAGTGGCGGGAATTTTGACGGTTCCTTGTCAGTTTCCTCATCACCTTCATCTCCATATTCTCTGGTCGCATCCGCATTAGTCGCATCTATTGCTTTGTGATCGGTCACCTCGTCTCCGTCGTTGCTTTCTGAGGATGATGACTCGGCATGTATTGCCATTGCAACGAAGTGGACGTAAGGATTGGCCAGGTAAGAGTACTTGTTGATCGTGTCCTCGAGCGAGAGCAGCAAAAGTTCCGGCATGATCGCCTCCTCTGGTTGAACTCGGGTGGAATCTTCCAGGCGTAGCACTCCCGCGCGACCCGCACGAAAGTCCAGGTCACCGATCTTGAGATCGATGCTCGTGTTGAGGTAGTCGAACACCGGATGTGATGTCGGCGAGTGCCTAGTGAAGTCGATCAATCCGAAGTGGATCGAGTCCGCCCAGATCGCCGAGTCGTAGCCTATTGATGATGAAGTCGAAGAAGTTGCGGATCCAGAGCCCCGAATTCCCACAGACGTCGCCAATGAAGAGGGGGTGACCTTAACAATCCCCATGGTAGGGACCCAGGGTTTTGTGAAGTAAAAAGACGCTGGTGGACTACTCGACTCGACGGGTCGTTGCTCGCCGGAGTTTATTATGATGGGGTGAAAGTATTGATTACATTGTACCCCCACGTCAAACACCAAACTCAACCCTTTTCAATTAAGCCAATTTATATTTATTGGTAGCACGGTCACGTTTCTTAGTAAGTTTGGACATTATTTCATTATGTGACTCGTCAATATTATCAAGTTTCTCCTCAAGAGAGACTCAAAGCTCATGCTCTTCCTCAAGAGTAGTGGTAAGAGATGCAATTTCAAGAGCATCCTCCCTCTTACCTTCACCCTTCCTCTCAAGCTCTTGAGCCTCTCCATATTGACTCATGAGAAGCTCAAAGTGCATTTTGGTTTCGCCTCGCAAGTTAGCCATAAATATATCCAAAGCGGCAATATCATCTTCTATAATAAGAATAGCAAGATCATTCTTTCATTTTGAGTCTTAGAGATGGAAGAAGATGATACCTAGGTGTCCTTGGACATGAATCACTTTGCGGATTGGTGGGGAAGATTATGAATGGGGGATTCAAAGAGAGATGGAGATGACGAAGATGCAATGACGACCACTTCACGTGTGGTTTATTCTTATTCTTCTTTTTCTTCATCATCACTGGATGCATACTCTTCTTGAGTCACCAACACGATCCTAGAAGTTGGTTTTTTTTTGAAATTTAACAATATATATATATATATATATAGGGAAAATGGTTTCTACTCCCGGGTGTAGCTACACCCACGTCTCATATACTGCCGTACGGAGATATGTGTCATACTTTTTCGGTCCAAGTATGTTCATATACTATATTTAAGATACTTCAAAACAAGTTTCGTGAAAATTATAAAATTGAGTATGTAGTTTGCACTATATATTCAAAATACCGGTATATATGTACATATAAAAGGAGTATGTAGAAAAATTACACATACTACGTAAAAAGTAGTATATATACTGCAGAAATAGTAATATATACTGCATACTACCTGTACATACTCTCCGGTATGACAGATACTAGATACATCATACTAAACACATGTGGGTGTAGCTACACCCGGGAGTAGCCTGAATTTGTCCTATATATATATATATATATATATAGGACAAGCAAGCCGCCTCATTAAAAATCTTTCGGTCCCCGTAGGTACCCTCATAAGTAAAAGAGTGTGCATGCAAATTGTTGCCTCACCAATTACATCGTTGTTACATCATCTGCAATCACACCCATCAGAAAATCGGGGGGGGGGGGGGGGTCATCAATCCATACAATGGACGGTGTTCCCTCCGCATGGCTAGATAGAGTGTCAGCAGGCTTCCCTATGGCAATGAGAAAAAACTATCTCAGTGAAATTACGACTAAGAAAAGTACACTCATCATAAATCGCTGCAGCGGGGCAAAGCGAGTTCCCTCCATTCTTAATGAACTCGATCACGTCCAACCAGTCTGACTGGAGCTCAATACGGTTGCAACCCATCTGGCCAGCCAATAGCAAACCATCGCGGAGAACTCTGGCCTCCGCCGTTGAAGGGTCCAGGACATAGGATATATCACAACAGCTAGCAGAAACAAAGAATCCCCACTCATCTTGAATAATAGCCCATGTACTCCCCACCCCTCTGTCCGAATTAAAGCTCGCGTCCATATTCAACCTCACGAAATTTTCTCTTGGTTTAGTCCACCTCTGCTTTGCCTCGATTGTTCTTGTCCTTGCTCGCGGTTCAAAGTAGGCGTGTGGATTGCTTGCGCTGTTCTGGTCGGCTTGTTGTTGGAGGTGTTCTTCTTTAAGAAAGGCTTCTTACGTGTGAGATTTGACTTGTCCTTGAGGACAAGTTTCCCACCTTGAGTTTCTCTATTCTCGAAAGAGCACTCAGCAACAAAGTGATATTTGTCTTGACAATTGAAGCAAGACCTCGCTTTTTGAGACTCTTCCTTGGCATAACTTACTTGGTCTTCTCCTCAACATAGGCCTTGGCCTTGCGTGGGTTCCTCCAAAACTTTTGGGATGCAAGAGCCATGTAGTTTTTAAGAACCGGATCATACTCTTTGGGCTCTAGTGAATCCAACTCTCCTTCTGATTCAACCTCACATTCTTTGTCCACCGCCTTGGTCACAACTTTGTCCTTCAAAGCAACGAAGGCCCATTTATGCATTCCAATAGCACGATCACGAGAGTCTTGATCAAGCTTGGTTTGCACTTGAAAGGATGACATCTCTTTCATGAGATGGCAGTTGTGTCTTCCTTGGATGATCTTCAAGTCAACGGGCTCAAATGGTATGAGGGAACTCACATACTTCCTCTTGATCCAAGCATCATCAATATAAGTGGCACCGAGACCACTAAAGGCGATAGAAAGGTTCTTGAGTCTTCGATACATGTCCTCAAGCATATAAAACCCTTTGGCCTTATTGCTCAAGGCACCAAACCTATTCCTCTTTATGCTCTCATTACCCTCAAACATGGATATAAGATCTCCCCATGTTTCTTTTGCGGTGGAGAATTGTTGAATGTGTGGCATGATCTTTTCTCCCGCGACTTGTTGGATCATGTGCAAAGTCACGGAGTTGAGTTGACAATAAACCACTTCTCTTCTTGTCAAGTTCTTTGGATCAACGGGATTGTATCCATCTTCAATTGATTCTTCATAGCTCAATTTAAGAAGAATTCAAATGAGTTTTCATGAAATATTACCATTGACCAAAGGAATGTGCATCAATTTTAGGTGGATCACCTCTATTGTTTATATGAGGTCGTGGAATAGGATGGTTGGGAGAGTACCAACCGGGAACCTCATGGTACTCTTCCTTCCCATCCTTTCCCTTAGAAGGTGAAGGTTTCTTAGGGGGTGAAGATTATGTTTTAGTTTCTTCACCCCCTTCCTTAGTCTCTTTCTCCTGGAGCGTTGTTCTCCGGAGACGCCGAGGAGGAAGGAGCCGTGTCCTTGGTATGGATGAGTTGTGTTATTATTTCACACAACCCTTGCATTTGGGCCTACATGGAGGAGGTCAAGGAAACATGCATCTCCTTGATATCATCCATGGGGGCCGGAGTGGCCGGCACGGGAGTTTCCTCTCTAATGGCCATACTTTCTCTTAGGCGGTTAAGCTCGAATTAAGAGTCAAGGCTCTGATACAAATTGAACGGAACATATGGGCACCTAGAGGGGGGGTTGAATAGGTGCTACCTCCATATTTTAATACTTTTTTCTATTTAGGCTTGACACAAAGGTAAATTCTCTAGAAATGCAACTACGGTGAATTTACTTATATGAGAAAGACTACACTAAGCAAGATAGAAACACAAAGTAAAGCTAAGGATAGAAGGGACCGAAGGTGGACGCATGCGGAGACAAGGATATATTCCCGAGTTCCTCCTTTTGAAGTTAATACGTCTCATTGGAGGGGTGTGAGTTTCGCCCCGAAGGCCTACTCAACGCCACAAAATCCTCACCCTATTCTCCGGTGAACCTCGCCACAAAGTCCTAGTTCACCTTCCACTATTGGAATCCTTCAAGGAGGAATCCGGAGCCTTTACAATGAGCTTGAGGCACACACACCCACAATTGAATTGGGGGCTCTCAAGAACACCAATAGTCTGTTACAAGAAACAAGTGAGTAACAAGAGGTCTAGGTTTTCCATGAGGAAACCCTAGACACAAATCCCTCAAATGAATGAGGGGGAAAAGAAGAACGGCTTGGTGAAGATGTAGATCATGGCCTTCTCCTTCAATTCTCCGAGGATCAATGAGTTTTGGTGGAGGGATTGGGAGAAATCTAGCTTTTAGGTGAGCTCATTAATGGTGGATTTCAATGCTGAACGAGCTATCTCTTTGGATAAGATGGAGGGGATATTTGTATCTCTCTCCCATTTCTAGCCGTTGCAGAGCCACTTACCCCGGAGTCTCCGGCCTGGGCCGGCATCTTCAAATACTCCAGGGTTGCTCCGGACTTGCTCCGGAGTGGGCATCTGCAAGATTTCACCATTGAGAAAAATAGAGGGCCGGAGTCTCCGGGGATATCCCGGCCTCACTCTGGAGGAGGCCTCTGTGAGATTTCATCAAAACGCAGACCAGGGGGCGGAGTCTCCGGGGATACTCCGGCCATACTCAGGGGTGGCCTTCTGCGAGTTTTCGCCAAGGAGAAAACTTTCGCTCTTAAAGGAGACCGAGGTCTCCAGAAAATTCTCCGGTGTTTACACACTGGAGTCTCCGGCCTGAATATCTCAGGTAGACAGAGAGTTGCTCTTCTTTTGCTTTTTGAGTACAATGCTTGCATGGGAAATACCTAAACATTTGTAACACTTGACATACAGTTAGGTGACCACCACTCCACCAGTGTTGTTATCTAACACACAAAACCAAATTAGGGAGAACTAAAAATGTTCTTTCAGATAATAGGTGTGTTTGGACCACACTATTTGAGGGGACCAAATCCAGAAAAACACATATTGGCAATGAATGTAGCAAGAAGATTTCCTGATATGCATTTAAGTTGAAAGAACTGTTCATTTGGTGGCAAGGATTGTACAAATGGAGGCATCATGGAGTTTGTTGCGTGATACTTGAGGCTATGTCCGAACATGAGACTTGGATTGGGCCCGCTTTTTTTGGCATGGCAGGATCTCACAATGACATCAACGTTCTGTCGCACTCTCCCATGTTTGAGAAACTTGTTGACGGCCATACTCCTTCAGTGAACTGTCAGATCAACGACCACACCTACACCGAAGGGTACTACCTAGCGGGTGGCATATATCCAAGGTGGTCGACATTTGTGAAGACAACCTCGAATACTCTAGGAAACAAGAGATCTTGGTTTGTCTCGGTACAAGAGAGCACAAGAAAGGATGTCGAGCGGACATTTAGAGTGCTCCAGTAGAGGTTTGTCGTTGTCCGGTACCGTGCTCTCACCTGGTCGACCGAGCAGATGGGGGAGGTGATGAATGCATGTGTGATCATGCACAAAATGATTATTGAGAATGAGTGTGCAAATCCGGTGCAATATCCCCTTCTGTATGAGTTTCGGGGTTGTCGCCGTTGTTGATCACAACATGCTAGCGGACTGGTCTGATTTTATCATCATGTATATGGAGATCGGAGATGAAACTACTCATGATCAACCTCAAAATAATCTAGTAGAGCATTTGTGGGTGCGCAAAGGATTGGCCGCGGCATAGTTGAACTCAATTTATTTGTATTTGTATGAATAATTTTATTTTAATTATTAGTTATTTGTGGAACTATATTTTTATTGTTGAAAACCTAGAACATATCTATTTTTAGCTATGTATGGAATTTAAAAATTTTAAAAAAATGCAAAATAATGGTTTGGGGAGAAAATATTAAAAAATTGCATAATATTTGTGGAACTATATTTTTATTTGCTTGGGGGCGACAAGTGAGGAAGGCACATATCCGTCTCATCCTGAAGCCCCCCAAAACGTCCGTTCCGGGCTTCGGGCATCGATCCGGACAGCCAGTGGGGAATCGAGTGGAGATGCTCTTATGGGATAGAGGGAGTATGTCGAAACAGCTCCAGACTACTATGGCCTTGGCAGATGGGCTACGGCTTCTAATTAGCTACTAAATTCTTTAGCCGTAGAGAGGCTTAGGCCAAAACATCGCTTTTCCTCATCTGTATGAATGGCATGAATATCTCCTTCACGATACATCCATGTCATATAATAATGCCCAGAGAACCAAGCTTGTTTCTAGAAGAGTCTAGAGACCAACTGAAATCGTATGCACCAAAACGGTAAAGTGCAATCAGTCGTCCTGATGATCTATATGCTGCTAGCCCGCTACAACTGGAAATGACTGCTCTTATGTCAACATGGCAGCATGCTAGGCGTGTGAGCATCACTTAACAGGCCACCACCACCTCCTTGCTGGCAGAGGCGGTGAAAGGATGTCAAGCATGGTCCCTTTCTCCCCTGGAGAAAGCGGAAGTGCGGAACCCCTCGGATGAGGTTCAGAGCCATAATGTGGGCGTTGGTCCTCTGTCTGTGCTTTTGGAAGGCCCACATTTCAGCAGCTACACCACCCACGATGACCTGCGCAGAGTTTACTATGAATATTAAACAGGCCTAACATAAATGTTTTATTTGGTCGATAGGCAAATAAGGGAAATAGTTACTGAGGTATTTCCAGTGTTCATTCTACCATGTTCGGCAGCAGCATACACGAACTATTCTTCTTCAAGAACAAACGTTGTTTAACATCGCTATTTACGTATTCTTGAGAAAACCACACATATGCATATTTAAACACTTTAAGTTTCTTGTAAAGTCAATAAGATCACACATCCCTATTGTAATACTTTAGTTTCTTGAGAAGTTTGGTAAGAAAAGTTGTTATTCTAGTCACTTGTTCTTCTCTTTATTTTTGTGAAAACAAACTAGCGTATTCTTCTCATAATTTTTTTTGAGGTACGTACTAAAACTACTCCGTACCATATATGTCCATGACTGAATTTTTTGAAACTTCAAAATAATTTTTTTACGATTTTTCCAATGTCAGAGGTGCAAGCGAGCTTGGGTGCAACAAATCTAGTTGGACTAAGTTGAGCTAAAGCAAGAAGTCAACTAGAATGATCAATGATTGATCAGTTATTAGCTTCAGATTATGAAAGAGGCCTTTGTCAATCATGTTTATGCTACTCAAGACACAGATATCTTGCAGAAAAAGCACGATGATGGAATATTCTTGAGTGCTCCAAGAAACAGTGTTCAATAAGCAATAAATATGCCAAGGAAGTGCATATGATGTTACTTTTATGTGTAGTCACTTCAATTTGTAGAAAGCAATTTTCAGGAGAATGAACATTAGTCCTTAAATAAAGCATTATAAAGCAGTATACATACGACTAAAAATATGAGCATTATAAAGCAGTATACAGAACTGTTTCTCCGAAGTCGTCTTCCAGTTTTTTGTATATCTCCTTATCACTCTTTCCAGCTCTTACTTCATCACGAATCAGCTGCAAAATGTGACATCGAACTACTTAATGATAAAACTGAAGTTTCCAGAATTCCAGTGACATACTGGCACTAACTGTCTGACATACCCGAAAACTAGGCCATTTATTTATGTCGAAATAAATTTAGTCATGTCGCCAAATCTGCGAGGTGCACATAAATGCTTGTGCACCAGATAGTGGTGCTCTTGCGCACACACAGATAAGACACTTTAAGTTTAAGAAAACAAAAAGGGCATCTGTAGTATGAAATATCAACAAATTCTAGAACTTAACTCGAAGTAAATTGAAAACGCCTAATCCAAAAGGCAAACAAGTTATGGCTTTATCAACACACAAACATGTTGTCACTCAGAGAAAGATGCATTGACAGGTTGGAGTTTTTTCCAGACGTATTTATCATAGACAAACATATTAATTTTTCCAATAGCCTCTAACTTAAAGCATTGATTGTCCGTGAACGTCGCTTTGAATAAATAAGAAAAAAATAAAATAAAATAAATAATTGATCGATTTGTTATAAGGAATGAACAACAATTTTGAATCAAAAGGTTAATGCAAACAGGTTTTATTTAACATCATTACGCACCCAAACAACGTTTCAAGTGCGAGTGCTTAACTCAACAAAAACTCAAGTCGTAGTATTGGTCTAGACCAAGAGATGAACAAAGCAAATGTCAGATGCTATGGAAACATGAAAAGGCATACAAACATCAGCAAGATAGTTTCCGTTGTTCGACAGGTAAATACAGCTCTGCTACGAAAAGTTTAATAGCTAAATTGACCAAGAGATCAAGCAATTAAATTAAACCACTGAGAGGCATATAGAAAGAAAATGTACCTTCCTAAGCAGAATTGCCGCAGCAGCTTGTGAATCTTCAATGGATTGGCTGCCACACTCAATGCAACGTACATTGTGGCTAATATTTCTCGAACGGTTTTCAATAATCTGTTGCTGTTTCAGATCCTCTTCAGTGGCCATGGCAAAAGCCATGTGCTCTGTATCACTATAGCTAACTGTACATAAGAACCTGAAATAATAAAATGTAAAAGTTATCACTACTGTCCTTCTCAAGAAAAGAACTACCTACCTGCCGGCTGCCGTAATAGGTACTATGAAAGAGATCAAAAGGTCAAAAGTGTAAGGTACTATGAGAAGTGACTAAAGAACTAAAATATTAAGCAAGAAATTTGGAATACCCAATCCGTGGTCCTTACTGGCCAATGTAGTAATGGTAAAGTAATTTGAGCTCGAGGAAGCTTAGCTGAAGTATACTCTGCTCATTTGCTGCCTCAAGCTAAAATATATCTTTTCAATAGATTGATAAAAAAAAACCTTGTTTGCCAGTCTCAACTCGGTGTGATCTCCCAAAGATTTTTGCATCACACTCCAAAAAGAATATGCTAATATAAGTTCTCATAGGAATGATAAGAGAGAGTAAAAAAATCTTGAAAGAAAATACCATCGCATATAGATCTCCGGTGTCACAAAAATGATTTTTGTACTCACATTGAATATAGTGTGAAAAAATGCCCTCACTCCAGTATGCTTTAATGTTTGTGTTAAAAAAAATATTGATAGACCATAGTGGTCAGTGGACATTCACATCGTAAGTTCAGAGTATGAGTAGTTACCAAAGATACTAGATACCGCTGACACAATTCTGTATTAAGCCTTTTGATTGCATTGTAGATATGGAGGGAGGGAGTACATTTGAAGTGATGTACACATCAGTTAAATGTGCGGAAAACCCTACCCACAAAAGGAAACCTGGAAGTTTATGAGATGCCATATTAGCTATTCCTCCGAGTCATGCCAGTCATTTACTTAAAAAAGTTAGAAGAAAGTAGAACTTAAAAAAGTTCAATTCGACATCACTGACAGAGTAATAAAAAAATGATATTCTATGCTAGCTATTTCTATTCAGCTAAGTTTCATGCAGTAATAACTCAAAGTTTCAAACTAAACACATTGTTGCCATCGATATGGTAAGCCTAGTGACGGCCAATGACTACTTTACATAATTGGTCGTGCTTATCAACAGCAACGTTTTAGGACTGAATTCTTCTTATTTTGGCTCCGATTGCTCACGCGCTTTCAAGGCTAGAAAACACAGCCTATCTTTACATTGTGGAGCTGCCCAAAACAATCCAATGAAATGTATCCGATTCTAATAGAGAACGTTTTAACAAAAAATACTCAACATAGATACAATACTCACGCCACATTTGACATTCCCAGCCACTGCATGATATAATAATAACTTTAATTAGAATATATGCCACAGGTTGCCATCATCCTGGACCATGAGAAGTCTTTACTAGGTTCAGTACTGCATACATCAGATTCAGCAACTAATTTCCACCTTGGCATGATCAGCAAGGTGGTCAAGGTCATACAATACAATTATTATATCCAGGGTAAACACTGAATCGTCTGGACAACCATGTTTTCACACTTCGCATCTGCAATACTTACAATTGCCAAATTTGAGGAGATCCATTGAGGATAGCAACAACAACATCCAGCAAGATTTTTCTTCTTCAGTTAAGCTTCTTCAATCACTGCGAAATTCCACCCATGAAGGACCTTGGGTCAGGACAGGTACCGCTGAACTGAGCCTGCGAGAAGTCAAACCCTGGATTCTGCATGCACATAACATACATATAAGTGGCAGCATTAATGCACATATGCCATAAAAAACTCAAAACACAGCCCCTCCCATTCACAAATATAAGTTGGTCTTTGCCTATTCAGTCTCCAATGGAAAGACTTTGTCAGTCATTCTACTAAGTAATAATAATAATACTTATTGCGGAAGTATTTGTGCAACATAGTAATCCAATGGCACAATTTATATAGGAAATATAATTTTTATCATATTAATGGACAAAGTTGCAAAAGATTTATATCACTGATCCCATTGTTACTTGTATTTAATAATGGATAGAGCACTAGTATAAAACCATGGCAGCATGTCGCATGATTGTTACTCAAGTATAATTCCTTCAGAGTAGCATGGCTCATGTCATTCCAGTTTGCAAAAAGAATCCTACTCCCTCCGATCCATATTAATAGGTGTTGAAGTGGATGTTATCTAGCAATAAAACATGTCTAAATACATCCACTTCAGGACCTATTAATATGGATCGGAGGGAGTACAAGATTCTTAGTAGTTTCCACTCGCAACTACACTTTGTTAAAACACAATGATAACTTTTTCAGTCCTCAAGCTTTTCCTCATCGTAACAAGTATACAATAAATCTTAGGTGTTCAGTTTCTAAAATGTTTGGCAAAAAATTGGGCAATAGCACATCCAAGACCCAACGAACTTATCAAATTACAAGTGAGATGTATATTGTGAAATTTCTTATTAAAAATATAACACAACATGGACGGAAGGTAAGCAAGATTGCCCATACAACCAACGCCTGCTATCTATAGCCGGCTCATTCTTGTAATTTCCAAACCTAACATCTGCTATATTTTCCAGGAGGGACCAGGGAATTGATTTACTGTGTACACATCAGAAACCAAAATAGGTTGGCTGCTAGTAAGCATTTTCAGTCCCAACAGGTATGTGAATAATGAATCCTAGCTTCTAAGACCTATCTGGTTCTCAATTTGCCCATCTAGACCTGTTTATCCAATTGACAGGGTACTGCTTCATATCACCTACCACTGATAAGGCAATAAGCATGTGCAATATCGAGAAGCAAAAAAACTGTTCACACATTGCGATCCAGGAGTGAGGCAGAATTGACTACACAGAAGAAGGAATATACGGTCAGAAAGGAAACTAGGCATGTACAGTAAATTGGTTATACCTCTTCTTGAAACCTTTGCAGCATAAGACGTTTTTGTTCCTGGTCTGCAGCATATGGATCTAAGCTACCTTGACCTTGTATTGGAGATGCCCAAGTTTTCCCCTTTTCCCTTTTTTGCAGAGTGATATGCAATTCACCATCCTCTGTAGTGCAGTCACCACCATCCATATTAAAAAATATATAGAGCGATAGAATGCACTGATGACTTAGATGTATATATCTATCTATCTATCTATACTTCTTATAAAGCAGCAAAACCTCACTAACATGCATTAATTATTTTTCTATCTCAACATGCAAGCTATCCACATCATCCATTCTCCTAACCAATCAATTGTCCATGTCATCTTCACTAATATTTATTAATCACTACATGCAAATAACACATCACCCATTTCATAAACCATCCAATTATGTACATTAATAATTTAAAATATGTATATACTATGATCAATTTAATTTTACATATTCTTTTGGAAAAAATAATGCATCACATCTCTTATAGATTTTTGTTTACACATGATCCATTTCTTAAACCATCCAATTATTCATATTAATAATTTAAAATATATATACTATGATCAATTGTAGTTTCTAAAGAGATCCCGCAGCAACGTGCGGGGTATCCTTCTAGTATCCCTAATGCTAAACCTCGTATGAGCGACTTCTGAGCCTTGCCAGCGTACCATTATGCAGTTATGCCAAACCAATCGATCTTAAATTACCAGTTTACTGCTAAGAATGGTATCCACAAAATCACTACAGCACATGGGTGAAAAAATCTTGCGCAGCTTCCCATATTCAGTTACTGGGATATTTTTTTAAATGGCTCAGACAAAAAGGTTTTCCTATGCCAAGTTGCCAACGAGCAAATTGTGTTCTAGTTCTGAACTAACCCAAACAAATCGCTAGAATCCGCCAATAATTCCAATTACTTCTCATCAAAGCTACCTACCTCAACTTTAAAAAGAACATCATCTGCATTACTAACAGTAGGATATAGTGCATTCACCAGCTACACGCTAGAATGAATTTGTTAGGCATCACACAAGTTTGATAGTTCTAAGGGGAAAATGGCTACTAGAGATGAATAAAACTGCACACAACAAGTTAAAAAAATATAGATATGATGTCAGAAATCCCAAACAAAGAACAAATGAATGCTGCTGAGACTGCAAGTACAGAAAATTAGCAAATCTACCAAAAAGAATACTCTTCGACTATGATAAATGAGGCAACAAGTTGGCACCATATTTAATATCTTACTCCAGAATCCAGGCTAGAGTATTCGACATAATTCATAGGAGATACTACAATGTACAGACCAAGAACTGCAGGTGGTAGAGAATTGAGACATACCTATTGTCCAGAAAGACGAATCAGTCTTCACGGGGAGCATAAGGTCATGCTGCAAAACCAGCCCATGTATCAAATTTCTTAAAGACAGATAGAGTAACAAGGATAACTCAATATTTAAAACAAACTCCAGACTAATCGAAGTGGAAGAGAAAGTAAACCACGGACGTTGAGGTAGGGCGGGTTGCCGCGGATGCCGACCTCGACGTGGCCAGACTGGATCACGCAGTGAATCAGCTTGGTGGGTACGTTCTTGGGGAGCTCGATGTACATGTTCACCTCCTCCAGCGTCTGGTCCCATTCGAAAACCTTCTGCCCTGCGCCCCCATCCAATCCAGGGAAGAGAGGAGGAAACCTAGTTGAGGCAGGCTCTGGAACGATCTAGAAGAACGCGGAACGTCGGATGTGGGGGGCTTACCGTTGTGGACGAAGGCATGGCGCTTCTCGGGAGCCAGCTTCTCTGCCATGGCCTCGGGATTCGGCGCTCACGACGATTCTAGAAGCCTGTTTCGTGCGAGAAACGTTTAGGTTGAGGAAGAGGAGTGAGACGATCAGCTGCAGGAGCCCACGCCGGCGAGGTCAGCGACGAGGGCGGAGACGACTAGGGTTTGGTGGTTGCGTCGATACACGTGTAGTGCCGGAAGCGGAGCAAACCGAGTGTAGGGGATTCGTGGAGGAGGTCGAGAGGATGACGTAGCCGCCGCTAGTGTAGGAGGGGGCTGCCGCAGCCGTCAGAATCGGCGGCGAAGGTGGTCTGCTTAGGCCAATAGTGGGGGAATGTCAGGTAGTTTCGAACGGGAGAGATGGCTTCCGTTTCGTACGCGGGAGGGCAGAGAACAGACAGAGAGAGGATAGGGTAGAGGGGTGGAGCTCGCCGTACCTGCGCCGGCTGGAGCTCTGCCTTGTCCTCGGTGGAGCTCGCCTCGTTCCTGCAGACACAACAAGGTCAGAAGGCCGCCGGGAGGGATCGGCTTGACGCCGGAGGAGGAGAAAGGGAAGTAATCCTGGCCAGCTCGGGCCACGGGGCTCTTCCTGCCAGGGCCTGGTCGGGCCACGGGCCTAAGAAAAGCCTGGCCCAATACACACAAAATAGCCCTAAAATAAAGAAAAATATGGGGTGCGATTAGGGACCCTTTCCTAAGCTTCTGAAAGAAAAAGAGATAGCGTGCATATACTTTAAATGTCGTGACTATAGAATTTTGGTGGGTTTTCTTTTCCCACCGGGCGGAGGACTAGATGAGTGGCACACATTTATTTTTAGATCCGTTTTTTTAAAACAAAATATCTCTAGAACTGTAATTCAGAATTACGAACCGTTTTCATATTTGAGCTCCTCGCGTCAAGATCTTATGTTGATAGGTTTCGAGAACTTTTTTTTCGGACTTTGTACACCCCGTTGTATATACTTTATACTTTCGGTAGCACGCACCTGTGTGTACACCATGTAGCAGTGATGCTCGCCTTCGGCTCGATATTTTTTTAGGCTCGGCTTCGCCTCGATAACCATTTATAAAGATCTTAAAGGGGATACATAGATCGTTGTGCGTATTGGTCGAAGCGTGCATTGGTCGTAGTGCATGCTACGGCTCGGCATTGCCTTGTACAACCGCTCGGCCTCGCCTCGAACAAAACGCCTACGATGTTTCATCTAAAAAGTATACACGTGTTGTATTTGAAAAGTATAAAAAAATTGTTACTGAAAGTATACAAACATTATTTCAAAAAGTATACATGTTGTATGTGAAAGTATAAAAAATTGCTACTGAAAGTATACAAACACTGTTCTGAAAGTATACATGTTGTATGTAAAAGTATAAAAAATTGCTACTGAAAGTATACCGACACTGTTCTAAAAGGTATACTCACGGTTTACCTGGACGTACATCGTCTGGGTGTACGCCGACCCCTCACTGGGTGTACAACCGTCTGGGTGTACGTCGGCGCTTTACTGGGTGTACAAGCGCTTGGGCATACATCCGCCTGGGTGTACATCCGTCCAGAGACGGAGCCAGGATTGAGGTATAGGGGCGAGGCGTAGGCAAGTCAAAGAAATTATTTGTTGTTCGGGCAAACTACTCGATATTTTTTCCTTAAAACATTTTAGTACATGACGTCAAAAATGGAAAAATGACAAAAAGTGATGCTATATGTACGAGAAATTCATGCAATCTTTGTACCACACATAATCTTACACTTCTCATGTGGTATCGTATAGAGACCGAGCCCTACATACTTTAATCGTACATGAAATAATTATAATCACAAAATCAGAATCTTAAACAGGATAACTAGGGGTCATAAATGTGTAGTTTATTATCAACTTTTTTATACTAATAGATGATATTGTTAGATTTTGAGCTAGCACTTTCTATCTTGGATTAATGGAAAATTGTTGATGATCTCGGCAACGACTTTACTAGGCTGACGATATTTTGCATAAACTTCCTAAAAAATAATTGATCAATTCTGTGTGTATAATTACCAACTTACCTTTAGATTGAGTGTTTGATCAGGTATAAGAGGTCAGCGTCTTGTATGCTGGTGAGGCGGGGCATTCTCAACACTTCAACACGCCATTGGCATGATGTCTCTACACATCGTTTGAGATTGTCGCAAGAGCCATTGCACATTCATCTGAGATTAGAGGAAGATACGATCGCTCGGACGTCGCAAACTGAAGACGCGAAGTTACGGTAAAGGGAATCGAGCTCCTACAATAAATCCTAAATTGAGTTGGGCCTCTAAATGTACACATACGCATGTGGTGGGCGTGGGCTTTGTATATTAATCACATAATTAGATGCATCAATAGGACCTGCTTAGCATGTACTCCGCATGCATTAAGCACCCTAATACGTACACACTAGATCATTAGGGGGTGAACCTTAGGAGGGTCTAGCCCCTGCTAGCTCCCCCTTGTCTCCGCCCCTGCACCTGTCTGGGTGTACATCTGCATGCATCTGGATGTACAACAGTCTGAACGTACACCCGTGTTGCACGTGGGTGTACGTCAGCACTGCACTTGGGATGTACTTCGTTCACTGCAAATAGGCGTACATTTGTGTGTAACTGGGCGTAATCCGTGTTGATTCTGAGTGTAAAAAAAGTTTCTCGAAACCTATCAACATGGGATCTAGTTTTGAAGATCTCGACGCGAATATCTCAAATATGAAAACGGTTCGTAATTTCGAAATACGGTTCACGAGATATTTTATTTTGAAAAAACAAATCACGAAATAAATGTGTTCCCACCCGTCCGTGGCAAAGGGAAAATCCCACCAAAACTCTCTCGTGGTGACACTTGTCACGCATGCAAGCACCCTGTGGAGGCTAGGAGGAAGTAGAAGGTGACAAGTGTCGCCCGCGCAGCGCACGCGGGGTGCCCTTCCGAAAGGCTTCACTTTTTTAGTGATTACCAAAAATATGATAAATTAATAATTTTGGGCCTTGCCGTGCCTACACGCCTCTTTCCGAAAAAGGTCTGACCCACCACGGGCCGAGTGTCGTGCTTGGACCGTGCTATTTTTCCGTGCCTCGGGCTGGCCCAGAAAACATGCCCCGGTGACTAGCATTAGGGGAAGCCACATTGAAATAAGGACTAGGAGGAGTTCCGAGTTATCTTCGTTGTCGCCGCCGCAAGTGGCAAGAGCGTTCGGTCGGTGGGGATGATGCAGAAAGATTCGGTTACATGTCAATAATGGGGCACATCTGAGTTGACCCCTTCATAGTCCTTTTGTCGTGGTCCTTTTTCTGGCTCCTTCTATTAAGAGGAAAATACAAGAGGTCCCATAATTTCTTAGCTATATGCAAACCAGTCTCACATCTTATAGAAAAGAAATATGCGGTCCATTAACTGTAACATCCCAAGTATGAAAAATAGCCATTAGAATGTTTGCTCTCTGTTATTTTATGTTTTGCATCATGGCATCATGTTGGTTGCATTTGTTTTGCTTGTTTTCCATTTGTTTTCCTCTGTTTTCATTTGTTTTCCAACTGTTTTCCTTTGTTTTCCTTTGTTTTCTATTTGAATTTCAAACCAAATTTTAAACCTTTTGTTTCATCCTTGTGATGTTACAATTTCCAAAATGATATTTCAAATCAAAACAATTGTTTGTTTCCATAAAAGTTTTGATTCCAAACTGTTGTTTTGTTTCTAACAAAAATTCATCTAATACAAAAAACAATTGAAATTCAAACATTATTTCAAATGCTTGTTCATACTTGTCATGTTACAATCTTTTTCAAATCAAAAGTTCAATTAAAAATCTCATTTGTTTCCAATTAATCCACAAAGTTCAACTATTAAAAATGGTGGTTTTTAATCAATCAATTAATTCCAATTTGCATTCAAAAATTCCAAATCCAATCCCAAACATCACCCAATTTGAATCTATGCAAATTAACAAAACAATTCTAATCCTCTGTTTTCATTTTAAACTACAAGTTCAATCCAATTTAAATTTTGTTTCAAATAATTCACTTAATGATAAAAGCCATCCAATTTAAATCAAATTACAAAACAGCAAGTTAATTTGAACTTTTTGAAAACAGAAGGTGGCAAGTGTTTGAGGATGACCTAACTAACTCACCCAATTTTGCCTTAATTTTCCTAACCCAAACACTTATCTATTCCTTCCATTTTCCAATTCAGCAAAAAAAAAATATAGAACAAAAAGATTAAAAAGAGCAAAGGGAGAGAGAGAGCAACCAGCAGCCAGCCCATCTTTTTCCCCCCAGCCCACCTTACCTTCTGGCCCGATACCCTTCCATGCGTTGTCTTCTTCCTCCCTGTACGGCTGTACATCCAGAGGGAACACGTCGACAAGGAGGAGCAGGCAACGGCCACCACTCCTCCATCCCTCCCTTTAAGACCTCCTCCTCGAACCCTAACCCTACCCCTCTTCTTCCTCCCTCTTCCCTCTCCCCGCCTCCAGCCTCTTCTTTCTTCCTCCCTTTTCTTCTCTGCAACTCACTGTACCTGTACACCACAAACTGAACCGAAATTTTACTCCTCCCCCTCCGGCGATCGCCGGCCGTCTAGGGCCCCTCAGGCCGCGGCGAGGGCGGGAATGGAAAGCCCCCACCGCGGGCTTCCTCTCCACCCCCTCGGCTCGAGCCGGGAGAGCCGGATGCGCCGCCGCCGTCCTCCTCAAGTCGCCACCGTCGCCCTGCTCGCCACCGCTGCTCCGACCCGATCGCCTCCTCCCTGCCCGCCTCGAGGTGAGCCACGTCCTCACCTCCGTCTCCTCTCGCCTCCCTCCTCCTCCCGCAGCAGCACTCACCCACCGCCGCCCGCACGGCGCCCCGCAAGCACAGCGCCCTGCGACTCGCCGGCGATCCCTTTGACCTGTCCGTGATGTTCAGTTCGGTTTCAGAAAGAAACAACGGCGAGCTAGACCTTAACCTTCCCCGATTTCCCTCTCTGTCAGCGAATCGACAGCCACCGCAGTGGCAGTGGCCGCAGCGCGCGCAACAGCAGCTCGTGAGTTCGATTCCCAGCCCCCACCCCTTTTTCTGCTTATTATTCCGATTTGTTCAGTAGTCAGTCCCTGAACCATAAGCCCCTGCGGTTTGCTCCCTGTAACAAAAACCAAGCAGCAGCGCAGTGGTGCTGTTCCTTGGCGCAGCAGCAGGGGCTTGGGTTCGATTCCCCCCGGCGCCATAAAAACCAAAACTTTTTAATTCATTTTTGTTAGTGACAGAAACATGATAATCACAAACAAGCCCCTGTATATTTAATTCTAGACCCCTGAAATATTTATTTCCAAGTCCCTGGTTCATAAAAAATGGCAGATTTGCACCAAATCTTGTAAAATGCATAACTAAATCATTTTAACTCCAATTTTAACTTTTTAAATATGTTTTCTGCCCCAAATTGAATGCTCTATTCAAATATAAAATTTGTTTACTGTTTTGAATATTTTAAATTGGTGCAATATTTGGAAACTTGTTAAATTCACTTAAACTTGCAAAATTCATAACTTGGGCATAAAAATTCCAAATTCAACAAACTAAATATGTTTTCCAATCAACTTTTCATGTAATTTCCAAATATAAATTTTGTTTGCTGTTTTGAATAATTTAAATTGCTGAAAACAACTGTTTCTTGTTTATTGCATTTAAAATTGCCAAAATAATAACTTGCTCATTCTAAATCCAATTTCAACAAATGAAATATGTTTTCCATGCAAAATTAAACCACCTTTTCAAATATAAAATTTGTTTCATGTTTTGAATAATTAAAATTGGTTAAATGATTTAAACCTTGTTTAAATCATTTAATATTATTAAATTCATAACTTGATCAAATTAAATTCCTTTGGGACATATAAAATATGTTTTCAAACCATAAAAGCATAACCTTTTCAAATATGAACCTCATTTAATGTTTGAACAAATAAAAATTCAAATAAGTTCATGTTTGAATTAAATTCATTTAATTCTTGTTTAAACTTGTTTAATTCATAAGTAATTCATCCAAAATCCTTTTTCAACAAGTGAAACATGCATTCCATCTAAAATTGTGTGTTATTTCCAAATTTGAACTTTGTTATCTATTTTGAACAATTAAACTTGATGAAAACAACAAATGCTTGTGTGACACCTTTAAGTAACCAAAATTCCAAAACTTAATAAATGAATTTCCAAACTTGTTAAACCTTATTTCCAATTGTTTCTATTGTTGTTATTTTGCTGTTTTCCTCATCCATGCATCATGCTAATTCACTTACACATGATGATTAGTTGTAAAACAAATGTTTCAACTTAATTCATGGGCTTTCCATATGCAATCCAATTGCATGTGGGTCCATTTAATCATGTTGTTATTTTGCCAACTAGTTTATTTTGTTGCATCAATTAAATGGTCATGCATCATCCCATGTTTGTGCACTATGCCATGATATTGATTGTTTGTTCTCTGCGTTGTTTGTTTGCTTCTTCTCGGATAAACGACGACGTTGAGACCGACGATACTTACGACACCCCTTCTAAGGAGTTAGCTCAGTACCAGGCTACTGGGTTTGCAGGCAAGTATTCACTCACATGAACCACTGTGTTCCTTTCAACCTTGGCTACCGATACTTTCCGTTGTCTATTCTGCTAGCCCTATGATTAGTTGTTTCTGTTACGAACCTATCACATGAATCCCTTAACCCTGGTATTGCCTCACCCCCATACCTATAACCTTTTGCTTGTTGCCCGTGTCTTACTAGCATGCTTAGGGTTGTTTTGCTCGAGTCTGTTACCCGTTACTTTCTGTTACTATTTCATTATGTTCTGGGGGCTCGATGTTAAACAATGAATCATGCTAATGTTATTGTTAAATAATAATTTGATGATAAGGCACCGGCAGGAGGCCCTGTGTGGTTTTGAGGCCTGCTAGTGTCGACCCTAATAGGAAAAGGGTCTTGTCTACTAATCCATGATGAGCGCACTAACCGCATGTGGGAAGCGAGTATGGGCGCCCCCCCTCAATTTGATTCGATTCGCATCTCGTCCAAATCGCCTCATTTAGTTCGTGTTTTCCATTTGCCGCATGCATGTTTTTGCGAGCCCAGGCCAGGGTGGAACTTTTGTAGTCGGCATATAGGGGGACACGGTCTTAGAGTGCTATGAGGGTCCCTTTTCTTCGGGGCTCGATTAGCCGTGCGCCCAAGGTGCTTTGGGCTTGATGCGAAGAAGAGTTGAGTTGTGTTGAGTGCCCCGCTTGGTGGGAGGCATTCCATCTGGCGGGTTATTCATACGTGTACGGCCAAATTGGTGCACCCCTGCAGGGATAAATCTTCTCGAGAAGCCGTGTTTTCCGCGGTTATGGATGTAACATCCCAAGTATGAAAAATAAGCCTTTAGAATGTTTGCTATATGTTATTTTATGTTTTGCATCATGGCATCATGTTGATTGCAATTGTTTTGCTTGGTTTCCTTTTGTTTTCCTCTGTTTTCATTTGTTTTCCAACTGTTTTCATTTGTTTTCCTTTCTTTTCTATTTGAATTTCAAACCAAAATTCAAACCTTTTGTTTCATCCTTGTGATGTTACAATTTCCAAGATGATATTTCAAATCAAAACAATCAATTGTTTCCATTAAAGTGTGATTTCAAAACTGTTGTTCTGTTTCTATAAAAATGCATCCAATAATCAAACCCTTTTCAAATTCAGTTATGATTTTCTTCCAAACAACAACCCTTGTTGAAAGTTATGAAAATTGCAAAACAAATCAATCATTTGTTTCCAATTAAAATCATTTGATCACCTTATTTAAATCTTGTTTTTCTATAACTCACTTAATAATCAAAAATTCATTCAAATTGCATTAAAAATTCAAATCACATTGTCCAAAACAGCAACCATGTTGATCTTATAAAAATTGCAACACAATTATTAATCATATGCTTCCAATCAAAATTATTTGATCACTCCATTTAAAATTGGTTTGCAATAATCAGTTAATCTCAAAATCATTTAAATTGGAATCAAACCAAAAATAGCACCTAATTTAAAATTATGGAAATCACACAACAATCATAACCTTTTGCTTCCAATTAAAAATATATGTCCACCCTAATTAAATTATTGTTTTCAATAACTGCTTAATATAAAGATGATTCAAATTTGAATTAATTTGCAAACCACAAGTTCTTTTGAAAATTTTGAAAATCAAAGTTGCCAATTGGTTGTGGTTGACCTAACTAACACACCCACATTTTTATAAAATTTTCCTAACTCCCAAAACCATCTCTCTCTTCCTATTTCCAAATCAGCAAAAAGAAATAATAGAACCTAAAAAAAATAAAAGCAACAACAGAGAGGAGAGAGGCCCAACTCTCTCCCCCCAGCCCACTTCCCCCTTCTGGCCCAGTACCCCTTCCCCCTTTGTCGTCTTCCTCCCAGCGATCGTCATCTTCTGTACGAACCCATCTCCTCCACCCGATCAACCTCTCCCTCCTCCGATTTCATGCCGTACGAGCTAGGGCTCCCCTTAAAACACCCACCTACCCTCTGCTCGCCCCTAACCCTAGGCCCTAGCCCTATTCCTCCTCTCTGCCGCCGCTCGCTTCCTATCTCTTCCACCTCCCCTCTGCTTGTCTGAACCCCGAACCTGCACGAGAGAGTTACAGGGAGCAGTGAGCTCGCTGTCTCCCCCTGCCACGGTCACCTCGGGGCCTCTCTGTCGTTGGGAATGGAACCGGGGAGTGATCCTCGTCGGGTTTGGTGAAGGCGCCGTGGTCCGAGGAGGCTCCGGGCGGCCGCGGCGTCGAGGTTTTCCGCCGGCGACCACCTGCTGCTGTCCCTGTCCGCCACGATCTGCTCCGCCCCGCCTCCTGCTTCGAGCCCTCGAGGTGCGCCCCACCTCCTCCTTCCCTCGCCTCTCCTCCCTCATCTCCCCCTTGAACCGCACCCCCACGCCCCAGCGCCTCCGGCGATCGCCAACCGCCGATCGCTGCCCGGCCATCTTTCTGTCGAGGTATAGAAATAGCAGCGTGCAAGGTTCAGTTACGTGCAATTCAGTTAAATACCCGCAGCCACAGCTTATACCCCCCGCTGCCCCCCTTTCCATCACAAAACAGCGCACATCCCACTGGTATCATCACCCCTTGGCGCAGCAGGAGGTGGGGGGATCGAATCCCCCCTCCCACAATTAAAACCATCTTTTTATTCTCCATTGTTTTGGTCACAGAACTTCTCAGTAATCACCAATAGGCCCTTGCAAATTATTCCTAGCCCCTGTAATATTTTTTCCTAAGTCCCTAGTTACTAAAAAATGGCAGATTTGCACCAAATGTTCTAAAATGCATAAGTAATTCATCCCAACTCCAATTTTGACTTTTTAAATATGTTTTCAGTCCCAAATTAAATGCTCTATCCAAATATAAAATTTGTTTACTGTTTTGAATATTTTAAATTGGTGAAACATTTGAATTCTTGTTTAAATCACTTAATTTTGCAAAATTCATAACTTGAGCATAAAAATTCCAAATTGCACAAACTAAATATGTTTTCCAATCAACTTTTCATGTACTTTCCAAATATAAATTTTGTTTGCTGTTTTGAATAATTTAAATTGCTGAAAACAACTGTTTCTTGTTTATTGCATTTAAAATTGCCAAAATAATAAATTGCTCATTTTAAATCCAATTTCCACAAATGAAATATGTTTTCCATGCAAAATTAAACCACCTTTTCAAATATAAAATTTGTTTCCTGTTTTGAATAATTAAAATTGGTTAAATGATTTAAACCTTGTTTAAATCATTTAATATTGCGAAATTTATAACTTGATCAAAACAAATTCTTTTGGGACATATAAAATATGTTTTCAAACCATAAAAGCATAAACTTTTCAAATATGAATCTCACTTAATGTTTTGAACAAATAAAAATTCAAATAAGTTCATGTTTGACTTAAATTCATTTAATTCTTGCTTAAACTTGTGTAATTCATAAATAATTTATTTGAAATCATTTTTCAACAAGTGAAACATGTATTCCAACTAAAATCTTGTTTTCTTTTCAAATATGAACTTTGTTATCTATTTTGAACAATTAAAATTGGTGAAAACAACAATTGCTTGAGCAACACCTTTAAGTAACCAAAATTTCCTAACTTAATAACTGAAATTCCAAACTTGTTAAACCTTATTTCTATTTGTTTCTATTGTTGTTATTTTGCTGTTTTCCTCATCCATGCATCATGCTAATCCACTTTCATATGATGATTAGTTGTAAAACAATTAATTCAACCATAATTCATGAGCTTTTCATATGCAATCCAATTGCATGTGGGTCCATTTAATCATGTTGTTATCTTATCAACTAGTTTATTTCTATGCATCAATTAAATGGTCATGCATCATCCCATATTTGTGCACTATGCCATTTCATTGATTGTTTATCTTTCTGCATTGTTTGTTTGCTTCTTCTCGGATAAACGACGACGTTGAGACCGACGATACTTACGACACCCTTCTAAGGAGTTAGCTCAGTACCAGGCTACTGGGTTTGCAGGCAAGTTATCACTCACATGAACCACTGTGTTCCTTTCAACATTGGTTACCAATACTTTCCGTTGTCTATTTTGCTAGCCCTATGTATAGTTGTTTCTGTTACGAACCTATCACATGTATCCTTTAACCCTGATATTGCCTCACCTCCATACCTATAACCTTTTGTTTGAGCCCGTGTCTTACTAGCATGCTTAGGTTGTTTTGCTCGAGTCTGTTACCCGTTACTAGATTACTTTTATGTTCTGGGGGCTCGATGTTTAATCAATCAATCATGCTAATGTTATTATCAATAATAAATTTGATGATAAGGCACCGGCAGGAGGCCCCTTGTGGTTTTGAGGCCTGCTAGTGTCGACCCTAATAGGAAAAGGGTCTTGTCTACTGATCCATGATGAGCGCACTACCCGCATGTGGGAAGCGAGTATGGGCGCCCTCCTCAATTTGATTCGATTCGCATCTCGTCCAAATCGCCTCATTTAGTTCGGGTTTTCCATTTGCTGCATGCATGATCTTGCGAGCCCTTGGTACCCGGGTGGAACTTTCGTAGTCGGCATATAGGGGGACACGTTCTTAGAGTGCTATGAGGGTCCATTTTCTTCCGGGCTCGATTAGCCGTGCGCCCAAGGTGCTTTGGGCTTGATGCGAAGAAGAGTTGAGTTGTGTTGAGTACATCGCTTGGTGGGTTTGATCCCCGTCTGGCGGGTTATTCATACGTGTACGGCCAAATTGGTGCAACCCTGCAGGGATAATCTTCTCGAGAAGCCGTGTTTTCCGCGGTTATGGACTACTTGGTGAAAGTACTGGCTAACAAGTACTCAGGAAAACTTAAACCTAATGATTAACAACCTTACACCCAATGATTAACAACTTGACTAGTAATAGGCTTATTGACACAATAATTTGAACCATCATTATTTCAACTGTGTGAGTTATCCTCGGATTGCTTCTTTGGATAAGGGGCGAGATCCAGGATGGGTTTGTTTGGTGGTTAGCTATAGTTGGTTACGATACTCGATCTTATCCCCTTTCTGTTAGTTGGAAGTTGTAGTTCTCTGTAGTTGGTTAGCGCAGCCAGTTGCAGCATCTTTTATATCCCCTTTCTTCCGTTGAACCCAAGGCATCTTTGCTTGGTGTTGACGGGCTACACTTTGGTGAACTGTGAGTCTTGCTTGCCAGTACGTTTATGTACTGACCCCTTTGGGGCTATGGTTTCCGCAGACCTACGTTTCCGAGGATCTACATGGTGGCTACTACGTGGAGTATGACGAGACTGCTGACGAGTAGATAGAGGACCCGGGCAGGATCCGAGACTTCGTGGATGGGCTCCGTCTTTTCGTTTACGGCCTCTTAGGCCTATTTGGATCTTGTCTGTACTCAGACATGTTGAATGCTTCCGCTGCGATGTAATGATGTTATGTTGGGACATGTGTCCTCTGGATGATTGTATTTGCTATCTCTGCTCTAATGAGAGCTATTTGCAACTTATTTCAATCTTTTGTGTCTTAGAGATCTGTTGTGATATCAATTGTTCCAATGCCGTTGACGTACCATGTGTGTATGTTTTGAAGTACGTCAACGGAAGTATCTGGATTTCTACGGGATGGTTTGCGCAGACGATGAATAGTAAGAGAATGGTTGTCACACGTTTACGTGTTGGCCTGCTCATATTGAGATGCGGGTGCCGGTATGCCCCGTAAGACATTTATCTACTGTTCAACGGACTGTGAGTATCCCCTAGAAGTCCGGGTGCGACAATGGACTACTTGGTGAAAGTACTGGCTAACAAGTACTCAGGACAACTTAAACCTAATGATTAACAACCTTACACCCAATGATTAACAACTTGACTAGTAATAGGCTTATTGACACAATAATCTGAACCGTCATAATTTCAACTGTGTGAGTTATCCTCGGATTGCTTCTTTGGATAAGGGGCGAGATCTAGGATGGGTTTGTTTGTTGGTTAGTTGTAGTTGGTTACGATACGCGATCTTATCTCCTTTCTGTTAGCCGGAAGTGGTAGTAACTCTGTAGTTGGTTAGAGCAGCCAGTTGCAGCATCTTTCATATCCCCTTTCTTCCGTTGAACCCAAAGCATCTGTGCTCGATGTTGACGGGTTACACTTTGGTGAATTGTGAGTCTTGCTTGCCAGTACGTTTATGTACTGGCCCCTTTGGGGCTGTGGTTTCTGCAGACCTACGTTTCCGAAGATCTACATGGTGGCTTCTACGTGGAGTATGACGAGACTGCTGACGAGTAGATAGCGGACCCGGGCAGGATCCGAGACTTCGTGGATGGGCTCCGTCTGTTCGTTTCCGGCCTCTTAGGCCTATTTGGTTCTTGTCTGTACTCAGACATTTTGGATGCTTCCGCTGTGATGTAATGATGTATTGTTGGGACATGTGTCCTCTGGATGATTGTATTTGCTATCTCTGCTCTAATGAGAGCTATTTGCAACTTATTTCAATCTTTTGTGTCGTAGAGATCTGTTGTGATATCACTTGTTCCAATGTCGTTGACGTACCATGTGTGTATGTTTTGAAGTACGTCAACGGAAGTATCTGGATTTCTACGGGATGGTTTGCGCAGACGATGAATAGTAAGAGAATGGTTGTCACACGTTTACGTGTTGGCCTGCTCATATTGAGATGCGGGTGCCGGTATGCCCCGTAAGCCATTTATCTACTGTTTAACGGACTGTGAGTATCCCCTAGAAGTCCGGGTGCGACAAATGGTATCAGAGCCTGTCTGCCTGTAGGATCCCTTTTTACTGGTCGCAGTTGAGTCTAGAAACTATTTTGTAGCTATATAGGAAAAATGAAACGTGAGAGTAGGAATTCTGCCCTTTTATTTTTTTCCCACCCACCCTCCCTTTTTCTGGTAAGGAAGTGCAACGTTGTTTTCCCTTCTCATCTAAACTTTCAAGTTAGGATGATCTTCATGATGAACGGCCCAAAGCAAGCATTCTTCCGGTTGACAATGGCATGCCACAACTCATTCCAAATATAATCAAGCACATCAAGCTTGCGAGGAGTGTCATCCATCCGGTGTTGATGAGTAAGGTGCATTAGGTTCTTCAAGAAGCCTTGAATCTCATCCACATTGCCCGCCTTTGGGTTGATGGTCTCGCGATAGATGCGCAACATGATGTCATATGTGGGATAGAGACCCTTCAAGAACCCAACGGCGTATTTCTTCCAATGATAGAGAGGAGTAAGTCCATCCTTGGGAAGTGACGCGGTGTTAATGGCATGAACTCGGAACCATCCGTTAGCAAACTCTTCTCCCTTAGCAAATGGACCAAAATCCGGGTAGCCACCAAGAATGATACCAACATCCTTCCATGTGATGTCAAGCTGTCTACCATTAGTCATCCAAATCATATTACGGTTGGTCTCATTGGAGAGATGAACCGTGGCTAGAAACTGACAAACGAGCTCTTCGTCGAAATCTTGTTGAAGAGTAATAATGGGACCAAGACCAAATTTTTGAATGAGCTCAAGAGCCTCCCCAAAGTACTTGTGATTCCTTTCCATGTGCCCAATACTAATGGCGTGTTGAGGGACGACATTTTCCTTTGGCTTCCTCATCAAAATCTCACTATAAATTTGCCCTTGGAAGACAGTATGAAAGCGTGGATCCTTACCCCGGAATCGGGGCATCAACCGATCACGGGCAACCACATACGGGTTCTCACGCCTTTCCTTCAAGAACATAGCCTCGGACATCTTGGATGTGGTTGGTGCGGTGTTCCTCCTTGGCAAAATCTTCTCGGGAGCCGGGAAGCGCTTGCGCTTGCCTTGAGAGCTGTCAAGTTCTGCTTTAATCTCATCAACGGGTTGAGGCTTGCGGCGGCCGGTGGTCTTGTACCGTTGCCCTTTGCCCTTGGAATCGGAAGCATCTAAGAGAGAAAGCAAGAAGATCATGAACAAAGAGTAATGCTCGAGTCGGTAAGGCACGCACAAAACCAAGAAACCTAGATACACATGGTGTTAGGGTTGAATAATCTAGGGTTAGGGCAAACGATCCTCCCAACAACCGCAACGATTCAAGCCTAACACGCAATATCTAGGTTGCTAGGGTTTGTACTTGAGAAGCTCCACTCCTAAAACTCCAAATCCACAAATCTAGATGCAAAGAACATGAACTCCTATGCATCCCATCCATCAACTAGATGGGAGAGAGAGAGAGAGCACGTACCCGCGTCGTCCATGGTGAAAAAGGAGGGAGGGAAGGTTCCCGGAGCGTCCCAAGGCGAGGAGAAGGCCTCCCCGCGGTGGAGCACCCAAATCCGGCAGCGAAAAGCTTGGGGCGGCGGCGGTTCGTGAGGAGGAAGATGGGGGCGGGTGGGGGAAAGTGAGATTGGATCTCACTTACCCCTGCACGCCCATCACTTATCCACAGAAAATTTCCGCCGGCGGAGCCTCCGGTGGATTCACCGGAGCCTTCGCTCCCACCAGCGGAGCCTCCGGTGGTTCGAGCCTCCGCTCCCTGTCCCAAAAACAGTTAAGTTTTGGCCCGCTGAGCCACTGTGGGCCAGCGGAGCTTCCGGTGGTGTTACGGTGGACAGGACCAGCGGAGCCTCCGGTGGATTCACCGGAGCCTCCGCCCTTTGAAAGATCATCGTCCGTTTTGGTAATTATATGACAACATAATTGTTTGATCTAATGTTTGTTCAAATGATGAAAATGCCCAGGTTATTAGGTTCACTATATCTATGGGGCTAATGCTTGATATATTCGAAAAGTGCTAAGAGAAAGGAAGCCAGGGAACCAAAATATGCAGGGGCGGAAGCTCCGGTGAACCCACCGGAGGCTCCGGTAGATCCACCGGAGGCTCCGGTGAATCCACCGGAGGCTCAGCCCGCTGCTGCCACTCAGCCTGTGCGCAAATAGGTTCCGGTGCGCATCCGGTGGTCCCTCCGCTAAAATGCCCTTCTGTTGGAAAGTGGCGGAGGTTCCACCGGAGGCTCCGGTGGACATCCGGTGGCCCCCTGGCCCAAGTGCAAATGGACTCCGGTGAAGGGTCCGGTGGTAGCTCCGCCTGCCACCCCTTCTGTTGGAAAGTGGCGGAGGTTCCACCGGAGCCTCCGGTGCGGGTCCGGTGGGCGGAACCTCCGCTCGATCCACCGGAGCCTCCGGCCTCCTCAGCAGCGCGCAAAGGATAAGGCACTGCGCAACTGCGGAGTGCAAAGAAGACCCACCGGAGCCTCCGGTGAAACCACCGGAGCCTCCGGTGCTCTGGACTGCAAACGGCTACTTCGTGGCCAAGAGTATAAATACCCCTTCACCTACCTCATAAATGCTAAGCTTTTCCCACTCTCTCTCCTAGCCATTAATGAAAGCTTCAACCTCTTAGATCTCCCTCTCCGTCCACCCAATCACTCCCAAACTTGGTGGAGAGCTAGAGGAGACCTAGATCCACACTTCCACCAAAGGAATCTCAAATCCATCCACCACAACCTAGTAGATCTAGAATCCTACTTGAGGCCTAGAAACCTTAGTAGATCTCGTGCTTGTAGTTTCCACCTTGTTGCAAGAAGCTACGGATTGCTTGAGAGCCTCCATCCTTGTGGAGTGACCTCAAGCCCTTGTAAAGGTTTGGTCAACACCTTCAAGTCGACCTCATAGTGGAAACGAGCATCTCCCTCACCGGAGAAGCTCAAGGAGAACAAGGTGTGCACAACCGTGCTATTGAGGAGCGCCTAGGTGGCTCCCCACCTCTCCAACGTAGACGTACTTCTCTTTGAGAAGGAACTACGGTGAAACATATCCTTGTCTCCTTGTTTACACTTGTTGTTTGCTTTACTACCTTACGCTTTACTTCCGTTGCGCATACTACTCTCTTCACATAGGTTGTTCACTTAGTTGCACATCTAGAGAATCGTATCTTATCTTACTAAGCCCCTTAAAAGGAAAAGAAAATAAAAATTGGTAGTCAACCTATTCACCCCCCCTCTAGTTGACCATAGTGCACTTTCAATTGGTATCAGAGCCTCGGCTCTTACTAAGGGCTTAACCGCCTAAGAGTACAATGGTCGATGAAAATACCCCCGGTAGTTCTAGTGCGGAAATCTCCAAGATGTCCGACAGTATATCTAACCTACAAGACTCGGTTGGAATCCTCCAAGCCGAAATGTCTAAGGTTAGCTCTACTGTCAGTACGGAGGTTTCTAGCATCAAGAAAATGATGGAGGTATTGATGGGGAGAACCAAGGAGTCCGAGGAAGCACCTCTCACTACCAACGATGTTAGCTCGGATGAAGAATCCATTCCGGACATTGATGAAATGGAAGCTAACATCGCTTTAGCTAAGGCGAAAGCCAAAGCAAAAGCCGATAAAAAGGCTAAGAGTAGTGGGAACTCCGAGGGCTCCAAGTCTCAATCGGCTAACGGTTCGGGGTCTAACTCTAAAGTTCCACCGCCTCCCAATTACGATTCTATCCACCCTATTGCTACAATACCACACATGGTTAATGTTGGAAATCCTCCCATGCTTAACACTAACGAATTCTCATCATGGAAGTTCGATATGGAGTCTCATATTTCAGGTTGTTGCACCGCTTTATGGAGAAGCGTTGTTCATGGATTCCACCCTCATGATCCAAACAACTTGACCCCAAGAGAGGACGTGGAGTTCCAACTCAACAAGACCGCTATTGTGACTATCCAAAAGGCTCTCCCAAGAGAACATCTTGAGCACATTCGCGGCTTGAAGACCGCCAAGGAAGCATGGGATAAACTTGACTCCTTGTTCCAAGGAAATGCTAGCATTCAATCATCAAAATATGATGTGGCTCTCGACAAGTCCGAGAACTTCATCATGCTTGAAGACGAGAGTCCCGAGGAGCTATATAGAAGAGTTGTCACTCTTGGCAATCAACTAAGAGATTTTGGGAAAGAGGAAATCTCGGATGAATGGATCAAGAGGAAGTTCGTCAAGGCCATAACTCCATTTGAGAAGAACCTCTCCACTAGCATTCGAACAAGATCCGACTACAACTCCCTTAACTCCATTGGAGTGCTAAGTGAGTTCATTGCCATATCCCTATCTCACAAAAGTGCGGATGATGCTCTTGCTCGCTCTAGAGGACATGGAAAGTCTCCCAACCTTGCCTTGAAGTCTAGAGCAATGGCCAAGATTGAAGAAGTTGATGATGATGATGATGATGATGAGGACTATGAGGATACATACAAGGGTGCCCATAAATGTATTGCTCTTGCCATGCAAGGGTATTGGAAGAGATGGGAGGCTCACAAAGCCGGTGCCCCAAGACCTTCAAGGAACAAGATCTTTAGGAAGAAAGGGGAACGGCCAAGGACATGTTATAATTGTGGAAGTGCAAACCACTTCGTCAAGGAGTGTCCCTTTGAGCCAAGAGAAGAGAATGAAGGGAAGCTTGTTCGCAAGGACAAGAACAAAGCTCCACAAAACAAGAACCTCGCTAGAAGGGTTCCAAGGGCTCTATATGTTCAAGAAGGCCCCACATTGGAGACATACTACTCCGGAGATGAAGGAGAAGATGAAGTCGTAGGTGTTGCCCACGTCGCCATAGCTACCACTTCCTCTTCATCGGTCTCTCTATTTGAATCTCCCAATGAGAAGACATCGATCCGACCTACATGTCTCATGGCAAAAGCCACCACGGTAATAACTTCCACCTCCAAGTCTATTAACACTACCTCTCCCTCATTATTGGATTGTGTTGAAAACATTGGTGAAGATGAGGAGGCCAAGAACCTAGGGTCTTGGTTGAGTAGTCTTGAAGGTGAAACTAAAGAAAAAGTAAAAACTCTCCTAAGGCAACTTGATGATGCCAACTCTCTCATTGATGAGAAAGAGGAAATCATCATGACCTTGGAGAATCATGGTGGTACCAATGAGAATCATGATGGTGAACTAATTAAGGCTCTTGAAAAGGAAAGATCCATGAGAGCCTCTCTTGAAGAAAGACTATCTAGTTTACAAGACTCTTATGCTATTAGTGTTTCTAAGCTTAGGAAAGACAATGAAAAATGGAAAGACAATGAAAAATCTCTTGCCAAACTTAAGAAAGAACATGCCAAATCTCTTGTTTTGCTTAAAGAATTTGAAGAGGAAGAGTTGAAGCTAGGAATAGCTCATGAAAAACTTGACAAGGAACATGACAAACTAAAAGAAGAGTTTAAATCTCTTAAGGAAATTCATGACAAACTTGCCAAGTCTCGAATTAAGCTTCTAGCTCAACAATCAAATAAGCATGTTGCATCTTCATCAAATAGCGTTGTTATTGCACCTACCTCTTCCTCTACGACTAACAATGTAGGGAAGGAAAGAATTCTCAACGATGCAATAAGCTCTCAAGGTGCCAAGAAAGGTAAAGAGGGACTTGGGTTTATTTCCAAGTCAAAGAAGACATCCAAGAATGTCACCACTCCCTCTCAAAATGTTGTTTTTGTAAAAGAGGGTGAGGTGACCAAAGAAAAGGAGACCAACGCCATTATGGGTGGTGATACCTCTAGGGGGAGCATCACTCATAATGATTTCGCCGGAAAATATAATCCATCTTATGTTCTTATGAAATCTAGGGATGGACATGTTTATGCTAAATACGTTGGTACTTCTTATGGTGATGATTATCATTGGACTATTTGGGTTCCTAAGACCCTTGTTACTAACAAAAGAGGACCCATTGAAGGATGGGTACCTAAATCAAGAAATTGATCTCTTGTAGGGAAATGCTTCCGGGTCTAACAAATGGACAGTGGATAGTGGTGCATCCCAACATATGACCGGAAGCCTTGACGCAATAAGCAATCTTGAACCTCCTCTACCTCATCTCAATTGCGTCACTATTGGTGATAAGTCCGAGCTTAAGGTATTGGGACGAGGCAAGGTAGCAATCTCAAATGATTTATCAATTGAGAATGTTCTCCTTGTTGAGTCCCTTGGCTATAATTTGATGTCCGTTCTTCAACTTGCGAATTGTGGTTTCACCTCGTTCTTTAATAAAGAGAGTGTGATTGTCACTTAGGAGACATCTCTTAAAGTAGCCTTTGTTGGGTTTGTCGAGAACGGCATGTATGTAGTGGACTTCTCTAAAGAAGACACGTGTGCCGCGACATGCCTACTGGCTAAAGTTGATGTGGGATGGCTTTGGCATCGCCGAGTAGCCCACACCAATATGAGAATGTTGCATGATCTCCAAAGTGGCAATCACGTTCTAGGACTAACCAAAGCTAAATTTGCTAAAGATCGTGTGTGTAGCTCTTGCACCTTTGGGAAGCAACATGGAGAACAACACCCAACCAAGACATCTATCTCCACTACAAGAATTCTCGAGCTCATTCACTTAGATCTCTTTGGTCCACTATCCTATGATAGTCTCGGAGGAAAGAAGTATTGTTTGGTAATTGTGGATGGCTATTCAAGATATTGTTGGGTGTATTTCTTCAAGAGGAAAAGTGAAACTCAAAGTAGAGTCATCGAGTTCATCACTCTAGTTGAGCGCCAACACAATGCTACCATATTGGCTATCCGGAGTGATAATGGCTCGGAGTTCAAGAACTACACCGTTGAGGGTTTTCTTAGTGAAGAGGGCATTGCTCATCAATACTCCACCCCTTATACCCCTCAACAAAATGGTGTTGCGGAGAGAAAGAACCGGACTTTGATGGATGCGGCTAGAACTATGATTGCGGAGTTCTCTTCTCCCTATAACTTTTGGGCCGAAGCCGTCTCCACCGCATGTCACGCCACCAACCGGTTATATCTTCGCAAGATCTTGAACAAGACCCCCTATGAGATTCTCACGGGTAAGAAACCGGATGTATCTTACTTCAAGGTCTTCGGTTGCAAGTGCTTCATTCGCAAGAAAGGTAAACGGTTGTCAAAATTTGAGACTAGATCTTATGAGGGCATTTTTGTTGGTTATGCCACAAACGCTCACGCCTATAGAGTCTACAACAAGTCCACCGGACAAGTTGAAGAAGCTATAGACGTGGTGTTTGATGAGGATAATGGCTCCCAAGGGGGGCGTATAGATCATGGTGTTGTAGGAGATGCAATTCCTCCCATCGTCATAAGAAGAATGGGGATTGGTGAAATAATCCCCATTGAGGGACACCGGATGACGGAGGGAGAAGGACTATGCCCCACTCAAGTGGAGCCATTGACTACACCCATTGATGATCAAGCAATCCAACAAGATGCACCAAGCCCTCAAGCTAACGATCGAGGCCAAGCTAATGAACAAGGCCAAGCAACACACCTAAATCATGATCAAGATTCTATTATTGTTGAGAATGCTCAACCTAGTGGTGATTCATCACCCATTATTGATCAAGGGCAAAATGAAGATGGACATGTCTCCGATGAAGAAGGTGATTCTCAATCCATATCCAAGGAATCTTTGGAGGAGATATTGGCTCGAAGAGCAAAGAGAAGGCAAGAGAATCTTGAACGAGCGGGTCATACGGAAGACATGATTCTTGGTCAAGTTCGTGGAAGAGTGGTCACTAGAAGGCAATTGGCGGATTTTAGCAAGGCTCATGCATTTGTCTCCTTCATTGAACCCAAGAAGGTATATGAAGCTCTCGAAGATCAAGATTGGCTTGAAGCCATGCATGATGAACTCAATAACTTCGAGCGCAACAAGGTGTGGAAATTAGTGCCAAGACCCAAGGATTGCAAAAATGTCATTGGTACCAAATGGGTGTTCAAGAACAAGCAAGACAAAGATGGTATTGTCATTCGCAACAAGGCAAGATTGGTGGCCCAAGGTTTTTCTCAAGTCGAAGGTATCGATTTCGGTGAAACTTTTGCCCCCGTAGCTCGCCTTGAATCCATTCGTATCTTACTTGCCTATGCATCTCATCATAACTTCAAATTACAACAAATGGATGTCAAAAGTGCTTTTCTTAATGGTCCTATTAATGAGTTAGTATATGTCAAGCAACCTCCGGGTTTCGAGGATCCCAACCACCCCGATCATGTCTATAAACTTGATAAGGCGCTCTATGGACTTAAACAAGCTCCACGTGCGTGGTATGAGCACCTTAAAGAGTTTCTAGTAGATCGCGGGTTTAATGTTGGTTTAATCGATCCTACCCTCTTTACCAAGACGGTTGGAGGTGACTTGTTCATATGCCAACTCTATGTGGATGACATCATTTTTGGGTCTACTAACACCTTGTTCAATGAGGAGTTTTGCAAGCTTATGACCGATAGGTTTGAGATGTCTATGATGGGAGAGTTGGAGTTCTTTCTTGGCTTCGAAGTGAATCAATATTATGAAGGAACCTTCATCAAACAAGCCAAATATACTCAAGACATGCTCAAGAGATTTAATATGAATGATGCCAAACCTATGAAGACCCCTATGTCCACAACCACCGACTTGAAACCCGACCCTAATGGGAAAGAGGTATATCAAAAGGTATACCGCTCCATGATTGGCTCTTTGCTTTACCTTTGTGCATCTAGACCCGATATCATGTATAGCGTAGGTAAATGTGCAAGGTTTCAAGCCTCTCCGAGGCAAAGTCATTTGGAAGCCGTGAAACGAATCTTTCGATATCTAGTTCATACCCCAAACTTCGGTCTTTGGTACCCCAAGGGTTCAAGCTTTCAGCTCATTGGTTACTCGGATGCGGATTATGCGGGAGAGAAGACGGATAGGAAGTCCACATCCGGGGGTTGCCAATTTCTTGGCCGCTCCTTGGTTTGTTGGTCTTCCAAGAAGCAAAATTGTATTGCTCTCTCCACCACCGAGGCCGAGTATATCTCCGCGGCAAGTTGTTGTGCCCAATTGCTATGGATGAGGCAAACCTTGAAGGATTATGGTATTCATTTTGACAAGGTGCCTCTTCTTTGTGACAATGAGAGTGCTATCAAGATCGCCTACAACCCGGTTCTTCACTCCAAGACGAAGCATATTGAGATTCGTCATCACTTTATTCGGGATCATGTTGAGAAAGGTGATATTGATCTCTCTTATGTCTCCACCACGGATCAACTTGCCGATATTTTCACGAAGGCCCTTGATGAACCAAGATTTCGAGCTTTGAGGAATGAACTAAATGTCATCGATTCCTCCAACTTCACTTGAAACCTTGCATATCTACCCTCATTATACTTGCTATCTAGTCTAGGTGTAGGCATGGATATAGGGGGAGCGCAACTCAACTCATGAGTATGCACTCCTTTTATTATGCGAAAATCAATCAATCATTGCATATCTAGTCAATTTGTGACTCATTGTGCTTAATTGTGAGTAGTAATTTTGGACCCAAGATATATCTTCGCGGTGCCAAGTTACACACTCAAACATGGTGGCCTCGGCCACCAACCCTTGAGGTGTTTTTGCTCATTTTCTCACTTTATATCCTCATCTTGACAACTCGTACGGGTTCGGTTTTTCACGTGTTTTATGGTTCTTGCGAACCCCGTCGAGCAATGTCTCTCGTATGACAGTAACGTTTTTCCAACCCAAGCCCCACTTGCCCAAACCGTTGCTCTTATAGTATTGCTCGAGTTTTTCCAATCTCGGCGCGCTGAAATTCATCTGGGCGGAACCTCCGGTGAATCCACCGGAGGCTCCGCCGGGTCTGTCCACCGGAACCTCACCGGAGGCTCCGCTGGGTCCCTGTGGCTCAGCGGGCCAAAACCTAAAGTTTTGGGACAGGGGCGGAGGCTCCGGTGATTCCACCGGAGGCTCCGCTGGCGGGAGCGGAGGCTCCGGTGAAACCACCGGAGGCTCCGCCGGCGGAAAAATCACTGCGGATAAGATTGGGGCGCACGGGGGTAAGTGAGATCCAATCTCATTTTCCCCCCACGCCCCCATCTTCTTCCTCTCAAACCGCCGCCACCCCCAAGCTCACCGCCGCCGGATTCGGGTGCTCCACCGCGGGGAGACCTCCTCCTTGCCTAGGGACGCCCCGGGAACCTTCCCTCCTCCTTTCTCCACCATGGATGAAGCCGGTATGTGCTCTCTCTCTCTCTCTCATCTAGTTGATGGATGAGATGCATAGGAGTTCATGTTCTAGCCTTCTAGATTTGTGGTTTTGGAGTTTTAGGAGTGGATTTTCTCAAGTACTCACCCTAGCAACCTAGATAATGCATGTTAGGCTTGAATCGTTGCGGTTCTATGGGAAGTTTGCCCTAACCCTAGATTATTCAACCCTAACACCATGAATATCTTGGTTCTTTGGTTTGTGCGTGCCTTATTTGACTCGAGCTTTACTCGTTCTTCATGCTCTTCTCGATTTTTATGTTAGATGCTTCCGGCTCCAAAGGGAAAGGACTAAGGTACAAGTCCACGGGCCGCCGCAAGCCACAACCCGTGGATGAAATTCAAGAGGAACTTGACCGTACTCAAGGCAAGCGCAAGAGATTTCCGGCTCCCGAGAAGACCTTGCCAAGGAAGAACACCGCACCAACCGCATCCAAGATGTCCGATGCGACATTTATAAAGGAAAGAAGGGAAAATCCCTATGTCATTGCCCGTGACCGCCAAATGCCCCAATTCCGGGGCAAGGATCCGCGGTTTCACACCGCCTTCCAAGGACAGATATTCAGGGAGATCTTGATGAGGAAGCCCAAGGAAAATGTTGTTCCCCAACATGCTATAAGTATTGGTCACATGGAACGCAATCACAAGTACTTTGGGGAGGCCCTTGAGATCATTGAGAAGTTTGGTCTCCGTCCCATTATCACCCTTCAACAAGACTTTGATGAAGAGCTCGTCTGTCAGTTCCTTGCCACAGTTCATCTTGGCAATGAGACCAACCGCCACCTCATTTGGATGACCAAGGACAAACAACTTGACATCACTTGGAAGGATGTTGGCACTCTTCTTGGTGGCTACCCAGATTTTGGTCCTTTTGCCAACGGAGAAGAATTTGCTAATGGATGGTTTCGAGTTCACTCCGCTCAAGCTAATTCAAAGGATGACCTCACTCCCCTCTATCATTGGAAGAAATATGCCGTGGGTTTCGTCAAGGGTCTCTTTCCCACTTATGACATCATGTTACGGGTCTATAGAGAGACTATCAATCCAAAGGCGGGCAATGTGGATGAGATTCAAGGTTTCATGAAGAACTTGTTGCTTCTTACTCATCAATACCGTATGGATGCCACTCCTCGCAAGCTTGATGTCCTTGACTACATTTGGAACGAGTTGTGGCATGTCATTGCCAACCGAAGGAATGCCTGTTTTGGGCCTTTCATCATGAAGATCATATTGAAGGTGTGGAATGCTAGGTTTCCGGATGATCCTTTGGATGATTCACTTTGGATCTCTCATACGGAAAAGAGGCTTCTCATGAAGAATCACACCGAGCCCGTTGTGCATCCCACTCCAGCTGTTCGCAAGCACAAGGCTAGGCCTCGCATCATTGTGGATGAGGAAGAGGAAGCCGAGGGTCCATCTCAACCCCCTCCCTCTAGCAATGCCTTCAAATGGATGGCTCGGGCTCTCAAGAAAGTATTCTGCTTGAACAAAAAGATTGAGCAACATCAATGGGAGGCACATTATGATGCGGAACTCAAGGCACGTAAAAAGGCTCAAGCATCTCGTGAACGTCTCCGTGAAGAGGGTCTCTCCATTGAATCCCCGGTTCTTGATAGCATCACAGATTGGGATGCTTGTCAAGCTAAGGACTCCAAGGGCAAGCTCATTGAATGGTCCGAGGAAGAAGGAGACGAAGCCACTAGCTCTCACCGTGTTCCCTCCCTGGCTCCGGAAGCATCTCCCACATCCTCCGAATGATTTGGGGCGTTAGCACTTGGCTCTCCCTCTTTTGGTATCTTGATGCCAAAGGGGGAGAAAGATATATTAGGCAACGGGCATTTGCATGGTCCCTCAAGCTTTCTTTGATTTGCATCTCTCTTTTGCTTGAGGGAGTTTGATTTGAACTATTCGGAACTTCGGTTGTTTATCTTATTCGTATCTATCGTGAACCTCGCTATATTGTGATCTTGTGTGAACCTCGTTTTATATTATCTATGTGTTATGTGTGCTATGTGTTATCATTGTCATATTATTAGTTTATATCATGTCTTAGTGATCTCAATATGAAAGGAGCATATCTTTAGGGGGAGCTCCGTTCATATTGAGTCCGTAATCATGCAAATAATTATGTTGTCATCAATTACAAAAAAGGGGGAGATTGAAAGATCATCGTCCGTTTTGGTAATTATATGACAACATAATTGTTTGATCTAATGTTTGTTCAAATGATGAAAATGCCCAGGTTATTAGGTTCACTATATCTATGGGGCTAATGCTTGATATATTCGAAAAGTGCTAAGAGAAAGGAAGCCAGGGAACCAAAATATGCAGGGGCGGAAGCTCCGGTGAACCCACCGGAGGCTCCGGTAGATCCACCGGAGGCTCCGGTGAATCCACCGGAGGCTCAGCCCGCTGCTGCCACTCAGCCTGTGCGCAAATAGGTTTCGGTGCGCATCCGGTGGTCCCTCCGCTAAAATGCCCTTCTGTTGGAAAGTGGCGGAGGTTCCACCGGAGGCTCCGGTGGACATCCGGTGGCCCCCTGGCCCAAGTGCAAATGGACTCCGGTGAAGGGTCCGGTGGTAGCTCCGCCTGCCACCCCTTCTGTTGGAAAGTGGCGGAGGTTCCACCGGAGCCTCCGGTGCGGGTCCGGTGGGCGGAACCTCCGCTCGATCCACCGGAGCCTCCGGCCTCCTCAGCAACGCGCAAAGGATAAGGCACTGCGCAACTGCGCAGTGCAAAGAAGACCCACCGGAGCCTCCGGTGAAACCACCGGAGCCTCCGGTGCTCTGGACTGCAAACGGCTACTTCGTGGCCAAGAGTATAAATACCCCTTCACCTACCTCATAAATGCTAAGCTTTTCCCACTCTCTCTCCTAGCCATTAATGAAAGCTTCAACCTCTTAGATCTCCCTCTCCGTCCACCCAATCACTCCCAAACTTGGTGGAGAGCTAGAGGAGACCTAGATCCACACTTCCACCAAAGGAATCTCAAATCCATCCACCACAACCTAGTAGATCTAGAATCCTACTTGAGGCCTAGAAACCTTAGTAGATCTCGTGCTTGTAGTTTCCACCTTGTTGCAAGAAGCTACGGATTGCTTGAGAGCCTCCATCCTTGTGGAGTGACCTCAAGCCCTTGTAAAGGTTTGGTCAACACCTTCAAGTCGACCTCATAGTGGAAACGAGCATCTCCCTCACCGGAGAAGCTCAAGGAGAACAAGGTGTGCACAACCGTGCTATTGAGGAGCGCCTAGGTGGCTCCCCACCTCTCCAACGTAGACGTACTTCTCTTTGAGAAGGAACTACGGTGAAACATATCCTTGTCTCCTTGTTTACACTTGTTGTTTGCTTTACTACCTTACGCTTTACTTCCGTTGCGCATACTACTCTCTTCACATAGGTTGTTCACTTAGTTGCACATCTAGAGAATCGTATCTTATCTTACAAAGCCCCTTAAAAGGAAAAGAAAAGAAAAATTGGTAGTCAACCTATTCACCCCCCTCTAGTTGACCATAGTGCACTTTCACCCTTGGCAGCGGAGCCTCCGGTGGATGCACCGGAGCCTCCGCTCATTCAAATTTTCGCGCGCCAAGATTGAAAAAACACGAGCATTTCGATGAAAGCATTAGTTTGGGCAAAGGAGGCTTGGGTTGGAAAATCATCACTGATATACGAGAGACATTACTCGAAGGGGTCCGCAAAAAGCAACAAAAAGATAGAAGACCGAACCCGTACGAGTTGTCAAGACGGAGATATGATAGGCGTGAAAGATCCAAAACACACAAAATGGTCGGTGGCCGAGGCTACCATGTTTGAGTGTGTAACTTGGCACCGCGAAATATATCTTGGGTCCAAAATTACTACTCACAATTAAGCACAATAAGTCACAAATGACTAGATATGCAATGATGATTTATTTTTCGCATAATAGGAGGAGTGCATATTCATGAGTTGAGTAGTGCTCCCCCTATGTCCATGCCTACATCTAAGCCTAATAGCATGCATAATGAGGGTAGATATGCAAGGTTTCAAGTGAAGTTGGAGGAATCTATGACATTTAGTTCATTCCTCAAAGCTCAAAATCTTGGTTCATCAAGGGCCTTCGTGAAGATATCGGCAAGTTGATCCGTTGTGGAGACATATGAGAGATCAATATCACCTTTCTCAACATGATCCCGAATGAAATGATGACGGATCTCAATGTGCTTCGTCTTGGAATGAAGAACCGGGTTGTAGGCGATCTTGATAGCACTCTCATTGTCACAAAGAAGAGGCACCTTGTCAAAATGAATACCATAATCCTTCAAGGTTTGCCTCATCCATAGCAATTGGGCACAACAACTTGCCGCGGAGATATACTCGGCCTATGTGGTGGAGAGAGCAATGCAATTTTGCTTCTTAGAAGACCAACATACCAAAGAGCGGCCAAGGAATTGACAACCCCCGGCTGTGGACTTCCTATCCGTCTTCTCTCCCGCATCATCCGCATCCGAGTATCCAATGAGCTGAAAGCTTGAACCCTTGGGGTACCAAAGACCGAAGTTTGGGGTATGAACTAGATATCGAAAGATTCGTTTCACAGCTTCCAAATGACTTTGCCTTGGGGAGGCTTGAAACCTTGCACATTTACCTACGCTATACATGATATCGCGTCTAGATGCACAAAGGTAGAGCAAAGAGCCAATCATGGAGCGGTATACCTTTTGATCTACCTCTTTACCGTTGGGGTCGGGTTTCAAGTTGGTGGCTGTGGACATAGGAGTCTTCATAGGTTTGGCATAATTCATATTAAACCTATTGAGCATGTCTTGAGTGTATTTGGCTTGTTTGATGAAAGTCCCTTCATAATATTGATTGACTTCAAAGACAAGGAAGAACTCCAACTCTCCATCATAGACATCTCAAACCTATTGGTCATAAGCTTGCAAAACTCCTCATTGAACAAGGTGTTAGTAGACCCAAAAATGATGTCATCCACATGGAGTTGGCATATGAACAAGTCACCTCCAATCGTCTTGGTAAAGAGGGTGGGATCGATTAAACCAACATTAAACCCGCGATCTACTAGAAACTCTTTAAGGTGCTCATACCACGCACGTGGAGCTTGTTTAAGTCCATAGAGCGCCTTATCAAGTTTATAGACATGATCGGGGTGGTTGGGATCTTCGAAACCCGGAGGTTGCTTGACATATACTAACTCATTAATGGGACCATTAAGGAAAGCACTTTTGACATCCATTTGTTGTAACTTGAAGTTATGATGAGATGCATAGGCAAGTAAGATACGAATGGATTCAAGGCGAGCTACGGGGGCAAAGGTTTCACCGAAATCGATACCTTCGACTTGAGAAAAACCTTGGGCCACCAATCTTTCCTTGTTGCGAATGAAAATGCCATCTTTGTCTTGCTTGTTCTTGAACACCCATTTGGTGCCGATGACATTTTTTCAATCCTTGGGTCTTGGCACTAATTTCCACACTTTGTTGCGCTTGAAGTTATTGATTTCATCATGCATGGCTTCAAGCCAATCTTGATCTTCGAGAGCTTCATATACCTTCTTGGGTTCAATTAAGGAGACAAAAGCATGAGCCTTGCTAAAATCCGCCAATTGCCTTCTAGTGACCACTCTTCCACGAACTTGTCCAAGAATCATGTCCTCCGTATGACCCGCTCGTTCAAGATTCTCTAGCCTTCTCTTTGCTCTACGAGCTAGTATCTCCTCCAAAGATTCCTTGGATATTGATGGAGAATCACCTTCTTCATCGGAGACATGTCCATCTTCATTTTGTCCTTGATCAAAGATGGGTGATGAATCACCACTAGGTTGAGCATTCTCAACAATAATAGAATCTTGATCATGATTTAGATGTGTTGCTTGGCCTTGTTCATTAGCTTGGCCTTGATTGTTAGCTTGAGGGCTTGGTGCATCTTGTTGGATAGCTTGATCATCAATGGGTGTAGTCAATGGCTCCACTTGAGTGGGGCATAGTCCTTCTCCCTCCGTCATCCGGTAACACTCAATGGGAATTATTTCACCAATCCCCATTCTTCTTATGACGATGGGAGGAATTGCATCTCCTACAACACCATGATCTATACGCCCCCCTTGGGAGCCGTTGTCCTCATCAAACACTACGTCTATAGCTTCTTCAACTTGCCCGGTGGACTTGTTGTAGACTCTATAGGCGTGAGCATTCGTGGCATAGCCAACAAAGATACCCTCCTAAGATCTAGTCTCAAATTTTGACAACCGTTTTCCTTTCTTGCGAATGAAGCACTTGCAACCGAAGACCTTGTAATAAGATACATCCGGTCTCTTGCCCGTGAGAATCTCATAGGGAGTCTTGTTCAAGATCTTGCGAAGATAGAGCCGGTTGGTAGCATGACAAGCGGTGGAGACGGCTTCGGCCCAAAAGTTATAGGGAGAAGAGAACTCTGCAATCATAGTTCTAGCCGTATCCATCAAAGTCCGGTTCTTTCTCTCCGCAACACCATTTTGTTGAGGGGTATAGGGAGTGGAATATTGATGAGCAATGCCTTCTTCACTAAGAAAACCCTCCACGGTGTAGTTCTTGAACTCCGAGCCATTATCACTCCGAATGGCCAAGATGGTAGCATTGTGTTGGCGCTCCACTAGAGTGATGAACTCGATGACTCTATTTTGAGTTTCACTTTTCCTCTTGAAGAAATACACCCAACAATATCTTGAATAATCATCCACAATCACCAAGCAATACTTCTTTCCTCCGAGGTTATCATAAGATAGTGGGCCAAAGAGATCTAAGTGAATGAGCTCGAGAATTCTTGTGGTGGAGATAGTTGTCTTGGTTGGGTGTTGTTCTCCATGTTGCTTCCCAAAGGTACAAGAGCTACACACACGATATTTAGCAAACTTAGCTTTGGTTAGTCCTAGAACGTGATTGCCACTTTGGAGGTCATGTAACATTCTCATATTGGTGTGGGCTAGTCGGCGATGCCAAAGCCATCCCACATCAACTTTAGCCATTAGGCATGTCGCGACACACGTGTCTTCTTTAGAGAAGTCCACTTCATACATGCCGTTCTCGACAAACCCAACAAAGGCTACTTTAAGAGAAGTCTCCCAAGTGACAATCACACTCTCTTTATTAAAGAACGAGGTAAAACCACAATTTGCAAGTTGAAGAACGGACATCAAGTTATAGCCATGGGACTCAACAAGGAGAACATTCTCAATTGATAAATCATTTGAGATAGCTACCTTGCCTCGTCCCAATACCTTAAGCTCGGACTTGTCACCAATTGTAACACAATTGAGATGTGGTAGGGGAGGTTCAATATTACTTATTGCGTCATAGCTTCCGGTCATGTGTTGGGATGCACCACTATCCACTGTCCATCTATGTGATCCGGAAGCGTTTCCCTACAAGAGATCAATTTCTTGATTTAGGTACCCATCCTTCAATGGGTCCTCTTTTGTTAGTCACAAGGGTCTTAGGAACCCAAATAGTCCAATGATAATCATCACCATAAGAAGTACCAACGTATTTAGCATAAACATGTCCATCTCTAGATTTCATAAGAACATAAGATGGGTTATATTTTCCGGCAAAATCATTATGAGTGATGCTCCCCCTAGAGGTATCACCACCCATAATGGCGTTGGTCTCCTTTTCTTTGGGCACCTCACCCTCTTTCACAAAGATAACATTTTTGGAGGGAGAGGTGACACTCTTGGATCTCTTCTTTGACTTGGAAACAAAGCCAAGTCCCTCTTTTCCTTTCTTGGCACCTTGAGAGCTTATTGCATCATTGAGAATTCTTTCCTTCCCTACAATGTTAGTTGTAGTAGAAGAGGTAGGCACAATAACAATGCTATTTGATGAAGATGCAACATGCTTATTAGATTGTTGAGCTAGAAGCTTGATTCGAGACTTAGCAAGTTTGTCATGAATTTCTTTGAGAGATGCAAACTCCCCTTTTAGTTTGTCATGCTCCTCGACAAGTTTTTCATGGGCTATTCCTAGCTTTAACTCTTCCTCTTCAAATTCTTTAAGTAAAACAAGAGACTTGGCATGTTCTTTCTTAAGCTTAGCAAGAGATTTCTCGTTATCTTTTCTAAGCTTTGACACACTAATAGCTTACGTCTCTTGTAGACTAGAAAGTTTCTCTTCAAGAGAGGCTCTCATGGATCTCTCCTTTTCAAGAGCCTTGATGAGTTCGTCATCATGATTAACATTGCTACCGCCATGGTTATCTAAGGTCATGATGATCTCCTCCTTCTCATCGATGAGGGAGTTAGCCTCATCAAGTTGCCTTAGGAGAGCTTTTACCTTTTCTTTAGTTTCACCTTCAAGACTACACAACCAAGATCCTAGGTTCTTGGCCTCCTCATCATCAACAACGTTTTCGACACAATCCAATAATGAGGGAGAGCTAGTGTTAATAGACTTGGAGGTGGAAGATATTACCGCGGTGGCTTTTGCCATGAGACATGTAGGTCGGATCGATGCCTTCTCATTGGGAGATTCAAATAGAGAGACTGATGAAGAGGAAGTCGTAGCTATGGCGACGTGGGCGACACCTACGACTTCATCTTCTCCTTCATCTCCGGAGTAGTATGTTTCCAATGTTGGGCCCTCTTGAACATATAGAGCCCTTGGGACTCTTCTGGCGAGGTTCTTGTTTTGTGGAGCTTTGTTCTTGTCCTTGCGAATAAGCTTCCCTTCATTCTCTTCTCGTGGCTCAAAAGGACACTCTTTGACGAAGTGGTTCGCACTTCCACAATTGTAACATGTCCTTGGCCGCTCCCCTTTCTTCCTAAAAGTCTTGTTCCTTGAAGGTCTAGGGCCACCGGCCTTGTGAGCCTCCCATCTCTTCCAATACCCCTGCATGGCAAGAGCAATACATTTGTGGGCACCCTTGTATGTATCCTCATAGTCCTCATCATCATCATCATCATCATCATCAGCATCATCCACTTCTTCTATCTTGGCCATGGCCTTAGACTTTAAGGCAAGGTTAGGAGACTTCCCATGGCCTCTTGAGCGAACAAGAGCATCGTCCGCGCTCTTGTGAGACAAGGATATGGCTATGAACTCACTAAGGACACCAATGGAGTTGAGTGAGTTGTAGTCGGATCTTGTTCGAATGCTAGTGGAGAGATTCTTCTCAAAAGGAGTTATGCCTTGACAAATTTCCTCTTGATCCACTCATCGGAGATTTCCTCCTTTCCAAAGTCCCTTAATTGATTGCCAAGGGTGACCACTCTTCTATATAGCTCCTCAGGACTCTCATCTTCAAGCATGACAAAGTTCTCGGACTTGTCAAGAGCAACATCGTATTTGGATGATTGGATGCTTGCATTGCCTTGGAACAAGGAGTCAAGCTTATCCCAAGCTTCCTTGGCGGTCTTGATACCGCGAATGTGTTCAAGATGTTCTCTTGGGAGAGCCTTTTGGATAGTCACAAGAGCGGTCTTGTTGAGTTGAAATTCCACCTCTCTTGGAGTCAAGTTGTTCGGATCGTGAGGGTGGAATCCATATAGAATGCTTCTCCACAATGCGGTGCAAGATCCTGAAATGTGAGACTCCATATCGAACTTCCAAGAAGAAAACTCGTTAGTGTTAAGCATGGGAGGAACTCCAACATTAACCATGTGTGGCATAGTGGCAATAGGGTGGATAGAGTCGTAATTGGGAGGTGGTGGAACTTTAGATTGAGACCCCGAACCGTTAGCCGATTGAGACTTGGAGCCCTCGGAGCTCCCACCACTCTTAGCCTTTTTATCGGCTTTTGCTTTGGCTTTCGCCTTAGCTAAAGCGATGTTAGATTCCATCTCGTCGATATCCGGAATGGATTCTTCGTCCGAGCTAACATCGTTGGTGGTGAGGGGTGGTTCCGTGGACTCCTTGGTTTTCCCCATCAGTGCCTCCATCATTTTCTTTATGCTAGACACCTCCGAGCTAACACTAGAGCTAACCTTAGATAGTTCGGTTTGGAGAACTCCAACCGTATCTTGTAGGTTAGATATAGTGTCGGCCATTTTGGAGATTTCCGCACTAGAACTTCCGGGGGCATTTTCATCGACCATTGTACTCTTGGGCGGTTAAGCCCTTAGTAAGAGCCGAGGCTCTGATACCAATTGAAAGTGCACTATGGTCAACTAGAGGGGGGGGGGGTGAATAGGTTGACTACCAATTTTTCTTTTCTTTTCCTTTTAGTGGGGCTTAGCAAGATAAAGTAAGGTTCTCTAGATGTGCAACTAGGTGAGAAACCTATGTGGACAAAACGATATGCGCAACGGAAGTAAAGCGTAAGGTAGTAAAGCAAACAACAAGTGTAAACAAGGAGACAAGGATATGATTCACCGTAGTTCCTTCTCAAAGAGAAGTACGTCTACGTTGGAGAGGTGGGGAGCCACCTAGGCGCTCCTCAATAGCACGGTTGTGCACACCTTGTTCTCCTTGAGCTTCTCCGGTGAGGGAGATGCTCGTTTCCACTATGAGGTCGACTTGAAGGCGTTGACCAAACCTTTACAAGGACTTGAGGTCACTCCACAAGATGGATGGAGGCTCTCAAGCATTCCGTAGCTTCTTGGAACAAGGTGGAAACTACAAGCACGAGATCTACTAAGGTTTCTAGGCCTCAAGTAGGATTCTAGATCTACTAGGTTGTGGTGGATGGATTTGAGATTCCTTTGGTGGAAGTGTGGATCTAGGTCTCCTCTAGCTCTCCACCAAGTTTGGGAGTGTTTGGGTGGACGGAGTGGGAGATCTAGGTGGTTGAAGCTTTCATTAATGGCTAGGAGAGAGAATGGGAAAAGCTTGGCATTTAAGAGGTAGGGGAAGGGGTATTTATACCCCTTGCATTTAAGTGACCGTTTGCAGTCCAGGGGCACCGGAGGCTCCGGTGGTTTCACCGGAGGCTCCGGTGGTCTTCAGTCCGCTTCATAACTGCGCAGCGCACCAGCTCACAAGTGCTGGAATACAGGGCGGAGGGTCCGGTGGATTCTGCGGAGGTTCCGCCCACCGGAGGCTCACCGGAGGCTCCGGTGGAACCTCCGCTCTGCTCAAACAGAAAGGCAGTTTGGCGGAGCCTCCACCGGAACCCCCACCGGAGGCCACTTACCCTAAGTACAGGGAGGGCACCGGATGTCCACCGGAGGCTCCGGTGGAACCTCCGCTCTTCTCAAACATAAGGGCATTTAAGCGGAGCTTCCACCGGAGGTGCACCAGATCCCTTTTGCGTGTAGCACATGTGTTGGTGGATGGTGGAGCCTCCGGTGGAATTAGCGGAGGTTCCGCCCACCGGAGCTCCACCGGAACTTCCGCTCCTGGGTCCGCTCGTTTGCTCCAGAGAGGGGTTTTGGCGGAGCCCCCACCGGACCCCCACCGGAGCCTGGGCGGAGCCTCCGGTGGATTCACCGGAGCCTCCGCTCCTGCACATTGCACTTTCATGAATTCCTTTCTCCTTGCACTTTTCATATAAAATGATCATTTGCACCATAGAATAAGTGAACCTGTTTAAACCTGGGCATTTCCATCTATTGAACACACATTAGATCAAATAGTTGTGTTGTCATATAATTACCAAAACGGACGATGATCTTTCATTCTCCCCCTTTTTGGTAATTCATGACAACATAACTATTTGTATGATTATAACCACAATATGAACGGAGCTCCCCCTAAAGGTACGCTCCTTTCATATTGAGAGCATTTAGGCATGATATATAAGAAAAACATGACAATCAATATCACAGTACACATATAACACATAAGGTTCACACAAACATAACACATAAGGTTCACACAAACATAATATGACGATGTTCACGATAGATAGGAATATTGTAGATAAGCCGAAGTTCCAAATGATCCAATAAGAAACCAAACTCCCTCAAGCAAAATAAAAGATGCAAATAAAGAAGCTTGAGGGAGACCCATTCAAATGCCCGGTCCTAATATAAATCTCTCCCCCTTTGGCATCAAGATACCAAAAAGAGAGAGACCAAGATGCAAACGTCCCAAATCACTCGGAGGAGGAGGAGGCTTCCGGAGCCGGGGAGGGATCACGGCGGTGAGAGCTAGTGGCTTCATCTCCTTCTTCCTCGGACCACTCAATAAGCTTGCCCTTGGAGTCCTTTGCTTGCCAATCGTCCCAATTGGTGATGCTATCAAGAACCGGGGAGTCAATGGAGAGGCCTTCCTCACAAAGACGTTGACGAGAAGCTTGAGCTTTGTGGCAGTTCTTGAGTTCCTTATCATAGTGTTCTTCTCATTGATGTTGCTCTATCTTCTTGTTCAAACGAAACACTTTCTTGAGAGCTCTTGCCATCCATTTGAAAGCATTGCTAGAGGGAGGAGGTTGAGATGGACCCTCGTCTTCTTCCTCATCAACAATGATGCGGGGCCTAGCCTTGTGCTTGCGGATGGCGGGAGTGGGATGCACAACGGGTTCCGTGTGATCTTTCATGAGAAGTCTCTTTTCCGTGTGAGAGATCCAATGTTCATCATCAAGAGGTTCAGTCGGAAAACTTTTTATTCCATACGTGAAGGATGATCTTCATGATGAACGGCCCAAAGCAAGCATTCTTCCGGTTGACAATGGCATGCCACAACTCATTCCAAATATAATCAAGCACATCAAGCTTGCGAGGAGTGTCATCCATCCGGTGTTGATGAGTAAGGTGCATTAGGTTCTTCAAGAAGCCTTGAATCTCATCCACATTGCCCGCCTTTGGGTTGATGGTCTCGCGATAGATGCGCAACATGATGTCATATGTGGGATAGAGACCCTTCACGAACCCAACGGCGTATTTCTTCCAATGATAGAGAGGAGTAAGTCCATCCTTGGGAAGTGACGCGGTGTTAATGGCATGAACTCGGAACCATCCGTTAGCAAACTCTTCTCCCTTAGCAAATGGACCAAAATCCGGGTAGCCACCAAGAATGATACCAACATCCTTCCATGTGATGTCAAGCTGTCTACCATTAGTCATCCAAATCATATTACGGTTGGTCTCATTGGAGAGATGAACCGTGGCTAGAAACTGACAAACAAGCTCTTCGTCGAAATCTCGTTGAAGAGTAATAATGGGACCAAGACCAAAATTTTGAATGAGCTCAAGAGCCTCCCCAATGTACTTGTGATTCCTTTCCATGTGCCCAATACTAATGGCGTGTTGAGGGACGACATTTTCCTTTGGCTTCCTCATCAAAATCTCACTATAAATTTGCCCTTGGAAGACGGTGTGAAAGCGTGGATCCTTACCCCGGAATTGGGGCATCAACCGATCACGGGCAACCACATACGGGTTCTCACGCCTTTCCTTCAAGAACATAGCCTCGGACATCTTGGAGGTGGTTGGTGCGGTGTTCCTCCTTGGCAAAATCTTCTCGGGAGCCGGGAAGCGCTTGCGCTTGCCTTGAGAGCTGTCAAGTTCTGCTTGAATCTCCTCAACGGGTTGAGGCTTGCGGCGGCCGGTGGTCTTGTGCCGTTGCCATTTGCCCTTGGAATCGGAAGAATCTAAGAGAGAAAGCAAGAAGATCATGAACAAAGAGTAATGCTCGAGTCGGTAAGGCACGCACAAAACCAAGAAACCTAGATACACATGGTGTTAGGGTTGAATAATCTAGGGTTAGGGCAAACGATCCTCCCAACAACCGCAACGATTCAAGCCTAACACGCAATATCTAGGTTGCTAGGGTTTGTACTTGAGAAGCTCCACTCCTAAAACTCCAAATCCACAAAACATGAACTCCTATGCATCCCATCCATCAACTAGATGGGAGAGAGAGAGAGAGCACGTACCCGCGTCGTCCATGGTGAAAAAGGAGGGAGGGAAGGTTCCCGGAGCGTCCCAAGGCGAGGAGAAGGCCTCCCCGTGGTGGAGCACCCAAATCCGGCGGCGAAAAGCTTGGGGCGGCGGCGGTTCGTGAGGAGGAAGATGGGGGCGGGTGGGGGAAAGTGAGATTGGATCTCACTTACCCCCGCACGCCCATCACTTATCCACAGAAAATTTCCGCCGGCGGAGCCTCCGCTCCCACCAGCGGAGCCTCCGGTGGTTCGCACCGGAGCCTCCGCTCCCTGTCCCAAAAACAGTTAAGTTTTGGCCCGCTGAGCCACTGTGGGCCAGCGGAGCTTCCGGTGGTGTTCCGGTGGACAGGACCAGCGGAGCCTCCGGTGGATTCACCGGAGCCTCCGCCCTTGGCAGCGGAGCCTCCGGTGGATGCACCGGAGCCTCCGCTCAACCAAATTTTCGCGCGCCAAGATTGGAAAAACACGAGCATTTCGATGAAAGCATTGGTTTGGGCAAAGGAGGATTGGGTTGGAAAATCGTCACTGATATACGAGAGACATTACTCGAAGGGGTCCGCAAAAAGCAACAAAAAGATAGAAGACCGAACCCGTACGAGTTGTCAAGACGGAGATATGATAGGCGTGAAAGATCCAAAACACACAAAATGGTCGGTGGCCGAGGCCACCATGTTTGAGTGTGTAACTTGGCCCCGCGAAGATATATCTTGGGTCCAAAATTACTACTCACAATTAAGCACAATAAGTCACAAATGACTAGATATGCAATGATGATTTATTTTTCGCATAATAGGAGGAGTGCATATTCATGAGTTGAGTAGTGCTCCCCCTATGTCCATGCCTACATCTAAGCCTAATAGCATGCATAATGAGGGTAGATATGCAAGGTTTCAAGTGAAGTTGGAGGAATCTATGACATTTAGTTCATTCCTCAAAGCTCGAAATCTTGGTTCATCAAGGGCCATCGTGAAGATATCGGCAAGTTTATCCGTTGTGGAGACATATGAGAGATCAATATCACCTTTCTCAACATGATCCCGAATGAAATGATGACGGATCTCAATGTGCTTCGTCTTGGAATGAAGAACCGGGTTGTAGGCGATCTTGATAGCACTCTCATTGTCACAAAGAAGAGGCACCTTGTCAAAATGAATACCATAATCCTTCAAGGTTTGCCTCATTCATAGCAATTGGGCACAACAACTTGCCGCGGAGATATACTCGGCCTCGGTGGTGGAGAGAGCAATGCAATTTTGCTTCTTAGAAGACCAACATACCAAGGAGCGGCCAAGGAATTGACAACTCCCGGATGTGGACTTCCTATCTGTCTTCTCTCCCGCATAATCCGCATCCGAGTATCCAATGAGCTGAAAGCTTGAACCCTTGGGGTACCAAAGACCGAAGTTTGGGGTATGAACTAGATATCGAAAGATTCGTTTCACAGCTTCCAAATGACTTTGCCTTGGGGAGGCATGAAACCTTGCACATTTACATACGCTATACATGATATCGGGTCTAGATGCACAAAGGTAGAGCAAAGAGCCAATCATGGAGCGGTATACCTTTTGATCTACCTCTTTACCGTTGGGGTCGGGTTTCAAGTTGGTGGTTGTGGACATAGTAGTCTTCATAGGTTTGGCATCATTCATATTAAACCTCTTGAGCATGTCTTGAGTGTATTTGGCTTGTTTGATGAAAGTCCCTTCATAATATTGATTGACTTCAAAGCCAAGGAAGAACTCCAACTCTCCCATCATAGACATCTCAAACCTATCGGTCATAAGCTTGCAAAACTCCTCATTGAACAAGGTGTTAGTAGACCCAAAAATGATGTCATCCACATAGAGTTGGCATATGAACAAGTCACCTCCAACCGTCTTGGTAAAGAGGGTGGGATCGATTAAACCAACATTAAACCCGCGATCTACTAGAAACTCTTTAAGGTGCTCATACCACGCACGTGGAGCTTGTTTAAGTCCATAGAGCGCCTTATCAAGTTTATAGACATGATCGGGGTGGTTGGGATCTTCGAAACCCGGAGGTTGCTTGACATATACTAACTCATTAATGGGACCATTAAGGAAAGCACTTTTGACATCCATTTGTTGTAACTTGAAGTTATGATGAGATGCATAGGCAAGTAAGATACGAATGGATTCAAGGCGAGCTACGGGGGCAAAGGTTTCACCGAAATCGATACCTTCGACTTGAGAAAAACCTTGGGCCACCAATCTTGCCTTGTTGCGAATGACAATGCCATCTTTGTCTTGCTTGTTCTTGAACACCCATTTGGTGCCGATGACATTTTTGCAAACCTTGGGTCTTGGCACTAATTTCCACACTTTGTTGCGCTCGAAGTTATTGAGTTCATCATGCATGGCTTCAAGCCAATCTTGATCTTCGAGAGCTTCATATACCTTCTTGGGTTCAATTAAGGAGAAAAAAGCATGAGCCTTGCTAAAATCCGCCAATTGCCTTCTAGTGACGACTCTTCCACGAACTTGTCCAAGAATCATGTCCTCCGTATGACCCGCTCGTTCAAGATTCTCTAGCCTTCTCTTTGCTCTACGAGCTAGTATCTCCTCCAAAGATTCCTTGCATATTGATTGAGAATCACCTTATTCATCGGAGACATGTCCATCTTCATTTTGTCCTTGATCAAAGATGGGTGATGAATCACCACTAGGTTGAGCATTCTCAACAATAATAGAATCTTGATCATGATTTAGATGTGTTGCTTGGCCTTGTTCATTAGCTTGGCCTTGATTGTTAGCTTGAGGGCTTGGTGCATCTTGTTGGATAGCTTGATCATAAATGGGTGTAGTCAATGGCTCCACTTGAGTGGGGCATAGTCCTTCTCCCTCCGTCATCCGGTAACACTCAATGGGAATTATTTCACCAATCCCCATTCTTCTTATGACGATGGGAGGAATTGCATCTCCTACAACACCATGATCTATACGCCCCCCTTGGGAGCCGTTGTCCTCATCAAACACTACGTCTATAGCTTCTTCAACTTGCCCGGTGGACTTGTTGTAGACTCTATAGGTGTGAGCATTCGTGGCATAGCCAACAAAGATACCCTCATAAGATCTAGTCTCAAATTTTGACAACCTTGTCTATCTTTCAAAGTGTTAGGATCCTACGTGGGTTGGACGTTTTCTGAGCCTTTAACCTAATAGGTTCGATCATCGGAAGATTCCTGGTGGAAAAACATCGTCGTCACTCCGAGCAAGAATCTCTTGTTAGTGGTGTCGAGAAGCCCTTGTTAGTGGTGTCGAGGAGATCAACTGGAAGCATGAAGAATCGATAGTCGAACTTATTTCCCCTCCCGGGTTAGCAGGTGGATTGCGAGGGCGCAATCCCTTGTTAGTGGTGTCGTCTGTAACACCTGGGGTGTTCCCCCTAAGTAGAAAGTTGGTTGTTTTCTTTTTGCATTGCATCACATGCATCATATGCATTGCACCATGTTTTCAAAACAACTCAAAAATCCAAACCAATTTAAACTTTCAAAAACATGTCTGAAATTTCCAATTGAAAGTTGCAAACTAAATACCTCAAATTGTTTTTCAATAGTTTGAAGTTGATTTATTTAAAATTGCTTGTTAAATAATTTTTTTTCCTTTTTGTTAAAACCCTAATGGTAAATTCAAATAACAAATTCAAATCAAATCCATCCATGTTTGGCATGTTTCAAATGTGGGTTTAAAAATTAAATTCTTGCAAATAATTAAATTCAATAATGTTTTCATAATTGTTTGAGCTTATGGAATAAAATTGCTTAAGAAATCAAATCATTATGAATCCTATTTAAAATTCAAATAGCCATTTTAAATCTTTGGCCAATTCAATTTTTTGGAAATAATATTAACATAACTCTAATCTTGCTGTTAGTTGTTTCATTAGAAAATTTATGCATAAAATAAAGAATCAAAACCTTCCTTTTTATCTCTCTCTCTCTTTCATCCCTTACAAAAAAAAACAGAGGAAGAAAAAAAAAAGAAAAAAAAGGGAGCTAGGGGGAGGCAGGCCCAACAAGCCCACCTACAACCCCTAGCGCTGCAGCCCACGCCAGTCATCCCCTACCTCTGTCCGTACAGAGGTGGGGATGTCGCTGTCTTTTCCTCCATGGACCCCCCTTGCTCCACCTGCCCTCGAGCCCTACAAGACCACCGAGCCCTAACCCTAATGCTTCCCCCTCTGCTGTTCCTCGCCGCCGCTATCTCCCTCCTTCCCCTCCTCCTGTTTTTCGTCCACCTTCTGAACCCCAAAACTTTGCCTCCATGGCCGCTACTTGAATCCCTTGGCATCTCCTCCACGGTCGCCGGCGGTTCGAGTTGGGCGCGGGAATGGAGTCCCCACGGATCCCTCTCCGGCCTCGCTTCCTCGCCCAGCTCCGGGAGGCCACGGGGAGGCGCCGCCGAGGACCTCTTCCTCCCTGGCGCGCGGCGGCCATCTGCCTGCTGCGAACAGGAACAACGCCGCCCTCGCCTTCCCCTTCATCGCCTACACCCCGAGGTGAGGCCCCCCTCCGCCCTAGGGCTTCCTCCTCCTCCCCTCTGCTCTGTGAACCCGCCATCGCGCGGAGGACCCCCGCCATCGAGCGTCAGGCCGCCGGCCGCCTCCCTTTCTCCCGATCGAGTTACAGGATAACTGAACGCTGGTTCAGTTCAGTTTCGCGAACCTAGTCCACCTCAAAACTGGTCGCGGGTGTTACCATCAACAAACGTGACAGCAGCCCAGTGGCTAGGACCCCTTGCGCGCAAGCCCCAGGTCCTGGGTTCGATCCCCCCAAGCCACACCCTTTTATTTCTGCCTTTTTCTTTTTCTGCCCGAATTTCAGAAACATAGATCTGAGCAATTAATTCTAAAATTAATATAAAATTGAATTTTGCTCCAATTTGAATGATTCAAATTCCTGTGGATTGAAAATTTTGTGCTATTTCTATTAATTTCAAGTTTGCAACATGTTTCTGTAACAATTTTTGCACTAAATAATTAATTACTGAAAAGGCAATAAAAATTGGAAACTTTGGAATTTCATAACTTGAGTTTGGTTCATCCAATTTAAGCAAACTTGGGCTCTAAAAAATTTTCTTAACAAACTCTACATATTTGTATTTTATTTGGGCACAATTGAATTAATTTTGAACATGTTTTCCTCTGTTTACTAAAAAGGGCAGAATAAGAATGTTTATAAAAACTTGCATAATAAATTCATTAATAACCCAAAAATTATGTTTAATAGCTCAAAATGTTCAGTGAAACATTTGCTACATGTTTTCAACCTTTTCAATGCAATTTGTTTATTGTTTTCCCTAATTAAAAGTGGTGCAATAATCCAATGCTTTAATTAAACCTTTTAAATTGCAAAAATTCATAACTTGGGCAATTCAAATCCAATTTCAACATGTAAAATATGTTTTCCATGCAAAATTGAATAAGCTTTCCAAATATAAACTTTGTTTTCTATTTTGAATAATTTAAATTGCTGAAAACAACTGTTTCTTATTTAATGCAATTAAAACTGCCAAATTAATAACTTGCTCATTTTAAATCCAAATTCAACAAATGAAATATGTATTCCATCTAAAATTTTGTGTTCTTTCCAAATATAATTTTTTTTATCTGTTTTGAACAATTAAAATGGGTGAAAACAACAAATGTTTGTGTAACTCACTTAAGAAGCCAAATTTCATACCTTAATAAGAAAAATTCCAAACTTGGTAAACACCTTTTCAAATTGAAGCTATTGTTGTTTTCTTTTTGTTTTCCTCATCCATGCATCATGCTAATCCACCTTCACCTGTTGGTTAGTTGTAAAACAATTATTTCAACCTTAATTCATGGGCTTTCCATATGCAACCCAAATTGCATATGGGTCCATTTAATTATGTTACCATGTCAACTAGTTTATCGTTGATGCATCCTTAAACTTGTCATGCATCCATATCTTGATCATGCTGGATCTTTTGCCGTAGTAGTAATTGTTGCATCCGGTGTTTGTTCGAGGTTCGTTGCTTCTTCGCGGATAGGACGTTGAGATGATGTGAGCAACGACAAGTTCAGCGGATGTACCTCTACTTGCTGGATTCCAGGCAAGTATACTCACTTGCTGCCAAATGGCTGCCTTTCATCACTTGTTACCGATTCTTTCCGTTGTTCTTATGCTAGCCTTATGATTTGATGCTTGTGTCTCGATCCTATTATATGTTTACCTTGCAGCCATGATATAGCCTTCCTTCCACTTCCTATTAACTGTTGTTTGTTTACCTTGTTGGCCCTCGTGTCGTAGTTGCATGCTTAGTGTTGTTTGCGCTCAAGTCTTGTTGTCCGTCTGATCACCTGTTTAGTTTGATAGTTGGGTTTCAATTCAATCAGCAACATGTTAATGTCTGGGGTAATAATAATTTGATGATAAGGCACCGGCAGGAGGCCCGGGTTAGGGTTTTGAAGCCTGCTAGTGTCGACCCTAATTAGGAAAAGGGTCTTGTCTACTGATCCATGATGAGCGTGCTCACCGCATCCGGGTGGTGGTATGGGACCCCCCTCGACTTAGACCTGATCTGCAGCTTGTCCGAAGAGCCACACTTAGTTCGGGTGTTCCATTTGCTCCTTTGCATAATGGGTTGATCCCCCATGGTTACTGATGATGATGATGCATATAGGGCGAGGCCTGTATTGCCGGGGTGTTGTGTCCTGCGGGAGTTTTGCACACTTGCGCTGAGTATTCGGCTGCGTGGCTGGGACCTTATAGCTCCGTGGCTCCTAGGATGGGTTGTAGAGATGGTTTGGGTCGTGTCGAGCCAACCTGAGTTTTAGTTGGTGGCTTGAGTGTGTACGGGTACTGGAGCACCCCCTGCAGGGATGAATCTTCTCGAGAAGCCGTGTTGTCCGCGGTTATGTGACGACTTAGTGAAAGTACTGGCTAACAAGCACTCAGACAACTTACACCTAATCAATGATAATTTGACTAGTAATAGGCATATTGTCACAATAACCTGAACGTCACCTTAATCAACAGAGTGAGTTATCCTTCGGTTGCTTCCTTAGTAGGGGGTAACATTGGATGGGTTTGTTTGAGGTTAGTCTGTAGTTGGTTACGATACGCTATCTTATCCCTTTCTTTTAGTCGGATGTTGTAGTGAGTTTCTGTAGTTGGTTAGTGCAGCCCGCTGCCGCTTATTTGCAATAATCCCTTCCTTTCCGTTGAACCCAAAGTATTTGTATCTTGTGATGACTGGCTACGCCGGTACCTTGTGAGTGTGGTTTATCCACTTGCCAGTACTTAACCGTACTGACCCACGAATCCTTTTTCGTGGCTGCATATTCAATATTGCAGTCAACAGGTTTGAAGTCTGACGATGTTAGCTTGGGAATCCCTCCGGCTTGGCCTGGGCAGGGATTGGACGCTCTCGGTTATCTTCAGGACTCTTAGTCCAATTTGTATCTTGTCCGTAGTCGGACACTATGTTGTTTCTTCCGCTGTTATTTGGATCTTTGTATTGTATCAGTTGTATCCCTGACTCGTTTGAGTCTTCTTGTATATATAGTTTCTGTTGTTGTTGTGGATTATTCGTGAACTGTTGTAATGTTATCACAAGTGGCAACCTGGAATCGGTTATTATGCGGATTTTGGCGGAAATGCTGAAATCTGCATAGTGCCCGATCTCGGGGCGTCACAAATGGTATCAGAGCCTTGGTTCCGATTCCCGAGATTGTTTCGATACGAATGGTTATCGAAACAACGGGTCCGCAAAGCCTATAGGATAACCGAGCCAACGGTCGTTGTTTCTAGAGTGTCAAAAACTATTTCTGCTAAACTATTTTGGAAAAAACATCTCAATAGGATTCTTGTTTTCTCCTAATCTCTATTCTATTTCCCCTCCCATCTTATTTGTTTTGGAGTCTTCCCCCCTTGTCTATCTTTCAAAGTGTTAGGATCCTACGTGGGTTGGACGTTTTCTGAGCCTTTAACCTAATAGGTTCGATCATCGGAAGATTCCTGGTGGAAAAACATCGTCGTCACTCCGAGCAAGAATCTCTTGTTAGTGGTGTCGAGAAGCCCCTGTTAGTGGTGTCGAGGAGATCAACTGGAAGCATGAAGAATCGATAGTCGAACTTCTTTCCCGTCCCGGGTTAGCAGGTGGATTGCGAGGGCGCAATCCCTTGTTAGTGGTGTCGTCTGTAACACCTGGGGTGTTCCCCCTAAGTAGAAAGTTGGTTGTTTTCTTTTTGCATTGCATCACATGCATCATATGCATTGCACCATGTTTTCAAAACAACTCAAAAATCCAAACCAATTTAAACTTTCAAAAACATGTCTGAAATTTCCAATTGAAAGTTGCAAACTAAATACCTCAAATTGTTTTTCAATAGTTTGAAGTTGATTTATTTAAAATTGCTTGTTAAATAAAAAAAATTCCTTTTTGTTAAAACCCTAATGGTAAATTCAAATAACAAATTCAAATCAAATCCATCCATGTTTGGCATGTTTCAAATGTGGGTTTAAAAATTAAATTCTTGCAAATAATTAAATTCAATAATGTTTTCATAATTGTTTGAGCTTATGGAATAAAATTGCTTAAGAAATCAAATCATTATGAATCCTATTTAAAATTCAAATAGCCATTTTAAATCTTTGGCCAATTCAATTTTTTGGAAATAATATTAACATAACTCTAATCTTGCTGTTAGTTGTTTCATTAGAAAAGTTATGCATAAAATAAAGAATCAAAACCTTCCTTTTTATCTCTCTCTATCTTTCATCCCTTACAAAAAAAAACAGAGGAAGAAAAATAAAAAGAAAAAAAGGGAGCTAGGGGGAGGCAGGCCCAACAAGCCCACCTACAACCCCTAGCGCTGCAGCCCACGCCTCTCATCCCCTACCTCTGTCCGTACAGAGGTGGGGATGTCGCTGTCTTTTCCTCCATGGACCCCCCCTTGCTCCACCTGCCCTCGAGCCCTACAAGACCACCGAGCCCTAACCCTAATGCTTCCCCCTCTGCTGTTCCTCGCCGCCGCCATCTCCCTCCTTCCCCTCCTCCTGTTTTTCGTCCACCTTCTGAACCCCAAAACTTTGCCTCCATGGCCGCTACTTGAATCCCTTGGCATCTCCTCCACGGTCGCCGGCGGTTCGAGTTGGGCGCGGGAATGGAGTCCCCACGGATCCCTCTCCGGCCTCGCTTCCTCGCCCAGCTCCGGGAGGCCACGGGGAGGCGCCGCCGTGGACCTCTTCCTCCCTGGCGCGCGGAGGCCATCTGCCTGCTGCGAACAGGAACAACGCCGCCCTCGCCTTCCCCTTCATCGCCTACACCCCGAGGTGAGGCCCCCTCCGCCCTAGGGCTTCCTCCTCCTCCCCTCTGCTCTGTGAACCCGCCATCGCGCGGAGGACCCCCGCCATCGAGCGTCAGGCCGCCGGCCGCCTCCCTTTCTCCCGATCGAGTTACAGGATAACTGAACGCTGGTTCAGTTCAGTTTCGCGAACCTAGTCCACCTCAAAACTGGTCGCGGGTGTTACCATCAACAAACGTGACAGCAGCCCAGTGGCTAGGACCCCTTGCGCGCAAGCCCCAGGTCCTGGGTTCGATCCCCCCAAGCCACACCCTTTTATTTCTGCCTTTTTCTTTTTCTGCCCGAATTTCAGAAACATAGATCTGAGCAATTAATTCTAAAATCAATATAAAATTGAATTTTGCTCCAATTTGAATGATTCAAATTCCCGTGGATTCAAAATTTTGTGCTCTTTCTATTAATGTCAAGTTTGCAACATGTTCCTGTAACAAGTTTTGCACTAAATAATTAATTACTGAAAAGGCAATAAAAATTGGAAACTTTGGAATTTCATAAATTGAGTTTGGTTCATCCAATTTAAGCAAACTTGGGCTCTAAATTTTTTTATTAACAAACTCTACACATTGGTATTTTATTTGGGCACAATTGTATTAATTTTGAACATGTTTTCCTCTGTTTACTAAAAAGGGCAGAATAAGAATGTTTATAAAAACTTGCATGATAAATTCATTAATAACCCAAAAATTATGTTTAATAGCTCAAAATGTTCAGTGAAACATTTGCTACATGTTTTCAACCTTTTCAATGCAATTTGTTTATTGTTTTCCCTAATTAAAAGTGGTGCAATAATCCAATGCTTTAATTAAACCTTTTAAATTGCAAAAATTCATAACTTGGGCAATTCAAATCCAATTTCAACATGTAAAATATGTTTTCCATGCAAAATTGAATAAGCTTTCCAAATATAAACTTTGTTTTCTATTTTGAATAATTTAAATTGCTGAAAACAACTGTTTCTTATTTAATGCAATTAAAACTGCCAAATTAATAACTTGCTCATTTTAAATCCAAATTCAACAAATGAAATATGTATTCCATCTAAAATTTTGTGTTCTTTCCAAATAAAAATTTTGTTATCTGTTTTGAACAATTAAAATGGGTGAAAACAACAAATGTTTGTGTAACTCACTTAAGAAGCCAAATTTCATACCTTAATAAGAAAAATTCCAAACTTGGTAAACACCTTTTCAAATTGAAGCTATTGTTGTTTTCTTTTTGTTTTCCTCATCCATGCATCATTCTAATCCACCTTCACCTGTTGGTTAGTTGTAAAACAATTATTTCAACCTTAATTCATGGGCTTTCCATATGCAACCCAAATTGCATATGGGTCCATTTAATTATGTTACCATGTCAACTAGTTTATCGTTGATGCATCCTTAAACTTGTCATGCATCCATATCTTGATCATGCTGGATCTTTTGCCGTAGTAGTAATTGTTGCATCCGGTGTTTGTTCGAGGTTCGTTGCTTCTTCGCGGATAGGACGTTGAGATGATGTGAGCAACGACAAGTTCAGCGGATGTACCTCTACTTGCTGGATTCCAGGCAAGTATACTCACTTGCTGCCAAATGGCTGCCTTTCATCACTTGTTACCGATTCTTTCCGTTGTTCTTATGATAGCCTTATGATTCGATGCTTGTGTCTCGATCCTATTATATGTTTACCTTGCAGCCATGATATAGCCTTCCTTCCACTTCCTATTAACTGTTGTTTGTTTACCTTGTTGGCCCTCGTGTCGTAGTTGCATGCTTAGTGTTGTTTGCGCTCAAGTCTTGTTGTCCGTCTGATCACCTGTTTAGTTTGATAGTTGGGTTTGAATTCAATCAACAACATGTTAATGTCTGGGGTAATAATAATTTGATGATAAGGCACCGGCAGGAGGCCCGGGTTAGGGTTTTGAAGCCTGCTAGTGTCGACCCTAATTAGGAAAAGGGTCTTGTCTAATGATCCATGATGAGCGTGCTCACCGCATCCGGGTGGTGGTATGGGACCCCCCTCGACTTAGACCTGATCTGCAGCTTGTCCGAAGAGCCACACTTAGTTCGGGTGTTCCATTTGCTCCTTTGCATAATGGGTTGATCCCCCATGGTTACTGATGATGATGATGATGCATATAGGGCGAGGCCTGTATTGCCGGGGTGTTGCGTCCTGCGGGAGTTTTGCACACTTGCGCTGAGTATTCGGCTGCGTGTCTGGAACCTTATAGCTCCGTGGCTCCTAGGATGGGTTGTAGAGATGGTTTGGGTCGTGTCGAGCCAACCTGAGTTTTAGTTGGTGGCTTGAGTGTGTACGGGTACTGGAGCACCCCCTGCAGGGATGAATCTTCTCGAGAAGCCGTGTTGTCCGCGGTTATGTGACGACTGTGTGAAAGTACTGGCTAACAAGTACTCAGACAACTTACACCTAATCAATGATAATTTGACTAGTAATAGGCATATTGTCACAATAACCTTAACGTCACCTTAATCAACAGAGTGAGTTATCCTTGGGTTGCTTCCTTAGTAGGGGGTAACATTGGATGGGTTTGTTTGAGGTTAGTCTGTAGTTGGTTACGATACGCTATCTTATCCCTTTCTTTTAGTCGGATGTTGTAGTGAGTTTCTGTAGTTGGTTAGTGCAGCCCGCTGCCGCTTATTTGCAATAATCCCTTCCTTTCCGTTGAACCCAAAGTATTTGTATCTTGTGATGACTGGCTACGCCGGTACCTTGTGAGTATGGTTTATCCACTTGCCAGTACTTAACCGTACTAACCCACGAATCCTTTTTCGTGGCTGCATATTCAATATTGCAGTCAACAGGTTTGAAGTCTGACGACGTTAGCTTGGGAATCCCTCCGGCTTGGCCTGGGCAGGGATTGGACGCTCTCGGTTATCTTCAGGACTCTTAGTCCAATTTGTATCTTGTCCGTAGTCGGACGCTATGTTGTTTCTTCCGCTGTTATTTGGATCTTTGTATTGTATCAGTTGTATCCCTAACTCGTTTGAGTCTTCTTGTATATATCGTTTCTGTTGTTGTTGTGGATTATTCGTGAACTGTTGTAATGTTATCACAAGTGGCAACCTGGAATCGGTTATTATGCGGATTTTGGCGGAAATGCTGAAATCTGCATAGTGCCCGATCTCGGGGCGTCACAGACAAAAGCATGAGCCTTGCTAAAATCCGCCAATTGCCTTCTAGTGACCACTCTTCCACGAACTTGTCCAAGAATCATGTCCTCCGTATGACCCGCTCGTTCAAGATTCTCTAGCCTTCTCTTTGCTCTACGAGCTAGTATCTCCTCCAAAGATTCCTTGGATATTGATTGAGAATCACCTTCTTCATCGGAGACATGTCCATCTTCATTTTGTCCTTGATCAAAGATGGGTGATGAATCACCACTAGGTTGAGCATTCTCAACAATAATAGAATCTTGATCATGATTTAGATGTGTTGCTTGGCCTTGTTCATTAGCTTGGCCTTGATTGTTAGTTTGAGGGCTTGGTGCATCTTGTTGGATAGCTTGATCATCAATGGGTGTAGTCAATGGCTCCACTTGAGTGGGGCATAGTCCTTCTCCCTCCGTCATCCGGTAACACTCAATGGGAATTATTTCACCAATCCCCATTCTTCTTATGACGATGGGAGGAATTGCATCTCCTACAACACCATGATCTATACGCCCCCCTTGGAAGCCGTTGTCCTCATCAAACACTACGTCTATAGCTTCTTCAACTTGCCCGGTGGACTTGTTGTAGACTCTATAGGCGTGAGCATTCGTGGCATAGCCAACAAAGATACCCTCATAAGATCTAGTCTCAAATTTTGACAACCGTTTTCCTTTCTTGCGAATGAAGCACTTGCAACCGAAGACCTTGAAATAAGATACATCCGGTTTCTTGCCCGTGAGAATCTCATAGGGAGTCTTGTTCAAGATCTTGCGAAGATAGAGCCGGTTGGTAGCATGACAAGCGGTGGAGACGGCTTCGGCCCAAAGGTTATAGGGAGAAGAGAACTCTGCAATCATAGTTCTAACCGCATCCATCAAAGTCCGGTTCTTTCTCTCCGCAACACCATTTTGTTGAGGGGTATAGGGAGTGGAATATTGATGAGCAATGCCTTCTTCACTAAGAAAACCCTCCACGGTGTAGTTCTTGAACTCCGAGCCATTATCACTCCGAATGGCCAAGATGGTAGCATTGTGTTGGCGCTCCACTAGAGTGATGAACTCGATGACTCTATTTTGAGTTTCACTTTTCCTCTTGAAGAAATACACCCAACAATATCTTGAATAATCATCCACAATCACCAAGCAATACTTCTTTCCTCCGAGGCTATCATAAGATAGTGGGCCAAAGAGATCTAAGTGAATGAGCTCGAGAATTCTTTTGGTGGAGATAGTTGTCTTGGTTGGGTGTTGTTCTCCATGTTGCTTCCCAAAGGTACAAGAGCTACACACACAATCTTTAGCAAACTTAGCTTTGGTTAGTCCTAGAACGTGATTGCCACTTTGGAGGTCATGTAACATTCTCATATTGGTGTGGGCTAGTCGGCGATGCCAAAGCCATCCCATCAACTTTAGCCATTAGGCATGTCGCGACACACGTGTCTTCTTTAGAGAAGTCCACTACATACATGCCGTTCTCGACAAACCCAACAAAGGCTACTTTAAGAGAAGTCTCCCAAGTGACAATCACACTCTCTTTATTAAAGAACGAGGTAAAACCACAATTTGCAAGTTGAAGAACGGACATCAAGTTATAGCCAAGGGACTCAACAAGGAGAACATTCTCAATTGATAAATCATTTGAGATAGCTACCTTGCCTCGTCCCAATACCTTAAGCTCGGACTTGTCACCAATTGTAACGCAATTGAGATGTGGTAGGGGAGGTTCAATATTACTTATTGCGTCATGGCTTCCGGTCATGTGTTGGGATGCACCACTATCCACTGTCCATCTATGTGATCCGGAAGCGTTTCCCTACAAGAGATCAATTTCTTGATTTAGGTACCCATCCTTCAATGGGTCCTCTTTTGTTAGTCACAAGGGTCTTAGGAACCCAAATAGTCCAATGATAATCATCACCATAAGAAGTACCAACGTATTTAGCATAAACATGTCCATCTCTAGATTTCATAAGAACATAAGATGGGTTATATTTTCCGGCAAAATCATTATGAGTGATGCTCCCCCTAGAGGTATCACCACCCATAATGGCGTTGGTCTCCTTTTCTTTGGGCACCTCACCCTCTTTCACAAAGATAACATTTTTGGAGGGAGAGGTGACACTCTTGGATCTCTTCTTTGACTTGGAAACAAAGCCAAGTCCCTCTTTTCCTTTCTTGGCACCTTGAGAGCTTATTGCATCATTGAGAATTCTTTCCTTCCCTACAATGTTAGTTGTAGTAGAAGAGGTAGGCACAATAACAATGCTATTTGATGAAGATGCAACATGCTTATTAGATTGTTGAGCTAGAAGCTTGATTCGAGACTTAGCAATTTTGTCATGAATTTCTTTGAGAGATGCAAACTCCCCTTTTAGTTTGTCATGCTCCTCGACAAGTTTTTCATGGGCTATTCCTAGCTTTAACTCTTCCTCTTCAAATTATTTAAGTAAAACAAGAGACTTGGCATGTTCTTTCTTAAGCTTAGCAAGAGATTTCTCGTTATCTTTTCTAAGCTTTGACACACTAATAGCGTACGTCTCTTGTAGACTAGAAAGTTTCTCTTCAAGAGAGGCTCTCATGGATCTCTCCTTTTCAAGAGCCTTGATGAGTTCGTCATCATGATTAACATTGCTACCGCCATGGTTATCTAAGGTCATGATGATCTCCTCCTTCTCATCGATGAGGGAGTTAGCCTCATCAAGTTGCCTTAGGAGAGCTTTTACCTTTTCTTTAGTTTCACCTTCAAGACTACACAACCAAGATCCTAGGTTCTTGGCCTCCTCATCATCAACAACGTTTTCGACACAATCCAATAATGAGGGAGAGCTAGTGTTAATAGACTTGGAGGTGGAAGATATTACCGCGGTGGCTTTTGCCATGAGACATGTAGGTCGGATCGATGCCTTCTCATTGGGAGATTCAAATAGAGAGACTGATGAAGAGGAAGTCGTAGCTATGGCGACGTGGGCGACACCTACGACTTCATCTTCTCCTTCATCTCCGGAGTAGTATGTTTCCAATGTTGGGCCCTCTTGAACATATAGAGCCCTTGGGACTCTTCTGGCGAGGTTCTTGTTTTGTGGAGTTTTGTTCTTGTCCTTGCGAACAAGCTTCCCTTCATTCTCTTCTCGTGGCTCAAAAGGACACTCTTTGACGAAGTGGTTCGCACTTCCACAATTGTAACATGTCCTTGGCCGCTCCCCTTTCTTCCTAAAAGTCTTGTTCCTTGAAGGTCTAGGGGCACCGGCCTTGTGAGCCTCCCATCTCTTCCAATACCCTTGCATGGCAAGAGCAATACATTTGTGGGCACCCTTGTATGTATCCTCATAGTCCTCATCATCATCATCATCCACTTCTTCTATCTTGGCCATGGCCTTAGACTTTAAGGCAAGGTTAGGAGACTTCCCATGGCCTCTTGAGCGAGCAAGAGCATCGTCCGCGCTCTTGTGAGACAAGGATATGGCTATGAACTCACTAAGGACACCAATGGAGTTGAGTGAGTTGTAGTCGGATCTTGTTCGAATGCTAGTGGAGAGATTCTTCTCAAAAGGAGTTATGGCCTTGACAAATTTCCTCTTGATCCACTCATCGGATATTTCCTCCTTTCCAAAGTCCCTTAATTGATTGCCAAGGGTGACCACTCTTCTATATAGCTCCTCGGGACTCTCATCTTCAAGCATGACAAAGTTCTCGGACTTGTCAAGAGCAACATCGTATTTGGATGATTGGATGCTTGCATTGCCTTGGAACAAGGAGTCAAGCTTATCCCAAGCTTCCTTGGCGGTCTTGATACCACGAATGTGTTCAAGATGTTCTCTTGGGAGAGCCTTTTGGATAGTCACAAGAGCGGTCTTGTTGAGTTGAAATTCCACCTCTCTTGGAGTCAAGTTGTTCGGATCGTGAGGGTGGAATCCATATAGAATGCTTCTCCACAATGCGGTGCAAGATCCTTAAATGTGAGACTCCATATCGAACTTCCAAGAAGAAAACTCGTTAGTGTTAAGCATGGGAGGAACTCCAACATTAACCATGTGTGGCATAGTGGCAATAGGGTGGATAGAGTCGTAATTGGGAGGTGGTGGAACTTTAGATTGAGACCCCGAACCGTTAGCCGATTGAGACTTGGAGCCCTCGGAGCTCCCACCACTCTTAGCCTTTTTATCGGCTTTTGCTTTGGCTTTCGCCTTAGCTAAAGCGATGTTAGCTTCCATCTCGTCGATATCCGGAATGGATTCTTCGTCCGAGCTAACATCGTTGGTGGTGAGGGGTGGTTCCGTGGACTCCTTGGTTTTCCCCATCAGTGCCTCCATCATTTTCTTTATGCTAGACACCTCCAAGCTAACACTAGAGCTAACCTTAGATAGTTCGGTTTGGAGAACTCCAACCGTATCTTGTAGGTTAGATATAGTGTCGGCCATTTTGGAGATTTCCGCACTAGAACTTCCGGGGGCATTTTCATCGACCATTGTACTCTTGGGCGGTTAAGCCCTTAGTAAGAGCCGAGGCTCTGATACCAATTGAAAGTGCACTATGGTCAACTAGAGGGGGGGTGAATAGGTTGACTACCAATTTTTCTTTTCTTTTCCTTTTAGTGGGGCTTAGCAAGATAAAGTAAGGTTCTCTAGATGTGCAACTAGGTGAGCAACCTATGTGGACAAAACGATATGCGCAACGGAAGTAAAGCGTAAGGTAGTAAAGCAAACAACAAGTGTAAACAAGGAGACAAGGATATGATTCACCGTAGTTCCTTCTCAAAGAGAAGTACGTCTACGTTGGAGAGGTGGGGAGCCACCTAGGCTCTCCTCAATAGCACGGTTGTGCACACCTTGTTCTCCTTGAGCTTCTCCGGTGAGGGAGATGCTCGTTTCCACTATGAGGTCGACTTGAAGGCGTTGACCAAACCTTTACAAGGACTTGAGGTCACTCCACAAGATGGATGGAGGCTCTCAAGAAATCCGTAGCTTCTTGCAACAAGGTGGAAACTACAAGCACGAGATCTACTAAGGTTTCTAGGCCTCAAGTAGGATTCTAGATCTACTAGGTTGTGGTGGATGGATTTGAGATTCCTTTGGTGGAAGTGTGGATCTAGGTCTCCTCTAGCTCTCCACCAAGTTTGGGAGTGTTTGGGTGGACGGAGTGGGAGATCTAGGTGGTTGAAGATTTCATTAATGGCTAGGAGAGAGAATGGGAAAAGCTTGGCATTTAAGAGGTAGGGGAAGGGGTATTTATACCCCTTGCATTTAAGTGACCGTTTGCAGTCCAGGGGCACCGGAGGCTCCGGTGGTTTCACCGGAGGCTCCGGTGGTCTTCAGTCCGCTTCATAACTGCGCAGCGCACCAGCTCACAAGTGCTGGAATACAGGGCGGAGGGTCCGGTGGATTCTGCGGAGGTTCCGCCCACCGGAGGCTCCGGTGGAACCTCCGCTCTGCTCAAACAGAAAGGCAGTTTGGCGGAGCCTCCACCGGAACCCCCACCGGAGGCCACTTACCCTAGGTACAGGGAGGGCACCGGATGTCCACCGGAGGCTCCGGTGGAACCTCCGCTCTTCTCAAACAGAAGGGCATTTAAGCGGAGCTTCCACCGGAGGTGCACCGGATCCCTTTTGCGTGTAGCACATGTGTTGGTGGATGGCCGAGCCTCCGGTGGAATTAGCAGAGGTTCCGCCCACCGGAGCTCCACCGGAACTTCCGCTCCTGGGTCCGCTCGTTTTCTCCAGAGAGGGGTTTTGGCGGAGCCCCCACCGTACCCCCACCGGAGCCTGGGCGGAGCCTCCGGTGGATTCACCGGAGCCGCCGCTCCTGCACATTGCACTTTCCTGAATTCCTTTCTCCTTGCACTTTTCATATAAAATGATCATTTGCACCATAGAATAAGTGAACCTGTTTAAACCTGGGCATTTCCATCTATTGAACACACATTAGATCAAATAGTTGTGTTGTCATATAATTACCAAAACGGACGATGATCTTTCAGCCCCGCTGTTAGTTATTGTTCGGTAAGGTTCTGAACATGTTTGTGTGTTATCGAGCCTTTACAGGTCATACGATTAAACCGTGCCAACCTTTAATTCAGATAATAAATTTGTTGCTAATGGTTTTATGAATGGTATATGTCAATAATATGTCACAGAAACTATTCCGGTGTCAATCGGAGGGGTTTCAGGGAAGTTGCTATGAGAGAGAAATAATGTTGGTGGTAGGCATAATTTTATGTGAGAGAAAACGGAGGATATGAGATGTACCGGGAGGTGGGGAAACTGATTTTATCTATTTAGGCCACATGGTTCCAGAAGAGTTTCGGGCAAAATACGAGAGGGGGAAGGGCGCGGGGAAGTGCTGGAGGGGGCAGATTCGCCCCCATGGGCGCACCCAATTTTGGGGGCTTCTAGGTGGCCCCCAGCGAACCGCACTAGTAGCATCCAGTGTTTGCTTCCTTATATGGTTTAAGAGAGAAAATAAAAATACCAAAGGAAAAAAAGGAAGGAGAAGGGGCATTGGACTCAACCACCTCCTTGTGGGTTGTGATTTGGACTCCCTCCCCACAAGGCAGGTCTCCCCCCTTTCTCCACCTATAAAAGGACCCCAAGACCTCAGGGAAAAACATATCAATTGGCTCTCAGGCCTCTCTCTCTCTCTCTCTCGTAGAATTAGAGCCTCTAATTAGACGATCTAATTAGAGCCCCTCTAATTGAATTAGAGCTTCTTCTAATTGGGTTTTTGAGGTGTCCTCTCCCGATTAGACCTCTAATTACTATTCTCTCTCATGTGTTGAGAAACTTCCAAAATCATATAGATCTAATCATAGTTGATTAGAGCTACCAATTAGTAACGTTGAAAGGATGCCTCTCTTCGCCAGTGCCGAGTCCTGGACGGTGGAGCGCTGGCGGGTTGACACGAGCATACACGTGCACATCATAAGAGGGATTACACGTGTGATCCTTGAGGAGGGAAGCTTAGCGACATCCTTGCAACTAGGCCTAGTTGTGAGGATCTATGATTGTTAAGAACTCTTTTATGACTATATCGATCATCCGTTGCCCGGTGAGTCGTGATTCCTGATCAGTGCATGTATGAACATGCATCATTATCTACATAGTGATCTTGGCAGTTGCCTAGGGCATTTTTTATTCTTCAACGTATACCAGTAGACATGGATTAATACACAGCTAAAATGATCAATGTGGTGAGGTTTCTAAAGCATTGGTCTTACCTGTAGATCACCTTTTTGAGGCAATTGAGATATGATGTCATCATCAATGGAGGTCCAAACTTGCTTGTTGTGATAAATTTTCAGTGCTATTGACTCGGGCCAGAGAGAAGAATCATGTTCAACTATGATTTTTTTATAGCAGAGAAGGATGATATAGAGTTTGAATCACAGAATAACATCGAGAGTGGTAGTGATAATGACAGTAATTGTGACTTCTATGACATCTATTTCAATGCAGAAGTAGGGGATGATGATTTTTATTTCTTGACAACGTTGACACAAATAATAAAAATGAGTAGATAGTGTTTGAGGAACATGAAGATAAGGATGCACTTGAGTACGTGATACGTCTCAAACGTATCTATAATTTCTGATGTTCCATGTTGTTTTCATGTCATATGCTACATGTTTCTTATACACTTTATGTCATTTTTATGGATTTTCTAGGACTAAGCTATTGACAAAATGCCACAGAGCCCGTTCCTATTTTCTGTTGTTTTTTGGTTTCAGAAAAGTTGTTCTGGAAATATTCTCGGAATTGGACGAAACAAAATCCCAGAGTCTTAGAAAGTCGTCACGTACACGGAGTTCGGAGGAGACCCGGAGGGGGGACTTAGGGGGGCCACACCATAGGGTGGCGCGCCCCCTGGCCGCACCAGCTGGTGGTGTGGCCCCCTGGCCACCCACCAATGTTGCCCTCTCGCCTATTTAAGCTCGTCCATGGGTTAACCCTAAACACCCGAGCCTTTTTCCACCAAAAAGATATGTAGCCGCCGTCATCGTCAACCCTAGTTCGGGAGGGTTCTAGAGCTCTCCCCGGCACCCTGCCGGGAGGGGAAATCATCACCAGAGGGCTCTTCATCACTATGCCTGCCTAAGGAGTGATGCATGAGTATTTCATCCCTGGACTACGGGTCCATAGAAGTAGCTAGATGGTTGTTCTCTCCTCTTTATGCCTCATGTTTAGAACTTGTGAGCTTCCTAACATGATAAAGATTATCTTATTGTACTGATACATGTTGTGTTTGTTGGGATCCAATGAATATTGAATGCTATGTCCAATGATTATCAATCTATCATGTTCTTTCATGTGTATGTTATTTATGATCTTGCATGCTCTCCGTTACTAGAAGATTCTCTAGCCAAGTTGATGCTTGTAAATCCAAGAGGGGGTATTTATGCTCGATAGTGGGTTCATGCCTCCCTTTCACTCATGCTCGAGTGACAGAAACGTAACGGGTGGGGGTTGTGTTGTTGCCATTAGGGAGAAAACAACAATGCTTTGTCTAAGGATAATTTATTGTTTACATTACACACTTTTCTTAATGCAATTATCTCTTGCTTGCAACTTAACACCCAAGGTTTGCTCGGATGACACTCTGAGGATGGATTATTAGTCATAGATGCAGTTGGATAACCGTCTATGTATCTTGTTGTAATGCCCGCATCAATCACATAGTAATCGTCATGTCATGCATATACACTACGGTGCAGCCTTTATATCTGTAAATTGCCCAGCTGTAATTTGTTTACCCATCATGTTATCTATCTGTTTTGGAGAGACACCTCTAGTGAACTGTGGACCCCGGTCCATTTCTTTACAATAATATATAACCATTACAACCACTGTTTTCCTACTGCAATTATTGTTCTCTTTCGTCTACTCCAAACAAATACTATTTTCCACACTATACGTCTAATCCTTTGTTTCAGCAAAACCGGTGAGATTGACAACCTCACTACTTCGTTGCTACTGAACCAGTAGTGCGTCCTGACAACATTAGCTGCATCAACCTTCAGAGGTGATTTCTTTCTCGTACTGGTCAATTCAACCTTGGTTTCTTTCTGAGGGAAAACTTGCCGCTGCATTCTTCATAACCATTCTCTCAGGGTTTCTCAACGAGTGCACACCTACACCATCAACAACTTTCCTGGCGCCGTTGCTAGGGAGGAAGAGGATTTCTGCAAGGGGAGTCTCCCACCTCCAATATCTTTACTTTGTTTTTATTTTGCTTAGTTTATTTTATTTTTTCTTGTTTGCTTCTTTATATAAAAAACACAAGGAAATTAGTTCTTATTCTAGCTATTATATTTGTTATCTTGTTTTTAATCTTGTTAAAATTAGCACTCCTGCGAACACTAAGTTGTGTGACTTCACTAGCACAAACAACAATGATTTTATTAGCACACCTATTGCTCCACGTGCTCCTACTGCTGATTTTTACGAGATAAAGCTTGCCCTGTTAAATCTTGTTATGAGAGAGCAATTTTCTGGTGTTAGTACCGATGCTGCTGCTGCCCATCTTAATAATTTTGTTGAACTCTGTGAGATGCAAAAATATAAGGATGTAGATGGAGATATTATTAAACTGAAATTGTTTCCTTTCTCTTTGAGAGGAAGAGCTAAAGAATGGTTGTTATCTTTGCCTAGAAATAGTATTGATTCATGGACTAAATGTAAAGATGTTTTCATTGGAAAATATTATCCTCCTGCTAAGATTATATCCTTAAGAATTAGCATTATGAATTTTAAGCAACTTGATAATGAGCATGTTGCTAAAGCTTGGGAAAGAATGAAATATTTACTAAAGAATAGTCCCACTCATTGACTGACTACTTGGATGATCATCCAAACCTTTTATCCAGGTCTAAATTTTTCTTGAAGTAACCTTCTGGATTCAGCTACTGGAGGAACCTTTATGTCCATCACTTTGGGCTCTACAACAAAGCTTCTTGATGATATGATGATAAATTATTCTGAATGGCACACCGAGAGAGCTCCATCAGGTAATAAGGTACATTATGTTGAAGAAACCACTTCCTTGAGTGATAGGCTTGATGATATATGTCTATGATTGTTATTGTCCATGCTCCTTTTTATCCAAAAAATGTTCCTTTCGCCTCTTTGGTTGCTCAAGAAGAGCATGTTGATGTGAACTTCATTAAAAATAATAATGTCAACAATAATGTTTATAGGAATAATTTTGGTAGCAACAATTATAGGCCATATCCTTCTAATAATGGTAATGGTTATGACAACTCTTATGGTAATTCCTACAACAACAATAGAAGTGTACACTCTGATCTTGAAAACATGCTTCAGAATTTTATTACTACACAAACTGCTTTTAATAAATCTGTTGAGGAAAAGTTTGGAAAAATTGATGTTCTTGCTTCTAAAGTTTATAGCCTCTCTTGATGTTGATATTCTTAAAACAAAGTTTATGCCTCATGATGTTAAAGAAAGCAAAACTTTGAATGCCATTCAAATTAGAATTGATTACAATGTTAGGATGTTAGCTGAACTGCACTCTAGATGGGAAAGAGAAGATGAAATAGCTAGAAAGAATAATATAGCTAATGTTTGCACTATTGCCACCACTTGTAAAACTGAAAACTCTCATGCGAGTAAACCTTCTAGTATTAATGGTAAAGTAATTGGTGTTGGCAATACCTCCACTTCTTCTGTTAAACGTTTAAAATGTCCTGAAACCACTGAAACTGTTCGTGATAAAAGTGGTGAAATTTTTGGAAATATGGGAGACAATGGTCCCATTACCTTTGATAAAAATGATCTTGATTTTGATGATTGCAATATATCTAAATTAATTGTGTTCTTACAAAATCTTTCTTGCTGTCCTAATGCTAGTGCTATGAATATGGCTTTCACAAAACATATTACAAATTCTCTCATGCAAAATAGAGAAGAAGAATTAAGATGTGAAGCCTCTATCCCTAGGAAGTTAGATGATGGTTGGGAACCCATCATTAAAATGAAGGTGAATGATTTTGATTGTAATGCTTTATGTGATCTTGGTGATAGTTTCTCTCTTATGCCTAAGAAATTGTATGACATGCTTGATTTGCCACCTTTGGAACACTGTTATTTGGATGTTTGTCTTGGTGATAATGTTAGAAAGAAACCTTTGGGGAGAGTTGATTATGTTCTCATTATGTTTAACAATAACCTTATCCCTGTTGATTTCATTGTTATGAATATTGAATGCAGTGCTTCTTGTCCTATTGTTTTGGGAAGACCTTTTCTTAGAACTGTTGGTGTTGTTATTTATATGAAAGAAGGGAATATTAAATATCAACTCCCACTGAAGAAAGGTATGGAACACTTTCCTAGGAAGAGAATGAAATTGCGATTTGATTCTATTATTATAACAAGTTATCATTTGGATGCTTCTTCACTCGAAAATACTTGATTCTAGTTTTCTGGGTCTAGCTAAAAGGCGTTAAAGAAAAACACTTCTTGGGAGATAACCCATGGTTTTATTTTTGCATTGTTTTATTCTGTTTTATTTGAGTCAAGGTGTTGTTTAATTCTTTAGAAACTCCTTTTTATCTTTATTTTCTCGCATTTGTTGTGCCAAGTAAAGTATCTAGTGAAAGTTGAGGTTAGATTTAGATTTCTGGTGTAGGAAACAGATTTTTGCTGTCCACCATTAAATTCGTGAAAATTCACAGAAAGATCAAAATGACCTGCAAAAATTTGTGTTTATACCTCAGCTAATTCCGAAACTTTTCTAGCTTTGCTTTTTTTTATTTGAGCAACGGAAGTGTCCCGAATTTTTTTTGTCTTTACAGACTGTTCTGGTTTTGATAGATTCTGCCTTTTAACTTGCATTCTCTCTTTTACTATGTTGAGTGGATTTATTTCCTCTGTAGCTAATGTTCAAAAAGTATTAATAATTATTGTGTCCAAGGATAACATGTGAATTTTTTATTACACTAACCCTCTAATGAGAATTACTTTGAGTTTGGTGTGAAGTAAGTTTTCAAGTGTCAAAAGAAGAGGGTGATATAATGTGATCAAGAAGAATGAAAAACCAAAGCTTGGGGATTCCCCGTGGTTCATCCCAACAAATTCTAAGAAGGCTCAAGCGTCTAATCTTGGGGATGCCCAAGGCATCCCCTTCTTCATCAGCTATTTATCAGGTCACTTCTAGTAAAACTATATTTTTATTCGGCCACATCATATGCACTTTACTTGGAGCGTCTGTTTGATTTTTGTTTTGTTTTCTTTTGTTTTCCTTGATGCAATACATATGCTTGGAACCCAACATTCTTGTGTGGGATAGAGATACGCTCCGCTTTTTCATACAAATACTCGTTTTATTCCATGCTCGTATTCTTAGTTTTTCTTCTAGTTGCTGCAAATCCTTTTAGCTCATGTTTTTCATGCATCTCTTATTTAGAGATGTTAGTTCTAGTAGAGTTATGTTAGTACTCTCTTGTTTCATAGCTATATTAGTTGGAGAGTTTTTTTAAATATATATTGATTGGTGTTTGATGGAAATATAGAATGCTACATGTGGTAGATGGTATGTTGGGAAAGGCTTGCATACTCTTGTAGATCATTAAATTGTTTAACTTGATTATTTGTTGTTGTTTTGAGATATTAATATGCTTAGTGTTAAACCTTCTGGTCTAGTAAAGTAAAAACAATTAATGGTTGGTCTAAAAGCTTGAAACTGTGCCACACTCGAATAACAAGTTGATAGTATAATGGTATATGATTTTCTCTGCTAATAACTATTGTAATGGATTTTTGTTACGCGCTACGGTCGGGGTAACCAACGGTGACTTGTCACTTCCATGGACCCTCTTGGAGTGATTTTCATTATGCATTGTATGATCATATTTCTAGTTGTAATCTTTTAACTTGTGAGTTCTAAGTTGCGGTTTTCTGGCACTTTCACCATCCATATTTGCTAGCCTCTTCTGTATTGTGCATTGCCCATTCTCACATTGAGAGTTGGTGCAAACTTCGCCAGTGCATCCAAATCCCGTGGGAGGACTTTGTTCTCCTACACATAAGCCCAAATATCTTCCTCAAAACATCCACCATACCTACCTCTCATGGTATTTCCATAGCCATTCCAAGATATATTGCCATATAACATCCATCTTCATTATGTTACTTGTTTCATTGTTATTTTGCATACTGCTACACTGGCATGGGCATTTAGTTTTATACATCAGAGATACTTCAGTTTCAGTTATGAGTACTAAAAGTGTGATGATTCATTGTAAAAAGAGTGTTGCCCCTACCGGTGAGGTTATATATAAAAAGGGGAAAAAAAGAGAAAAGACCCAAAAAAAAAGGGGGACAATGAGAGATAATAAAGAGAGAGGGGACAACATTACTATCATATATTCCACACTTGTGCTTATCTAGCACCAATACTTTAGTTTGGAGAAGAGTTTTTATTTTATGACTTGCATAACTATGTGGGAAACTTTACATTATAGAACTTGGCTTGTATATTCCAATGATGAGCCTCCTCAAAAGTGCTCTAGGTCTTCGTGAGCAAGCAAGTTGGATGCACCCCCACTAGTTCCATTGGAGAGCTTTCAAACACTTATAGCTCTATGTGCATCCGTTGTGTGCCAATCACTACTCCTTGCGTAGCTTCAATTATAAGACTTCCTCTTGTCTAATGATCACTTTCAACCATGTGAGACTTTCTTCCATTGACCTTCCAACCCCCCATAATGTTCTGTTAGCCATAACATCCTGGTGCTAGTGACCAATACAGAACACTTGCTTGTTTTGAGTGCACAAATAGTATGGTGATTTCCTACGTGCATATTGTTGTCACTTGACTTGATCCTAACAGGAGTTGTTGTGAGATTTTGATAATTAGAATGATTATATTGTTGTTCTTGAAGCTTAAATCCCCTTTAATATACTTTGCACAGTTGATTGTATTTTAGCATTAATTCATTGAAAAGTTTTACTTTATTCTTCTTAATGGTTTATACATTACTCTATTTGATATCAACTATAAACCATAACCTATATTCATTTGATCTTAGTCTACATGCTTTACATCATGACGATCAAGTTTATGTCGGTAGCATGTCACCTTAGATTATTATTTTTATCGTTTACCTACTCGAGGACGAGTAGGAACTAAGCTTGGGTATGCTTGATACGTCTCAAACGTATCTATTATTTCTGGTGTTCCATGTTGTTTTCATGCCATATGCTACATGTTTCTTATACACTTTATGTCATTTTTATGGATTTTCTAGGACTAAGCTATTGACAAAATGCCACAGAGCCCGTTCCTATTTTCTGTTGTTTTTTGGTTTCAGAAAAGTTGTTCTGGAAATATTCTCGGAATTGGACGAAACAAAATCCTAGAGTCTTAGAAAGTCGTCACGTACACGGAGTTCGGAGGAGACCCGGAGGGGGGACTTAGGGGGGCCACACCATAGGGTGGCGCGCCCCCTGGCCGCACCAGCTGGTGGTGTGGCCCCCTGGCCACCCACCAATGTTGCCCTCTCGCCTATTTAAGCTCGTCCATGGGTTAACCCTAAACACCCGAGCCTTTTTCCACCAAAAAGATATGTAGCCGCCGTCATCGTCAACCCTAGTTCGGGAGGGTTCTAGAGCTCTCCCCGGCACCCTGCCGGGAGGGGAAATCATCACCAGAGGGCTCTTCATCACTATGCCTGCCTAAGGAGTGATGCATGAGTATTTCATCCCTGGACTACGGGTCCATAGAAGTAGCTAGATGGTTGTTCTCTCCTCTTTATGCCTCATGTTTAGAACTTGTGAGCTTCCTAACATGATAAAGATTATCTTATTGTACTGATACATGTTGTGTTTGTTGGGATCCAATGAATATTGAATGCTATGTCCAATGATTATCAATCTATCATGTTCTTTCATGTGTATGTTATTTATGATCTTGCATGCTCTCCGTTACTAGAAGATTCTCTAGCCAAGTTGATGCTTGTAAATCCAAGAGGGGGTATTTATGCTCGATAGTGGGTTCATGCCTCCCTTTCACTCATGCTCGAGTGACAGAAACGTAACGGGTGGGGGTTGTGTTGTTGCCATTAGGGAGAAAACAACAATGCTTTGTCTAAGGATAATTTATTGTTTACATTACACACTTTTCTTAATGCAATTATCTCTTGCTTGCAACTTAACACCCAAGGTTTGCTCGGATGACACTCTGAGGATGGATTATTAGTCATAGATGCAGTTGGATAACCGTCTATGTATCTTGTTGTAATGCCCGCATCAATCACATAGTAATCGTCATGTCATGCATATACACTACGGTGCAGCCTTTATATCTGTAAATTGCCCAGCTGTAATTTGTTTACCCATCATGTTATCTATCTGTTTTGGAGAGACACCTCTAGTGAACTGTGGACCCCGGTCCATTTCTTTACAATAATATATAACCATTACAACCACTGTTTTCCTACTGCAATTATTGTTCTCTTTCGTCTACTCCAAACAAATACTATTTTCCACACTATACGTCTAATCCTTTGTTTCAGCAAAACCGGTGAGATTGACAACCTCACTACTTCGTTGCTACTGAACCAGTAGTGCGTCCTGACAACATTATCTGCATCAACCTTCAGAGGTGATTTCTTTCTCGTACTGGTCAATTCAACCTTGGTTTCTTTCTGAGGGAAAACTTGCCGCTGCATTCTTCATAACCATTCTCTCAGGGTTTCTCAACGAGTGCACACCTACACCATCAACAACTTTCCTGGCGCCGTTGCTAGGGAGGAAGAGGATTTCTGCAAGGGGAGTCTCCCACCTCCAATATCTTTACTTTGTTTTTATTTTGCTTAGTTTATTTTATTTTTTCTTGTTTGCTTCTTTATATAAAAAACACAAGGAAATTAGTTCTTATTCTAGCTATTATATTTGTTATCTTGTTTTTAATCTTGTTAAAATTAGCACTCCTGCGAACACTAAGTTGTGTGACTTCACTAGCACAAACAACAATGATTTTATTAGCACACCTATTGCTCCACGTGCTCCTACTGCTGATTTTTACGAGATAAAGCTTGCCCTGTTAAATCTTGTTATGAGAGAGCAATTTTCTGGTGTTAGTACCGATGCTGCTGCTGCCCATCTTAATAATTTTGTTGAACTCTGTGAGATGAAAAAATATAAGGATGTAGATGGAGATATTATTAAACTGAAATTGTTTCCTTTCTCTTTGAGAGGAAGAGCTAAAGAATGGTTGTTATCTTTGCCTAGAAATAGTATTGATTCATGGACTAAATGTAAAGATGTTTTCATTGGAAAATATTATCCTCCTGCTAAGATTATATCCTTAAGAATTAGCATTATGAATTTTAAGCAACTTGATAATGAGCATGTTGCTAAAGCTTGGGAAAGAATGAAATATTTACTAAAGAATAGTCCCACTCATTGACTGACTACTTGGATGATCATCCAAACCTTTTATCCAGGTCTAAATTTTTCTTGAAGTAACCTTCTGGATTCAGCTACTGGAGGAACCTTTATGTCCATCACTTTGGGCTCTACAACAAAGCTTCTTGATGATATGATGATAAATTATTCTGAATGGCACACCGAGAGAGCTCCATCAGGTAATAAGGTACATTATGTTGAAGAAACCACTTCCTTGAGTGATAGGCTTGATGATATATGTCTATGATTGTTATTGTCCATGCTCCTTTTTATCCAAAAAATGTTCCTTTCGCCTCTTTGGTTGCTCAAGAAGAGCATGTTGATGTGAACTTCATTAAAAATAATAATGTCAACAATAATGTTTATAGGAATAATTTTGGTAGCAACAATTATAGGCCATATCCTTCTAATAATGGTAATGGTTATGACAACTCTTATGGTAATTCCTACAACAACAATAGAAGTGTACACTCTGATCTTGAAAACATGCTTCAGAATTTTATTACTACACAAACTGCTTTTAATAAATCTGTTGAGGAAAAGTTTGGAAAAATTGATGTTCTTGCTTCTAAAGTTTATAGCCTCTCTTGATGTTGATATTCTTAAAACAAAGGTTATGCCTCATGATGTTAAAGAAAGCAAAACTTTGAATGCCATTCAAATTAGAATTGATTACAATGTTAGGATGTTAGCTGAACTGCACTCTAGATGGGAAAGAGAAGATGAAATAGCTAGAAAGAATAATATAGCTAATGTTTGCACTATTGCCACCACTTGTAAAACTGAAAACTCTCATGCGAGTAAACCTTCTAGTATTAATGGTAAAGTAATTGGTGTTGGCAATACCTCCACTTCTTATGTTAAACGTTTAAAATGTCCTGAAACCACTGAAACTGTTCGTGATAAAAGTGGTGAAATTTTTGGAAATATGGGAGACAATGGTCCCATTACCTTTGATAAAAATGATCTTGATTTTGATGATTGCAATATATCTAAATTAATTGTGTTCTTACAAAATCTTTCTTGTTGTCCTAATGCTAGTGCTATGAATATGGCTTTCACAAAACATATTACAAATTCTCTCATGCAAAATAGAGAAGAAGAATTAAGATGTGAAGCCTCTATCCCTAGGAAGTTAGATGATGGTTGGGAACCCATCATTAAAATGAAGGTGAATGATTTTGATTGTAATGCTTTATGTGATCTTGGTGATAGTTTCTCTCTTATGCCTAAGAAATTGTATGACATGCTTGATTTGCCACCTTTGGAACACTGTTATTTGGATGTTTGTCTTGGTGATAATGTTAGAAAGAAACCTTTGGGGAGAGTTGATTATGTTCTCATTATGTTTAACAATAACCTTATCCCTGTTGATTTCATTGTTATGAATATTGAATGCAGTGCTTCTTGTCCTATTGTTTTGGGAAGACCTTTTCTTAGAACTGTTGGTGTTGTTATTTATATGAAAGAAGGGAATATTAAATATCAACTCCCACTGAAGAAAGGTATGGAACACTTTCCTAGGAAGAGAATGAAATTGCGATTTGATTCTATTATTATAACAAGTTATCATTTGGATGCTTCTTCACTCGAAAATACTTGATTCTAGTTTTCTGGGTCTAGCTAAAAGGCGTTAAAGAAAAACACTTCTTGGGAGATAACCCATGGTTTTATTTTTGCATTGTTTTCTTCTGTTTTATTTGAGTCAAGGTGTTGTTTAATTCTTTAGAAACTCCTTTTTATCTTTATTTTCTCGCATTTGTTGTGCCAAGTAAAGTATCTAGTGAAAGTTGAGGTTAGATTTGGATTTCTGGTGTAGGAAACAGATTTTTGCTGTCCACCATTAAATTCGTGAAAATTCACAGAAAGATCAAAATGACCTGCAAAAATTTGTGTTTATACCTCAGCTAATTCCGAAACTTTTCTAGCTTTGCTTTTTTTTATTTGAGCAACGGAAGTGTCCCGAATTTTTTTTGTCTTTACAGACTGTTCTGGTTTTGATAGATTCTGCCTTTTAACTTGCATTCTCTCTTTTACTATGTTGAGTGGATTTATTTCCTCTGTAGCTAATGTTCAAAAAGTATTAATAATTATTGTGTCCAAGGATAACATGTGAATTTTTTATTACACTAACCCTCTAATGAGAATTACTTTGAGTTTGGTGTGAAGTAAGTTTTCAAGTGTCAAAAGAAGAGGGTGATATAATGTGATCAAGAAGAATGAAAAACCAAAGCTTGGGGATGCCCCGTGGTTCATCCCAACAAATTCTAAGAAGGCTCAAGCGTCTAATCTTGGGGATGCCCAAGGCATCCCCTTCTTCATCAGCTATTTATCAGGTCACTTCTAGTAAAACTATATTTTTATTCGGCCACATCATATGCACTTTACTTGGAGCGTCTGTTTGATTTTTGTTTTGTTTTCTTTTGTTTTCCTTGATGCAATACATATGCTTGGAACCCAACATTCTTGTGTGGGATAGAGATACGCTCCGCTTTTTCATACAAATACTCGTTTTATTCCATGCTCGTATTCTTAGTTTTTCTTCTAGTTGCTGCAAATCCTTTTAGCTCATGTTTTTCATGCATCTCTTATTTAGAGATGTTAGTTCTAGTAGAGTTATGTTAGTACTCTCTTGTTTCATAGCTATATTAGTTGGAGAGTTTTTTTAAATATATATTGATTGGTGTTTGATGGAAATATAGAATGCTACATGTGGTAGATGGTATGTTGGGAAAGGCTTGCATACTCTTGTAGATCATTAAATTGTTTAACTTGATTATTTGTTGTTGTTTTGAGATATTAATATGCTTAGTGTTAAACCTTCTGGTCTAGTAAAGTAAAAACAATTAATGGTTGGTCTAAAAGCTTGAAACTGTGCCACACTCGAATAACAAGTTGATAGTATAATGGTATATGATTTTCTCTGCTAATAACTATTGTAATGGATTTTTGTTACGCGCTACGGTCGGGGTAACCAACGGTGACTTGTCACTTCCATGGACCCTCTTGGAGTGATTTTCATTATGCATTGTATGATCATATTTCTAGTTGTAATCTTTTAACTTGTGAGTTCTAAGTTGCGGTTTTCTGGCACTTTCACCATCCATATTTGCTAGCCTCTTCTGTATTGTGCATTGCCCATTCTCACATTGAGAGTTGGTGCAAACTTCGCCAGTGCATCCAAATCCCGTGGGAGGACTTTGTTCTCCTACACATAAGCCCAAATATCTTCCTCAAAACATCCACCATACCTACCTCTCATGGTATTTCCATAGCCATTCCGAGATATATTGCCATATAACATCCATCTTCATTATGTTACTTGTTTCATTGTTATTTTGCATACTGCTACACTGGCATGGGCATTTAGTTTTATACATCAGAGATACTTCAGTTTCAGTTATGAGTACTAAAAGTGTGATGATTCATTGTAAAAAGAGTGTTGCCCCTACCGGTGAGGTTATATATAAAAAGGGGAAAAAAGAGAAAAGACCCAAAAAAAAAAGGGGGACAATGAGAGATAATAAAGAGAGAGGGGACAACATTACTATCATATATTCCACACTTGTGCTTATCTAGCACCAATACTTTAGTTTGGAGAAGAGTTTTTATTTTATGACTTGCATAACTATGTGGGAAACTTTACATTATAGAACTTGGCTTGTATATTCCAATGATGAGCCTCCTCAAAAGTGCTCTAGGTCTTCGTGAGCAAGCAAGTTGGATGCACCCCCACTAGTTCCATTGGAGAGCTTTCAAACACTTATAGCTCTATGTGCATCCGTTGTGTGCCAATCACTACTCCTTGCGTAGCTTCAATTATAAGACTTCCTCTTGTCTAATGATCACTTTCAACCATGTGAGACTTTCTTCCATTGACCTTCCAACCCCCCATAATGTTCTGTTAGCCATAACATCCTGGTGCTAGTGACCAATACAGAACACTTGCTTGTTTTGAGTGCACAAATAGTATGGTGATTTCCTACGTGCATATTGTTGTCACTTGACTTGATCCTAACAGGAGTTGTTGTGAGATTTTGATAATTAGAATGATTATATTGTTGTTCTTGAAGCTTAAATCCCCTTTAATATACTTTGCACAGTTGATTGTATTTTAGCATTAATTCATTGAAAAGTTTTACTTTATTCTTCTTAATGGTTTATACATTACTCTATTTGATATCAACTATAAACCATAACCTATATTCATTTGATCTTAGTCTACATGCTTTACATCATGACGATCAAGTTTATGTCGGTAGCATGTCACCTTAGATTATTATTTTTATCGTTTACCTACTCGAGGACGAGTAGGAACTAAGCTTGGGTATGCTTGATACGTCTCAAACGTATCTATTATTTCTGGTGTTCCATGTTGTTTTCATGCCATATGCTACATGTTTCTTATACACTTTATGTCATTTTTATGGATTTTCTAGGACTAAGCTATTGACAAAATGCCACAGAGCCCGTTCCTATTTTCTGTTGTTTTTTGGTTTCAGAAAAGTTGTTCTGGAAATATTCTCGGAATTGGACGAAACAAAATCCCAGAGTCTTAGAAAGTCGTCACGTACACGGAGTTCGGAGGAGACCCGGAGGGGGGACTTAGGGGGGCCACACCATAGGGTGGCGCGCCCCCTGGCCGCACCAGCTGGTGGTGTGGCCCCCTGGCCACCCACCAATGTTGCCCTCTCGCCTATTTAAGCTCGTCCATGGGTTAACCCTAAACACCCGAGCCTTTTTCCACCAAAAAGATATGTAGCCGCCGTCATCGTCAACCCTAGTTCGGGAGGGTTCTAGAGCTCTCCCCGGCACCCTGCCGGGAGGGGAAATCATCACCAGAGGGCTCTTCATCACTATGCCTGCCTAAGGAGTGATGCATGAGTATTTCATCCCTGGACTACGGGTCCATAGAAGTAGCTAGATGGTTGTTCTCTCCTCTTTATGCCTCATGTTTAGAACTTGTGAGCTTCCTAACATGATAAAGATTATCTTATTGTACTGATACATGTTGTGTTTGTTGGGATCCAATGAATATTGAATGCTATGTCCAATGATTATCAATCTATCATGTTCTTTCATGTGTATGTTATTTATGATCTTGCATGCTCTCCGTTACTAGAAGATTCTCTAGCCAAGTTGATGCTTGTAAATCCAAGAGGGGGTATTTATGCTCGATAGTGGGTTCATGCCTCCCTTTCACTCATGCTCGAGTGACAGAAACGTAACGGGTGGGGGTTGTGTTGTTGCCATTAGGGAGAAAACAACAATGCTTTGTCTAAGGATAATTTATTGTTTACATTACACACTTTTCTTAATGCAATTATCTCTTGCTTGCAACTTAACACCCAAGGTTTGCTCGGATGACACTCTGAGGATGGATTATTAGTCATAGATGCAGTTGGATAACCGTCTATGTATCTTGTTGTAATGCCCGCATCAATCACATAGTAATCGTCATGTCATGCATATACACTACGGTGCAGCCTTTATATCTGTAAATTGCCCAGCTGTAATTTGTTTACCCATCATGTTATCTATCTGTTTTGGAGAGACACCTCTAGTGAACTGTGGACCCCGGTCCATTTCTTTACAATAATATATAACCATTACAACCACTGTTTTCCTACTGCAATTATTGTTCTCTTTCGTCTACTCCAAACAAATACTATTTTCCACACTATACGTCTAATCCTTTGTTTCAGCAAAACCGGTGAGATTGACAACCTCACTACTTCGTTGCTACTGAACCAGTAGTGCGTCCTGACAACATTAGCTGCATCAACCTTCAGAGGTGATTTCTTTCTCGTACTGGTCAATTCAACCTTGGTTTCTTTCTGAGGGAAAACTTGCCGCTGCATTCTTCATAACCATTCTCTCAGGGTTTCTCAACGAGTGCACACCTACACCATCAACAACTTTCCTGGCGCCGTTGCTAGGGAGGAAGAGGATTTCTGCAAGGGGAGTCTCCCACCTCCAATATCTTTACTTTGTTTTTATTTTGCTTAGTTTATTTTATTTTTTCTTGTTTGCTTCTTTATATAAAAAACACAAGGAAATTAGTTCTTATTCTAGCTATTATATTTGTTATCTTGTTTTTAATCTTGTTAAAATTAGCACTCCTGCGAACACTAAGTTGTGTGACTTCACTAGCACAAACAACAATGATTTTATTAGCACACCTATTGCTCCACGTGCTCCTACTGCTGATTTTTACGAGATAAAGCTTGCCCTGTTAAATCTTGTTATGAGAGAGCAATTTTCTGGTGTTAGTACCGATGCTGCTGCTGCCCATCTTAATAATTTTGTTGAACTCTGTGAGATGCAAAAATATAAGGATGTAGATGGAGATATTATTAAACTGAAATTGTTTCCTTTCTCTTTGAGAGGAAGAGCTAAAGAATGGTTGTTATCTTTGCCTAGAAATAGTATTGATTCATGGACTAAATGTAAAGATGTTTTCATTGGAAAATATTATCCTCCTGCTAAGATTATATCCTTAAGAATTAGCATTATGAATTTTAAGCAACTTGATAATGAGCATGTTGCTAAAGCTTGGGAAAGAATGAAATATTTACTAAAGAATAGTCCCACTCATTGACTGACTACTTGGATGATCATCCAAACCTTTTATCCAGGTCTAAATTTTTCTTGAAGTAACCTTCTGGATTCAGCTACTGGAGGAACCTTTATGTCCATCACTTTGGGCTCTACAACAAAGCTTCTTGATGATATGATGATAAATTATTCTGAATGGCACACCGAGAGAGCTCCATCAGGTAATAAGGTACATTATGTTGAAGAAACCACTTCCTTGAGTGATAGGCTTGATGATATATGTCTATGATTGTTATTGTCCATGCTCCTTTTTATCCAAAAAATGTTCCTTTCGCCTCTTTGGTTGCTCAAGAAGAGCATGTTGATGTGAACTTCATTAAAAATAATAATGTCAACAATAATGTTTATAGGAATAATTTTGGTAGCAACAATTATAGGCCATATCCTTCTAATAATGGTAATGGTTATGACAACTCTTATGGTAATTCCTACAACAACAATAGAAGTGTACACTCTGATCTTGAAAACATGCTTCAGAATTTTATTACTACACAAACTGCTTTTAATAAATCTGTTGAGGAAAAGTTTGGAAAAATTGATGTTCTTGCTTCTAAAGTTTATAGCCTCTCTTGATGTTGATATTCTTAAAACAAAGGTTATGCCTCATGATGTTAAAGAAAGCAAAACTTTGAATGCCATTCAAATTAGAATTGATTACAATGTTAGGATGTTAGCTGAACTGCACTCTAGATGGGAAAGAGAAGATGAAATAGCTAGAAAGAATAATATAGCTAATGTTTGCACTATTGCCACCACTTGTAAAACTGAAAACTCTCATGCGAGTAAACCTTCTAGTATTAATGGTAAAGTAATTGGTGTTGGCAATACCTCCACTTCTTCTGTTAAACGTTTAAAATGTCCTGAAACCACTGAAACTGTTCGTGATAAAAGTGGTGAAATTTTTGGAAATATGGGAGACAATGGTCCCATTACCTTTGATAAAAATGATCTTGATTTTGATGATTGCAATATATCTAAATTAATTGTGTTCTTACAAAATCTTTCTTGTTGTCCTAATGCTAGTGCTATGAATATGGCTTTCACAAAACATATTACAAATTCTCTCATGCAAAATAGAGAAGAAGAATTAAGATGTGAAGCCTCTATCCCTAGGAAGTTAGATGATGGTTGGGAACCCATCATTAAAATGAAGGTGAATGATTTTGATTGTAATGCTTTATGTGATCTTGGTGATAGTTTCTCTCTTATGCCTAAGAAATTGTATGACATGCTTGATTTGCCACCTTTGGAACACTGTTATTTGGATGTTTGTCTTGGTGATAATGTTAGAAAGAAACCTTTGGGGAGAGTTGATTATGTTCTCATTATGTTTAACAATAACCTTATCCCTGTTGATTTCATTGTTATGAATATTGAATGCAGTGCTTCTTGTCCTATTGTTTTGGGAAGACCTTTTCTTAGAACTGTTGGTGTTGTTATTTATATGAAAGAAGGGAATATTAAATATCAACTCCCACTGAAGAAAGGTATGGAACACTTTCCTAGGAAGAGAATGAAATTGCGATTTGATTCTATTATTATAACAAGTTATCATTTGGATGCTTCTTCACTCGAAAATACTTGATTCTAGTTTTCTGGGTCTAGCTAAAAGGCGTTAAAGAAAAACACTTCTTGGGAGATAACCCATGGTTTTATTTTTGCATTGTTTTCTTCTGTTTTATTTGAGTCAAGGTGTTGTTTAATTCTTTAGAAACTCCTTTTTATCTTTATTTTCTCGCATTTGTTGTGCCAAGTAAAGTATCTAGTGAAAGTTGAGGTTAGATTTGGATTTTTGGTGTAGGAAACAGATTTTTGCTGTCCACCATTAAATTCGTGAAAATTCACAGAAAGATCAAAATGACCTGCAAAAATTTGTGTTTATACCTCAGCTAATTCCGAAACTTTTCTAGCTTTGCTTTTTTTTATTTGAGCAACGGAAGTGTCCCGAATTTTTTTTGTCTTTACAGACTGTTCTGGTTTTGATAGATTCTGCCTTTTAACTTGCATTCTCTCTTTTACTATGTTGAGTGGATTTATTTCCTCTGTAGCTAATGTTCAAAAAGTATTAATAATTATTGTGTCCAAGGATAACATGTGAATTTTTTATTACACTAACCCTCTAATGAGAATTACTTTGAGTTTGGTGTGAAGTAAGTTTTCAAGTGTCAAAAGAAGAGGGTGATATAATGTGATCAAGAAGAATGAAAAACCAAAGCTTGGGGATGCCCCGTGGTTCATCCCAACAAATTCTAAGAAGGCTCAAGCGTCTAATCTTGGGGATGCCCAAGGCATCCCCTTCTTCATCAGCTATTTATCAGGTCACTTCTAGTAAAACTATATTTTTATTCGGCCACATCATATGCACTTTACTTGGAGCGTCTGTTTGATTTTTGTTTTGTTTTCTTTTGTTTTCCTTGATGCAATACATATGCTTGGAACCCAACATTCTTGTGTGGGATAGAGATACGCTCCGCTTTTTCATACAAATACTCGTTTTATTCCATGCTCGTATTCTTAGTTTTTCTTCTAGTTGCTGCAAATCCTTTTAGCTCATGTTTTTCATGCATCTCTTATTTAGAGATGTTAGTTCTAGTAGAGTTATGTTAGTACTCTCTTGTTTCATAGCTATATTAGTTGGAGAGTTTTTTTAAATATATATTGATTGGTGTTTGATGGAAATATAGAATGCTACATGTGGTAGATGGTATGTTGGGAAAGGCTTGCATACTCTTGTAGATCATTAAATTGTTTAACTTGATTATTTGTTGTTGTTTTGAGATATTAATATGCTTAGTGTTAAACCTTCTGGTCTAGTAAAGTAAAAACAATTAATGGTTGGTCTAAAAGCTTGAAACTGTGCCACACTCGAATAACAAGTTGATAGTATAATGGTATATGATTTTCTCTGCTAATAACTATTGTAATGGATTTTTGTTACGCGCTACGGTCGGGGTAACCAACGGTGACTTGTCACTTCCATGGACCCTCTTGGAGTGATTTTCATTATGCATTGTATGATCATATTTCTAGTTGTAATCTTTTAACTTGTGAGTTCTAAGTTGCGGTTTTCTGGCACTTTCACCATCCATATTTGCTAGCCTCTTCTGTATTGTGCATTGCCCATTCTCACATTGAGAGTTGGTGCAAACTTCGCCAGTGCATCCAAATCCCGTGGGAGGACTTTGTTCTCCTACACATAAGCCCAAATATCTTCCTCAAAACATCCACCATACCTACCTCTCATGGTATTTCCATAGCCATTCCGAGATATATTGCCATATAACATCCATCTTCATTATGTTACTTGTTTCATTGTTATTTTGCATACTGCTACACTGGCATGGGCATTTAGTTTTATACATCAGAGATACTTCAGTTTCAGTTATGAGTACTAAAAGTGTGATGATTCATTGTAAAAAGAGTGTTGCCCCTACCGGTGAGGTTATATATAAAAAGGGGAAAAAAAAGAGAAAAGACCCAAAAAAAAAGGGGGACAATGAGAGATAATAAAGAGAGAGGGGACAACATTACTATCATATATTCCACACTTGTGCTTATCTAGCACCAATACTTTAGTTTGGAGAAGAGTTTTTATTTTATGACTTGCATAACTATGTGGGAAACTTTACATTATAGAACTTGGCTTGTATATTCCAATGATGAGCCTCCTCAAAAGTGCTCTAGGTCTTCGTGAGCAAGCAAGTTGGATGCACCCCCACTAGTTCCATTGGAGAGCTTTCAAACACTTATAGCTCTATGTGCATCCGTTGTGTGCCAATCATTACTCCTTGCGTAGCTTCAATTATAAGACTTCCTCTTGTCTAATGATCACTTTCAACCATGTGAGACTTTCTTCCATTGACCTTCCAACCCCCCATAATGTTCTGTTAGCCATAACATCCTGGTGCTAGTGACCAATACAGAACACTTGCTTATTTTGAGTGCACAAATAGTATGGTGATTTCCTACGTGCATATTGTTGTCACTTGACTTGATCCTAACATGAGTTGTTGTGAGATTTTGATAATTAGAATGATTATATTGTTGTTCTTGAAGCTTAAATCCCCTTTAATATACTTTGCACAGTTGATTGTATTTTAGCATTAATTCATTGAAAAGTTTTACTTTATTCTTCTTAATGGTTTATACATTACTCTATTTGATATCAACTATAAACCATAACCTATATTCATTTGATCTTAGTCTACATGCTTTACATCATGACGATCAAGTTTATGTCGGTAGCATGTCACCTTAGATTATTATTTTTATCGTTTACCTACTCGAGGACGAGTAGGAACTAAGCTTGGGTATGCTTGATACGTCTCAAACGTATCTATTATTTCTGGTGTTCCATGTTGTTTTCATGCCATATGCTACATGTTTCTTATACACTTTATGTCATTTTTATGGATTTTCTGGGACTAACCTATTGACAAGATGCCACAGAGTCAGTTCCTGTTTTCTGCTGTTTTTGGTTTCAGAAAAGTTATTCTGGAAATATTCTCGAAATTGGACGGAACAAAATCCCAGAGTCTTAGAAAGTCGTCATGTATACGGAGTCCGGCGACGCGCCCCCCGGGCCACGCCAGCTGGTTGTGTGGGGCCCCTGGACACTCACCGACGTTGCCCTCTCGCGTATTTAAGCTTCTCCACGAGTTAACCCTAAACACCCGAGTCTTTTCCACCAAAAAGATCCGTAGCCGCCGTCATCGTAAACCCTAGTTTGGGAGGGTTCTGGAGCTCTCCCCGGCACCCTCCGGGAGAAAGAATCATCACCGGAGGGCTCTTCATCACCATGCCTCCCTCTGGAGTGATGCGTGAGTAGTTCATCCCTAGACTACGGGTCCATAGCAGTAGCTAGATGGTTGTTCTCTCCTCTTTATGCCTCATGTTTAGATTTTGTGAGCTGCCTAACTTGATCAAGATCATCTTATTGTAATGCTACATGTTGTGTTTGCTGGGATCCGATGAATATTGAATGCTATGTCCAATGATTATTAATCTATCGTGTTATTTCATGTGTATGTTATTTATGATCTTGCATGCTCTCCGTTACTAGTAGATACTCTCGCCAAGTTGATGCTTGTAACTCCAATAGGGAGTATGTATGCTCGATTGTGGTTTCATGCCTCCCTTTGTTCATGCCTCCATTTCACTCACGCTTGAGTGTCAAAAAACGTTACGAGTGGGGGATGTGATGTTGCCATTAGGGAGAAAACAACAATGCTTTGTCTAAGGATAATTTTATTGTTTATATTACATACTTTCCTTAATACAATTATTTCTTGCTTTCAACTTAATACCCAAGGTTTGCTCGGATGACACTCTGAGGGTGGATTATTAGTCATAGATGCAGTTGGATAACGGTCTATGTATCTTGTTGTAATGCCCGCATGAATCACACGGTAATCATCATGCCATGCATAGGTGAAAGTACAAGGATGCCGCCTAGAGGGGGGGGGGGTGAATAGGCGCTTTAAAATAATTACGGTTTAGGCTTGAATAAACGCGGAATAAAACTAGCGTTTTAATTTATCAAGCAAAAACCTATACAAGCTAGGTTTACCTATGTGCACCAACAACTTATGCTAAGCAAGATATACAACTATGTGATAGAAAGAAAGATGACTTCAAGCACAATGGCTATCACAAAGGTAAATGCATAAGTAACGAGCTAGAGTACAGAAATAACCAAAGCACAAGGAGACACCGATGTGATTACCTAAGTTCCTTCCCAAGGGAAGTACGTCTTCGTTGGAGAGGTGGGGAGCCACCTAGGCGCTCCTCAATAGCACGGATGTGCACACCTTATTCTCCTTGAGCTTCTCCGGTGAGGGAGATTCTCGTTTCCACTATGAGGTCGTCTTGAAGGCGGTGACCAAACCTTACACGAGGTTGAGGCTATCTCCACAAGTAAGTTGGAGGCTCTCAACGAAGCTTCTTGTAACAAGGTGGAAGCCCCAAGCACTAACCGTCTAGGGTGCTCAATACACCCAAGAGGAACAATCTCTCCGGTGACCAAGCACCCAAGAGTAACAAGCTCACGAACTTCTCTCTCACGAATCCCGTGGGGAACGCAAACCGATGCACCTAATGCAATGGCAAGAACACACAAAGTGATCAAGTCTTTCTCTCCCAAATCCCACCAAAGCAACTAATGCTATGGAGGGAGGAAGGAGGAAGAACAAGGAAAACAACAAATTAATCCCAAGATCTAGATCCAATGGATTCTCCTCACTAAGAGGAGATATTGATTGGTGGAATAGTAGATCTAGATCTCCTCTCTCTTTTCCCTAAATATGGGCAAGAATCATTGGAGTGATTGAGAGAAACCCAAGCTTTTGAAGGTCAACAATGGAGGAGAGAGGAAATGGGTTGGGCAGCCTCATCTTGAGGAAGAAGAAGGCTATTTATAGCTTCCCACGAAATATGGCCGTTAGGGCCGTCCGGGATGGAAATTTTTCACTTACCCCGGAAATTTCCGGCCTCCCGGGGCGGAAATTTCCGTCCCCCAGGCCGGATATTTCAACCCCGGAAATTTCCGGGCGACCCAGGACTCCCTGGAGCGCGAGTGCCCGCTCACAGATGCCGGGCCGGATTTTTTCCCCGGAATATTCCGGCCTGGCCGGAAATTTCCGGCCTTAGACCGGAATTTCCGCCCCCCTGAAAACTGCGAAAACATTGATACGAAAACGGTCATATCTTTTGCATCCAGACTCCGTTTTCGACGTTCTTGGGCTCGTTGAAATCGCAGCGACGAGCACTAAAAGAATACGCAGTGAAACATCATAGTCCAACAAGGGAGAATAAAACCAAATGGGCAAATCCTAGACCTCTCTATAAGATAGGAACCGACAAAACCTCCAATAACAAAAACGCAATAAGTTTTCTATACGAAATCCGTTTTTGATAAACTTGATCTTGACATGGAGAACAAGACAAGCTCTAAAACCACACATGGAGAAAACCAAAATAAGAACCAAGAAAGATGATGCCAAAGATGCAAAGGTTTGATCTCTCTACGAACGATACGATCAAGCAACTCATTCGAGAGCCCCTCTTGATAGAATGGTTATCTATCCTATAACCCGGTCTCCCTACTAACATCATGAGACCGGTAAAATAGAAATCCTATCAATGTCACCTTTGTCTTGCGCATTCCAATTGAGATACATGATGACGATCTTAATCACCTCAAGTTGGAGCACCTTTCTTGATTGCGCTTCGCTTTGTGAAGACTTGTAAATTGCTCCCCCATAAGATAATATGGGATAGCTTCTCACATGTCAATATTCACTTGATAATAATCTCCATATGGGTGGCAAGCATCAAACATTTGAACTCTTCTTGATGCTCATCTTGAACTTGCACTTCAACTTGATCAACTAAGTATCTTCTTTTTATTCATGATGATGATGTCTTGAAGGTAAAGATGAATCTTCACACAATCTCCTTCTTCAAGACATACTTGCAATATGATCAATAATATCATGGAAATTCTTCTTCTTTATCATATCAAATATATTCATTATAAGCAATGATCTTGATGGCATCCAACCTTGAATCCAACACATGGAGTTCAAGTGGTGCCAATGGACAAACCTACAAGGATATCTCAATGAAACTATTAGTCCATAAGGATTGTCATTAATTACCAAAACCACCCGTGGGTAACCATGCACTTTCAATCTCCCCCATTTTGGTAATTGATGACAATCCCTTTTACGTGGGTTTATATAATGAATTAAGCAAACACGCAAAACAATAAACATGGATGCATGAGAATGGAAGGCAAAAATGCTTAAGAACAAAACAAGAACATTTAAACCAAATTCCCTTAAACCCTCTAAACTTCTCCCCCATTGGCATCCATTGCCGAAATGGGCGGAAAATGTAGAAGGCCAATATAGTAAGAACTCCCCAACAATTTTTGCATTTCTCATAATATGAGTGCAAACAAATGCATATTCAATGACGAATAGATGGGAGGAGATCAAACTATATTTAGGGTCCAAAGATTTTAAATAAGATTATATTCATTTAAAACTTCTTCCAAGAGGAGGAGCACAAACAAAGGATCCGAAAAACCAATGGAACCAAAGATTTTATGATTTTAGCAAAATAGTGTTCCAAAAAAATCATGAAGCTCCCCAATGTTCATGCACTACTTAGAGTTTTTGCATTTGAATACAAAGTGCACAAAGATGTGATCATCACTCCCCAAATATCCTCTAAAACACAAAAAAAAGTGCAAGAGAGCATAAAAGGAAAACTAGGCATAGCACTTGAAGAAAATAAATGAATGATTGAGCAATAAGATACCAAATGAACGGAACATCATGAGACAAGGCTCAACCATACATAAGGAAACCAACATGCCCACCAAGGTAAGCATGAGAGACAAAAAAAACTCAAAAACAAATGAGTGAACAAGATGAAATAATATAAGACAAGCACTCATAAGGAAAATACTTTCCGGAGTCACCAAAAATGAAAAGGGTATAACAAGGGTGGAATCCAAAGGAATAGGATACCAAAAAGAGATGTAACTCCTCTCATGTGTATAAGTTTCTAAGTGGACAAAAATCATGATAATATGTATCCACAAAGAAGCATGTACACAAAAAATAGTTACGAAAGTGAAGAACATGATATCCAAGAGAAAGTCATAAATACACCAATAAGATTTTTTTTATTGAAAGCACATAACATAGCTCAATTTTATCTTAAATGGGGATAAATGAATTTCCAAGACAAACACACCAAATACATCACAAATAATAATAAGGAAAAAAATAGATAGTTGCAATGTTTTGGAAGAATCAAGTATCACAAATGGACAATATTTTAACAAATAAAGAATTTTCATGCCAAGATGCAACCTACACAAGGTTGAATACAAGAATAGTATGCATGAGAGATACTTGTTACCAAGATTGCATTGGAGATGTTGTTGTGGATAAGAGTTAATCCATCATCCTAGCTTGACTCCGATAAGATCATGGTGACAACACCTTCCTTGAGAATGAGGAAAGCATCCAATGCATCTCAAATGTACCTAAAACACATTTAAGCACAAAATGGTCCCCAAACACATTGGGTCCAAAGTAGTTAGACAAACTACAATACATAGGATAAGCTCCACATAAATATGTGCATATAGATATAAATTGAATTTCATGCACATCTTAGCCTATTTAGGATTCGGTGGAGTTTACCCTATATATTGCATCAAAGAAAGTAAGCATGCCATAACAAATACTTTAGTAAATATGCATGCAAAGATTTTCAAGAACCAAAAGACAAGTGAAAACGAGATCACAAAGAACCAATTAACACTTCATAGAAACCAATTAAAAGCTACAACAAGAAATGAGATATTGAACTCCCAAAAAAGATATCAAAAGAATTAACAAAAATAAGTACAATATCCAAAATAGATCGATTTGAAAAATAAAGCATTGAATAAGATAACCAACTCCCAAAACGAGCAACGTAATAAAGTACCAAGACGAAAAGGTTTGTCTTCCGTAAAGACACGTCATCGGGATTAAATACCAATTGAGAAAGATCTCAAGAAGAGAGAAGAAAACTAGTGTTCTAAATGATATAAGAAAGCTCCCCAATGATTTGTGCATTATTCATAATTTTGAATTTTAATACAATATGCACACAAATGGGATCCTTGCTTTAGCTTTAGCAATTAGAACACCAAACAAATACGAGTAAAACAAAGGGATTCTCAATAGGCAAGGAAGACAATGGGAGTGAGCACAAAGAATTTTTTTGGCAATAAATATGAAAAATAAAAGCAATAGCACAAGTAAAATATGATCAATAAATTCTACCACAAATAATATTATCACTTGTCAAAGACAAGGAGTACGGAGTTATTTCTCGGTGGTATGTTCCATAGATATTCATGATCATATTCACAAAATAAAAGCATATGAAAAGGATAGGAATTAAAACACCATGCTTAAATAGATATTCTTGGTGGCTTTAATAGTCGAATGATCATGCAAAGCAATGATTAATATAATATGAAGCAACCGGTTTCCGAGATAATGCATACTAGTGCACATTTGAGGAAAACCGCACCAAGAAACTCTCTCACAAAAAAGATCCAAAAATATGAGCAAATAAAAGCATTTAAGAAAATTGAAACTTGTTTGAGAACACATACCACATAGGAACAAGATAATTGACAATATCAATTCTAGGTGGCAAAACCTCAAATGTTCACATTCTTTAGGTTTGTAATATGCACAAAGGATATTACTCCCCCATAATGTGATAATCCTTATCTTTTTAACAAGAGGCAAATAAAGAACAACTAGAGATGATTAATAGACATTATAGAATTGAATTTCTCATGATCATGACATACCACATAGATGCTAGACAATGTTGAAATATCAACACTAAATGGTATTGCTCATGTACATACATTTTAGGATTGTGAAGTGCCAAGGAATATCATTCCCCAAAAATAGGAAAGTCCATTAATCACTCAAAAGAGCCAAATAAGATACAAGCAAGATACAATAAGGCTCAATGAAAACTCACACATACATGTTGAGCGAACCGACAAACACATACTAGATTACTCAAGGATAAGTAAGTAGTTGTAACATCCCAAGTATGAAAAACACCTTTAGAAGGTTTGCTTTTGTTAAATTATGTTTTGCATCATGTCATCATAAGCTTTGCATTTGTTTTCCATTTGTTTTCCCATTTTATTTTCAAACCAAATTTCAAATTTTGTTTCATACTTGTTCTGTTACAATTTTCAAATAAAAATATTCAAATAAAAACATCTATTTGTTTCCATTAAAAATAGAAAGTTCAAACTATTAGATTGTTTCTTCAATAATTCATTTAGTACCAAAAATTGCTCAAATTCAATTAAAATACAAACAACAACACAATTTGAATTTTTTGAAAAACAAAAGTTTGCACATCTGTGCTTTTATAACAACTAACCTATAAAAATTATACCCTAAATTTTCTAACCCCAAAAACCCACTATTTTCAGCAAAAAAAACAAACAAGAGAGAAACAAAAGAAAATAAAAACAGAGAGGGGAGAGGCAGGCCAGTGGGCTGAGCCCACCAAACCAGCCCCCAGGCCCAGCCCTACCTGGCGTACCCCTTCGTCCCCCTGTACGGCGTCCATCGCCGCTGCCCACGTCGACAGTACGGCGGAGGGGACGGCTGCGCGCGCTTCCCCTCCTCTTTATATCCATGACCACGAGCTCATCCCTCTGCCCTAGCTTTCTCCTCCTCTCTCTCTCACCGCGCCGCCATTTTTCCCTTCTCCTCCTCCCTCTGCTCCTCTCTCTCTGTCTCTGCACCACCCCACCGAGCACCACCGCAACCAAACCCCGACGATCGCCGCCGCCATGAACGCCACCCGGCCTGGTTAGCCACGGGAACGAGTTCCCCTCTGCTTCCTCTCCCTCCTCGACACCGCCGCTGAGTCCGAGAGGGCCGGGAACGACGCCGCCGTCCACCTCGCTGTCGCCGCCGTCGTCGACAGTCTCCTCCCGAGCATGAACCCCTCCCGGTGAGCTCCACCTCGCTCCCTCTCTCTTTCCTTTCCCTCTGTACTGCATCTCGACGTCACGAGCACGCATCCACCCACGCACAGCAGCAGCCACAGCGCAGCTCGCCGCCGGCGCCCGTCCGCAGCTGTTAGGCAGTTCAGTTAACTGAACTTTCAAAGTTCAGTTAACTGACCAACTGAACCTCAAACCCCCCGCGCCTCCTCCTCTGTCAACAAACGCTCAACAGCCCAGTGGCTTCACACCCGCGCGCTCGCTCACGAGGTTGAGGGATCGATCCCCAGCCGCGCGGAATAAATCCACCCCTTTTGCACCGCGCGCTGACAGGTGGGGCCTCCCTGTCAGCGACGCGTGCTGCCACGCAACGCCACCGTGGCCCAGGGCCCCCTCGTCAGTGGCCTAGGCTGGGCCACTGCGAGGTGTAAATCGTTCTGGCCCTTTTTCTTTTTAAATCCAGTCCATCTTTTTTTTACAGTTTAGTCCCTGCTTTCCAAATACAAATAACTTGGGCATTTTAAATTCAAACTTAACAAATTAAATATGTTTTCTGTACCAAATTTAATTCTCTACCTGTTTAAATCATTTGTTTACTGTCTTGAACATTTCAAATGTTTTAAAATTTCAAATTCAAACAACTCATTACAAATTTGGTCAAATTTATAACTAATTCAAACTTAATTCAAATGTCACATATGAAATATGTTTTCCATGCCAAATTGAACCACCTTTCCAAATATAAACTTTGTTACCTGTTTTGAATACTTTAAATTGGTTAAATAATTTAAACCTTGTTTAAATCATTTAAAATTGCTAAATTCATAACTTGGTCAAATTAATTTCTTTTTGAACATATAAAATATGTTTTCAAACCATAAAAGTATAAACTTTCCAAATATGAAATTTATTTAATGTTTTGAACAAATAAAAATTCAAATAAATTCCTAATTGAATTAAATTCATTTAAATCTTGTTCAAACTTCTTTAATTCATACTTAATTCATTCTAATTCCTTTTTCAATAAATGAAACATGTATTCCACCTAAAATTTTGTGTTCTTTCCAAATATGAACTTTGTTATCTATTTTGAACAATTAAAATTGGTGAAAACAACAAATGCTTGTGTAACTCCTTTAAGAAGCCAATTTTCATAACTTAATAAATAAAATTTCCAAACTTGGTAAACAACATTTCAAATTGAATCTATTGTTGTTTTCTTTCTGTTTTCCTCATCCATGCATCATGCTAATCCATTTTCACATGTTGGTTATTTGTAGATCATTTAATCCAACCTTAACTTCATGGGCTTTCCATATGCAATCCAAATTGCATATGGGTCCATTTAATTATGTTACCATGTCAACTAGCTTATTTTGATGCATCAATTAAATTGTCATGCATCATCCCATGATTGTGCATTATGCCATGTTATTGATTGTTTGTCTCTCTGCGTCGTTTGTTTGCTTCTTCTCGAATAGACGACGACGCTGAGACAGACGAGGTTTACGACACTACTTCTGAGGAGTTAGCCCAGTACCAGGCTACTGAGTTTGCAGGAAAGTATTCACTCACATGAACCATTGTGTCCTTTCCACACTGGATATCGATACTTTCCGTTGTCTATTCTGCTAGCCTTAAGTTTCGTTGCTTGTGTTCGATCCTATCACATGTTATCCTGTAACCCTGATATAGCCTCACCTCCACACCTATAACCCCATTGCTTGTTGCCTGTGTCTTACTAGCATGCTTAGGGTTGTTTATGCTCGAGTCTGTTGTCCGTTATTTCTTTTACCATATTTATTATGTTCTGGGGGCTCGATGTTAAAACAACAACCTGTTAATGTTTGAGGTAATGCTAACTTGATGATAAGGCACCGGCAGGAGGCCGGGTATGGTTTTGAGGCCTGCTAGTGTCGAACTCAGGAAAAGTTCTTGTCCTCTGGATCCATGTTGAGCGCGCTAACCGCATGTGGGAAGCGTGTATGGGCGCCCCCCGCAACTCTGATTCGATTCGCATCTCGTCCAAATCGCCACACTTAATTCGGGCTTTCCATTTGATGCACGCATATGCAGGTACGAACCCGAGGCCAGGGTGGAAACTTTTGTAGTCGGCATTTAGGGCGGCGTGGTCTTCCAGTGCTATGAGGGTCCCCCTTCTCTTCGTGGGGGCTCGATTAGCCGCGCACGCACAGCACGTGGTTCTTTGGGCTTGATGCGAAGAAGAGTTGGGTTGTGTTGAGTGCCTTGCTTGGTGGGTTTGATCCCCGTCTGGCGGGGTATTCTTACGTGTACGGCCAAATTGGTGCACCCCTGCAGGGTTAAATCTTCTCGAGAAGCCGTGTTGTCCGCGGTTATGGATGACTTGGTGATAGGGCTGGCTAACAAGGATTAGACAACTTACATCTAACTAATGATAACCTGACTAGTAATAGGCTTATTGACACAATAACTGGAACCTTCACTAATCCAACTGTGTGAGTTATCCTCGGATTGCTTCTTTGGATAAGGGGCGAGATCCAGGATGGGTTTGTTTTAGGTTAGTGGCAGTTGGTTACGATACGCTATCTTATCCCTCTCTTTTAGCCGGATGTTGTAGCGTGTTTCTGTAGTTGGTTCGAGCAGCCTGCTGCCGCGCTTTCGTATCACCTATTCTTTCGTTGAACCCAAAGCATCTGTACTCGGTGTTGCCGGGTACTCTTTGGTATCTTCTGAGTCTTGCTTGCCAGTACTTGTCTGTACTGACCCTTTTGGGGCTGTGGTTTCCGCAGACTACGTTTCCGAGGATCCCCATGGTGGCTACTACGTGGAGTATGACGAGGCTGCTGACGAGTAGATAGCGGACCCGGGCAGGATCCGAGACATCGTGGATGGGCTCCGTCTTTTCGTTTCCGGCTTCTTAGGCCTATTTGGATCTTGTTTGTACCCAGACATTTTGGATGCTTCCGCTGTGATGTAATGATGAATTGTTGGGACATGTGTCCTCTCGATGATTGTATTTGCTATCTCTGCTCTAGTGAGAGCTTATTTCAATCTTTTGTGTCTTAGAGATATGTTGTGATATCACTTGTTCAAATGCCGTTGACGTACCATGTGTGTATGTTGTGAAGTACGTCAATGGAAGTAGTCGGATTTCTATGGGATGGTTTACGCAGACGATGGATAGTAGAGAAAGGTTGTCACACGTTCACGTGTTGGCCTGCTCATATTGAGATGCGGGTGCCGGTATGCCCCGTAAGCCATTTGTTCTACTGTTTAGCGGACTGTGAGTATCCTCTAGAAGTCCGGGTGCGACAGTAGTAAGCACAACATATACAAATTACAAGCAAGGTACAAAACCAACACATGAAAAGGGGCAAGCAACTTTCAATGTATATATAAAATGTAAATACAAGTTAGCGCAAGAAGAAGCATGGAATATGAGATAGAGACATGATAATCCAAATGACTTAGCTTGAGGAAAATATAAGTGATGAAGATCCCTTAATTCTTCATGATATAGCCAAGTCTCCAATGCCCTCCAATAACACCTATTGATCAAGTTTGATCTTGTTGGTCCCCAACCAAGTTGGTTCCTAAGAGGTTAGTCACAATAGGCTTGGAAACCCAAATGGTTCTTTTCTTGACACCACTTTGATTACCAACATATTTGGCAAACACATTGCCTACATTATCCTTACGAATGGAATACGCATCATCAATTATGATAGGGTTGAATAATGTACCGTTAGTGCATGAAGAAGCAAGATGGCCCATTTCACGGCATAAATAGCAACACGGACTCCTTCCATTCTTCTTAGTTGATTTCTCAACTTGATAAGCACTAGCTTGAGTCTTCTTGGCAAGAGTCCTTTCTTCAACTTGAAGTTGAGATGGAGGTTGAACTTGTGGCCGCTTTCCTTGTTGCTTCTCACTAAGTTGCTTCTTCTTCAAATGGCATGATCTAACATGATGCCCTTCAACCTTGCACTTGCAGCAAACAATCTTGGCCAAATTCTTGACTTGTTCATGGCCCTTCTTCTTGTCTACCTTGGACTTGTTCTTGTAATTGGAAATGAATCCAAGTCCTCTCTTGTCATTGGGGGATTTTTGGACACTCAACAAATAGTCAAGTGTGGACTTCCCTTTATGACACTTCTCCAAGTCTTTCTTCAAGGAAGTGACTTGGGCCTTGAGCTCTTTGATTCCATCTACATGGTTAGTATCAACACAAGAGCTAGAGGAAGTAGATGCATCATTATTAGAGCAACAAGGCAAGGAAAGCAATTCATCACAACATGTGGACACATTATGAGAGGATGAATTACTAGGACTAGCAAAAGGCAATAAAGAATTTAGAGTAGAGGTTGTGCCTTTGTCCACATGAGGCTCACAAGATGTTACCTTAGTTAAAATAGCCTCACGAGCTAATTTTAGCCTCTCATGGGAGACTAGAATATTCTCATGAGAGCTTGAGAGCTTTTCATGAGCTTCTTCCAATTTCCCATAATTACTAGTTAGCAAATCAAGTTGAGCCCGTAGCTCAACATTCTCCTTTAATATGGATGCTTCACAAGAAATAGAGTTAGTAGCACAAGCATCATAATTTTTAGTTTTGAGGTCATTAGCAAGAGCAAGAGATAATTCTTCGTCCCTTATAAGCTTAGAAACACTAATAGCATAGGTTTATTCTAGACTATATAGTTTCTCTTCAAGAAAAGATCTAAGGGAACGCTCTTTCTCAAAAGCCTTTTCAAGCTCTTTGTCCTTGATAGAATGACCACCATTATGACTTTCCAAAGTCATGATGATATCCTCCTTTTCATCTATAAGAGAGTTAGCCTCATCGAGTTGTTCTAGAAGAGCATTCACATTTTTCTTGGTCTCGCCATCAAGGCTAGCTAACCACAAAACTATCCACTCATCTCTACCATCATGAGATATATTGGGGTTCAAAGTAGAAGATACCTTTGAATCCTTGGCCATGAGGCAAAAGGTGGTAGATGATGATGGATCATTACTTGAGGCACCACTCAAGTCCACATCTTGTTCCATAGAGAGTTGGGTTTCCTTTACATTGCTAGCCACACAAAGACTAGAGGAAACACAATTATTTTTACCATGGGAACAAGATAAAGCAAGCATATCATCATGATATTTAGACACACAACGTTGACATGATATGCAAGGACTATCAACACAATCATGTAAAATATTTTTGGTGCTAGTTGTGTTTAAGTCCAAAGATGAGGCATGGCAATAAGATAGAGATGGAGGACCATCAATAATAAGCTCACTATCATTATTGCAAAGCCTATCACTACTCACCATCTCATTAGTTTGTGGCTTACCACATGTTGGTGAAGTATAAGAAGTTGAGAACTCATCATGAACGGAAACGGAGGGAGAACAATCACCCTCTTCAATATTGGACACTCCATATTTATCTTGAAGCTTTGTCCATACCTCATGAGCATTCCGGATAGGAAAGAGTGGCTTAATAACTACAGGGCTCACAAGAAGGAAAATCGCATTAATAGCAAGAGCATCGAGAGATAAGTTTTTTTCTTCCTCTAAAGTTGGATTTTGAGGATCCTTTGGAGGAGAAAAACCCATCTCTACAATTTGCTCCATATGTGGGTCCATGACCCGGAAATAAATGAGCATACGAAATTTCCAAACACCATAGTTTGTGCCATCGAAATGAAATGTGGGATCGTGCACTAATTCACTAAGCGACATCATTAATCTCAAGGCGGTGAAGCCTAACAATGAGAGCCCTTGCTCTGATACCAATTGAAAGTACAAGGATGCCGCCTAGAGGGGGGGTGAATAGGCGCTTTAAAATAATTACGGTTTAGGCTTGAATAAATGCGGAATAAAACTAGCGTTTTAATTTATCAAGCACAAAACCTATACAAGCTAGGTTTACCTATGTGCACCAACAACTTATGCTAAGCAAGATATACAACTATGTGATAGAAAGAAAGATGACTTCAAGCACAATGGCTATCACAAAGGTAAATGCATAAGTAACGAGATAGAGTATAGAAATAACCAAAGCACAAGGAGACACCGATGTGATTACCGAAGTTCCTTCCCAAGGGAAGTACGTCTTCGTTGGAGAGGTGGGGAGCCATCTAGGCGCTCCTCAATAGCACGGATGTGCACACCTTATTCTCCTTGAGCTTCTCCGGTGAGGGAGATTCTCGTTTCCACTATGAGGTCGTCTTGAAGGCGGTGACCAAACCTTACACGAGGTTGAGGCTATCACCACAAGTAAGTTGGAGGCTCTCAGCGAAGCTTCTTGCAACAAGGTGGAAGCCCCAAGCACTAACCGTCTAGGGTGCTCAATACACCCAAGAGGAACAATCTCTCCGGTGACCAAGCACCCAAGAGTAACAAGCTCACGAAATTCTCTCTCACGAATCCCGTGGGGAACTCAAACCGATGCACCTAATGCAATGGCAAGAACACACAAAGTGATCAAGTCCTTCTCTCCCAAATCCCACCAAAGCAACTAATGCTATGGAGGGAGGAAGGAGGAAGAACAAGGAAAACAACAAATGAATCCCAAGATCTAGATCCAATGGATTCTCCTCACTAAGAGGAAATATTGATTGGTGGAATAGTAGATCTAGATCTCCTCTCTCTTTTCCCTAAATATGGGCAAGAATCATTGGAGGGATTGAGAGAAACCCAAGCTTTTGAAGGTCAACAATGGAGGAGAGAGGAAATGGGTTGGGCAGCCTCATCTTGAGGAAGAAGAAGGCTATTTATAGCTTCCCACGAAATATGGCCGTTAGGGCCGTCCGGGATGGAAATTTTTCACTTACCCCGGAAATTTCCGGCCTCCCGGGGCGGAAATTTCCGGCCCCCAGGCCGGATATTTCAACCCCGGAAATTTCCGGGCGACCCAGGACTCCCTGGAGCGCGAGTGCCCGCTCACAGATGCCGGGCCGGATTTTTGCCCCGGAATATTCCGGCCTGGCCGGAAATTTCCGGCCTTAGACCGGAATTTCCGCCCCCTGAAAACTGCGAAAACATTGATACGAAAACGGCCATATCTTTTGCATCCAGACTCCGTTTTCGACGTTCTTGGGCTCGTTGAAATCGCAGCGACGAGCATTAAAAGAATACGCAGTGAAACATCATAGTCCAAGAAGGGAGAATAAAACCAAATGGGCAAATCCTAGACCTCTCTATAAGATAGGAACCGACAAAACCTCCAATAACAAAAACGCAATAAGTTTTCTATACGAAATCCGTTTTTGATAAACTTGAGCTTCACATGGAGAACAAGACAAGCTCTAAAACCACACATGGATAAAAACAAAATAAGAACCAAGAAAGATGATGCCAAAGATGCAAAGGTTTGAGCTCTCTACGAACGATACGATCAAGCAACTCATTCGAGAGCCCCTCTTGATAGAATGGTTATCTATCCTATAACCCGGTCTCCCTACTAATATCATGAGACCGGTAAAATAGAAATCCTATCAATGTCACCTTTGTCTTGCGCATTCCAATTGAGATACATGATGACGATCTTAATCACCTCAAGTTGGAGCACCTTTCTTGATTGCGCTTCGCTTTGTGAAGACTTGTAAATTGCTCCCCCATAAGATAATATGGGATAGCTTCTCACATGTCCATATTCACTTGATAATAATCTCCATATGGGTGGAAAGCATCAAACATTTGAACTCTTCTTGATGCTCATCTTGAACTTGCACTTCAACTTGATCAACTAAGTATCTTCTCTTTATTCATGATGATGATGCCTTGAAGGTAAACATGAATCTTCACACAATCTCCTTCTTCAAGACATACTTGCAATATGATCAATAATATCATGGAAGTTCTTATTCTTGATCATATCAAATATATTCATTATAAGCAATGATCTTGATGGCATCCAACCTTGAATCCAACACATGGAGTTCAAGTGGTGCCAATGGACAAAACTACAAGGATATCTCAATGAAACTATTAGTCCATAAGGATTGTCATTAATTACCAAAACCACACGTGGGGAACCATGCACTTTCAATAGGCACTATGGTGCAGCCTTTATATCTACCAATTGCCCAGCTGTAATTTGTTTTCCCAACATGTTATCTATCTGTTTTGGAGAGACACCTCTAGTGAACTGTGGACCCCGGTGCATTTCCTTACACAGATAATACAACCACTGTTTTCCCGCTGGTTTCCTACTGCAATTATTGTTATCTTTCATCTAGTACAAACAAGTACTACTTTCCACGATATACGTCTAATCCTTTGTTTGAGCAAAACCGGTGAGATTGACAACCTCACTACTTCGTTGGGGCAAAGTAATTTGATTGTGTTGTGTAGATTCCATGTTGCCGCTGAACCGATAGTGTGTCCTGCCAACATCAGCTGCATCAACCTTTAGAAGTGATTTATTTCTCCTACTGGTCGATTCAACCTTGAATTCTTTCTGAGGGAAAACTTTCCTCTGCACTCTTTGTAACCTTTCTCTTGGGGTTTACCAACGAGTGCACACCTGCACCATTAGTATGATGACCATAATTTTCCAACAGAAGAAACTTCAAAGTTGAAATACCATGGTGCCCCCCATGTGTGGTTTTGGTAATTCATGACAATCACTATGGACTAATGGTTGCATTAAGCTATACATGTAGAGTTTGTCCATAGGCAATGCTTGATGTCCATGTGTTGGATTTAGGATGATCAGGTGCTATTCATGTGAATATCCCAAGTTTTTTCATGAGAGAGTTGAGAATATTGCAAGTATGTATTGAAGAAGAATATTGTGTGAACATTCATCTTTACCTTTAAGACATCATTGTTGTGAAGAGAGAAGAAAAGATACAAGGTTGATCAAGGAAAAGTGCTAAGCGATGGTTAATATTGATCAACTAACAAAGCAAGAATATGTACCATGTGGGATCATGGTATGATAAGTAATTGTTCATATAGCTTTGTGTTCTAACCCATTATATGTGTGTGTGGTATATCTATGTGGGGTTAGGTATCTTTCCATGGGCTTGCATCAAAAGGAAGATTTCATATAGTCCATGGTGGATGACGTCAAGTTGTGGTCGTCATCAAGTTCGAGAAGTGCAGGTTCAAGGAGAGCATATCAAAGAGATCACGTTATTTAATATTTCCATTCTTTTGGAGATAATGTCCAAGTGAAGATCTACTTAAAAGATCCTCTCCCATAGTGGCATATGGGGGAGCAATCTTTGTGTCTTCACCGAGCAAATAGAAATCAAGAAAGGTGTTCCATCTTTAGGAGGTCAAGATCTTCATCATCTAGCTCAAGTGGAATGCTCAAGGCAAAGGTATGATCTTAATAGGTTTTATGTTTTATCGGTCTCATGGAATTAGGAGGGACACCGGGTTATAGGATATATAACCGTACTATCAACAGGGGCTCTCATATTAGCAACTTGATCGCATCACTTGGAGAGAGCTCAAAACTTTGAATACTTGGCCTCATATTTCTTGGTTCTTATTTTTGTTTTCTCCATGTTTGGTTTTAGAGCTTGTCATGTGTTTCAATACAAGCTCAAGTTCATCAAAAACGGGTTTCGCGTGAAAAACTTATTGCGTTTTCGATATTGGAGGTTTAACCGATTGTTCCTTTATAGAGATGTCAAACCTTTCATCATTTGGTTTTATCCTCCAATTATGTATTATGATTTTTCTTGCGTAATCTTGTAGTGCTTGTTCTTTCAATTTCAACGAGCCCAAGATCATTGAAAACGAAGTCCGGATGCAAAAGATATCACGCTTTTAGTGAAGGTGTTTTTCTGGAAACAAGAAGGTCGGCCAGGCCGGGCTCGAGGCTGGGCGGGTCTGTTAGGTGGCCGGCCCGGAGGCCGGGGACGCGCAATGCCCCCAACGGGCTGATTTGGGGGGGCCTATATAAGGGGTCTTCTTCCCCAATGGTTCCCTACCTTTTAGGCAAGTTTTCCCCACCAGTGTTGACCTCTTGGAGCTTGCTTTCTCTCTATTCATCCATGATTCTTGCCTCTAATTAGTGGGAAAAGAGAGAGGAGATCTAGATCTTTCTTTCCACTAATCCATATCTCCTCTTAGTGAGGTGAATCCTTTGGATCTAGATCTTGGAGATTCATTTGTTGAGTTCTTCCTTGTTCTTCCCCTTTTCTCCCACCCATAGCATTTGTTGCTTTGGTGAGATTTGAGAGTGAAGGATTTGAGCACTTGTTGTGTTCTTGCCATTGCATATGTTGCATTGATTTGAGTTCTCTACGAGGATTTTTTCGACTGAATGGTTGAGAAGCTTATTACTCTTCGGTTCTTGGAGTGCCCTTGAGCTTGTCCTCTTGGGTACTTGGAGTTCCTTAGACAGTTGTTGTTGTCTTGGAGTTTTGGTAGCTCCGGACCTTGTTGTCCCGGAGTTTTGGTGGCTCGGGACCTTGTTGCTATCTCGGAGTTTTGGTGGCTCGCGGGATATTGTTGGGAGCCTCCAACTAGGTTGTGGAGATTGCCCCAACCTTGTACGGGATCGGTGACCGCCCTCAAAGGTCCCATAGTGGATCGTGGCACTCCGCATTGGTGGAGGCACGAGGATAATAAGGTGGGCCATTGGGCGCTTGGAGTCATTGTGACTCCACACCTCTCGAACGGAGATTAGCTTCCATTGGGAAGTGAACTTCGGGATAAATCATCGTCTCCTCGTCTCTCGGTTATTTCTATACCCGATCTCTTTACTTATGCAATTTACTTTGTGATAGACATCAAGCTTGAAGTAACATATCTTGCTATCACATAGTTGCTTGAATTGTTTAGCATAAGTTGTTGGTGCACATAGGTGAACCTAGTTTGTATAGGTTTTGGCTTGATAAATTAAACGCTAGTTTTATTCCGCATTTATTCAAGCCTTAACCGTAATTATTTTTAAACCTATTCACCCTCCCTAGGCGACATCTGTGTCCTTTCAATTGGTATCAGAGCCGGGTCTCTATTCATAGGGTTTTACAACCTAGAGAGTAAAGATGTCGGCTAGGGAATTAGTGCATAGTGACACTTTTTTATTCGATGGCACAAATTATAATACTTGGAAAATTAGTATGCTTAATAGTTTTAAGGACATGGGTCCAAATATAGAGAAAATTGTAGATATGGGTTTTTCTACTCCAACAGGTATTGATTGCTCTTTAGAGGATGAGAAAAACTTATATCTCAATACTCAATCTACTAATGTGTTTTTCAAATATTTGAGCATTGTAGTTTTGAGTCAATTAGGCCATCTTGGAAAGCTCATGAGATATGGACCAAGCTTCAAGATAAATATGATGTGTCCAAAAGTTGTGGGAATTATTATTCTCCCTCCACCTCCGGGCGTGATGAGTTCTCAACTTCTTCTACTTCACCAACATGTGGCAAGGCACAACATAATGATATGGCGAGTAGTGACAAAAATTGCAATATTGATAGTAAGCTTATTGTTGACGATTATTCATCTCTATCTTATTTCAATACTTTGTCTATGGACTTCAACACATCTGGCACCCAAAATGATTTACATGCTTGTGTTGATAGTCCATGCATATCATGTAGAAATTCCTTGACTAAATCTTATGATGATATGCTTGATACATCTTGTTTCCATAGTAAAAAAAGGTTGTATTTCCTCTAGTACTTGTGTTACTAACCATGTAGAAGAAACTCAACATTACATGGAACAAGATGTGGATTTAAGTGAGGCTTCAAGTAATGGTTCATCATCATCTACCATATCTCACTCATGCATTATGTATAAAGGTTCAAAGGTAGCTCCTACTTTGAACACCAATGTATCTAGTAATGGTGATGGTGATGATGATGGTGATGATGATGATGATGATGACGATGACGATGATAATGACAATGATTTGTTAATGTAGAAAGGTAAAATGATTCACAATATCCTTTACGAGGATAAAGATGCTTGTGCCAATTTCCTAGAAATCATTAGAGCATTTGATAGGCGCAATATCGCCATTAAGGATTTGGAAGCATGCATTGACACGTGTTATAGCCGCGAGCGTGATTATTCCAATGAAATTGCAAAAGTAGAGGAAGCTCTTGTAGAAGAACAAACCACAAATGAATCTCTTGAAGAGACTTTTACTCTAGAGTTATCAAAATTAAAGGACTCCGATGATAGAAATCTTGAGGTGGTTAATTGTCTTAAAACTAAAAATGATGAGCTAAAAGTCGCACATACTCAACTTAAAGCTTCATATTCAAAAGGGCTTGCCAAGTTTCCTTCTCCTATTTCTATTAATAATGATGCGTGTGCTACTAACTCTATTTATTTTGAAGCATCTACATTGAAGGAGAATGTTGAGCTAAGGGCTCAACTTAAGTTGCTAACTAGCAATTATGGGAAATTGGAAGAAAATAATGAAAAGCTCTCAAGCTCTCATGAGGATCTTTTAGTCTCACATGATAAGCTAAAGTTATCTCATGAGGCTATTATTACCAAGGTGATATCTTGTGATCCTCATGTGTACATTAGCACAAACTCTACTCAAAATTCTATTTTGCCTCGTGCTAGTCCTAGTAATTCATTCACTCATAATATCGCTACATCTTGTGATGAATTTCTTTCCATGCCTTGTTGCTCTAACAATGAAGCATCTACTTCCTATATTACTTGTGTTGATACTAACCATGTAGAGGAAATAAAAGAGCCCAAGGTCCAAGTCACTTCTTTGAAGAAATGCTTGGAAAAGCGTCATTGGAAATCCGCACTTGACAACATGTTGAGTGTGCAAAGATTACCCAATGGCAAGAGTGTACTTGGATTCAACACCAATAATAACAAGAAGTCCAATATCAAGAAGAATCATACAATCAACAATAACAAGGGCCAAGAACAAGTGAAGAATTCGTCCAAGATTGTTTGCTCCAAGTGCAAGGTTGAAGGGAACCATGTTAGGTTTTGCCCATTAAAGAATAAGCCTCTTAGTGAGAAGCAACAAGGGAAGCGAACAAAAGTTCAATCTCATGCTCAACCTCAAGATGAAGAAATTCCTCTTCCCAAGAAGAATCAAGTTAGAACTCCTCAAGTTGATAAATCAACTAAGAAGAAAGGAGGAAGCCGATGTTGCTACTTATGCCGTGAGAAGGGCCACTTCGCTTCCTCATGCACTAATGGTACCTTATCCAACCCTATCATTATTGATTATGTTTATTCCCTTCGGAAGGATAATGTTGGAAATGTTTTCTCCAAATATGTTGGCACTCAAAGTGGTGTCAAGAAACAAACCATTTGGGTTGCTAAAACTATTGTGACTAACCTCTTAGGACCCAACTTGGTTGGGGACCAACAAGCTAAAACTTGATCAATAGGTGTTGTTGGAGGGCATTGGAGATTTGGCTATCTTATGAAGAATTAAGGCATCCTAATCAATTATATTTACTCAAGCCAAGTCATTTGTATCATCATATATCTATCTAATATCCAATGTGTCTCCTTGCGGTAACTTGTATTGAAATTATATACATTGAAAGTTGCTTGCCCCTTGCATGTGTTAGTTTTTTATCTAGCATGTGTTTGTATATGGTGTGCTTGCTAATTAACTATCTTGAGTAATCTAGTATGTGTTTGTTGGTTTGCACTCCATGTACTTGTTTGTTTTGTGTTGAGCCTTTATTGCAATTTATGATTAATTTAGTTGCCTCTTTTGAGAGATTAATGAACTATCTCATTTTGGGGGAGTTATGTGCTTTGCCACCTCACAATCCTAAAATATGTGTACATGAGGTATATCACTTATTATTAATGTCTCCATGTGGTATTTCATTCTCATGAGAAATTCAAATTTTACAATGTTCACTAATTATGTCTTATTTGATTTCACTTGCCTCTTGTTAAAAAGAAATGGATTATCATATTATGGGGGAGTAATAAGCTATGTGCATATTACAATCCTAAAAAAATGTGAACATGTGAGGTAATGCCACTTAGAATTGATATTCTAAATTATCTTGTTACTACCTGGCATGATTAGCTCAAACAAGTTCCATACTTGCTTAAATGAGTTTTTGTATCTCATATTTTGGTTTCTTGAATTTGAGAGAGTTTCTTAGTGCGTTGTTCCTCAAATGTGCACTACTATATACTATTTGGGAAACCGATTGCTTCAATATATATTAAGCATTGCTTTGCATGATCATTTGACTAGTTGAAGCCACCAAGAATCTCTATGTAAGCATGGTAATTAACTCATATTATTTTCCATAAGCTTTTGTGTTTGAACATGATCATGAATATTTTTGCAATATACCACCGAAAAGTAACACCATACCCTTCTTGTCCTTGGACAAGTGACAACCACATTTGTGGTAGAAGTTATTGATCATATTTACATAGCGCTTGGCTTCCATTTGTATTTTTGACGAGAAATTATTTTGTATGAACTCCCATTGTCTTCCTTGCCTCTTGAAGATCTATGTGTTATAATCAAACAAAATTCTAGTGTAATGGTTGTAAGAAAAGAGAGGATCCCCTTATGGTGCTTTTGTATTAAAATGCAAACATCTAGATAATGCACAAGTCATGGGAGAGCTACATTACTTCCTTTAGAACACTATATTTTCAATTGGATCTTCTTGCCACTTAATGAAAGTTTCTAGTGTATGCGTTTGGAGAGTCTTGATCCCATTTGTGTGCAAAATTCAAAAATCATGCATAGATCATGGAGGAGCTACCATAGATTCTTTTTGAACACTAGTTATAATCAATTGATATTAGATCTTTTTAAATTGGTATTTTAATCAATATCTTGTGTGTTTGTGGAAGTCACAACTTCTCTTTTTTAGTACTTTGTGCCATCATAAAAAGTGTAGAGGGGCTTGTTTATCTCATTCCTTGTTTTGCATTCTATTGTTCTGAATGAGATAAGTCTTTGAACATATTTTATATAGTCATCTTCTATGCTCATTTGTTTTGCTTTGATGCCCTCAATTGGTATTAATTGGAGTTTGATATCTCACTCATAGATATTTGCTTCAATTTACATCTCTTGGAATTTGACATGGTTCATTTGATGTCTATTGGGATCTCAATATTTTACTCCTTGATGCATTTTTATTTGGTATCCCTCAAGTGATAAGTATTTCCTTTGGTATTTTATTTTCACTTGGTATATTTTCTAATTGGTATCCTATAAATCATGAGTTTATTTTGTTTGGTTCCAATTGGTATCTCCTTTCATGTGTTGACTTGGATATTTTATATAATTTGGTCAACCTTTATGTCGTTTCATACTTTGTGTGCACATCTTGTTTACTTGGTGTTTTCTCCAAATAACATCGATTTTGGTTCTTGAAAGTGATTGCATGCATAATTTCTAATTTATATGTTATCGCATGTTTATATTCCTTGATCCAATATGTATATAGGATAATCTCCATCAGATCCTAGATCGTCTAAGATGTGCATGAAATTAAATTTCATATCTATATGCATATATTCGTGTGGAGTTTTTCCTATGTATTGCAGTTTTATCTAACTACTTCGGACCCAATGAGTTTGGGGACCATTTTGTACTTAAATATGTTTTAGGTACATTTTGTATGCATTGGGTGCTTGCCTCATTCTCAAAGAAGGTGTTATTACCACATGTTTATTGGAGACAAGCTACGATGACGTATGAATTCTTATCTACTACAAGTCTACAACATCACCAATGCTACCCCGGTAACAAGTATCTACCTCATGCATATACTCTAACATTTCAAGCTTTTGTAGGTTGTATCATGGCATGAAACATATTTATTCTTTATGATACTTTTTGCTTTTATCAAAACATCCCCACTATTTATTGTTCCCTTATTTGATGTTTGTGATATCTTTGATGTGCTTGCGTTGGAAGTTTATTTATATCCTTTAAGATAAAAATAAAAGCTATGTGCTATGTTTTCAAGCGAATATCTTATTGTCGTATTTAGGTCTTAAAATTGGATATCTCCCTCTTTCTCTTTGTAACTATATTATGTGTACATGTTTCTTTATAGATGTACATCATCATGATTGTGGTCTTTTTAGAAACTTATACACATGAGAAGAATTACATGTCTTATTGCTATCGTAATGGTTCGGTGTCCATCACTTTATCCGTATTTACTTTTTGGTGGCTCCGAAAATAATTTGCCTTATGAGTGCTTGCCATATTTTCAAAAACCTATTTTTCACTCATATTTATTGAAGATTTTCGACCATCAGGTTTTCTTTGGCGAGCATGATAGTTTGTTGCCATGATGGTTTCATGAGACTTTCTTATTTATTTATAACTTGTTAAGCTTGTGATCCTAGCCATTTTTATTTGGTTTGAAAACCTTTTCTTGTGTGTGGAAAAGACACTCTTGGCTCTATGCCTATCATTATATTGAGACTATGATGACGCTTAAATGTTCATCGTGTTATTAGTATTTTCTCATGCCTTGTCTTTTCTCACACACATATGTGTTTGGTTGAACCTCGTCTTAAGTCACATCCTTTTATTGGTAACTTCTCTTATTGCTCAACCACATCTTGCTCGAAGTGATATGCCTCATTTTCTCTTATGCTCACTTGCACTTGCTTCGTGTTTTGAACAACGGTGGGGGAGTTATGATTCCAATTTTGTGCACTTTGCATTCAAAATGAAATATTTCTAAATCTTGCACAAATATTGGGAGCTCCTCTATTTTCTTTAAAAACACTCATTTTCTCAAACCATAATATACCTTGTTCATTTGGTTTGTTGGATATTTTTGGTTGCTTGCTTCTCTATAGGAGAAGATTAGAGATTTTTATACCATCTTATTTGCAATCTTTGGATCCTTAGTATAGTTTGATTTTCTCCCATTATTCATCATTGGATAAGTGTATTTGATTCCACTCATATTATGAGAAATGCACATCCTACGGAGGAACCCTTACTATATTGGCCATCAAAAATTTGAATGATCTCTTTTTGGAAATGGATTCCAATGGGGGAGAAAGTTTAGAGAGTTTAAGGGGATTTGGTTTTATGCTTTGGTTTTGTTCTTAAGCATTTTCCTTTCATGCTCATCAATCCTTGCTTGTTTATTTGCATGGTTGCTTAAATTCATTATATAAACCCTCATAAAAAAGATTGTCATCAATTACCAAAATGGGGGAGATTGAAAGACCATGGTGCCCCCATGTGTGGTTTTGGTAATTGATGACAATCACTATGTACTAATGGTTTCATTGAGCTATACTTGTAGAGTTTGTCCATAGGCAATGCTTGATGTCCATGTGTTGGATTCAGGATGATCAGGTGCTATTCATGTGAATATCACAAGTTTGTCCATGAGAGAGTTGAGAATATTGCAAGTATGTCTTGAATAAGAATATTGTGTGAACATTCATCTTTACCTTCAAGACATCAGTATTATGAAGAGAGAAGAAAAGATATAAGGTTGATCAAGGCAAAGTGTTAAGTAATGATTAATATTGATCAACTCACAAAGCAAGAATATGTACAATGTGGGATCATTGTATGATAAGTGAATGTTCATATAGCTTTGTGTTCTAACCCATTATATGTGTGTGTGGTATATCTATGTGGGGTTAGGTATCTTTCCATGGGCTTGCATCAAAAGTAAGATTTCATATAGTCCATGGTGGATGGCGTCAAGTTGTGGTCGTCATCAAGTTCGAGAAGTGCAAGTTCAAGGAGAGCATATCGAAGAGATCACATGATTTAAGCTTGCCACTCTTTTGGATATAATTTCCAAATGAATATGTAATTAAAAGAGCCTCTCCCATAGTGGCATATGGGGGAGCTATCTTTGTGTCTTCACCGAGCAAAGAAAAATCAAGAAAGGTGTTCCATCTTGAGGAGGTCAAGATCTTCATCGTCTAGCTCAAGTGGAATGCTCAAGGCAAAGGTACGATCGTGATAGGTTTTCTATTTTACCGGTCTCATAGCATTAGGAGGGAGACCGGGTTATAGGATAGATAACCGTACTATCAAGAGGGGCTCTCATATTAGCAACTTGATCGCATCACTCGGAGAGAGCTCAAACCTTTGAATATTTGACATCATCTTTCTTAGTTCTTATTTGTGTTTTCTCCATGTGTGGTTTCAGATCTTGTCATATGTTTCAATACAAGCTCAAGTTCATCAAAAACGGGGTTCTCATGAAAACTTATTGCGTTTTTGATATTGGAGGTTTAACCGATTGTTACTTAGAGAGGTCAAACCTTCATCATTTGGTTTTATCCTCCAATGATTTATTATGATGTTTCTTTGCATAATCGTGTAGTGCTCGTTCTTGCGATTTCAACGAGCCCAAGATCATCGAAAACGGAGTCCGGATGCAAAAGATATCGTGTTTTTACTGAAGGTGTTTTTCTGGAAACAGGAAGGCCGGCCACCTAACAGACCCGCCCAGCCTGGGCTCCAGGACGGCCAGGAGGCGGAACGCGCAGAATGCCCCTAGCGGGCTGATTTGGGGGGCCTATATAAGGGGTCTTCTTCCGCAATGGTTCCCTACCTTTTAGGCAAGTTTACCCCACCATTGTTGACCTCTTGGAGCTTGCTTTCTCTCTATTCATCGATGATTCTTGCCTCCATTTAGTGGGAAAAGAGAGAGGAGATCTAGATCTGTCTTTCCACCAATCCATCTCTCCTCTTAGTGAGGTGAATCCTTTGGATCTAGATCTTGGAGATTCATTTGTTGAGTTCTTCCTTGTTCTTCCCCCTTTCTCCCCCTTAGCATTTGTTGCTTTGGTGAGATTTGAGAGTGAAGGATTTGAGCACTTGTTGTGTTCTTGCCAATGCATAGGTTGCATCGGTTTGAGTTCTCTACGAGGATTCGTTCGAGTGAAAGGTTGAGAAGCTTGTTACTCTTGGGTTCTTGGAGTTCCCTTGAGCTTGTCCTCTTGGGTACTTGGAGTGCCCTAGATGGTTGTTGTTATCTCGGAGTTTTGGTAGCTCCGGACCTTGTTGTCCCGGAAATTTGGTGGCTCGGGACCTTGTTGCTATCTCGGAGTTTTGGTACTCGCGGGATATTGTTGGGAGCCTCCAATTGAGTTGTGGAGATTTCCCCAACCTTGTACGGGATCGGTGACCGCCCTCAAAGGTCCCATAGTGGATCGTGGCACTCCGCACTGGTGGAGGCACGAGCAGAATAAGGTGAGCCATTGGGCGCTTGGAGTCATTGTGACTCCACACCTCTCCAACCGAGATTAGCTTCCATTCGGAAGTGAACTTCGGGACAAATCTTCATCTCCTCGTCTCTCGGTTATTTCTATACCCGATCTCTTTACTTATGCAATTTACTTTGTGATAGCCATCGAGCTTGAAGTAACATATCTTGCTATCACATAGTTTCTTGAATTGTTTAGCATAAGTTGTTGGTGCACATAGGCAAACCTAGTTTGTTTAGGTTTTGGCTTGATAAATTAAACGCTAGTTTTATTCCGCATTTATTCAAGCCTTAACCGTAATTATTTTTAAACGCCTATTCACCCCCCTCTAGGCGACATCCATGTCCTTTCAAAAGTTAAAATAGAAGTTCAAATCATTTGATTCAGAAATAGACATGGATAACCCGGTTTGAAAGTTGGGTTGGTGTTTTGCGACGTGATTGGGGCGAGGAAAGCATTGGAAGAATATAATTTCAGACAGAGAGTCCAAGTGACGAATAAAAAATTATAAAAAAGAGTAGAAGTTATGTGTGTTATTGGCTTCCCCTGCAACTTCAAAGCGGAAAAGATAGCAGGGCGACTGGATTTTTTGTAACATCAGATGAAGGCCATCACACCTATGAAAGAGTATGGAAAATGAGATCTCTCACTTCAATTTTTGACAAAGAGATTTATGGATGAATTCAAATATAATCAAAATATGGATTTGCAAACTTTTGCTGGAAAGGTGTAGAGGAAATCGACATATGCCCTGATAGATGGAATCTTAGTAGGGCAAGAAGAGCAGCTTTGCAACATATTCATGGAGATGAGGAAGGTCAGTTCATGTAGCGCTAGGATAATGAGAAGGAGATGAGGAGGGCCAATCCTGGGTTAAAACATATGATGGAACCTAGAGGTGGAGTGAAGGAACACTTGGCCAGTCATTATTGTTCATATGATGGTTGTAAGAGGGTTTTTATAGCATGGAAGCCCGTAATATGCATTGATGGATGCGATGTTAGAACAAGGTTCAAAGGCCAACTTATTTTCCTTGCTGCAGTGGGTTATGTTGAGGTTGAGTGTACTAACACATGGGAGTAGTTTCTCACAACTCTGAGAGATGAATTAAACATCACAAACACTTCACCTTGAACTATAAGAGTGACAAACAAAAGGTAAAATTTTCCTAGTATTTTTCATTGTCAAGTACGGTTATTTAAAATTATTTCCATATTTTCTAGTATATTTCCTTGTCAATTACAGTAGTTTAAAGTTATTTATATATTTTACAGTATTTTCTTTGTAAAAATAGTAGTTTAAAATTATTTTCCATATGTTTGTATTATTTTTCCTTGTCAATTACAGTAGCTTAACATTATTTTCATATTTTTCTAGTATTTTTCCTTGTGAATTACAAAAGTTTACAATTATTCTGCATTGTTTTCCTAGCCTTTTTATTTGACAATTATAGTAGTGTGAAACCATGTGTTGATGAGGACTAGTCCAACTATGTCGGTAACATGGTTCGAATAGTCGACATCATGGTGATGCCGACTAGTCGAACCACATGACCACTATAGTACACTAACTTTGTCAATATCATAGTGTAGGGCCTAATCAATGTTACTGAAAAAAGTATGGATAGATGCAAAACACGGGTTATATGTTAGGATGTTGCTCTAGAACTTCCAGAAGACATGGCATAGAGGAGAGAATATGAAGAATGACAAGTAGGCCATTGCCAGGTCAACAACCGTAACAAAACGGGAGAAAAATATTTTTTGGGAAAAATATACTTCGAGGAAATAGGCAACTCAAGAAATTTTAGGAAATCAAAATATTCCTAAAATGTTAGAATAGAAGGATTTGAAATATTGTAATCAAAAGTAGAAATCAACTTTAGAGTTTGAATGGTATTATTGGTTTTCCATAAATTTTATCAAATTTTAAAATTCTTTAGTTTTCCCCAAAAAAATTGATTATTTATTATTTTCATGTTTTTTTTTGCAAACTTGGTTATCGTCAAAACCACTTTCAATGGGACACATACCTAACTCAAGAATATTTTGACACTTGAATAACTAAGATGTCCAGACCATACTTAGAGTTTCACTGTATTTGAGGGACAGATAATGACATGTTTTTTAATGAGCATGACCTCAGTCTCTGCATCAATAGGCGCACATAACTTTTTATTAAGCAGTTCAAAGGTTCCGTAAATTGTGTACGGTTGTACTTCTCCAATTAAACGAACATGAAGGAGAACTAGAGATTTGAATCCCATTATTTATTTTAATGAATGGACTAAACATATTATAAAAATTATTTGAATTTATGTTGGATTTGATATTATACGCAAAAAAGTAGGAAATCTTCGTTTTTGAAAGCATAGGGAACTGCTGTATTTGGAGTTATTTTTTATGAATTTTGATAGCCATAGTGCACATGACCCCGGCACTAGCCTAACTCTCTCCCTCTATCTTCCTCTAGAAAACATTCGCGAGAAGTTATTGGGAATATGAGTCGATTTTTATGTTCGGAGAACTCACATGTACTATACGAATTCATCATATCCAGTAATAGATATGTAAATATGATCAACCTAAAGCTTTTGCGATTCATCCATGACGTAATACATATATTTTATTAAGTACAAGTCCTTGCTAAGCAATGGTGACAAATTCTCATTATCTCAAAATAATTGCTCTCAACACATAAATTTTTATCAAGCCGAGAAAGGAAGATCGCAAATCGAGTCTACCTATAACAACACTACCTCCTAACTGGTCAAGTGGTGTCTGCGAGGCTAGTCTATGAGCAGTTCGATCTTTTTAATTTCGAGGTAAGCAACATACATGCCACATTCTCCGCTGAAGATCATGCCACAATCTATCGCAACATGTTCCAGTAGCATTTGAGTTCTCTGAACATAGAAGTCAACTCAAGATGCTTTTATGTTCCAGTACTCCCTCCGTCTTGGTGTAAAGGGCGCATATAGCAATTCTTTGGGTCCTATGTATTCATTCATTGGGGCTTAAACATTATATGCATTGGTGGAGAGGGGTGCAGCGAGGCAACCATCCACTAATTAGAAGAGAATTAATGCAAAATATGTCTAAGAGAGATGGGACTGCATGTTTTTGGTATTATGCCCTATACATCATGACGGTGGAAGTAGCATTTTTGTTCATAAAAGCCACATTCCCCCCAACTCAGGATAAATGCCACAATCTATCGTAACAAATTATCTGAAGATAATTGCTCTCAACACATAAATTTTTATCAAGCCGAGGAAGGAAGAACGCAAATCGAGTCTATCTATAAGGGCATCTCCAACAATGTCCATGTCATCGTAAGATAGCATGCCAACTCAGCTAAAATCCTACATGGCATAGTAATAATGAGGTGGGAGAATATAAGTTGTATGACATGCAACCAACAAGGTAGCACGTATGCCAAGATACTTTTTTCTTTGAACCCACTAAATTAACTATATGATTGGCTAGATTGTACTACCTTACCAACAACTCTACAAACAAACCATTTAGATAATTATATGATATATTTATTATTGGTTGATGAGTTGTACTACTATCATACAGGTTTATCTTACAACTTATTAAAGATGCCCTAACAACGCTACCTCCTAACTTCTCATGTGGTGTCTCCGAGGCCAGTCTATGAGCAGTTCGATCTTTTTAATTTCGAGGTAAGCGACATACATGCGCTCGCTGTTGTCGCCTTTTTCATTTTCATCTTCTAGATGCGTTGTATGATGTTGTATCATGTTAGCATCGTCTTCAACTTTAAACAGAAAGTCAGACATATATATACATGGCACGATCGAATCTCCAAAAGAGCCGGTGGGCGAGGACGGTATCATAGATCCTCCATCTCACCCCATCCGATTGTTAATAAATGTCATTTGTAGACGTTGTTTCTTGCTAACTACCAAGCCGAGAAAGGAAAAATGCAAACCAATCAATCTGCAGCGGCACAACCTCCCGGCGGCTAGCATGGCGTGGAGGCCAGTCTACCAGCTCCTCCATCGTCTCGGTTTCGAGGTCACCAATGTAGATGCGCCCACTAAAGCCATTGACAACCATCATGCCATACTTCTCTTCCAGCATATATATGTTTGATATTCCTTGATCAGTAAGCGTCTTGTTTGCCTCTTTTAGGTGGATTGTTCGACTGCAGAGCCACACCGCAGTCTCATCCACAATTCTCCTAATCGTTAGCTCACGCCCTTCCCTCTGAATGGTGATCGCCAAAAGCGTCCCGTCGATGGAGAGGGTAAGGCATGGGCGACATGCCATATAGTCTATCTCGAAGATGACGGTCGTCAGGGAGACGTGGCCGGTGTCGCCATCCATGTCGATGGTGCATAGACATGACATTATCGGATTGTAAAAGAGCCAATGTGCCGTGCCATGGGACACCACCGCGGCGCCGTGAGAAACCGGTATGTAGTGACGGGTATTCTGACCACCACTTATGCACTTGGCTGGCATGCCCCAGCTCGTTTGGCCGGAGGAGAAGGTGTAGAGATTGTAGTCCAAGTCGATCATCACCGCTTTGAAGGACACGCTCGATGGCGGCTCCGGCAGCGGCCGTGGCTGCGTGCTCTTAGAGCCATAGTCGGTGTCGTTTAGAATGGCGTATCCGCTCCAGTGGTCGACCCGGCCACACTTTAGGGGTGGGAGAACGTGGCAGTCGCCGACGAAGAGGTTGCACACTGCCAGTTGAACGACGGCGTGGTCCGCATCGAAACCAAGGCCATGCTGGGCGAGGCGCACGAGGAGGAGGCCGTGGCGCGAGACGAGCGGCTCCGCACCGTCTAAGATCTGGCCGGCCGCGGGGTGCAGAAAGCTGTTGAGTGTGCGGCAACTAGGGCCCATCGCCGACCGCGGCACGGGGTAGAAGCACGGCGCTCCGATCCCTCGTCCATCGCGCTGCTCCGTGGACCTGGAGAAGAAGCCGGCGATGGAGGCGCACGTCTCCTCAGGCCAGCAGCGCCGGAGGAAGGAGGCGTTGGCGATGAGGCCGCGCCAAGCCTTGCACACCACCGTGGCGCATCGGAAGAGCGCTGGCGCGTCGTCGATGAGGCGGACGAGGATCTCGAGGAGCAGCTCGTCCGGGAGCGAAACCGCCGCTCTTTTCATCCTAGACGCGGACGATCGAGGATTCTTCAGGTTGTTTTGATTGACAAGGATGAAGTGCTGAGTTTGGTATCCAATCGAGTCGGGTTGGAATTGGATGGTCTGCGATGAAGCAACGTATCTGGAGGTTGTCGAGTCTGTCCACAACCCAACCTAGCTCCGCCCAAGGTCTCCGGGTACCATACGTTTAACATACGGATTTGTTTATGTTTCCTTTTCCACGTCTATTCTGCATAATTTTAATGAAGTAGTCTTCTCGAAAAAAAAAATCTATGAAGTAGTCGAGACCATTTTGGGTCGGGTCGACTACTAAATAGAATGGGAAACATGTGGCGTTACCCGCCAAAATGAAGACTACGAAATGCATCTCTAGCAGAGCCTTCAAACTGAAAACTGAAAAAACGTTTTCAGTTCGTATTTTGCCTAATTTCACGGGTCGCGGAGGTAGGGATCGTAGCAGAACCCCTAAAACATGAACTGAAAATCTATTTTTTTCATTGATTGGGCGGAAATACATTGGACGAACTCGCTCTTCCTCGCCGATTTTGCAAACAAAAGTAATTAAACATTTAAGCGACGATGAACCCTAGGAGGAGGAGCTTGAGGAGAAGCAGCTAGCAGCGACCTGCTCGACCTGCGCTGTGGTAATGGCTTCCCACAGCCGCTTCTTCCTCTGCGTCTCCTCGTTTGCGCGCATGCCGCGCTCCAGCTGCCTGGTGTTGTGCGCGTACAGGTGCCGCTAGTAGCGGCGGCGCCAGATGTACTATCGGCGCTAGTGGTGGAGACTCTTCTCGATGTCGAGCTGGAGGAGATCCTCCTCGGTCCCGACGAAGGCCAGTGGGTCGTCGTCGCTGTCCTCCTCACCGGAGTTGTCCTGGGGCGGGCCGAACAGTAAGCCGTGGATGCGGCCGTGCTCGCTGATGCTATCCGAAAGGAAAACATCAAACACGGAAAATTGATGCCCCTCACCTTGATGATTTCCTGATGAAGGAGATGAAGGCCACGATGAGGGCTAGCTGTGACGCCCCGAGATCGGGCACTATGCAGATTTCAGCATTTCCACCAAAATCCACATAATAACCGATTCCAGGTTGCCACTTGTGATAACATTACAACAATTCACGAATATTCCACAACAACAACAGAGGAGGTATATACAAGACGACTCAAACGAGTCAAGGATACAACTGATACAATACAAAGATCCAAATAACAGCGGAAGAAACAATATAGTGTCCAACTACGGACAAGATACAAATTGGACTAAGAGTCCTGAAGATAACCGATGGCGTCCAATCCCTGCCCAGGCCAAGCCGGAGGGATTCCCAAGCTAACGTCGTCAGACTTCAAACCTGTTGACTGCAATGTGGAATATGCAGCCACGAAATGGATTCGTGGGTCAGTACTATTAAGTATTGGCAAGTGGATAAACCATACTCACAAGATACCAGCGTAACCAATCATCACAAGATACAAATACTTTGGGTACAACGGAAGGAAGGGATTATTGCAAAGAAGCGGCAGCGGGCAACACTAACAACTAAAGAGACGCGCTACAACTTCCGGCTAAAAGAAAAGGATAAGATAGCGCGACAAAACCAACTATAACTACTCACCAAACAATACCCATCCAGTGTTACCCCCTACTAAGGAAGCAACCCAAGGAAACTCACGCTGTTGATTAAGGTGACATTCATTTTTATGGTGAAGGTAATGCTATATTACTTGTCAAGTTATTATCATTAGGTGTAAGTTGTTTGAGTACTTGTTAGCCAGCACTTTCACCAAGTCATCCATAACCGCGGACAACACGGCTTCTCGAGAAGATTTATCCCTGCAGGGTGCGCTACAGTACCCGTACACACTCAAGCCACCAACTAAAACTCAGGTTGGCTCGACACGACCCAAACCGTCTCTACAACCTGTCCTAGGAGCCACGGAGCTATAAGGTCCCAGCCACGCAGCCGAATACTCAGCGCAAGTGTGCAAAACTCCCGCAGGGCGCAACACCCCGGCAATACAGGCCTCGCCCTATATGCAGCATCATCATCATCAGTAACCATGGGGGGCCCACCCATTCATGCATATGAGCAAATGGAACACCCGAACTAAGTGTGGCTCTTCGGGCAAGCTGCAAATCAGGTCTAAGTCGAGGGGGGTCCCATACTACCTCCCGGATGCGGTTAGCGCGCTCATCATGGATCAATGGACAAGACCCTTTTCCTAGTTTCGACACTAGCAGGCTCCAAAACCACGCCGGGCCTCCTGTCGGTGCCTCATCATCAAATTATTATTACCCTAAACATTAACATGTTGTTGATTAAATTGAAACCCAACTATCAAACTAAACAGGTGATATGAAAAAGGACAACAAGACTCGAGCGCAAACAACACTAAGCATGCAACTACGACACGAGGGCCAACAAGGTAAACAAGCAACAGTTGATAGGAAGTGGAAGGAAGGCTATATCATGGCTGCAAGGTAAACATATGATAGGATCGAGACACAAGCATCGAAAATACTAGGTTAGCATAAAGACAAAGGAAAGAATCGGTAACAAGTGATGAAAGGCAGCCATAGGTAGCAAGTGAGTATACTTGCCTGAGATCTAGCAAGTAGAGGTACATCCGTAGAACTTGTCGTTGCTCACATCATCTCAACGTCCTATCCGCGAAGAAGCAGCAAACTAGAACAAACACCGGATGCAACAATTACTACTACGGCAAAGATCCAGCATGGTCCTAATTTTATATGCATGACATGCGAGATGCAACGCAAAAATGCAATTTAAACAATTTAATCGGAACCGGAGTCCGGAAAAAATAATTATTGCTTCAAGTTGTTTATTTAACCATCAATGTTAAATGTTGATTAACATGGAGAACAATAAATAGGTGAGCTAAACAGGATTAAATGGAATAGGGCATTATTTAGTTAATACCCCAACACATTCCATATGTTGTTATTTAGTTGACATGCGTAACACAGGCTAAAATGCACAATGCAAGATGCAAACAAAGGCATGGATGGCATATTAATATTCCTTGCATTTTTCTGATCGAAATAGACATAAAGTTTGGGTTAATTGGAATTATAGAACAAGAGTTATGCATTTAGCAAGTTTTAATTGAGTATAGAAAGCATTTAATATTTGACACATGTTACATTGTTTAAAACAGGGAACATGTTGCATATTCAAAGATATTACATTTTTCTGACACAGATTCATACTTTGTTTGTGCAAAACGAATTTGAATTGACCAAGTTATTAGGTTTGCAAAACTATGCAATTTTAAGAAAAACAACAAAAGAATATGGGACTTAGTTGCAGCAGGTGGGAATCGAACTTGGGAGCGTGCGCTGCGCTCGGAAGGCCCAAGCCACTGGGATGGGTTCGCTCTGGTGATTGGAACAGGGGTGCAGAGAAGTTGAGGTGTAAACCCGCGACACTGGAAAAAATGAAGAAAAAAGGAGGCTTTGCCTCAGAGGGGATTTGATCCCGCGACCACAGGGGTGCGGATGAAGGCCTTAGCCACTGGGCTGTCGATCGATGTGTGCAAGGATACAGGTCTGAAGCCCAAAGAAGTGTACAAGCGCGGAGTTTTTTGTAACAGCCCAAGTATGAAAACCTACCATTTAGAATGTTTGATTTCTTGTTGTTAAAGTATTGCATCATGGCATCATATTTATTTTCCTTGTTTGCCTTTGTTTACTATTTGTTTGCACCTGTTTTTATTTGTTTTCACAATGAAAATCAAACAATTTCAAATGCTTTGTTTTCATACTTGCTCTGTTACAACCTTTTAAATAAAAATCTCAAATAAAACCAACCATTTGTTGTCATGTTTTCCACATTGATCAACAAATAAAATGGTGCTTTCATTTCAATTAAATAATTCCCAATTTGCTTTCAAACTCAAAACTCAAGTTCAAACAGCACCAAAATTTCCAATTCATGAAAACTAACAAACCATTCCAATAAGTTAATCCAAGTTAATAATAGGGTTACCCTATTAAAATTGATGTTTTCCAATATTAAATCAATTAGTTGCAAATTATTCAAATTTCAAATCAGTTGGCAAACAGCAACCAAAATCTGGTTTTCCAAAAACTTAAGTGGTAAGGTGGTAGAGTTTGAACCTACCAGCCCACTGGAATTTTTTCCAAGATTTTATCCACTCAATAAACTATCAAATGTTTCCTTTTCTAGTTGCTACAAAAAAACAGAAAAGCAAATAATAAAAAGAAAAAGAAATATGTTAGAGGGGGGAGAAAACTAAGCCCAGCCCAACTTCTTTCTTCTGGCCCGGTACCCTTTTCCTCCTGTCGCTGTCTTCCTCCTCGCGATGACGTCAAGCGTACGAACTCCTCACCCACCGTGCGATCTCTCCTCCCTCGCTCGATGACATGCCGTACCAAGCTCTCCCCCCCTTAAAGCTGGCCTTCATCCCCTACTAACCCTAACCCTAGCCTAGCGCCGCCTTCCTCTTCCTCCCTCATCTCTTCCATCTCCCTCCTCTCTGTACTTCTCCCTTCCTGTTAACTGAACCCCAACAGACCACCTCTGGCCGGAATTTGGAGGCGAAGGCGCGGGGACTGTGGGCGTCCTCCGGGCGGGATCTCCACGGGAATGGAACCGCCACGGGTTCCTCTCCCTCGCCGTGCCCTCGGTCGGGCCCGAGGAGCACCGGAGCGCCGCCGCCGTGCGGGACTCGCCGCCGGCCGCTCCCTGCTTCGTCTGCTGTCCGCCCCAACGACCCCTCCTGCTCCCGATCGCTCAAGGTGAGGTCCGCTCCCCTCCTTCCATCTCGCCCTCCTCCCTCCTCTCCTCTAGGGCCGCACCCCACAGCTCCCCCCACGGCGCCTCCCTATTTTCTCTCCGGCGAGCAGCCGCTGCAGCCATCGATCGGGCCCTGTTCGTCTCTGTCCGCTGGTTCAGTTGCCTGCTAACTGAATTTTTCAGTTAAACGTCGAAACAACAGCACATACCCCCCCGTACCCCTTTCCATCACCAACCCGAGCCACTAGCCTACTGGTTCTGTCCCTGTGCGCGCGCAGCGAACCCTCAGGTCGCGGGTTCGAGTCCCGCACCCCCACTTTTTTTTGCTGTTATTTTCGTTTGGTTCAGAGTGGTTGTCTGAACCTTATCCCCCTCGCTGCTCCCATCCTAGCAACACACAGAGAAACATCCCACTGGTTAGGTCCCTTTGGTGCAGTTAGGAGGTGAGGGGATCGAGTCCCCCCTCTCCCAAATAAAACAAACTTTTATTTTTGCAATGTTTTGGTCACAGTAACTTCACAGAATCACAACTAGGCCCTTGTAAATTAATTCTAGGCCCCTGAAATATTTTTCTAAGTCCCTAGTGCATTAAAAATGGCAGATTTACCCCAAATCGTGTAAATTGCATAAGAAAATCATTTTAACTCCAATTTTAACTTTTTAAATATGTTTTCTGTCCCAAATTAAATGTTCTATCCAAATATAATTTTTTTTTACTGTTTTGAATATTTTAAATTGGTGCAAAATTTGAAAACTTGTCAAATTCACTTAAACTTGCAAAATTCATAACTTGTTCATAAAAATTCCAAATTCCACAAACTAAATATGTTTTCCAATCAATTTTTCATGTACTTTCCAAATATAAATTTTGTTTGCTGTTTTGAATAATTTAAATTGCTGAAAACAACTGTTTCTTGTTTAATGCATTTAAAATTGCCAAAATAATAACTTGCTCATTTTAAATCCAATTTCCACAAATGAAATATGTTTTCCATGCAAAATTAAACCCTCTTTCCAAATATAAATTTTGTTTCATGTTTTGAATAATTAAAAGTGGTTAAATAATTTAAACCTTATTTAATTCATTTAATATTGTTAAATTCATAACTTGATCAAATCAAATTCTTTTGGGACATATAAAATATGTTTTCAAACCCTAAAAGTATAAACTTTTGAAATATGAATTTGTTTTAATGTTTTGAACAAATAAGAATTCAAATAAGTTCATGTTTGAATTAAATTCATTTAATTCTTGCTTAAACTTGTTTAATTCATAAATAATTTATTTGAAATCCTTTTTCAACAAGTGAAACATGTAATCCACCTAAAATTGGGTGTTCTTATCAAATATAAACTTTGTTATCTATTCTGAACAATTTGAATTGGTGAAAACAACAAATGCTTGTGTGACACCTTTAAGAAACCAAAATTTCCTAACTTAATAAATGAATTTCCAAACCTGGTAAACCTTATTTCTATTTGATTCTATTGTTGTTATTTTGCTGTTTTCCTCATCCATGCATCATGCTAATCCACTTTCATATAATGATTAGTCGTAAAACAATTAATTCAACCATAATTCCTGGGCTTTCCATATGCAATCCAATTGCATGTGGGTCCATTTAATCATGTTGTTATCTTGTTAACTAGTTTATCTTGATGCATCAATTAAATGGTCATGCACAATCCCATGTTTGTGCACTATGCCATCTTATTGATTGTTTATCTTTCTGCATTGTTTGTTTGCTTCTTCTCGGATATACGACGACGTTGAGACCGACGATACTTACGACACCCCTTCTAAGGAGTTAGCTCAGTACCAGGCTACTGGGTTTGCAGGCAAGTTATCACTCACATGAACCACTTTGTTCCTTTCAACCTTGGTTACCGATACTTTCCGTTGTTCTTTTCTGCTAAGCCTTAGTAGTAGTTGTTTCTGTTACGAACCCATCACATGAATCCCTTAACCTTGATATTGCCTCACCTCCACTCCTATCACCCCTTTGTTTGAGCCAGTGTCTTACTAGCATGCTTAGGTTGTTTTGCTCGAGTCTGTTACCCGTTACTTTCTGTTACTATTACTTCTATGTTCTGGGGGCTCGATGTTAATAAATCAATCATGCTAATGTTACTGTTAAATAATAATTTGATGATAAGGCACCGACAGGAGGCCCTTTGTGGTTTTGAGGCCTGCTAGTGTCGACCCTAATAGGAAAAGGGTCTTGTCTACTGATCCATGATGAGCGCACTAACCGCATGTGGGAAGCGAGTATGGGCGCCCCCCTCAATTTGATTCGATTCGCATCTCGTCCAAATCGCCTCATTTAGTTCGTGTTTTCCATTTGCCGCATGCATGTTTTTGCGAGCCCAGGCCAGGGTGGAACTTTCGTAGTCGGCATATAGGGGGACACGTTCTTAGAGTGCTATGAGGGTCCATTTTCTTCTGGGCTCGATTAGCCGTGCGCCCAAGGTGCTTTGGGCTTGATGCGAAGAAGAGTTGAGTTGTGTTGAGTGCCCCGCTTGGTGGAAGGGCCTTTCCATCTGGCGGGTTATTCATGCGTGTACGGCCAAATTGGTGCAACCCTGCAGGGATAATCTTCTCGAGAAGCCGTGTTTTCCGCGGTTATGGATTACTTGGTGAAAGTACTGGCTAACAAGTACTCAGGACAACTTAAACCTAATGATTAACAACCTTACACCCTATGATTAACAACTTGACTAGTAATAGGCTTATTGACACAATAATCTGAACCATCATTAATCCAACTGTGTGAGTTATCCTCGGATTGCTTCTTTGGATAAGGGGCGAGATCCAGGATGGGTTTGTTTGAAGTTATCTTTCAGTTGGTTACCATACTCGATCTTATCCCCTTTCTGTTAGTTGGAAGTTGTAGTTCTCTGTAGTTGGTTAGCGCAGCCAGTTGCAGCATCTTTCATATCCCCTTTCTTCCGTTGAACCCGAAGCATCTGTGCTTGGTGTTGACGGGTTACACTTTGGTGAACTGTGAGTCTTGCTTGCCAGTACGTTTATGTACTGACCCCTTTGGGGCTGTGGTTTCCGCAGACGACGTTTCCGAGGATCTACATGGTGGCTACTACGTGGAGTATGACGAGACTGCTGACGAGTAGATAGCGGACCCGGGCAGGATCTGAGACTTCGTGGATGGGCTCCGTCTGTTCGTTTCCGGCCTCTTAGGCCTATTTGGTTCTTGTCTGTACTTAGACATGTTGAATGCTTCCGCTGTGATGTACTGATGTATTGTTGGGACATGTGTCCTCTGAATGATTGTATTTGCTATCTCTGCTATAAGGAGAGCCATTTGCAACTTATTTCAATCTTTTGTGTCGTAGAGATTTGTTGTGATATCAGTTGTTCAACGCCGTTGACGTACCACGTGTGTATGTTTTGAAGTACGTCAACGGAAGTGTCCTGATTTCTATGGGATAGTTTACGTCGACGCTGAACAGATAGGGGTTGGTTGTCACACATACGTGTGTTGGCCTACTCGTAAGAGGACGCGGGTGCCGGTAAGCCCCGTAATCCAATCTACTACTGTTCAACGGAACGGCGAGTATCCTCTAGAAGTCCGGGTGCGACAAATGGTATCAGAGCCTGTCTGCCTGTAGGATCCCTTTTTACTGGTCGCAGTTGAGTCTAGAAACTATTTTGTAGCTATATAGGAAAAATGAAACGTGAGAGTAGGAATTCTGTTCTTTTTCTTCTTTCCCCACCCACCCACCCTTTTCTGGTAAGGAAGTGCAACGTTGTTTTCTGTTCTCATCTAAACTTTCAAGTTAGGATTTCACGAATTCTGGTTTCTCTAGGATGGTTATATCTACTAGACCATAGGAATGGAGGTGGTTGTGACATGATTTATCATGTTGCCTACTCATGATTGAGAACGGAGGCGTGTAAGCCCCGGAAGCAAATCCTCTATTCCTTAAGCAGTAGATAATGATCCTTTAGAAGCCCGGATGGGTTTTCCCGTAGTACCTCAGGAGTTTTGTTCTCGTTTTCCCCGATGTTGATATCCTGTTCTTTTAAAGAACCTTTTCGTCCGTTGAAATCTTGTTGTTGTTTTCCACTTCAGTTCTTCTACCGGCGTCTAATCAAAGTTTCCCCTGTTCATCTGCTAAACTCTATTCCAGCTAAAGTGTTGTTTGATACCGGAGCATCGCATTTCTTTTGTGTCAAAGATCCTTTCCACAACATACAACCTAATTCTGGTTCCACTAAGCAATCAAATCACCGTTCACTCTCCGGAATCTCAAATGTTGACTTCCAACATAAGTAAGAACAATCCAATTCTAATGGGAGGCCACATATTCCTCGCTTCTCTCATGTTGCTGATTCTGACATTGATGTCATTCTTGGTGTTGCATTGATGTCAATAACTCTGTTCCACCCTTATTACAGATAGTCTATTCTCCAAATGAATCAAGTCCATTCAGCTATACACCCTCCATACAAAAACCTCTCCCTTTACTTGAAAATGTTCCGGTGGTTTCCAAATTCCCTGCCGTCTACCCAAGAAGTTTCCGGACCTTTTCTTTTCTCAGTAGGAATCTCGGGGCGCGATTCCTTCAAGGGGGGGCGTTTTGTAACAGCCCAAGTATGAAAACCTACCATTTAGAATGTTTGATTTCTTGTTGTTAAAGTATTGCATCATGGCATCATATTTATTTTCCTTGTTTGCCTTTGTTTACTATTTGTTTGCACCTGTTTTTATTTGTTTTCACAATGAAAATCAAACAATTTCAAATGCTTTGTTTTCATACTTGCTCTGTTACAACCTTTTAAATAAAAATCTCAAATAAAACCAACCATTTGTTGTCATGTTTTCCACATTGATCAACAAATAAAATGGTGCTTTCATTTCAATTAAATAATTCCCAATTTGCTTTCAAACTCAAAACTCAAGTTCAAACAGCACCAAAATTTCCAATTCATGAAAACTAACAAACCATTCCAATAAGTTAATCCAAGTTAATAATAGGGTTACCCTATTAAAATTGATGTTTTCCAATATTAAATCAATTAGTTGCAAATTATTCAAATTTCAAATCAGTTGGCAAACAGCAACCAAAATCTGGTTTTCCAAAAACTTAAGTGGTAAGGTGGTAGAGTTTGAACCTACCAGCCCACTGGAATTTTTTCCAAGATTTTATCCACTCAAAAAACTATCAAATGTTTCCTTTTCTAGTTGCTACAAAAAAAACAGAAAAGCAAATAATAAAAAGAAAAAGAAATCTGTTAGAGGGGGGAGAAAACTAAGCCCAGCCCAACTTCTTTCTTCTGGCCCGGTACCCTTTTCCTCCTGTCGCTGTCTTCCTCCTCGCGATGACGTCAAGCGTACGAACTCCTCACCCACCGTGCGATCTCTCCTCCCTCGCTCGATGACATGCCGTACCAAGCTCTCCCCCCCTTAAAGCTGGCCTTCATCCCCTACTAACCCTAACCCTAGCCTAGCGCCGCCTTCCTCTTCCTCCCTCATCTCTTCCATCTCCCTCCTCTCTGTACTTCTTCCTTCCTGTTAACTGAACCCCAACAGACCACCTCTGGCCGGAATTTGGAGGCGAAGGCGCGGGGACTGTGGGCGTCCTCCGGGCGGGATCTCCACGGGAATGGAACCGCCACGGGTTCCTCTCCCTCGCCGTGCCCTCGGTCGGGCCCGAGGAGCACCGGAGCGCCGCCGCCGTGCGGGACTCGCCGCCGGCCGCTCCCTGCTTCGTCTGCTGTCCGCCCCAACGACCCCTCCTGCTCCCGATCGCTCAAGGTGAGGTCCGCTCCCCTCCTTCCATCTCGCCCTCCTCCCTCCTCTCCTCTAGGGCCGCACCCCACAGCTCCCCCCACGGCGCCTCCCTATTTTCTCTCCGGCGAGCAGCCGCTGCAGCCATCGATCGGCCCCTGTTCGTCTCTGTCCGCTGGTTCAGTTGCCTGCTAACTGAATTTTTCAGTTAAACGTCGAAACAACAGCACATACCCCCCCCCCCCCCGTACCCCTTTCCATCACCAACCCGAGCCACTAGCCTACTGGTTCTGTCCCTGTGCGCGCGCAGCGAACCCTCAGGTCGCGGGTTCGAGTCCTGCACCCCCACCTTTTTTTGCTGTTATTTTCGTTTGGTTCAGAGTGGTTGTCTGAACCTTATCCCCCTCGCTGCTCCCATCCTAGCAACACACAGAGAAACATCCCACTGGTTAGGTCCCTTTAGTGCAGTTAGGAGGTGAGGGGATCGAGTCCCCCTCTCCCAAATAAAACAAACTTTTATTTTTGCAATGTTTTGGTCACAGTAACTTCACAGAATCACAACTAGGCCCTTGTAAATTAATTCTAGGCCCCTGAAATATTTTTCTAAGTCCCTAGTGCATTAAAAATGGCAGATTTACCCCAAATCGTGTAAATTGCATAAGAAAATCATTTTAACTCCAATTTTAACTTTTTAAATATGTTTTCTGTCCCAAATTAAATGTTCTATCCAGATATAAAATTTGTTTACTGTTTTGAATATTTTAAATTGGTGCAAAATTTGAAAACTTGTCAAATTCACTTAAACTTGCAAAATTCATAACTTGTTCATAAAAATTCCAAATTCCACAAACTAAATATGTTTTCCAATCAATTTTTCATGTACTTTCCAAATATAAATTTTGTTTGCTGTTTTGAATAATTTAAATTGCTGAAAACAACTGTTTCTTGTTTAATGCATTTAAAATTGCCAAAATAATAACTTGCTCATTTTAAATCCAATTTCCACAAACGAAATATGTTTTCCATGCAAAATTAAACCCTCTTTCCAAATATAAATTTTTTTTCATGTTTTGAATAATTAAAAGTGGTTAAATAATTTAAACCTTATTTAATTCATTTAATATTGTTAAATTCATAACTTGATCAAATCAAATTCTTTTGGGACATATAAAATATGTTTTCAAACCCTAAAAGTATAAACTTTTGAAATATGAATTTGGTTTAATGTTTTGAACAAATAAGAATTCAAATAAGTTCATGTTTGAATTAAATTCATTTAATTCTTGCTTAAACTTGTTTAATTCATAAATAATTTATTTGAAATCCTTTTTCAACAAGTGAAACATGTAATCCACCTAAAATTGGGTGTTCTTATCAAATATAAACTTTGTTATCTATTCTGAACAATTTGAATTGGTGAAAACAACAAATGCTTGTGTGACACCTTTAAGAAACCAAAATTTCCTAACTTAATAAATGAATTTCCAAACCTGGTAAACCTTATTTCTATTTGATTCTATTGTTGTTATTTTGCTGTTTTCCTCATCCATGCATCATGCTAATCCACTTTCATATAATGATTAGTCGTAAAACAATTAATTCAACCATAATTCCTGGGCTTTCCATATGCAATCCAATTGCATGTGGGTCCATTTAATCATGTTGTTATCTTGTTAACTAGTTTATCTTGATGCATAAATTAAATGGTCATGCATCATCCCATGTTTGTGCACTATGCCATCTTATTGATTGTTTATCTTTCTGCATTGTTTGTTTGCTTCTTCTCGGATATACGACGACGTTGAGACCGACGATACTTACGACACCCCTTCTAAGGAGTTAGCTCAGTACCAGGCTACTGGGTTTGCAGGCAAGTTATCACTCACATGAACCACTGTGTTCCTTTCAACCTTGGTTACCGATACTTTCCGTTGTTCTTTTCTGCTAAGCCTTAGTAGTAGTTGTTTCTGTTACGAACCCATCACATGAATCCCTTAACCTTGATATTGCCTCACCTCCACTCCTATCACCCCTTTGTTTGAGCCAGTGTCTTACTAGCATGCTTAGGTTGTTTTGCTCGAGTCTGTTACCCGTTACTTTCTGTTACTATTACTTCTATGTTCTGGGGGCTCGATGTTAATCAATCAATCATGCTAATGTTACTGTTAAATAATAATTTGATGATAAGGCACCGGCAGGAGGCCCTTTGTGGTTTTGAGGCCTGCTAGTGTCGACCCTAATAGGAAAAGGGTCTTGTCTACTAATCCATGATGAGCGCACTAACCGCATGTGGGAAGCGAGTATGGGCGCCCCCCTCAATTTGATTCGATTCGCATCTCGTCCAAATCACCTCATTTAGTTCGTGTTTTCCATTTGCCGCATGCATGTTTTTGCGAGCCCAGGCCAGGGTGGAACTTTCGTAGTCGGCATATAGGGGGACACGTTCTTAGAGTGCTATGAGGGTCCATTTTCTTCTGGGCTCGATTAGCCGTGCGCCCAAGGTGCTTTGGGCTTGATGCGAAGAAGAGTTGAGTTGTGTTGAGTGCCCCGCTTGGTGGAAGGGCCTTTCCATCTGGCGGGTTATTCATGCGTGTACGGCCAAATTGGTGCAACCCTGCAGGGATAATCTTATCGAGAAGCCGTGTTTTCCGCGGTTATGGATTACTTGGTGAAAGTACTGGCTAACAAGTACTCAGGACAACTTAAACCTAATGATTAACAACCTTACACCCTATGATTAACAACTTGACTAGTAATAGGCTTATTGACACAATAATCTGAACCATCATTAATCCAACTGTGTGAGTTATCCTCGGATTGCTTCTTTGGATAAGGGGCGAGATCCAGGATGGGTTTGTTTGAAGTTATCTTTCAGTTGGTTACCATACTCGATCTTATCCCCTTTCTGTTAGTTGGAAGTTGTAGTTCTCTGTAGTTGGTTAGCGCAGCCAGTTGCAGCATCTTTCATATCCCCTTTCTTCCGTTGAACCCGAAGCATATGTGCTTGGTGTTGACGGGTTACACTTTGGTGAACTGTGAGTCTTGCTTGCCAGTACGTTTATGTACTGACCCCTTTGGGGCTGTGGTTTCCGCAGACGACGTTTCCGAGGATCTACATGGTGGCTACTACGTGGAGTATGACGAGACTGCTGACGAGTAGATAGCGGACCCGGGCAGGATCCGAGACTTCGTGGATGGGCTCCGTCTGTTCGTTTCCGGCCTCTTAGGCCTATTTGGTTCTTGTCTGTACTCAGACATGTTGAATGCTTCCGCTGTGATGTACTGATGTATTGTTGGGACATGTGTCCTCTGAATGATTGTATTTGCTATCTCTGCTATAAGGAGAGCCATTTGCAACTTATTTCAATCTTTTGTGTCGTAGAGATTTGTTGTGATATCAGTTGTTCAACGCCGTTGACGTACCACGTGTGTATGTTTTGAAGTACGTCAACGGAAGTGTCCTGATTTCTATGGGATAGTTTACGTCGACGCTGAACAGATAGGGGTTGGTTGTCACACATACGTGTGTTGGCTTACTCGTAAGAGGACGCGGGTGCCGGTAAGCCCCGTAATCCAATCTACTACTGTTCAACGGAACGGCGAGTATCCTCTAGAAGTCCGGGTGCGCCATTTTTCCTGACAAAACTGAACCCAACACCTGCACGCAACGGTGATATACAGGGAAGCGACCGGTGGCGATCTCAGGCGGGCTGCGCGCGACGGCGCCGCTCCCAGAGCAGGGTAGGGAGAGGGCAAAAGGGCCTATGAGGTGCGGCTCACCATGGGAGAGGTCGGAGAAGGAAGGGACGGGCTCGGGAGAGCCCACCGTGACCGGTGTTGTAACAGCCCAAGTATGAAAACTCCCCTTAGAATGTTTGATTTCCTGTTTAATTAAAGTATTGCATCATGTCATCATATTGTTTCCATGTTGTTTGCTTTTGTTTCTAAATTGTTGCATTTGTTTTCCACTGTTTTCACAACTCAAATTCAAACCTTACTCAAACAATGTTTTCATACTTGTTCTGTTACAACTTTTGGAATAAAAATAACAAGTGAAAACAACCAAATTGTTCCATTTTATTTCATGTTAATAACTCCTTAATTTGTTGGTTTTAATCAAACCATTAATCAATCAATTAATCCAATCAAGTACTTCTAAAACATTTTTCAAATTCAAACCAATTCTCAAAATCAGTACCTTTTGAAATCCATAAAATTCACCACACATTTGTACTCTTAAAATCATTCTAAAAACCCTAGGGGTAACCCTATTCAAGTGCATGTTTTCATAAGGGTTTATTAATATTAAAATTCATCCAAGTTGAGTTCACATACAAACCTTATTTTAAATATCAACTTTTTGAAATACAATCTTGGAGAATGGTTTCTAATTACCTAAATATCTTAACCTAAATTTTCTGCAATTTTTCCTAAACAAAAATCTATCAAATTCTTCCATTTTGGTTTTCAGCAAAAAAAAATAAAACAGAACAATTAACAAAAGAGAAAGAGAGGCAAGCCCACTCCTTTCTTTCCTTTCTCTCCCAGCCCAGCCCATTCTTCTGGCCCAGTACCTCTTCGCTGGTCATCTTCCTCGCGTGACGTCAACTGTACGAACACCTACAGAACCACACGATTCCTCCTCCCTCGCTCGATGTGATGCCATACCAGTACCCTCCTCCCTCTTATAATCCCCACCGAGACCACCTCGTGAACCCTACTCCCCCTCTACTCTAGCGCCGCCGTCGCTCCTCTCTCTCTCCCCCCACGATTCTCTCTGTATCGGATCGACCACCCCTGTAACTCCACTGAACCAAGCGCACGCCGGAGTTCTCCTCCGCCTTGGCGCCGCGTCCGACCGCCTCCGGCCACCCCGAGGCCTCCCACGCGAAGATGGTAACGTCTCCTTTCCATTCCCCTCAACCCCCTCTCGTTTCATCGCCGAATAAGCATCAATCGCTTCCATGACAACCCGCCTACTGCTCCCTGTTCGTGCCTGCTGTAAGCTGTCTGAAGATGTTCGTTTGGGTTCAGTTACGCGCGCAAACTTTAGCTCATCCCTCCGAGTTTCCCTAGTCTGTCACGAACCCGAGCTCACCCCACTGGCAGAGACCCGCAGCGCGCACCCTGGAGGTGCTGGGTTCGAGTCCCAGCCCCCCACCCCTTTTGCTGCTATTTGTTCCAATTAAACTGCAGTGCCGATCTGAACCATATCTCCCCGGATCCCCCCTTGCTATCACAAACACATCACCAGCCTAGTGGTTCTGTCCCCCTTGTGCTCACAGTGAGGTGCAGGGGTCGAATCCCACCCCCTGCACATTAAACCCACCTTTTTATTTTGCAAAGATTTGGTCACAGATATTTCACAGAATCACAACTAGACCCCTGGAAATTATTTCTAGCCCTGCAATAATTTTTTCCTAAGTCCCTAGTTACTTAAAAATGGCAGATTTACCCCAAATTTTGTAAATAGCATAATAAAATCATTTTAACTCCAAATCCAACATTTTTTATATGTTTTCAATACCAAATTAAATGTTCTACCCAAATATAAAATTTGTTTACTGTTTTGAATATTTTAAATTGGTGAAACATTTGAATTCTTGTTTAAATCACTTAAATTTGCAAAATTCATAACTTGGGCATAAAAATTCCAAATTTCACAAACCAAATATGTTTTCCAATCAATTTTTCATGTACTTTCCAAATATAAATTTTTTTTGCTGTTTTGAATAATTTAAATTGCTGAAAACAACTGTTTCTTATTTATTGCATTTAAAATTGCCAAAATAATAACTTGCTCATTTTAAATCCAATTTCAACAAATGAAATATGTTTTCCATGCAAAATTAAACCATCTTTCCACATATAAATTTTGTTTCATGTTTTGAATAATTAAACTTGGTTAAATAATTTAAATCTTATTTAATTCACTTAATATTGCTAAATTTATAACTTGATCAAAACAAATTCTTTTGGGACATATAAAATATGTTTTCAAACCATCAAAGCATAACCTTTTCAAATATGAACTTGGTTTAATGTTTTGATCAAATAAAATTCAATTAACATCCACACTTGAATTAATTCCAATTTAATTCTTGTTTAACTTGTTTAATTCCTAAATAATTTATTTGAAATCCTTTTTCAATAAGTGAAACATGTATTCCAACTAAAATCTTGTGTTCTTTTCAAATATAAACTTTGTTATCTATTTTGAACAATTTAACTTGATGAAAACAACAAATTCTTGTGTGACACCTTTAAGTAACCAAACTTTCTTAACTTAATAAACAAATTTCCAAACTTGGTAAACCTTATTTCCAATTGATTCTATTGTTGTTATTTTGCTGTTTTCCTCATCCATGCATCATGCTAACCAACTTTCATATGATGATTAGTTGTAAAACAATTAATTCAACCATAATTCATGGGCTTTTCATATGCAATCCAATTGCATGTGGGTCCATTTAATCCTGTTTCTATCTTGTCAACTAGTTTATTTCTATGCATCAATTAAATGGTCATGCATCATCCCATGATTGTGCACTATGCCATGTTATTGATTGTTTCTCTCTGCGTTGTTTGTTTGCTTCTTCTCGGATACACGACGACGTTGAGACCGACGATACTTACGACACCCCCTTCTAAGGAGTTAGCTCAGTACCAGGCTACTGGGTTTTGCAGGCAAGTTATCACTCACATGAACCACTGTGTTCCTTTCAACATTGGTTACCGATACTTTCCGTTGTTCTTTTCTGCTAGCCTTAGTAGTAGTTGTTTCTGTTGCGAACCTATCACATGTATCCTTTAACCCTGATATTGCCTCACCTCCACACCTATAACCATTGCTTGAGCCTGTGTCTTACTAGCATGCTTAGGTTGTTTTGCTCGAGTCTGTTACCCGTTACTTTCCGTTACTAGTTCTATTATGTTCTGGGGGCTCGATGTTTAATCAATCAATCATGCTAATGTTACTATTAATAATAAATTTGATGATAAGGCACCGGCAGGAGGCCCAGGGTGGTTTTGAGGCCTGCTAGTGTCGACCCCCTAATTAGGAAAAGGGTCTTGTCTACTGATCCATGATGAGCGTACTACCCGCATGTGGGAAGCGAGTATGGGCGCCCCCTCAACTTGACCCGATTCGCATCTCGTCCAAATCGCCGTACTAGTTCGGGTGTTCCATTTGCTGCATCATATGCAGGTACGAACCCTTGGCGCCAGGGTGGAACTTTCGTAGTCGGCATTTAGGGCGGCGTGGTCTTACAGTGCTATGAGGGTCCTCCTTTTCTTCGGGGGGCTCGATTAGCCGCGCACGCACAGCACGCGGTGCTTTGGGCTTGATGCGAAGAAGGGTTGGTTGTGTAGAGTACCCCGCTTGGTGGGAGGCATCCCATCTGGCGGGTTATTCTTGCGTGTACGGCCAAATTGGTGCAACCCTGCAGGGATAATCTTCTCGAGAAGCCGTGTTTTCCGCGGTTATGGATTACTTGGTGAAAGTACTGGCTAACAAGTACTCAGGACAACTTAAACTAATGATTCACAATCTCACCCAATGATTAACAACTTGACTAGTAATAGGATTATTGACACAACAATCTGAACCATCATTAATTCAACTGTGTGAGTTATCCTCGGATTGCTTCTTCGGAGAAGGGGCGAGATCCAGGACGGGTTTGTTTGAAGTTATCTTTCAGTTGGTTACAATCCTCGATCTTATCTCCTTTCTGTTAGCCGGAAGTGGTAGAATCTCTGTAGTTGGTTAGCGCAGCCAGTTGCAGCATCTTTTATATCCCCTTCCTTCCGTTGAACCCAAAGCATATGTGCTTGGTGTTGACGGGTTACACTTTGGTGAACTGTGAGTCTTGCTTGCCAGTACGTTTATGTACTGACCCCTTTGGGGCTGTGGTTTCCGCAGACGACGTTTTCCGAGGATCTACATGGTGGCTACTACGTGGAGTATGACGAGACTGCTGACGAGTAGATAGCAGACCCGGGCAGGATCCGAGACTTCGTGGATGGGCTCCGTCTTTTCGTTTCCGGCCTCTTAGGCCTATTTGGTTCTTGTCTGTACTCAGACCTGTTGAATGCTTCCGCTGTGATGTAATGATGAATTGTTGGGGCATGTGCCCTCTGAATGATTGTATTTGCTATCTCTGCTCTAATGAGAGCCATTTGCAACTTATTTCAATCTTTTGCGTCGTAGAGATCTGTTGTGATATCACTTGTTAAACGCCGTTGACGTACCATGTGTGTATGGTTTGAAGTACGTCGACGGAAGTGCCTTTGATCTCTAGTGGATAGTTTACATCGACGATGGAATAGCAGGGCTTGTGTTGTCGCGCATAAGCGCAGGCCTACCAGGAAGCTGGGACGTGGGAGCAGTTATGCCCCATAATCCAAGCATCTGCTATCCAGTTCGTACGGTGAGTATCCCCTAGAAATCAGGGTGCGACAAATGGTATCAGAGCCTGTCTGCCTGTAGGATCCCTTTTTACTGGTCGCAGTTGAGTCTAGAAACTATTTTGTAGCTATGTAGGAAAAATGAAACGTGAGAGTAGGAATTATGTTCTTTTTCTTCTTTCCCCACCCTCCCTCCCTTTTCTGGTAAGGAAGTGCAACGTTGATTTCTCCCTTCTCATCTAAACTTTCAAGTTAGGATTTCACGTGTTTTGGGTTTTCCATAGTACCTCAGGAATCTTGTTCTCGTTTTCCCGGTGTTGCTTCAATATCATGTTCTTCTAAACATTTCCTTTTCGTCCGTTGAAATCTTGTTGTTGTTTTCTACTTCAATTCTTCTACCGGCGTCAAATCAAAACTTCCCCGTAAACTCTATTCCAGCTAAAGTGTTGTTTCATACCGGAGCATCACATTCCTTTGTGTCAAAAATCTATGCCAACACAAACTACCTAATTCTCGTTCCACTAAGCAATCAAATCACCGTTCACTCTCCGGCATCTCAAATGTTGACTTCCAACATAAGTAAGAACAATCCAATTCTAATGGGAGGCCACATATTCCTCGTTACTCTCATGTTGATGATTCTGACATTGATGATTATTCTTGGTGTTGCATTGATGTCAATAACCCTGTTCCACCCTCATTACAGATAGTCTATTCTCCAAATGAATCAAATTCTATCCAGCTATACACCCTTGATACAAAAACCTCTCCCTTTACTTGAAAATGTTCCGGTGGTTTCCAAATTCCCTGACGTCTATCCAATGTGCACGATGTGTTTCACGTGTCAAAGCTCAAGAAGATCTTCCCAAGAAGTATCCGGACCTTTTCTTTTCTCAGTAGGAATCTCGGGGCGCGATTCCTTCAAGGGGGGGGCGTTTTGTAACAGCCCAAGTATGAAAACTCCCCTTAGAATGTTTGATTTCCTGTTTAATTAAAGTATTGCATCATGTCATCATATTGTTTCCATGTTGTTTGCTTTTGTTTCTAAATTGTTGCATTTGTTTTCCACTGTTTTCACAACTCAAATTCAAACCTTACTCAAACAATGTTTTCATACTTGTTCTGTTACAACTTTTGGAATAAAAATAACAAGTGAAAACAACCAAATTGTTCCATTTTATTTCATGTTAATAACTCCTTAATTTGTTGGTTTTAATCAAACCATTAATCAATCAATTAATCCAATCAAGTACTTCTAAAACATTTTTCAAATTCAAACCAATTCTCAAAATCAGTACCTTTTGAAATCCATAAAATTCACCACACATTTGTACTCTTAAAATCATTCTAAAAACCCTAGGGGTAACCCTATTCAAGTGCATGTTTTCATAAGGGTTTATTAATATTAAAATTCATCCAAGTTGAGTTCACATACAAACCTTATTTTAAATATCAACTTTTTGAAATACAATCTTGGAGAATGGTTTCTAATTACCTAAATATCTTAACCTAAATTTTCTGCAATTTTTCCTAAACAAAAATCTATCAAATTCTTCCATTTTGGTTTTCAGCAAAAAAAAATAAAACAGAACAATTAACAAAAGAGAAAGAGAGGCAAGCCCACTCCTTTCTTTCCTTTCTCTCCCAGCCCAGCCCATTCTTCTGGCCCAGTACCTCTTCGCTGGTCATCTTCCTCGCGGTGGTGTTGGTTCTGTGGTGGAGGGGAAAACGACAGAGGAGGCGCTCTCCTCGTGTACATCCGTACAGAGAAGAAGGGGAGAGTGGGCTGGGTCGTAGGTTTAGGTGGGCTAGGTGGGTGGGCTGGTTTGTTGGGCCTGGTGGGCTGCTCTCTCTCTCTCTCACTCAAACATTTCTTTTTTTGTTATATTATTTTCAGAAAAACAAAAGGACTTGAGATATTTAGGAGGCTCAAAAACAATTTATAATTTTGCAATCTTGAGAGCTACACAAATCAGAAGTTTTTTTTTGGTGAATTTATATTTAGGGTGATGAATGATGATGCAGGATGACATGAGATGCACTAAAAGAAAAACAAGCAATTCTAATTGGGAAAAACCCCGGGTGTTACAGCCGACACCACTAACAAGGGATTGCGCCCTCGCAATCCACCCAAGGCAAGGGGAAGAGAGGTGTCAACTACGGAGTCTTCGTGTTGCGGTTGATTTCCCGGGTCAGTGGGCGGATCTCTTCTTCTCGACAGCACTAACAAGAGATTCTTGCTTGGATTGATGACGATGTTCTTCCATTGAGAGCCTTCCGAAGATCGAACCTATTAGGTTTAAAGGCTAAGAGAACGTCCAACCCACGTATGATCCTAATCTTTGAAAGGTAGATAAGACAAGAGACTCCAAAACAAATAAGGTAGGAGGAGAAGTAGAATAGAGGAAAGGAATAAACAAGAATCCTATCGAGAGGTTTCCAAAACAAGTTTTGCACAAATAGTTTTTGACACTCTAGAAAAAACGACCATTAGCGAGGTTATCCTACAGGCTTTGCGGACCCATTGCTTCGATAACCATTCGTATCGAAACAACATTGGGAATCGGAACCATGCTCTGATACCATTTGTGGCGCCCCGAGATCGGGCACTATGCAGATTTCAGCATTTCCGCCAAAATCCACATAATAACCGATTCCAGGTTGCCACTTGTGATAACATTACAACAATTCACGAATATTCCACAACAACAACAGAGGAGGTATATACAAGACGACTCAAACGAGTCAAGGATACAACTGATACAATACAAAGATCCAAATAACAGCGAAAGAAACAACATAGTGTCCGACTACGGACAAGATACAAATTGGACTAAGAGTCCCGAAGATAACCGATGGCGTCCAATCCCTGACCAGGCCAAGCCGGAGGGATTACCAAGCTAACGTTGTCAGACTTCAAACCTATTGACTGCAATGTGGAATATGCAGCCACGAAATGGATTCGTGGGTCAGTACTATTAAGTACTGGCAAGTGGATAAACCATACTCACAAGATACCAGCGTAACCAATCATCACAAGATACAAATACTTTGGGTACAACGGAAGCAAGGGATTATTGCAAAGAAGCGGCAGCGGGCAGCACTAACAACTAAAGAGACCTGCTACAACTTCCGGCTAAAAGAAAGGGATAAGATAGCGCGACAAAACCAACTATAACTACTCACCAAACAATACCCATCCAGTGTTACCCCAACTAAGGAAGCAACCCAAGGAAACTCACGCTGTTGATTAAGGTGACATTCATTTTTATGGTGAAGGTAATGCTATATTACTAGTCAAGTTATTATCATTAGGTGTAAGTTGTCTGAGTACTTGTTAGCCAGCACTTTCACCAAGTCATCCATAACCGCGGACAACACGGCTTCTCGAGAAGATTTATCCCTGCAGGGTGCGCTACATTACCCGTACACACTCAAGCCACCGACTAAAACTCAGGTTGGCTCGCCACGACCCAAACCGTCTCTACAACCTGTCCTAGGAGCCACGGAGCTATAAGGTCCTAGCCACGCAGCCGAATACTCAGCGCAAGTGTGCAAAACTCCCGCAGGACGCAACACCCCGGCAATACAGGCCTCGCCCTATATGCATCATCATCATCATCAACAGTAACCATGGGGGGCCCACCCATTCATGCATATGAGCAAATGGAACACCCGAACTAAGTGTGGCTCTTTGGACAAGCTGCAAATCAGGTCTAAGTCGAGGGGGGTCCCATACTACCTCCCGGATGCGGTTAGCGCGCTCATCATGGATCAATGGACAAGACCCTTTTCCTAGTTTCGACACTAGCAGGCTCCAAAACCACGCCGGGCCTCCTGCCGGTGCCTCATCATCAAATTATTATTACCCCAAACATTAACATGTTATTGATTAAATTGAAACTCAACTATCAAACTAAACAGGTGATATGAAAAAGGACAACAAGACTCGAGCGCAAACAACACTAAGCATGCAACTACGACACGAGGGCCAACAAGGTAAACAAGCAACAGTTGATAGGAAGTGGAAGGAAGGCTATATCATGGCTGTAAGGTAAATATATGATAGGATCGAGACACAAGCATCAAAAATACTAGGCTAGCATAAAGACAAAGGAAAGAATCGGTAACAAGTGATGAAAGGCAGCCATAGGTAGCAAGTGAGTATACTTGCCTGAGATCCAGCAAGTAGAGGTACATCCGCAGAACTTGTCGTTGCTCACATCATCTCAACGTCCTATCCGTGAAGAAGCAACGAACTAGAACAAACACCGGATGCAACAATTACTACTACGGCAAAGATCCAGCATGGTCCTAATTTTATATGCATGACATGCGAGATGCAACGCAAAAATGCAATTTAGACAATTTAATCGGAACCGGAGTCCGGACAAAATAATTATTGGTTCAAGTTGTTTATTTAACCATCAATGTTAAATGTTGATTAACATGGAGAAAAATAAATAGGTGAGCTAAACAGGATTAAATGGAATAGGGCATTATTTAGTTAATACCCCAACACATTCCATATGTTGTTATTTAGTTGACATCCATAACACAAGCTAAAATGCACAATGCAAGATGAAAACAAAGGCTTGGATGGCATATTAATATTCCTTGCATTTTTCTGATCGAAATAGACATAAAGTTTGGGTTAATTGGAGTTATAGAACAAGAGTTATGCATTTAGCAAGTTTTAATTGAGTATAGAAAGCATTTAATATTTGACACATGTTACATTGTTTAAAACAGGGAACATGTTGCATATTCAAGGAGATTACATTTTTCTGACACGGATTCATACTTTGTTTGTGCAAAACGAATTTGAATTTACCAAGTTATTAGGTTTGCAAAACTATGCAATTTTAAGAAAAACAACAAAAGAATATGGGACTTAGTTGCAGCAGGTGGGAATCGAACTTGGGAGCGTGCGCTGCGCTCGGAAGGCCCAAGCCACTGGGCTGGGTTCGCTCTGGTTATTGGAACAGGGGTGCAGGGAAGTTGAGGTGTAAACCCGTGACACTGGAAAAAATAAAGAAAAAAGGAGGCTTTGCCTCGGAGGGGATTTGATCCCGCGACCACAGGGGTGCGGATGAAGGCCTTAGCCACTAGGCTGTCGATCGGTGTGTGCAAGGATACAGGTCTGAAGCCCAAAGAAGTGTACAAGCGCGGAGTTTTTCCTGACGAAACTGAACCCAACACCTGCACGCAACGGTGATATACAGGGAAGCGACCGGTGGCGATCTCAGGCGGGCTGCGCGCGACGGCGCCGCTCCCAGAGCAGGGTAGGGAGAGGGGAAAAGGGCCTATGAGGTGCGGCTCACCATGGGAGAGGTCGGAGAAGGAAGGGACGGGCTCGGGAGAGCCCACCGTGACCGGTGTAGACGAGGCAGATGACGGGGAGGCTGTCGTCGTCGCCAGAAGAACTGGACGGCGTCGTCGATGTAGTCGTCCTCCGGCCGTGGTTCCTTCGGCAAAGGCAGAGATGGAACCCTCCTGGTTCCATTCCCGTTGGTTGCGCGGCATGATAGCTAGAAGAACAACGGCGCCATGGCCGCGAAGTTCCGGCCATGGAAGCTCCGTTTCACCGGTTCAGTAAAAATTTCAGAGGAGAAAAGGAGCAGGGGAGGAATAGAGGTGGATGGCGGCGGCTGGAGAGGAAGGAGGAGGGAGAGGCTAGGGTTGGGGAGGGGCTAGGAGGCGGCTTTAAGGATGGGGAGGAGCAGGTGGGGGCGGTGGTGTTGGTTCTATGGTGGAGGGGAAAACGACAGAGGAGGCGCTCTCCTCGTGTACATACGTACGGAGAAGAAGGGGAGAGTGGGTTGGGTCGTAGGTTTAGGTGGGCTACGTGGGTGGGCTGGTTTGTTGGGCCTGGTGGGCTGCTCTCTCTCTCTCTCTCTCTCACTCAAACATTTCTTTTTTGTTATATTATTTTCAGAAAAACAAAAGGACTTGAGATATTTAGGAGGCTCAAAAACAATTTATAATTTTGCAATCTTGAGAGCTACACAAATCAGAAGTTTTTTTTTTGGTGAATTTATATTTAGGGTGATGAATGATGATGCAGGATGACATGAGATGCACTAAAAGAAAAACAAGCAATTCTAATTGGGAAAAACCCCGGGTGTTACACTAGCCCTGCCAAGATGCCGACTGTTATCCCCCTGACTGAATTGTGCATTTAGAGTGTTATAAACGATAGCACAAATAAGCGAAGAATAAAGCGATCTAGCACGAGATTTTTAACGTGGAAAACCCTTCCAATGAGGAAGAGAAAAAACCACAGATGCCAGCTAGCAGAACTTCACTATTTCCGGGTGTGTTACAAACGCCGGGGATTTACAACTTGCTACTTATCCCAAACGGCGGCTTACATGAGGTATATAAAGGGGTAAACCCTAAACAAAGTAGAATCCGTATCCAACTCGTCAACAACTCATACCGTCCGGCGACGGGACTCGCTCCTCTCGGTTCAAACTTTTCCTTATCTTTATATTATATGAATTTGGATCATCACAAAATAACATGGAGAGCATCAGCGAGCACGGCCGTATCCACGGCGGTGGACGTGGCCAGTGCAGAGCGTCAGGGGGGTAATAGTCGGCATCTTGGCAGGGCTGGCCCTTATCGTGGTCTTCATCTCCTTCATCAGGAAATCATCAAGTTACGCCCCTCACCTCTGAATCAATTTTCCATGTTTGATGTTTTCCTTTCAGAGAGCATCTGAATGCCTTTCTTGTTCTAACATGATACTGAAAATTGCTCACTGGCCAGAACTTCACAAAGATCGTAATCTCACCTTGCGATTACATAAGTGATCTTGGCAGGGCAGGAGTATCACTGCCTTATTATGGGTCATCAATTTTGGTCCACTAATAATGGCCCACCTGTCTGTTAGTACCATATCAGAGCGCATTGTCCTACAACAACATCCATATATACATGTGTCATGATCATTGCCTTTCAACAGATTGTAGTCAAATTTCATGTACAAAGGCATGCCCACCATAAGTACTGACTAACTCTATGTTCCAAACTCTTTTTGTCCAACTCCACAAAATTGGAAAACAGTGGGGAAAAAATTCTTAGATGCTTCATGTTATATCGTGGACAAATTCATGAAGCTAACCAATAAATACTAGTATGTGGTTTTTTTCTACTTGAACGAACCAGAAGGGCTCCGCTTTTGCATTAACATTACTACTCTCAAGTTCAAACATGTATTCTATTTGGGAAAACAAATTCGGTAAGAGTAGTGGCCCTTGACTGTTCGCCACAAAAATAGAGGGATATCAGCTATAACCAAGCACAACAACGCCGCACTCGATCAGCACCGACGTCGACGGTGGTTGGCGTCATGAATTAGCCGACGATGTGGCTCCTCCGTGGTTTGCGCAGCATCCCATCTCTTAAGACTGACAGAAAAGGAAACTGACGCTTCCACAAAGGAGTATAGCTCCAAAACTCGTATGCCAAACCAGAGCAGGGTAACCTTCCCACGCTATTATCTCCTCTCATAAGGCACTCAAGCAAACCGACATTGTTATGCTGCTTTTGTCTGCTGAGGTGGCGAAAGCCGGAAAGGAGAACATGATGTACTCACGCCGCGCATGATGTTCACTGTGAACCGACTTTTTTTTATATACGCTTCCCCAAGAGGAGTCGGGTTCCATTAAAAGTATAACAGAACAAGGTCTTACAGAGCAGAAAAAATAAAGCAACAAAAGGTAGAGGTAGGAAAGAACTAGCAGCCTTACGGATGCAAGGTTAAAGTTTTAGCGGCCTATTACATGAACGTGGGGGGTAGAGAGGCACCCCAGCAAGAACCCACAGAGAGTCTAAAAACCACCAAAAGACAGGTCACTGTTTATAACTGCAACTAAAACCATTTTGCAACACATTCTTAGCCTCCAGCAAAATATCATTGCAGGTCCAATTGCTTTGTTCTTCTTTTCTCAGCAGCACAGGCATTACTTCTTCAGACAGATTCACCTTCATCTGCATCAACCATTTGGTTCACTGTTGTTCTGCTCGAAGATCTTGACGAGGTTGCTGCATAGGCTCTGACAACAACTTCCTCAATACGATCAGCCCCATCAGTCAACGCCTTCTTGTCAGCATCATTCTGTAGTCCTTCCCAATAACGAAGAAACACATTCATATAACAAACCATCTCAACAGGAGATGATACTAGTTTTCTTCAAAACACGCACGGTTACGCAACTTCCAAATTGCCCAGCACAAAGCTGCAATCCCAACCACATGCAAATTTTTATTGCCAGGAAAAAAACTCGAGATCCACCAAAAGTAATGGGAAAAACCAACAGGTCTAGCCCTAGCCCCAATGGCATTACAGAGCGAACTCCAAACAAAACTAGCCGCATGGGATTCAAAATACAAGTGCACAATCGATTCATAGTTGTGACAGAATCTACAAACAGGGCTATCCAACCAATTTCTTTTAATCATATTATCTTTAGTTGCAATGCACTATGCCAAATCAACCACAACCAAATTTTGATTTTAAGAGGAATTAGCTTTCCAAAGATGTCCGAAGGATCTATCAGGTCCAGCAGAGGAGAGTTTATTATAAAGAGATTTGACTGAGAACACTCCATTTTTAGTAAATTTCCACTTTGGTATGTCTCTCCCAGTACCTAGAGCCACAGTACTAAGTGCACTTCTCAACTTATTCATTTGAACTTGCAATTCAGGAGAAAGCCATCTTCTAAAGGAGAAGGCACATCCTGAAGCATGCATATCCTTGACAGAGAAATGTTGGACATTGCATATCTCAAAAAGCCCAGGAAAAGTCCCACAGAGAGGGGAGTCTCCTAACCAAGCATCAAACCAAAAACTAGTTTCATTTCCACTCTGAACACACATCTTCCTGCCCATCAAATAAAACTTTCTAACCTTCAGCAAATCCTTCCACACAGGGGAATCACTTTGCCTGGGTTTAATAAACCAAATACCTTGAACAATTTTATATTTATTTCTCGCCAGCAGTTGCCATAAACCATCATCTTTTTCCAATCTCCACCACCATTTACACAGCAAGCAAATATTCTGGATCTTAAGATTTTTAATCCCTAAGCCCCCTTTTTTCCTTGGCCTACAGATTGCTTGCCATTTAACCATATAGTATTTTCTTTTATCACCAGTCCCTTGCCAAAAAAACCTCCTAATGATCTTAGTCATAGTCTCTAAGTTGGATAAAGGTAACAGATACATAGACATGATGTATATAGCAGTCCCCCCCCCCCCCAGAGAAGACTGTATAAGAGTCACTCTTTCCCCCAAGGAGGAATTGTTTCCCACCCAACCATCCAGTTTATTCTTTAATTTGTCAAAAACTCCAACTAACTCATCCACATGAAGCCTAGAGCCACTCACAGGGACTCCCAGGTATTTAATGGGCCAGTCTCCCAACTGACACCCAAACATCTCAGCATACTGCAAACACTTAAAGTCATCCTTTAGTACCATCATTACCTCACTTTTCTCAAAGTTGATTTTCAGACCTGACATAGCCTCAAACAGAAATAAGATAAGTTTCAGGTGTGTTGCTTGCTCCATCACATCTTGAATAAGCAAAATGGTATCATCGGCATATTGCAAAATAGCCACCCCATTGGAAATCAAATGAGGTACCAGACCAACTATCAATCCTGTCTGTTGAGACTGTAAGATCATCTTAGATAAGTTCTCAGCAGCTAGGTTAAAAAGGAAAGGTTATAAAGGGTCCCCCTGTCTCACCCCTCTATGGCTAGCAAAATCTTTTCCTCTCATATTATTGATTTTTAACACAAAGAGTCCCATACTGAACAATGCTCTGAATGATATTCCTCCATCTTTCATTAAATCCTTTCTGAGTAATTGTTCTTAACAAAAAAAACTCCAATCTACCTTATCATATGCCTTTTCAAAATCCAACTTAAGTACCAGGCCCTGCTGTTTCTTTTTCCAGGCTCATGTTTTATTTAATGTAAGGAAACCACTCCATCCATAATGTTTCTGCCTTTGATGAAAGCATTTTGACAGGGTGAAATTAACTTGGACATATAAGGTTTTAATATACAGGTCACTACTTTTGTCAAAATTTTACACAACACCTGTAACAAACAAATAGGTCTTTATTTCTGGTTTGTATCTGCATCAGGAGATTTTTGTAGCAAGATAATCATCCCAAAATTCAACCTGAATAAAGGCAATCTCCCATCAAACCAATCATAGAACAGTTTCATAATGTCCTGCTTAACCAACAACCAGCAGGCCTGATAGAACTCAACAGGGATCCCATCAGGTCCTGGTGCTTTATTGCATACCATTTGATCAATAGCACACTTAACCTCATTCTCCTCAAAAGGAACATCCAATGCAGCCAATTCACTGGCAGAGAGTTTCTCATACTCCCCCATGACCAAATAAGGTTTTATAGTACTCAGATGCATGTTCTAAGAGGGCAGCAGTCCCCTGCACCACTCCCCCAGTATGTGATAGAGAATACATAGTCGTTTTCCTTCTTCTACCATTAGCAATTCTATGGAAATAAGCAGTATTAAGATCCCCTTGAAGCAGCCAGTTCTCAGTAGCTCTACCAAACCAGTATTTTTCCTCCTCTTCAAGAATATGGAGCAATTCTTTCTGAATCCAGCTTTTTTCTCACATATTGATCCCTAGTGAGCATACCATCCTCCTCAAGTTGTTCCAGAATTTCCAGCCCAGCAGTTAAATGTTTCTTTCTTTGAATATTATCTCCCCTAACATTTGCACCCCAACCTTTTAAGATCTTCTTTACATTTTAAGCTTTGCTTGAACAATACCAATGTTGTTAGTGACATCCACAGAGGAGTCCCAAGCAGCAGCCACCCTGCTCTGGAACTCAGGATGATTAATCCAATTTTCCTAAATCTAAACTTCTTGAATCTATTTTCCAAAACTACCCCAGTATCTAACAGGAGAGGATTATGATCAGACATAATACTAGGAATCTTTTTCACCTGGGTCAAAGGAAAGCAAGTTTCCCAAGAATTTTTCATGAGGACCCTATCTAATTTTTCCAAAGTAGGAATCTCCTTCCCATTAGTCCAAGTGTACTGGCCACCTGACATGTCTACCTCCCTTAAACAAAAAGGCAATAATCTGGTTGAACCTAGATGAAAATCTAGATATCCCACCATCCTTGTTTTTCTCATTTGCAAACCTTAGAATGTTAAAGTCACCACCAATGATAGTAGGCAAAGTCAACCTAGCACATATTACTGTAATTTCATCTAAAAAGGAGTCCTTAAACTCATCCTGGGCAGCACCATAAACCACAACAAGGCACAAGTTCACATTGATTTTCCTATCAAACACATTTGCTAACACATGATACCTTCCAACTTCAGAACAGACAACATTAAATCTAGAGGATTTAATGCCACACAAGAGACCACCAGACCTTCCCACAGAGGGGGACCAATTCCAAGTAAAAGAGTTATCAGGATCAAATTTCCTCCAAAGGGAACAATCAATCTTTTTCTTCATAGTTTCTTGTATTCCAATAAAATCCAAATTATGCTCCCCAATCAAATCTCTAAGAGAAAAGGAAAAACCTTTCTTCCCCACCCCTCTACTATTTAGGAAAGCCCCAATCATTGAATTTTGCTAGACTTACTCCTAGTTCTAGGACCAGATACTACATCACTCCAAGGGTGATTAGTACTAATCCTAGATGGAATTTTAGTACCACCGAGGGGTACCCCCTGACAAGAAGATTTTCCACCTGAATTTTTCTTAGCATTTCTTTTAGATTTTCTGGAAATAACAGTAGTAAAGCCATCACTAACAGTTTCATTTTCCGCACCATCAGGTTGATCAAGAGGAGTATCAGAGGGACAAAACCCCTCTTCATCAGCAATTGGAGTACATTTACTGTCAATATTGCACAAAACTTCCTTAACTACTCATTCTTTTTGCTCACTTAAAGTATTCCTAGCAATTTCTAAATCTCTAAGCATGTTGATGGATTGCAAGGACAAAGAATACACATCAATACCTATCTCAAGTGCTTTATGAACAATGTAATCATCAGACAAAACTGAGAAGGAATTAATAGATGAACCAGCTATTTTACCTTCCTTCTTGTCTCTGGATTCTAAGTACTCCATAGCTTTCTTCAGAATGGGGGCATTAGCATTAGTGCCAGATTGGATCCTGGAACTTCCCCTGGAAGGAGCAGGTTGGTCAGGTGTTGGAACAACCAGCACAGAGGGCTTGGCCCTGTCCAGTGACTTATCTCTCACGTCAGGACTAGCAGGCAGTTCAATTATGACAACTCTTGAATTATGAACCTGTGTAAGTTCATCAGAACCTGCAGATTCCACTCCCTCAATAGATAGACTGTTTAAACTCTCCTCACGACTTGAATTCAAAGGAGATTCAATCACTGGATCCAGATCAGCCCCTGAAATCTTGGACAAATTCTTCCTCCATTCACCTTTTTTGTCACTATTTGTTTCCAACAACTGTTTCAGGAATTCCTCATAGGTTAGTTCACACTTTAGGGGCTCATCAGGGTCTTCAACAACTCCTGCAGTAATCCTGGGAGTTTTGAGATACTCCAGGTATTGCTCATAAAAACCCACAGCAGGAGGTAGCCTGGATTGAACTTCTGTGCTGCAGCTGGGATACGTGAACGTTTCACCTAGGCCAAAATTCCAGATCTTGCTTCCTCGCCATTCGCCAAGAACCGAAAACTGCAGATAAACCTATTGAGTAAGTACTAAATAGATACTTCCTCCATTTCAAAATAGATGACTTCCATTTTTTATTACATGAATGTATCTAGACACTCACACAGCCGCTTTCCCTTTACATTACTCAAGCAATGGACAGTTATATACGTGTATTTTTTTTAGAGTGACTTAACTATTCTTACGGTTCAGTCGTAGATGTGATTTTTCAGTTGAACCTGGAACAAAGTTGATGCTTGAGTTAATCATCACAACCGTTCAACGGCTCATACTTAATAATAATAATTCAGTTCTGAAATGTGAACAACTTTGGCCGACAGGGCGGCAGCGACTACGGAGTGCCCGCTGGCACCCTTTCCTGTCAAATACCTTAGCATTCCCTGTCTTTGAGGAGGCTCTCGGGTGAGGCTCTCCAGCCTTTGGTGAACAGGTTGGCCGATAAGGTGCCGACCTGGAAGGCATCCATGATGTCGAAGGCTGGCCGCCTGGCGCTTATCCGCTCGGTTCTAGCGGCGAGCCGATTGTGCTTGGCCTTAACAAGGAAGTGCTGAAACAGGCGAACAAGATCCTGCGGAGTTTCCTGTGGGCTGGCAGGTTGGACGCCAATGGTGGCCACTGCCATGTCAACGGGTCTAGAGTATGTCGCTCGCTCCCGTTGGGAGGGCTCGGGGTCCCTGACCTAGCACACACCTCCATCAGCCTGAGGGTGAGGTGGCTTTGGTGGAAACACACCGACCCTCTACGACCTTGGCGCGGGCTCGACATGCAGTTCTCCGCGGAAGAGAAGGCCATCTTTGATGCCTCCACCTATATGATCACCGGGGACGGTACCTCGACCCTCTTCTGGGAGGATAGGTGGCTGGATGGGAAGACGGTGAGGGAACTGGCACCGGATCTTTTCGCGCTTATCCCCCATCAGCGCAGGAAGCGCCGCACGGTTCGGCAGGCGCTTGTTGAGCGAGGGTGGATCTCCGACATTGTGGGATCCTTGATCCCATTGGCCCTCTGGCAGTATGTGCAGCTATGGGTCAAGCTGAGGGGGATCGCGCTCTCCGGGACGCTAGACGTGCTCGTCTGGCGCTGGACGTCGGATGCACAATACTCCTCTCACTCCTGCTACAATGCTCTTTTTGAAGGATCATTGCTGTCAGGCTCGTGGAAGTTGAACTGGGAGACTTGGGCGCCCCTTAGGTTGAAGTTCTTCATCTGGCTTGTCTGCCAGGATAGATGTTGGACGGGTGAGAGGCTTGCTCGCCGAGGACTCCCCCACACGGCACATTGTCCGCTGTGTGACCAAGCGGTGGAGACCATGGCGCACATCCTCACCAACTGTCCCTTCTCGAGGACGATCTAGCACGAGGTCCTCTCATGGATTCGATCCACGGCGGGACCTCCCATGGGGGAAGGTGTCTTTATAGATTGGTGGACGCATGCACTAGACGCCTCTCCTCGCGCCTTGCGCAGGGGCACATCGTCGATAATCATGTTGACGGCTTGGTGGATCTGGAAGCACCGGAACTCTGTGATCTTCGACAATGCTCGACCCTCGATCCTCTCCCTGCTTAGCACAATCAAAGCCGAGGCGCGCGACTGGGAAAACGCAGGTGCTAGAGGACTACGTCAGCTTCTCCCCTAGTTAGTCTGGGTTGAGTTGTATGGTGTGGGGTTGGCCCTTCTCTGGGCTTGTATATGCAAACTCTCTTTTCTATCAATGCATCGAAACGCAAAGCTTTTTGCGTTTTCGTGAAAAATATTGTTACAAAAACTCTTCTTTTAAAACAATAGCTGTAAAAAAATGAACCATTACATGTTATTCGTAGCACAACCAAGTTTAAATAATGGACTGTTGCAGGTTTATTCAAGCGTCTCCCAAGTCCCAACATATCACATTTCACATTGCTAGTAAATACTCCCTCCGTATCAAAATATAAGATGTTTTAGCATTTTGTAGATATAATGTATCTAGACATGTTTTAGTGTGTAGATTCATATGCATCTTACACTAAAACATGTCTAGATATATATTGTCTAGGAAATGCTAAAACATCTTATATTTCGATGCGGAGGGAGTAGCAGTAAAAAAGAAATAGCTTGGCCCAACTCTCATTAATTAGTGTCACATATTCTCTCATTTTATGCTTCAATTGAAAAATCTCCCTTACAATGGGGAAATAAGGATCACAAGTATAACTATACTCGTATTCTATCATAAATAAGTAAGAAAATAAATTTAAGCCCTTCGGTGGAGATAATACCACAAATTGAAAAAATATCATCCACAATGATACACTGTTAGGCATTTATAATTTCTTCACAAAGATAACAAAACTAATGGATCTCCCATGGTGAAATAAAATCCTAGTACATCCGCACAATTAAATCATTATATCGATAGAATCGTGTAATTAACATAATGTCTTAACTGACTGCTCATGAAATACACGTTGCAAAGCCTGAAAGAAATCTGTCTTTGCAAGCAGAAAAGGCACAACCAAACAGTGCAGAATAATCCACACATAACACCACCATTTTCGTAAACATACACCGGGCAGGGACTAAGCAATACATATGGTGTATTTGAATAATTAGTATTCCGAGTAATATTTCAGTAATAGAATTGGCTTCGAACTCAGAAAAAATGGAAAGATTACTAATGCACGTATTTGTTTTTCATTGAATGATTAAAAGTAAAACAAATGTGTAGCTTATGAATTGTGGAAGATTTGACATGCATATTTGTTGAGGGCTCACATGGATCAGACCTTTGCATTAGAAAATGAAGTGTTAACTTGTTTCCTAATTACTGCATCATGGCCTAAAAGAGAGAAAAAATGGCTCATCATACATCCATTAAAAAGAACATACAAGTACCAAATGTTCACCAGCGCTAATCTAATTCTCAGATTTGTACTTTGCAATTTTTTATGTAGTTATAAATAAATGAAATTGAGCTGTTAGGTTGTTTCCAAGACATGGACCACTTACATACCAGATTCAGGAGTCAAAATAATGGGAGAAAGCACAATTCCTTGTGATTAGCCAATCCTCGATCTAAGTCATTAAAACACTGGCATGATGTTTAGCCAATTCGCCGAACATATTGTGCTACATTAGGCGATCCTGCAGATGCACATACCGTGTTATCCTTATATATATATATTGTTTCATATGCCAAGATTTATCTGCTGTAAACAGCCTAAAACAAGAGACATTCTGCACAATTACTAACCTGCAGCAGAGCAGAACATTAGCTCCAAGTCACGATGTCAAGATGTGAAAATTAGCACAAACCTAGAAGGTTGGAAGCATAAACCAAATATTGACGACTTGCCTAAGTATCAAACTTACCAACGAAATATAAGAGGTAACTAGATATGAAGGTAAACAGCAAACTAAATTGCAGCCAAGAAAACTCACAATGTAACTAGATAGAAGCTCAAGGTGCAAAGGTGGGTCCTACATAAAAGAAGTTTGAGTAAACGGGAAGACCACATTGTACACAAAAATGCAAGTACCTGTAAAGCACTGAAGAGAGGAATTTAAGTAATCTGTAAAACCACATTGTACACAAAAATGTAAGTACATGTAAAGCACCGAAGAGAGGGACTATCTAATGAAATACGTGAAGAGCAGGTAAAATTGTAAAAATACCTTGTTGTTAAAGAGAATAAATGATTTAGTAGGGTCACTACACATGCACATGTTAATAAAGTTCACAAAAAACAGATAATACTATCACACACAAAAAATTGTTGGTGCAGAATAATCTCTGACCTTTAAGTAAGGACATAAGTTTCTATTTGTGAAACCTACTTATCATTGTTAGAAGACAGAAATACAAAAAAGGAAGGAAATTCCAATCTGCACTAAGCCATGGACCTCGTCCACGATGTAGGTGGTGTCAATAATGGCAATTTTTTTTAAAATAATACGTTTTTAATACGTAATTCGGAGAATAATACGTGGATTAATTTTTTTTCAAAAGTAGAACCCAATCGGGTGCGGGCCTGCCGACAGGATTGAATCGGCAGGAACAGGCCCGACAGCGACCTATCGGCCACGTGGCGCCCGATTATTGGGCAGACCACGTCACAGCGCCGCAGTCGGGCGGGACGGCGGGGCCCGCGCATGCAGTCGGGCGCACCCCACCCGATTATGACCAGGATAGATTCGTGCCCCCGTCGTTGCCTCCTTCTTTCTTCTTCCTTCCTCTGTTCTTCCCTTCCCTCTCTTTTCAACCTCTACCTCAAATTAATCCGGCCATTTGAACCGATTTGCTGCCCATTTTTCTCCGTAAATCGGTTAAAGGGAAGGTAGGGAAACTAAGGCTGCCTTGATCTCATGATGGGATAGCTTGTGGGGGTGGTTTTCATGGTGGTTTGTGTGATTGTGGTGGCATGAGTTCATCTCATGGTGGTGATGGTGGTTACGGTGGTGGACTGCTGGCTGTTGCTGTGTCAGTGACTTGACGCGGCCGGTAGAAGCACGCTTCAAGGGTAAGAATCCGCCGACATTTCTCAGTTTTTGTTTGTTCGTATATAATTTTATAGACGCGGGCAAATGTGGTAATGATTTGCGGTAGTGATGTGTGAATAATAGTTTCTGACTGTGTTAATATTTAGTTGACTAACAGATGCGTGAATAATATTTTGTAGACGTCCGAATATGTATTAATAATTTGCGGTAGTGATGTGCGAATAATAGTTCGCTGCTGTGTGGATATTTTAGTTAATTAATAGATGCGTGAATAATAATTTGTACACACGCGGATATGTAGTAATAATATTGTGTAGTACTATTTTTCGGATATGTGGAAATATGTAGTAATAATATTTATTGAATATTCTTAATGATATTGAATACTTTTATAGGTCAGCAGTAATGTCCGAATTAGTGAAATTCACTTTTTGTTACGGGCCTGGTAATATGGTGCAAACAGAGAGTGGAGTTGATCTTAGCGAGTTTGCATACATGGATGTACCCCTACAAGACCCTAAAACATGGTCTGTTAGGCAGTTGAAAGATTGGTTGGCGCTAAGTTTTAGCCTCAATACTGAGACACACACAGTCCGTGTCGAGGCATTGTGGACCCGGTCAAAAATAAATTTACAATGGTATTTGAGACCCATAGAGCGGGACAGTCAGTGGTTGGGCTGGATAGAAGGATGCCAAAAAAGGGACGTTAATCCTGTTGTCCTATTGACTCCCGTACTTAAGGAGGTTATCGGTCCTGAAGGCGAGGTACCGCATGAAGCTGGGGAGAGTAGTGAAGGTTATGATCTGTCAAATGTTGGGGGAGATGGTTATGAAACAGGGCAGAATAGTCAGGCAGGAGGAGGAGATGGTACCGATGGTAATGAGAGTGGCGATGCAGATGCTGACGAGCTTTATGGTCACATGCAGAACATGATGGCAGATGAGGACGTAGATGGTGATAGTGATCTTGGTGATGATTCAGATGGTTCTGATGAACACGATAACCCGGAGGAGGTACCTATTCCCAATGCGTGGAATCGGGACTACTCATCCTGAATGATCGTGAATGACGGTCATGATTCTGCATTTCAGTATCACCAGAACAATATTTCAACGGGTGCCGTTTATCCCAATAAAGAAGCTATGAAGGATGCAATCATTCAGTGGGCAATGTATACACAGAGATTTTTGAGAACCAAAGTGTCCAGTCAGAAATACTTGACAATGGAATGCAAGGAAATCGATTGTCCCAGGAGGGTGCACGGTTACCTTCCGAAGAATGATATTAATTGGGTCATAAGTGACTTCGTGCATCACACGTGTGTTAATACAAGCATTCCTCAAGATCATGGTAGCCTTTCGTCCATGCTTATTGCTCGATTGTTTTACAGCGAGATAGTCGAAACCAAATCAATGGAAGTGAGGGCAATCCAGCATAAAGTATTTCTGAAGTTCCAGTATCATATTTCGTATGGTAAGGCTTGGATGGCTAAGCACAGAGCGTTTGGGAGCAGATTTGGTTCGTACTTTGATGCATATGACTGTATTGTTAGGCTCATGTACGCAATCCAGGAACGTAATCCAGGCACCTATATCGACATGCAAGATTTCGTCATGCCTGAGTTCCCAACTGTGAGGGTGTTGCATCGTCTGTTTTTCTCTTTCGGTGTGTGCATCGAAGCTTTCCGCCACTGTCGTCCGGTTATCTGCGTTGATGGGACATTTCCGACAGACAAGTACAGGGGGCAGATACTCACCGCTATTGGTACAGATGGCAACAATCAGGTGGTGCCGCTGGCATTTGCTTTTGTGGAGAGCGAGAATATTGACAGTTGGACTTGGTTCTTCAGGCAGCTGAAAATAGCAGTTGTGAAGAACACGCCTAATGTGTGCATCCTTCATGATAGACATGCAGGTATACTCAGTGCGATAAAGACATTGACAAACCCAGTTCCTGATGAACCAGCTCCATGGCAGGACTTGCAGAGTCGTTGGTGCATGCGCCATCTGGGAGCTAATTTTTTCTCGCAGTTCAGAAATAAGAACCTGATGAATTTATTCAAAAAACTCTGCAAACAGAACCAAGCATGGAAGTACAATCTGATACGTGGTAGACTTAATACGTGCACTCAGAGACATGTTGCTGACAGGAGGAGAGCTCGAGCTGCAGCGGTAGCAGCACATGCAGAGGCAGTAGCTGCAAATTTAGCAACTGGAACAGCAGTAGTGGAGGATGAACCTGTTGGGCTGTGTGACTTGCCAGGATTTGACCCACCTGGTACTAGGCGAAGGCTTGGTAGAACGATCAAAACATTCGAGCAGTGGATAGAACACGAGCCTATAGAGAGGTGGTCATTGCTGCACGATACACATGGAGCAATATACGGTGTCATGACTACCAACCTGGCTGAAACATATAATTTTGTGTTAAGAGGAAACCGGGCTTTGCCACTTACCGCTGTCGTTGAGGGTATTTTCTATGGCACTGTGAAATATTTTAGAGAAAGACGTGAAAGAGCTCAGAATCATATATTGCACCACCCGAACACACGTTACTGTGAAAAGATTATGAAGTACATTAATGACAAGATGGAAAAAGCTAGGTCACACCAAGTACTATCCATAGGGAATCAATAGAGAAGGTTCGAAGTTCGCTTAGCTAACAACAAGTTCGGATGTGCAAATGAGATGAGGACACATGAGGTGACAATAGGTAATGAGGTAAGACCAACATGTCAGTGCACGTGCAACAAACCAAAGTTGCTCCACCTCCCGTGCTCACATGTACTTGCTGCTTGTGGGAAAATAGGGTTGGATGCAATATCATTTGTGTCTCCATATTACTTGAAAGAGTCTGTCCTTAATACTTGGACAGGTGAGATGATGGGATTTCGGTCCATGGGTAACTTCAACACCGTTACGCATGGGGAAAGACGGTATATTCCATCTCCAGGACTAATGCGTACAAGTAGAGGTAGACGTCAGAGTCAACGTATTAGGAATGATATGGATGAATCTGAGGCCGGAGGTCCAATTAGGCAATGTATTCTATGCAATCAATTTGGCCATAGGGATCCTGACTGTCCCGTTTATGTCAGCACAAGAGGCATTGGCCGCGCACGCGGCAACCGGGGACAAAGAGGACGAGGATGGAGAGGAAGAAACTAGACTGCTTTCAAATTTATACTAAGTGTGGAACTATGTTATAAATTTGTATTCAGTATGGTACTTTATATTAAGTGTGGAACTATGTTATAAATTTGTATTCAGTATGGTACTTTATATTAAGTGTGGAACTATGTTATAAATTTGTATTCAGTATGCAACTATATCTGTTTTGCGCGCTATGTCTTGATTTCTGCAGGGATGGCCGGGTTGCTTAGTGAGGACATTGATTCGAAACATAGTGCGAGGATATGGCAGGAGAATGGCAAGATGGAGCCTCTCATTACTCGTACGCATAAAGATAATTGGCGGATACACCCTGAACGGGTTCAGAGGTATGTGTCTAGTGCATATTCATTTCACGCGGCTGAAATACACATCGTTAATTGGCGTATTGGATGACGAAATCTAAAATCATATTCGACATCTACGTTGAGGAGATGGCCCAACAAAGGGTGATGAGGCAGTTTGGTCTACTCCAGGAGATCGATCCTCCGCCGATAGAGGACCCCCTGCCCGTTAGAATTCACAAGTACGTCTATAAATTTAATGTTACATTCTTTTTCAATAAACTACACGTCTATTAATTTAACGAATTTACACTATATTTTCAGGACTACTAGGAAGGGGTCCACAAGGACCGCCGCAGACTGGCTCATGAGACTTCAGCCGTACGTTACGCAGTGGGAGACAGCGACGACACGACGCTGGCAAGAGTCTCTGGTGTTTGATATTGACACGTTCCATGGATACCTTGAGAAATACATGGTTGGGACAAGGCTACGCATCGTCGTACACCCTCAGCTGGAACAGATACCAGCCCCTGCTACATGGGATACCGTACCCGGCCTATGATACTTCCGGTAGCAGACATCTCGTGGTAATAATCCTTCTTCTTATGCAAACATTTGCCTTGTCTTCCAATTATAATAAAATACTAAAAATTATAATAATTATAACAATTGCAGGCCTCCATGACACTAGCTGTTCATAACGAGGTGGGGGAGTTTGGACGCTCAGTGTCTTCTGGACGTCTTCTACCAAACGCGCCTTATTTGGTGCCTGGGCCGAGCGATTGCAGAGGAAGCTAGGAGATATCTACCGGACAGTCACGTGCACCCGTAGGACCGACGTCGTTACCCAGCAGGTAATACACCGCCCCCCGCGTCCCACAACACAGGAGCGGCACCATCCGCGTCCACGTCTCTCCCCTCAGCCGTCACCGCGGCCATCACCCAGGCCACCATTGCCTCACCAGGCGGGTGGTTCGGCGTGGCAGCAGCAGGAGCAGACACCTAGGCCAACGCCGCCTTACGAGGCGGGTAGTTTGGCGTGGCAGCACCAGCAGGGTGCCACGTCCGGCTTCCTGATTCAGCCACAGGGTCCCTCGCCGGGCCTTTTCCAGCCACACCCTCCGGAGACACACGGTTACTCAGCGGGCCTTTTCCAGCCACACCCTCAGCAGCCACAGGGTATTTATATTCACATTCTCTTCATCTCAATATCCATTAGGATTAACTATTTATGCAGTTTTTAATTGACCAACTTCAGGAGTCTATGGAGGTCAGGGCTCTATGGCCATGTCCGGGTCCTCGTGGAGCACTGAGCACGATGGCGCCCACAGCCAGGAGGCTCCCATGCCCGAGTTGGACGAGTGGTTCGGGAACATCCATCAGACTCCTCCACCAGGTCCCACCCAGGATACAGAGTACGCCGAGTCCGGCTCCTTGATTCCTATGCGTCAAATTCGGTATCCTGACAGGTTAGGCTGGACGCATCCTGATGCTCGACCACCGCCTCCTCCTCGCCACGGCAGACATCGGCGTTGATTACTTCATCTGCCACCACAGACATGCTTATCTACTTATGTATGCTACATATATTTATCCACCTATGTATGAGACATATTTGTATTAGGCGTATGACATATATGTTTATTTACTTATGTACGCAACATATATGTATTATATGTATGAGACATGAGCTTATATTAATGTGTGCCGAACATATTTAAGTAATTGGCTATTTTTTAAAAAATAATACACTTCTTATTACAAAGTAAAAAATAAATTCGCGAATAATTTGGGTGGCTACCGCCCTTTTTTTCCCGCCTTTGTCTCCCGCCAATGTCTCTCGCCCTTTTTCTCCCGCCTACGTCTCCCGCCATTTTTTCCCGCCAAGGTCTCCCGCCATTTTTCTCCCGCCACAAATCTCCCGCCACCGTCTCCCGCCCACTTGCCTGCATACCATGCCTATATAAACCCCGGCATTCTTTCTGATCGATGTGTGTGCTGTGTAGTGAACTTAGAGTGATGACAGATAGTGGTAGTGGTGGTCTCGACCCATATAGCACATGGTGTATTCTATACAATGCGGCAAAAGGTTCTTCCGCCAGTAGGAGGGAGGGTCGAGCCGCCGTTACTTTTACGGACCTAATGACTCAGTCGTCCCACACTGATGCTCTGGAGGCGAATTTAGCCAAATATCAACTCCCGCCTAGATCCACCGATGAAATTAGCAGTGAACTCTTGAGGTGGCATCATAAGTGGTGCAGAATAGTTGAGCTAAAAAAAATCGAGTCGGGGCTTCGGGGGTATGTCAATCTTCAATACTAGCGATAAGATACGTTTTTCCGACGAGGCCTATGCAGTTCACGTTCAGGTAATCGATTTACGAGTTTACATCATGTTCAAATCGATTTTCATCGTTCTAATTTCTGTTTCCCTTTTATTCTCAATGTGCAGCACTGGCTTGCCGACACAGAGTTTCTGAACAAACAGATCACGCACTATGGCTGGATGAGCATACTCTTTGGGCCATGTCCGCGAGGGTTTCCAAAAGACAACCGCCACGCTCATTGGATCCTTAACACAATATCAAAGGGGAAGACTGGTGCCGCAAGAGTGACAACGCAGCAAAGAGGAACAATGGTGGCGCATCGAAAGGGAAGACTGCTGACACATCGAAGGGGAAGAGTGGTGGCGCATCCAAGATTGTTGATGATGACAACAGCGACGACGACTTTACGCCGAGAGGTGTGGCTAGGTTTAAGGCTATGTGTAAGCGTGCTGGTTCACCAAAAGCCGTAGCAGATGAAAACAGTGATGACGACTTCATGCATCCAACACGAACACGTGTGAGAGCAAAGTGAAGTCGTCGAGTAAAATTAGTTTTCCTTATGCACCACTTATTATTTTAAATTTTAATTCAGTACTGCTTTTCATGTAAAATTATTGTCGTCATTGCAAAATAATTATAGGAATTTGCAATGAACCCGGTTGCTACCAAAGGCGAAGAAGAAAAATAACTTACACCCAAACTTTTTATTCGTACATGACGCAGTGGCGGACAGCGAGTAGTTGGACTAATTAGCGGAAAATTGCGCGGGACAAAGTGGCGGGAGGGGAGGCAAAAAAAAAAAACCACGGTGTACCCAATAGCCACTAATTGGGCACGGCGTACCCGACTGCATGTTGCATCAACCGATTGCTCGCTGCTGGCGTCACGCAACCACCAATTGGCAGCCGTACGGCCGATTAGGGCCAATCGGCAGCGGCCCCGCCGATTAGTTCCTGTTGGCTGTCCTCCACCCGATTGGGTTCTATTTTTGATTTTTTTTTTTATCCGCGTATTATTTTTCGAATTACGTATTAAAAACGTATTATTTAAAAAAAATTGCTCAATAATGTAGCCAAACTCCTTTAATTGGAATATCATATTGCAGCAGGTACATCAGCTCAAAATGTACACGCATCAATAGCAGAAAATATCCTTTAATTTTATCATCTAGTTGGATGCCTGATCGGTTCATTAATCCAAGAAACTAATAGGGGATTATCTAATTTACCGATAATCCTCTAAATGAGTTCCTTAACTGAAAGCACAATAGCTAATGTTCAGCATAGTATGTTCTATTCAAATCAATATGGAGCACTTACGTAGAGAGAAAGGTAAGAAAACAAGTGTCAGCTAGAGCTGCAGCAAAACAAAGAAGGAAAATACATGATTAACGGTGACACATGGAGACGTAATTTTTAAGTAACATAAACTTGCCGTGATACATATTGCTCTGTGCACGTTCTATTCTACAAGAGAACAGAATTCAGAAATACAAACCTAGAAACAAATCTGAATCAATATGATTCCTGCCAATAGTTGGATGCCTGATTGGTTCATTAATCCTGCATGTCCATGTTCTAGCAGAGCGATTGACTTAAATCGATGAAAAGAGTAAAGTGCTGGCTCTACAGACAAGCAGTCAAGCAGATCAGCTGTCCAGAACTAGTCACACACACAAATAATAGCTGAAGATCTCTCGACAGCTTGCAGCTGAAATTCGCAGATCCAAAGTCCCCAACACTGAAACCTCGTACAGAACAAAAGTCACAGATATTCTCTCCCAGTGCACAAAGGAAGCATACAAGCAAACACGCCCTCCGTATGAAAATGTAATACTAGGATATCAGTACACGAAGATTAACCTCCCTTGCTGAGGTGTTTGGACACAACCTGGACACAATCACACACAGAAACACCGCTCTGGACTGAATGAAAGAATACAAGAGGTCTATTCCCGAAAAGAAAAGGGAAAGCGGGCATGGAAGGCAACACAAGTAGCCAAAAAACCCAACAAGAGAGATAAGACCCGAATAAGTTGACATCAAGATGCGCACAAATTGCATTGATCTGGAGGCTTAAAATGTGACTGTTGACGAATTGAAAAAAAGCTAGTTGTAGATTAGCGAAAGTGTAACTTTAACATGTCAAGAGAAAAAATAAGGCAGAGCATCTCAACTAAGTTCGGTAACAGAGAAATACTCCATCTTACTAGTGTAACCTGAGCTCAATTTTGGGCTCCAAACTCCTCCTTGCTCATGAATATTGCGACCGGCTCACCAGGGGAAGGTAGATTCTTGTCCAGCACGGAAGCATGCCTTCCAGCTTTGGCACGATCAGCTCCATCAAATGCCGACAGGACCTCGACATGCTCGAGCCCCAACTGCCTCCTGATCAGCTCCAGGTTCTCCTCAAGCACATCTGTCTCGCCAAAAGGAAGCTTCAAATTTAGAGCCTGGGGACCAATGTTCCTTGCTTCATCTTTCTTGAACCTGATGAAAGGCATGCAGAGCTTCTGGACTTGTTTGAAGTCTGTTCCTCTGTCAATGAAGCAGTTCCTCAGCGCTTTGTTAATCTCCTCGTCAGGGGCAAATGATCGTGCTTCGCTATCAAAATTTGTTTGAAGCACCCTCAAACATTGCTCTTTCCATCCATCATAGTGCTCGTTGACATAGATCAGACCAACAGTTAGCTTGCTTTCTGCTGGAGAAGGTGCAGCTCCTTTCTTGGGTTTCTTGGAACCGGACTCTTGCTTCTGAAGCAGCTTCCTCATTAAAACGATGGAGTTCTGTAAATATTTGTTCGCACTTCTTAGAGTAGGGTCCAGGGTGCCTGCAACTGGCCAGCCAGCTTTTATTGCAAAACCCTCCTTCTTCAGGATCTTTTGCCAAACATGCTCAGCATAGTGTGGACAGATCGGGGTGATAAGCCTGGTCTGGACTTCCATAAACCGCCCCAGCAACTCACGGTTCATGCCCACCGATCGACAAGAAAGTCTGTACTCGTCTCTAGACAGCTGTAGGTCATAGAACCCAGACTTCAGGGCATCTCTGAACATGAAGGCGTTGTAGCTCTTCTCAGTTTCTTTTACAGCAATGTTGATCTCATTGGCAAACACATGATCTGCATAAGTAGAGGGAGGACCTCCTCTGAGAGAAGATTCAGCAGCTATCACTTCTTCCATCCATGCAATTTCCTTTGTAAGCCTCAAAATAGCAGCATTTGCCGTTTCAGAAACAAAGTTTGCATCATCCATACCATCGCCAGCATCAGCAAGGGCAAACCGAGTGGCATCCGAAGAAAATTTCTTAATGGCCTTCCGGAGAGTTAGAAAGTTCCCCGTGGACTTAGACATCTTCTCAGAGTTGAGCATTAGATGCCCATTGCAACGAAAGCCACGAGGCCAATGATGCTCTGGAACAAGTGCTGTATGATTGTAAATGCTGAATGTCAGATGATTCTGGATAAGGTCCTTACCAGATACCCGGATATCAAAGGGGTACCAGTACTCAAATTCTTGCTTCATTCTGCTCAAGAGGGCAGGAGAGATGTCACTCTTCGGCGCTGGACCATCACAGAACACATACTCCCATACTTCATCTGTCATTTCTTCTGGCTTGACAGAAGATATTTCTTGTCCATACATGTTACCATTTTGTAGAAGATGTGCAATGGTGTAATAAGCCATGTACAGGGTTGAGTCGGAAAGAGATTCTACCAGGAACTTCTCATCCCATGGAATGCAAGTACCTAGACCAAAAGAACGTGAACATGCCCACTGGTTCAGCCAGCCCAACGTGTGTTCAAATCCATTACGGGTTTCAGCTGAGAATGTATTCATGTTTTCCAAACACTTGACTGCCTTCTGCTTCCAGTCAGTTTCACCATAAGTTATGTACCACTGATCTGTAAGAGCTACAACACACTCATCGCCGGATCTCGACATGACTTTCTTCACGGGCTCACTATACAATACAGCAGAGCCTTCTCCCAGAAGCTTGTTCTTTATCAATGGCTTCGCTTCTTTAACCTTTCGGCCATTATACTCCCCTACAATCATCACTCCATCTGTAAACCCTTTAAGATATGTCATCTTTTTTGCTTCAGCAAGCTTCTTGCTGTCATTCTGGCTCATAATCTCAAGATCAAGGCACACCTTCTCAGCTGACTTATCCCCCAAATCAGGAATGTTGATTATTGGTATGATATTAAATGGAAGAACCCACTCATCTTTGACACCAAACTTCGTTCTCAAAGCCGGTTTTGTGATTAAATCTTGCAGTGCCATGTAATCATCTGGCGAATCGCTTGGCACACTAGTCACAATGCCAGTACCTTTATCTGTCAAGATAGTGAGCATGGGAAGCACATATATGATTCCATTGAACGAAAGTGGAGACCTTAATGGCAGACCAATCAAATCATTGCCAGCAAGCTCAGCCAAGCAGGTAGGCTTTTCTGGGACCCTGGATAGATGCTGATATGCAAGATTAAGAGCAGACCTTGCTGTCAGAATGAAGACATCAGTTTCATTGATCTCAAACGCCCCATACTTGCCATCAGGCAATACCCAGCAGTTTGTTTGCCCATACATCGTCTCAGGTCTCAATGTAGCAGCTGCCAGATAAACATTCTTTCCTTCCAAGGCCTTCAACTTGGGAGGAAAAGGTGGGATCACCTCCATTTTAATCAACACATACTCCTGTGGCTGCACACCCTTCACCTGTTGCCCTATCATGATCACCACAGGGTTGGCCATCCAATGGAGAGTAGATCGTGTACCTCATATCCTTAACAACTTTGCCCATTTTCTTCAGCTTCCTCATCTGCCAGCGAACAAAAGCATCATAGAAAGGATTCATATCAGTGGTTATGAATGAGCGCCTCCAATCGCAACCCAGGCCAAAAGCCTTAAGATCTTCCTTTGCCAACGGAGGGAAGTAGGTCAACCAGTGAGAAGGATCCTGAAATTTAGCAATTCCTTCATCTGACAGTGACAGGTCAAAGCCCCTCATGATCTCCCACTGGAACTTCTGCATGCCAGTCTTTGCAGCAGCCTTAGATTTCTTACTCTTAAATTTATCCGGGGCAACTTCAGCAGCCTGTTCAGCCTGGCTATCATCTGCCACTTCAACACTTGAATCATCCTCTGCTGCAGGAAACACTGGAGGATTTCCGTACTGTTGAATCTCCCTAGCAAGCTTGTCGGCTGAGGCCTTGATGGGCATACCGGTACAGTGAAAACCAAACGGCAAAAGGACATTTGAGCCACGGAGTCTGTGGTATGCAGCACCGAACTCAAGCTTGGACAATGAGAAGGCGTGACCCAAGTGTAGTAAGCCATTCATGTAAGGGTATGGAAAGTTGCCAAAGAATTTTTCACCAGGGCCTGGAAGTTTATTGCCAGGTTCAGCCTGAAAAACCTTGCTCTCCTCCCAACATGTTTGAATATCCGATTGGATCTTGAGCAAAAGGTCTCTACGTGCACATCTCTTGCCTTCTTCAGTATTTGATGACATTTGCTGAGCAATCAACAAAAAAAACAGGTGTCAAGGGGCAAAGCCTCTGCATTTAATGTAACTCAATTCAGGACTAAATCATACATTACATATCTTGGACAGAAACATAAAAAATATATTTTTGCACATATTATAGTGGTGCAATCTTCTATGAACATCTTGTTTCAAGCAAAGCTAATAAGTTCATGGACAGAACGTTAATCGGATGAAGTTAATCATGTCACAGAACCATAATACCAGAACTATAAAAAAACAGCATCGAGACATCTAAAAAAATAGCCTCTGAAATCTAATATCTTTAGCTAACTAGAAGATAAAAACTATGCTGACTAAAATATTTTCATTTATTTACCATACAACCAAAATACTAAATGCACACTATACATCCATGGTGCCACAATAAGACAACGACAGAAATAAGAAATCCATGTGTGGGGCATCAATCAAAATGAAAAGGCAAAGATGACAATCCTCGACCATCACTATCTTTCCCAGAGGCTACCAACTCGTAACCTGACGGAGAGCCTAACTGAAGTAGCGAGAACAAGCAATGTAGTATAAAACTGCTAGCAGAACCTTTACATCTTGTATGCATACACTCATAATAGCTACATTGATCTCTACAGACGCACTTAGTTGTTTTTTTTCGAGAATACATATGCACTTAATTGTTCAAATTCCCCACAGTAACTTGGAATTTTTCAGAAAATCGAAGTCCTTCTAAACTACAAAAGCAAGTAGACCCGATCGATTTACTGCAGACACAGGGACATCACTTCAGACCAATTATGACACCACGACTAGAAGAAAGTTGGCATACCACAAAACATAAGAAATAAGAATCAACATCGATCTGTCGGCCCCTAAGCAACATCACCCGACAGGTAAAGATCATAGTTCCACCAAGTCAAAAAAAGAAAAAAAATCATAGTTCTCCATGTACTCAACTAGTATGAAATTAGGCATCACATCACTGACCCTCGAGGCCGCTTTGCCTACACACTAAAAAATAACTGACCTCACGCAAAATCGGGAATTCACCATGCCAGCGCTAATTGGGAGCAGCCTACTATCGAATCTGCGCAATCCGGATAGGACGAGCAACTCTGGCTCGCGCGCCTACGAATCTATAGCGGCGGCGGCACCAATCAATCGCATGGATGGACATGAAACGGGATAGGATGAGTACCTGACGACGGCGCGCAAGCCAGGGAGTCGCAGCAGCCTCAGTGCGGGAGGCAAACCGAGAGCCAGCAGAATGCGACGGCGACGAAGACGGGGGAGGAGGCTGCGGATGGAGGGGGAGCTAGCACACGTTCACACTAGGGTCTTGATCGGCGACTTGGCGGGCACGAACTCGAGGGAGGAACTTCATAGAAGTTCATACAGCGGGCTCGAACGGGACACTGCAGTTTTTTCCCTCAAAAGAAAAATCTGAGCGAAGATTTTCTTGGCTTCAGGTAGGGTACAAAACGGAACATAAAACGTACGGAAACATCTTTATCGTTTTCGTTTCATCTTGTACGGGAACGAAATCGCAAACCCCAAAAACCAAAGGCGCGCGCTGAGCGTCTTCGAGGGAACCGTTCGTTTGTTCCCCGCACGCACAACGCGTCCGATGCGAGCTGTCTTGACCGCACGATGAAGCCAGCGCGCGTGTCCGTCCCAACAGCAGCAACATCAGCAAAACGTTCGACTCTAAAGAAAAAGGAGAGCGGGACAGATCTGCGCGATTTCCGAAAAGAGCTTGCACGGAGGGGCGCAAAATTGGAGGCGGCGGCGGCTGCCGGTGCTCCTCCGACGATGGCACACCTCTATGGTAGCATCATGTACCCTCCGCAAGTTCATCCCCACCACCTCCGCACACCTCCTGTAGTTGGTTCGAGCTCGAGCTCCAATCCAGCGCCCCGGAGGAGACTCGCCGGAACGGCGAGGGGCGACGGCGGTGCTGGGTTTCTGCAAGGTTTTCTCCACCAACTGAACAACCCACATGTGTTTTACACCCGTGACCCAAAAATATAAGACCTCCATCCTCTCTCCCATAAAATTTGTCTCTACTGTTGATTTCATTTGTAAAATTTGTGGTGTGCACAATTATTTGTTGCTTTTAACTCCCTGCACCTTTTATTGCAGCAAAACTATGTGAAATATGTTAAGATACTTGTTCATAACAAATGTCCCATGTAATTTCTTACAGATTTTGCTCCATGCTTCATGACTTGCTCCACAGAATTTGCTCGAGAAAATTGTAGGGGAAACTGGATAAAAGCCGCTGCATGAAATTGCTCTAGAGAATTGCTTCATAGAATTGCTGTCATAACAAAATTTGTGCTTCATGCCATGAAAATAGAAATTCAGCATTGTAGCTCCCTCTATGGACTAAAAATAGCAAAAAGAAACAGATGAATTGTTGGTCAGTATACCTTATTGAAAAATGCTTCACGAATTTGCATCGGTGAACACCCTTGTATAAAGAATTGCTGCGTGAATTGCTTCATGGAATTTGCTATCTTATCACAACAATTCAACATTGTTGCAATTATGTATGGAAGTAATTTAGCAAAGAAAAACAAGTCGCTCATATACTGTCAGTTAAGAAAAAGTAAAACACAATTGCAGCAGAAGAAAAATAGTAAAAAAGCATGATTAATGTGTCCAGAATTAGACTTGCAGCATCAGATTTGATTTATAATTATATTTTTGCACAAACATGTTTTATATGCTACAATGTGTGATTTTCAAATGACCAGGATTTTGTTGCGGATGGAGTGCTAGGTGGTTTTAATCTGAACCAACCCATGTATGAACAGAAATATGATGCTCGTGAGCAAGAAGAAACTGCTGCTAACACATTTTCCCCTGGACCCCATAGTGAGACAAGTGGTACTGCTACGAATGCTAAAGAAGAAGCTGGTGAGGAAATTTCATCCCAGCATGTGGTTCCATTTGTTGGCATGACTTTTGAACATATTGAAGAAGCAAAAAGGGTGTACAATGATTACGCCTTGAAGATGGGGTTCGGAACTCACATTGCCAACACAAAATACAGCAGCGCAAGAAATACACCCCCAATGACAATACTGAGTCGATTATTTGAGTGTGTGCACAGTGGGAAGCCAGCGGCAGATAAGCAAAAACAAAAAATCGCATCTGAAGTTGTTGCATCAGAGCATGATCCAACAATTTATATGACCTTCCACAACGGGCTGAAACCTCATGGGAAGCAAACTGGCCTGCAGATGGATATGACGAACACAAGACAACACAACATATATACCCGATATGACTGTAAAGCTCACATGCTTGTTGGTAGGAGGAATGGGGTTTGGACTGTGACGGTATTGAAAGAAGAGCACTCCCACCCCCTGGTTAAGAATGTTGGGAGGCACATATTTTACAAATCTCATAGAAGGGTTCCAGAAGAGGACTTTCAATTTTTGCAAATACTCCACAACCAGAATATTAGCACTGCTCAAATCATGGGTTGCCTTGGGAGTGTGCATGGTGGGGATCCTAGATGCCTTGGTTATGTCAAAAGAGATGTCTCGAATATCAGAACAATGATGCGCAACGAGGTAACACTCCGGGACATGGCCATGACGATGGAGTACTTTGAACAAAGACAAGCTGAGAATCCGGAGTTTGTCTATGCTTCGCTGGTTGATGAGGACAATGATGTGAGAGCTCTGTTCTAGGTAGACGGAAGGACGAGATCCTTGTACCCAAAATATAGCGATTGTGTATTTTTTGACGCTACATTCTGCATCAACAGGTACAATATTCCTTTCACACCAATATTAACAAACATACACATACATTAGTCCTTGGGTGCGCTTTTCTTTCGGGTGAAAAAATTGAAGATTTCGAGTGGTCTTCCAATAGTGGCTGCTTACAATGAATTGTGTTGCCCCTGGCAACATAATGATGGATCAGGACCAAGCGATTGCGACAGCAATTTCTAAGGTCTTTCCAAATGCAATACACAGATGTTGCGTGTTCCACATTTTGTGCCTTGCGAGAACAAAACTTGGTGCAAATCTGGCAGAGGGAAACCCGTTTGCCGATGCGTTCTACTTGTGCATTTATGGCACAAACACGGTGGACGAGTTTGAGTCATGCTGGCAGCATATGATTCAATTTTATGCAATGTCCGGGCATGGTCTGATATATACCAACTAGGGGTATATCAGATGGTAGTCAAAGTGCCGGATTACCAGGGTGGCCCAAGTGGTAGTGGGCTAAGGTCCATTGGGCGGCCCAGTAACTCGACGCACGGAAGCCGGATTCTAGAAGGACCCGGATCACGGCCCACGTGATCTGGCTTGGAGGAGAAGACGGGATCCTTACTTTCCAAGTTATAGTTACCGTAGTCTTCTAGGTTTCCTATTCTGTAAGCCCTAATCCGGCTATTATATAAAGCCGGACGGGAGATAAGTTTGATAACGAATAACAGAGAAGAAGCTATAGGCTAACTCGCCGGGAAGTCGATCCTCTGCGAATAGTTAGATCCAAACCTCACATTGTAATTCTGTATCCAGGCTTTAGTCCTGATTAGTGAGAAGTGCAGGAGTAGGCACGTCGTACTGTCGCGACGTACCGAACCTGGGTAAATCCTGTGTTCACCATCTACCACGCGATCCCGTTACCCCACGTCTCTACCGTAGTCTCATGGCACCCCCGTCTATGAAAACTACTACGATGTCTCGACAGTTGGCGCCCACCGTGGGGCAAACGACGTCAGGCGTGAAGTTCCGATCTGGGATACTCGGCGGAATCAGAAGATCAATCACTGTCGGAAGCTTGGAATTCGACGACGACGTCGGACGCTTCCTCGACAACGGATCCTACATACCAGCGCAAAACCACCTGGTAAGTGCCTGCGTGTTACCGATCGGATCTGCTAACATCTTTATCAGACTAACTGCAGAAGCAATGGGGTTTTGCGGTGGAAGCAAATATTTCCCACCCGCCCTATACCCAGTCGAAGATGACTATGATACTGGATTCTGCTCAGATCGCCGACAAAAAAGTGATACACACTTTATCGGCATGGTGCAATCCGAAGTCGCCGAAAACACGGATGACGGAAATCCCGTGCAAGAGGCAGACAAAAACACACCCGTCACAGAGACGGAAGATCCGACACCCGTCATACAAGCGGAAGATCCGACATATGTCAACATGACGATGAACTCGGAAGCTGACTCTGTACTAGCCGCCATTGAGGCGAGATTGGAATCAGAAACCGGATCAGAGAATTTTGATTCCGAAGACGAAGACGCGGATGCCTTCGAAAGGAAAGTTAAATCTTTTCAAGAGGGATTCCATGAAGTACTAATGGCGAAACCGGCTGATACCACGGACGCCGGCAGCCAGGAAAGCCCTAAAACTCCTCCGCCAGAGGAAGAGAGAGAAGACGGAGAAACTTCTCCGATATTTCCTAATGTAAAGGAACTGACAGAAGATGAGCCTGTCAAAAAACCTCCCTCTTTCAAGAAAAAGCACCGTGCTGCTAAGAAACTCCAATACAAAATCTGGAAGAAAAAATCAGCTGATCTAGCTGATGAAAACCTGGAAGTAGGGGATGCTAGCGGAACAAAGACTGCGGAGAAGAAAATCAAAGAAATCCTTGCTCCGCCAATGACGGAACAGGAAGAACAGCAGCTGTTGCAAACGCCAGTGGGAGTAAACGAACCCCCTGAGATGCTGGAAGCCAGGAGACGAGCCTTCCAACGGCAACAGCAACATCTACTCAGAACTCGCGAACACCTCCAAAAAACCCAGGATGACATTAAGCCCATGAAGGAAGAAATCGAGGAGTACGAGAGAAAGAATAGATCTGGCATTAAACCTACAAGGTTACCCGGAATCGTAAGACCGGAAGTACTGCCGCCAAAAGAAAGGTTTCACAACCCATCTTGGCAAAAGCAGGTAAACGGCAAAGATGCCAGAGGCGAACCAATATACAAAACCGCAGCAGAAAATGCGGAAGCAGCGTTTGCCATCCTCAACAATGACTTGTACTCTAATGGTGAAAAGCTCCAGGGGGTGTATGCTTTGCTAGGAAAAGCATTGCAACAACAGCAGCGGGCCCAAGAGCGATCAGGAAGACTGCAGGATAACTCCGCCCTATGCAAAACAGCTACTTGCGCCCCTGGAGCACCTGGACCAGAGGAACCTGGAGATTCAGACAATTCAAAGGATAAAAAAGAGGATCCGAGAAAAGACAAGAAAAACCCCGACAATAGGGATGAAGCGTCCCGAACCGGATCCCATCCCCCGAAAGTTGGACTCAAACCCCACGATCGGGAAGAAAAATACCGGAATGACGGCAAAACAATGCCACCTCCGAGAAACCCAGATGAGAAAGCCGGAAGATACGATATACCTCACAGATGTGAGAGATCCCGGACACCTCCTAAGGATAAAGAAAGGCACAGGAGCAGGACTCCGCCTAATCCAAAAGGGCGTGATCATGGAAGAGATAGATACAATCCCGGAAAAGCGCGTCCGCGCAACAATGGAAAAGAAAGGAGTAGATCCCCTTCTGTCCATTCAGCCGGAAGATATTCCGCACACATTGATAGAGCGGAAAAGGACGATCTATACTTTGGTCCTAAGTGTTTCACTGACAGGATCCGAAGGATAACCCTGCATTCCGGCTTCGCCAAAGTCGGTCCAACGTACCAGAAATATACCGGCAGCACAAACCCGGACACCTGGCTCTCAGACTACTATACAGTCGTCCAGATCAACAATGGGACATACCGGGAAGCTGTCAAGTTTCTTCCCCTAATGTTACTGGACAGAGCCAGAGATTGGATCAATGGATTACCATCAAGAACTGTCGACAGCTGGGATGATATGGCTAGAGTATTTACTCAGCATTTCCGGGGAACGTACAAACGCCCGAACAGCATCAACCAGCTGAACCGTTGCACCCAATTCGAGGATGAACCATACGTGGATTTCATCTCCAGATGGACGGCAATGAAGAATAGTTGTTCTGGAGTAACTGACGTACAAGCAATGCATGCTTTCGTCAATGGCCTAAAACCCGGACTTGTACCGTTCATGGTTGGTTCCAAACAGCACAAAGATCTCGGATCTATGCTTACAACCGCCAACGAACATGCTACAGCCGAAGACGACATCAGAGCAAGAGGGGGCAATATCGAATCACTGATACTTGCCAAGAAAACTCCTCGTTCTGACAAAAAAGGAACTCCAGAAACAACGACAAAACCCAAAGAGGTCAACATAGCCTTTGGAAGTGAAAAAGGGAATAAGTGGAAAGGACGCAATACAGATCCAATCAACTACACTCCAGAGGAGTGGGAGAGGATTAAGTCAGAACCCTGTGTCCACCATTCACAATTTGGGAAACCCACCCATACAAACGCGCAATGCCGGCTGAATAAGCACATGAAAGGCAGTGCAGGATCCGGAAATAAGGGGAAGGGTTCCAAAAGGAAACCCGCCAAACAAAAGCCAGAAGCTGACAAAGAAGACAGTGAATCGGACACTGATGAAAAAATCCAGGAACAACAGCGAAAGGGCGAACCCAAATTTCCGAGAGTTGATGGAGAAGCAATGCTAACATTCCTAGCAACTCCGTCAGCAAAGGTGGCCAAAAGAACACTTCGAGAAATAAACGCGGTTGTCCCGGCAACCCCGAAATTCCTGAAGTACTCCAACACACCAATTACCTGGGATCAGTCTGATCATCCCGGGAATATCCCTGAACCCGGCACACAAGCTCTTGTCGTAAGCCCTATTGTCCAGAACACTAGGCTAAGAAGAGTGCTGATGGATGGAGGATCCAGCATCAACATAATGTACCTGGATACACTGAAGCATCTGAAGATTTCCGAGTCCCAGCTCAATTACAGCAACATACGCTTCCATGGCATTGTTACTGGCAGACAAGCACGATCCCTAGGAGAAATTTCCCTAAATGTCACCTTCGGAGATAAAGATCACTTCCGGCAGGAAAACGTATCCTTCGAAGTAGTGCCGTTCGAAAGCGTGTATCACGCAATACTCGGACGTCCAGCTTTCGCTAAATTCATGGCAAGATCCTGTTATATCTATAACAAGCTGAAGATGCCAGGACCCAAAGGAGGAGTAATCACCATAGCTGGTGACTTCAAGCTGGCAAACGAGTTGGAGAAAGAAAATGCCCTTTGCGCTCAAAGAGTTATAGCAAAGGAAGAACTGAAGGAATTAGCCAAGGAGGTATCGCCGACAGAAATGCCGGCAGGAAAAGAAACTCGGAAGCCAACAGACAGCTTCAAGGCGTCTGAAAATACAAAACAGGTAATCCTAGACCCCAAAGATCCGACAAAGTTCATCGTCGTAGGGACTGGGATGACCGACAAATAGGAAGGCGAGCTCATCAAGTTCCTCCGTGAGAACTGGGATATTTTTGCCTGGTGTCCAGCTGACATGCTAGGCGTACCCAGGGAACTTGCTGAGCACCAGCTCAAGGTGATTCCAGGATCAAAACCCGTCAAACAAGGTCTCCGTCGATTTGACGGAAGAAGACGGAAGGCTATTGGCAAGGAAATTATCCGGCTTTTAGCAGCAGATTTCATCCAGGAAGTAATCCACACTGAATGGTCTGCACATCCGGTATTAGTACCGAAGAAAGACACTACTGCTCTTAGAATGTGTATAGATTACACAGGCTTGAACAAATTGTGTCCGAAAGATAGGTTCGCGTTACCGCGAATTGATCAAATAATAGACGCCACTGCAGGCTCTGAGCTTTTGTGCTTTTTGGACGCATACTCCGGGTACCACCAAATACTCATGAAAAAGGAAGATCAAATTAAGACTTCTTTCATAACCCCATACGGGACGTACTATTACGTAACCATGCCATTTGGCCTGAAGAACGCGGGCGCAACCTACCAGCGTTGCATGCAACGTTGTTTGCATAGTCAGATTGGCAAAAACGTCCATGTTTACGTGGACGATATTGCTGTCGTAACCAAGGAAAAAGATACACTCCTTGAGGATCTGCGAGAAACTTTCGAAAACTTGCGCACCTACAAGATGAAGTTAAATCCATCTAAGTGCGTATTCGGGGTTCCCTCAGGAAAACTTCTGGGTTTCATCGTTTCTCACAGAGGAATAGAGGTTAACCCGGAAAAGATCAAAGCCATTTTGAACATCTCGAAACCTACGTGTGTGAAAGATGTCCAAAGATTGACGGGTTCCGCCGCTGCCGTCAGCAGATTTATTAGTCAGCTGGGGGATAAAGCCTTACCACTCTACAAGTTGCTGAAGAAATCCGACAAGTTCGAGTGGACAGAAGAGGCTGATGCAGCGTTAACCCAGTTAAAGGAAACTTTGATGAAAGCTCCGATTTTGGCATCCCCAAAAGACGAAGAACCTATGTTATTGTACCTCACGACTACAAACAGGGTTATTAGTGCGGTAATCGTTGTGGAGCGGAAGAAAGACGAACAAAGCATACCAGACCAGCATCCGGTATATTACATAAGTGAAGTTTTTTCCGAGTCTAAACAGAGGTACCCACACTATCAAAAACTGGCATATGGTGTGTTTTTCGCATCAAGGAAACTGCGCCATTACTTCCAAGGGCATTCCATAACGGTGGTATGTAAAGCACCACTAGGGGACATTATAAACAATGCGGAGGCAACTGGCCGAGTCGCCAAATGGGGAATCGAGCTAGCAGCCTTCGACATTAAGTATCAGCCAAGGACGGCAATAAAATCCCAGGTTTTGGCAGATTTTGTCGCCGACTGGACGGAAGCAATGGAGAAAACACCAATGCCGGAGTCCGAATACTGGGTCATGCACTTTGACGGATCCAAGATGAAGGAGGGCGCTGGCGCCGGCGTAGTCTTAAAATCCCCTAAGGGAGACACAATGGAGTACGTATTGCAAATACACTTCAACGCCAGTAATAACGTGGCAGAATACGAAGCTTTGCTTCATGGCTTGCATATTTCAAAGGAAATAGGAGTAAAGCGCATCTTATGCTATGGCGACTCGGATTTTATACAACATCAGCTTAACCAAACCTGGGACGCCAAAAGCCCTATAATGGCCGAATACCGGAGAACGGTGGACGAGTTCGCCATCTGTTTCTTTGGATTTGAAGTACTCCACATCAAAAGGGAGGAAAATTGGAACGCGGATGCGTTAGCCCGCATGGGATCAGAGAGGGTAAAAACCTTACCACCAGGTGTATTCGTCCAGCATTTGCACGAACCATCCATAAAAGGTGGAGATGTTGATTATCCTCTGGCTTCCGAATCAATTGAAGTTATGCTCATCAAACCGGACTGGACAATTCTGTATCTAAACTTCTTAGTCAATCAGAAGTACCCGGAGGGGGCAGACGAAGTCTTGCAAAGACAAATACAGCGTCGATGCAAAGGATACGTGGTAATTGACAATTGTCTGTATAAACGCAGTACTCCCGGAATTTTTCAGCGGTGTATCTCACCAGAAGAAGGACGAGAAATACTGGAAGAAATCCATGCCGGAGATTACGGACATCATGCTCAATCAAAAAGCATATAGTTAAAAAAGCATTCCGTGTTGGGTTTTTCTTGCTAACAGCCAAGACAGATGCCAAGCACATAGTTAATATGTGCGCTGGGTGTCAATATTACGCCAAGCAGACTAATTTGCCGGCCCAAGCACTCAAAACTATCCCCATTACATGGCCGTTTGCGGTTTGGGGGCTAGATATGATGGGACCGTTCAAAACTGCAAGAGGTGGACTTACACATCTACTCGTAGCAGTGGATAAGTATACCAAATGGGTGGAGGCCAAACCCATCAAAAAGCTGGATGGTGCAACTGCCAGAAATTTCATCATTGACTTGGTAATGAGGTACGGCGTTCCACACAGCATAATAACCGACAACGGGACAAATTTCTCCATTGGGGAGTTGGCAAGATATTGCCGACAAACGGGAATTCGCCTAGATCTCGCATCTGTGGCACATCCGCAATCCAATGGACAGGTTGAGAGAATGAATAGCTCAATCCTGCAAGGAATACGCCCAAGACTCGAATCTCCTCTACACAGAGCAGCTGGAGCATGGGTAGAAGAGTTACCTTCCGTGCTTTGGAGTATTCGAACGACGCCAAATAGGTCAACTGGGCAAACCCCATTTTTCCTAGTTTATGGTGCGGAAGCTATCCTTCCAACGGACATGATCCATGACAGCCCAAGAGTGCAAGAGTTCGATGACTCAGACGCCGAAGAAGCACGACAGGATGCCGTTGATCTCCTAGAAGAGGAACGCGAGCTTGTGCTTCAACGATCCGCCATCTACCAGCAAGGTTTGCGACGTTACCATAGTCGGAAAATCAGGCATCGTTCTTTTAAAGAAGGTGACTTAGTGCTGAGATTGGTGCAACAAAGAAAGCACAAATTGGCCCCAGTCTGGGAAGGACCATTTGTAATCAGCAAAGCTATGAAAAATGGGTCATATTATCTTGTAGATATTCGGGACACGGAAGATGATCCCGAGAATCCGAATCGCAAAAGAAAGAGAAAGATAGATGGTGAACTAGGAGAGACAAAGAGGCCTTGGAGCATCCAGCAGTTACGTCCCTTCTATACTTAGTTCAATTTCTATGTAAACATCTTTGAGATCATGAAATAAAGTTGTCGGAATTTTGATATCCATGTTTTTACAAGTTCATTATAATACAAAGCATGATTCCACCTTATCTATTTCCCAATGATCTTACAAAATACTCAATGTTAACCCGAATTGTGCCTGCGTGCTCGGTGTTTAAAAACTGAATGACTTTCAGCTTGCTAACGGCTAAAGGAAACTCGGATTGTGCCTACGTGCCCAAGTTTCAAAAAATTCCTTACTTTTCTCTAAGTATTATCTGATTGTTTATGTGTTGGGTCACTGAAGCTAGTTAGTAAAAAGGCTTTTAGTATGATCCATGTTTCCGATTTCAAGCTGATCGGTTCTACCCAGTTACTCGGCATGACGATTCATAATACTATTAAGCCATTTCAAACACTAAGGACAGTTAAAACATATAAGCCAGAGAACTTAGAAGGCAAAGGAATATTAAAACCCGAAAACCTTGCAAAGAATTTCATAATTAAAAACTGCAAAAGGCGGAGTTCTTGTTTATACAAAGGGAATAGAAGCATTACAATATGAATTACATTGTAAAAATGCAGTAATGCTCCTATTGTTTAAGTTCCGCCATCCATGATCAGGATAGCCCTTCAAGCATCCGAGTCTTCGTCGCTGCTGTCATTCTCGGGGGCTTCAGGGACCTTCTCTTCCGGATAGGTGATAGAGATGTTTACCATAGAGGCAATCTTGGTAGCATGGCCTTTGATTTCATCAAAGATGCTGGCTCGTTGGTTCTATGTGTATCCTTGAGGAATACCGGATGCCACACGCCAAGATTTGGCACCAGGGTAATGCATACGCATAAGGCCTACGGCCATGCATGCACCACCCCGTGCAGCGGAGCGTAAGGAGGACTCCCTGGATTCCGCCACCTCCAGGATAACACCCGGAAGTTTATAAATCTCCGAGAATTCTATGGTACTCGCAGGGAAGAACTTGCTGATCAGTTGCATCCCAGCATTTCTGATCGCATTCCATACCTTACCAAAGGCTCGGATTTTGTCAATGCGAGAAAGACCTGGATAATTTCCTGTTTGTCGAAACAAGCCTCCAAAAAGGTTAGGTGACAAAACAGAGAAAGAAAGAAAGAAAGACATGGACGAATCGGTAAATGAAATAACACTCACCGAGAACCTTGTCAATTTCGGAACATTCCTTTAGGCGAAGGATTAAGATACTTTCCAAATCCTGGATAGTGGATTTATCTTTCTCCGCCTGTTCGGAAGCCTTGGGTTGAGCAATTCCAAGGGCCAGATTACTGGCTTCCAGTTCTTCTCGAACCTTCATAAGCTCCTCATGAAGGTCCGGATTCTCCTTGCGAAGACGTTCGGAATTGCTGGCATCTTCGGCTGTTTCCTTGGCCTTAGCCAAAGCAGCTGAAAATCAAGTAAAAAGTTCCGAGTTTAAAAATATCTCGGGAAAATGCTTATGGATAATCCGGATAAAACAGAGTAAAAGCATACCTGTTGTTTCCGATAACTGTAGCTGAGATGATGCGAGCTCATTATCCTTAGACTTAATAATAGAATGAAGGGTTTTCACCTCTTCATTCTTGAGATTAAGTTTATTAAAAACTTCTAAATTTATGGCATCAGCAGAATGCTGCAACACGAAAATGAAAGCCAAATGCTTAAGTCTGAACAAGCATAGTAAGAAGCATTAAGAAGAAGTCAGGCTTTCAACTTAATGCTTGGGGGCTGGAAGTATTACCTGGCTCATTTCTCGCAAGTTTGCCAAAGTCTCATTGAATTCTTTTGCATACTCCGAGAAAAGAATCCCAACGTGATGAAGGCCATCTTGTATGACCTGACGAGGTGAAAATACGAAATCATTGAGAACAATTAATCCGCCTTGTGGCCAAGGGCGAATCAGAGGGGCAGGAGCGAAGAATTTCTTAGCCTCTGGACGAATATATCCAAGGTCGTCGAATGGTTCTTCCTTTATCTGGATATTGTTGTCCAAATTGGAGATGGGTTCGTTTCCAACAGATGGCCGGAGATTTCCACCCGTCTGTGTTTCCGTTCTCCCCCTCACGCCCGTGGTTGCAGAAGAAGATTCTTCTTTGATAACAGCTTTATGTTTCTTCAACTTCTTTGCCTTCAGAGGAGTTGGGGCAAGGCTGAAAGGAGAACATCCGGGAAATAAAAATCTCGAAGAACCAAAGGAAAATGATAACTAGGGAAGCTCCAGTAAAATACCTGGAGGTGGCGATGGGAATTCCGTCAACAGTTACCGTTTTCCCGAAAGTCACTTGCCTTTTGCGTTTCCGATTATTATAAAAGCTAGCATGTAATTCGCTAAGCTCGATGTCGGAAGCAAGATCAGCTCCTTGAAGTTCGTCGAACTAGGAAAGAATTAACGTTATGTTAAAAGTCGGAGAAAGAAGTTAATCTGAAGAAAACTCGGAAGCAAGGAAAAGTATAAATACCTTTGGGACCAGATTTTCCACGTGATAAATCGCCAGACTTTCTTCAATTTGATCGCTGGTGGCAACCAGTTGGTGAAGCCGCTTTGTAAAATCATTCTTGGTGTAAGCCTTATCTGTCCCCCTCATGCTATCTTCTGGCCCTTTGTATTCGGAAAGAAGCCGGGAACGAAAGGAAAGAGGTTGAATGCGGCGTCCAAACCAACATAAAACGGTATCCTTCCCAGTTAAAGAAGGCTGAGAGGAAGTAAGTTTGGCGATACGTCGTTTTATTCTCATCAGGTTTTCCGGCAATGTTTGTACTGCTACGACTATCCAACTCTTTCGAGGGATGGCGGCGGAATTAACCAATGGAGGAACCCCATTTTCCTTACCAGGGAATGGGATGTCCTGATGGTAGAAGAAAGAACCTAGCCAAGATTGGGCAGGTTCCGGCATTTCTATCGTTGGGTACCAATCTTCTCTGAACTTCCGAAGGGTGAAAGATATAGTTCCGCAGATAGGTGAAATACCTTCTGTGATGTTATGTTTTACCTCAAAGCAATATTGCCAAAAATCTAGACTAGGAGTTATCCCGAGATACCCTTCAAAAAGGGCTTGGAAACTAGCTAGATGGAGGATGGAGTTTAGAGTAAGATTATGTGGCTGGACGCCATAGTAGTTAAGGACGTCTAAGAAAAAGGCGGAAGGAGGTAAACCCATACCTCTCGCGATGTGAGAGGTAAGGAGGACGCGTTCTCCGTCTTTTGGTTTGGGCTCGAGTTCGCCTTCCGAGTTCCGCCATTTGCCTTTAACTATTAATCCCTCTTTTGACATTCGTCGAAGAAGGAGGAGAGGAGTGTTACTCGGATTCCAGTTGCCGACGAATTCCGTTGCTTCGTTAGCTCCGGCGACGGTATGCTCGTCGCCATGGAATGTGATTTTTTCCTCCGCCGTCTCGGGAGCAAACGGCGGGGAAGGCACGGAGCTCGAGCCCGTGAGGTTCGCGGCGGCGGAAAGGTCACCTCCGCCCGCCGCAGAGGCCGCGGTCTTTTCCGGCTCGCCGCCGGCGTGCTTTGGAGATCCTAGCTGCGGATCCAAGTCGCTGATGATGTCGTCGATGGTGAGCGCGGCGGAGCGAGTGGGAGACGACGGCGAGGATGCCATTTGGTGGCGGCGTGTTGCGTTTCCAGTGGTGCTCTGGGTGCGATTCGTGCTCGAGAACTGTTTTTCGCTCGAGGGCTCGTGCGCGGCAATGGCGTGGAGAGTGAGAGTGCGGAAGGATTTCAGCGAGGGCGAAGACGGCTACTTATAGCCGGAAATCCGTCAAGATACGTGCCAACGGCTATTTTGACCGTTGGATGATCAACGCGTGTCACTCGCCGGGAAATCCGGGAAATGAAACGACAGGGTAATGATAGCTATCTCCTCGTTTCCCGTGAGAATCTGTCAGAGATACGTTACTGGGTTTCCCGCGTGAAACCCAAGCGTCCCTTACGTCAGCACGTCTCAAGCGCTGACGTAGGAAGTTCCTTCTCCGCGAAGGATCGCGAGAGAAAAGCCGGATTTTCAGGATTCCGAGTTTCACGTTACCATCTCTTTCAAAAGAAGAATAAGAAGAATCAAGACTGCTGATTGCAATTTCTCGGACAAAGCACACTTGGCGAAAGACGGAGAATCAGAGTTTTAATCCTTCTTGGGGGTTACTGTCGGATATATACCAACTAGGGGTATATCAGATGGTAGTCAAAATGCCGGATTACCAGGGTGGCCCAAGTGGTAGTGGGCTAAGGTCCATTGGGCGGCCCAGTAACTCGACGCACAGAAGCCGGATTCTAGAAGGACCCGGATCACGGCCCACTGAAGGATCGAGAGGTTAACTAGAGGGGGGGGTGAATAGGTTAACTACAAATTTTAACTTCTTTTTCAAGTTAACAAGGCAAAGCTCAAATATAGATTATCTAGAGTATGCAACTAGATGGACAATCCTATATGTTGAGCAATTACGACTAGCACAAGGTGAACAATATGACTAAGCTAGTAGCAACAAGTAAAGATAAGTTGAGGGATAACCGAACACAATGACGCGGAGATTTATCCCGAAGTTCACTTCCCAATGGAAGCTAATCTCCGTTGGAGCGGTGCGGTGCCACCAAAGTGGAACACCGAGTAGGCCTCAAATGCCACACCGTATCTCCTTCGAGATCTTCCACCGATGTGGATAGACTCGAATCACTATGTTGCCGTTGAGGTTGACAACTAGAACCTTTACAAGGATGAGGCACACTCCACAAGATTGGAGGGTCCTCACCAAATCCCAAGAGCCGCCAAGACTCCGAGAAGCAAGATCCACGGGCACAAAAGCACCGGGGATATCAACAAGGCTCCGAGCTCCGATGAACTAAGAGCAACAAGATTCCTAGCTCCAATGAACTAAGAATGACAAGATCCCTATGGGATGAGTGGGTGGATTTCTAATCGGCTCGGTGGAGTTGTAGATCGGGGGTGTCTCCTTCAAATCCCAAAGTATCACGAGCTTTGGTTGGGGATTTGTGGAGATCTTGTTCTTGAGCTTGAGCTTGGTCAATCAATGGTGGTGAGAGAGAGAGTGAGTGGGATTGACAAAGAGCAAAGGTAGGTGAAGACCCCGTATATATAGTCTTGTCTAAATATGGCCGTTTTTAGGGGGGGAACACCTTTCCTGCGACCCACCCCGGCCTGGGGGCCGGCCTGGCCGGCCTGGGGGCAGCCAGGGCCGGGCCAGAACCCACCCCGGCCTGGGGGCCGGCCTGGGGCCGGCGTGGGCGCAGGGGGAGGCCGGCGTGGCTGCTGCCGACCCGGCCTGGCCGGCGTGGAACAGGGGGGAGGCCGGCCCCCCACCCGGGCGCCCCGGCCTGGAGGCCGGCCTGGGGCCGGCGGGGGCGAGGGGTGAGGCCGGACCCCCACCCGAAAGCCCCAGCCTGGGGGCCGGCCTGGGGCCGGCGTGGGGCTGGCCAGGAGCAGCGCCAGCCCGGCCTGGAGCCCGGCCAGGCCGGCCTGGAGGCCGGCCACCCTGCATCTTTCATCCTTTTCTCCTTTCTTTTCGCCGTTTCTTTTCAACTCTTCCTTGTATTTTCCCGTAGCATTTTCTCACTTATTGTTGAACTTTGTAAGACATTTGCGGGACTATGTTTTCTGAGTACACTTAGCAAAACACATTAGTCCATCTATATGTTGTAATCAAACACTCAAAACAGGATTTAGAACCTATGTTCTTTCAATCTCCCCCTTTTTGATGTTTGATGACAACATACGGATTTGCATAATAGATAATATTGCATGGCTATTTGTGAGATAAATAACATGTATTCGTACTCCCCCTATTTGTGTGCATATAACAATTGACATGTATATTTTATAATCATGATGATGATGAGACTATACCATATTTATGTGAAGTGCAAGAGATTAGTCCATCCATGATTTTTACCATTGAAGATACACATGTATGAATAATAATGTTTACCATTGAAGATCTTACCATAGCACTCTTCTTTATGAATAATACCTTCACTCAATATGGCTTCAATATATGGAAAATAGTGAGTGGAGGAAATAACTTGATAATCTTGCTAAGATCTTCAATAACCATTGTCACACACATAATATAGAGTACGATAGATAATTAAGAACATAGTCTTACAATAACACAACGGTGCACAAAGCACACAAATAGTTTCAACTAGAAAGCAAATCACAACGATAAGACGCAAATGAATGCATGTGATGCAATGCAATGCGTGAGTGGTTCTCCCCCTTGGCATCATACACCAAAAAGGGAGAAAAATGCAATGCAATCACTCGTCGCCCATCTCCTCCTCATCTTCATCCTCATGAACGTCTTCTGGAGGAGCCTGACTCGAGCTAGCCCCAGCTGTGGTGTATGCCTCCGCAAAAGAGCCAAGAGAAGTCACATCATCTCCACACCAATATGTATGCGTAGACTTCCACAGCTCCTCGGAAATCTCGGCGGAGCTAGGAGGGCTAAGAGGAATCTGGAGTGCAGTCTGGATGGCGCGCTGACGGCGACTAGATGCTTTCCCTTTACGATAGGCCTCATAATCTCGATGTTGCTTATCAATGAAGAAGCAATTCATCTTCTGAAGAATCTTCTTAAGATTAAATGTCTCAGGTGTAGGAGAAGGTGAAGGAGAACGGCGAGAAACTGACTCAGTGCGGGTGCGCTTCGGCCTTGGCTCATGAGCAGTCTCAATAGGAGTATCATACATAAGAATGTTCTTCTTCGGAGTTACTTGGGCATAATTGTTGAGGAGACCTTCGGGGACGCGGGATTCAATCAGACGCTGAATGTAAGAGCCATAGATGGGGACTCTCTTCTCCTTAACAACAGTTTGCATCTCCTGCCACATATAGTCCAATACATCTAGTTGCTTCTTTGACTGCATCTGAGGCTCAATGTGGAAGAGAAGATTGATCATCCACTTACGGACCTCGCCCTTCTCACCGAATTTTGCGGCGATGGTGTTGCGAAGAATGGCATGTATCATGTACCAATGCTCAGAGAAGAACTTGATCTTGGGAATATGCGTGGAACTGGTACCTTCAGGATAGCAATGACGAATCCCATCCTTGGCCTTCATAAGCTTGCTGGGCGCCCCATGAATACGGAACCAATAAAAATGGTCAAAGTGATACTCAGGGAGACCCAAGATAGCACCAAACTCGTCCATAGTAGCCTCACATTGGATGCCACCACTCATCCATATCAAGGTACGCGGGAGACGCGTTGGGCCACCAGATGCGAAGTGAACTGTGGAGTAGAACTCCCTGAGCAAGTCTGGAGAGTATGGATGGGCAAGTGTGTCACCCATGAGAGGAGTGATGTTGTGAAAATCCATGATGGTCATTACCTCAGGCCATTTGTTGCGAGCATACTCAATATCAAAGTAATGATGATCCACGTGACTGTGCTGTAGCTTGCCAAGAATGAATTCATACATGACTTGATGCATCTTGCAATAAAACCGAGCATCAGAGCACGTGCGTTCACCAAACTCATACGGATTAAAGTTGAGCCTTGCTTCCTCAAAATCAGCTGCACTAAGAGCACCCCAGTTTTTGATCACGGGCTCCTTAGGATTGACAGGGAGAGTGGATCTCCGTGAGGGAGTAGAGCCAGCAACAGTTTGAGCACTCTTCTTGCGAGGGACACGAGGACGGAGAGGGCGAGAGGTATCCTCATGGGGAGGAGAGTCACCTGAAATATATGATGCATAGAGATGGAATATGATAATGAGTGCACATGGTCGTTTGGTTTATGTGAGAGAAGCAAAAAAAAATATAATTAAAAAACATGAAGCTAGGGGACAATGTCATGGTAAATGAATTACGAGCCCCATAGTGAGTGATTGTTTGCATAGTATCATATCATGTGGATAGAATTGTTTGGAGTGTAACAAAATATGTGGCATGGAAGCATACGAGTGCCCATGAGTATGTAAAAATTTTTTTTGTGATATCATACATACTAGGTCACAAATATAGAACAACTAGATATGAATAATAGGAAAATATGAATATGTAGTTATGGCCAACTATGAAAAAGGGGATGTGCAAAGGGAAGTATCATAGGGCTAGGGAAACATTAACATGGCATAAACATAAGAATATGCGGCACACATGTCATGAACAAAATATAATAGATCATAGTGGATGAACCCTAGCATTAATCGATTAGGAGGAGCATGGAACATCAATCATGGCATATCATACAATAGATGAAACACATGTGATGAACAAAAACATGAGAGAACATAGTGGTATGAACCCTAATCGTGAATAGATGGAAGCAAAAAAAATAGCACATACATACTAGTATAAGTACACACTTGGATGGCACTATCATACATATAACTCATAGAATAGCCCATAGAAAAGTTACCCGAGTTCGAAGCCATTGGCAAGCAAAAACTACTCGGAAAGCAAGTGGCCCGATCTCCTCCAATAAGAGTTGAGTGAGAAATCCGTGTGGAGGAGAGGGAGGAGAAGGCCAAGGGCTTCCGGATCCGTGATTTTGGGCGGAGGGGATGGGCTAGGGAGGTGGGGGGGGGGGTTGGGGAGAGCAAGAACACCAAGGTGTTCTAATGGTGGGATGGAGGAGGAAGAAGGGGGGGCTGCGTGCGTGTTATGTGTGCGTGCGTGTGTGGGGGGGGCGCCCACCCCGGCCTGGGGCCGGGCTGGTGGCCGGCCTGGCCGGGCTGGTGCGTGCAGGGGCGGGGCACCCCGGCCTGGGGCCGGGTCGGGAGGGGGCGGGGCCGGCCGCGAGGCCGGTATGGTGCCCGAAGGCCCCGGCCTGGCCCCCGGCCTGGGGCCGGCACGGCAGTGAGAGCGAGGCCGGGTGGGGATGTGGGCGCGTGTGTTGTGTTTTTTTTTTTTTTTTTTTTTTTTTTTGTTTTGCAAATTTTGATTGATCTACCTATATAATTTTTTTTCGCACACAAAAAAAACGATTAACCTACCCAACCTATCAACTCACAACTCACAAACACATGAACAATATTGTAATTCAAGAATTTTTCATGAAATATAATCTAACAACATTTTCTTGAAATTGTTTCGTAGAGCATTTTTATTTGACCATGTGCACGGATGATATGAGAATGATGACATGCATAAGATGTTTTCACTTGTATCCAATGGGGAAATATGAAAAAAACGAAACGAGCAACATTGGATACTAATGAAATATGAACTCAAAGAGAGAAGCAATTGATTGAACACTCGAACCCAAATGTTGGATGGAGAAATGGGCGGTGGCCGTAGCCACCATGTATGAGTATGTTCGATATGACACCGCGAAGATATATCTTGGGTGCATTGTCGAGACTCATCATTTAAGCACATGATGTCATTAAAAATGATCATTTAGGCATGATTTGTTTATTTATGCATAATAGAGGTAGTGTTGGCTCATTGATTGAGCTACACTCCCCCTATGTCTATGCGTGCATCTAAATCCAAATAAGAGTCTAGTAGGGGTGTGTATGCGAGATTTCCAATCAACTAAAATTGCTTGCACATATGATGTTGAGCTCACTCCTTAATTCCTTGAATCTCTTCACATCTAGAGGCTTGGTAAGGATGTCGGCAAGTTGATCTTTAGTGTTGACATAGGAGAGTGAGATATCACCATTGGCCACATGATCCCGAATAAAATGATACCGAATCTCAATATGCTTGGTCTTGCCATGAAGTACCGGATTGTGACCAATTTTAATGGCACTCTCATTATCACATAAAAGAGGCATAGTCTTAATCTTAATTCCAAAATCCTTAAGACATTGCCTCATCCATAAGAGTTGAGAACAACAACTTGCGGCGGAAATATACTCCGCTTCCGTGGAGGAGGTGGCAATACAGTTTTGTTTCTTGGAAGACCAACACACGAGAGACCTACCAAGAAATTGGCAAGCACCCGAGGTTGATTTTCTATCCACTTTGTCACCTCCCCAATCCGCATCCGAGTATCCCACAAGATCAAAGGTTGTGTTTGATGGATACCAAAGACCATGAGTTGGAGTGTCAACCAAGTACCTAAGAATCCTCTTGACCGCAATCATATGGCTTTCCTTGGGGTTAGATTGAAATCTTGCACACAAACCCACACTAAACATAATATCCGGTCTAGAAGCACAAAGGTAAAGCAAAGATCCAATGATGGATCTATAAAGTTTGGGGTCTACCGGTATACCTTCATGATCCAAAGAGAGATTTGTGGTAGTTGGCATAGGATAAGGTAATGGTTTGGCATTAATCATATCGAATTTCTTGAGCATGTCTTGAATATATTTGGCTTGACAAATAAAAGTCCCTTCATGATATTGCTTGATCTCAAAACCTAGAAAGAACTTTAATTCTCCCATCATAGACATCTCAAATTCACTTGTCATTAGTTTGGCAAATTGATCTACAAAACTCACGTTAGATGATCCAAATATAATATCATCAACATATACTTGGCATACAAAGAAATGTCCATCTACACTTTTGGTAAAGAGTGTGGGATCAATTACCCCAAGCACGAAACCACGATCCACTAAGAACTCCTTTAAGTGATCATACCAAGCACGTGGGGCTTGTTTGAGGCCATACAAAGCCTTATGGAGGTAGTAGACATGGTTAGGATACTTGGGATCTTCGAATCCCGGAGGTTGTTTAACATATACCATTTCATTTAAAGGTCCATTTAGAAAAGCACTTTTAACATCCATTTGATGCAAGATGAAGTTATGACTAGTGGAAAATGCAAGTAATATACGAATGGATTCAAGCCTAGCTACGGGAGCGAAAGTTTCACCGTAGTCAAGTCTTCGACTTGAGAGTAGCCTTGAGCAACCAATCGTGCTTTGTTGCGAATCACTTGCCCATGAGAATCTTGCTTGTTCTTGAACACCCATTTAGTTCCAATGATATTGTGATCCTTGGGTCTTTCCACTAGAGACCATACTTTGTTCCTTTCAAAATTATGGAGCTCTTCATGCATAGCTTGAACCCAATCTTCATCTTCAAGAGCATCATATACTTTGATGGGTTCAACATGAGAGACATATGAATGAATACCACAAAACTTGAGCACTTGTCCACGAGTGGAGACACTTCTTCCCAAGCCACCAATTATATTCTTTTGATATAGTGACTTTTGTTGCAATCTTGATGCTTGACGAGACTTGATACGAACTAGAGCATCATCGGGATGTTCATTTGGTGGGACATCCTCATCATTTCCTTCATCAAGACCATTGTCCACCCTTATTGGAGTTCTTGGAGAAGTATCACCAAGACCACTTCCACCATTATCATTGGGTGGATCTTGATCACTTTCTTGATGAGAGATATCCACATTAGGATCTTCTTCTTGTTCTTGGTTTACCATTTGATTGGTGGTTGATGTAGAGGGCTCCACTTGCGTAGAGCTAGTTCCATCTTCATTTGCCACAAGGTGTCCCTCAATGGGTATAAGTGGACCTACACCCATTCTTCCTATGGCTATGGAGGATGGTTCATCACCTACATCATCACAATCAATTTGCTCCACTTGGGAGCCATTATCCTCATGAAATTCCACATTCATAGATTCTTCAACACACCCGGTGGATATGTTGTAGACTCTATAAGTGTGGGAGTTCGTGGCATAACCAACAAAAATACCTTCAAATGTTCTAGCATCGAATTTAGACAATCTAGTTCCTTTTATGTATACTTGGCATTTGCACCCAAAAACTCGAAGATATGAGAGATTGGGTTTGTTACCGGTGAGAAGCTCATATGGAGTCATGCCAATCATCGGACGAAGGAAGAGTCGGTTAGATAGATGACAAGCGGTGTTGATAGCTTCGGCCCAAAAGTTATATGGGGATTTGAACTCGGCCATCATAGTTCTTGCCATATCAATAAGTGTGCGATTCTTCCTCTCCGCAACACCATTTTGTTGAGGGGTGTACGCGGCGGAATATTGATGTCTTATCCCCTCATTACCCAAGAATTCATCCATGGTGTAGTTCTTGAACTCGGAACCATTGTCACTTCTAATGGATAATATCTTGGTGTCATATTGGCGTTGCACTTCGGTAGCCCAAGTAATGAATCTTTCTTGAGTTTCACTCTTCTTCTTGATATAGAAAACCCAAGTGTATCTTGTATAATCATCAACAATAACCAAACAATACTTCTTGCCACCAAGACTATCATATGTGGGAGGACCAAATAGGTCCATGTGAATGCGCTCAAAAGGTCTTGTTGTGGCGATGATAGATGTTTTGGGATGATTCTTCTCATGCATCTTTCCGGCAATACAAGAGCTACAAGGACGATCTTTGGAAAAATTCACACTTGTTAGTCCTACCACGTGCTCACCCTTCACAAGAGTTTGTAGATTTCTCATACCGACATGGCCTAGGCGACGATGCCAAAGCCACCCCACGTCGGATTTAGCCATTAGACATGTGGCAATATGTGTAGTTTCTTTCGAGAAATCCACTACATACATACCGTTTTCCACAAATCCAACAAAGGCTACTTTAAGAGAAATAGTGTGAAGGACAAGCACATGGTGACGCCCAAATACGCATGTAAAATTGCATTCACAAAGTTGCAAGACGGAAAGAAGATTATAGCCAAGGGACTCAACAAGGAGGACTTTCTCAATGGATGAATCCGGAGAAATGACCACCTTGCCATGTCCCAATACCTTAAGTTGTGAGCGATCACCAATAGTTACATGAGCAAACTTGAGAAGTTGGAGTTTCAAGTCTTCTAATACTTCTTTGCTTCCGGTCATGTGTGCGGAACAACCGCTATCAATCATCCATGATGTTCCACCGGAAATGCAACCCTACAATAAATCAACTTCTTGTCTTAGGTACCCATTTTTGGATGGGTCCTTTTTTGTTAGTCACAAGGGTCTTGGGAACCCAAATAGCATGCTTGTAATCATCACCATATGAGGTGCCTACATACTTTGCATAAACATGACCATTAGTAGATTTTAGAAGCACATAGGATGGGTTATACTTTCCCGCAAAGTTGTTGTGAGAAGTAGTGTTCCTAGAAACAATACTTTTAGCAATAATATCAAACTCATCTTCCTCATTAGCCAACTCCCCCTCCTTCACAAAAACAATAGAGTTAGTGGAGGGAGTTGACTTCTTCTTGTAGGCCACCTCCGATGAGGAACCAAAACCAAGACCTTCTTTACCAACAACTCTCTTATGATTACTCAAAAGATCATTGAGGTTCTTTTGGCCTTGGATGCATGTGGCAAGACCCTTGTTGAGTTGTGCCTTCAACCTATTGTTCTCCTCAATGAGAGTTGCTTTGACACACAAAGGGTTAGTAGCACAAGAGTTTTCATTCATAATTCTAACTCCTTTTAAGGTTTTGAGCTCATTTGAGATAGTACGATGATCAATTTTAAGCTTATCAAAATCCTTAATGAGTTCATTATACCCTTGGTTAGTTGCATCATTTAAACTCATGAATTCCGTTACCTTAGCAAAAGCATGTTGACAATCAAGTTTAACTTTAGCTATGTCAATTGCAAAGGTTTCTTCAATGCTTTCTTTAAGACAATGTGATTCATCTAGAGCTTTCTCAAGCTCCTCAATTTTGTTAGCATCATCACGAGCAAACTTTTCAAGCAACATTATTCTCTCCTCATGTTCATCAATGAGGCCATGTGCCTCACTTAATTGATCCATGAGAGAGACAAAAATGGATTTAGTTTCTCCTTCTAGTGTTTCAACAAAGTTTGTCAAGGGATCTTCCTCGACACAATTTAGTAGTGAAGGAATAGAGGAGTTAGCAAGTTTAAGTGTAGGAGTCACCTTTGCGGGTACACCCTTGGCCATGAAGCACTTGTGAATCGAGGGGCCCTTGTTGTCATTTGGGTTGGAGAAGAGAGAGCTTAAGTTAGGAGGTATGACGCCCCTAGCCATGGCCGCCATACCTACTTGTTCGCCTTCACCATCATCCTCTTCACCACCGGATGTGTACTCGACTTCGTTAGCAATCATTGCCCTAGGAGGGCCTCTCTTGATGAAGTTCTTGGACTTGGGAATGAAGGTGGATTTCTTGATAAGTCTTCCTCCATTCTCAATTCTACTCTTGAAGGGACACTCGGCAACGAAGTGCTCGAAATCTCCACAATTGAAGCAAGTTCTTGCTTTCTTCGTGCTAGAGGATTCCTTTCCTTTGTTCTTGGTGGCATTGGATCTAAAGTCTCCTTTCTTCCACCACTTGTGTTGAGCAAGAGCTAAGCATTCATCATGTGATGTCCTCATTTCTCTCTCGGAGACCTCATGCATAGAAGCACCATCATCACTCGAGTCATTATCTTCATGGGGAATGACCTTGGCCTTCAAGGCAAGAGATGCTTTCTTTGCTCCGTTCACACGGTGTCGTGGGATAGTCACGGCAGATGTTACCTGGGGTAACTGATCTTGGGGCAAGTCGACACAGGTATTCGGGAGAGGGTCTAGCTCGAAGGAAGACATGGCGAAAGCGATCTAAGAACCGGAGAATAACTCGCCGGATCTCAATATGAATTATGCTGGATACTCGATAATAGGTGTTACAACTATGACCTGGATCTCTCGAGGCTAAGCCTAGGGGTTGGTTTATATAGCACTCATATCCCCCTTGGCTTGCTTTTACAAAGCGCTTCCTGAGTCCTACTCGAACTCTACATACAAACCCTAACTTTCCTTACCGCAACCCACAAACCGGGTTACGAACGTTACCAGCCCTGGGCCTTCCAGAAGTTTCTTTGCCTTCAGCCGGATTTAGTCCAGCCGCCTTTTGGGCCGGGTCACACCTGGGAGTTAGCATACCGGGTTACTATCCCCTCATCAGTAGTCCCCAGAATAGCTTGGGCTTCCAAGATTTACTCTTCGAAGCGCTGGCTATTCCCTACAGAAATATTAGATACAAGCACATGAAGATCAAAACGCATCGCATTGACGAATAACCGTGACCGGTACCAAGGAGGCCAGGTAAAAACCCGGCTCTGCCTTGAAGGTTCTTCCTTAATCTCCCAGACTTAAATCTTAATGGGAAACTCCTTGACCCCACATCCTTCTTGATAATTACCGCTGATACCAGGAAGGCAATCTCCCCTTCCTTTTTCTCTGGATCATATTGGTCTGTGCATGGAATGCACCTTTCAAATTTCTAAATGACCAATTATTACTCCGCACCCCCCGGGTCTCGACCGTTAGGCTAGGCTTTTCCATCCGGGCGGTTATAAAAAAGGGCTCAGGGAACAAACCCAACTCTTAACGGCTCATTTTCCCCATTTCACTCCTTCTCAAATCTGAGCTCGCGGAGTGCCACCACGGAAGCCCCACGCACCTCGCCGGAGCCCATCCGCCGTCGCCTGCGCTCCGCCACCGCGCGACTCACTCCAACTCCCAAATCCGCCGCCAAGCGCCCGATTCGCCGACCAACAACCTCGAAAGGACATCAATCTTGCGCCATCTGTCTCCGCAAAGCTCTACTTCAATCCCCTTTGGTAAGTTCCTCGTATCCCTCAGCTCATCCTCGCAATTTCTCATCTTTTCCTCAGATCAGATCTGAATCAAGTAGTCCGCGATTTCTCGGGCCGCGCCGGATTAGCTCAATGATACTTACCATAAACATCCCCATAGACAGGATTCATAGCTTATATTACTCTCCTAACTCCAGTAGTCATTAACATGGCCATAAACTTAGGAATAAGATCCCCAATCTAGGCTCGGGCCATATAAAATTTCCGCCCTTGTTCTCCCTCCTCAGAAAATCTCACTTCTCCGGATCATTCGCAGATGGTAGACATATAAACACCCTCCTAACTTCTCCAAACATTTGCTCACAACTGAAGGAGCCACCTGCGACTAGGCGCCGAGTAACCCGGAACCATCCGGGCAACGAGATCCTTAACCCGGTTGCTTCGTCGCCCCCGGTTCAACACCCTGGTATTTATCGTAAACAAAATTTTCTTTCCGGACATTCCTTTGTAACGTAATCCCAGACCTTTCTTGCCATTTTCCAGTCTCTTCCGGGTCTAGCGGCGGCTTCCCCTCGGACTTCCCAGTGAACACCGGGTAAACTCCTTTCCTTTGAGTTATACCAAACTTTATCACCTTTTCACAACTAACTGCACCTTCGTACCCTCTACAGAGCCACGGTTGTTATTAGCGACGAAGAAGGCACGGAGGCTGAGGTCCAAGTCGAGAATAAGCCGGCCGATGACGCATTCGCTGCAACTGGCGACGAGCAAGCGTCGTCACCGGAGCTGGCTAGGCATGATGCTGGGTATCCCATCGCTTCGCACGCAGGCGAGAAGGAGACGGGAACAACTTCGAGCGCGGGAGGAGGACCAAACTCCGATATTCGGATGACCCGGGTGCCACCTCCTGTTACAAGAAACGCTCCTTTTCCCACTTTCCAGGTACCCGAGCCATCTAACTCGGATAACGCTGACTTTAACCAGCTGATGAGCGCTCTTCTCGCCATGAAAGCTTCAGAAGGAAATGTCCTAGAGCGTATGGCTGCAGCACATCAGGTAACTTTTACTTGATACTCCTTATTATACATCCAGTCCCCAAGTCCCGAGTATAAATTTTTTTTTTTGTAATTATCCTCGGTACTTCACATAATACTTTTCGGTAATCATTTCCTCAGAGGAAATACTCTCGTGATATCCGGCTTACAGCTTCACCCGGTCTTTGCAGGCAGAGATTACTCAGTCAGATGAAGCGTTACTTAAGGCTGAGCAGCTCTTGCTGGCTGAAGTTAAGCGTAGGGAGGCCCTTGAAGCGGAGATAAAGACTTTGAAAAAAGATGTCTCCACATACAAGAAGAAGTACAATGCCGCCCAATCCTCGCTGAAGAACTTATCGACTCAGATTACGGACACTTACCGTATTTTGCTAAGTAAGTTTGTTTATTTGCAACTAGCTTGCTTACCTCCATTTTGCCGTTGTAATAATCAAAATTACTGATATGCTTTTGTGTTTTTCGATTGCAGGTGCTAACCTTGCTGCTCCGGAGGAGAATGCCATTACTCAAGTTAAAACTCTGAAGACTGTGCTCCGGACGTTTTTTGCTGGCACGAAACTTTTGCTGGATGCTATCAAGTGGCCTTCTGAGGTATACCCGGGCGAGGAGAACCTTATGCAGGCCTTTTCCACAGCGCCTGGATGGATTGAAATACTGAAGCGTTCGTCCTGCCGAATTGGGATGACCCGGGCTTTAACGCTGGCGAAGGCTTATTTTCCAAAGCTTGACCCGGCGAAGGTAGTATCCGGGTTCCCAGAGTTTAAAGCTGACGGATCCAAATTCAAGCCCCAGGATTTCAAAGCTATACAATCTGCGGTACGTCCTTCAGCCACAGCTTTGGCCGACAAGATGGATCTAAACACGATTATGAGCTCGTATGATTCTGAGGGCAAGGTTATCCTGGTGGAGGCACCCCCCCCTATTGATATGTTGGACAAATGGTCGACTGATCTGGCTAGGAGGAAGGAAGAGGCTGCAAAGAGGGAAACAGAGCTGGGCGTAAAGCCGTCTACCTCTACCCCAGCCGTGCCTCCGCCTGTTCGTCCAGATGTGAAGAGCCCGGGTAAAACTGCTGGCAAGGCCAAGGAGCAAGTCCAAGACTTAGACCCGGAGGACCGCTCTCAGGATGCCGAGTAGGATGCTGCCTAGTGCTTTGCGTTTCTCGAGACTGATATGATTTTTTTGCGGTGCGCCTGTGCACCATTGATGCTGATACTATGACTGTATGCTTGTTAACTTATGATAACTCTTTGCCTCCCCTGGCTTTTGATAATCTCGATCCTCGTGTTACGTATAAGCTTATTCTCGATACTTTGAATTTTTGTTTTTGATTCCCTTTTGAGACTCGGCTAACCGAGTATCGGAGGTTTTGATAGACGGACTTTTCTTTAAGTCCCCAATACTCGGAAACTAAGGTTTACAGGCTTTAGTAGTTAAACAGTTTGTTTCTGTTTCGAAGTCCCCAGCCCCCATGACCCAAAGTACGAGCTATGGGGGCGTGGCCTTTCTCAGATGACACACTGCTGTTTACCAAGCTGAAGACCAATAGCTGTTCGCATAAATACTGAAGTCATGCTTAATACTTGTTGAGTTTCCGGCTATTTTAGCCTTATACTCTGCATAGACTTGTGGTTTAGATGACCCTTTTGATTATCTTGTACTATAAGCCGGCTTTCGCGTGGATACCATGTCGTTGCATCTATACGAAAAACAAGATCAAGCAAGCCCCATTGGGCTGCATAGTTTGATTGTAATCGTAAGTGAACAGATCATGCCACTTTAGCGCGAGTCACATCGAGCTTAAGTAAGAATAATCAAGAAATTTGGCTCCTTCGTCCAGTTATAGGATTGCAGCCACACCCGTTTCTACGAGTAATCAGCCCCCATAACTCATAGGCATCATGGCCGGGTCTCCGGGTTTTGTGATTACTTATTGAAGCAGATCACCCCCCGGAGACCTATATTCACGCAATGTATTTCGATGATACTGATGTATTGATAATAACAATGTTACTTACTTGTAACTGAAGCGAAGACCATGATAAGACTCGAAACCATCTTCTTTTATTGATAAAAATTTCTTTTTTGAATCAGCAGGCCGCCTCATTAAAAACCTTCCAGTCCCCGTAGGTACCCTGGTAAGGAAAAGAGTGCGTACGAAACCCGCCGTCGATTACACTGCTTTAGTTATTCTCGGGAATCGGCCTCACACTGGCGTGGCCGATGCTTATTCTCCATTCGCCTGGCCTTTTCATAACGAGTATCGGATTTGCTAGCCAATCCGGGTATACCGTCCTTGAAACGTGATCAGCTGCGTGTGGAAGTACGTCTTCTTCTTCTCTGTTAGGGGATTTGAAAAGATCGCCCCCGATGAAACCTACCATCTTAAGGTCCTTTTCTGCCCTAATTTTTGCTTTGTCCCCTTCAGGGGTTGGCTTTTTTGACGTTGTCCTCTCTTCTAGGTCCACCTTAGAACGGTAATGTTTGAGCTCTTCCTTCCTGCAAGCTTGCTCGGCCATTGCCGCATCTCCCTCATCACATTCAGCTGCTATATCTCGATTTCCATGTATGGTGATGGTCTTCTTAGGACCCGGGATTTTCAGCTGTAGGTACACGTAACACGGTCTTGCCATGAACTTGGCATAAGCCGGCCTTCCAAACAATGCATGATAAGGACTGCGTAACTTTACTACCTCAAAGGTAAGCCACTCGACTCGATAATTATCCTTTGACTCCCCGAAAGCTACTTCCATTATTGTTTGGCGCCGATCCATTGCCGGTTTTCCCACTGCTACTTGTGTTTGCTTTTGCTTTCTTGTCATCAACTTCCTCCTCTGTGGTATCCGTTGCAGCGTGTTTGTTGCACGCATCCATTAACTCTCCCATTGTAACCTCCGCTGCATTCCTACTAGATTTCATGCGAGTTAGCTTTTGCACTAAAGGAACATACTTACATGTTTTTGCCATAGCTTGTAGCGCATCCTTAGGCTGGATATCCGTAGACGAGTGGAGTATCTCCATAACCCGGCGTACCCAGCTGCGTGCTGACTCTCCTTTCTTCTGAACGCATCTTTCTAAATCATCAATAGTAAATAACTTTCTGCATGTCCCATGAAAGTGCTTGATAAATGCGGTTTTTAGCTCCTCCCACGATTTGATCGATTTTTCCGGTAGATTGGTGAACCATAACTTTGCTGCTCCCTCTGACATCATTAAGTACATGAATTTGGCTTGGAGATTCTCGGATGCGTTGCGAATTGACATTGCCATCTCATAGCTGCTCAGCCACGTTTCTGGATCCATTGTTGGCTCATAATTTACTACTTTCCCCGGTTCTTTGAACTTCTCCGGGTAAGGTTCTGCCCTGATATCGTCCGAGAGGCACTTGGGTCCCGCCAGGGTGGTTGGGGGTGGTCTTACTCGGGAAACACGTGACCCGGCTGGGGGCGCCACGTTGTGCGGCACCACCGGTAACTCGTGCGCTGCAGACCCGGCCCCGACTCTTCTGGCCCTGGAGCTGTCCACCACTGCCTGTGCTGCTGATATTGCCGGTACTGTCTGGACGCGCGGTGGAGGCGGCATTTGCTGCTGCTCTTCCCTTCGTTGTGCCGCACTTGTTTGGACATTGCACTGTTGCTGACTGGCGTACGGCGTCCCATGCATCCCGCTTCTATGATCCGGATAATTGGCTTGCTGTGCTACCGCGGTGTGTAGCAGATCGATTGCTCGTCGGGTTCCTTCCGCATGAGGCGAGTCTCTTACAGGAATCTGGTTTAACGCGAGCGTTGCTGCATACACGTTGTCCATGGGATTGTTGTAGTGACCTGCTGGGGTACGGAATCGCGACGGTGGAGGCGGCATGGTATTGCCGGCCGTCGCCCCCGTCCGAGGCAAGGGTAACCCGGCTGGCGCGTTTACCGGCTGTGCTTCCGTTGCTAGTTGCGGTATGGTCCCTTGGTTCGCCGGTGGGATTGGCTGATCTTGAGGCGTGAACACCAGGGCAGTCGGGTTAATAACCCCTCCTGTTGCCGGCAGCATAGTTCGGTGCCTTTGGTGCATCCTTGTCGTTTCCTCCCGGAGCCGGGTCTCTCGGTCATCCAATTCGCGCTGCCGCGCGGCCATCCCCTGCCTTTCTGCTTCCACTTGCCTTCTTTGCTGCTCCAATGCACGACGAGCCACGTCCAGGTCTCTTACGCGCTCTGCCGCGTTTTCTGGGGTAATAACTGTGGCCAAGACCGTGGGGTCCAAGATCAAATTATTATCAAACAGAGCCGGGTGGCGCGGATTCGAGGGGCCCGCCCCCGGTGTCCGGTTTGCTTGGAACCCAAACATATTTGCGTGTCGCTCCTCGTCTGCTGGGCGACTGGTGACTGATGCCGACTCTCCATCGACCTGGACCAAGACCGGGTCAACTGTACCTTGCTGTTGGGCCACTGCCTGAGCCGCCCCGACTGGCGCCGCGGCCGCGTTTTCTTGATTGAGATTGGTCGCGGGAGCCGCATAAACTGCAACCCGGCGCATGATGCCCGGTGTAGATTCGTACTGTTCTTCCTCGCTGTTTTCCTTTTCATATCGATCCTCCGATAAATCCCGTATGGACTCGGTATCATCCTCCCTCTCTATCTGACCCGTTGTTCCAATCGACTCTTCTTTTTCCGACCGGATATACGTGTCTTCCCCTGACACAGAATCAGATCCAATATTATCACAATTCGAACTGGAAGTACATACCATACCGATGAAGACGTTGATGCTGCCGACTGTCACGACGGATCCGGTTTCGAGGTGACCCGACTCTGGCCCCCAGCCAGAATCGTCTACCATCTTCTCTCCTTTGCTGTTGACGTAGATTTCTCCGACGATGAGGTTCTTCATGCTCTTCCGAGCTTCTCCCGTGATGTAAACACCTTTGGACGCAGGCCCCACGGTGGGCGCCAACTGTCGTGGGATAGTCACGGCAGATGTTACCTGGGGTAACTGATCTTGGGGCAAGTCGACACAGGTATTCGGGAGAGGGTCTAGCTCGAAGGAAGACATGGCGAAAGCGATCTAAGAACCGGAGAATAACTCGCCGGATCTCAATATGAATTATGCTGGATACTCGATAATAGGTGTTACAACTATGACCTGGATCTCTCGAGGCTAAGCCTAGGGGTTGGTTTATATAGCACTCATATCCCCCTTGGCTTGCTTTTACAAAGCGCTTCCTGAGTCCTACTCGAACTCTACATACAAACCCTAACTTTCCTTACCGCAACCCACAAACCGGGTTACGAACGTTACCAGCCCTGGGCCTTCCAGAAGTTTCTTTGCCTTCAGCCGGATTTAGTCCAGCCGCCTTTTGGGCCGGGTCACACCTGGGAGTTAGCATACCGGGTTACTATCCCCTCATCACACGGGCCATGACATCATCGGAGGTTTGTTTCATGACCTTGAGAGTGATAAAAAGACCTAGGACATCATTGGGGGATAGGTCCAAATAGTCGGCCCTTGCTTGTACATTCATCACCATGTTTTCATTATATGGCATCAAGGTGAGAAGGAATTTCTCCTTGACCCAATTCTCCGTGCAATCCGTGAATCCACCATCTCTCATATCATTAACAAGAGCCTTGAGTCTTCTAAACATGTCTTCTATGTTCTCTCCGTCGCCCAAATGAAAGTGTTCAACTTTTCTTTGAATGATTGACCTCTTGGACCTTTGGAGGTTGACATTGCCGTCAAACATATCAACAAGACCATCATAAGCTTTCTTTGCACTTGTGAAGGACCGGATGTGCTCAACTCCTTCCTTCTCCATTGCGCTTTCCAACATGTGCAAGGCATGAGCGTTGAGTTGCTCATCAATGATGTCACTTGAGCTTAGATTAGCGGGATCCTTGGCTCATATCCCTTTTCAACAATTCTCCATATTTGCATTGAAGAGCTGCACATGTAAGACTTCATGGAAGCTTTCCAATTAGTAAAACGATGCCGATCCACCAAAGGAGGTGGACCAAGATGAGAGACATGCGGATGTTGAACATTAGGAGCATTGTTGTATGCATAGCCAAAAGAATTGCCACCACTACCATTTGATGGTGCACCATTATTTAAAGGTGAAGTTGTATCACTTCCTTCTTTAGTTGGCAAGGGGTTTCCATTTTCATCTAAGATAATCTTTTCACTAGGTTGCTTAGATGGAGATGTCAATTCTTTTATTAGTCCCTCCATCTTCTTCTCGGAAGAATCAATCATAGCTTGGATTAGCTTTTGAATCCCATCCATGGTGACGGGATCATCGGCCATCCTCACCTCCTCTTTAGGCTGTAAGGCCTTTTATAAAGAGACGAGGCTCTGATACCAATTGAAGGATCGAGAGGTTAACTAGAGGGGGGGTGAATAGGTTAACTACAAATTTTAACTTCTTTTTCAAGTTAACGAGGCAAAGCTCAAATATAGATTATCTAGAGTATGCAACTAGATGGACAATCCTATATGTTGAGCAATTACGACTAGCACAAGGTGAACAATATGACTAAGCTAGTAGCAACAAGTAAAGATAAGTTGAGGGATAACCGAACACAATGACGCGGAGATTTATCCCGAAGTTCACTTCCCAATGGAAGCTAATCTCCGTTGGAGCGGTGCGGTGCCACCAAAGTGGAACACCGAGTAGGCCTCAAATGCCACACCGTATCTCCTTCGAGATCTTCCACCGATGTGGATAGACTCGAATCACTATGTTGCCGTTGAGGTTGACAACTAGAACCTTTACAAGGATGAGGCACACTCCACAAGATTGGAGGGTCCTCACCAAATCCCAAGAGCCGCCAAGACTCCGAGAAGCAAGATCCACGGGCACAAAAGCACCGGGGATATCAACAAGGCTCCGAGCTCCGATGAACTAAGAGCAACAAGATTCCTAGCTCCAATGAACTAAGAATGACAAGATCCCTATGGGATGAGTGGGTGGATTTCTAATCGGCTCGGTGGAGTTGTAGATCGGGGGTGTCTCCTTCAAATCCCAAAGTATCACGAGCTTTGGTTGGGGATTTGTGGAGATCTTGTTCTTGAGCTTGAGCTTGGTCAATCAATGGTGGTGAGAGAGAGAGTGAGTGGGATTGACAAAGAGCAAAGGTAGGTGAAGACCCCGTATATATAGTCTTGTCGAAATATGGCCGTTTTTAGGGGGGAACACCTTTCCTGCGACCCACCCCGGCCTGGGGGCCGGCCTGGCCGGCCTGGGGGCAGCCAGGGCCGGGCCAGAACCCACCCCGGCCTGGGGGCCGGCCTGGGGCCGGCGTGGGCGCAGGGGGAGGCCGGCGTGGCTGCTGCCGACCCGGCCTGGCCGGCGTGGAACAGGGGGGAGGCCGGCCCCCCACCCGGGCGCCCCGGCCTGGAGGCCGGCCTGGGGCCGGCGGGGGCGAGGGGTGAGGCCGGACCCCCACCCGAAAGCCCCAGCCTGGGGGCCGGCCTGGGGCCGGCGTGGGGCTGGCCAGGAGCAGCGCCAGCCCGGCCTGGAGCCCGGCCAGGCCGGCCTGGAGGCCGGCCACCCTGCATCTTTCATCCTTTTCTCCTTTCTTTTCGCCGTTTCTTTTCAACTCTTCCTTGTATTTTCCCGTAGCATTTTCTCACTTATTGTTGAACTTTGTAAGACATTTGCGGGACTATGTTTTCTGAGTACACTTAGCAAAACACATTAGTCCATCTATATGTTGTAATCAAACACTCAAAACAGGATTTAGAACCTATGTTCTTTCACCCACGTGATCTGGCTTGGAGGAGAAGACGGGATCCTTACTTTCCAAGTTATAGTTACCGTAGTCTTCTAGGTTTCCTATTCTGTAAGCCCTAATCCGGCTATTATATAAAGCCGGACGGGAGATAAGTTTGATAACGAATAACAGAGAAGAAGCTATAGGCTAACTCGCCGGGAAGTCGATCCTCTGCGAATAGTTAGATCCAAACCTCACATTGTAATTCTGTATCCAGGCTTTAGTCCTGATTAGTGAGAAGTGCAGGAGTAGGCACGTCGTACTGTCGCGACGTACCGAACCTGGGTAAATCCTGTGTTCACCATCCACCACGCGATCCCGTTACCCCACGTCTCTACCGTAGTCTCATGGCACCCCCGTCTATGAAAACTACTACGATGTCTCGACAAGCATACACATCTGTAGAACATGTGGAATACAAGGAAAACTTGAGCTCCGGTGTATTTCAGGCATTGCTTTTTTCCATTCACAAGCACAATGGGGAGATCGGAAGGGCTGAACTCGTATTTCAAAACTTTGATCCGTCCAAGTGACTCAGTGTGGAATTTTGTGCAACAATATGAGTTATGTTAGATTTTGATGCTTGACCGTGAAGAGAACTCTGGTTTCACAATGGAGACAACCACACCACCTCTCTGGGGAAGGTATGTCCTATCCACCTTTTCATGTGGTACAGAAAGCACAGAGAAGTATATTCCTGGTACATTGTTCTGTAACATTTAAAAGATGCTATGGTAGCAAAGGTAATAACCCAATGAAGCAATATGATGAACCTAGAGTAGCAAAAATTAAATCTCATTGAAAAAATGTCGATAAAACAAAAAAGATCAATGGCAGTAACATCCTTTCATAGCAAAAATTCCATTCTAATGCAGCAATATTTTAAAAATGTAGTTACGCCATCGAGAAGCAAGGGCTGACATTCTACGCATGGGAGATTTTCGAGAGGTTTAAAAAAATGATTTCAAGTTCTATCCAATACAATCAACAAAAGATGACAACGATTTTGATCTCGTTCCAAATCCTGAGCTAGAAATGAAAACATATCGGGTTCGGGTGGTCCTTCAGGAAGGTCTGTTCTCCTGTGGTAGCAACACATTTGAGATGTGTGGGCTGCTATGCCCACATATAATCAGTGTTATGGTTCACCTTAATGTGCAGCAAATTCCGGAGAGATACACGCTCCGAAGATGGTCTTCTGCAGCATTGACACCTGCGCTTGCTCCTAATGCAAACAACATCAGATTTGGTATACCGCCGACAAACACCCTCAAATACAATGCACTTTGCAAGAAACTAAATGATCTGGCTTCCGATGCCTGTTTCGCGGACGATACCTATGAAGGTGCGTCAAGTATGGCTGATGAAGCTGCTAAGCTAGTTGCTGCAATGAGAAGAGCTCGATGCAATAGCAAGCAGCAAGTTGACGAAGCAAGTGTGGAAGCAGGGTACCAGGGGTAAGGAAACAATCAGAATGAAAAATGCAACCTGATGTGAATCAAACTTTTACTCCTAGCAGTGTGAACCTGAAAAACCCTCAAAGGGTGAAACCTAAAAGTCGTCCAACAATAAAGGAGCAAAGGAGGAAGACCTTGCTCGAGCAGCGTGAAGAAATGGTTGCAAAGAGACGGAAGAAGTCTAAAGAGCCAAAGGGCAAAGAAGAAAAACCCAAGGCACCAAGGAAGAAACGGGTCCGAAAATGCCCATGGTGCCAAAAGGAAGAACATATTGAAATAAAAGAATGTGAAGAATATAGGATATGGAAATTCAAAGAAGCAACTATTGCTGGCGGTGCAGAGTTGAAGATTTAGCTACTCTCGCATTGCTACAGAAACACATTTTTGTGCACACAAAAAAGCAAAAATGTAATTCTTCTATGGAAAAAGAACACTACAAAAACATACTTGTAATATAAACGTTTATCTGCTCATGCACATTAATTATAAGAGAGTGAACTATCAAGCTTTTTTTCTTTTCTTGGGAGTGTTTTAAATTTAGCTGGAGTTGTTTGCAACAATATATGTGAACTGTGAGAATAGCCCAATAACTGAAATGCAGCAAAAAAAAGTTCTTCAGAAGCATGAAAGTTATGGAAAAAGGATACAACAAGAATCTCTTTAGGGAAGCACAAATGAGACCTGTTTGGTAAGCATATTAATAGTACATAAATAGCAACCTTATTGCACTAATGGAACAATTTCATTTCCTTGTAATGCCTTGGTAGGAAAAGTTTGGTAAAAATTATGTGCTGATAAGCACTCATTTTGTTGTTCATAAGCAACAAAATCTCAAATAAATGACATAAATTTAAAATTTGCAAATGTTAAGGTAGTAGGGGTTTTGGGATTTTTTGTATAACATTTTGTATCTTCGTTTGTAGCACGTGCATAGTTAATTTGTAGTATTTTCAAACTTCATTTGCAGCAAAGCAGGGCAGATAATCACAGGAAGGAAAATAAATGAAGAAAAAATGCTCCCTGGAATTGTGCATTATAATTTAAAAGGAAAGCATATTGTGCAACAAATAAAAACATCCACAAACACACATATCCTTGCACAATAAACATGTCAACAATTCACCGGGGGGTTATGGTGTCACACGCTAAAAGGACAAATGGTAGGCCAAGTTTCATCCAATCACAAAGTTTCGATCAAATCACCTAGATGATGGGCAATTACAGAGTTTTGAAATCCCCTATCTAAGCATCCAGCTCAGCTTCCATAAGCTCAACGAGGTTATCCTTGTTCTCCCTAGCCTCAATAAGTGTATACGCTACAAACTTGCGAAAGTTTGGAATGTCTTCCTTGCTAAACTCTGCCATTGTCTTTGCATTGAAGTGTTTGATGAAGAGCATGGAAAAGAACCCGCAATCATAGCTGCACAAAAGAAAAATAACTAGTGGAAAAATATGCAATCGAATTAAAACCAGTTTAGAAAATGTTGCTGACACATTACAGATCCTGGAAAAGAATAAAAGGAGGAAATCTTACAAAGTATAAGAAATGAGGAAAAAGATTTCTATCATGAAACCTAATCATTGAGTTATATTAGCAAAAAAAACACTACCATAGCATGAAAAGGAACATATTGCAACAAAATATGTGGATATAAATTCAGCAACAAGTGACACACTTAGCAAAAAAAAACTAGAATGAAAGCAAAACTTTAAACTGATTGCAGCAAGAATGGTCGGGGGTTGTAAGTTTGAAAATTGAGAAATCAGACGTTTTCAATCCTGCAGTGATCGTTAACGTCGAGAAGTTCATGAACTAGGTTGAAAAAAAAGGAAACAAAAAAAACAATGTGGTTAGCTAACAAAAAATTACACAAAATGCAAGCTAGTTGTGGAGGTGTTTGTGGCAACTTTCGAGATTGTTTGCTGATTCTAACAAGCTGCAATTCTTCGAGGTCTTCATGGAATAAAATATGTGAAACTGGTTGCATAGTATGTTCACCGTGCAAACTATCCAGTGGTTGTTTTTTACTAGAGTAAAGTAAAGCTATATTGCACAGTTACAAATAAATGGAATTAGAAAAAAAACAAAAAAGGTGGAAAAAAGCTTAAGCTAGGAACAATGAAAACATCAACAAAAAGGAACATAGAAATAAAATGAATATTGGGAATGTGCATAAAACTCACCAGATCATTTCTCATAATGTTAAACTTCACAATTTTGCCTTGAATTCCTTCAATACCTCCTTTGGGTCAAAGTCATCTCGATCAACGCTAAGCTTCCCCTGCAATGCAAAATGAAAGAGTAAAATTAGGATGTTTCAAGGTAGACAAATAAGCAAAAAACACAACAAAGTGAAAAAATGTTGGGGTTAGAGATGTCAACTGACCGTCATGTAGTAGGAGAAAATGTACTTCTTCAAGACATTTTTGCTGCTGCCAGAAGCTGCTTTTGACTCTTTGTTGAAACACTCGGACCACACACCCATGACTTGAGTGTCAACACAGCCTCTAGGGCGCATAGAGGAATGGAAGCTCATGTATTCACAATGGAAACAACCAATTATAATGAAACCAGGCCTCAAACACAAAAATAAAAAAAAGGGTTAAAAATCCCAATTGAATAACAAAATGCATATCCTAACATAAAAAAAGGTTGTACAACAGAAAACATGATGGACGGCGAGTGGAAAATACTTAAGACAGCAGGAAACAAACAAAAACATATAAAGTATAAAGCAAACAAACTAAAGTAGTGCATCAAAGAGAAACTAACGGGATGGCTTTTTTTCGGTTTCTGCCGGTTGGTCTTCAATTTAACAGTATGTGGTAGACAAACTTTTCGTATGTGTTGATAATCTTGAGAGACCTTAATCTTCTTCACCGTTGTAGTCTCCAAGTCTTCCTTCCTTGCCCTCTTGTACCTAGTCCTTCTTCCAAAGGTTTTTAGGCTAGTACCTTCTTCTTCCACTTTGTCATTGGCAGAAGCCATGTCTACGTATAATACAAGTATAAAAGAAAGGAAAACATGTTAAATCAACTAGAGTAACATTAAAAAACCACTATGGTAACACAACTATAAGCTTATTGTAGGAATAAAAAAACATTTTCAAAAAGTATAAGAAATGAGGAAAAGGATGTCTGTCATGAAACATAATCATCGAATTATATTAGCAAAAAAACCACTACCATAGCATGAAAAAGAACCTATTGCAGCAAAACTATGGATAAAAATTCAGCAACAAGTGACAGACTTAGCAAAATAAAACTAGAATGAGAGCAAAACTTTAAACTCATTGCAGCAAGAATAAAAATAAAATATGGGAAACATACATAAAGACACTAAGGGAAACATACATTATTATCTAAATTAGCAAAAAAAAAGCAGTATGATAACATTGCTTGGAAGCTATTGCAGCAGGTATTTTTCAACAAAAAGTATAACTGTAAAAATATAAGGAACGCAAGAATCTTGAGACAGTAACAAATGTTCGCACAAACCCGTGGGTGGTTCCAAAACCGGTGTCGCAGCCTCTGGTAAATGTTCCGATACTCCTATCGGATCTTCAGCGTTAACAGGGTCTGGCAAAAAGAAAAAGAAAACATGAGAGCATCGCATTAAAAAAGAAAACACATTTCAAAAAGGAGAAGAATCGAATAAGACAAAGGGGTAAACAGCATACATGCTGCAACACTCTTGTCAGCAGATGGCATGGCATCAACATTTGGCCCCTCCTCTGCACAAATGGTAGAAGTGTCAGATTGCTGTCTACGGTTAAAATCCTGGTCTTGGCTCTATAGTTCCCAATTTGGAAAATCATCCCAATAACCTGGTGGTATCTCCCTTTGGCACGTAGGGTAAGGAACCCTGATAGGACTGCTGACATCATCGTCATCACCAGCACCGGAAACCAGGCGGCCAGAGTCAGTGACAACAGCTTGCTGCAGGACATCTAGTACTGTTTGCTGCGGAGGGTCTCGTATAGTTTCTAGAGGCACAATTGGTATGATAGGTCCGGAGTTTGTCTGTGGAATAACGTCTTCTGCTTCTGCGAACCTTGCCCGTCACCGTCTTTTGCTGCAGCAACTTCAAATTCAATTCCATTGTCAGAATCTTGATCACTGTCTTCTTGCTCATCAACGACGTCCTTTTCAAACAACTGACCAGGATCCTTGTCGTTGCTAGTGCTAGCCTTGTCTCCTCGAGCTCGGTCAGTTTGAAACACAACACTTGGACCATCAACGTCCTTCATTGGTTCGTCAACATCATTCAACAAACAAGCCATGCGTTGGGACTGCATGGATTTCAAACCAGCACCAAGTGTCTTCATGGTGGAATCCACATCAGAAGCAAAAATCACCTTATGATTCTCGTATAACTGCATAAAGCGGTCTGGGACCTATGACCAGAAAATAAAACAGATAATGTTAACTATTGTAGCAAACAAAAACCAAAGTGATAGCAAAAAATTAAACTAAAAACAGCAAAAATGATAATCATGCAAAGATCAAAGGAAACACCCTAAAAATAGCTACTGATACACAAACAAAAAATGAACTACAGAAAAGCATCAAAACACTAGAAAACAAACCTCCAATTCCTGCATAGTGGAAAAAACAAGCCATTCATTGAGAGATGTAGATGGATTGACTTCAATGTCTTCAGCATGTGTGTTAACTGGGACTATTGCATATGGATTTTTGGATGGATGAACAAACTATATAACATTTGCAAAAGTATGAAATCACAAGCAAAAGGGGTCGGAATATACCAAAAGCGTTTACAAAAATGTCCATTGCTCACCGGGCTCCTCCCAAAAACAGTTTTGTTGTTAAGAATCAAGTTGTTTTTATTAGTTTGCACAACAAAGGTAAAGTCCTTCGTATTGACCAAGCATGCCCTTGGCACCGAGTAGTTGAATTTGTGAATGTTCGGTGGATACTCCAAGTGGTCCATATACACAATCTACATAACAAAGATGGAATGCACAAAAAAACACAACAGGTACAAAGAAAAAAAAACTTGTATACATGCAATAAAAATAATGGGACGACATGAAAAATAGTTTGCAAAAGCTCTTACAACAAGAAAGGGCAACGGGCCAGAGATCCAGAATTCATATTCTGATTTTCCATCCACAACCACCAGCGGCTCTTTCTTCTTCTGCTGCAACTTCTCTACATGATGCATGGCTACTTCCAGTATATGCTCATCCCATGCATATTCAGAAGTTCTTTTTGGATCAGTCATGCTGCCTTTGTACTCTAAACACACCATGTTGCCAGAGACGGGGTTCAGAACAGTTGCCACACATAGAAGGTCCCATGTTCTGATTATGGAATTTTCATCGTCGCCAGGAAAGTTGTGTAACATACCGGTTGCATTTGTAATTGGAAGCCTAACAAGATCGCCTCTGTATGTGTCAAAGATATCAGACTGGTCACTCTTTGACAACAACACAACGGGCTTGGAGCCTGAGCGTAGATCAAACACTTTGCTCACCATTCCTTTAGTGAACACAAACCTTCTAAAGTTGTGATTGAACTCATGAAGCTTAGCATATGTATTCACTTCAACATAGTCAATCAACCGGTTGGGTACGGTGAAAGAAGCAATGTTCAGCAGCGATCGAAAGGCATTGCTCGATTACTGCTCTCTTCCTCGGGCTAAGTTTTTCTGCAACTGAGTGCAGGCTCTTTGTAGAAAACACGTCCTTTGGACACCATGAAGCATCCTGCTCATAAGCCAGAAAAAAAGAGGAATACAATTGTTTATATCTTGCTTTACAATACTACTATTGATGTAAGCACTTGTATTTGCTTCACTATATACTTATTTTTGCATCTCCCATGACAGAAATTACTCAACAACAATCGGATTAGCAAAAATTAAACACAGTTACATAAGCACAAATGCACAAAAACATAAACATAAATGCTCAATATCTACATTGCTTAACACTTAGCTTGCTTCACTAGTTAAACATAATTGCACCTCCAAAAAGGACAAGAAAAGCTCAAAAACTGTCAGATAAAAACATAAACAACATACAATTGCAGCAACAAAAAATGGGTAGAAGAGCATGAATATTGATACACAACAAATGCTACTAGATCAAAAATACATAGATTGCTTGGCTTGCTACTGATATTTCCAACTCCAATACATCAAAATTCAGAAGCATGTCAAGTAAACATAGATGACACACAAATTGCAGCAACAAAACAATGGGCAGAAAAGCATAATTATTGATCACATAAATGAGCAAATAAAAAACACGTCTACAATCTATTTCAAATTTTCTGCTGAAAAGCAATTCCAATGATGAACGACCATGGCATTGTTTTGCTATTCACAACAAAAATTCTTTACACAGAAAATCTAAGCAACTGGATACAACAATATTATGCTAAAAAGGCCAGCACTGGATTGAGAGTGGAGAAGGAACTCACTTCCATTGTTAGGATGTTGACAACACAAGGGGAACAACTACAGTTACATCCCACTGCTTCAACCTGACCAATTCCAACCTGATCTGGGAAAAGTCATCTTTATATGAAACAAAAATAAACAACACGGCAACATAAAAAAGAGTTGTTCGAGCATGAGTGGTGGCGTGTGAGTACAAACTCACCGGAGAAAGTTCACCAAAGGGGAGCTGCTCACACGCCGGTGACGTGCGCTCGATCCGGTCACCTACGAGGAGGAGAAATTAGAGCTACTAGAGAGCAAAAGAGGTTGGGGCATGAGGATGAAAATGACCATTGTATACCTATACGGCGCCAAACGCCTAGTTTAAAAAACCGGACCGGACCGGCGGTTGAACCGGAAAAAACCGGAACCGACGCCCTCTCCGGTCTGTTAAGCGCACAGGACCGCCCCCGCAAGAGAACCGGGAAAAAACAATAAAACCGGCCGGTTTTTCTGGAACCGGTGAACCGTCCGGTTTGAGGCGAGCCACCCGGTTCAATGTTAGTTCCGCATATACCCCTCATTCCAATTGTTTTTCTGTGCAAAATAGGGGGGCAGAATTGGAAGTACAAAAAATCTAGGTTTTCTCTAAGGGATCCCGTGGAATCGTTCATTCCCCATCCCTGTGAGCTCCCTGGAGCCGCCGCCTCCACTGGATACTGAAGATTGGAGACGCCATGGCCACAGCTTGACCAAGCTCTGCTCCACCACCGCGAGCGCTCGACGTCCACACTCCAGTCCACTGGCCGGGCCGTCTGTTGCTGCTCGATTCAGCGGCGTGCCGGCGACCCGCGTCTGCAGCTCGGGAATCTTCGCGCCGCCGTCTTCCCGCCGTCTTCGCGCCGCCGTCGCCACCCAGTCTACAGCGCACTCCCTGGTCGCATCGCCACCCAGTCTGCAACGGCGCTGCGCGCCATCCAGTCTGCAACTGCCCGCGGGTTTCGGATTTTGAGGTATGTTCTCTGTCTCACTGTCACTTTTTCAGCCGTAGTGCCCAAATACTTGTTTATAGAGTATGAACAACACGAGTTATGTAATTTATGGAGTGTTGTAAATCAGAAATATATGGAGTGTTGTCATGGACTGCTTGTTTATAGAGTATGAACAACACGAGTTGTGTAATTTCCATGTGATTTTTGGTGTTCTTATTCATTAGAGATATAATCAGATGGCTATTTTTTGATGTTTTATTTGTTTGGAATGTATGCAGTGCTAACTAGTAAATGGATTCATCGGATACACCCCAGAATGATGGCAACTCGGCATCCCAAGAGACCCAATCATCGCAGGTGCAGGCGCATCAGTCAAGAACAAGACAGAAAACTGATCTAGCGTGGGCACACGCCGTGGAAATAGATGCTACTGTTGACGGAAAGAAGAAGAAATGGATCCAATGCTTGTACTGTAATGAGGTGTTCAAAGGTGGAGGTATTCATCGACTGAAGCTTCACTTGGCTGGAGAGAAGGGTGATGTGAAGCCATGCAACAAAGCTAGTGCCGAGGTGCAATATCAGATGCAGCAAAGTATGGAGAATTTTGCAGGGAAGAAGAGAAAGAAGAGAGCAATCCGAACACCCGTTCTTGATGCTATAGAGGCGAGGTGGGATAAGCACTTAAATAAAAATCTGCATGCAGCTGGCTTTTGGTTCAACCCAATAAACCAATATAATGAAGAGCTTATGATAAAATATCATACAACTACCTCTGGGGTCATAGATGTTATTGAGAGATATGCGGCAAAAGATCCGGCTTTGCGCAAGGCTTTGACTGCAGAGATGCGGATTTTTAGAGGTGCAGAAGGGGATTTTGGTCTGGTTACAGCCATTAATGATAGAGATTCAATGCTTCCTGGTATGTCACTTCATCTCATTTGTTCCTTTATATTGTTCTTTGTATTTTCGGCATCTTGGTTTACTAATTTGTGTACTTTTATTTGCTATAGATGAGTGGTGGTTGACATATGGTTGTAGTGCTCCAAATTTGCAAAAGCTTGCTATTCGTGTCTTGAGCCAAACTTGTAGTGCTTCCGGTTGTGAAAGAAATTGGAGTTTGTTTGAGCACATACATTCCAAAAAGAGAAACAGACTTGAGCATCAAAAGATGAATGATATAGCTTATGTTCAATGCAACTCAAGGCTGGAACAAAAGTAATTTTTGGTGCTATATTGCCGACTTTCTTATTTATTCCCCAGTTTATTTCTGTTTTTTTATATGGTTCCATGTGTAGGTCCCTAATCTTCAAAAGAAACTATGATCCAATTTGTTTGGAGGACATTGGCAAGTTTGCCGAAGATTGGATTTTTGAGGATGATCCTCAAGAGCTAAATGCGGAGGAAATTGAAAGATACAGGAGAGGTTTGGTGCCAAATGACACTGAGATATGCAATGCCATTGCCATGAATGGTAATATTTCATTTTTAGACTTGTCATTTCTGTTTATTTCCATCTTTTCTGATTTTTACCACGTACAATTATGTAGATGAGGCTCAATGGATTGACGAGGACTATGACATGGATGCTTCTCAAGAGCATGATGAATCACACATCCCAACTAGCAATGAAGACCAAACTGATGGACCTAACCATGGAGATGAACAAATTGGAGATGACGAGGGCTATGGACCATATGGAGATGAAGAGCATCCTGGGAATGTCACAGATTGGACCTTCGCTCATCTTTGAAAGATTATTTTCTTGCATAGTTCGATGCGTAATATTTATGAGACTGTAATGTCATTTCCTTGCACCTTGCTGTTTGAGAGTTTCATACTATGGTCATTGGAGTTTGAGACTATGTTTAATCAGATTGTCAGCTTGCTGCTGTTCACAGTGCACTTATTTGGGTTAAATTTTCCATGAATATAATGTTCACTTGTTTTGCTTCCTGAATGTTGCTTCGGTTGCATGCGTAGCCTGGATTGCATGGATGCGTACTGAGTACTGACTAGTGAGTCTAGTACTAGTATGGTACTGGTTGCGTACTGTTAGTCTGGTAGTGTTAGTCTTTTACATGTTTTTTAAAATTTAAAATCAAGTCTATGCTCATTATTCAAAATATATATTTATATTATACAAAATATTCTAAATAGCAAGTATTTATGAGATAGAAAATATTATTTTTTATACTTAAAAAACCAGCAATGAACCAGTTAAACCAATGGTCCGACCAGTGAAAACCTAAACCGACGGCCTCGCCGGTTCGATCTCCGGTCCGGTTTTTTAAACTATGGCCAAACGGTGGTCGGAGCGGGAAACGGCCGAGAATGGACGGCGGCGGTCACGGGTCGCCGTCGCAGAAACTACAGAGAAATCGGGTCAAAATGGCAAGGAGGGAGAGGAGGGACAGCTCACGGAGGAGGAGGGGGTGGGGAGTAACCTATGGAAGCTCGATGCGGTGGCCCAAGCAGTAGGAGCGACGAATCAACGGTGAATCAGCGGCGGCCCGCGGGTTGCTCCCGCTGTCGCCGATCCCCATGCTCCCGACATAAAGGAATCCTTCTAGAAATAACCGGGGGGGGGGTGCAGAAATATTTGTCCGAATGTGGCTCAGAAAACAACGGTGGATGTGGCCACTTGGGGTGTCGCACGATCTCGACCGATCCAACAGCGCGCGCGCGGAAGGACGACGTGGATAGATCCTCCGGCTGGAACAGAGAGTTTTCCAAAATGAAATAGGGAAGAAGAAATCACGGGAAGTAATACTCCCTCCGACCCATAAAAATTGTCGTTGTGCCGTGAGTTTATACTTGTTTAGTTATTTTCTATGGACACTTAAAGTGGATCGGAGGGAGTAGTACAACAAGAAAGAAAATATTTTCTGGAACACAATCAATGGCAGAGCTTGAGTGGATCTCGTGGTGGTGGTGGGGGTGGGGTGGGGGCAAATGGGATGAAAATGGCAACGCTGTCTCTCACCTAGCTCCTCTAGTGAACACAGTAATGTTATACTCCTATATTGATCCGTACACCAAATGTTAAACATAAAGAAGTAACTAATAAGAAAAAAAATAGTTTCACACACATAGTTGAAAATTTTGAAAGGAAGTTCACAAAAATAGTTTCAACACTCATAATAAAAATATATAAAAATTCACAAGCAATAAAACAAAACATAGAGCATCTGATCGCATGCAACATGTTCAGAATCGGATTGGGCCTAGTTGCATAAAGGACATAGTCTGGCATGGTTGCATCTTGCATGCATGCGGTCATTTTTTTTCCGGAATTCTCGTTTCATTTTCGTTTTCTTCGGATGCTCTATCGTTTTCATTTTATAAAATACCGTTTTCGGTTCATTTCCGCAAAGTACCCTTTTCATTTCCCTTTTTTGCTCCCCGTTTCCTTTTTCTACAGAAACGATAAAAGGTTTCCTTGTCGTTTTCAACCTAGCTTCAATTTTGTGCATGTATTTCTTAATAGGTTTATCTAGGTTTTCCACATATATAGACCACTACCCTCCCGGGGCGTAGTCTTGGATGACACTGGAGGGCGCAATCCCTAGCAGAAAGAAGCCCCGCCCATGCTCTCCCTAGCGTCGCGCCGACACGGGTGGTGGCGGCGACGTCCTGCCATTCAAGGCGAAGGGTGGGTGCAACTCTCCTACGGGTGTACTCACGCAAGAGAGGCATCAAGATTGGTGGCTCACAACAATGGAGTTGTGCGCTGGAGAAAGGGGAGCTGGTAAGGAGGAGCATGGTTGAGAGGCGCATCAGAGTGACCTAGCGAGCGGTGCAGGGTCCGGTAGCGACGCAAATCCTAGAAGCGGCTCGGACCATCCCGGTCCAAGGAGGCGGAGTCGGTGGAGTTGGGGTGGTGTCTGCTTGGCTTCTCGGGCGGCGAGGATGTTGCGGAGGAGCCGTCGTGGGCTGCCCTGGTAGTGGAAGCACATATCAGATATGGGCCCATCCGGGCTAGATCTGGGTATGAGGGTCGCGTCCATAATGCAGCTGTGCAGAGTGTGATAACAACAATGCGGCGGGTCCTCGATAGTGTAGGAGGTGGAAGAATGGTTTGGGGCTACGGGGGCCCGATCATGTTGAAGGTGGAAGATGGGTGTGCTCTCATCCATGCGGGTCGCGAGTGGTGTTGGGGAAATATCTGACACATGGACCCACAATGCATTGCAACTCTCCGAAGGACGGCTGATGTGGGGATGATCAGTGGAACCCCACGATTGGCATACTGAGTATGGCCCAACTACATGGGTCTTCGAGAAGGCCCACAGAACATCAGGTTCCGGGCCCACTCAAAGACACAGGTGGAATATTGACTTAGGAGACTTGCCGAACAAGGAATAGTGGGAATACCACGATCTCCAGGTTTCATTGGAACCTTGCGATTGAAATAGTAATTACCAAGCATAGTGGAAATTTCCTCGTTAAGAATTTTCCTTTTGTTAGAGACAATATCTTTCATATATTTAGAATAAGGAGGCAACTTAATAGAATCAGTCAAAGGAATTTGCAGAAACAAAGGCTTCATCCATTCACAAAACTTATTGTAATGTTCTTCCTCCATTGATTTGTGTTTCTTATTAGGAAAAGGCATTGTTTTTGTACCCAAGGTTCTCTTTCGTTACCATGTTTATTAGCAATGAAATGCTCCTTAGTATACTGTGTTTTAGTTTGCTTTTCAGGTTCAACTTCAGTTTCTTCTTTATCAGAAGCATCACTTTTATCATTACCACTTTCAGTTTCAGCATCAGAGATAGATATACTATTAGGATCTTTAACAGGTTTAGGAGATTCTACAACAGTTTTATGTCTCTTCATCCTTTTCTTAGAAGGAGAACTATTGTTTTTAGGTTGTTGAGAATCTTGTTCAATTATTTTAGGATGTCCCTTACGATACAAGGGATCCTGAGTAGAAACACCACTTCTAGTAATTATTTCACATACATGTTTGTCTCTAGAAGCATTAGCTAGCAAATCTTTTTACACTTTAGTGAGTTGACCAATTTGAGTTTGAACCATATGAAAATGTTGAACAAGCATTTTAACGTCATTAGAGGTTCTCTCAATAATACCATGCAAATTATCAATAGCTCTAGAGTTTTACATTAGATGATTCTGCATTCTCATATTAAAGTTATCTTGCTTAACAACATAATTATAAAATTCATCTAAGCATTGATTAGGTGGTTTAGAATAGGGAACATCTCTATTATCAAAATATTGGAGAGAGTGTACCTCAACTGTGGGTGAATGAGGAATTGGCTTACATAATTCTTCTATAGGTGGTAGATTCTTCACATCTTCAGGTTTAATACCCCTCTCTTTAAGATATTTCTTGGCTTCCCTCATCACTTCATAATTTAATTAAATCATTCCCCTCTTCTTGGGTGTTGGTATTGGTGTTGGTTCTGGTGTTGGTGGGCTTAGGTATAGTCCAATCATCATGATGTTTTTTCTATTTTAGCCAATAATTCCTCGGCTTCTTCTGGAGTTCTTTTCATGAAAACACAACTAGCACAATTATCAAGGTATGTCCTAGAGTCAACAGTTAGTCCATTATTAAATTTATCTAGGAGCTCATTTTTAGGTAATGGATTTCCAAGGCTAGCTCTTATTAAAGAACAAAACCTTGACCAAGATTCACGCATTTTCTCTAAATTTTCTTAAAGTTAAAGATATTCTACAAAGAAGCATGTTGAGCACTAGCAGGAAAATATTTTTAAAGAAAGCATTAACCAAAGCAATAGGACTATCAATAGATCCATGTGACAAATTGTTAAACCAAGTTTTAGCTTCATCTTTCAATGAGAAAGGGAAGATCTTGGTAACAAAGTAAGTGTGTTTGTTAATATCATCAGAAAATAAACTACTCAAATATGAAAGCTCATTCATATGTTCCATAGCACTTTTACTTTCAGTACCACAAAAAGGTTCCTTCTCAACAATGGATATATAAGACAAATCTAGAGAGAAATCATAATACTTATCTTTAATGTGTATGGGAGATGTAGCAAACTTAGCATCAAGAGAAGGTTTATATTTAACAACACGTCTTGAAAGAAGACTCTTAATAGCACTTGCACTAGTAGTAGCTTGAAGTTCCTCAATAAATTCATCATTAATTCAATATAAGTTTCCTCGAGATCATCACTAGAAATTTCTCTAGACTCAGGTGAATTAACAGGTGTACCAACATTTTCATAAGGAATTTCAGTGTTTTCAATTTGTTTAGATCTAGCAATTGTAGCATCTAGGAAAGGACCTAGTTAACCAGTATCATCAAGAACAGTAGAAGCATCATCAAAAGTATCAGAAGCATTTCCAAACTCAGCAGAAGTAGCAATGTGTGTAGCATGTGGTGGTATAAGAAGCTTACTCATTAGATATGGTGAATCAAGAGCAACATAGGTGTTCAGAGTTGTACCATTCCTTGTAGTAGATGGTAATATAGGAACTTTCCCATCACGAGTTTTACCCATGATGAAAAGCTTGCAGCGAACAATATCACGTTCAAGTGAGGAAATAAATAAAGCTATGCTCTCTGGCAACGGCGATAGAAAATAGTCTTGATAACCTACAAGTATAGGGGATTGCAACAGTCTTCGAGGGAAGTAAAACCCAAATTTATTGATTCGATAAAAGGGGAGCCAAAGAATATTTATAAGCATTAACAAATGAATTGTCAGTTCAGCCGCACCTGAAAGTAGACTTACTCGCAACAGTTTATCAGTGGTAACAGTTTTATAGCAGAAGCAGTAGTAAAATAACAGCAAGAGTAAAATAGTAACAGCGGTAGCAATTGCAGGAAACATCAAGATTAACATATTGTAGGCATAGGGATGGATGAACGGGTGTTGCATGAATAAGATAGTTCATATAATAATCAAAACACGGGCATTGCAGATATATAATAATAAAGCATCCAAGTTCTAGGAAAACCATAGGAATGTGTTCCAATTTAGTTGTATGTGCTCGCAATGAGAAACTTCCACAATATATTTTGTCCTGCCAGCCCGTTGCAGCGGAGCCTCAAGGGAAACTACTGGTAATTAAGGTGCTCCTTTTAATAAAGCACCGGGGAAAATCATTAACACTCCATGAACACATGTGATCCTCACATCACAGCCATCCCCTCTGGTTGTCCCAGTTTCTGTCACTTCGGGGCGTCGGGTTCCGCACAATGACATGTCTGAGCAACTTGCAGATATGATCAAGAAACATAATTATACTCATGAAACAATAACATGTTCAGATCTGAGATCATGGCACTCGGGCTCTAGTGACAAACATTAAGCATAAAAAGTTGCAACAACGATATAAAGCACTAACAACGGATACTAGGCACTATTCCCTAACAATCTGGCATTATTACATGAACGATCTCATCTAATCCCTTCCATCCCTCTTAGCCTACAGCGGGGATTACTCACACATGGATGGGGAATCATGGATGGTTGATGGAGAAGTGCTGGCAATGACAATGGCGATGATCTCCTCCGAATCTCCTTCCCGACAGGGCGCCAGAACAGGAACTTCTAATCCCCGAATTGAGTTTCAAGGTGGCGGTGGTGCTCTGATGTGTTTTTCTGGAATATGACGAACCCCCCTCGGTTTTTAGGTTACGAGGCTTAAGTAGTCGAAAGGGGATCCCGAGAGGGTGCCTGGGGCAGCCACACCACCTGGTGGCGCGGCCAAGGGGGGGCGCGCCACCCTATGGTGTGGGCCCCTCCTTGCCCCCCTCTGGCTCTTCTTCTGGCTCCGGGGGTCTTCGGGTAAAATAAGGACCTCTCTTAAGGATATCGGCCGATATTCCGATAAATCAGCCAATTTATCGCTTACCGGTGTTTGGTCGTTAAGATAAATTGGCCGATATTCCGATATTTCAGCCGATATCCCGATAAATCAGCCGATTTACTACTTATCGGGGGTCGGCTAATTTAAGGACTTCGGGATCTTTTCCAGGCAATTTCCTCAAACTTGATTATTCTGCACAAAACAAGACACCAAGGTAATTCTGCTAAAAACAGCGTTAGTCCGTGTTTGTTATATCCAAAACTCACAAGTTTAGAGGCAAACAACAACAAAAGTGTTCGAAAAAGGAGATACGTTTTGGACGTATCAGTTATTTATGATCTTGCATGCTCTCCGTTTCTAGTAGGTGCTCTGGCCAAGTTGATGCTTGTAACTCCAAAAGGGAGTATTTATGCTCTATAGTGGGTTCATGCTTCCCGTTCACTCACGCTCGAGTGACAGAAACGTAACGGGTGGGGGATGTGTTGTTGCCATTAGGGTGAAAACAACAATGCTTTGTCTAAAGAAAATTTTACTAGTTACATTACACACTTTGGTTAATGCAATTATCTGTTTCTTGCAACTTAATACCCAAGGTTTCCTCGGATGACACTCTGAGGGTGGATTATTAGTCATATATGTAGTTGGATAACGGTCTATGTATCTTGTTGTAATGCCCGCATGAATCACATAGTAATCATCATGTCATGCATATGCACTACGGTGCAGCCTTTATATCTGTCAATTGCCCAGCGGTAATTTGTTTACCCAGCATGTTATCTATCTGTTTTGGAGAGACGCCTCTAGTGAACTGTGGACCTCGGTCCATTTCTTTACACTGTTATAAAACCACTACAACGGCTGTTGTCCTACTGAAATTATTGTTCTCTTTCATCTACTGCAAACAAGTACTATTTTCCATACTATACGTCTAATCCTTTGTTTTAGCAAAACCGGTGAGATTGACAACCTCACTGCTTCGGTGGGGCAAAGTAATTTGATTGTGTTGTGTAATTTCCATGTTGCTGCTGAACCGATAGTGCGCCCTGCCAACATCAGCTGCATCAACCTTCGGAATTGATTTGTTTGTCCTACTGGTCGATTCAACCTTGGTTTCTTATTGAGGGAAAACTTCCCGCTGCACTCTTCACACCTTACACTTGAGGTTTCCCAACGAGTGCACACTTGCACCATCAAGTACCTGGAGGATGTACTTTGACGGATCCAAGCGTAAAGGAGAAGCAGGAGTCGGAGACGTGCTTACTGATACGTCATAAACGAATCTATAATTTCTGATGTTCCATGTTATTTTCATGCATTATGCTACATGTTTTTGTTACACTTTATGCCATTTTTATCGATTTCCCGGGACTAACCGATTGACAAGATGCTACAAAGCCAGTTCCCTGTTTTCTGTTGTTTTTAGTTTCAGAAAAGTTGTTTTGGAAATATTCTCGGAATTGGAAAATTCGAAGCTCGAAAGTCTTAGAATTCCCGAAGGTTCCACGGAGTCCCAAAGAGGCCCGGAGGGGGGCCACAAGGGGGCACACCATAGGGCGGCGCGTTCCTCCTGGCCGCGCCTGGGGGTGGTGTGGGCACCTCGGGTGTCCACCGCCATCCCCCTTTCGCCTATTTATTCCCCCCGATACATCAACACTAAAGGGAGTCCACTTCTCCATGAAAAACACCCGAGGCAGCCGTCATCGTCAACCCAAGATCAGGAGGGTTCTGGAGCTCTCCTCGGCACCCTGCCGAGAGGAAAAATAATCACCGGAGTGGTCTACACCACCATGCCCGCCTCCGGAGTGATGCGTGAGTAGTTCATCCTTGGACTACGGGTCCATAGCAGTAGCTAGATGGTTGTCCTCTCCACTTTATGCCTCATGTTTTGATCTCGTGAGGTGACTCACATGATCGAGATCATCTATTTTTAATGCTACATGTTGTGTTTGTAGCCAGCCTAGCCAGCCTGATACGGCCACTCCGGTCATGCGGGAAAGGGCGGTAAATGAAGAAGGAGAGTCTTTCCTCATCCAACCAATCGAGGACATTCCTCGGTTTTACGAGAAGTTTAAGGTAAAGCAGGAGGCTTGCTTTGATGAACACGGATATATGCATCCGTGGGCAAAAAACCAATTTGCCCGAGCCCCCTTGGACGAGTCCATGGCCAAAAGTCGGATTAGTTGTTCGGAACAATTACACCTTCTCGCCTCGGCAGGTTATCCAAGACGGAATCCACCATATGGGGGTTTCTTTCTCGGAATACAACAAGGACTTCACTGAAATGTTGGGTGTTTTGCAAAGAATGAGCCAGGTATTATCTCTAGCCCCCAAGTATTTAGACAAAAGCATCCTTTTTGTTTGAATACTTTTCATATTTGTCTTCTCATTGTTTTTAAACAATCCTTTTCTTTTGTATGTTTTCAGCAAACCGCGGAAAACATTGACATGGAAGTTTTTTATAAGCTTACCATCAAGAACCAAGAGGTGAAAACCCTTCTTGGTATTCTAAATGAAAAAGACTCAGAAATTTCCGAGATTCAGAACCAGCTGAAGAAGAATGCCAGTAAGCATCTTATTCTTTCCTTGTATTTTGGTTCTGAGCTGGCGAATTTTCCCTTAAGTACTATTCGCGTGAACTTTTTGGCTTCTTTTATTTTCAGCCTCTTTGGCCAAGGCCAAGCAGATTGCTGAAGATGCTGGGAATGCCTAGAACCTCCATAAGAAAAACTTGGAGCTTCACAAGATCAATGTGAAGCTTCAAAAAGATTTAGAGGAAAGCTAACTGGCTTTGGACTTATCCGAGTCTAAGGCTTCATCGCAAGCCGAGAAAGATAAGAGGACCATCCAGGATCTCGAATCTGCTCTTGACCAGCGACTTGAAGAAGTCACTGAGATGGACAATATTCTTGGTAAGATTTTATGATCATTTACCAAGTTGTACTTTTGTTTTATCGAATGCATTCTTTTTCCCTTCTGGATTTCTCATATTTTCTCCTCTATTTTTTATAAAAGAGGGAAATTCTCTCATCTCTCGGATCGATCGCATCCGGGCTTTTGGGACCTTTGCTACCGAGTTGAAGAACGTCGGAATGCTACTTACCAGTAAGTGCATTCCGGACAAAATCGACGAGTTCTCAGAATGGCTTTCGGAAGCCTTCGAGGAAGTTGCCAACCAACACGAGAGTTGTCTCAAGTCTGCCGCCCGTGGTGGAGTGTGATACATCTCCAACGTATATATAATTTATGATGTTCCATGTTGATAATATCAATTTTGACATGTTTTGTCCCTTCTTTATAGCATTTTTACACGTTTTCCAGGTCTAACCTATTAACAAGATGCCAAGTGCGAGTTCCCTATTTTCTGCTGTTTTTTATTTCAGAAAAGTTGTTGTGGAAATATTCTCGGAATTGGACCCCACGAATCCCGAAGTTCCTATTTTCCCCGGAAGCATCCAGAAGTCCGAAGAGGAGTCGAAGACGGGCACCAGGGTGGCCTCACCACCCCCAGGCGCGGCCCGACGTCGCCCTTTCGCCTATTTATTCCCATCCAGGGGAAACCCTAGGTACCTGATCAAAATCCCCAAAAAGTTCCGCAGCCGCCGTCGTCGTCAACCCTAGATCAGGGGGGTTCTGAAGTTGTCTCCCGGCAGCCTGCCGGAGAGGAGATCATCACTGGAGGCCTCTTCATCACCATGCCTGCCTCCGGAGTGATGCGTGAGTAGTTCATCCTTGGACTATGGGCCCATAGCAGTAGTTAGATGGTTGTCTTCTCCTCCTATGCCTCAATGTTTAGATCTCATGAGCTGCCTAACATGATCAAGATTGTTCTTATGTAATTATATGTGCTGTGTTTGCTGGGATCTGATGAATATTGAACTTATGCCAAGTTGATTATAGTCTTTATTGCATATGTTATTTGTGATCTTGCATGCTTTCCGTTGCTAGTGGTTGCTCTGGCCAAGTAGTTGCTAGTGACTCCAAGAAGGAGTATTTATGCTCGATAGTTGGGTTCATGCCTCCTTTTCGCCTATGTTCGAGTGACAGAAACGTGACGGGGGAGGATGTGCTTTTGCCACTAGGGAGAAACAGCGGTGTGAGTGCCCGCGTGCACAATCATTGCTTACATTACACACATTGCTTAGTGCGATTATCTGTTGCTTGCAACTTAATACCTAAGGGGGTTTGGATGATAACTGAGGGTGGATTATTAGTCATAGATGCAGTTGGATTACGGTCTATGCATATTGTTGTAATGCCCGCACTAAATATCATATTAGTCATCATGTCATGAATGTGCACTACGGTGCAACCTCTATTTGTCAATTGCCCAGATGTAACTTGTTCACCCAATATGCTATCTTTTATGGAGAGACACCACTAGTGAACCTATGAACCCCAGTCCATTTTTTCTACACTGTTAAACAAACCACTACAATTCCCTACTTTCTTTACTTACTGCAAGAATACACCATTTTTCACACTATACGTCTAATCTTTGTTTTCAGCAAGACCGGTGAGATTGACAACCTCACTGTACCGTTGGGACAAAGTATTTTGGTTGGGTTGTGTGCAGGTTCCGCGTTGTTGCTGACACCGGTGAGGCGCCATCACCACCGTCAGTGGCATCAACCTTCCGAAGATCCTCTTTCTCCTACTGGATTGATAACCTTGGTACTTAACTGAGGGAAATTCTTACCGTTGTACTCATCACACCCTCCTCTTGGGGTTCCCAACACGCCATCACAAGCATCAAGAATTTCTGGCGCCGTTGCCGAGGACTTAAAATTCATCATCATCAAGAAGTCTCCCCGTCAAGGCACCATCAAGGCGTAGCAAAGAATTTCTGGTGCCGTTGCTGGGGAAAAAGAAGTCTTCTGGCAAGGGTATTCTCTCACTCTCAACCTCTTTATTTTGTTTTATTGTATTGTTTTTATTTTTGTCTTGTTTTGCTTCTTTATATCAAATACACAAAAAAAAGTTAGTTTACTTCATAGCTGCTATTTTTACTTTTCTGCTCTTTGTTTAATCTCTAATCATGATTCTACCCAAGTTTACCTTGAATTACGTACCAATAGGTAGCAGAGATATAATTGGGAAAGATAATATTGGAGAGTTCTTTAATTATGTTAGTAAGCACAAAGAATTTGAGGATAGATCCTTAGATGAACTTGCTCCAGATTATGAAACCGCTGCAGCATCTCTAGTTCGTATGCTGGAAGCTAGGTTTGTTAACCTTAATCCCATAATACAACAAATGTTCCTCAACCTTGATAACATTAAAGATAGCGAAAAAAGATAGTTTATTCTAGAAACTTTGTTTAAAGAATTTGGTGATGTTGCCATTTAGGCTAGAAAAGTTTTTAACTGATTTGAGATGTCAGGCTCATGTGTAGATGTTAATAGCACACCGGGTAAATCCAATGATATGGAAATTAAAATACCAATACGCTTTAAATTGGTAGGAATGCATGAATCTCTAGAAAAGAATTTTGATTGGATTGTTCCTGCAAACCCATTTGATGAAAGTAGTGTGCCTAAAAGTGCTGATAAAGGGACATATAAAAATTCTATATATGAAATAAAATTCATTGTTGAGGAGATTTCTAAGCTTAATTTTGATGCTTCTTCACTGGAAAATACTTGAGTTGCTTTCTATGCCTAGCTGAAAGGCGTTAAAGAAAAGCGCTACCGGGAGACAGCCCGTTTTATTTCTCCGTTTTCAACCTGTTTTTCGTCGTTTATTTCTGTGTGTTTTGCACCTGAGTGTTGTCTATTTCCTTAGCAACCCTTCTGTATCTTTTCTTTTGTGTCTTTATTGAGCCAAGTAAAGCTTCTAGTGCGAAGTTGAGACTATATTTCGGATTTCTGCGCAGGAAACAGATTTCTTCTCTCCACTTTTAAATTCGTATAAAATCACAAAAAATTCAAAATGATCTGAGTTTTGTGTGCGTAATCCTAGGATATATACGCAACTTTTATTAGTTTAACACTTTTTTATTTGAGCAACAGAAGATTTTCTAAAAAAAATCATCTTTACCTGCTGTCCCGTTTTGACAGATTTCTGCCAATAATTGCATTTGCATCTTAATCTCTTTCTTTTGAGAAAAAAGAATTTTAAAAGAAGTTGTGACAGTAGCTAATGTGTTTATGAGTGTTAGGTTTGTGTTGAAACTGAACCATGTGAATTTATTATTTCGATTGCACTAACGTTGCTAATGAAGATTGTGAGAAGTTTGGTGTGAAGGAAGTTTTCAAGGGTCAAGAGAAGAGGATGATATGACATGATCTACAAAAGTGAAGAGCCTAAGCTTGGGGATGCCCCGGTGGTACATCCCAGCAAATTCCAAGAAGACTCAAGCGTCTAAGCTTGGGGATGCCCAAGGCATCCCCTTCTTCATCGACAAATTATCAGGTCACTTCTGGTGAAACTATATTTTTATTCGGTCACATATTATGTGCTTTACTTGGAGCGTATTTTATTTTTTCTTTCAGTTTATTTTTATTTTTGCAATAAGCTTGGTTGGACCCCAGCATTCTTTTATTGAAGAGTGACACGCTCCGCTTTTTCAGGGGAATACTTTATATTCTTAATCTTTCTCTGGTTGCTGCATTTATTTAGCTCTTGTTTTGCATTCATCTCTTTTTTAGAGCTGTTAGTACTCTCTAGTTTTCATTGCTATATGCTTAGAGAGAGTTTTTGTTGTCATATATATGTGCTTGGTTGAGAATTGAAATGCTTATGTGGTAGTTGGTATAGTGGAAAAATTCGCATGGTCTTGTAGATCACTAAACTGCTCCACTTGAATCACTGCTGTTGTTTTGAGATATTAATTTGCTTAATGGATAAACGGGAAGGACTAATAAGTAGAAACTTTTAATGGTTGGTCTATGAAACTTGAAACTGTGCCACACTTAAAATTACCAACTGATAGAAACAATGGTATATGATTGCTACGAGTGATACATTTCTGATCGGCCTTTTGTTACACGCTAAGAGTGAATTGTCACTGCCACGAACCCTCTTGGAGTGATTTGCATTGTGCCTTGTAAATATGATTTGCTTGCTGCAACCTTTTAAATCGTGAGTCTATGTTGCGGTTCCTGGCACTTCCACCATCCATATTTTCTAGCCTCTTCGGTATTGTGCATTGCCCTTTCTCACATTGAGAGTTGGTGCAAACTTCGCTAGTGCATCCAAATCCCGTGGGAGGACTTTGTTCTCCTACACATAAGCCCATATATTCTTCCTCAAAACAGCCACCATACCTACCTATCATGGCATTTTCATAGCCATTCCGAGATATATTGCTGCACAACATCCACCTCCATTATGTTACTTGATGATGAGCTTCATGGTTATTTATGCATACTGCTACACTGGCAGGTGCATGCAGTGGGATACATCAGAGATATTCCATTATGAGTTATGAGTACTAAAAGTGTGATGATTCATTGTAATATAGGATGTTGCCCCTACCGGTGAGGATATATAAAAAAAATGAAAAAGCAAAAAAAAAGGACCAAAGAGAGAATAAAGAGAGGGGGGCGCATCACTATCCTTTATACCACACTTGTGCTTCATGTTTAGCACCAATGCTTCAGTTTGGAGAAAGTTTTCATATTATCATTCATTCATAACTATGTGGGGAACTTTACATTATAGAACTTGGCTTGTATATTTGTAACATCCCTGATTTTTGGAGACATTCAAAAATCACAAAAATTTAAAACTTTTTGCTTTCTACTAATGCAAGCCACCAAAACAAATAAAATTCAAACTCAAAACAAATACAAAGTGTTTAAATAAATTTTTGTGTTTATAAAAAACAAGTAAAAGACTTGGAAAAAACAAAATTTTAATTTGGGACATCTCTTTAAATTTTATTAAAACCCAATTCAAATCATTTATTAATTTCTATTTAGAAAGTGGTATTAAGAGCTATTAAGGTTTTACTTAAATTTTCAACGTTATATATTTAAAACATGTGGAAAACAGAACCTAATAGTTTCCCATACAAACAGTTTGATTTTACAAAATTTTAGAAAGTGATTTGAGGCCATTTGGAACTTGTTATCAAAAGTTATGCTTTGTTTGAGAAAAGAAAGAAAAAAAGGAGAGAAGAGAGAGAGCAACAGCAGCCCTCAACAGCCCATCACCTCGGCCTCCTTCTAACCCTCGCACGCGCGCGACCGAAAGGTCCAGGAGAGGCCCATCCCGCATGCAGCCCGTTTCCCTTTCCCCCTCTCTCTTTCCCTCACTCGCAAGGGGGTTCCACCACTGATGTCAGCATGACGCGCTCATGACGTCGACGCCTCGACGTCCGTGACCGAGGCGAACTCTGCCGCGCCGCCGCCTCTCTCTGCACCCTCCCGCAAGGCATCTCCCCCATATAATAGAGGGGACCTCGATGTCCGAGCCTATCCCCGCTCGGAAACCCTAAATCCTACCCCTCCGCCGCCTCTCGTTTCGTTTCCGTCAAGTATCCGCCGCCGCCACCATTGGAGGAGCCTCGGGAGATCCTTGTCGCCGTCGATTCGCCCATCGAGAGGAGGAGCTGTGAGCACCACGGGAACCGCCGTGAGGAGACGAACTCGCCGGAACCTTCAGCGCATCCGGAGGACCGCCGCATCATCGCCGCCATCTACGGCCAAACACCGGCGCCGTCACTTTCCTCATCTCCGGCGACCACCGAACAACTCCGGCCAGATCTATCCGCAGCCGTCTGATCGGCATCGGACGCACGGGAATAGATCCCGAAAAGGTACGTTCCCTTGACCTTTGGATCTAGATCCTACGGTCCTGATTTGTTTGACTTAACCCAGTCAGCTCCGCCACGTCAGCGCCACGTTAGCCGCCGCATCAGCGCTTCGCTAGCCCCCAACCAATCACGTTGCGCCGCGTGGCCTAGCCAGTCAGCCCCAGTCAACGCCCCGGTCAATTTTGTTTTTAAATTGATTTAAAAATCCAAGAAAATCACCAAAAACTTGTAAAATCCATAACTTTAGTTTTGTAAGTCCAATTTCGATGATTTTGTACTTTTTGAAATCAGCACAATTAGTAGAATTTATTAAAATTATGAAAACTTAATTTTGATACGTGCACACACTTTCTATTGTTGAATCTTTGTAAATATTGTTTTGTTGATAACTTTTGATCTATGACTCCAAATTCGACAAACTTGGACTTTTTGAAAAGACTTAAACGTGTAGAGTCTTCTAGTACTGGTCAAAATTAAAATTGACTATTTAAAATTTGTTCAATATCAAATATGCTTGTTTGGTGATTTTTGGCATAGTTTAAATTCTATAAATCCAATTTTTGCAAATAAAATATTTTTGGAGACCTTAGGATATGTACTAATAGTCCCTTGCGTCTAAAATAATTTTTGGCTAGGTTAAAATGGTTTTGGTTGTTATATGCTCATTTGACTATTTCTGACTTAGTTTATTTTCTATAACTACTTCAATATGTTTTCTCTAGCAAATTTGTGCTAAGGACTAACCTTAGACCATAGAGACCAAAACCAAAGCCTTTATAATATTTGTAAGTTATTTTTCCTAGTTGGCCCTCCTAGTTGAAAACCACTAAGTCTGGATTAGTGAAAAGCCATGGAGAGGATGCTACTGTTTTCAACTTGAAGATTTCAACATGAAGCAAGAAGACCAATGAAGGACTTAGCAACTTCAGAAACATCTCCAAGAAGTGGAAGAACTTAGAATAAAATATCAAGAGGAACTTCAATAGGACCAAACCACATCTCTCATTTTCTCTAAGTCTTTTCTCCCCTTTCTTTTTTGTTCTCTTATACTTTGTGCTATGGCTAAGTTAGATGGTTAGAAACAGGCTGCGTGCGGGATGGGCCTCTGCTGGACCTTTCGGTCGCGCGCGTGCGAGGGTTAGAAGGAGGCCGAGGTGATGGGCTGTTGCGGGCTGCTGTTGCTCTCTCTCTCTCTTCTCTCCTTTTTTTTCTTTCTTTTCTCAAACAAAGCATAACTTTTGATAACAAGTTCCAAATGGCCTCAAATCACTTTCTAAAATTTTGTAAAATCAAACTGTTTGTATGGGAAACTATTAGGTTTTGCTTTCCACATGTTTTAAATATTTAACGTTGAAAATTTAAGTAAAACCTTAATAGCTCTTAATACCACTTTCTAAATAGAAATTAATAAATGATTTGAATTGGGTTTTAGTAAAATTTAAAGAGATGTCCCAAATTAAAATTTTGTTTTTCCAAGTCTTTTACTTGTTTTTATAAACACAAAAATTTATGTAAACACTTTATATTTGTTTTGAGTTTGAATTTTATTTGTTTTGGTGGCTTGCATTAGTAGAAAGCAAAAAGTTTTAAATTTTTGTGATTTTTGAATGTCTCCAAAAATCAGGGATGTTACACACTACCACCCTTAAAATAAATCTCGTCCCGATATTTGGGGAAGGTTAGAAAGAAAGATGGGTTTGGTTTGCTTGGTTAACATTGCAACTGGGTGGCTACCACCCTTAAAAGACTCTTTGTGGGCATTCTAATCACATGGCTTGATGTGTAGCTTGTCTCCCGATGTCTTTAGTAGAACTTTTTTTCCAAGTAGGTCTATAGAGTAAGTGGTGCTCCTTGAACTTCATTTAACACTAAGGGTCACTCTCAACTTGGTCTTTTAATGTCCTTGGCAATCTTCCATCTTGTTGTTGATCTTCTCATGGTTGTTGGCATTCTAGCTAGATATCTTGTTGGGTTCAACATAGATGAGTAGAGATTTGGAAGATCTAAGGAAGTTTCTTACCCCCCCCCCCCAACACAACAAAGCAAGACAATACATTTTGCAAACAACATCTAATCAAGCATTTTCACTCCAAACAACAAGGTTTTAAGAAAACAAACTAATATTGTCATATCACACTTATTGGTCTGATCAATGCACTAACACGTTGGCGTTGTTCTTATAAACTAACTAGATTGGTTGTCTCATCTATATCTTCTGGATTCTTCAATATCTTGAGTTGTTTATGATGGTTGAGGAGTCTAAGTTCTTCTCTAATCTCTTCAATGATCTTCTCTGTAGTACTTCAGGTTGGGTGAAGAATACTTCTTGCACTTCAGGGCATGGTATTCACCAAACTCGTCTTGATCGTATAGAAGGGATGTTATCTAAAGATAAGAAATTTTGGAAATGAATAATAGATGAGAAGATATGAGAAAGATGAGAAGTTTGTCTTTAAAAGATTTGGATAAAATAGGTTTTCAACCTAGGTCTTTTCCACACTTAAGGTCTCGAATACTACAGGCAACACAATGCTCTGATACCATATTGTAGCGTTCCCACATTTAAGTAATGTAAGGACACCTGTGTTATTGTGCTAGTCCCTGGATCAAATGCTAGCACCACAGTACAAAATGAAATATCATGCAAAATGCATCAAATTTTATTACATCGCATGACCCAGTATTTACAAAATAGTATTACAACTTGCATAGTCTTAGAAGACTAGCAGAAAACAGATATTTTACTATGCATTACTAGTGTTTTTTTTGTAGTATGCATGATAGGAATTTTTTACTAAGTTATTATTATGCTATGCAAAATCCCAAGTAGTGTGTAGCCATCCTTTAGATTTGTTATTTTGGAGACTTATACTTAGTAGAAGCTTAGCCTTGCTACAAATATGTTTTACTCAATGTTGTGGAAAAATTCTAGGTATAAATTTCAATGAACCACCTGGGTGGATTTGGTTGTATGGTTGATGAGAGTTGAGTGTCGCCCCGAGGGGTGTTCACTTGTGGATTGCCACCCAGGAACAAAGAGATTCCTAAGTCCCTCTAAGTTTAGTAGCTTTCCGTGCAGCCCTTTGACATATGGGCTCTGTCTTGATCAACTAAGTTGTGAGAGTTCAACCCTTGCTTGACATGAAGATGTAGCAGAATTATAGGTGGAACGGGTCTTGCTGGATGGGTTGAATTCTTGCTTCTGAAAGATCTCGTCTCAATTCTCTCCTTTCCATGATGCACTCCGCGTGTATAGGATGTTTGGGCTAATTGAAGACAAAGGGTGAAAGTGCACAACCTCTGCAGAGTTAGAAACTATGATCATAGCCGTGTCCCGGTAATGGACGACTTCGAGCAGCTGGACAAGGATGGACAGAAGATTCTCATCACCATTTTCAATAAGTAAAACTTGTTTAGAACAATAGCTGGAGATTTGCCATGGTTTCTATCAGTGGCACTCCTCAATAATTATTTATGGTTCACTGGTTTCCATCAGTGGTACCAACTTATTGATCAAAATGTATTTATGAAAACTTAGGAGAAAACTTGCTTTATGCAAATAGCCAAAACTCCACCAAGCCAGATATGCATGTAGTTTAGACTTGCCATTTTATATCCACCATAGTGTTACTTGCCAATACATTAAATTGTATTGACTCCCTTGTGGCTGCATATTCCATATTGCAGATAAATCTGAAGACGAGTGAGGTTTCTTTCAGGATCTCGAGTCTATCGCCAACATGTTTTTGCCTGTGGCACATGAAGAAGATGGGCTCAATGTTGTACTATGTTTTCCACTGTAATTCTGTTTTCTGCTAGTCTTCTAAGACTATGCAAGTTGTAATACTATTTTGTAAAGACTGGATCATGCGATGTAATAGAATTTGATGCATTTGCATGACATTTTATTTTGTACTGTGGTGCTAGTAATTGATCCAGGGACTAGCACAATAACACAGGTATCCTTACATTATTTAAATGTGGGAACGCAATAATATTATTTGAGGAGGCTCATCATTGGAATATTATCGCGTTCCCACATTTAAGTAATGTAAGGACACCCGTGTTATTGTGCTAGTCCCTGGATCAAATGCTAGCACCACAGTACAAAATGAAATATCATGCAAATGCATCAAATTCTATTACATCGCACGATCCAGTATTTACAAAATATTATTACAACTTGCATAGTCTTAGAAGACTAGCAAAAAACAAGGATATACAGCGGAAAACATAGTACAACATTGAGCCCATCTTCTTCATGTGCCACAGGCAAAAACATGTTGGCGATAGACTCGAGATCCTGAACGAAACCTCACTCGTCTTCAGATTTATCTGCAATATGGAATATGCAGCCACAAGGGAGTCAATACAATTTAATGTATTGGCAAGTAACACTATGGTGGATATAAATGGAAATACTAATACTACATGCTTATTTGGCTGAGTGGAGTTTTGGCTAAGTTTGCATAAAGCCAGTTTTGTCATATCTCTTTTGTAAAACAAACTTTTCTTTTCAAAGGGTGGCAACATTGGATTAAGATCCATGCACCACAATATTGTTCACTTGGTCAAAATTTTACTTATTTCACTTGGTAATGAGATTCTTCCGTCAATCCTTGTCCAGCTTCTCATAGTTGTCCATAACCGGGGACACGCCTAAGATCTTAGTTTGTTGACTCTGCAGAGCTTGTGCACTTTCACCATTTGTCTTTAATTAGCCCAAACATCCTATACACCCGGAGTGCATCATGGAAAGGACAGAATTGAGACGAGATCTTTCAGAAGAAGAAGTCCAAACCCACCGGCAAGACCGTTCCACCTATAATTTTGCTACATCTGCTAGTCAAGCCTGGGCTGAACTCTTACAACTTAGTTGATCAAGACAGAGCCCATATGTCAAAAGGCTGCACGGGAAGCCACTAGATTTAGAGGGACATAGTAATCTCTTTGTTCCTGGGTGGCCATCCGCAAGTGACAACCTCAAGTGGAATAACCCTTAGACAAGGGCCCTGAGGCAACACTCAACATAAACCAGTCTTACCACTTCCACCCAGGTGGTTCATTCATTAGTTATACTTAGAATTTTTCCTCAACATCTAGTAAAACAAATTTTGCAGCATGGCTAAGCATCTAATAAGTACCAAGACATCAAAATAACAAGGTATAAGGATGGCTACACACTACTAGGATATAGCATAGCATAATATAAACTTATTAAAGTTTCCTATCATGCATACTACTCAAAATCAACTAATGCATATAGAAAATAATGGGTAGTTGATGGTGTGTTACTTGGCTTGTTGAAGTTGGTGAAGAAATCACACTCTTCACAAAAGATCGTTGCTCTCCGTACAATCTATTCATTGAAAACACAATAACAAAATAAACAATCATTCTAGCAAACAAACATACAAGTGTAGAAAACATACAGAGCAACTACCTATCCAAAGGGGTTTAACCAAGTTGGCTAGGACAAGGTCAAGGTTTGAGTTCAATACTAGTTAAGGAAATTCCAAGGGTTTACTTGTGATGGACTAGGTTGAGTTTGTAGTGATCAAACTTTACTGGAAACATATTTATCTAAGAAGTTCCAAGAGTTCACCAAGGTGATCTCACTATTTCAACTAAAGTATCACATCATAAAATGTAACATTTAGTTGTTTTCATCTAGACATTTGAGTGATCTAATTTTAGTCTTTACATTTTGGTTTAGGGTAGGTCTAGGTTTCACTAACTTCATAGAAATAGATATAACAAGATAAAGTATTTTTATTTTCCATTTGGGTCAAGGGTTGGACAAAAACAACTTGTTATTCTTCAACTTGTGTGGATGGCTCCAAGTCTTCACATGCTTGTTTTCTTGAATTTCATCTTCATGCTTCTATTGTAGTTTCCTCCTTGGATGGATTCTTCTCTTGGTCTTGGTAGGTTCTTCATGGCTTATCACTAGTTGGTTCAAGGTAGTATGGGCACAAACTACTACTAAGTCAATTTGAAAAGAAAGAAAATAGAAAGGATAGAAAGAGAGAGAAAGATGTCTTCTCCTTGATTTTCTTCATACACTTGTACTTCTTTGAGTTGCTTCTAGTTGTGAAGTCAAAATATTTTCTTCAAAATTTCTTCATTGATCTTCCTTGTAGCTCTTCATGTTGCCATCAAGTTGACAATGAAGTTTACTTCTTGTGCTTGAGTCTTGATCTCCATTTTGCTGACTTGGTGAATTCTTGAAGCAAGAATGGTGGAGTGTAGAAGTAGATAGAAAACTAGGTACTAGTGTTTGAGGTTCACTACTTGGTATTTTATATGGTTTACATATATTAATTACTTGGTCTTGTCTCCAATATATCCAAAATAACAAGGGTAACAAGGATAGAAACAAATTCTAAGACATAAGCTACTAGGTGGACTACTATGATAGGGTTTTGGCTAAAATTTACATGGTCATGGTCCAAGGTTGTCTAAAATGTTTATATAATTATTCCTATGGTTCAAGGCCACCAAAATGAACAATTTTTCAAAAGGAACTACATTGAAATTATTTATAGAAATTAATCTATGCCAAAATACTTAATTGGAAAACTTAATTCTAAATTCAAATTTAATTTGATAAAAAATTATTTTGGGACAGAGGGTATTAAAGTACACATCCTAAGGTTTCCAAACATATTTTATTTGCAATTTTTGGATTTATAGAATTTGAATTATGTCAAATTTCATCAAAAAAGCATATTTGCATTTGAACAAATTTTAGATATCCAAATTTAACTTTGGCCAATGCCAAAAGTTTCTATATGTTCTGGTGATTTCAAAAAGTCCAAGTTCGCTAAATTTTGGATTATGGTTTAAAAGTTATGATGAATTGAAGTTGTAGGGGCTAATCTGTAAAACTGCCCAATTAAATCTATCCGGGGAAAAACAGAGAAGAGATGGGCCACGTGTCTGTCCCTGATTAGTTGGTTGTGCTGACTGTGCTGTCTGCATGGCGCTGACTGTACATGCTGACTGGGTTAAGTGAAAAGATCCGGGGCGTTGGATCTAGATCCAACGGGGGCGTACCCCTTCGGGCGAGATCTAATCCTAGCCATCCGATTCAGATCTAAAGGCACAATGTAACATCCCTGATTTTTGGAAAGTCCAAAAAATCACTAAAATTTGAAACTTTTTGTTTTCATGTTTAATAAGTCACCAAAAACCAAATGAGATGCAAGAAACAAAAGAAAACAATACACATTTCAATGATATTGAAATTAAGAATCCAGTAGGCCTCTATTTTCCTAAACCCTAAAAGCCCATTCAAAAAATTTCATTATTCAAAGAAAATGTTTTCTCTTAGAAATACTTATTTTATAACATGTTTTCAAATCAAATATTACTTTGAATAATGTTTTATAGACTTGGAAACCATAGAATTATTACCTCTAACAGTTCCTATGCCTCAAAATTATTTTATGAGAATAACAACTATTTTTATTGATATCCAAATGTCATTCCAAGTTTTAAGCATAAAGTGGTATTCATAAAATGTTTTGATTTGAAAATAACATAAAATAGATCTTGAAAACAATATTAAAGCTTGAGGAGTTTTCTAAATTTTATTTAAGCCACTTTTATATTTATTTAATTTTCTATTTTGAAAATGGATTTAAGTTGCTATTAGTAAATCACTGAAATGTTAAGTTTATAAAAATATGAAAGTGAGGTAAAATGAATTTCAAAAATATTATTTGATATGTTTATTGTCTCTGACATTTTATCAAAACCTCATTTTATTAATTTTCTAATTTAAAAATATACATTAAGTACTATTAGTAATTATTTATATTTTCAAAATATAAAAAGTGAAATGTGTTCAAAAGTTTATAAAAATGTTCTAAACAGAAAGATATAAATTTTACAAGATTTTAGAAATTATTTTGAGGTCTTTTGGATTAATAAAACAAAAGATATTAAAAACAGAAATAAAAGAAAAGAAAAAGGCTGGATGACGTCATGATGACGTCATCATCATCAAGCTCAGGTCGTTACCTCTCTCTTCCGTTTCTTCCCGAAAATGAATCCGGTGATTACTCGCGTTTAAGTGCGCATTTTATTCCCTCCTTGCCCCCCCCTTAAATCTCGGCCACTACTCGTCATTTCCCCTCTCACTCCCCTCTGGATCGAGCCCCTAGGCCCTCGAAATTTGTCGCGGGACTTGCTTCGGGCCGCCGTCGTTCGTCATCGCTTCCGGCCATAGCAGCAGGTCCCCGCCGCCCATTTCACGCCCCTCCTCTTCCCCTCAACTCCCTGCACCTCCTCATGCCCTTTTTCGGTTTTTCCCGCAGCGGAACCACGTCCCCGACGAGCACCGGAGTTGCTCCGCCTCGGGACATCGCCGCGCCACCACTCGAGGCCGCCACCGTGCACACCGTGGGCACCATCGGCTTCACCACGTTGAGGCGAAGCTCATCGTGGTCTTCATCGAGCGCGGAGGTCACGGATGGCCGTCTCCGTCGACTCCCTGCGCCTCCGGCCACCGCGGGGCCATTTCCGGTGACCAACTCCGGCGGACGTAACCTCAACCTCCCCTCACCGTTGGATCTATTTTTAACGCGCTAGATTAGATCCACCCGGAAGGGGTATCACCGTTGGATCTGGATCTAACGCCCCAGATCCAACCACTTATCCACGTCATCGGCCCAGTCAGCGTGCACAGTCAGCAGAAAAGCCCCCGCAACTTCAAATCATCATATATTTTCAACCACTTAGCCTAATTTAGCAATCTTGGACTTTTTGAAAAGCCCCTGACATCTAGAAACTTTTGGCACTGGCCAAATTCAAATTTGACAAACTTAAATTTGTTCAAATTCAAATATGCTTGTTTGATGAAATTTGGCATAATTCAAATTCTACAAATCCAAAAATTGCAAATAAAATATATTTGGAAACCTTAGAATGTGTACTTTCATATACTCTGTCCCAAAATAATATTTGAACAAATTAAAATTGAGTTTAGAATTAAGTTGTCTATTTGAGTATTTTTGACATAGATTAATTTCTATAAATATTTTCAATATAGTCCCTTTTGCAAAATTGCTCCATTTGATAACCTTGAACCAGAAACAAACTTGCCCAACCATTTTGGATATCCTTGGAACATGGCCATGTGTTTTGACCAGAAACCCAACCTAGTGATTCATCCATCTTTACCATGTCTTAGAAATTGTTTGCAACTGTTATTCCTTGATGTTATGTCTATTTGGAGCCAAGCCAAGTCCTTAGATTGTGTCAATCACATATAGTACCAAGTAGTGAAATTTAGTTTTCTATCTACTTCTCCACTCCCCTTTCATGCTTCAAGAAATCATCAAGCTAACAAATTGGAGATCAAGACTCAAGCACAAGAAGAAAACTTCATCTCCAACTTAGCAACATGAAGAGCTACAAAGAAGATCATTGAAGAATTTGAAGTAAGGGAATTGTGCTTCACAAAAAATATAAGAAACTCAATGAAGTACAAATGTATGAAGAAATGAAGAAGAAGACATCTTCCTCTCTATTTCTATCCTTCTTCTATTTTCCTTAAAATTGACTTAGTGGTATTTGTGCCCATCCCATACCCAAACCAATTAGTGAAGTAAAACACATGAAGAATCTATCAAGACCAAGAGAAGAATCCATCCAAGGAAAAAAAATATACTACAATAGAAGCATGGAGATGATCTTCAAGAAAACAAGCATGTGAAGACTTGGAGAAATCCATACAAGTTGAAGAATAACAAGGTATTTTTGTCCAACCATTGACCCAAATGGAAAACCCAAGACTTAGTAATATTTTCCCTTTGATGAGGAAGTTAGTAGGCCTACCCTAACCACAATGGAATATACTAACATAGTCACTCAAATATTTTTGAAGGTGAATATGACCAAGTGTTTGCATGTATTACTTTAGTTGAAGAAGTAATATGTTTATTCTTAGTGAACTCTTGGAACTTCCTCGACAAGTATAGTTATAATAAAGTTAGATCACATCAAGCTCAACCTAGTCCTTCCCAAGTAAACCATTGGAATTTCCTTAACAAGAATGAGACCACTAGAGAATGAATCTTTCAACTCAAACCTAGACCTTGTCCTAACCAACTTGGTTAAGCCCCTTTTGATATGTTAGTTGCTATGTATGTTTTCTACACTTGTATGTTTGTTTGTTAGGATGCTTGTTTATTTGGTTTTGTGTTGTCAATGAATAGATTGTACAGAGAGCAACAATCTTTTGTGAAGAGAGTGTGATATCTTCACCAACTTCAACAAGGCAAGTAACACATCATCAACTACCCATTATTTTCTGTATGCATTAGTTGATTTTTGAGTAGTATGCATTGATAGGAAATTTTTACTAAGTTATATTATGCTATGCTATTATCCTAGTAGTGTGTAGACATCTCTTTTATCCTTGTTATTTATAGCCTTAGAACTTGATAGATGCTATGCAATGAGACAAATGATTTTTACTTGATGTTGTGGAAAAATTCTAAGTAACAACTTCAATGAACCACCTGGGTGGATTTGGTTGTTTGGATGATGAGAGTTGAGTGTCTCCCCGAGGGGTGTTCACTTGAGGAATGCCACCCAGGAACAAAGTGATTATGATGTTCCCCAAGTTTAGATTGCTTCCAGTGCAGCCTTTAGTCATATGAGCTCTGTCTTGATCAACTAAGTTGTGAGGGTTCAGCCCGGGCTTGACAAGCAGATGTAGCATAATTATAGGTGGAACAGGTCTTGCCATTGGGTTGGATTCTTGCTTCTGAAAGATCTCGTCTCGATTCTTCTCCTTTCCTTAATGCACTCAGGGTGTATAGGATGTTTGGGTTGAGTTGGGTCTGAAGGTGAAAGTGCACAAGCTCTGTAGAGTCAACAAACTAAGATCTTAGCCGTGTCCCCGTTTATGGACAACTAAGAGCAGCTGGACAAGGATGGACGGAAGAATCACATCACCATTTTCAATAAGTAAAATTTGACCAAGTGAACAGTATTTGTGGTGCTTGGATCTTAATCCAATGTTGCCACCCTTTGAAAAGAAAAGTTTGTTTTACAAAAGTGATAGGAGAAAACTGGCTTTATGAAAACTTAGCCAAAACTCCACTCAGCCAAATGAGCATGTAGTATTAGTCTTGCCATTTATATCCACCATAGTGTTACTTGCCAATACATTAAATCGTATTGACTCCCTTGTGGCTGCATATTCCATATTGCAGATATTTCTGAAGACGAGTGAGGATTTTGTTTAGGATCTCGAGACTATCGCCAACATGTTTTGCCTGTGGCACATGAAGAAGATGGGCTCAATGTTATTCATGTTTTCCGCTGTATATCTTTGTTTACTGCTAGTATTCTAAGACTATGCAAGTTGTAATACTATTTTGTAAAGATTGGATCTTGCGATGTAATAGAATTTGATGCATTTGCATGGTATTTCATTTTGTACTGTGGTGCTAGCAGTTGATCCAGGGACTAGCACACTAACACATGTATTTCACTTTTGCTAAAAAAGTGGGATGCTACACACAGGGACTAGGGCTTACCGTGGCAGCACTCCGGTGGCCGGAGATGGCGGATACGGTGGTTCTCCAGCGACCCGAGAGAAAGAAAACGACGATGGTTGCCCCTCCGGTGGTCGCCTCATTCAGGGAATGCGATGAGAATATGCACTGTAGCACAAAGAACACGCGGGTGGCCACGGAGCGGTCGCTCGCTTCCTCGAGCGTTGGCGCCGAGCAGATGGAGGAGCTCTCGACTCCGGCGACCGTGGATCAAAAGGCGTCACTGATTCTCTTCACAAAAACATCGTACAAGTGCATTAGCGCGTGCGCCCGAAAGAGGGGGTTCGAAAGGGACAAAATATGAAGGCAGGGAGGGGCTACGACGGCCGCAATCGAATACGAACGGCGGCGGGTACTGCGGACTCCGGCGAGGTTATTCGTGGGCCTCGGGACTCTATTGGGGAAGGAGACAGAGGGTAAATGGAGAGGGAGGGGAGGGCTATGAGGCGTCGTAGTCTCGCCTAGTATTAATTGCCTTAATCGTGCGAATTGATTCGGAATCAAAGGAGCGTTTCTTCGGCAACAGGCGCGGGATTTTTGGTTGATTGAAGAAGACGATGGCGTCACCCGTGACGTCACCTTGCGGGACCCACTTGTCGGTGAGAGAAAGGGAAGAGAGGCTGGGGCGGGCTGTGCTGAGCTGCTGCTGGGCCTCTGCGCTGCACCGCGCGCTAGATAAGTCCTGGGCCTTTGTGGTCCGGTCTGTTTTCCTTCTTCTCTTATTTTTGTTCATTTCTTTTTCTGTTTTCACTTTTTCTTTATAACTTTTGTTTTTAAAAACCTTTTAGCCTCAAGTAAATTTTTAAATTCTTGAAATGATATCTTATTTCAACTAAGCACATGTGAAAACTATTTTGGACACAATTCAAATTTGAAAAAAATTAAACATGTGATTAAATGCTAATAGTACTTAATGTTATTTTAAAATTAGAAAATAGTAGAAATTTAAATATTTGTCAAATAAATTTCCAGTGACATACTATAATGAGAATATTATATTTGAAAGTAATATAATTCATTTTTTCATATTTTATATTTTGAAGATATGAGTGATTACTAATAGCAACTTATTACCATTTAATTAATTCATATCAAATAATTAATATTGTTGATCAATAAAATTCCAGAGAGTTGCCACTATCAAAAATGTTGTTTCCAAAAGTGTGATTCATTTTCATATCAAAATAATTCATTGGAAAACATTTAGAGAATACGATTTGCTTAAAGAAAGATAATAATTATTGAATAAAGAAAATTTATTTGAATAAGGTTTAGGGTTTATGGAATTGAGAAAATTGGATTCTTTATTCCAATTACATATTTTTTTTCTCTTTTATTTCCTCCTTTTATTTGGTTTTTTGGTGATTGTCATAACATGAAAACAAAAAAGTTTAAATTTTTGTGATTTTTTTGTTTTCCAAAAATTAGGGATGTTACAGACTACCACCCTTAAAAGAAATCTCGTCCCGAGATTTGGGAAGGCTAGAACGAAAGATCGGGTTTTGGATATGTAACATCCCTGATTTTTGGAAAACTCAAAAATCACAAAAAATTTAAAAAAATTGTTTTCATGTTATGCAATTCACCAAAAACCAAATGAGAAGCAAGAAACAAAAGGAAACAATACATATTTCAATGAAATTAAAATTACCAATACAATTATTACCTCTAATAGTTTTATATGCCTTAAAATTATTTTATGGGAATAACAAATAGTTATATTGATATGCAAATGTTATTCCAAGTTTTAAACATAAAGTGCTACTCATAAAATGTTTTTCTTTGAAAATAACATATGACTAGTACAATGTTTCTGAAATTTTATAAAACCCCCTTTCTAATTATTTTTATTTTTCTATTTAAAAATGGTTTTAAGTACTATTAGTAATTCATTTATAATTACAAAATATAAAAATTGAATTGTGTTGGAAACATCAAAATAATGTTTTTATTTGGTAGATAATTTAATTACAAAATTTTAGAAATTAAGTTGTCCAACTAAGTACTTTGACATAGATTAATTTCTATAAATAATTTCTATAGTCCCTTTTGGAAGACCTTAACCTAATCACAATAGTTTCCTATGCTATTATCCCAAGTAGTGTGTAGCCATCCTTATTACCTTGGTAGTGTATCATCCTCAAAATTTGGTAGTTGATTGCTTAGCTATTCTTGTAGATGAAGTTGATGTGATTGGAAGTATAACTATGTTTTGAATGATTACCCTAAGGGGTTTATGAAATATTTTTGGTGGAGTACTAGATACTCACAAGTGTGGCATGGTAGGGGACCATTTACATGGTTGAACCTATGAAAATGTTCACATGAATAGCATGGTAGGGGATCACATTAGTGGTTGTACCTATGAAAATGCTTATTACCCAGCATGGTAGGGGATCACATTAGTGGTTGTACCTATGAAAATGCTTATTACCCAGCATGGTAGGGGATCACATTAGTGGTTGTACCTATGAAAATGCTTATTACTCCAGCATGGTAGGGGATCACATTAGTGGTTGTACCTATGAAAATGCTTATTACTCCAGCATGGTAGGGGATCACATTAGTGGTTGTACCTATGAAAGTGCTTATTACTCTAGCATGGTAGGGGATCACATTAGTGGTTGTACCTATGAAAATGCTTATTACTCCGGCATGGTAGGGGGTCACTTTGGTGGTTGTACCTATGAAAATGCTCTTATCTCTGGCATGGTAGGGTACCATTCACATGGTTGTACCTATGAATATGTCAACATTTCTGAAGATGACTCTTGGTTCACAAATCTCTATCCAGAGATACCTCTTATGATCAAAATTGTTTTATGAAAAATATAGGAGAAAACTTGCTTTATGCAAACTTAGCCAAAACTCCACTCAGCCATATAAGCATGTAGTATTAGTCTTGCCATTTATATCCACCATAGTGTTACTTGCCAATACATTAAATTGTATTGACTCCCTTGTGGCTGCATATTCCATATTGCAGATGTTTCTGAAGACGAGTGAGGATTTCGTTTAGGATATCGAGACTATCGCCAACATGTTTTGCCTGTGGCACATGAAGAAGATGGGCTCAATGTTGTACTATGTTTTCCGTTGTTTATGCTAGTCTTCTGAGACTATGCAAGTTGTAAATCCTATTTTGTAAAGACTGAATCATGCGATGTAATAGAATTTGATGCATTTGCATGATATTTCATTTTGTACTATGGTGCTAGCAATTGATCCAGGGACTAGCACTATAACACAGGTGTCCTTACATTATTTAAATGTGGGAACGCTACAAAATGGTATCAGAGCATTGTGTTGCCTGTAGGATTCGAGACCCTTAGGTTTGGAAGCCATTTTTTATCATGTTATTATCTCCTTAGAGTATTTTGGATCCTAGCGGCATAGTGAGATGAAGCGGCCCGGACAACTTTACGTGTCCACGGACATGAGACCGTTCCCTGATTGGCTTGCGGGTGCATTGTCCTTCTCACTATAGTGAATATCCAATTTGCAACAAGTTGTTAATAACCCATTGATCACCCTAGGATTGAAAAATTTCTATGTTCAAACTTTCTAGAAACAGAACAATCATCTTGATTCTTCTCATATCATCTCATCTATTATTCACCTTCAAAAATTTCTAGATGACCTACCTCTTCAATACCATCAAGACAGGAATGTTGATGACCATACCATGAAGTGCAAGAAGTATTTTCACAACATGAAGACCTACACTCAAGACAATTGAAGAAAACTTGGAGATACACCAATACTTCCCAACAATCAAGAACACCTCAAGACATCGAGAGAAGAATTTGAAGAAAAACTCAAGAAGATATAGATGAGACCACCAATCTAGTTCCTTTGTTAGAACAATGTTAACGTGTTAGTGTATTGATCATACAAATGTGTGTTGTATGACAATACTAGTTTGTTTTCTAAAAACCTTGTTGTTTGGTGTGATGATTGTAATGCTTTATGTTTGTTATGTGTTATTTGCAAGATGAGTTTCCTTGATCTGATGTGTTGGGGGTAGGAATTTCTTTAGTCTCTTTCTAATATCTACTCTTTCATGCTAAGCCAAACCAACACTCATACCCATTAAAAAAAACCATATTGGGCTACCATATGAAGTGCAATAACAAACCTTTCACCCAAGAATGCCAGGACTAGTTCTTTATAGAGACACAAGCCATACAATTGAGGAATGTCATAGATTTCAAGATCCGTTTGTGTGAAGGAACAATCACATCCAAGATCAGTGACCAACTACATCATAAGGAGTAGCAAGCCAATCAAAGAGTGAAGAAAGTGTCGGGGGGTTACCCCCGAGTAGGGGTAAGGCCAGTGCTAAAGGACAGATCAAAGGGGCTATTTGACTAAGTAGCTGGCTACCCGGTACTTGCTACCCGGTAGACTGCTATCCGGTCGTACCCACCATTGGCCAGAAGGAAGAATCAAGGAAGTTATGTTCCTCCGAGTAGAGGAGTTGGTCCGAGTAGAGGGAGTGGTTTCCTGCTCGGGCCAGAAGTCAATGGAGCCGTTCTGACAAAGGATCCCGCGTATCCTGCGTCCGTACGGCGTGCGGTTCAACTTACGGAGCGCGTGATTATCCGCGCTCCGGCGTGGCTACAGTGCGGTAGGCGCCTGTCTAGTCCTGTCACTAACGGAGGGGACAGGACAGGGCTAGGGGCCTACCCTATCTCACTGACAAGGGTGGTCAGGTCCCATCTCCGAACGGCGCGACGACTTGCGGTGCACGCGTCAGCGGGAACCCGGAGGCGTGCGCGGTTCTGTAGTGCTCCTGTCCCATCAAGCTGTACCTTTTAGTCTTATTATATCCGGCTAGGCACCAGTATATAAGGTGCCCTGCCCCCTCCTGTGAGAGGTTCGCCGCACTCGTTATACTTTCCAGAGGCAACACTTAGAGAGAACTTGAGAGAAGAGTGGCTACTCGGCTGAAGGCCTGTACTGTACTGTGGCTACTCGGTAAACACCCATATAAAGAGAGAGGCAGGAGTAGGGGTGTTACCTCCACACGAGGGCCCTGAACCTGGGTAAGATCTTGTTGTTTGCAGTGTTTGTGACTTACCACATGCGGCTACTCGCCGTGTGATCCCTCCCCGAGCACCTCCAGCGTCCATCGGCCCCAACATTAGCCATCCCATGGCATCTGCCGTGATACCACCACGACAGTTGGCGCCCACCGTGGGGCAGATAGCGGCGCTGGCTGGAGTCCATGTTCGGACGGGACTCGTTTCTGCTACTGGGGAGCGCGTGGTCTGTGGCCTTGTCCACAGATTCGGCTCCTTCGACTTCGTCACCGACAACGCCGGAGATTTCGGCGGGAGGCCCATACCGGCAGGCGGCTCGGTGCTCTCCTTCGGCTCGCACCTCGTCTACGTCGCCACCGCCGTCATCCGCGAGTTCCCAGAGGAGGTGCTGGTCGCGGAGGATCCTCCTGCTGTGCTTGTTGCCCGCGGAAGGCCGACTGGCTGCTCTGCGGACAGCGTGGAGGTGATGATGACCGGCCCGGCTACCGATGCCAGGAAGGGCGCGGCTGCTGCCGCGGGGGTCATCGAGGATCTTGCTGGCCCGAGTGCTATCCAGAGGGTTCACAAGCCCTACGAGAAGGACTCCAACATCCCTCTCTCCACTACTCCGACGATACCGGCATCCGCCGTGCGGATGGGCATGCCACCTCCCACCGATCTGGAGCTCTTGACCATGAGGGCGCAGCTCGACCGGCAACGTCAGGAGCTGCTCGCTGAACACCTGGAGCTTGAGAAGGTTAGGCTCGAGCTTAGCCTAGACCAGAACGAGTACAACAAGGCCCACGGCTTTACTCCTGTTGTTAGGAAGCCTAGCAAAGTAGGCGCTACTCGTCGCAACTTAGGCGCCGAGATGGCGACCGTTGGTGAGGCTCCTAGCCAGTCTGCCACCGTAAACACCACTACCAGGCCCAGATACAGCACCCCCGCCAAAACACTTAGAGCTGCAGAGGCTGTAGCTGCTGAGTTGCCAAACCTTGCCGGCCACGCGCGCGCTAGGCAGCAGGAGAGGCTCAATGAGTTAGTGCTAGAAGCCGCTAGGCAGAATGAGGAGTTCCGGAAAGCCAATCCGGGTGCCGGTGCTTCTCAGGTTGTGCACTCGCATGCGGTCAGATCTACGGATCAGGCCTCATCGCCGCATCCCAGCCGTGAGAGGGACCAGAGTGTGCGCTCTGGGAAGAGTAGACAGATGCAGGTGTACGACCCGGATCTCGCTGCGAAACAGCGCGCTGTGCCGTGAGAGTCCGGTCAGAAACACACTACTGCAGGAGCAGGCTATCAAGCCCATAAAGCTCACAGCAAAGGGCAAGACGGAGACAACGCGGGGCCTTCTCGGCGTGCTGCTGCTCAGCCTACTCGGCAAAGGACGCAGCAGCCAGCTGCAGCACAGCCGCGTGCAGCTGAACCAGCAGCCAACCCTGTGGTGCAACCCGGTGTTGTGCAGGAGAACATGTATGATGATGGCTACTCGGCGATGGGGCTAGCCGGCTATGCTGGCCCAAGGAATGTTGCTGATTGTCTAGGTGACCGCAAGTTGGAGCCCAGTGATGCAAGGTTCAAGCTGGATCGAATCAACCTGTCCGCGCAACTCGAGAACAAGGGGCCGCCTGGCCCAGAATGCTTTGGCCCTCGCATCACGAACGAGCCGTTCATGAACCACTTCCAGCTGGCCAGGGGAACCAAGTGTTACAATGGCAGCACCAAGCCAGAGGATTGGTTGAGTGACTATGTCACAGCCGTGCACATTACATGCGGCAACCGGAGATGGGATGTGCGGTATGTTCCGCAGATGCTAGAGGGTCCAGCTTGGACTTGGCTCAACAACCTGCCCAAGGACAGTATCAATTGATGGCTGGACTTCTCGGAGGCCTTCATCAGCAACTTCACCAGCACCTACAAGAGGCCGAATAGGCCGCATCAGTTGTTCGCTTGCAAGCAGCGGGAAGATGAGACCGACCGTGAATATCTTACTCGGTGGAGCACCTTGACGAACACCTGTGAAGGTGTGAATGAGGCCTAGGCCATCACTTGGTTTGCGTAGGGCTGCAGGCATGGCAGCATGTTGTGGCAGAAGCTGCAGCGCGAGATGCCGAGTACTCTCGGTGAGACCATCAAGATCGCGGACATGTATGCACTCGGCGACCCAACTCAGCCCCTGATGGACTCCCCTGAGCCGAGAAGGAACTACAATAGCAACAAGCGCAATGATTTCCGCAACAAGCACAGAGGTGACCGGATTAATACTCGGTATGATCCCGAGGAGGTGAATGTTGTGACTACGGCTGCTAGGAGTAGCCAAAGGCAAAAAACTGCTGGAGCCCAGTACGGGCAAAACCAGAATCAGGGCCAAGGCATCAAGAAGCCGTACAATGCTCCCCAGCAGGGTAGCGGCAACCCGGACCCAGCTCCGAACTTTGTCTTTGGAAGAATGAGGGATGGGCCGTGCATCTTCCATACTCGGCATCCGGCCAGGCCAGCCAACCACACTACTCGGCAGTGCAGCTGGTGGGAACAGATCAAGAATGAGGGCTTGCCCCCTCCTCCTCCTCTGCCAGCTGCGAATGCCAATGTGCAGCCAACTCGGGCACCTGCTCCCCGGCCAGCAGCCTTACCGAGAAGAGAGAATGTGAACCAGGTGGCTTTAGGAGCCAACCGCAACTTCAACAACGACGGCTACCGCAACTACAACAACAAAAACCGCAACCGCAATTTCTACACCCGCAACAACAACAGGAACAACAACAACAACAACCAAGGTAACAACAACAACGGCAACAATGGTGGTGGAGACCGCAACCAGTACCAGGAACACCACGAGAGCTACATGATCTTCACCTCTGAGCCCGCCGACAAGCAGTCTCTGCACAGACGCGCGATGGAGGTCAATGTTGTGATTCCTGCTGTGCCCCACTACCTGCATTGGTGCAACCAAGAGATCACATGGTCCAGAGCTGATCATCCTAGGGTGATGCCCAACCCGGGTAGCTATGCTTTGGTGGTGGATCCCACCTTCTTGGGCGCTCAGAAGAACGTCAGGTTCAGCAAGGTCATGATCAACAACGGCAACAGCATCAACATTGTGTACAGAGACACACTTGAGAAGCTCGGGATGGCCGAGAACATGCTGCTACCCAGCAGGACCACTTTCCATGGCATTGTGACGGGAGTGTCTTGCTCTCCAATCGGCCGCGTCTGGATAGACGTCCTATTCGGCACCAGGGAGAACTGCCGCACTGAGAGCTTGGATTTCGAGGTGATTGACCACCAGAGCCCATACCATGCCCTACTCGGTAGGCCTGCTCTCAGCAAGTTCATGGCTTCAACCCATGCTGCATACTTGAAGATGAAGATCTCTGGTCCCAATGGAGTGATCACCATCTCGGGTGACTACAAGAGGTCTATGGAGTGTGCCTCTGCTGGTTCCCTGCTGGCGGAATCCATGGTCATTGCTGCCGAGAAGAAGAAGATGTATGAGGTGGTGGCTATGGCGCAAGCAGCGCAAGGTGGTGCGCCTGGCATGCCGAGTTCCCAGTACGGGACTGCGTTCCAGGAGACAAAGAAGGTCCAGGTTGATCCTGGGTTCCCAGATCGTGTTGCCATCATTGGCGCCGGGTTGGGAGAGAAATAGGAAAGCGAGCTCATCCACTTCCTCTATGAGAATCGGGATGTCTTCGCCTGGTCAAATGAGGATTTGCCAGGCGTCCCGAGGGAGTTGGTTGAGCACTCGCTACATGTGCGGCATGATGCCAAGCCAGTAAAGCAGGCGATGCGCCGCTTCGGTGATGAGAGGAGGAAGGCTATCAGTGATTAGATCACCAAGTTGCTGATAAGCAACTTTATCATGGAGGTTTTGCATCCGTACTGGCTAGCCAACCCGGTTATGGTTGATAAGAAGAAGGAGGACCCCAAGGCGGATACCGCATGGCGCATGTGCGTGGACTACACCGACCTGAACAAGGCCTGCCCCAAGGATCCCTTTCCGCTACCCCGCATAGATCAGGTGATCGATTCCACTGCTGGTTGTGAGCTTTTGTCTTTCATAGATGCCTACTCTGGTTTTCATCAGATAGCTCTCAACCCTGCTGATCAAATAAAGACTGCCTTTATTACCCCGTACGGGCCTTATTGCTATCGTGTCATGTGCTTTGGGTTGCGGAATGCTGGTGCTACCTATCAGAGATGCATGCAGAAATGCTTGCATGATCAAATTGGCAAAAATATGCAGGTGTACGTAGATGACATTGTCATCAAAACGAATAAAACACATACTCTGCTTACTGACATTGAGGAAACATTTGCCAACTTGCGCAAGTACAAGATGAAGTTGAATCCGACTAAATGCACCTTTGGCGTCCCGGCTGGCAAGCTACTCGGCTTCTTGGTATCCAGTCGGGGTATTGAGGCCAATCCTTCAAAGATAAAAGCTATAGAGAGCATGTCTTTGCCGAGATCCCTGAAGGATGTGCAAAAGTTCACTGGTTGCTTGGCTTCTCTGAGCCGCTTCCTGGGCAGAATGGGCGAGAAGGCCTTGCCTCTGTATCAGTTGATGAAGAAGAGCGACAAGTTCGTCTGGACACCGCAGATGTGGCATTCAAGGAATTAAAAGCCATGTTGGGTAGCGCTCCCATCTTGGCTAGTCCGCTACCCAAAGAGCCAATGTTGCTGTACATTGCTACGACTAACCGAGTGGTCAGTGTTGTGATTGTGGTGGAGAGAGAAGAGGAAGGCAAGACTGTGCAGCGGCCAGTATACTATCTCGGTGAGGTGCTGTCCAGCTCCAAGCAAAACTACCCACATTACCAGAAGATGACTTACGGCGTGTACCTGGGCGCCAAGAAGCTGAAGCACTATTTCCAAGAGCATCCCATCACTGTGGTGAGTTCTGCTCCCATCTCGGACATCATGGGCAACAAGGAGGCAAGTGGCAGAGTAGCCAAGTGGGCGATTGAGCTGGCCGCGTACGCTCCTGCGTATGCGAGAAGAGAAGCCATCAAGTCTCAGATCCTAGCAGATTTTCTGGTGGATTGGGCTGAGGTGCAGTATGAGCCTCCTACTCCGGTAGCCAACTACTGGAAGATGCATTTTGATGGCTCCAAAGTGAAGGAAGGCCTGGGTGCTGGTGTGGTGCTCACATCGCCCAAGAGAGATCAACTCAAGTATGTGCTGCAAATTCATTTCAAGGCATCCAACAATGTAGCAGAGTACGAGGCCGTGGTACACGGTTTGAAGGTGGCCAAGGAGGTTGGCGTGCAGCGCATTATATGCTATGGCGACTCGGATCTGGTCGTGCAGCAAGTTTCAGGCACCTGGGATGCTCTAGATGCCAACATGGCTTCATATCGGTTTTTGGTGCAAACCATGACTGGTTTCTTTGAAGGGTGCGAGTTCAAGCACATACACCGAGCAGAGAATGAGGCAGCTGATGAGCTGTCCAAGTTGGGGTCTTCTCGGCAGTACATCCCGACTGGGATTGCCTTGGAGCATTTGAGGAAGCCATCTATCAAGCCATCCCCCAACTCGGAGTCTATATTCGTTCCTTCTCTGCCTGGTGAGGAAGCTGTTCCCATGGAGATTGATTGGGAGGTTGCGAAAGAGAACCCGGGGACTGCCGTCTCCATCCCGGGGACTGGCGCCTGCAACCCGGGGACTGTCCCTTCTTACTCGGGGACTGCACCTCCTAACTCGGGGACTGTCGCATTCCTTGAGGGGGTCCTGGCTGAGTGCTCGGGGACTCGTCCCCGCCTCAAAAGAAGAAGAGATGGTGGTTGATCCAATGGAAGTGGACGAACCAGTGTTTCCCATCCGGGGGACACCGAGTTGGGCTTTTCCCATATTATCCTTTCTAAAGGACGGCACCTTGCCGAGTGATGAGGTTACCTCGAGGCAAATTCAGAGAAGATCCAAGGGCTATACAATCTTCAAGGATGTGCTGCATAAAGGAAGTCCTACTGGTGTGCTGCAGCGCTGTGTAGAGCCAGAAGAAGGAGAAGAAATTTTGGTGGAGATACACCAAGGAGAATGTGGGCATCACGCCTCTTCTCGGGCTCTGGTCAACAAGGCTTTTCGGCATGGCTTCTTTTGGCTCACTGCCTTGAAGCAAGCTGAAGATATTGTGAGAAAGTGCAATGGCTGCCAAAGATTTGCAAGTAAGAGTCATATGCCGGCTTCCGAGTTGAAGACCATTCCCATTACTTGGCCATTTGCTGTTTGGTGCTTGGATATGGTGGGTCCTTTCAAGCCAGCTAGAGGCAACATGACTCACATCTTGGTCATGGTTGACAAGTTCACGAAATGGATTGAGGTGAAGCCTATTCGGAAGTGTGATGGAGCCACTGCTGTGAGTTTCCTGAAGGATGTGATCCTGAGATATGGCTACCCGCACAGCATTATCACGGATAATGGCACAAACTTTGCTGAGGGTATGTTTGCGAGGTTCTGCATAGATAAGCATATTCGGCTAGATGTTGCATCTATTGCGCATCCCGCCTCCAATGGGCAAGTTGAAAGAGAAAATGGCATGGTGCTATCAGGCATAAAGCCAAGACTGATTGAGCCGCTGCTGAAAACACCTGGGTGTTGGCTAGACGAGTTGCCAGCGGTGTTGTGGAGTCTAAGGACTACCCCTAACCGGTCAACCGGCTACACGCCATTCTTCCTGGTTTATGGAGCTGAGGCCGTGTTGCCCACTGACCTAGAGCATGACTCGCCCCGTGTAACGCTCTACACTGAGGCAGAGGCTAGAGAATCTCGAGAAAATGACGTTGACCTGCTAGAAGAAGCAAGAGAGCTAACTCTGTCACGTTCAGCTGTTTACCAGCAAAACTTGAGGCGTTATCACAGCCGGAAAGTGAATCCAAGGGTTTTCCGAGAAGGAGACATGGTGCTTAGGCTCGTGCAGCGCACAGCCGGGATGCACAAGCTCTCCCCTCCGTGGGAAGGGCCTTTCATTGTGAGCAAGGCCTTAAACAATGATGCCTACTATCTAATTGACGCACAGCCAGCCCAGAAGAACAGGCCGGATAGAGCTGGAGAGGAATCCAAGCGCCCTTGGAATGTAGCTCCACTTCGACGTTTTCACTCATAAGCAAACTGTGTATGTATCTTCTTATCCAAGTTAAACTCCTATTCGGCAATCTGAAATTGAACTCGGGGACTGCCCTCGTCCAAATTGTTCCTTGTGTTTACTCTGTTTCGCTTTGTCTATTCGGTTGAACCACTTAGGATTTCAAAAGCATACAAAGTAGTGTGTTTAAACTCACAGGACACTCTGCGACTCTGCTATTGTCCGCAACCCGGCTTCATGGCAAGCCAGAGAACAAGCCAAAGCGTCAATGAACACATGAAAAATTGCAAAGGAAAGGAAGCGTGTGGCAACCGAATAGAGTGTTTTTTACTGTTTTTTCTTTTCGGCTAAGTGGTGGGCAGCATTACTATGAATTTTCTAAGTAGCTAAGTATTTGAAACTCCTACTTTGAACTCTTGTGACTCGACTACCAACAAAGCAACAAGTTGCAGGTAAGAGCTGAGATAAAAAGGAAGAGCAGATAAAAAATGCAACTCGGGGACTTGCATATTAACGCAACCCGGCATTGAGCCAGAGTTGCTAAGAACTTCGACAAAGATAAAATTAAGTAGCAACAAAAGACTTAATAGTTTGATACATTTGCACCCGGCATCCCGGGGATCTGATAAAAGTTCCAGAGCATAAGTGTTTTCAGGAATTCACTAGTTGGAGGTAGCGGTGTTGTCCGCAGCTTTGTCATCAGCTCCAGCCTTCTCGGCATCAGCATCAGCCTTGGCGCTCTCGGCGTCCGCTTCAGTGTTGGCGTTGGCGGCTGGCTCTGAGGTTGCCGTGGCGATGGAGATGGGATCCGTGGCCGAGGTCGATGCAGCAGATTGGAAGCTGGGCATCGGGAAGCTGCTGGTTGCGCCCAACTCGGGAGCCGCTTGCTGGATCACCATCTCGGTGGTGATGGTGGGCTCGATGTCGGCGTCAACCTTGGCTTTTCCCTTCTCGGCGGCTCCCTTCGTGGCACCCTCCTCGAACATGCTCAGGTCATCCGACTCGGTGTCCTCATCTTCATCGTCGTCCTCTTCCTCAGCTTCAGTATCTGGCTCGGGGAGGCCCTCGATGAAGGTGGCGGTGTCCGCGTAGGAGGCTATCTCGTAGGCTACCCTCTTTCGACAAGCAACACAGTCGGGATCCGTGCTCCATTTGGAATCTTCGCGCATCTCGAGGATCCTGTCGAGGTTGAGGTTCTCGTACCAGCTTGTGATAAAGTGAAGTAGCTGGTCCGCTCCTGCCCGAGCTGCGGAAGCGCGCCACTTCTTCAACTCGGCCTTCACGCCGTCCAGCTTCCCGACGATGTCGATTAAGCTGTTGGGCGCGGATTCATCCGGCCAGAACAGGTCATGGATTTTGTAGGCAGTGGACACCATGGTGGTGCCCAAGCCCCTGAGTTGGCGAAGCTGGGTCTTGATGCTCAGGAGGTTGTCATTGACACTGGACTTGGTGTCAATGGGCAACCCGGATGCAGCTCGGAGTTCTTGGACCTTAGCCAAAGCAAGAGTGCTGGCGGCGCGGAGATCAGGGAAGATATCTGGAAGAGAAACCAGTAAGAATTGGGAAGAGAGGCAGAGAAGAGAGAAAGCCAGATAGAAAGAAGGATTGAGAGGAGAAATAGACAGATGCAGAGAAGAGAAGACTTACTTTTGAGATCCACCAGCAGCGCGTACAGCTTGATCTTCCAAGCCTCCTCGTCAGCAATATGTCGGTCCTCAATCTGGCGTGCGTTGGCGAGATGGAGCATGATTTGCGAGTTGTGATCCTTCAGCACTGAGATCTCCACCTCAAGCGCCTTCTCCTTGGCCTTAGCTGCTGCCTTGATCTCCTCCTTCGCGGCAGTTTGATCCAAGGCATCCTGGAGGGCAGACTTGAGTTGGACCTGCATCTGCTCGAAATCAGCGCGCTCTGCATCGCGTTCCTTCTGGAGATCCGCGTCTCGGGTGGCCAGCTGCTGTTGCACCTCAGCAGGCATCAAGCAGTTGAGATGCTCCTCCCGGAATTTCTTGTATTCTTCTGCAAAGAGAACAACAGGGTTAGCAGAGTAACCAAGTAAAGGAAGATGCAATGGCAGAGTAGCTGGCAACTCACCTTCCAGTTGCTTGATCTTGCTTTTGGCAGAGGAGGAGAAGACATGGCAGTGTTCATGCTGCTCCTTCAGTTCTTTGAATTTGCCTGCAGAGTAAACAGAGTTAGAGCAAAAAGCAAACGCGGGCGTAAACACAAAACGCACAAACCGAATAGCTGAAAGCTTGCTCTCTATTTCCGAAAGTTGGAGAGCGCGGTCCAGTGCCGCCTGCTCCATTGCTGCGTCATCTTTGCTCTCGGCTTCAAGAGTCGCGATGCGGTTCTTGGCCACTCTGTGGTTCCAGAGCAGCCGGCGGAAGATATTGGTCCTCTTCACGAGGCTATTCTGTGAAAGAGAAGAAAAGGAGTTAGAATTTTTTTTGAAGATTTGACCCGAGAAGACGGAAACTCGGTTGAGTACCCGTCTACTCGGCCCGAATCTCGGGGACTGGGGAATAGCTAAGAGGAAAAGAAGAGAAGAAGAAAAGAAAAATTGCAACTCGGAAAAGCTAGAAAAAGCAAGGGAAGCAAGAAAAACTTACAGCATATGTTTGCTCCACGTCCTCGGCGGCCTTGCGGAGGCAGAACAGCTTCCCGGCTAGCGTGCAGGTGTCGGAGGCGATGGTCATCGGAACAGAGCCAATGTCGGCCTTGTTCCAGTCGACGCGATAGTGGTCAACATCGCCCAAGGTGCTGTCGTTCCACTTCTCGATGCCGTGAGCATCGCTCTCCCAGACCTTGTCCACGAAGCCTACCCGGTCCAGGACCGCGGTTAGCCCTTCTGACTGGATGTCGTCCTCACCGGCTTCGCGTGAGTGGAAATCAATAGGTTTCTTGGCCTTGGACTGGGTAGCCACAACCTTGGCCTGGTCTTCCTGCAGGGCGGAAAGCCGCTTCTCGCCTTTGGCCAGGGAGATGCTGTGCTGCTGGGACACCTCCATCAGGTATGATGGCCAGCTGCCTTGTGCGCGAACAGCACTCGACCCTTCGCCTGGGCCAGCAGATCCAGCAGCAGCGCCAGGGGTGAGTTGCGTGCTCTTTGGTCCCTTGGGCGGTGGCATCAGATCCGTGTACTACGCAACCTTGCGCGCTGGGTTCTTCCGAACAGCTGCAGCTTCAGGCTTGGCGGTCTTCTTGGAGGCAGCGTCCGCCCGAGAAGCGGACGGAGGCGCTTGGCGTGAAGTGGGTGGAGGCATAAGCTGAGAAGCAGTCTTGGTCGCTTTCTGCTTCGGTGGAGGGCTTGGTGCGGTTGGTGGAGTAGCCTGCTGGGTAGGCGGCACAAGGGGTCGGCTACCCTACGCAGCGTCTGGCCGCGCTTGGCTCTCGAGCACTGGCTCCACCACAGCCTTCTCAACCCGCTGCTCGGCAGCGGGATCAGGCTGAAGGTCTGTTGTTTCTTCTACCCGCGGCCTGGCCGCGGGGTCTTCTTGAGCTGCAGCTTGTTCTTCCTGCTGCTCGGTGGTGTCATCCGGCCGCTCAAGGGCGGCACGGTCTTGGTTCTCAGCTTCTTGATCAACATTCTCCCCAGCTGAGGTAGCTGGGGGAGAGGGAGGCGTCTCATCGTGAGCAGCATCCTGCGCACTCTGGTACGCGTAGGTCTGCTGCTCCAAGTTCTGGGCATCTTGGTCACCAGCGCCCGTGTTCTCGGCGCCGATGTCTTCTTCTTCTAGCTTCACCGGAGAGGGTGCACGCATCCTACCCCGCGGTGCTGGATCGTCATCGTCCGAGAGGTCGACGAGCTTCTCGAGGTCCACGACGGGTTTCCTCTTGGTACGAGTGGGAGCTGCGGCAGCGTCAGCATCCAGAGGATCGCTGAAGGAAGGAAGCAATTCAGGAAAAGAGAGAGAGCAGAACAGCGAGAAGCAGTAGCGAGTTGGTGTTTGGATGGAACAACTTACCCTTTTAGGGAGGGGGGTTGCCTTCTGTTGGTGGTGAGCTTCTTGCCACCCGTCTTCTTCGTCTTCTTGGCAGCAGGTTCTTGGGCACCGCTGCCCGCCCTTTTCCGGGTTGTGGGAGCAGCCACAGATAGAGGCTGAACATCCATGGGCTCCTCGTCCTCCTCATGCTCGGGATCCTCTGCAGAGAAGAGAAAAGGGATTCAGAAACAGAAAAGGAAATCAGAGTGTGCTACGGGTGATCAGAAAGGTGAACTTGGTCACCTTCGTCATCCTCGGACCAATCCCGGATGGACGCGTCAACTTGGTGCTTACCAGGCTGAGTGGCATGTGGGATGCAGAGAGTGTCCTGGGTGTTGTAGGCCTTCTCGTCATCCTCTTCCCTATCATCGTGCCAGTTGCCCTCGAAGACCTCCTCATCTTCCTCTGCCTGGCGATCGATGTGCTGGAAAGGCAAACAGATGGCACAGTGAGTTGAGTTCTCGGCTATGGGGTCCTACTCGGAGCAACATGCAAACGCAAAGCATATTTGGCTAAGTATTTCGACCCGACCAGACATGCAAACATAAAGCATATAAAGCCAAAAGGAGGATTATGTGATGTCCTACTCGGAATAACATGCAAACACAAAGCATATTCGGCTAAGGACTTCTATTCGGCATGGCATGCAAACACAAAGCATATAAAGCCAACAAGTTACTTATGATGTTCTACTTGGTGCGGCATGCAAACACTAAGCATACAAAGCTGAGAAACCATCTACTCGGTATCAAAGTGCAGAAGTAAAGCACAGAGTACTAACCTGTCCAATGCCCTTGGTGCAGCTATACGGCTCGAAGCCATAAAGCCAATCGTCCTTCAGCGTGGTGTGCATGATGGACCTAGCCCAGACAGCCACCTCCGACTTGCTGAGCTCGAAAGTCGTGGTCCTTGTGCAGTCACGGGGTCCCCCCATGTAGCACATCTTGTGCGAGCGGCGCTGGAGCGGGAGTACCCGGCGTGAGATCCAGCATGCGATTGGATCGTCATGGAGAAGCCCCTCCTCCCGCAACTCGGCCAGGCGTTGCTCGACCTGGATGACATCCTCGATGGCGGTCTTCGGGTGGTAGCCCCAATTCTGCTGAGTTGGCAGGGCATTCTTGAACTTGGGAAGGCCTATCCGGTCCTGGATCGGCTTCCCGACTTCGGTGGCTACGTTCTTCATGTAGAGGAAGCTGCGCTGCCACTTGCGCACGGATTCCAGTCCCTTAGCTCGTGGATGGCTACCCGTGGAGCACTGCAGCATCATAGCGCATCCCGCCTGGGTCATGGCGTGGGCGCCATCAGTCTTTCCCGGGTTGGGGACACTCTGTTTGCGGAAAAAGAAATAGCGTGCCCATGTGTGGATTGTTGGGTACACGCCAAGGAAAGCTTCACACACCACGGCGTGGGTGGAGAGCATGATGAGGGAATTGGGTGGAAGATGGTGTGGCTGAAGGCCAAAATGGTTGAGGAATTTGGAGAAGAAATCTGAAATCGTAAGGCCGAAGCCGCGCTTGAAGTGCGCAAGGAAAACGACAAAATCGTCCTTCTCAGGTTTGGGTACGATCTCCGTACCTGGATGGCGGCATGTCACACCGGGAGGCACGCGGCGCGTGTTCACGAGCCATTGGCAATCCTCGGCGGTGACCTCGGAGCCTTCCCAGCCGGCGCGGCCGGCGGCATCGTCGTCTGCGTGGGCAGCCATCGCGACAGAGATGCGCGGCGGAGATTGGAAGCGGAGGCGCTAGTGGGAGATGCGAATCGGAGTTTGGAGGCTCTGAGATCTCTCTCTGTCTCTCCGGCGGCGCGTGGAGCAGCAGCGTGGCAAGCGGTTGCGGTGGCGGTGCGCTCGACGGCGGCGGAGAGACGAAGGGGCAGGAGATTGGAGTGAGCAGGAAAGAGAGGAAGAAGGCATCGAGGGGGTATTTATCTCTTCCCTCGAGTTTCCGTTACCAGCGGAATCTTCGCGGATTGATCGTGCATAGAGATCGTGCGGCGTGGGTTGCGCACCGGTTAGAAACGCACACAGCGCGTATTGCGCGCGTAACGGGCGCAGTTAATCCCACGTCGAGATCGTGGGCGATTTAGTGCGGTTGAAGTGACTTAACAGGCTAGTGGGCCCGAGGTGCAGTTATTGGCGCGTGGCCTGCAGTGTCCCAGGCACCGAGGCGTCAGGGGTACGGGGGCGTGACACGTGCCCCATAGCGACACGCGGAGGCGGATTCGCACCGTTTGAGCGGGATTGTGTTTCGAGATTTCGCTAAGTCATCTTACTCGGCATCACCAAAGGAGGGTGTTGTTACTCGGAGAAGAAGAAATTCAAGCAAGAGTTAAGGGCCACACGGAGGTGCTACTCGGCCTCTTACAGTATGAAGACAAGATTTGTTTTTAAGCTGGCAGGGCCCAGTGAACAAGTTCGCAGGACTCTACCAGCTTCGGGGACTAATGTCGGGGGGTTACCCCCGAGTAGGGGTAAGGCCAGTGCTAAAGGCAAGGTCAAAGGGGCTATTTGACTAAGTATCTGGCTACCCGGTACTTGCTACCCGGTAGGCTGCTATCCGGTCGTACCCACCATTGGCCAGAAGGAAGAATCAAGGAAGTTATGTTCCTCCGAGTAGAGGAGTTGGTCCGAGTAGAGGGAGTGGTTTCCTACTCGGGCCAGAAGTCAATGGAGCCGTTCTGACAAAGGATCCCGCGTATCCTGCGTCCGTACGGCGTGCGGTTCAACTTACGGAGCGCGTGATTATCCGCGCTCCGGCGTGGCTACAGTGCGGTAGGCGCCTGTCTAGTCCTGTCACTGACAGAGGGGACAGGACAGGGCTAGGGGTCTACCCTATCTCACTGACAAGGGTGGACAGGTCCCATCTCCGAACGACGCGACGACTTACGGTGCACGCGTCAGCGGGAACCCGGAGGCGTGCGCGGTTCTGCAGTGCTCCTGTCCCATCAAGTTGTACCATTTAGTCTTATTCTATCCGGTTGGGCACCAGTATATAAGGTGCCCTGCCCCCTCCTGTGAGAGGTTCGCCGCACTCGTTATACTTTCCAGAGGCAACACTTAGAGAGAACTTGAGAGAAGAGTGGCTACTCGGCTGAAGGCCTGTACTGTACTGTGGCTACTCGGTAAACACCCATATAAAGAGAGAGGCAGGAGTAAGGGTGTTACCTCCACACGAGGGCCCTGAACCTGGGTAAGATCTTGTTGTTTGCAGTGTTTGTGACTTACCACACGCGGCTACTCGCCGTGTGATCCCTCCCCGAGCACCTCCAGCGTCCATCGGCCCCAACATTAGCCATCCCATGGCATCTGCCGTGATACCACCACGACAGAAAGACAAGTGAACCCCAAGTTGCATGAGCTATGGAGATTTCAGATCCAACTACACCAAGAGAAGAAATAATGAAGAAACACAACTATCCAGTTTGTGTTACATAGGAGTTTTACGCAAAACACTAGTTGGTAAATGATAGTTAGCTCAAGTTTGTCTTACAGATTGGAAACTTTCTGTTAGACAAGTGAGGTGACCTAGTGTTATTAAACAAGATTCAATAATCCAAGTACAAGGTAATAATTGAGTGCAACATGGATTGGCCCCCATGGTGACTACTCACATTATTTACTTTTTCTATGAGGAAGGATAAATCTGAGTGATATACCTATTAGAGAGACGGCGATGTTAAACCTGAACCATAGAATGGTAGAATACAATAATGACCCTATGTTAGTGTTACTGAAAACGTACTATTTTCGGTGAGGATCAAGCCAACCTTGGAGCTATCAAGGAATGGAAGATATTGCCTACCATGAGAGTTTCGTTAGAAATAGCATGGTGCTTGCTTTCAAGGATGACCACAACAAGATGGAAGATTGCCAAGGACATCAAAAGACCAAGTTGATAGTGACCCAAGGAATTTTGTTTGACCCAAAGAGTGACCCCTCAGTGTCAAAGGTAGTTCAACATACCTATGTTGGTCTACAACTCTACCGCGAAGGAAAGTTCTACTCAAGCCAATCTCAAATCAATGTACACTCCAATCTATGAAAATAGACTACCCCCAAAAGTTTCTTTTAAGGGTGGTAGCCCACCTAGTGGTTCTGGAACCCAGTCACCCACACCTATCTTTCTTTCTAGCCTTCCCAAATCTCGGGACGAGATTTCTTTTAAGGGTGGTAGTCTGTAACATCCCTGATTTTTGGAAAACTCAAAAATCACAAAAATTTAAAACTTTTGTTTTCATGTTATGCAAGTCACCAAAAACCAAATGAGAAGCAAGAAACAAAAGGAAACGATACTTATTTCAATGAAATTGAAATTACCAATACAATTATTACCTCTAATAGTTTTATATGCCTTAAAATTATTTTATGGGAATAACAAATAGTTATATTGATATGCAAATGTTATTCCAAGTTTTAAACATAAAGTGCTACTCATAAAAAATTTTCTTTGAAAATAACATATGACTAGTACAATATTTCTGAAATTTTATAAAACCCCCTTTCTAATTATTTTTATTTTTCTATTTAAAAATGGTTTTAAGTACTATTAGTAATTCATTTATAATTACAAAATATAAAAATTGAATTGTGTTGGAAACATCAAAATAATGTTTTTATTTGGTAGATAATTTAATTACAAAATTTTAGAAATTGGTTTGAGGCTGTTTGGATTTTTAAAACAAAACTTATTAAGAAATGAGAAAACAGAAAAAAAAATCAATCAAAACAAAAAAAAAGGCCAGCGTAGCCAGCCTTGGGCCAGGCTAGTCCCTTCTCTCTCCCTATCTTCCTCGTGCGCGACCGTAGCACGGCCTAGTGGAAACCGAGCAGTGGCCCGTCAGAATCAGCAGTAGTGCCCAGCCCGCTCCTCTCCCCCTCTCTCTCTGCGCACTGGACCCATGTATGACGTCAGCCTGACATGGCCGTCTTCAACCGCCGGGCAAAATTCTCGCACCCGTTTCTTCCCTTGATTGCCCGCCGTGAATGCACGTGATTAAGGCTGTGCATCAATTCCCTGAACCCTCCCCCTTAAAGCCCTATCTGTCCTCTCCATTTCCCCTCCCTCTCCTCTCGTTTTGATTCCCCGAGACTCGAGGGATTTTTCGTCGGAGATCCCCCGTTTCATCGTCGTTTTCCTCCATTTCCCGCCACGGTGAGAGATACCTCGGTCCCTAAACCCCTTTTCTCGACCCCCTTGAGCGTACGCATGTTTTGATGCCCCTTCCCGACCTTTTGGCGCAGGAAATCGACGCCGCCAAGTTCGTCCGTGCATCACCGTAGTCGCGCCGTCTCGGGCCGCATCTTGGCGCCACTCCCGGAAGCGAGGGAGCGCTCCATCGCCTTCATCTTCTTCGCCGTTACGAGGCGAACGTCGTCATGCCCCTCCGGAGCCCAGGGAGCCACCGGATCTCCGTTTCCGTCCACTTTCTTCGACGTCGGCCGCCACGCTGCCATTTCCGGCCATCCCTCCACCGGTGAGTGAACCCTAGTCCCCGTGCTCCGTACGATCTAGATCAAAAGGATAGGATTAAATCTATTAACGTAGGGGTATCGTCCATTAGGGACACGCCACGTCGCCCCGTGCGTTATGTCTTTATTTGTCTCCCACCGCAACGCGTATACGGCCCAGGACCAGATCTTATCTGCCGCTCCGCGCGGTAAATAGGCAAAACGAGCCCAGCCAGCCTCTGGTTTTGTTTTCAAATAAAAATAGAATGACATTTTTGTAGAAAAGCCCTTGCACCATATATATGTCATATCTTTTGATCCACAAGCCCAAATTTAGCAAACTTGGACTTTTTGAAATCAGCACAACATTTAGAAACGTTTCGTACTGGCCAAATGTAAATTTGACCATTTAAAATTTGTTCAAATTCAAATATGATTGTTTGATGAATTTTGGCATAATTCAAATTCTACAAATCCAAAAATTGTGAATAAAATATATTTGGAAACATTAGGATATGTACTTTAATAACCTCTGTCCCAAAATAATTTTTGATCAAATTAAATTTGAATTTAGAATTAAGTTGTCCAATTAAGTACTTTGACATAGATTAATTTCTATAGTCCCTTTTGGAAGACCTTAACCTAATCACAATAGTTTCCTAAGAAAACTAAATTATTGTGATGAAGATAAAACCCTTTTGACTAAGTGTGTTGATTGTTATTCATTGTTTCCTTGTTGTTTGTGAAAGTTTTTTATTGTTATTTTGTTTGACTTGTTCAGATTGTACAAAGAGAAACTATCTAGTAGTGAAGAGAGTGTACCTCTACACAAACTATAACAAGGCAAGTGACACATCATAAACTACCTATTATTTCCTATATGCATTAGAGATTTTGAGTAGTATGCATGATAGGAAAATCTTTGGTAAAATATTATGCTATGCTATTATCCCAAGTAGTGTGTAGCCATCCTTATTACCTTGGTAGTGTATCATCCTCAAAATTTGGTAGTTGATTGCTTAGCTATGCTTGTAGATGAAGTTGATGTGATTGGAAGTATAACTATGTTTTGAATGATTACCCTATGGGGTTTATGAAATATTTTTGGTGGAGTACTAGATACTCACAAGTGTGGCATGGTAGGGGGCCATTTACATGGTTGAACCTATGAAAATGTTCACATGAATAACATTGTAGGGGATCACATTAGTGGTTGTACCTATGAAAATGCTTATTACCCAGCATGGTAGGGGATCACATTAGTGGTTGTACCTATGAAAATGCTTATTACCCAGCATGGTAGGGGATCACATTAGTGGTTGTACCTATGAAAATGCTTATTACTCCAGCATGGTAGTGGATCACATTAGTGGTTGTACCTATGAAAATGCTTATTACTCCAGCATGGTAGGGGATCACATTAGTGGTTGTACCTATGAAAGTGCTTATTACTCCAGCATGGTAGGGGATCACATTAGTGGTTGTACCCATGAAAATGCTTAATACTCCAGCATGGTAGGGGATCACTTTGGTGGTTGTACCTATGAAAATGCTCTTATCTCTGGCATGGTAGGGTACCATTCACATGGTTGTACCTATGAATATGTCAACATTTCTGAATATGACTCTTGGTTCACAAATCTCTTATGATCAAAATTGTTTTATGAAAAATATAGGAGAAAACTTGCTTTATGCAAACTTAGCCAAAACTCCACTGAGCCATATAAGCATGTAGTATTAGTCTTGCCATTTATATCCACCATAGTGTTACTTCCCAATACATTAAATTGTATTGACTCCCTTGTGGCTGCATATTCCATATTGCAGATGTTTCTGAAGACGAGTGAGGATTTCGTTTAGGATCTCGAGACTATCGCCAACATGTTTTTCCTGTGGCACATGAAGAACATGGGCTCAATGTTGGACTATGTTTTCCGTTGTTTATGCTAGTCTTCTGAGACTATGCAAGTTGTAAATCCTATTTTGTAAAGACTGGATCATGTGATGTAATAGAATTTGATGCATTTGCATGATATTTCATTTTGTACTGTGGTGCTAACAATTGATCTAGGGACTAGCACTATAACACAGGTGTCCTTACATTATTTAAATGTGGGAACGCTACAGGATAACTGGGTTCCAGAACAAATGGGTGGGCTACCACCCTTAAAAGAAACTTTTGTGGGTAGTATTTTTTTCATTAGAGTTGGAGTGTAGATTGATTTGAGATTGGGTTGAGTAGAACTTTCCCTCATGGTAGAGTTACAAACCAACAAAATTATGTTAAACTACCTTTGACATTGAGGGGTCACTCTTTGGGTCAATCAAAAGTCTTTAGGTTCCTCTCTACTTGGTCTTTTGATGTTCTTGGAAAATCTTCCATCTTATTATTGGCATCCTTGAAAGCAAAAAACATGCTATTTCTAACGAAACTCTCATGGGAGGCAAAAATCTTGCATTTTTTTGATACCTCCAAGGTTGGCTTGATCCTCACCGAATATAGTACGTTTTCAGCAACACTAACATAGGGTCATGATTGTTTCTACCATTCTATGGTTCTGGTTTAATATTGGCGTCTCTCTAATAGGTATGTCACTCAAATTTAATGTAAGGACCCCAGACCGGCAGTCTGAAACCCTACGTATGCATACATTCACGATCCCAGAAAGATCAGTCGTGAACAACATACACAGTTGGCACACAGAAATACATCATCCATTACACGAATACATAAAGGTATTACACAAATATCACATGATCAAGTTTAACGCAACTGCCAAAAAGGGCAGGCAACTTAACAAATACAGCGGAAGACAAATAAAACACAACGTAGTTGAGCCCAAGTCACGCCTTAACCTACAGGCTGCTGACCCGGAGACGATCCTAGTTCGCAAAGCCGTCAACTCCGTACTTCTCTTCATAGATCTCCTTTGGAGGTTCCTTCTCAAAATTTGATAAGTAGATACCAGGGGCGAAACCATAATGAGTACATTTGAATGTACTCAGCAAGACATCCATCATGTCACTTACCAACATGCAAATATGCTTATATGGTGGAATAGGTAGGCTATAAATATGGTTCACTATCAATGGTGTTCATATATGATGACACCACAGTTGCAGTCAGGTTAATCTGTATCTTCGTTGAAGAAGATACTTCAGAAGAAAATAATATAGTTTTATTTCTCTTGTAGATATCACATGTACAAGAGTTTTTGTAAAACTTTGTTAAAGAATATTTTCTCTTTGCAAAACTTCTTGGAATCAGTTTCCAGAATTCTTGCTTAGAGTAGAAAAGGTTTTTTTTGCAAAACATTTTGTTTTGTATAACATCATCTGGCTTTTCATCATCGACGATACCTCCACGGTATAAGTTTCCATTCCTTTCCGAACTTCACAAGTTCAACACTTCCTTTCCAAAATTTCCCTTTCAAAAACTTCCTTTTTGAAAACATTGACACAATGCTAGCTACATGGCCATTCAACCGTCCATATCCGAGGACGCGGCTATCTCGAAATAGTTTTACTCTGCAGAGGTGTACACATTTCCACCAGATCCAGAATCCGCCATGAAACACCCATGGACTGTTCCCAACCTATGAGAACATCAGATAACTGATCTTGACTATCCACTATGTACAAGCTAGAACATGACTATCTCTTCAATTGGGTTTCCCCCTCCCCGGCAAGCCGTGTCCCACACCGCCCAGACAGGAGGCCCAACTGCTGCATCCGGAGGGAAAATTAATCCCACACTTTAGATGTCCCGTATTCCCCACTCCTAGCAACATTTCGGTTCGGAGGATCCCATCCCCTATAGCACTTGAGATAGCACACATACTAACCATAACAAGTTTTTAATCAAGCCCCTACCCATATTGGGGTAAAGTGGCAGTACGGTAAAGGTTGTCCAGCGAAGACTAGGTTATGTGTCATTTTTGAAAAAACACCACTTTCTCAAAAATGACCACTTCCACATTCCTCCGGAGAACAAGGATCCGCCTTTTCTCCGGGTTTTTCCGTAAAGCCTTTGTTTTGTAGAATCACAATTTTAGGGTGTCCACTTAGGGACTAGTATATTTGATGGCAATAAATACCATATGGTGGCTTATGGGCTTGGTATTACCAAGTTTAACTATTGGCATGATAGTAACCTATATATAGTATAGTAGTAAATTCCACATCAAAAATAGTTTTGATAATCAAGTTTTGGTAAAACTTCAGAGGTAAAACATGCATGATATATAATGGTAAGTATTGTATCAGCAAGCAATCAGGACGCTTGCCTGGTATCTCTTGTGTCCCTGGTTTTGGAGTGACTGGAACTTGAAACAGATCTTCACGACACTTCCTTCCTCTTCGTTTTCTAACGTCGTAAAAGGAATAAAGGACACACATTCAGAACCAAACAAGGCAAGCAACCATACATAATAATACATACAGCAAGGAAATCTAATAATAACCAATCACTCAATTATTAATTGAGGCAAACAATCAAACAAAACTACTTGGCAGAAATGCCATTTAACAAGACAGCTCAAGGTTGGAGGAACATATCTCACAACCTTAATATCATGGATTCAGTGGGTGTGCCACTCTCATACCAAGATATTAATAAGCCCAAAATACACTTAGTTTCACAAGGGTGAGACTACTAAAAAGTATACAAAACATGCACAAAAATAAGCATGGCAATGGGTCTATCAACCAAACAACAAAAAGAAAAAGGTAGCTATCTTACTAAGTCTAAAATCACACCAAGAATAACTAAGACACATGATTTGCAAAAGTTACTTTTACAAATCAGTGAGCCTACATATGTGTAATAAGGTAATAGACTCATCACGAAACACACCATTTCTCATAGTGAGAACAATAGAAATAATGACTAAAAGGAGGAATCCTATAGACATGCTTCTACTAAAAATTTGCTATGCAAGCAAGCATAATAAATAAAGTACTAAAATGCAAACAAGGAACCATGTTATCATAATGGGAATGAAAACATGTCCTCATGCAAGGATACATAAATATCTACCAAACACAAGTTGGCAGGAAAAATAATTCAATACAAAAATGCTAAGGAAAACTAGTACTACTCACACATGAAGAATCAATGGATGCATTTCAATCAAGTAATTGAAATACAACCAGAGGGTCCATGTTATAAAAACAGTAGTGAAAAACACCTATACTTGCTATAACAAAAATATCCCATTTAGCAAAACAATGCATCAATTTGCAGGGCAACTCCTACATACTAGCAGTAATAAACAGGGCATTACTAGAGGAATCAATCAACACTCCAAGAATGTATTTTTCCTAGCAAGCCACACATGATTACAACCACCTACAAACAGAAGCATACCCATTTTTGTTTAGCACAAAAATTCCCAAAGCAAAAATACTAGGCACTCATTAGTTATGAAACTACATAAGAGAAATGCATCTAGTTTGGGGAAATAATGTTTCCACCAAAAATGCAATGAAACCAGTGGGTGTTCCACTAGTATAACAAGCATTAAGAGGTCACAATTCCTCTGGTCATACTTGACAAAAATTAGCAAAAACCTAAACTAGCACCTAGTGCAATAACAATACTAGCAGAAAATAATAGGGTGCAAAAATAAGCAAGGCAATGCTACTCATGCTATTGTTTTCACACATGTGAAAACTCTAGGGATCAAGTACTCATAAAAACCTTATCAAAATGCTACTGGTCTTATGAATAAAACACAAAAATATGAGGCTACTCAACCACAAATGTTCATGTCAAAAATTCCACACATGAGGGAATTTTTCCAAACATCCTCATAGTCATGACAAAGCTAATAATGCTTTTCTACCAACTCAAATGCAATCTAGCAGAGGTGATAACAACACCAAATCAGTACCAATATGGTACTGGATCCAATCAACAAATCCAAGTGTTTGCACATAATTTTACCACTCAAAATTATATGCAAGTATTAAACTAGAGAATAAACATATGCTACTAATATAAATCCTATCTCTTCTCCACTCAAGTCCACACAATATAACATGCTAAAATAGCTAAGTAATACTTAGAAAGCAAGTTCACACAACTTATACATGCTAGAAAACAATATTGAAACACAAAAATATAATCACAACAATTTATTACCTAAAATGCCAAAATGGCAGAAACAAGCAAATCAAAGATCTGTCCACCAAATTTTATATGATGCCCTAAAAATTAAACCCTTCTAGGTTTGGATAGTCCTAAACATATACAAGACCATCCAGTTGAGTTTGCATCAAAAATCAGTTTTAATTATTTTATAAAAATCACCAAAGTGCTCTCTGGTGTTTTACCAAATTGCATGCCATTTAAAAAATACAACGAATTTGGAAGAAAGGTTAATTGCTCCTGTTAGGAAATTTCAAGGGCTTTTCAATGCAATTGGCCTCACTTCATTCTGAGTTGTAAAATAAAAATGGTGCTCATTTTGGTGTTTCTGGTACCTGTTACCAAATCATTTTTAATTCTTAAAATATGGATCCAAATGTAGATCTACAAGTTGGAGGTGGTTTAGATTTAGTTGAGGTACCACTGTGAATTTTAGTTTGGTCAAATTCATCTTTTAGGTAGGTTTTTAGAGCCAAAAGCAAACAGGTAACAATCTGTCAAAAATAAATGGAAAAGAAATAGAGTTGGGCCAGATCCACTGTTTTGGGCCGGCCAGATCTGCGGTTACCGCGGCGGGAGCTAGCCATTGGTCGCTGACCAGCGGGCCAGCGGCCACGTGGCAGCCACGCGGGCAAGCACAGCCCCACTTTCCGGTTTGACTCACATGCGCGGGGTCAAGGGATGGATGACACGCGCATGACGCCGTGATGATGTCATCGCCGGCGGGGCGTCTCCGGCGAGCTCGAAAATCCACGTTTTAGTCCACCGTTTCTCGAATTGAAACCACCTACGGATTGCTTACGACGAGGGGATTCACCTAGTGGATGATTCGTTTCCTGGGATGCACCGGAGGAGCGGCGGCGACGGCGACGCGCGATGGCCGGACGGCACGCACGGCACGGGGACGATTAAGGGGTTTAGGGAGGGGGGAAAAGCGACGGGGTGGTTCCCCAGCTCACCTTGAACGCAATGGAGGGCTCGGCTAGGGAGGAGGAAGGTCGTGGCGGCCGGAATGGCTCGCCGGAGCTCGCCGGCCCCGAAGACGAAAATGCACGGCGCGGGCTCCTGGCGCCATCCCGCCTCGATTCCTCTCGCAGGGGCGCTCAGCAAGACTAGGCGGAGGCTATGGGAACCACGGCGACCGGTGGCGAGGTCCTCTGTGGCCGAATCGATTGTGAGCTTTTTCGGGCTAGGGTTCCGATTTGGGGTTTCTTGAGAGAGAGAGAGAGAGAGAGGAGAGAGCTTGAGGGGAGGGGAGAGGGGGCATGTGGGAGACAGACCACATGGGGGGGCCTCTTTATCCACCTCGAATTCCTTCTCATCGAAGCAATGGTGTAGGGGTGCTGTTTGCTACAGAGAGCTAGAGGTAGAAGATGACTCATCTTACTTTTAGGTCCCTGCAAAATTACAAATGGGTCCCTGTCCTCTCTGAAAATTGATGTTTTCTCTAGGCAAACAAGGTCAAAAAGTAATTTCCTTTTGCCCAAAATTATTATTAGTTGAGATGTACAACATATGTGAAAATTGGATCCATTGGATACACTTTATAATTTAAAGTTGTTCAAATTCAAAATCTTACATAAATGGACATTGAATTTATTAACATACTTAGGAGCTTCCAAAAATGATAATTTTTGGCACACATTCCTTATTTGATGTGTTCCTTATGTGGTAGAAAATTCAAGTCATTTTGAGTTACTTCATAGAACAAACTTGTTCAAATTTCTAAAAGGTGCTGTCAAGAAAACAGGGGTTTTTGGCAACTTAAATTATTCAAAAACTTGTGCCCTTTTGGTTTTCATCCTTATTTATGATATAGAGAGTGTGGTATTTATTTCATGGCATTTGGAAAAAGTTTGTAGAACAAACTTGTTCAAAATCCCAAATGTTGCTGTGGAGAAAAACCATGTTTTCAGGACTTTAATGGATTCAATTTTTGGTCTCCTCTTGTGTGTGTTCCTTATTTGATATAAGGAAGCAATGGTATTAATTTCAGACCATTTCAAGAAAGTTTCTAATAGTAACTTGTTTTAGTTTTCTGTTTCTAGAAATATTGGAATTTCTATTTAATAAGACACTTGGCTTTTCTTTAACAATGCTTTGCCAAAATATTTATGTGACTAGAGATAGCAAGTCAATGCTTTCCAATAATATTGTTTTTAAGCTATCAAGGTTGGAAAAACATTTTGATAATATTTTGGTGAAGCATTTAAGAATGCCTCCTTTTCGGATAATCCTTTATGGAAATTATTAAGTGTTTCATCTTTCTTAATTTGGGTCTTGGAATAATATTCAACAAGTATTGGCTTCATAAGATGTTTTTGGAAAACTCTTTGATCAATATTTACTTTAGAAAATATTGTCAAAGTCATTGGAACAATATGTTGAATATTTTGTTTTCCCATTCTTAGCCATGTAAGTTTATATAATTAGTTTGTTTAGTTGCACTTAAACAAACACAAACAAACACAACCAAGGTTTATTAGTCAAGCAATTAGCAAAACAACTGTGTTAACAGGTATTCCAAAATTGGGATGTGACAGGTCTTCCCCCCTTAAAAAGAATCTCGTCCCCGAGATTCACAAGCGAGGACTAAGGGAGGGCCAACAAACACAATGTTAGTGTTGGAGTGCAGGTGCTTCCCCCCTTTGACTTTTCTTGGGAGGTGGGGTACATCCCTAAATTAGCAAATTTACTTTTAAAAATTTCTCTAGCTATCACTTTACTCAACCACCAAATTTTAAAAATTTCTGATAACGTCACTACTGCCAACTAGTTCATTTTAGTGCAGAACTACCTGGAAAAGTACCGTCAATAATTACATGAGTTCTTAGCTATATCCCACATCTTACATAACACATATGGAGTGGTGTACCACTCTCATAATAAGGTATATAATAAGCTAAAAGTGTAGCTTGTGGGTGCAAAAAGGTTAGGTTGCTAAGGTAAAACAAACAGACAGAATAATACCCATGGCAGTGGGCATTACTCACCACAAGCAACTACCACTTAAAGTGTTCATGATTTTGGTTGGATGTTTTAGTTTCATAAGGTACTATTAAGCACAATCATAACACAAGTATAAACTCATGCTAAGGTAAAACATTTAAACAAAATCCAATAAGCAAGCAAACAACACCGCAGATGAATAGACTATTTATTCACTAGGTTATTGTTTATTAGAGGTTTTGGAATCCATCAATCATGAACAATTAGCAAACAACCAGTAGCTAAAAACCAATGAATTCAATCATAAAGATACTCTAAAATAACATATTTACACAAAATAAAAGCTCCTATTTACAGGCATAACCAAGAACAGGACTGCACAAATAACACACTAGTATGAAAAATCTACACCAGCACGCTATAAGAGATAATCATATCCTATAACCATAGAACATGCAACTAAATAATTCATGGCATGATAACAGAAGTAATAACTTCCTAAACATGCTATATCAACACATATACTCATAAAATAACAAGAGGGTAATACTAGAGCAAAAATCACCATTTTCTAGTGGTGAAACTAGTTTCACTCTAGAGAAGCAAACAACGCTATTATGATGTTTAAACTTAAACAAGCAAGTCATGAATATAAGTGTACCTAAATAACAGTACACAAAACTTACTCATGTTAGTAAGCACAAACATCAAAACAATTCCCATGATACAACTATTAAACATGTAGAAATTTCTTCTAGCAATTTATGTTTTTCTTTAACCAATTGCTAGCAAACAAGCAAGGTATAACTCACACAACCAGTAGCTATGCAATTAGTGAAAAGTTATCTAAACCTTTTCAAAAATCCATACACTCAATTTAAAATCATTCACAAACAATCTACCAATCAAGAGGAATTTATTTTATTTGCGAACAATTTAATTTCAGCACACGATAGTGAAACATTTCTTAACATGATACCCCTAAGGAATATTATGCTAACAAAAGGATCACACCTAAACATATTAGTCTTTACTAATAAGAGATAAACTTCTCACTTTCATAGGTGAGAACAAACAATTATATTTTCCATGGTGGAAAATAGAAATCAATCACATAGTGAAACATGCTATTTTCACACCTGTGTATGGTTGGGGATTTTCATCCTCAAGCCAAAATGCAATGGGACCAGTGGGCTATGGCCTACTAATACCAAGTAAAAATAGGTACTAAGCCTCTGGTTACTCATGAAAAACTTTGCATACAAGATAAAAATATAAGGCTATTTAATCTTGTGAAACAATATTAGTGCATATTGATAGCAATTCTTACATATGCTTTACTATTAAGAGACATGCAAGCTAACATAGGTACAAGCATCAAAATAACAGTACCTAAATGGTACTGGACTCAAAGAAAACATAGCACAAAATTTATCAAAGCATTCACACAAAGATCTAGCTTTCACAATAATTCCAAATAATAAAAACTGGAAAAAATAGCAAATGTTACTCATGCTTTGCTATAAGATCTCATGCAAGTTAATGAAGATAACAGCATATAAATAACAGTACCAAAATGGTACTGGATCTATCATAACCATAACAAAAATCTAGGTACAACAAATCTATAAGGATTTGCCCACTCAACAATCCCAATAATAAAACTGGAAGGTAACAAATGCTATTTCATTCTTATTCGAGTTTCCAATCATGCACACACTTTCTAGGGTAGATTTATTGTAAGAAAACAACATATTAATAAGTCCTAACAACTTCATATAAGTTAGGAAGCAAGATTGAATAAAACACAAATTTATTTCAATCAAGAGCACACAAAGAAACAAAAACAGGAAAACTGCTGTTTTCTAGATCTATCCTAACCATTCCATCGTTCACTTATTTTCTAAACCCCGAATTTCATGGTACCTACAATGTCTATTAAAATTTGGTTTCCAAAGTGGATACCCATGATATCCTATTAACTAGTAAACGAATAGGTCATCATCTTATTTTCTCGTGACTTCTCCTTTTTACCAACTAGATTAAAAGGTGTCCCACGTCACTTAATTTCTTGGTTTAGAAAGAGTTGTCAGTAGTTCACATGCTTTGGTTAGGTGTCAACCTAAGATTATACCAAACATGTTAGTCTTGTTAGCTTTCTATTTAATCATGTTTGTCCGACAAGATACGACTAGCGTCATACGTCGAATATTGAATTGTGCTCTTTGGATTGGCTTTTGAGGGGGTTGCGCATCATGGCATGTGAAGACTTATTTTGCACCTTTCTCCAGAGGAGGGAGGTATATAACTTTTAAAATGCGACGTTTAGCCAACAGGGCAAAACGAGTCTTTTGCAAACAGACAAACATAGAGGTTTTGGTCAGTAGTGGTTGGTGCATTCACGCCATTTCTTCTTTGAGGGTTGTCGTTGTCGGAGCTTTATCTGTTGAAGTGCATCACTGGTATCAACGCTATCAGTTCGTGTGGCTTTATGGTCCTCTATTATTAGGTCCAATGGTGCTTTCATTAATGGTGGTGGTTCACGACGGGTGGCATTTCGAAGCGAAAACAAATATAAGTCTAAGCAACAAATTCTTGTTTTTGAATACTATACAAACATTTTTGCTTGCAAAAATTTAACACGAGGCGATTCAAAAACAAGAGCGGGGCAATCACAAATTTGCAAAATTTGAGCACCCCACAAACATATAGAAGCCTAGATGAACCAAATTCTACACCACACAACAGCACAAAGTCCTACGGACACACATAAGCAAGCCGTAACACACAAGCAAGGCTCCATTGGAGCTACGTCGGGGGAGGTGACTCATGGAGTTATCGCTAAATTACTCCAAACTAGACTAATCCAAAACCCTAGAAGTGGCTGAAGAACTATATCTACTTCTGACCATCATCACTGTAGAGCTAGGCAATTATTTTGGTCTTCTCGGGACATCGGCAAGTATACAAGTTTTTGTATGAAAACAAGATAAATAGAAGTAAAGTTTTGATAAACCTTTTTTAACTGAGAGAGGTAAAACTACGCAACAATCTGTTTTTGAAACCCCAACTATTTTCTGGACAGAAAACTTCAAAAATGAGAGATGTTTCAAAAACAGAGCGGAACAGTTGCAAACAAGTAAGAAATAAACTCTTAACCGAGAGAGATACCAACTCTATAAGGCCCGCCCTTCGAACCACTGTTCAAGGACGCCCTTGATATGCATTTAGAATCTTTTGAAAAGATAATAAGGAGGGAAAATTTACTAAAATTCCCTTAGATAAAAATAATTTAGACAGTAAATAGGTTTTTACTCCAAAATACTTTTCTTTCCTATCTGACGTCCATGCTAACTAAGGTCTCCTAAGGTCAGGATGGCTCTGATACCAACTCTGTAAGGACCCCAGACCGGCAGTCTGAAACCCTACGTATGCATACATTCACGATCCCAGAAAGATCAGTCGTGAACAACATACACAGTTGGCACACAGAAATACATCATCCATTACACGAATACATAAAGGTATTACACAAATATCACATGATCAAGTTTAACGCAACTGCCAAAAAGGGCAGGCAACTTAACAAATACAGCGGAAGACAAATAAAACACAACGTAGTTGAGCCCAAGTCACGCCTTAACCTACAGGCTGCTGACCCGGAGACGATCCTAGTTCGCAAAGCCGTCAACTCCGTACTTCTCTTCATAGATCTCCTTTGGAGGTTCCTTCTCAAAATCTGATAAGTAGATACCAGGGGCGAAACCATAATGAGTACATTTGAATGTACTCAGCAAGACATCCATCATGTCACTTACCAACATGCAAATATGCTTATATGGTGGAATAGGTAGGCTATAAATATGGTTCACTATCAATGGTGTTCATATATGATGACACCACAGTTGCAGTCAGGTTAATCTGTATCTTCGTTGAAGAAGATACTTCAGAAGAAAATAATATAGTTTTATTTCTCTTGTAGATATCACATGTACAAGAGTTTTTGTAAAACTTTGTTAAAGAATATTTTCTCTTTGCAAAACTTCTTGGAATCAGTTTCCAGAATTCTTGCTTAGAGTAGAAAAGGTTTTTTTTGCAAAACATTTTGTTTTGTATAACATCATCTGGCTTTTCATCATCGACGATACCTCCACGGTATAAGTTTCCATTCCTTTCCGAACTTCACAAGTTCAACACTTCCTTTCCAAAATTTCCCTTTCAAAAACTTCCTTTTTGAAAACATTGACACAATGCTAGCTACATGGCCATTCAACCGTCCATATCCGAGGACGCGGCTATCTCGAAATAGTTTTACTCTGCAGAGGTGTACACATTTCCACCAGATCCAGAATCCGCCATGAAACACCCATGGACTGTTCCCAACCTATGAGAACATCAGATAACTGATCTTGACTATCCACTATGTACAAGCTAGAACATGACTATCTCTTCAATTGGGTTTCCCCCTCCCCGGCAAGCCGTGTCCCACACCGCCCAGACAGGAGGCCCAACTGCTGCATCCGGAGGGAAAATTAATCCCACACTTTAGATGTCCCGTATTCCCCACTCCTAGCAACATTTCGGTTCGGAGGATCCCATCCCCTATAGCACTTGAGATAGCACACATACTAACCATAACAAGTTTTTAATCAAGCCCCTACCCATATTGGGGTAAAGTGGCAGTACGGTAAAGGTTGTCCAGCGAAGACTAGGTTATGTGTCATTTTTGAAAAAACACCACTTTCTCAAAAATGACCACTTCCACATTCCTCCGGAGAACAAGGATCCGCCTTTTCTCCGGGTTTTTCCGTAAAGCCTTTGTTTTGTAGAATCACAATTTTAGGGTGTCCACTTAGGGACTAGTATATTTGATGGCAATAAATACCATATGGTGGCTTATGGGCTTGGTATTACCAAGTTTAACTATTGGCATGATAGTAACCTATATATAGTATAGTAGTAAATTCCACATCAAAAATAGTTTTGATAATCAAGTTTTGGTAAAACTTCAGAGGTAAAACATGCATGATATATAATGGTAAGTATTGTATCAGCAAGCAATCAGGACGCTTGCCTGGTATCTCTTGTGTCCCTGGTTTTGGAGTGACTGGAACTTGAAACAGATCTTCACGACACTTCCTTCCTCTTCGTTTTCTAACGTCGTAAAAGGAATAAAGGACACACATTCAGAACCAAACAAGGCAAGCAACCATACATAATAATACATACAGCAAGGAAATCTAATAATAACCAATCACTCAATTATTAATTGAGGCAAACAATCAAACAAAACTACTTGGCAGAAATGCCATTTAACAAGACAGCTCAAGGTTGGAGGAACATATCTCACAACCTTAATATCATGGATTCAGTGGGTGTGCCACTCTCATACCAAGATATTAATAAGCCCAAAATACACTTAGTTTCACAAGGGTGAGACTACTAAAAAGTATACAAAACATGCACAAAAATAAGCATGGCAATGGGTCTATCAACCAAACAACAAAAAGAAAAAGGTAGCTATCTTACTAAGTCTAAAATCACACCAAGAATAACTAAGACACATGATTTGCAAAAGTTACTTTTACAAATCAGTGAGCCTACATATGTGTAATAAGGTAATAGACTCATCACGAAACACACCATTTCTCATAGTGAGAACAATAGAAATAATGACTAAAAGGAGGAATCCTATAGACATGCTTCTACTAAAAATTTGCTATGCAAGCAAGCATAATAAATAAAGTACTAAAATGCAAACAAGGAACCATGTTATCATAATGGGAATGAAAACATGTCCTCATGCAAGGATACATAAATATCTACCAAACACAAGTTGGCAGGAAAAATAATTCAATACAAAAATGCTAAGGAAAACTAGTACTACTCACACATGAAGAATCAATGGATGCATTTCAATCAAGTAATTGAAATACAACCAGAGGGTCCATGTTATAAAAACAGTAGTGAAAAACACCTATACTTGCTATAACAAAAATATCCCATTTAGCAAAACAATGCATCAATTTGCAGGGCAACTCCTACATACTAGCAGTAATAAACAGGGCATTACTAGAGGAATCAATCAACACTCCAAGAATGTATTTTTCCTAGCAAGCCACACATGATTACAACCACCTACAAACAGAAGCATACCCATTTTTTTTAGCACAAAAATTCCCAAAGCAAAAATACTAGGCACTCATTAGTTATGAAACTACATAAGAGAAATGCATCTAGTTTGGGGAAATAATGTTTCCACCAAAAATGCAATGAAACCAGTGGGTGTTCCACTAGTATAACAAGCATTAAGAGGTCACAATGCCTCTGGTCATACTTGACAAAAATTAGCAAAAACCTAAACTAGCACCTAGTGCAATAACAATACTAGCAGAAAATAATAGGGTGCAAAAATAAGCAAGGCAATGCTACTCATGCTATTGTTTTCACACATGTGAAAACTCTAGGGATCAAGTACTCATAAAAACCTTATCAAAATGCTACTGGTCTTATGAATAAAACACAAAAATATGAGGCTACTCAACCACAAATGTTCATGTCAAAAATTCCACACATGAGGGAATTTTTCCAAACATCCTCATAGTCATGACAAAGCTAATAATGCTTTTCTACCAACTCAAATGCAATCTAGCAGAGGTGATAACAACACCAAATCAGTACCAATATGGTACTGGATCCAATCAACAAATCCAAGTGTTTGCACATAATTTTACCACTCAAAATTATATGCAAGTATTAAACTAGAGAACAAACATATGCTACTAATATAAATCCTATCTCTTCTCCACTCAAGTCCACACAATATAACATGCTAAAATAGCTAAGTAATACTTAGAAAGCAAGTTCACACAACTTATACATGCTAGAAAACAATATTGAAACACAAAAATATAATCACAACAATTTATTACCTAAAATGCCAAAATGGCAGAAACAAGCAAATCAAAGATCTGTCCACCAAATTTTATATGATGCCCTAAAAATTAAACCCTTCTAGGTTTGGATAGTCCTAAACATATACAAGACCATCCAGTTGAGTTTGCATCAAAAATCAGTTTTAATTATTTTATAAAAATCACCAAAGTGCTCTCTGGTGTTTTACCAAATTGCATTCCATTTAAAAAATACAATGAATTTGGAAGCAAGGTTAATTGCTCCTGTTAGGAAATTTCAAGGGCTTTCCAATGCAATTGGCCTCACTTCATTCTGAGTTGTAAAATAAAAATGGTGCTCATTTTGGTGTTTCTGGTACCTGTTACCAAATCATTTTTAATTCTTAAAATATGGATCCAAATGTAGATCTACAAGTTGGAGGTGGTTTAGATTTAGTTGAGGTACCACTGTGAATTTTAGTTTGGTCAAATTCATCTTTTAGGTAGGTTTTTAGAGCCAAAAGCAAACAGGTAACAATCTGTCAAAAATAAATGGAAAAGAAATAGAGTTGGGCCAGATCCACTGTTTTGGGCCGGCCAGATCTGCGGTTACCGCGGCGGGAGCTAGCCATTGGTCGCTGACCAGCGGGCCAGCGGCCACGTGGCAGCCACGCGGGCAAGCACAGCCCCACTTTCCGGTTTGACTCACATGCGCGGGGTCAAGGGATGGATGACACGCGCATGACGCCGTGATGATGTCATCGCCGGCGGGGCGTCTCCGGCGAGCTCGAAAATCCACGTTTTAGTCCACCGTTTCTCGAATTGAAACCACCTACGGATTGCTTACGACGAGGGGATTCACCTAGTGGATGATTCGTTTCCTGGGATGCACCGGAGGAGCGGCGGCGACGGCGACGCGCGATGGCCGGACGGCACGCACGGCACGGGGACGATTAAGGGGTTTAGGGAGGGGGGAAAAGCGACGGGGTGGTTCCCCAGCTCACCTTGAACGCAATGGAGGGCTCGGCTAGGGAGGAGGAAGGTCGTGGCGGCCGGAATGGCTCGCCGGAGCTCGCCGGCCCCGAAGACGAAAATGCACGGCGCGGGCTCCTGGCGCCATCCCGCCTCGATTCCTCTCGCAGGGGCGCTCAGCAAGACTAGGCGGAGGCTATGGGAACCACGGCGACCGGTGGCGAGGTCCTCTGTGGCCGAATCGATTGTGAGCTTTTTCGGGCTAGGGTTCCGATTTGGGGTTTCTTGAGAGAGAGAGAGGAGAGAGCTTGAGGGGAGGGGAGAGGGGGCATGTGGGAGACAGACCACATGGGGGGCCTCTTTATCCACATCGAATTCCTTCTCATCGAAGCAATGGTGTAGGGGTGCTGTTTGCTACAGAGAGCTAGAGGTAGAAGATGACTCATCTTACTTTTAGGTCCCTGCAAAATTACAAATGGGTCCCTGTCCTCTCTGAAAATTGATGTTTTCTCTAGGCAAACAAGGTCAAAAAGTAATTTCCTTTTGCCCAAAATTATTATTAGTTGAGATGTACAACATATGTGAAAATTGGATCCATTGGATACACTTTATAATTTAAAGTTGTTCAAATTCAAAATCTTACATAAATGGACATTGAATTTATTAACATACTTAGGAGCTTCCAAAAATGATAATTTTTGGCACACATTCCTTATTTGATGTGTTCCTCATGTGGTAGAAAATTCAAGTCATTTTGAGTTACTTCATAGAACAAACTTGTTCAAATTTCTAAAAGGTGCTGTCAAGAAAACAGGGGTTTTTGGCAACTTAAATTATTCAAAAACTTGTGCCCTTTTGGTTTTCATCCTTATTTATGATATAGAGAGTGTGGTATTTATTTCATGGCATTTGGAAAAAGTTTGTAGAACAAACTTGTTCAAAATCCCAAATGTTGCTGTGGAGAAAAACCATGTTTTCAGGACTTTAATGGATTCAATTTTTGGTCTCCTCTTGTGTGTGTTCCTTATTTGATATAAGGAAGCAATGGTATTAATTTCAGACCATTTCAAGAAAGTTTCTAATAGTAACTTGTTTTAGTTTTCTGTTTCTAGAAATATTGGAATTTCTATTTAATAAGACACTTGGCTTTTCTTTAACAATGCTTTGCCAAAATATTTATGTGACTAGAGATAGCAATTCAATGCTTTCCAATAATATTGTTTTTAAGCTAGCAAGGTTGGAAAAACATTTTGATAATATTTTGGTGAAGCATTTAAGAATGCCTCCTTTTCGGATAATCCTTTATGGAAATTATTAAGTGTTTCATCTTTCTTAATTTGGGTCTTGGAATAATATTCAACAAGTATTGGCTTCATAAGATGTTTTTGGAAAACTCTTTGATCAATATTTACTTTAGAAAATATTGTCAAAGTCATTGGAACAATATGTTGAATATTTTGTTTTCCCATTCTTAGCCATGTAAGTTTATATAATTAGTTTGTTTAGTTGCACTTAAACAAACACAAACAAACACAACCAAGGTTTATTAGTCAAGCAATTAGCAAAACAACTGTGTTAACAGGTATTCCAAAATTGGGATGTGACATTTAACATTCCTCATAGCAATAGTAAATAATGTGAGTAGTCACCATGGGGGCCAATCCATGTTGCACTCAATCATTACCTTGTACTTCGATTGATGAATCTTGTTTAATAACACTAGTTCACCTCACTTGTCTAACAGAAAGTTTCCAATCTGTAAGACAAACTTGAGCTAAACTATCATTTCTCAACTAGTGGGTTGCGTAAAACTCTTATGTAACACAAACTGGATAGTTGTGTTCCTTCATTATTTCTTCTCTTGGTGTAATGCAACTTTGAGTCCACTTCTCTATCTTCTCTTGTTGATTGGCTTGCTGCTCCTTATGATGTAGTTGGCATTGATCATGGATGTGATTGTTCCTTCACACAAAAGGATCTTGAAATCTGTGACATTCCTCAATTGTATGGCTTGTGTCTCTATAGAGAACTACTCTTGACATTCTTGGGTGAAAGGTTTGTTGTTACACTTCATATGGTAGATCTCTATGGTTGGTAAATGGGTATGGGATTTGATTTGGCTTAGCATGGATGAGTAGAGATTAGAATGAAAGCTACAGAAAAAAAAATCTACCCAACACTACAGATCAAGGAAACTCATCTTGCAAACAACACATAGGAAACATATAGCAATAGATTCATCACACCAAACAATATGGTTTTTAGAAAACACTAATATTGTCATACCACACTCATTAATATGATCAATACACTATCACGTTAACGTTGTTCTAACAAAGGAACTAGATTAGTGGTCTCATCTATATCTTCTTGAGTTTTTCTTCAAATTCTTCTCTCGATGTCTTGTGGTGTTCTTGATTGTTGGGAAGTATTGGTGTATCTCCAAGTTTTCTTCAATTGTCTTGAGTGTAGGTCTTCCTGTTGTGAAAATACTTCTTGCACTTCATAGTATGGGCATCAACATTCCTGTCTTGATGGTATTGAAGAGGTAGGTCATCTAGAAATTTTTGAAGGTGAATAATAGATGAGATGATATGAGAAGAATTAAGATGATTGTTTTGTTTCTAGAAAGTTTGAACATAGAAATTTTTCAATCCTAGGGTGATCAATGGGTTATTAACAACTTGTTGCAAATTGGATATTCACTATAGTGAGAAGGACAATGCACCCGCAAGCCAATCAGGGAACGGTCTCGTGTCCGTGGACACGTAAAGTTGTCCGGGCCGCTTCATATCACTATGCCGCTAGGATCCAAAATACTCTAAGGAGATAATAACATGATAAAAAATGGCTTCTAAACCTAAGGGTCTCGAATCCTACAGGCAACACAATGCTCCGATACCATTTTGTAGCGTTCCCACATTTAAATAATGTAAGGACACCTGTGTTATTGTGCTAGTCCCTGGATCAATTGCTAGCACCACAGTACAAAATGAAATGTCATGCAAATGCATCAAATTCTATTACATCGCATGATCCAGTCTTTACAAAATAGTATTACAACTTGCATAGTCTCAGAAGACTAGCATAAACAACGGAAAACAAAGTACAACATTGAGCCCATGTTCTTCATGTGCCACAGGCAAAACATGTTGGCGATAGTCTCGAGATCCTAAATGAAATCCTCACTCGTCTTCAGAAACATCTGCAATATGGAATATGCAGCCACAAGGGAGTCAATACAATTTAATGTATTGGCAAGTAACACTATGGTGGATATAAATGGCAAGACTAATACTACATGCTTATTTGGCTGAGCGGAGTTTTGGCTAAGTTTGCATAAAGCCAGTTTTGTCCTATCTCTTTTGTAAAACAAACTTTTCTTTTCAAAGGGTGGCAACATTGGATTAAGATCCAAGCACCACAATACTGTTCACTTGGTCAAAATTATACTTATTGAAATTGGTGATGAGATTCTTCCGTCAATCCTTGTCCAGCTTCTCATAGTTGTCCATAACCGGGGACACGGCTAAGATCTTAGTTTGTTGACTCTGCAGAGCTTGTGCACTTTCACCCTTTGTCTTTAATTAGCCCAAACATCCTATACACCGGAGTGCAGCATGGAAAGGAGAGAATTGAGACGAGATCTTTCAGAAGAAGAAGTCCAAACCCACCGGCAAGACCGTTCCACCTATAATTTTGCTACATCTGCTAGTCAAGCCTGGGCTGAAATCTCACAACTTAGTTGATCAAGACAGAGCCCATATGTCAAAAGGCTGCACGGGAAGCTACTAGATTTAGAGGGACATAGTAATCTCTTTGTTCCTGGGTGGCCATCCGCAAGTGACAACCTCAAGTGGAATAACCCTTAGACAAGGGCCCTAAGCAACACTCAACAGAAACCAGTCTTACCACTTCCACCCAGGTGGTTCATTCATTAGTTATACTTAGAATTTTTCCTCAACATCTAGTAAAATAAATTTTGTAGCATGGCTAAGCATCTAATAAGTACCAAGGCATCAAAATAACAAGGTATAAGGATGGCTACACACTACTAGGATATAGCATAGCATAATATAAACTTATTAAAGTTTCCTATCATGCATACTACTCAAAATGAACTAATGCATATAGAAAATAATGGGTAGTTGATGGTGTGTTACTTGGCTTGTTGAAGTTGGTGAAGAAATCACACTCTTCACAAAAGATCGTTGCTCTCCGTACAATCTATTCATTGAAAACACAATAACAAAATAAACAATCATTCTAGCAAACAAACATACAAGTGTAGAAAACATACAAAGCAACTACCTATCCAAAGGGGTTTAACCAAGTTGGCTAGGACAAGATCAAGGTTTGGGTTCAATACTAGTTAAGGAAATTCCAAGGGTTTACTTGGGATGGACTAGGTTGAGTTTGTAGTGATCAAACTTTACTGGAAACATATTTATCTAAGAATTTCCAATAGTTCACCAAGGTGATCTCACTATTTCAACTAAAGTATCACATCATAAAATGTAACACTTAGTTGTTTTCATCTAGACATTTGAGTGATCTAAGTTTAGTCTTTCCATTTTGGTTTAGGGTAGGTCTAGGTTTCACTAACTTCATAGAAATAGATATAACAAGATAAAGTATTGTTATTTTCCATTTGGGTCAAGGGTTGGACAAAAACAACTTTTTATTCTTCAACTTGTGTGGATGGCTCCAAGTCTTCACATGCTTGTTTTCTTGAATTTCATCTTCATGCTTCTATTGTAGTTTGCTCCTTGGATGTATTCTTCTCTTGGTCTTGGTAGGTTCTTCATGGCTTATCACTAGTTGGTTCAAGGTAGTATGGGCACAAACTACCACTAAGTCAATTTGAAAAGAAAGAAAATAGAAAGGATAGAAAGAGAGAGAAAGATGTCTTCTCCTTGATTTTCTTCATACACTTGTACTTCTTTGAGTTGCTTCTAGTTGTGAAGTCAAAATATTTTCTTCAAAATTTCTTCATTGATCTTCCTTGTAGCTCTTCATGTTGCCATCAAGTTGAAAATGAAGTTTCCTTCTTGTGCTTGAGTCTTGATCTCCATTTTGCTGACTTGGTGAATTCTTGAAGCAAGAATGGTGGAGTGTAGAAGTAGATAGAAAACTAGGTACTAGTGTTTAAGGTTCACTACTTGGTATTTTATATGGTTTACATATATTAATTACTTGGTCTTGTCTCCAATATATCCAAAATAACAAGGGTAACAAGGATAGAAACAAATTCTAAGACATAAGCTACTAGGTGGACTACTATGATAGGGGTTTGGCTAAAATTTACATGGTCATGGTCCAAGGTTGTCTAAAATGTTTATAAAATTATTCCTCTGGTTCAAGGCCACCAAAATGAACAATTTTGCAAAAGGAACTACATTGAAATTATTTATAGAAATTAATCTATGCCAAAATACTTAATTGGAAAACTTAATTCTAAATTCAAATTTAATTTGATAAAAAAATATTTTGGGACAGAGGGTATTAAAGTACACATCCTAAGGTTTCCAAACATATTTTATTTGCAATTTTTGGATTTATAGAATTTGAATTATGTCAAATTTCATCAAACAAGCATATTTGCATTTGAACATATTTTAAATTGCCAAATTTAACTTTGTCCAATGCCAAAAGTTTCTATATTTTCTGGTGATTTCAAAAAGTCCAAGTTTGCTAAATTTGGGATTATGGTTTAAAAGTTATGATGAATTGAAATTGTAGGGGCTAATCTGTAAAACTGCCCAATTAAATCTATCCGGGGAAAAAACAGAGAAGAGATGGGCCACGTGTCTGTCCCTGATTGGTTGGTTGTGCTGACTATGCTGTCTGCGTGGCGCTGACTGTACATGCTGACTGGGTTAAGTGAAAAGATCCGGGGCGTTGGATCTAGATCCAACGGGGGCGTACCCCTTCGGGCGAGATCTAATCCTAGCCATCCGATTCAGATCCAAAGGCACAGGGACTAGGGCTTACCGTGGCAGCACTCCGGTGGCCGGAGATGGCGGAGACGGTGGTTCTCCGGTGACCCGAGAGGAAGAAAACGATGATGGTTGCCCCTCCGGTGGTCGCCTCATTCCGGGAATGCGATGAGAAGATGCACCGCAGCACAAAGAACACGCGGGTGGCCACGGAGCGGTCGCTCGCTTCCTCGAGCGTTGGCGCCGAGCAGACGGAGGAGCTCTCGACTCCGGCGACCGTGGATCAAAAGGCATCGCTGATTCTCTGCACAAAAAAATCGTACAAGTGCATCAGCGCGTGCGCCCGAAAGAGGGGGTTCGAAAGGGACAAAATATGAAGGCAGGGAGGGGCTACGACGGCCGCAATCGACGACGAACGGCGGCGGGTACTACGGACTCTGGCGAGGTTATTCGAGGGCCTCGGGACTCTATTGGGGAAGGAGAGAGAGGGTAAATGGAGAGGGAGGGGAGGGATATAAGGCGTCGTAGTCTCACCTAGTATTAATTGCCTTAATCGTGCGAATTGATTCGGAATCAAAGGAGTGTTTCTTCGGCAACGGGCGCGGGATTTTCGGCTGATTGAAGAAGACGATGGCATCACCCGTGACGTCACCTTGCGGGACCCACTTGTCGGTGAGAGAAAGGGAAGAGAGGCTGGGGCGGGCTGTGCTGAGCTTCTACTGGGCCTCTGCGCTGCACCACGCGCTAGATAAGTCTTGGGCCTTTGTGGTCCGGTCTTTTTTCCTTCTTCTCTTTTTTTCATTTCTTTTTCTCTTTTCTCTTTTTCTTTATAACTTTTGTTTTTAAAAACCTTTTAGCCTCAAGTAAAATTTTAAATTCTTGAAATGACATATTATTTCAACTAAGCACATGTGAAAACTATTTTGGACACAATTCAAATTTGAAAAAAAATTAAACATGTGATTAAATGCTAATAGTACTTAATGTTATTTTAAAATTAGAAAATAGTAGAAATGTAAATATTTGTCAAATAAATTTCCAGTGACATACTATAATGAGAATATTATATTTGAAAGTAATATAATTCATTTTTTTCATATTTTATATTTTGAAGATATGAGTGATTACTAATAGCAACTTATTACCATTTAATTAATTCATATCAAATAATTAATATTGTTGATCAATAAAATTCCAGGGAGTTACCACTACCAAAAATGTTGTTTCCAAAAGTGTGATTCATTTTCATATCAAAATAATTCATTGGAAAACATTTAGAGAATACGATTTGCTTAAAGAAAGATAATAATTATTGAATAAAGAAAATTTATTTGAATAAGGTTTAGGGTTTATGGAATTGAAAAAATTGGATTCTTTATTCCAATTACATATTGTTTTCTTTTATTTCCTCCTTTTATTTGGTTTTTTCGTGATTGTCATAACATGAAAACAAAAAGTTTCAAATTTTTGTGATTTTTTTGTTTTCCAAAAATTAGGGATGTTACAGTACCGTTGGGTCAAAGTATTTTGGTTGGGTCGTGTGTAGGTTCGCGTTGTTGATGACACCGGTGAGGCGCCATCACCACCGCCAGTGGCATCAACCTTCCAAAGATCCTCTTTCTCCTACTGGATTGATAACCTTGGTTCTTAACTGAGGGAAATTCTTACCGATGTACTCATCACACCCTCCTCTTGGGGTTCCCAACACGCCATCACAAGCATCAAGAATTTCTCGCGCCGTTGCCGGGGAGTTAAAATTCATCATCATCAAGAAGTCTCCGTCAAGGCACCATCAAGGTGTAGCGGAGTGCACATGGCCTTAGGGCTTATAAAAATACACTACACCACCGCCAAGTCTTGGCGCGTCGCCACCGGTATTTCCTAGGGATATACCGAGACTCAAAGGGCGGAAATCTTAGAGACTATCAATGGGCATGCTTCCAAGATAGCCCGAATGGTATCTACCTCGACATTCTACCCAGAAGAAGAAATTCCGTCAACTCCGGAGAATCCGAGTGATAGCGATGAAGACGAAGACGACGACTTCGTGGATGCCATCTGAACCTGAGGAGCCAACAGCCAGTAGAATGCATTACTTATTCTTATGATGTAAAAATCATATGTAATGCATTCTGTATTTTTGTATAAACAATACTATCTCTTTGCATTAAAATTCATCTTTGCAAGTTTAATAGTTTTAACTCCTTTTCTTCTAAGTTCGCTGGTTTGTATGCTTTGACTTTCCTTAGTGTTTAAGCGATTTCAAAACGTATGCAATCTTCATGCCAAATGACCGGGTTAAGTAAACAATCATTCAAAACTCGGAATCATGGATTATACTTTGGAGCTTTACTTACTAGATCAAGTGACCCAACAACACAAACAAGCAGATCATACTTAGGAATAATAAGGAGTTTGAAAAGTATGAACTCCAGGCACGCAGGCACAATCTGGTGTTCTGTAGCCTACTTAGGCCAAAAGCATTCAGTTTTATAACTCCGAGCTCGCAGACACAATTCGAGTTAACATTGAAGTAAATTGAAAGATCATTGGGAAATAGAAAAGACGGAACATGCTTTAGACAATATACGACAGAAAACAATTTGCATGTATTTCTGACAACTTTATTTCATGATCTCAATAATGTCTACATAGAATTGAACTAAGTATAGAAGGGACGTAACTGCTGGATGCTCCAAGGCATGTTTGTCCCTCCTAGTTCTACATCTAGGCTTCTTTTCATCTTGCTATTCTTATTTTTTTGGGTCATCCTCTATGTCCCGAATATCTACAAGGAAATATGACCCATTTTTCATAGCTTTGCTAATTACAAACGGTCCTTCCCAGATTGGGGCTAGCTTGTACTTTCTATCCTGCACCAGTCTTAGCACTAAATCACCTTCTTTAAAAGATCGGTGTTTGATTTTCCTGCTATGATATCGTCGTAAACCCTGCTGATAAATGGCGGATCTTTGCAACCCAACTTCTCGTTCTTCTTCTAAAATATCGGCGACATCCTGATGCTCACTTTCGGCATCCAAGTCATCGTATGCCTGCACTCTTGGGCTATCATGGATCATGTCCGTTGGAAGCACTGTTTCTGCGCCATAGACCAAGAAAAAAGGTGTTTTCCCTGTTGATCTGTTTGGCGTCGTTCGAATACTCCGAAGCATAGAAGAAAATTATTCTACGCATGCTCTAGCTGCTCTGTGAAGAGGAGTTTCGAGTCTTGGGTGTATTCCTTGCAAGATTGAACTATTCATTTGTTCAACCTAGCCATTGAATTGTGGGTGCGCGACAAATTCAAGATCTAGGCGAATCCCCGTTTGCCGGCAATATTTTTCCAGCTCTCCAATTGCAAAGTTTGTCCCATTATTGGTGATTATACTATGTGGGACGCCATATCACATGACGATGTCAACGACGAAGTTTCTGGAAGTCACACCGTCAAGTTTTTTTATGGGTTTAGCCTCCACCCACTTGGTATACTTCTCTACTACAACGAGTAGATGCGTGAGTTCGCGTCTTGCAGTTTTGAATGGCCCCATCATATCTAGCTCCCAGACCGTGAACGACCATGTTATGCGGATAGTCTTAAGTGCTTGAGCTGGAATATTTGTCTGCTTCGCATAATACTGACATCCGCCACATGTGTTAACTATGTGCTCTGCATCTGTCTTGGCTGTAAGCCGAAAAACCCTGCACAAAATTCTTTCTTAACTATGCTTTTTGATTGAACATAATGTCTGCAATCTCCGGCATGAATTTCTTGCAGAATTCGTCGTCCTTCCTCTACTGAAATACATCGCTGAAAAAATCTGATAGTGTTGCATTTATATAGGCAACCATTGATTACCATGCATACTTTGCATCAACGTTTTATCTGCCTTTGCAAGACTTCATATGCTCCATCCGGGAACTTCTGATCAATAAAGAAGTTTAAGTATGGAATTTTCCAATCCGGGTTAACAAGCAGAACTTCTATTGACTCAGAAACTAGGGGATAATCAACATCTCCGCCTTTTATTGATGGTTTGTACAGATTATGGACGAATACACCAGGTGGTAATGTTTTCACTCTTTCTGAGCCCATTCGGGCTAGAGCATCCGCGTTCTAGGTTTATTCCCTTTTGACATGATGTACCTCAAATCCTAGGAAGCAAATGGCGAACTCATCGACTGTTCTCCCATATTCGGCCATTATGGGGCTTTTAGCATCCCATGTCTGGTTAAGCTGGTGTTGTACTAGATCTGAGTCTCCATAGAAAAGTATGCCCTTGATGCCTATTTATTTTGCAATATGCAAGCCATGAAGCAATGCTTCGTACTCCGCCACATTGTTGCTAGCATTGAAGTGTATTTGTAATACATATTCCACTGTGTCGCCTTTTGGAGATTTCAGCACCACACCAGCACCAGCGCCTTCTTTCGTTTTGGATCCATCGAAATGCATTATCCAATATTCTGACTCTGGCATTGGTGTCTTTTCTATTGCTTCTGTCCAATCGGCTACAAAATCTGACAATACATGGTGACGTGGGGATGACTCCCAGGCCTGTCGGATGAGCCTACCTGGTCTCAGGCCCGATACTAAGGCCTAGCATGAGAGGCCACCTCGTGGTTCTAGAAGGTCCAGCAACGGCCCACCCGCAAGACTTGCGGATCAAGATGGAAAGTTTCCACCGACTAGAATTAGGGTTTGTAACCCCCTCCCCCCCCCCCCCGAGTACGGTTTGAGACCCATCCACCTATTTAAGGGCTCGGAGAACCACCCGAGGGGGACATCCAATCTAGGTTTTACACCATTGAAGCCGCACCTTGAGATCCAATCTCTCGACCAGCGCACCCTCCATCGTAACCAAACATCATATACAGAAAGAGACAAGTAGAAGTAAGAGTATTACCTCTATGAGGGCCCCGAACCTGGGTAAAATTGTGCCCCCTGTTAGCCGTCGAGACCGCCAGCGCCTACATCGTTCCTGTACTTGAAACCCTACCAGCTCACGCGAGGGATTTGTTGATATGAGCAATCGACAATTGGTGTCGTCCGTAGGAATGGCAGGCGCTAGATCATGGCTTCGCTGGCCTCATCTGCACCAAGCTTCAACTAGAGCCCGGAATCTTCAGCTCCTTCTGAGCCAATCTGTTTCGGGTCGTTCGTCTACACGCCCCACTCGCCAGAATCTTGCCCGGCATTCAGCGGTCTCCAGGAGGGCGTCAACATGACGTTCGGCAACCTCCACTTCCGTGCCAGCAAGGAGGGGATCCTGCGCTTCCCCGACTCAACTACGCTCGACGGATCGGACACTGAGTCCGTCTCGAGCACGGCGACCCAAGAATCTCCGCTTAGCGACACTGATCGCAACTCGGAGTCTAGCGACGGCTCCGTTCGCCGTAACAGGCTCGACTTCCACACTATCGCGACTGAAGAACCCGCCAAACTCGGCGAGAACCACTAGCCCGTACCAAACACTCACGACCCATACCTGGCCCACATCTGTATGGCTGATCCAGTCGAAGAACTCGCCAAAACGGAGACAAGCCTGGCGGCAAGGCAACAGATCCGTGTCTCGTGAGCCGCCTGGAACAAAGCGAAAACGGCTGTACAGAAGAGCCAGCCACTAGCACCTGGGCCACGCAAGAAGACCTGACGGCGTACCACTACTTCTTGTCGCAAAAAAATCAAGAGATGGAAAATACCCGCAAAGAACTCGACGCGCGCCAGCTCGCGGCTTATGCTTCAAGTGTGCGACGAGTAGCACTCTCCAAGACTCGCGACTCGACAGGGAAACAACCCCACAAGAAAGGAAAACAGGCCTCCAGGACTGCTCGCATGAACCAAGAGGCCCTCAGCAAGATTTCCAGGACCATAGAGACCTCGTTCATGCACGTCGACAAGGAGGGCAACGTGCACCCGACAACCCCTGTCGCCGCGGTCCTGGCCGCCGCTACCTATTTACAAGTAATCCAGCCGCGAGAAAACGACCCCCGCAAGAGGATTAGGTCTGGCCAGGGCGGCAATCGGTGCTCAAAATCACAATAAAACGGCCACCCCGGAAGCCGCGGCGCCTCAGACGGACAAAACACCTCGCAGACGCGAGAGCACGTCCCCCAGAAGAGGAGACAAAGAATCGCCCCACCGTCCCTGGGGTAAAGAAGCGCGGCGCCGCGGTGACAGCCCGCGAAGCGACAATGATAGCTCACGGCACCGTGACGACATCCCACGACATCGTGGAGTCCGCTCGAGGCATCGCAATGAGGAACCGCGCAGTGGCCGCGACTCGCGACACCACGGCAAGGAGCCACAGCGGGGAAACAGTCGCGACTGCGCCTCTTACGTCGCTCGAGACGATAACACCCAAAACAAGGTTGACCGGGCCTGCGCACGCAGGAACCGCGCCCGATGCCTATCTACCTCTTCGGACGAGGAAACCTGCGGTGTGATGTGCTTCAGCAGCAGCATTCGCGAGGCACCAATACCGAAGAGATTCAAGCTCACTTCGGAGGTCCCGAAGTACGATGGCTCGCAAGAACCTAGGACCTGGCTCTCGGACTACCTGACCGCGGTAAAATGTCAACGCGGAAATAAAGTGACAGTCATGTAGTACTTAAACCTGCACCTCATTGGAGCCGCTCGAAGCTGGCTAGAAGGAAGGCCACGCGCGTGAGATCTTGGGACGGTCTCACCCGCGATTTCGAGAAGAACTTCTAGGCAACGTACAAGAGGCATGCATCCATCGAGGAATTGCAAGCCTGCAGACGGAAGAGCGGTGAATCGACTCGCGAATATATTCAGAGATGGACCACGCTCAGAAACACGGCTGGAAACATATCAGAGGAAATGACAGTTGAAGCTTTCACTAAGGGCGCGCGACGCGCAGCCTTCCGGGAAGAACTCGGACAATGCGCGCCCAATTCTATTGGGGAATTAATGGTGATAGCCGAAAATGGGTGAACAGTGAAGAATCATTGCGCAACGAGAAACCTTCCTCGCCTGCGCACGACGACAATCGCAATGGCGACCGTCGAAGGAGAAAGAGACGGCACTATGATCAGGACTATCAGTCGAAATTTGTGGCGGTTGAATTCACGAGAAACCACGATGGTGGATCCCGCGGGAATCGCGAGTGGAAACCAAAGCCAGACGACAAAACACCTAAGGAAGGTCTTGACGGATACTGCTCCCTGTATTTGTTCACATATAAGAACACTGGCAAGCTCAAGGCCACTCACCTCCTCAAAGATTGTCGAAAATTCAAGCATATCCATGAGGTGTACACAAAAAAACACCGGATAGCCACCAATCAAGGATACCCGCAACTGTCGGGAGGACACGCAATCGCGCCACCGCCGCCCCCACCTCCACGTGCAGGACAAAACAACATGGAAATAGTCGCGAATCCAGCACCAGCAAACCTAGCCGCAGCAAATCAAGGAGCCAACAGATACCCGAACCCCCAGGGGCTTATAGGCATGATACATAAGGTTTGTCCGTCCCGAAGAATCCAGAAGACAAACACCCGCCACATCAACATGGCAGTTCAAGCCCCACCGGCCAAAACTGAGTACCTGAAGATGTCTGAGCACCCGATAACCTTCTCCAGAGAGGACCACCCTCCACGGGTGTATCGACCAAGGCACGCAGCGCTCGTCATCCAGGTGCAAATAGGCAACTACGACCGAGCCAGATTTTTCATGGACAGAGGTAGTGGGATAAACATCATATACGCGAACACACTCCGCAAGATGAACAGGACCCTGGAGGGACTCGCAGAATCGGAAACATGCTTCCACGGGATAGTACCGGGAAAAGCCGTCCGACCACTCGGCACAATCAATCTGGAAGTCATACTCGGGGATCCAAGCAAATACAGCGAGAGTTCCTCGACTTTGAGGTAGTCGACTGGCCAACGCAGTACCACGCCATTCTCGGCCGAACAGCGTTCGCAAGATTCATGGCAGTAGCCCACTACGCCTACCTCAAGCTGAAACTGCCAGGAGAATACGGTACGATCACCGTAAACGGCAACTTCCAGAATCTGACAAGTGCGACAACGACTTCCACAAAATCGCAAAATCCTTCGGGATGCAAGAAGAGCTAGAAGAGCTGGCAAAAACCACGGACAACTCTGTGATGCCGCTAACGAAAAGAAACGCAACAAAACTCGAGTTCAGCCCAAGCAGCGACACTCAAAAGCATCAAGTTCACCCGACAGATTCCGCGAAAATGGCGATGGTGTCAACCACCCTACCCTCCTCATAGGAAAGCGCGCTCGTCGAACTCCTCTGTGAGTACTGGGAGATTTTTGCCTGGCAGCCATCTGATATGCCAGGGATTCCCAGGGAGTTTGCCGAGCACTCATTGGAAGTGTTCAAGGATGCAAAACCAGCCAAACAAACCACTCGACGCTTCTCCGAGCCGAAGCAGCAGGCACTCGGAGAAGAAGTGAACAGACTACCAGCCGCCAAATTCATCAGGGAGATCAAGATTTCCACCTGGTTAGCAAACCCGATGCTAGTCCCGAAGAAAAATACATACATCCTTCGCGTGTGCATCGACTACACGTCGTTGAACAAGCACTGCCCCAAGGATAACTTCCCGCTCCCAAGGATTCACCAGATCGTCGACTACATGGCAGGTTGCCAATGTTTCTCCTTCCTGGACGCCTACTCGGGCTATAGCCAGATCAGGATGAAGCAGGAAGACGAAGAAAAGACAACATTCAACACACCATATGGTGTTTACTGCTACACGACCATGCCCTTCGGGCTCAAAAACGCAGGCGCCACATATCAGCGCTACATGCAAAAATGCCTCGCCAAGATTATTGGCAAAAACGTACAAGTGTACGTTGACGACATTGTCATCAAGATCCGAGTTGAGGACACACTCCTCGGGGACATAAGGGAAACCTTCGACGCCCTCAATGCGTATAGAATCAAGCTCAACCCGACAAAATGCGTCTTTGGTGTACCCGCAGGCCAACTGCTCGGCTACTTGGTGTCGGCCCGAGGAACAGAAGCCAACCGAGAGAAGATTCAGGCCATCCTGACGATGAAGGAGTCGACAAATCTCCGTGGCGTCCAATAGATGGCAGGGCGACTGGCAGCCCTCAGCAGATTCATCGCAAGATTAGGCAAGCAAGCCCTCCCTTTCTACAAATTGTTGAAGAAAATCGACAAGTTGGAGTGGACCGCAGAAGAAAAGAAGGCGTTTGTCGATCTCAAAAGAGCGCTAGAGAGCAGGAGAATACTGGCCATGCCACAAGAAGGAGAACCTTTGTACCTATACCTGGCCGCAACTAATCAGGTGGTCAGTACAGTAATTGTGGTCAAGCGACCAGAGGTTGGGAAGATGCACAGCGTACAGAGACCAATCTACAACCTCGGCAAGGTAGTCTCACCATGCAAACAACGCTACCCCCACTACGAGAAGGTCGCATATGGAGTGGTCTTCATAGCTCGAAAGGTCAAGCATTACTTCCAGGAGCATACCGTCACGGTGCTAAACGACGCATCACTCGGTACAATCATGAACAACCCTATGGCATCCGAAGGATTGCCAAGTGGAGCACCAAGCTCGGTGCCTGGGACATAGTGTACATAGGACGAAACGCCCTCAAGTCAGAGGTAGTCGCGGATTTCCTTTCGGAGTGGACGGAACTGCAAACTTTAGGACCTCCAGAATAGTCGAGTTCCTGGATCATGTACTTCGACAGGTCAAAGAGAAACAAAGGAGCAGGGGCCGGCGTAATCTTCATATCACTAAGAGGCGACAAGCTCTAGTACGTCCTGCGAGTCGACTTCCCCCTAGACGATCCAGCATCCAACCACGACGCCGAGTACGAGGCACTCCTACACGGCATGAAGATGGCGTTCGCTTGCGGCGCCACTCGATTGATGATCTACGGAGACTTCAACCTCATCGTGCAGCAGACGATGAAGGAATGTGATGCGGTCGCAGATAACATGATCGCTTATCGCGACATGCATAACCTGCTCGAGGGAAGCTTCAAAGGATGCGAACTGAGGAACATTGCATGCTCAAGCAACGAGGAGGCTGATAGACAAGAGAACATTGGGTCGACAAATGCCCTAGTCCCGCGAGGAATCTACTTCGAGAAAATCAATAAAAGGTCAGTCAAGCTCAAGAAGCCTACAGAGGTACCCGCAGCAACAGAGACAGAGGTCAGTCAACAAAACGCCCTCATCGCCCTCGTCCATCAGATCTCGCGACAAGTTTTCCTAGTCGAGCCACTCTGGACGCACAAGTATCTTGACTACTTGCTCAGAAAGCAGCTCCCGGAAAACGTCTCCGAAGCAAGGCGGCACAGCAAATCCTTTCGGGTGATAAAAGGCAAGCTCTACAAGCGAAGCATATCGGGCGTCCTTCAGAGGTGCATCGCACCCGAAGACGGAAAAGAATTACTCCGAGACATACACCAAGGCGACTGCGGAAACCATGCAAGTTGGAGAGCCATCCTCGGCAAGGCCTTTTGAGCAGGATTCTAATGGCTCACAGCAGCGCGAGACGCCAAGGATTTGGTCGAGATATGTGACGCTTGCCAGCGATTCGCACCAAAGCCGCACACACCAGCCATGGAACTTCATATGATCCCTCTATCATGGCCCTTTGCTCAATGGGGGCTGGACATGGTGGGACCATTACGCAAGGCAACACTCGGAGGATATACCCATCTGCTGGTCGGAGTCGACAAGTTTACCAAGTGGATAGAGGCTGTCCCAGTCACATCCCAACACGCAAAGTGCACCGTCAAGTTCCTCGATTCCATTGTTTCCAGATTTGGTGTCCCCCACAACATTATCACAGACAACGGAACCAACTTCACAGCCAAGGAAACTCAAGATTTCTGCAAAAAAAGGGGATAACTCCCAGTTTCGCCTCGGTGACACACGCCCAAACCAACGGCCAAGTCGAACGATCCAACGGATTAGTTTTGACTGGCCTGAAGAAGAGACTACTCGCAAGACTAGATGCAGCAGTCGGGCATTCGGCTGAGGAACTATCATCCGTCCTATGGAGTTTGAGAACAACTCCAAACAGGTCAACAGACTACACACCATTCTTCATGGTTTATGGCGCCGAGGCGGTCTTACCTGAAAACATTCGATTCAGTGCACCATGAGTCGTCGCCTACATCAAAAAAGCCTCCAATGAAGCACTCGCCGAAGACATGGACCCACTGAATGAAGCTAGGGACGTCGCGCTCGCAAGATCCGTTGTCTACCAGCAGGCGCTACACAACTAGCACAGTCGCCGCATCCGCCGCAGATCCTCGTGGTAGGCGACCTAGTGCTACGGCTCAAACAAGACAGTTTCCACAAGCTCGAGCCACCATGGGAAGGACCATTCATCATACAGAAAGTAATCCCTGGAGGTGTCTACCGCTTGAAGAACCCAAAAATAGGCGGCATCTACTCCAACCCATGGAACGTAGCGCACCTACTAAAATTCTATCCTTAGGAGAGTAATCTACTCGCAAATAAGGTTGTTTCAGCCACGATGTAATTCGAGAAAACATATGGCTCCTCAGCCATAGCAATAAAGATTTCTTCACTCCATACTACAGTTATCGATGAAATACATGCTAAAAAGGTCATACCCCAACGCACGGGGGCTACGCCAAACTAGCATAAAACTTCACAATCACAAATAAACAAATATTTATAAGGTCACAAGGTTCACACCTTAACACTCCTTCAACAAAATACAAAACACAAGGTACAAACACCTTCCAATCAAACTACTGTCGACTAGGACCTTCCTGAAGCAATCTCTCTGTCTTGGAAGCAGTTAGTCGAACAATCCGCTCTGCAGCTGGACGCACCACCTCGTAATGAGGAACAAAATCTACAGGAGCCCCTCGGGTAACGGGTAGCTGCGCCACAAAATTAAAGTTCACGTCTGGATGCCACAGCCGCACAAACGCAAGACCAAGCTGAGCTCCGCAGACAAGCTGTTGCCGCACGCATTTGCGAACATCTTCCACTCGACGAAAGGTACTCAGCAGCATGTTCAATCGATCAGGTATAGTCCCAAGAGGGTAAAAGGTTCGATGAACCGAGGAAAGAGCCTCTCGGCACGACTGATGCATGTAAAATGCATAGATGAATTTTGCGTATTTTCACATGGTTTTCTATTACATACTGCATCATATAAGGGTATAATTCAATGTTTTATAGTATTTTGGGGTTAAATTACAAAGTCCCCCAACTTTTATGGAATTTACTCTGCCTGTCAGAAACCCCGTTTTCTATATTTTTGACGTTTCAGGGGGCAAACTTCCGCGAAATCACCTGAAAATCTGTGGGGGACGTTTTCTTGGAAGGAGAAGACTTGCAGGCAAAGAATCCACGAGAATTGGGCAAGGAGGCCCAAAAGAGGACCCTCCACGCGGCCAGATTCCTTGGCTGCGTGAGAGGCCCCCTTTTGGCCCCTGTGGCCCCAATTCCTTCCATCTTCGACTTACCGACTCCGTCTTGACCTAAAACCGACTATAAAAAGGGTCCCCCGTACCCTTACGGAGGGGAGCGCCGCCAAAACACCGAAACAGAGACCAAAAGTTCTAGATTGGAGGGGAAAACTCCGGCGGAGCGCCGCCGGTGTGATCTCCTACCCCTCCAACGTCATCTCCATCGACATCTCCATGAAGAGGGAGTAGTCCACCACAGAGCTATGGGTTTGTGGAAGTAGCACTTGAAGGGAATATGCCCGAGAGGCAATAATAAAATGGTTATTATCTTATTCCTTGTTTATGATGAATGTTTATTTCTCATGCTAGAATTGTATTAACCGGAAACGTTGATACATGTGTGCTTAATAAACAAACAATGGTTCCTAGTAAAGCCTCTCTTTTAACTAGCTCGTTGATTAATAGATGATCAAGGTTTCCTGATCATGAACATCGGATGTTATTAATAACGGGGTCATGTCATTAGAAGAATGATGTGATGAACATATACCCAAAGAGAATATAGCAATGCGATCAAGTCATTTAGTTTACATTGTTATATCAAACACACGAAGTAACTTATTCCTTATACCATGAGATCATGTCAATCACTGATACCGGAAGAGTGCTTTGATGGCATCAAACGTCACACCGTAACAGGGTGACTATAAAGGTGTCATTGAGTATTCGGAAAGTATTAGTTGAGGATCATGGATCAAGAGTGGGATTTGTCCATCCAAATGACGGAGAGATATACTCTGGGCCCTCTCGGTGATATCACATCGAAACCGCTTGCAAGCACGTGATATGATCACAAGGATGTTATATCACGGGAACGAGAAAAGAGTACTTGTCGGTAACGAGATTGAACAAGGTATGGTTGATACCAATGATCGAATCTCGGACAAGTAAAATATCGCGAGACAAAGGGAATAGTTCACGACGTTGTTGGTTCACACGATCACGAGAGTCATCGTTGAATATATAGGAGTCATCACGGATCTCCAGATCCCGCTGTTGATTATTGATCGGAGAGGAGTCTCGATCATGTCTATCTTATTCGCGAACCGTAGGGTGACACACTTAAGGTTCGATGACGCATTTGAGAGGATACGGAATATCGGAGAAAAGTTTGGACAGCACCGAAATTGTTTCGGGGAATATTGAAATAGTCACCGAAATTGTTTCGAGTAATTTTGAAATAGTTCAAGGGGATTCTTATCAAATGGTTGTTAATAGATTTAACAACTAACTCAAGGGGTTATATGTTAATGTTTGTTAATGGAATTAACAAATATTAAAATAAAGAAATAAAATTGTTTTATTTATTTATTAAAGAAAACCCTTGGGATTTTGAGTGGGAATTAATGGAAGAATGAGTGGGTTGAGTGGAGACTCCACTCACATGATGAGGGAGAGGTGGAGGCAGCCAAAAATTCGTGGCTGCCATCCCCTCCTATAAAAGGAGGGGTGAGAGCTCCCTCTCCCCCCCCACACACACTTGGCCACTTCCCTTTCCCTCCACCCGCTGCTCCATTTCATGGTCTCCGGCTTGGCGAAGCCCTGACCGTGGGATTCTTCACCACCACCACGTCGTCGTGCTGCTGGAGTTCCGAGGGATCCTCTACTTCCGCGCCCCGCTGGAACGAGGGAACGGAGGTCGTCATCAACCGTACGTGTGACCGATCACGGATGCACCGCCGGATTGCGGTGCCATCTTCTCGCTATCGGGATCGGTGTGAGTACGACTACGCCAACAACGAGATTTGATCTCGTACCACTTTGAGTCTTCGAGGGTATGTGTTCTCCTTAACCCTCTCGTTACCCGTTGCAATTCGTCTCCTAGATTAGATCTTGGCCTTTCGGGTGTCTCTCGCGTAGGAAAATTTTTGTTTTCTATGCAACGAACCCTTCAGTGGTATCAGAGCCGGATCTATGCGTAGATGTTTTGTACGGGTAGAACACATAGGTGTATGTGGGCGTTGATGATCATGTTATTACCTCCTTGATTATTTTATGATCTTAGTGGCATAGTGGGATGAAGCGGCCCGGACTAACCTTACATGTCCACGTACATGAGACTTGTTCCACAACTGACATGCAACTTGTATTGCATAAGTGGCTTGCGGGTGTCTGTTTCTCCTACTATAGTTAAGATCTAATCTATGAAGGGTTGTTAAAAATGTGTTTATCAACGTTGTGGTTGATGTTCGTAGGTATGAACGGTTCTATCCTCGAAAGCCCTAAGCCACGTAAAATATGCAAAAATAATTTAGAGGCGTCTAACTAGTTTTTGCTGGGCATGTGATGTGATATGGTCAATATTACAAATTTGATTATGAGATGATCTATTTTGTAAATTATTGATATACCGGAAGGTATCCATATGATTGTCTTCTTCTTGATGGACAATCAAGATTGGGTGCCATGGTACTTGGTACCACGCCGGTGGAATGATGGAGATCATACCGTGATACACATGATGGAGATCAAGTGCAAGAAGGACCATATCATATCACGTTATCCTTTCATGTGATGTCTGTGATGTTAATCCTTTTTATGCATCTTGTTTTGCTTAGATAACGTTGGTAGCATTATAAGATGATCCCTCTCACTTAATATCAAGATAATAATGTGTTCTTCCTTAAAGTATGCACCGTTAAGAAAGTTCGTCGTTTCGAGACACCACGTGATGATCGGGTGTGACAGACTCAACGTTCGCATACAACGGGTGTTTTCAAGCCTAGCATGTACAGACATGGCCTTGAAACACACGCAATACTACGGTTCTACTTGGCGAGCCTAGCATGTACAGACATGGCCTCGGAACACGTAACCGAAAGGTAAAGCATGAGTCATATGGATGATATGATGAACATGTCGATGTTCGCCTTTGAAGCTACATCATCTCACGTGATGATCGGTTTTGGTGTAGTGAATTTGGTTCGTGTAATCACTAAAGACGACTAAGAGGGATGTTGTTTTTGAGTGGGAGTTCATGGTTTAATTTTTGAATTAACTTGAACTTATTTATCATGAACAACAAATCAAATTGAATTTGCACAAATTGTAGTATTCATTGGCATCCACATAACTACCTTACACTTAGATTGTTAATTGAGATATAACTGTTATGATCTGGTAAATACCATTTAAGATTGGTACCGTATTAGTGAAATTTAAAATTGAGTCCTATTGTAGATTTTTGGTATTTCCTACCTAGCTCCATGTGGTTAATGATTGATTAATCTAGAGAGCAAATAATTCCTACTTAGAATCCAGAGTCATGGTTGCTTATGTATTACTTTATCTTCAAAAGAATGTTTTGTTGATCAAGGTGATTTAGGAACTGAAAAGAGTTGTTTTCAGAAACAATCAAGTGAAAGATATATTGATATCTAGAAACTTATTTGTAGCAACATGACTGGGTATAATTTAGCGTGACAATGTTTGCTTATATTATCTGAATATATGAAAATTTAGCGTGACAATGTTTGCTTATATTATCTGAATATATGCAATGATTGAAGACGCTAGGGGTTTGAATATTCCAAGAAATTGGATGCTAAAAATTATCCTCTAAATTACTTCCTTCGAGCTATAGTAGCTTAATCATAAAATTGTTATGATGGGATGGATTAGAAGTATGGGTAAAGTAGTTTACCTTACTTGGAAATTGCTAAGAGTGGAATCTAGAAGAATGCTATTAATATGGTGATATCAGTAGAACATTCAAACTCAAAGTATGACTCAATGGGTGATAGTATATGACTAACACGCCAAAGAAAATGAGCTAGTAAGACTAGCATTGTTTGATGTTGAATGATTCTTCTGTAAAGGAAAGGGAATATTGAAAATAGAATTACAAAAAAAGATATATGGCAGAAAAAGAAGATAACTGGAAAGTCCAGCTCAGGAGTATATGCTTGATATACAAGTTATAGATGTATTACTAGTTAACAAAGTATTTTTGGGTATTTTGATACCACATTGGTTGGTATGAGTTGTCATACAAAGCAACGCAATGAAAGAAATACAAGGGCCTAAAAGGAACTAGTAATAGATGTGGAATCGATTATGACAAGAACATAAATAAAGTGTTATTGTGTTCATTGTCGTATCGAACCAACCAGTCAAGATTTATTTGAAGAACTTAATAATTTGTTATTTTGTTCTAGTCTTTTGTGAGAACAAATGAGATTGTTCAAACTATGATCATATTCCATAATTGATGGATATGTTAATATAAATCATGTTGGTAAAGTAAACATCTATAAGACTAAATGCTAAACGTTGCAAGACGTTGAAGTGTTTCACTTAAATTGTGACACCACCATTTTAGTTCATATCGGAAAGGAAAACATGAAGGAACTCCATATTGATGGACTTCCGGAGTCATTTTATTGACGCTTGTGAGACCTCTTCCAAAAGATGACTAGAATTCCGTTCTTAGGCCAAAGTAGAATGGACGACTAATTTAGTGGAGATTATACATATTGATGTATATAGTCCATTATGTGTAGTCATGTATGGTGGATTAATTTTTCCTTCATAAAATTCTGTCGATGATTTAAGTAGATATGTGAGTATATCTATTTAAAGGGAACAGAGTTTGAAATTTTGAATTGGTTCAAAAGGTTGTTAATATGAAGTTAAAATCAATGTAACAAGATAATCAAGTATTTATGATTGGATCATAAAGGATAAAGTTTGAGTTACAAGTTTAGCAAAACATCTGAGAAGTTGCAGAATTGTTCTACAACTTATACTTCTCGAATACCCCACATTAGATTGGAGTATTCAAAAGACAAAATCAAACCCTGTTTGACATGGTAAGATTAATAAAAATGCCATTATAATTTTGTAGTTTATACATTAGTGACAACCGTTTTTCCCACTGAAAAGAGCACCATCATGATCCGCTGAAATTGACAACATATAAGATATGGTTTGGGTAGTGACCCGAATTGTCACTTTCTTAAGTTTTGGTATGCATAGCATGTGTAAAATGTTTACAACCAAAATAGGATAAATATATGTTTATAAGGTTATCCCAAATAAAATATTGGGTATTTCTCCTATCACCGAACCAAAAGACAAATGTTGTTTGTCAGAAAGGGTTGATTTCTCGAGAAAGTAGTTCTTGCGAAACAAGTGAGTGGGAGCACAGTACAAACTCAACGAGGTTAGAGAATCTTCGTTATCATGTCAAGAGTAGCGCAGCACTGGAAGTTGTTCCGGGGTTTACTATTTTGACTAAGTAGAAGACACTACAAATGTTGTAGATACTTCAAATGAGTTTGCGAACTGTACCAGTAAAGTCCAAAAACTTTGTACTTAGAACAACTTGTGGTTTAAGTGTAAAGTGTTGTTTTGACAACAAAAGGACCTGAACCTTATAAAGGAAGCAAATGATGGGCCCTGGCTTCGTAAAATTGACTATGAGTCATTATATCCGCCATAGTATCCTTGTATGAATATCAAGTATGTGACTTGGTAGTCCTTTCGATAGGCATGATGCCTAACGATAGCAAAAGGGTCTATATAGCGACAAAGACATGGATTTTACATCTTATTAAAATTGTACTTATCGAAAAGTTGTTTTCGACGAAGTTCAAAGAGTTAACTACTACAAGATTTTGATATTCCGTAGTGATGCTTTAGTCTTTGCGGATAGTTCTAGCAAAAGGTTACATATTATGATATGGCAGTTGAATAACAAAACCAACTCTCCTCTCAAGGAAGTTTTATCAAGGATGTGTACTTGACACAGTCTGAGAGTTTTGTAAAATTCAAAAAGGTTGCTAGAAAGGTATGCACACTTCAATGGTTGAAGTGAGCATAACGAAGTTGAAATCTTTACCTTAATGAAGTTATCAAAAGAGTTTGATTCCATCATGAACGATAAAGATACTTGTAAAGTTACAAGAAATTAAGTGGGAGCGCTATGACATATTTCCAATACTTTATGTAGATGACATATGGTTGATTGGAAAATATGTATTTTAAATTAACACGGTTAAGATTTTCATATTGATGAAAGGCTTAGAAGATATTGGGCATCGATATCTATAAAAGATGGATTGAAGCGCCTGATATGATTGAAGCCAAATTACATAGATGAAATATTGAAGTAAGTCAATATAAAATTGATAAGAAGGAGTTCTTGTCACATGGAAAATAATTGAGCAAGATTCATGTGTTTTGACACATGGTGAGCATCATTGAAATTGAGATTTCTAAGTCATGATTTCCATGCTATGTACACAACCAGATGAGTCCTATGCTATAAAATGTTATAGTAGGATAATTCATATGATGATTAGACAACAGTGGGAGAGATCCTTGTGTCATTTTAGAAATGCTAAGGATATGTTTTCCTATATAGTAATGACAAAATATTAGTTGTAATATGTTACACTAATAGTCTTGTCATTTATTAAAGTAATTTTATCTCAATTAAAATATGTGATGAACGGTAGCACAATAGGATGGAAGAAAGTTCCATGCTGGATTTGAAAGAGTTTCAAAATTAAAATATTGTAACAGATACTACAACAAAGGCTAAAGTATATCGTTGTGTTGACAACTGATAATAAGCGTATTTTGTGTCAAGGAGTTCTTTATTGAACTTGGTGAATTTCCAAGAATGCTGAAACTATGAAGCTACATTTTCACAATGTTAGTAACATCAGTTTAAGCTGAGGAATTAAGGTATCACCGGAACTTGGTGAGTTTCCAAGAATGCTAAACACTATGAAGCTACATTTTCACAATGTTAGTGACATCAGTTTAAGCTGAGGAATTAAGTTTTCACCAATTGACCATATATATACAAAGCCATCTCATTAGAGAATGAGTGATGCGTGTAGACGCAAAGAACATGCAAAT